>OX424559.1:7851883-9337253 GCA_949152475.1 Terebella lapidaria | reverse complement strand
CACTGGCGTCCGTGTCCAGGATATATCGGCCTTGCTCCCTTGGGTACCCGAGTATCGGTGCCGATACTAGGCGGTTCTTCAGCTCTGCAAATGCCTGCTCTTGCTCCGTCTGCCACCGAAACTGCACCCCTTTTTCCGTCAAGTGATTCAGCGGCGCTGCAATCTCGGAGAACTTCGGCACAAACTTCCGGTAATAGGAGCAAAGTCCCAGAAAACTGCGCAGCTCCGTCAGGTTGGTGGGTGTCCGCCACTTCCGTACTGCCTCCGTTTTTGCCGGGTCGGTGCGGATACCGTCTCTGCCGACTATGTGACCTAGGAAAGACACCTCCGGCTGGAAGAACTTGCATTTTGACAGTTTGACTTTTAGGTCTGCCTCTCTCAGCTTGCTGAACACTTCCTGAAGATCACGGATGTGATCCTCCAGGGTCTTGCTGTAGACTATGATGTCGTCCAGATATATGAGGCAGGTCTTCCAGGACAATCCGCCTAGCACCTTCTCCATCAACCGCTCGAACGTACCCGGAGCATTGCACAAGCCGAAACTCATTACTTTGAACTGGTAAAGGCCACCAGGAACACAGAAGGCCGACTTTTT
The DNA here is from genome assembly GCA_949152475.1 of Terebella lapidaria. Taxonomy (NCBI): domain Eukaryota; kingdom Metazoa; phylum Annelida; class Polychaeta; order Terebellida; family Terebellidae; genus Terebella; species Terebella lapidaria. The sequence continues at coordinate 9,336,658 of OX424559.1, read as the reverse complement.
CCGGGCGTCTTCATCCATCCCGACCTGCCAGTATCCACTGGTCAGGTCGAGAGTGGAGAACCATTTGGCGTCTGCACAGGCTGCTATGGTGTCGTCTATTCTCGGCAACGGATGAGCATCTTTCTCCGTGACTGCATTTAACCGCCGGTAATCGACACAGAACCGGGTGGTCCCATCCTTTTTCTTCACGAGAACAATCGGGGAAGCCCACGGACTGCTACTTTCTTCAATGACGTTCTTGTCTTTCATCTCCTGAATCAGACTGCTCACCAGCTCTCTCTTGTCTGGCGGAATTCGTCTGGTTGGCTGCTTAATCGGCCGGTGACTGCCCGTGTTTATCTGATGTTGTACCTCGTTGGTCTGCCCCAGTTCTCCGGCATCATTACTGAAGGTCGGCTTATTCCGAAATAGGAGGTCGGTTACTCTCTCGCGGAAATGACTCGGCACTGCATCCTGGGTCTGCTCTGCTAACTGCCGCAGCTTCTCGTACCCGCTCCAATTCCGCCCGGCCTCCGACTCCGTGGAAATCTGCACCCTCCTGCTCCGCTCTGCCAACGGCACAACACTGCAACCGGCTGCTAAGGTGGTCATCGTCGCCAACTGCGCTCCTTTCTTGATGATTACCGGCTCCGCCATCACATTGATCACTCGAACCGGGACTGTTCCTTGCTTTATCCGGGATAAAGTTCTCTCGATCAGCCAAGGTCTTTTCTCAGTAGGCTCCTGTGGCATTTCTAGTACTCCTTCTGCTTCACGGACACTCTCTGCTTGTCCTATTATCAGCTGTTCCGTTTCCGGCGGAATTTGGTAATCTGCTATAGCGTTGATCGGAAACGGCTCCCTGGTCTGCTCGAACATGGTGAGGAACACCTCCTGGCTGCCCATCTGCATGGTCATTCGGTCGAAATTTATGCCGGATATCCGGGAACGGATGAAATCCATTCCCAGTATTCCTTCGTCTTCACAGTCTGCAATCTCGAACGTCACGGTCTCAGCTACTCCTGCGATGTTGAGTGGGAGTTCTTTCCAGCCATGCGTCCGTATGTTACTTCCGTCAACCATCGAAAGACGAATCGGCGACCGCTTCAGCTTCATTCCGGGCTTCCGGATCCATTCCCAGGTTTGTAGGTTGAGCATTGTGACAGTGCTGCCGGTGTCGATTATCAGCGTTACTGGCTCTCCGCATACTCTGGCTGTCACACACATGCCCACCTCGCCCCTGGGACCGGGTCCGTGAACCACCTGCCGGTTATGGGGGTGTCCTCTCTTCCGGGTCCCGGATTTCCCCTTTTCCGCGACCCGCTCTAGTTTTCCGGCTGCTGCTGCTGCTGTCGTGGCTGCTGCAGTTGTTGCTGCTGCTGCGGCTGCTGCTGCTGCTGTTGTCGCGGCGACTGCTGCTGTTGTGGTTGACGCTGCTGCTGCTGCTGCTTCGGCTGCCTACAGTCTCGGGCAAAATGCCCTTTCCGGCCACAGTTTTCCGGCTAAATCCGCTTGGGAACTGCGCTGCTGCTGCTGCCGGCTAACCGCTTCCTTGACCTGAGTCATCAGATCCGCCAACTGCTGCTGAGTCTGCTCGGCTTGCTTCCGCAATTCGTTCACCTGCTGGCTCCACTCCGGCTCCGTGTTCAGCTGCCTCGTCCGGTGTCGCTCCGCTGGTCTGCTGTTGTCCGTCTTCATAATACTCTCATACTCGGTAGCGAAAGCCAGGGCCTGCGACAGCGTTTCCGGGTGGCTTTTCAATACCGACAACCGCATATCTCGGTTAGTCAGACTGTTGCAGAAATGCATCTTCATGAGCACTTCTGTTGTTGCCGGGTCTGCTTTTGGGTAAGCTAGCCGCGTCTTGCTCCGTATGTCTCTGGCCAGCTCGGACAGCTCCTCCTCCGGCTGCAATTTCCACGTCTGCAATTCCGCCTGGAAAACAAATGTTTTCTCCCCCGGACAAAACTGCTGTTTTAATGCCGCCACAACCGTATCAAAGCTGCGTCTCTGCTCCGCGGACAGATCCAGTAGTATGCTGCGGGCGTTACCCCTCAAACTGACACATAAGTTCAGCGCCTTTTCCTCTGCTGTCCAACGGTAGTACCGAGCGTATTCAAGGAGGTGAGCCTCATACTCCGGCCACGGATCAGTTCCGTCGTATGTCATTAATCTGGCTACTCCTGCCCTTGGTGCTGGTTGTTGTACTGCTTCTGCCTGTTGCTGCTTTCCGGTTACTGCCAGGTGCTGCTGAAACACCGCCATTTGGGTCGCCAATAATCTGGTCAGGTTGTCGACTAAATTCTCTCCGCCTTCCGGTTCCGCATCCGGTTCCCGATCGCCAGCCTGGTCCGGAAAGTTAATTTCCGCCTCTGCTAACTGCTCTGCAGGCTGTACTCCTTGAGGAACCCGAAGGGGCTCTTCTGCAACTGCTTTCTGCATTTCCGGCTGCAACAGCTTTCGCTCGGCAGGACGAACTGCTTCCTTTTCCGCAACCGGCATCTGCAACGGCTCAGCTCCTACTGCTCCTACAGGCTGCTCCGTGTCCGACACGGCTGCCTTCAGCTGCTGTTCCGTCAATTTGCCCCGTCTAGTAGTCATACTGCAGATGATCCCACCGCTGCCACCAAAAAGTTGTAACGGGTTTGCACCCTTCTGTGACGTCTTGATGAACCGGTTTTCTTGGGAGGTGGGTGAGTTGTTATTTAACCGGAGCTGAAACGGTAAAACTCCGGGAAACTGCTACTGCTGTACGGTTGAACTCCGGCTAGAAGTCTCTAAGGTTGGTAGCGTGGTCTGGAATGGACCTCTTAACCGTTGTCCGACTGCTAATCTGCAACTGCACCTGTAAAGTAAGGATCCGGAGGCGTTTCCGTCTCCGGGTACTGCAACTGCTCCGTCGGGATACCGCTTTACTGCAACAGCTCCGTCGTTTTCCGCCTTACTGCAAACTGCGACCACGCCTGGAATAAAGAATCCTGGAACGTTGCCGTTTCCGAATACTGCAACCGCTCTGCCAGGGTCCGCCGCACTGCAAACTGCTCCGGTTGGCTCCGCCTCTCCGCAACCTGTGACTGCACCTGAAATGGAGTATCTCGGAAGTGTTCTCACTTCCGGTTACCGCAACCGCTCCGTCAGGTACTGCCTCTGCAACTCCATCGTCCGATACCGTCTCTGCAACTGCTTCGTCGTTCCCGTCTCTGCAACTGCTCCGTCCGATACCGCCTCCGTAGTTGCTCCGTTGTATACCACCTCCGTCTCCGTCTCCTTCCTTGGTGATCTGGGTTCTTGGATCACCCTAAGACGTCGCTACAACTTGGTCTTAACCGACTGTGGTCTTATCTCCCTTTACTCCGTATTACTTTCTTTTCCGGTGAACTAACTTTATTATAAATTCCAGTTCCCTAACGAACACGGAAAAACAACTCGGTTGAAGTTTTCATGTTTATTTTCCAAGTGCACAGTCGGAAGACTTAACTGCTATCATCTGGATGACTCTATCCGGAACAAGGGAGTACTCTGCTATGGGAGAAGGGGTCTGCACAGGTCGACGTCAGGACACCAACTCCGCCGTCCGCTGTGAAGCGGGGGCTTTTATAGACCTGAGACCCACGTCACGTGACCAACCTATTGTGACGTCATAGTCCGCCAAAACACTGATATTTTCCGGATTTCTAAAAACACTCTAGAACCAATCAGTGGCTGACACGTCACCTTTTAAACCGAAAACGAGGCTGATCACATGACCTTCCGGAAATAACGTCATTACGTTTTTGTACTCCATTGTTCCGACTCCGTCTCCGGTTCCGTCTCCGTCTCCGGATCCGTCTCCGGCTTTACCAACATACAAATATACCAAGTTCCGAGACGGAAAACCTTCTAAACATTAACAATACGGAACCGCATGAACCTTTAAACACATATACATTTTAATAAACGGTTATTTAACCATAATATCACAAAACACTAACAGAATTACCTAGGGGAAACTTTTGGGTACGCCCCAAAACCGTTACAATACCATAATTTATGTCATTTTAGGTGAATGTGTTATTTTGCTCGAATATGTCGAAGAAACCAGCACGGTGACCCCCAATTTTCTTTTCAGTATTAGTTACTCTATGGAATGGTCATTTTGAAGAGATAATTTTCAAAATATAACTTTTAAATTTTGAACGTAGCAGACTACGTTAACACTGTATATTTCTCCGATTACCTTCCTTAGGTTAATTTGAGTTAATCTTTAAAATGTACTTTTCGAATGAATATCATGGGGGGAATGTCAAATTATACCAAACCCGAAATTGGATCAGCTTGACGGGAAGTGGTCAAGGTATCATAATACCTTTGTCTCAACATTTAATTTGCGGGTAATTGACAAAAACCGTTTTCACATTTGTGGTTGATTTTTTTTCACATTTGTGGGTGATTTACAAATTTTGTTTTCAAATTTCTGGGTTTTAACACTTGTGGGGCGTTTTACCGGGTGTTCATGCTCCATCTGGCGGACAAAAAACGTCATTATTACGTTTTACGCGGGAATATTGGCGTTGCCTAGTACAGATATAGGCATTTGCCATCGTATTCCCATTGAATCAGGCTTATCCATTCGGATTTCATGGGTTATTAGAACATGTTGGCATTTCGAGTAACAAATCATGGTGCCTACTTTAGTACACCATATGCACGGATTTGATCTAGGCCTATCAGCAAGCAGCCTCTCAGTGAAATGTAGGCCTACACATTTAGTCGTTGCAAGTTACTTGTATAGTAAGCGCGGTATGTCGATATGAGTAGGCTATGGTTGCGAGCAGAAAACAAGCGTGGTGACATACTGATATATTGCATTAGACTAGTATAATTTTTCGTATATTCCATTACAATTGAGCTCCTCATATCCTTCCAAAAAACAAGGATTTACTGTACGACATTCGGGTATTTACATGTACCGATACAAGGCACGGCGTGTCGATATCAATATGGCTGTGGCCAGACAAAATCGAACTGACATGCAGTTGTAACATTTTCTAATTCTACACGAAAATTGTAATAAACTAGTTCACATTTTTAATATGTGACTTTCCGATATGGTATAGATTAAGGGACAATACACAGCGCGGAAACTTGAATTCCTTTAAAACACGCATCGTATGTATCATTACAGGACACGACCTGATTGTACAAATCTGTCCATGCACAGAAAACAAGCGCAGTGACATGCTCATATTTCATCATCTATTAATTCTAACTATTAAATATTGATTTTGGTCTTATGGTGATATTTGTCTCTAATAACTTTTTTTTCTGAACGAAAACACTGCCAATTATTTTAGCCTATGTACAGTAAATATAAGGCTACCGCAAAAATAAGCGTGGTGACATATCATTTTTTTGACATATTCTGGAAGACACGTTTACATGGTGTCCATGTGCAAAATATCAAAAAAAGATCTCAGTGTTTTATATCAAGCAAGAACAGACATGAATCATTATAATTGGTTGCATATCTGCGATAATTAACGTTACAATAACAAGCCTACAAGAACCATGTCTAAAAGTTGAACGGAACTATTCCTCCGAAGGTCCTTAAACATGTATTATTTTTGTCAATTGTCCTAAAGAAATATATTCCGACTAAACCTTTTAATATGACAGATAATTTAGGATCCGTATGACTGGAGTACGGTACATTATGTGTGCGATGTGTTCATATATTCGAGCGTGCTCAGCTGCATAAATCACGTCTTTTCTCAACCTTCGGGACTCATTGGCACACCTTAGTTCTGGATCGATATCTCAGTCATTTCACTGGTGACATATCATTTTTTGCACGTCTTTCATTAAAGAACATTATTCTGCATGTATATTTGAAATTTCAGCCAAATCTCAGTGTTTGAATTTTTTCATTGAACACCCGGGTTTATCTTTAAAGGTGGATCGCGACACCCTGTAGACAGAAAGCGTTATAACGTTTACGTTTATGACGCTCTGTTTTGCCATTTCAGGCTCAATCTATCCATCGAAATAGGGTCTATGAGGCTAGGCCTATACCATTCGGTGAGCTAAATCACTCAGCTCATATCTTTACTCTAATTAAACTGGCGGGCATGGACGCGGGTAGAAATCGACATGAGCGGTTCCCATGTACGAAATATACGAACATGCGAAATCGACCGTTTGATTCATTTCTGTATACTGTAGGCCTATTCATCCGATGTTTCTCCGAACATGATGTATACTCTGATTTTTCTAGCTCGTTTACACTGTTTTTCGCTGATATTTTTGCGATGCTAAATGCTATCGTTCTATAACTTCGCATACTTCACCTGGGAGTCAAACGGCATTTACTTACCGAATTTCAGACTTGTATCACGAAAATTGAAAAAGTTGGCAATCTACACCAATGTTAAATTTAGCCCTGTCATTTAATTTCTGGGTCCGCACACAATTTTGTGTATTTGCTCGGTTTCGTAGTATCGCAATCTTTTGAAATTAACATGTTTGTGTAGAATACACCACATAGTGTCTTCTGGTCTGAAATTACAGCAATACATCAATTCCTGATGGATGTAAACAGGATCAAATCCTCGAATATGCTCAGATTCTCAAGATCCCGTTTTTGGCTGAAATTTAACATTGGGGTAGATTGCCAACTTTTTCAATTATTGCAATAGAAGTCTGAAATTCGGTAGAAAATTGCCGTTTGACTCCCAGGTGAGGTATGCGAAGTTATAGAACGATACGATTTAGCACCGCAAAGATATCATCAAAAACCGGTGTAAACAAGTTAGAAAAATCAGAGTATAGCCTACACTCTTCTCTCGATAGGAAACCCGGGTCCGCTCTCGAAAAACGGTCCGATTTCATACGTGGTTACGTTATGACGCAGGGATGCATTATAACGTCATATAGTTTGGCCTTTTCAGAAAATTTACCATTCAGTTTCGCAAAATGGTCATTCGGCATTAGTTCATCCACTCACATGATAAAAAAATAGTGTAATAAATTATGAAAAGGCCGCATATTATGTCAAATTTAAGAACACGAATAAGCAACTCGTACAATAAACCATACGTACAGGTATAATATCGCATATGAATGTTATTTGAGTAATGCATGTGCCTGCATGCATTTCTTACTATCTTCGTATGTAGCCATACGAGGTGCTTGTACTAACTAGTGATTCAAACACATTTTTGTTCTATTTTTGGATATTTGAAACAATCAGTCGCATGATCCGAAGAAAACGAAGCTTTACGACAAAAGGGATCTTGATGACGTTGTGCAGGATGATCTATTGCTTATGCAATGCTGGCGAAGAATATAGCATTCAGGAGACAATTATATTGAGGCATTATAACGGTTTGTGATATATTCGACTTGATATGTTTAGACTAGGCCTGCAACTGTCTGCATCGAAACATTATATGATTTCACGCTGAAGGAACTAAAATAATATGTGAATATATTTATGTATAAATAAAATTGGAAGGATAAGCTTGTTCACAAATAAAATTGCGTACATTGTTGTGCATGTACATGATCTAGTATGTCATGGAGTATGTGTTCATGGTGTAGTATGTCAAGCATGCCTACCAACCTAGTTGCTATATCAACAGACTACGTGTGAACCGGCCTCCAATCACAATCTGGTGTGTGAAAATTGTGTCCCTTAATTACCAAAGATGCGTGACCAAATTAAAACATAACCGCAATGAGATGAATCGTGGAAGCCCCCATGTTACTGCTGCTATCCCTGTCATCAGCGCCTCCAAGACCCCCTCCCCGATTGACAACGCATTATTGAATATTATTTAAAGTGCTCATCCAAGAACTCATCTTCAAAACTTTTCAATCGGTGTTGAATGGATAGATCAAGGAAATATTAGATATATTATAATCATGATATGCAACATATATAATAATAAATTGCAAACCATGTGCTGGTATATGCCTACCAGACTCCCTGCCCTACAGTAACTATATCCATTTAAAAACGTTATTTACGCACCCTATCACGTAAATTGAAAAGCGGACCGTTTATCGAGAGAAATCCACATCAAATAAAACACGATACACAAGTTTCTAAATTGAATGTCTGTTGGTTCGTTATCCTGTAGGCAATTCGGAATTTTCTTTTCCCAGATTTTTGATAACGCTACTGTCAGAACATAGACACAATGCAATTCACAATATCGCCTTATAATTTATTTTACACAAAACTTTTCTCTGGAAATTGCCATTTTTCGGACCGTTTATCGAGAGAAGAGTGTAGGCAACACGGACATTTTCATCGGCAGACATGAAGCGAAAAAATGTTTATATTCTAGGCCTGTTAATATCATAGGGGAAGTGATCCTCTTTCATTATGCAAACACTCTACTAGTATTTTGTCACACGAATTCACTCACACGGCGCCTAACTTTGAAGTTTCGTGTACATAGCATTAGTCCACGAATGCCCGTCAATAACCAAATGGAGCATTTCTCAAAATCGAAAATTGTGCAAATAAATAAAAATTCTGGACATTTATGTCCAATAGATCTGTGGCATAATACATAATAATAAATGTGCGATGCGATTTTTACCGGTTACAAACTAAAAGTATCAGTGCGTATAGACATATATCTCAAAAAAAGAAACGAACAAAGATACAGATGCAGATCTAGGTTACTACAAATTTTCGGTGCTTCTTCACTCACAAATAACTCAGAATGTGATTTGAATGGCAACAACAAATATTTTGATAGCTAAGTTGACGAGCATAAATATTGAGAAAATTATAACTTTAAAGCCCCCTAAGGTGTGTATCAGCCGCGTTCTATCAAGATCTAATGAACTTGATACCGCAGCTTATATGGGCAACGTTATTGGCAATTCAACTAATTTTCAGATTTTTGTAGATCTATGTTCAAAAAAGTGTTTCCCATTGCAGTCACCCATTTTGTCTCGTTATTGATTGCATTTCTTACACTGGTATTAGATTTGCTGATATAGCCACTGTATCAATCATGATACCATCACTCGTTTATTCGTATTAGTGATAGTGATAGTGATAATTTTATTTGCAAAGCACATGTTACATAAATACACACAGGATATATAACCGTATATACAGACAGAAGATATTAACAATGTGGTTTGCGGGCCCAGCGTAGTATGAAATACTGTCTTCCCACTGGACCCAGAAATCTATAATATATATATATACATTTTTTGCACCTCGTGTGTGTACCGCGCTGATGGGGGAATGGTGGGGGCCAGTATTACGAAAAGTTATATATCATATATATGGTCTTGTGTTGGCCATGGTTGGACAGGTATCCAGAGTGAAACAGAGTCACATGCAAATAAATCTATACATTTTGCGACAAAGGTATCAAAAAGTACAATTGTATGTAAACGAGATTTACTAAACCAGAGCTCTCATAAGTTCAACTGAATGTTATCGATTAAAAATAGTTAGAGCTCTCATGAGTTCAATTGGATGTAGTCGAGAAGTAGTAATCCGCCGAGTTTTCATTCTTTAGCGCCCCGAGCAGTCGGGACATCCAGATCTAGTGCATGATACTTTCAGAGGATATGCATCAGTCATTATTGATTTCAAAACCTTTTTAACAATGTGTCTGTTTTGTACATTCGTTAGGTGAGCGGCCCATTTGTTCCAAACGACGGGGAAATGGAAAGGTGGCATATTCCGGGGAAATTGTCTATTCGTAGTGGGGATGTGTATCATTCCTGATTGCCTGGTAATATAATTGCTCTGTATATCTCGATTGAGCCGAAACATCACCTCAAATGATCGCGGAAGATTCCCAGACATTTGGTCGAAAACGAAAAGCACTACTTGAAATTCGTAAAGGTCGTTAATTTTTAGTATATTGTTGGATCTGAATAAAGGGTCCGTATGACTATTGTATATGGATTTAGTTATAATTCTGATAGCGCGTTTGTGTAATAATTCCGTGCGTGTTAAGTAGGATTTGGGAGCATTTCCCCAGGCTAGTAGACCGTAGGTTAAGTGGGAATGAATTAGTGAGAAATATAGTGTCTTGAGACAATTCATTGGGAGTACATGCTTGGCTTGGTTGATTGCAAATAGTGCACTGGCTATTTTCTTATTGATATTCGATATGTGATATTGCCATGTTAATGACTCGTCAATATGTAGGCCTAAAAACTTTGCTGATTTTTCTTCACAATCATTTCCAATGCGATTTAGAATAGTATTGTTGATCATCACGTTATGATGATTTATATTGCTTTTCATTCGCTTGGGATGGATAATGATATATTTAGTTTTGTTAGCATTAAGGGACAACTTGTTCGAACAGAACCATTCATATAATGCGTTGATTTCTAAGTTAATTATGGAATGAAGTGTAGTTAAATTGTAGTGCGATGCAAAAAGTGTAGTATCGTCAGCGAAAGATAATATATTTATAGGTAATTGACTGGATACAGTGTTTGAGGCCCGAGGTCGTGTCTGGGTCGTAGCACGCACGAGCTTGCGAGTGCGTCCGCGGCCCAGACACGACCGAGGGCCTTAAACACTGTATCCAGTCGATTAACTTATTATTATATGCCGCATCATGATATGCACACACGTCGGGAGAGATATGATTACAAATGCTGAACTTTTCTAGCCGTTTTAGACCCTGAAAGCAAAGAATTTCGTGGACATTTTCATGCATTCCGAAAACAAAAACGTCATTTCACCAGCGCATGAATACGAAATCGTCAAAAGACCGTCGGTTGCTATGCGCGACGCCAGTCAATATGAAGGAGGTCAATATCGCAATTTATCGGACCGATTGCACTCTGTGTAATCCATTGTAGCATTTTCGTAGGCATATAATAATAGCGTTAGATGACTTACCGATGTCATTTACGTATATAAGATATAGGATAGGGCCCAATATTGACCCCTGTGGCACGCCACAAAGAATATTAGCTGGATTAGAGTCAACATTGTCATAAGTTACATATTGTGTTCTGTGTGTGAGATAACTTCGGAACCAGTCATTGGCCACTCCTCGGATCCCATAATTCCATAACTTTTTAATGAGAATTTCGTGATTAATTACGTCAAACGCCTTGGATAAATCACAGAAGACGGCTAAGGTATATTCGGGATTGTCCTTTGATGTTGCGTCAGCGCAGTGGTTCAAGAGATGTATAATGGGATGGATTGTAGAGTGCTTAGGTCGAAAGCAGAATTGGTATTTATATAATACATCATTTTGATCTAGGAATTGAAGAAGTTTCTTACACATGATTTTTTCTAAAACTTTGGAAAACGCTGGCAATAGGCTGATTGGGCGGTAGTTTTTCAGTATGGTTCTATCCGATGACTTATGTATGGGAATCACCTTCGCAATTTTCATTTGATTTGGAACAATGCCAGTTGCTAATGAACGATTGATGATGTGGGTGATGGGGTTGATGATACTGTCAATAGAAAACTTCACTAATTTCGTTGATATACTATCATGTCCAGAACTAGTCTTTGGTTTCAGCTTTCTAACGGTATTTTTTCACTTCTATTGTATCAACAGGGGTAAGAAACATGGTGTTTGGGACGGGGGCTGGCATGTATGACTCAAAGGGTATAGCTGAATTTGGAATATTGTTAGCAGTTTCGACACCAATATTAGCATAGAATGTATTGAAAGCGTTAGCAATTGATTGTTTGTCATTTACACACTGACCATTGATTGTCATGTAATTGGGGAAACCGGTTTTACTATTTGTTTTATTTAAAGCTTTGCGTAAAATCGTCCAGGTCTTTTTTATATCATTTTTGTTTTCCTCAAGGATGTGCTCGTAGTATCTATGTTTCAGAATACGTCGAAGTTTATTGTACATGCTATTGTAAGATTTGTATATGTCGATATTCGATTGAGTTGGACGTTTCAATTTTTTAAGGTACAAAACATTTTTACGTTTGGACGAAACTAATAATCCTTTTGATACCCACGGTTCTTTCTTATTGTACTTCGTATTATTATTACCTGATTTCAGTGGGAAGGATTGATTAAATGCTTCTTTATAAATCGTCATAAAACGTGAATATGATGAGTCGGGACAATCATCGTTTAATACGTCAGTGAAGTCAGAGTTCATGAGGCAATGTTGAAATTTGTTCATATTGTTTTCAGAGAATGTTCTTATCAGTTTCCGATCCGTTTCGTGGTTTTGTGTAAGTTTTATAGATTCTAGGTAAAAAGTTCCGAAATGATCAGCTACATCAGTTACTACTATACCAGATTCATTACGTGTATTTAAGTTGTTTGTGTAAATATGATCAATTAAGGTTGCTGTTGTTGGCGTAATCCTTGTGGGTTTTGTTATTTTTGGTATATACCCGAGACTAAATAAGTTATCCAGATAGTCATTTGTTTTTCTGTGTGTTCCAAATTTAAGGAGGTCAATGTTCATGTCACCCATCAAGACAAGTTTGTTATTCTCTTGGTTAACAGTTGTTAAAATATCATAAACTTTCGAAGAAAATAAATCTACATCAGCCTTCGGCTCACTATTTGGTCTGTAGATGACGCCAATTAATCGGTTTTTTGACTTACCAACATTTATTTCAATGAAAAGGCTCTCAATGACGTGTGGGATGAAAATGCTCAAATCTTCGCGAACCCGGTAGCTAATATTTTTTTTCACATATAGACCGACACCCCCCTTTGGACTGTTTGGGCGACATCTCATGATCAGGTCGTGATAGCCCGGCAGCTCAAGGCGCCGTAACTCGGCGGATCGATAAATCTCGCTAATTCCTATAAAATCAAAGGCAAAGCTTTCGGAATGTAGATTAGTCATTAGCTCATTAAAACTCTCCCAATTGCTGGAGAGTCCACGACAATTCAGATGAAAATAAGAAGTATATGGATCGTTGCCCACAATAGATGATGCAAAGTCGCTAGGCATGATATAGTTGCAGTTAGAATATGTATCAATTGGGCATGATTCGTCCCCATGCTCCTCGTCAAGGAGGCTCTTCAAATTAAACTCTGTACCTGTCCTTATATGGTCATGAATATGACTGGCCATGATGACGTGTAGAATACGTCACAACGTACATTGGACCTCCACCAACACCCCATCCACACGGCGACACACACGAGTCTGCAAAACAATCACATATAAGAATCAACAATATGGTGAAAACAATAAAACATTTAAACATAAACACGTTCGCTATTGCAAAAATCATTGACAGAACGAGACCCCCCTGAACCCCCCCGAACTCCGAAATGATTATGAGCACGTGAACTAATTATCTACCGTCTGTGATATTCGACGCGTGAAAACAGAATACAACGAAAACATTTGTACACTTCAACCTACAGAATACAGAGTCAATTCACAATCCTGCATTTCACATTAATATGATCGAAAATATTAAAACCATTGACAGAACAGTACCCACATATTTATGAGCCATCGCACTATAAAAATCAGAATGATCGTTGTTTGCAACAAACTACTATGTATACATAATTGTCGAGGCGTTTCAATGATTTACGTGAAGAACACGCTTTTAAAACAAAGTGGATAGGAATGTTATGAAAATGTGAATATATGTACACATATACGCATATATTTATTATACTTGTTGTTATGGGAAGCCCTGGGAGAGCATTATATAGTAATACACATTCCTATTTTATAACGTGCGGCAGGGATGTACTAGACCGAGACGTACCTGGTTGAACTCAGTCGAATGTGATGAGTAAATATATATAAGTTCACATTTTCCCAGTACATATAACGTGAAGCAGTTAGTTGATGATTACACACCTGGTCACTCGCGGTTGGACGGGAAAGCGCAACCTAAGGAGCAAATGGAGCATGACGCTCAGTCACATTCCACGGTGTGACCGCGGGAAGCAATGACCCGATACATGAAAACACACTATAAACATGTGAATCAAGGTCGTAGACATCATATCGATTGACGTAGGAGTGAACGGACGCAGTGGTGACCGCGGGACGCATTGACCCGATACATGTAAACAGATTCACATGGACATGTGAATCATGGTTCAATGTATGATATGCGTTACTATATAGCGTTTTGTTATACCAGGAACGAAAACAAGAGAACACAATTATTTAGGCGTACATGTATACATAATAATGATAATATTGCTAGTGGTGCAAACGTTACTAAAGAGTATTCTAGTGTCAATAAATTAGTATTTTTTGCTTTGTGTAACCAAGCAAACAGTACAGGTAACAGTACAGCCTCGATGACTGTCTAGCATATGTCTCAGCAGCAGTAGTATTAGATTGAAAGTTACGTAAATAGGTGTAGGCAGGACAATAAATATTCTCCTATGATTTGAAGACTAATATACGAAAGAATGAATATTCCGGAGAACATGTGTGACACACACATATATATATATATATATACATATATACACATATACACATATTCATGAAATTGAAAGTGCTGCTGTTAAGCGTTGCCAGGGAAGTCGCCCCGAGGTGGCATACATCCAAATTATTAATTGGGGCCTACTCTATGTAATATTTTTATCGTTATCAGTTACATCCATTGATTTCAAATTAATTTCACACCTGGAACATGACCTGGAATGATAATACATCAGTTAATATAATTTATGATATCTAAGTCGATCATTTCATTGAATATCAGCATATTTTGGAAATCTAGTCCACTGCCACGTCGCGCTGTACATTGAAAACTGATATGGTGACCTATTTTTTTTTCTTGTTCTATATTACCATGAGGATGTTCCCTTCACTTCACGATGTTAAAATTGCTGACTTTATGGGTCAATTTCTCACAATGCGACGAGGTTTGTGCAATTTAGTGAAATGTTTCCGAGTTAAATCCAGGTATGTTTACAACTCGGAAGCGTATAGTTATTGTCAAAAGGCATTGTCAAATTTATTGTAATCCATTCACACATATATATTTTTTTGTACTCAAAACCAATAATAACTCTTGACCAATGAAATAATCGCCAGTTAATTCGTGTGGGGATCATTTTTCTCTGCAAAAAGCTCCCATTACGATTACTGGCCCAAGTATCATACACTGCGCCTTAATACAACTCGTCCACTGAATGCATGCCATTTAATCCGTCTTTCACCTTTTTAATCCTTATTGAATATAGAAGAAGGCGCAGTGTATGATACTTGGGCCCGATTACTTTGTGAGCAACACAGAAGGAAAAAATAACGCGTTTTCACGTGTATCTATCTAGTAATACACACCACTTCATAACTGTTATACCAGAAAAACCAGCATGGTGACATATCATTTTTATCTCTTATTTAGAACTTAATGTATACAAAGATGATTATAGTAGCATAAAATAATGAAGTCTATGGAAATTTTCAGGTGTCGCGATCCACCTTAAGCCCCTCTGTACTACTCTTGTATGAGCCCATGGGCTCATAGTCATAAACGGAATAAAATTCTGTCTCGCATCAGGAATGGGCCTATATTTGGGGAGAACGTAGTTGACGTTTTGTTTTTCGTAATAGACGTTGGTGAGTGTTGGTACCTAGGATAAGCTACTGAAATGAAAGTGATGAAAGACGTACGTGTTCCTTGCCTATGGCTACTAGTATACGTAGGCCTATATACGTAACTAGCTGGATTTATAAGCATGTACATGTGTACCTTTGTATTCGTCATGCACGCGTTTAATCATTGATATGACAATGAATATTTGTGATTATACACTGGAATAAATGTTTGTATAAATATAGTTATTACGCAGACAGGAAGTGCTTTCCCGTCTAATCCATTGTAAGTTCGAGCGTGCAAAAACAAAGTCGTACAATAATTATTCCTCAAATATAAGCCCATGGGCCTATATATGGAGTTAAATTTCATTCGACACAACACCCTTTCCCCAATTATAAGCCCAGGGCTTATATACGGGGATCCCCGGTACATCAAATGTTTTTTTCTTATGTTAAATCTTACGTTGTGTTAGACTTTCACATTTGCGAGTAATTGACAAAAACCGTTTTCACATTTGTGGTTGATTTTTTTTTCACATTTGTGGGTGATTTACAAATTTTGTTTTCAAATTTCTGGGTTTTCACACTTTTGGGGCGTTTTCACATTTCTGGGTTCAACAGCCCTACCCCACCTCGTTCGCTCCCATATCATTTACCGTAATCGCTAAATCATAATTTCATTGATACGCATTGTAGGTCAGTGTCCAAATTTTGAATCTGGACCCCACCGCCGTTTTACCACGCTCAAATGACCACGCTCAGAACTTTTGACGTGAAACGTTATAACGTTTTGTTTGGCCGGAGTTGACAATCTTTGCGTAGCGTAATACCCTGAATGTGACGAAAACTTCACTCATAGCTATTTGTCTCCCTCCTATGTAGCTCTCCACCCAACTGTTGCCATGGAAATGATGAAACATTCTCCCATGAGAGGTAGGTCATCAGTGCCGTCGTGGAAATGATGAGGCAGAATTTGTAACCTACAGTTAGTAGTAGTTATAGCCTTTATTTTATTTAAGACTTTAATTTTATTTAAGCCTTTGATATTTAAGCCTCTAATCATAATATTCATATAATCATAATGATGGACACATGCACATGTGGCAAACAAAGATTGTACAACTGCAATCAAAACATATCTACTGCCAAAATGTTGAATACCCCGGTAATGCAAGAAATTTCTTGTGTTTTTTTTTTGTTCAATGAACAAGGCCTGATCGAACGCATAATATTATATTATTTTTCACTAATATTCTTCGCACGCACTAAAATCTGTGAGGCAGTAAGAATTAGACGATAGACGACAGGAAACACTAAGTTAACTATGGAAAAAGTGGCCCAAGTTTCATATCCTGTGCTTTCCTCTATATTCATTAAGGATTAAAAAGGTGACAGGCGGATTAAAAAGCATTCATTTAGTGGGTGAAACGGCGCAGCGTACATGTAGGCCTAATAATTTTTGTCTATGATATTTGGGCCGAAAAAGTTTTTTTTTTTAAATTCGGAGTAGCCTTATCATAGAGTCTCCAACCGAGAAAGTTGTGAATTGCACCTACAAGTTTAATACCATCTGTGTCTCGGTGGTTCCGTTTAATTACTACGGCGCGTGGTGTCACTTTGGTTGGTATGGTCTGATGGAATTCACGATTCAGGTCTTGTGCCAGTTGTTGGTTGGCCGGATAGATCTA
Source organism: Terebella lapidaria (assembly GCA_949152475.1). Taxonomy (NCBI): domain Eukaryota; kingdom Metazoa; phylum Annelida; class Polychaeta; order Terebellida; family Terebellidae; genus Terebella; species Terebella lapidaria. The sequence goes on along the minus strand of OX424559.1, from coordinate 9,319,472 downwards.
GTACTATATCTAGAAGGGGACGCGTTGACAAATTACCGCAACCACGTGTCATAATGCTCCCAACAATCACGAGTATTTGCTAGAAATTGGACATCCAAGAAATCCAGACGTGCTCCCTTTATTATTCACAATAAGCATGCAATAGGCACGGGGAAAACAAGAAATGATAGGCGGCGTACATATATCATTCTCATGGCAAGTAACGATCTATTGAAATGTAATTCCCATTTCGACTACAGCTCAACGCTCTAATGTAAACATGTCGATTTGTCAATGTATAACACACGCGCGTGGTATATCGATAAGTGTGATTGAAAACACTTGACTGCTTGGTTCACGAGTAAACCGCCACTACAATGCATGTGGTGTTCGTCCAATAACAGATTAAGTATTGTCGCAACGACGTATAGAGTCCTTTTTTTCAATAGAATGAAAATGAGAAAGTTAAAGATAAAAGAAAAATAGGAGGCAACGCAATATAAAAGTGTATGTTGAGCAATTACAGGGGCGGATCAAGCAATTTTTGAAGAGGCGGTCAAAGAAATACCGCGGGGGGATCTGGGGCCCGCTGAACGGTCCCAAAACCAGAGCCTCTTGCATGGTCTGTGGTATTTTCCTGCCCTCTTTTCGGTAAAATTGCACCTGAATACCCATTGATGTCCATGTTACTAAAATAATTCTGAAAAAAAAAATGTTGGAGGACCGGACCTGTCTTGCCGTGGGGTCTTGGGTATGTGGGGTATGCTGTGCATCTTAAAAACCGGGTAGGGTGTGTGGTATATAAATTGGTGGAGTTCCCTTTCGGGTTGGTCAGGGGTATGTCACACCATAGACATTTCTCTGTTCTATGTCTATGTGTCACACGCTTGTTATCATACCGTTCACGGGGGTGTCCCTGCAAGAACCTGCTACCCTGTGGTGTTATCAACCCCATTCCCGAGCCAAAAAATCCGGGAGTTCCCCAATATCATACCCTCAGATACATGAGTATTCCCGACGGCGAATCAGTGAGAAAGAATAAATTAACACAATGAATTTTGATCATTCAAAGAGGACGTGTTTTAACTCACGTAAACCGAATTCAGTCCATGGATTTACAGATCACTTTTTTCCCCCACAATGTGTGAACCTGCATACGGGATTCGTATTGTAGTTTTTTTGGATTTATTGCGTTCCACTTAGAAGTTTTAGAGTAGAGTCCAAATTCTCTGAAATCTGATCTGGACGTAGGCTATATCAGGCCAAATCATAAGAGAAATCTCTCTTATGGGATTCTGGTATCACTCAGTGTTAGTCATAGCGTCTAGACAAAACTTATCATCGGACCAGATGGTGGTTGCAAGGGAGGGTTATCACACAAATAAATCCCGCACTTTTTATCTATACCTGACGGGATATAAACCCGCTAGTTCGTTACAATTCGGTCCATAGAAAGAATGGGATGAAGAGTTGATGTATACCTTCTGTAGCAACTAACATATATCTAAACATCATAGCAAACATGCTGGAATTCCTAAAAATGAGTCAGAGTTGTGCCATGTTGATTCAAAATTACATAGTTTCTAAGTTTAAATACTTATTAACACATGGACGAATTCAGTTTTTAATTGCTCTTAGTGTACCCTGTCTACCCTAAACCAGATGGGAAACACCAATCGGTTTTTTTATCACATGTTATCATTCTGTGGGTCAATAGCGCTCGTGCTAATGATTTTTTTTTCGCCTCTGTATCCGACAATAAATAAAATATTATCTTATCTTATATAATATAAGGGAATTCACTGACAGTCTCTACAAATAATTTGATTTAGCCAAACATACTGGAACTCTCAGCGTGAATATTGGAAAATTTGAAATTTTCATTACAAAATCTAAATTTTTGCTCGAACTTTTCGATGAAAAATGGCTCAAAAATGAAAAAAAAACCATTTACATATATATTAATATGATATCAACGTTCAACCTCTATTTACTTTGTTTACAAGCATAATTGAATATCCGCCAAACTTGGACCCGCACATGAATGCATATTTCATTTGCATGTGCTTTACTAACATATGTGTTATGTGAGTCATAGCTTTTCCCGATGATAAATTTCCGCGAGGGATATTGTGTCTACGGAATGTGGTGAGTCATTAAATATTTGGCATATTTGGGCGGTTGAATGTATTGAGGGGGTCATTTGATACTTGGGCGGTCGGAGATAGGAGGATGATATTCAGAAAATGTATTGGGACTTTCATTTGATACTGTACTTTGATAGAGTAGCAGGAATATTCTTTAGTCTGTCTCGACTGACCGATGTTGCCTAAATAGCATGCTAATGATATTCATATCACATAAAATCTATAAGACCTATAATATTTTTTTTATATTGCCCATGGACGAATTTAACTGGCTAAATATAACTGTTGTTTTTTGTCGCCTTTTTTCATGAAATACGAGTGTATAGACATGGATCTGAAGAAAAAATCAGGCTTGAATTGTTTTTGTTTTTTTTATAGAAAAAAACTTTGATGTGTTTTCTACTCAGAACAGTGCGATGAAATACAATAGCATGCATTAATTCCCACATTGTTCAGTCACTACAACTACACAGAGCAAGTACTACATGTACCCGTGTCACACCGAGCTTGCGTTCCGAGTGCGTCCTAAACTATCAAATTTCGGAAGACGCTGATGATCGCCGCGAATTGGCAATGATTTTTGTTTCGAAAGTCCAAATTCCGATCCGTCGTCACGCACAGCGTCCTCAATATATATACGACCTTCCCGCGTCATGTAGGGCCTACGTTTCTATTATGTTCTACTGCATCCCCACGAAGTCCGTGTACGGCGATTGCTGGCGGTCCCACGGCGTTCTGATCTCTTTTAACACTACTTCAGCACGACTGTGGCGACTGCACAGTGACCTAACAGCGACGCAGCCTCGAGGCCGTTATCAAATCCAACTGTTCCACGAAAGCATCATTCGTTATTCTATAATGTGACAGTGTAAGTAAACACTGGGTTTTATAGCTGAGTGCCAGCAAATAACATGGTCACACTATAAGAACGCACTACGAACGCAGGGCAAACGTGGTATGAACGCCATAGAAACGCCATGGTCGCCGTGGGTTCGCCTTGAGGACGTCTTATGGTTGTCGACAAGAGCTGATAATGCCACAAGGACGCCCTAGACGTGGTGGGGTCGTGATATAAACCTCATAAGTGTAGTAAGGGCGCAGTAAAGTTGCCGTGGACTCACTGATTCAATTCACGACATTTCCATGGCGACCCTACCACGTCTGTACTGCGAACCTAAAGCGTCATTTGAGTTTCTACTACGTTGCTATGGTGACCCTAGGGCTCCATGACCTTCAGCGTCCTTGGGGTTCCCATTTCGACTTTCTGCATTATCACCATTGACCAAGTCCGCACGGCGTCTATGGCGTCTCTATCGCGTTCTGGGTTGCCGTAGGAATGTAAGCTCGGTGTGACGGGGGCATAACTATTAGTATTGTAACATGGGACAGATTCAAGCATATCATTTTCTCGGATCAAAGTGAAAATACATACAACCTAATGTTCTATGGCACACATGTACCACACGAACACTGTACCATATTGGATCACAGTTGCATTAGTAATTAGTTCCAGATCACCTCCTGGTTATAATTCCGGATATGACTGTTTCGCATAATCCATGCTGCCCGTAAACATGAACGGAAAAAAATATATTATTGCATAATCCGGGCATTGAGACATATATATTCTATAAAATACGTAATGAGGTTGCCACTGAAATTCAATTTCCGATTTTTTCTCGCCATTGTTATTTGCTTCAGACAAAATATACACGAAAATGTGTGTGACTATGTTATAATTATCACCAACTTCCGAGAAATTGTGTTATCAAAAACATCCTGCCCAATATTTGGAATTTATGTTACCCATCGGTTTTCTTCCCCGTTCTTTTCTCTCCCTTGATCATTTCCAGGAAAGTACAGTCTTCTAAAATAATAGCTGAAAAATACAGATACAAGGTTATTTTAACCCCATATCTACCGGTATTCCATGATCAAATGATACTGGTATTCTATTGTTGGATTTTAAAGTGCATCGCCTTATTTATACTGAACAATATGCAGTATATTATTACATCACATAAACATAATTATGTGTTATGCGTGCATGTGGGTACATTTATTATGCTGAAAGTGAATTTCTCTACATCGTATGCGCTTCATTAGGGAGTTCCGGTAAAGAACTAATTAACCTGGTATTTATTATTCAATATACAATCCCCCCATCCCCTTCTCCCCGGCACACTGCCAATTGTTAGCTTTATCGATAACAAATGTACATCGCACTTGATGGCGTCATATAGATATATGAACTATGACCATCGTGGCCAATTAACGGTAAAACAATTGGTCACTTATTTGCTTCCTAAGTATAGAAGACTAACAATTGTGAACAGCTCGCTACGACTGCTATTTTGGCAATTCAGTAAATAAGAAGAAGCAAATTAATGCATGATGCGTTACCAAATATGACATAGTTTTCATAAAAGATCAAATATGGAAGCGATAGTTGAAAGAATGAACTACTGTTGAAACATCAAATGCCATCAAAGGCAGTGTCACTTATCAAAACAAATTTGCACGGGTCTTTGAACAGCGAACTCTACACAAACGCGCGAACATTGGTGTGACAAACTTTCACTATCTCGTGTATATATAATATTGCATCTATATAGCTGAGCGTGGCGGGTCTTGATGTATATAATCACAGCGAGAAACTTTGCCTCCTCAAATTGAACCCGACGGCTGCCAAGAAAAAAGTGATCTTGGGGGCAGTGCACTCGACTCTTTGTACCTATATCATCGGTCTAGGCTGAATATGACGAGCAAGGTGGAGAGAAACTATAAGCGCTAGAGAAAACCGGTTTTTGATAGGTTGACATTTGAGAGGTTCTCGCCCGCAGGTACAATAAAGATTTGTCTTGGCTGGATATCTATTGAACGCAGAGCATAAATTGATGGTGGACAAAAATTTGAGAGAACAAACAACCGTTTGTTCGTTTTTGCGTCCAGGATTTCAGCAAATAGATATCCAGGGAAAGTTAGGCGGAGTTTATGTTCACAGACTGCATATTGCAGTTGGCAAGGGCCAGAACTCAACTGGCTTGGATATCGATATCGTAGCCGGAGGGATTACGGTAATACCGTAATACATCGTACAAGGGAGCGAGCGAGATATCTTTGCGCTAACCCGCCCGCCCTGGGATCGGTCTGGGAATTTTGATATAAATAAAGTGCTACGATTGCCCACAGACACAGCTGGTGATGCAGCACACAAGCTCGTGTGTTAGCATCTAAACTCCTGGTCCGCCCAGGGATCGCAGTCAAATTGTGGACGGTACTCGTAGAATGCATGGAAACATCTTACGTACTGGATACAACATTATATCTGGTGTACAAAGTTCAAAACAAAATTGAGGTAAGTTTTACCTAGCACAGGCTGTTACATATATTTGTTTTATATTGATGTTAATGTACATGTAGTCAGAATCATTCGCATAGAGAGACTGGTAATGCGTCTTAAAACATTCAATTCGATGACGATTTGACCCACTGTTTGAAACCAATTGCTTGAAACCAAATCACGACACACAGCAAATCCGTTTGAAAACTTTTCTACCAAACACATTTCCTTCTTTTTTTTACATAATTCATTCATCGCTATAATATTGTAAAGTGTACATCAAATTCGCTAGACATAGTTGTGTCTATGTTGCCTGCATTTTGAGATATACAAATCACTATTGAAGGGAGGTCAAATTTTAATGCGAACGAGCGCGACTTTCACGCGATATATTCTTTCCTCTGTACAAAGGCTAACTTTACACTCCAAAAGTCAACAATAACACGACCCGTATGGGTAGAAAGGTGTGCGCCTCTATCAAGCAAATGGTCCAATAAATGTGACACTATTCAGTCACGGGGTCAGAGACGTATTTATATTTGTTAGCGTATTCTGTACTTGTCATGTACGATTCTGTGGCAAGGCTGCGAACCAGTTGACACCGTAATGAAAAGTTCATCTAACTTACATTAACCTTCTTTTCTTTGGACTAAAGAGGCTATATGAAGGACAGATGGATGTGGCATACGCCGTGCATCTGTAAGTAGATCTCTACACTCGCTAGAGTAGTGTCAAGGGTTTAATGATGATGTTCTCGTCAGGTATCGGCTTGAAACATAGGATACCAGTGAGTTATTACACCGTAAACACTTGTCGATATCAAGGAGAAATTCATGGCATATTTGTTTGATCTTCGGATACGCTTATCTGGTAATTATGACACTTAGTCGGTGTTTGGTAGAATAATTACCGATAATACCGACAACAAGTAGGTTTTTTTTTTTACTATATAACAATGAAAACTACACTCTCTAGGATACTATAAGTTCAATCGAACTGGCTCGCCATGTATATATGATCGGCAAGATAGGCCCTATATGCAAGTGATGAGTACAAATACAGTACGTCAAAACATAAGTGCAGGACGAGGGATCCTATCATTGCTAAGGTCGATGGAAGGTAACTTTGAGGTGGTTTGCACACGCGGTTTGAGGTCGTTCGTCGAGTGACCGGAGCGATTTACGGCCTCATGGATTTTCGTATGCGTAGTTCCTACGTCCAAGGCCATGTGCGTAGATAGTCCATCAATGTCTTCCCTTGTTCTGTTTCCCGCGTGATATATCTTCGCCAGCAATCGGCACTTCTCGGAAAGAAAAACTGTTGTAGATAATACGAAACGTCAATGTGGGCAGGGAAGTTTTCCGCGGGAAATGACGTACGAGGCACAGCACGAAACGTCGACATGGGAAACGAATCACGCTGGGACTGTTATGATAAATTGTACCGAGATGCACGACTAACATGCACAATATATCACGTGTGTCGCTTCTGAAAATCGATTGCAGGTTGAAAGTTACCATACCAGTATAGTATAAAACATGCGCTCAGTAACTCAACACAATTTGGTCGGGTTTCAATCAACACTACCTATGACCCTTAACGTTGTGTTGTACCACGCACGTTCGCAATTATAGACCGTGGTATAGGTTTTTGGCAAAATCGCAGCAACACATGTTACCAAAAACAGCTTGTGATTGGACAGGTGAAAGCAATAGCTCGGCTTGTGACCTATTTCCATCGAAAGTTTCCCGACGAGATCGGTTGAATTGTGAGAAAGTTGCACATGCTTCGTGATAACATTAGTGCATCGTTCAATATCACAGGGATAATGTTAACTTGTGGTCAGTACACACTGAATATCCATATAGGTGAGTTATATTTTGGGTGCAATATTACCTAAGTCACAATATTTGTACAAACGTATTGCATGCTCGATCACTTCACTCGAAGTACGGGCCATGCAACGGTCTGGTTGTGATAGTATAAAGTGCCTGGGCATTATAAGGAGATTGACTCCGTCAATTTCCAATCTATTATTGACGCTCAAGCAAAAATAATCATCTATAATTGTATCTGATTACAAACGTGAATGGTGATACACAATTTACGGTTTGGATCTTCACACTAATCACTTAATCAATACTAGTATTGATTGCTGTGTTGATTGATAAAATCAAGTGATTAACGGCTTTGCGATAGTAGCATACGACGTGATTTTTTGACATTCAATAAACCATTCACCTGGATTCTAATATCACGATATTTGACACAACAATTGAATATCTCATCACGAGTGAACGATTATGATTTATTTACAACATTGAAACTCATACATTGTATTTCCAGGATTGTGATGGAACGGAATGAACGATCCGAGCCCATTGGAGGGACTGAATGTGTAATTCGCTAGATGGCGCTGTTGCAACTGTACCACTAACAATGGCTTCCGGCGGATCTAGCGTTGAGGCTGGCGGTGTGTTGACAGACGAGGACCTACAGGATCTTCACGAGGACATACTGGACAAAAATGAACGAGGTGTACGAAGCATTCTAAGAGACTTCTTAGAACAAGGTAAGAGGATGCTGGAATGTTTGCCGAAATACAAGTATCGGAAACGGAATATCAAGCAAAATTTTGTATATTTACTAGATTACATTTTCAACACATTTTTAGCTAGACTTAAATTTTCAACACCTCTTGATTCGGCTCAATTTCCGAACAGATCTGAAAATAGTCTCCTATACTTATTTGCTCGTGGATATTATAATAACTTCACCCCGTTATCTTATTTCAGATCTTCCCATCAATAAGCTCTGTTGCACAGAAGTGGAGCTTGAGCCAGCCTCGACCGACCACGAGTTGAACAAACTTCCCCTGACGGCAGCTCACAGGGCGGCTCTGATTGATTCACACGTCATTCTGGACGTTATTCTTACGTCATGTCCGGAGTTTGACGTCAATAGTGGCTTGAAATGTAACGGCTATACCCCCTTGCATTTGGCGTCGTCGGCTGGAGTACTGGCGTCGGTTAATTATTTGGCGTCGATGAGAGCGAAAGTCGAAGCTCGCGACGTTGACGGTTCGACGCCACTTCATTTGGCAGCACGGAGAGGCCACAATGACGTCATATCCGTTCTGTGCGTAAGAGGAGGATCCGTCAACACATACAACAAAGAGGAACAGACTGCTCTGCATTTGGCTGCAGAGGCAGGCAACTTGGATACGGTTGATATGTTGCTAGGGAAGAATGCGGACGTAAATTTCAAGGACGTTTCTGGACGCACGCCCCTACACCTCGCTCAAGTGAAAGGTCATGTGGGTGTAACAAAGAAGCTGATTGGTCGAGGTGCTCGCGTGAATGAGCAAGATGATGCTGGTAACACTCCTCTGCATGTTTGGGTCGATAACTTGGATACAAAATTGAAAGGTGAGTGGCGAGAATACTTACAGTGTATTATCCAAATCAGTAGACCCATAATTCTTGGCAAACAATAAAATGTATGTGTATAGCATCAGTTACTGAAGTAATACGTGCAGAATCTTCAATGATTTGTATCATGCACCTTTTTCAGCAAATTCGTCTCCCGCCTCGAACTCATCTTTCGCAATGCTTTTGGACAAAGGGAGCGATGTTAATATACAAAACCAGGATGGTGACACAGTTCTTCACGTGGCGACTCGTCTAGGATTTGATGACTTGGTGAGTGCCCTCCTAGACCATGAGGTAAAAATTAACGTCAAAAACAAGCTGGGACGTTCGGCGATATTCTACGCTATAACCGAAAGTTCCTGTGAGATGTTGCTGGATAGTGACGCTAGTTGTGAGGTCACTGATACTGCCGGAAATGGTATCCTGCAAATATACGCAGCTTGCAATGACGTCACAACTAACATGATGCATGACGTCATCGAAGATGGTGCTGATGTCAACACAGCTAATAAGCAAGGGATGACACCACTGCACTGCGCATGTGCGGCTGGAAACTTAGATAAAGTAAAACTGTTGCTGAATGCTGGTGCTTGGAATGACGTCATCGACACCAAGGGTCGCAGCATACTGCACACATCACTCCTTAACGACCACCAAGAGTTATCCCAGTGGTTGCTAAAACAGAACAACATCAGTCTAACCCACCAGGATAAAGAGGGCAACACTGTGCTCCACCTATCCGCGCAGATTGGCTGCAAACCCGTGGTTGATTACCTCCTCTCTAGACAAGTGGACGTCAACAAGAAGAATGATGACGGAAAGTCTCCAGCGACCCTGGCAGCTGAATCGGGCCAATTGAGGACTCTTCGAAGTCTGTTACGCCAGAATGCTGCCTTGGATATCACTGCAGGAGCACAAGTTCTTCTGGAGTATGTGAAGATGAACGATAGAAAGGTGGTGGAAACACTTCTCAAACAGGTCGGTTGTAACAAGGCTGTTGACGAGCAAGGCAGATCTGCACTGCATCTCGCCCTGGAGAATTCTTTCATGGATTTGGCTAGGCTTTTGCTTGATAAGAAAGCGAGTATCGACGTCTTGGATCGGTGTGGATCTTTGCCTTTGCATGTTGCCTGTCAGAAACTGCCCGAAGTGGAAAGTGTTCTGCCTCGGTTAATTTCTCGTGAAATTTGCACGAGACAAGACGAGAAGGGGATGTCAGCATTGCATCATGGGATTGGGAAATGTTCTGCGGATAGTGTGAAATTATTTCTCAAGTACGGGTTTGATGTGAATGTCACTAACGTTGATGGGAAAACTGTGATGCATAGTTTGCTTAGTCAGGACTTGGATGGTACTGCTAGGGATGTGAAAGAGAAAGTAAAAATTATAGTTCAGTCCAAAGCGTTCAATCCTGATGCTACAGATTGCAGTGGGGCAACGCTCTTGCATGCGGCTGCATCTTCTACTGATCCAGAAATTGTCAACGTCATTCTAGAAAGGAAAGCAGATGTCAATAGTCAAAACAAACTAGGAGAAACCCCGCTGCACATTGTGTGCTCACTCGCAAAACCAAAAGTTGTGTCGATGCTTCTCCAGAATGGCGCGGACGTGAATATTCAAGATCAAACACACTGGACACCACTGTTTCATGCGGTAGAAGCGAAATCGTCGGAGGTAGCTTGCAAGTTATTGGAGCAGGGTGCAAGCTTAGACCACCAAGATGTTCAGAGCAAGACGTGCCTCATGATTGCTATGGATAAAGGCAATTCCTCGCTTTGTGTGGATATCATGATGGAAGCAACTCCGAACATGCAGTTGCAGGATGAGACTGGAAGAAGTCTAGTTCATTGTGCTTCTGCCAAGTGCAACGTCGAGGTGGTGAAGTTGTTGCTGAGTGAGGGAAGTGATGTACATAGAACTGATCACTCGGGCAATACCATTTTGCATCATGCCGCCTATAACAGTGACCCAAATGTCATGGAGTTGTTGCTTCAAAAAGGTGCCCATATTGATGCACAGAACGCGAAGGGAGACACTGCTTTACATATCTGTTCAAAACGAGGCAGCTATGACCACGTGGATCTGTTGCTAGGCAACAGTGCTGATGTTGATTTGTGCAATAAATGTAACCAAACGGCAACTCATCTCGCTGCTATGGCAACTGATTCAGATGTCTTGCAGCTCATGGTCGCAAACGAGGCCGACCTCGACGTTCCAGACAGTCAGGGAAATACTCCATTGATGGTTGGGATTTCCCACGGGAATTCCGAGGCTTGCACTGTGCTGATGGAACAAGACGCTGACGTTACTAAAATCAACATCGATGGTGACTCTGCTTTGCATCTTGCGTTTCGTCAGAAGAAACTTGAACTCAGGTTTCTGAAACTTCTGGTGTTCAAAGCACGTGAACTGTTGTCGTTGCCAAATGGAGAGGGTTCCACTCCAGTTGAGCTGCTGAAACAGCGAGATGACGTTGATTTTGTGCAATTCTCACACGAACTGAGCTTCGACCTGTAACTAACTTTGGATCATCCTGCGTTCAGTAAATTCCGGACTGTCACTTTTAATAAACATATCAAACTCATACACGTGTCAAATCTTTTTCGGTTCAGGTACACCATAGGTACATAGCGTTGTATTCAATAAGTTACACGCCATATCTTGAATTATCCCTCTTTTTCATTGGCACAAACCTAAAAATTGAAAATGTGTAATTATATGTTTCATAATGCGTTTTATTATAAAGAGCACAATGCAAACGACTAGTACAAATAAATTTGTTTGCTTTACGACACATACATGTAGGCAGAAATACATAATACCATGGTCTTATGTATTTCTGATGTAGGCCACATGGAACCATAACGTATGTGTGTTTCCACCTCCACTATCCAAATACCATTGATTGACAAGTTCCTCATTGTCAAGAGTGGTAATACTCAATGATGCGAGGACCAGCTCTGTTTGCCATCATAACGTCCTACTTGGTTTGGATTATCAAATTCTGTTTCAAGTTAAAAGTCTGAAATTTGATTTCAAAAAAATAAAATTTCACGCCGAATATAAACAAACAAATTTGATCCGAGCATCCTGCAATGTAAACGAAGTTATGGCCAAAAACACACGAGGTTTTGTATTGAACTTGACTTTAGTTCGTAATATTCGTAAACTGTCTGCTCCTTAGTATGGATGAGGAATTTTACTTGCTCGTGTATGTATGTTTTGATCCACAACAATCTACATTTGTGTGCCCACTCAGTTTGTCGTGCTATCGTTTTCATCACACGTTTATAATTTGATTTGGAAGTCCTGCAACGAAAATGTATTGAATAAAATGGAGTTAGCATGTTGATCCACAGTCAACAACTTACAAATATGTCATCATATTAAAAATAAACCAGCATCTTCAACAAAGAACAATGCACTCAGTGTAGGACAAGAAAACAACGATCTCAAAATGAGACAGCCTTGGACTCTTCAGCGGAATAACAATATGTATGAATCATTTGTATTGCTTTAATTGTCACAAGTATAAAGTATTATTTTTCGAGAGATTTTCAATGCAATTTCATTCACTGACATGTGATACGAGCATTTGCTAATTTGCTCATCATAAGTCATGTGCAATACAATTAGTTTCGTGATAGTTTCTTGTTACGTTTCGGAATAAAGTGCGTGACGTCGTTTTCACGAACAAAATATGTTTGTTTTTGTGGCGGCCATCTTGCTTTTCTGATTCCACTGAAATTCAATAGCAACCTACCACAGGTCCCGTTGTACGTGTACAAAAAGTTTCGTGATGATATCTTGGTACATTTCAGAATAAAGTATATGACGTCGTTTTCCTGAAAATTTTTTTTTTATGGCGGCCATCTTGTTTTTTCGATCCAGCTGAAATTCAATAGCATCCTACCACAAATCCCGATATATGTGTACAAAACGTTTCGTGATGATATCTTGACAAGTTTTGGAATAAAGTGCGTGATGTCATTTTCCCAAAAAAAGTAATGTATTTTTTTGTGGCGGCCATCTTGTTTTTTTCGATTTGGCTGAAATTCAATAGCAACCTACCTCAGAGCCCGATGTAAGTGTACAAAAAATTTCGTGATGATATCTTGATACGTTTCGGAAACAAGTGCGTGACGTCGTTTCTGGACGGCTCACGGCGCACGGGAACCCGCACAAAAACTATATGTTCCCGCTCCGGGTGACATAATTCCATCCAAAACGATGTCTCATTCTCTCTCCGCCATTGCACAGAATTTCGTCCAAAGCATTACAATTCCTTCGTCTTTTAACAAAAGTAAAACTTTACAGCAAGCTAGCTGCCCTACCTTGTCCTAACTTAAAATGTGTTCGCGTGTAGCAATCTTCGATGACGAATGAATTGACATCGGAAGATATTTTGACAAATCTTGTTATAAAATAGTGATGTTCAATACATAGATATTTTAGTTACAGCCCTTAACTACTCAATTTAAAACACATCACTGCAGCCCGAAGCTTTTCTTGGCGAACCACGCGATGGCGGGGAAAGTCACGCGATCTCCTAGGAAACAGAATCAACTGAAAGGCTTTTCTCAAAGTGGATGACGATCTATGGTACACCAACGGGTTCAAAAACGAACTGGTGAACATGATTGTCGTCGATAGCTCAGTGTAAACTTTTTTCAAGATGGCGCCCATTGGTGACGTAGGTTCGACCTTTACGATAAACAGGACCACGATTGTTGGCAACCACGTGACATAGAGAACACCGAGAATCAATCCCAGGGTCCTTAGCGGCTTCAGTTGTTTTCTCCCATTTTCGTCTGTCATATAACCTGTCTGGAAATAGAATTGACAATCATAGTTTGTGTTTCATCATGTTCAAATTATGTGCAATTTCAAGAAATAATGTATGAAATTGAAAACAATTACATCAAGCGAAAGAAGTAAGATTAACTTTTCTATCACCAGCATTAATGTGAATCACATTGCTTTCTATTATTGTGTTATTAATACAAGTAATACCTGCATACGATTGCACATTCGTGATTGCTGCTGGGAGGCATATTTCATGAGTAACATGTAGAGAATTGGCATCACAACCAGAGGCACTATCATGAGCGGGATCCCAATAATCATTAACGCTGTCAAGTTGAAGACTCGGAACGGGTAGCAGCGAATACCGAGGTGCCAGTGAGTTTCAGTCATTCCAGGAAAAATCAAAACTATGAAGAAAGTCCACGCCGACGCAATTATGATGTTGAGTTTCCGTTGGTTGAGCATCACGTGTGCCTTGAGGGGATAATGTACGGCGACCCAGCGATCAATTGTGACGAGTACGGTGCTCCATACTTGACTTATGAAGGTCAAGGCCACCAATGACGCAGTCACAAGACACGGGTATTTTGAGGTATGGGATCCACCAAATACAAGTATGCTGTTGACGGATATAGTTGCTGGTACTGTGAGAAGATCGGATATAGTTAGACTTAGGAGAATCGAATTCTGTCGAGTCCTTACAAACTGATATCGAATGTACGAAACTAAAACCAGGGTGTTTGAAACTAGAACAGCAAATGCAACTGTCACGTTCACACCACTTCCAATGTATGAAATAACATTGATTATACTCCCATCTGTGCAATTTAAGTTATTATCCTGCTCGCTGTTGTTTGTGCCCAAGAAATCCACACACGATATGTTGTTCATTTTGAATTTCGTCGTGGTTCAAGTTTCCAGTCCAAATGATTTGATGTACGAGATTTGTGTTAAAAAATCATATCGGAATTTGTAATCATGTGAATGGCTATTTGTTCCAATCGGTATGATTCCATTATCCATCCGATATAATGGTATTCACTGAAATTATTGGCCAACAGATTTAGAATTTTAGTAGCAAAATATCATATCATGAGGCTCTTGAACTCACACATAGGCCTACTGATAATGATGTTCTGGGATAATTGAGATCCGGTCTCCGGCAGTTGTTCACCTTCAAAGTGAGGAGTCAGGGGCTGATGACAGCAGTGCAAAAAGTTGCTCTGGGCAAGTTTGCCATTTAGCGGGAGGCGACGCAGCCGTAAATGATGCGGCTACAACCAGATCCGTCATTGATACAACACCAAAATATTATATCCTGTCTTCTATGTGGAATTTTCGTTGCCCACACACGCTAAAGTGATATTCCACATAATAAGTGGAATTTGAAAGTCACACCACCAGAGTTGAACACCCAATGCAATGATCGCATTAATTCCACTTCCTATGTATAAGATAATATTTAATATATTCCCCCAGATCTCTTTGTATATTGTAAATTCAATATAGTTCATAGATCCGGTTCAGTGTCTTTCATGTCTCGAATTTGTGCAGGAACATTTCCTCAACATGATGTATTCCTGCGAAGGTTGGCTGGATTCCAAATGCTATGATGACTTACAGAATTCACCAAAAATGCCACTGTTCAATCGATTTTATATCCAAGAGATCATTTAACCAGTTTACACGATGAACCTCGTGAAAATTGCCAATAGTGAAGATATTAAATAATTACCATCAAGTTTCCTTTTGGGAAGTTTTGTTCATCCCCAGCATGAATGAACAAAGAACTGGGGACTGATGATAACTTGTGGAGCGAATATTCCCAACACCAGCAGCATCAAGTGGCTTTACGTTGCTCTGGGCAAGTTTGTCATTTAGCAGAAGTCGTCACAGCCGCCTGACTGACGCGTCCACGACAGAACTGTCAAGGGCACAAGGCCGAGGAATCATGTCCAGTCTTCTTGTTGATTCTCTGCACACACTCGCTGTAAACTGGTTTTCGACATAACTGTCTCCGACATGCTGGAGATTTGATCAAGTATTTTTGATGAGACGTTATTAATTTTGGTATGGTAAACGGGACAGTTCGCAATGGTAATGTAGATATTCTTGTATCTGTCACATCCATATTGAGGTTTGGCTGTGTCCGATCTACAAATCGACTTCTGTAATGCAAAATAATAGCAAAAATATTCTGCCAGTTCACATGATACGGTGGTTCGATAGCAACAATTCACTATCTATTACATTTCAATTACAAGCATATTGAAACATCGTTGTTCATACGTTTTGTTTCGACAAATACATGTGAGATATCGTGAAGGCACCAACTATATGAAACGTTACTGACGTCCATTTTACCAACTCATATTTCATTTTCAAATATTTTAAGATGTAGACTGCAGGAAAGTAAAACTATCCATGCCTATGACGGATTAATCGGTCAAAATCCACAAGTTGCCTGAAAACAGTAATGATTACCACCATTTCCTTCCAGGAGGTTTCTTCAGCGGACTTTTCCTGAAATATGAATATTTCATTCAGAATGCAGCTGCCATATAAAGTGGAACGCCTCTAGTGAGGTCACCATCGGACCCTGACCATTCTGGCCTCAATAATGGACTGGCCTTAATACAAGACCTCTGTTAGTGCGAGTCAGGAGCTCGCATCCGTGTTCATTATCAGATGTAGCCTACTATTGACGTCATCAAGATCTCGTGACACTGGTGTTGAAATGGTGATATGTACCTGTATTCACATCGGATGTGAATATGAATATTTCATATTCAAAATGCAGCTGTCATAGACAAAGAACAGCAGACAAGTAAGCTTCAGGTTTCTTCCGAGATGCATGCACTGAGATGACAACTCTGTTAAACTATACAACTCTAGAAGAATATGCAATATATGGACATGTAATATCCATTGCATACAACAAATGTGGAATGAAAATGACCTTGGCTCCCAATAGCACGTATGGTCAACAACTGATTATATATGTATTTGATACAGATGGGAAAGAGGACTATATTAGGATTATCATGAATATTAATTTGCCTGCCATTGTTTGGTCATATATATCTTCACGAGTCGATGGAGGAATGGAAATCTGTATATCAACAGAGGGGAAATGTTTTAGGACATAATGCACAAAAAGGAAATTTGTTATAAATGTGGCGATTTTGCCCAAAGATCGTGGCAGGAGTCTTTGCAAAACACTAGCAAGTATTGTGGCCTGTTTTTAGACCGCTCGAGTTTGGAGCGTGCGCTGCCTAGCAACGCACTGTACCTAATCGCGCCCAGTAAACTATAACAATGGTTTGACCTAGTCTCTCCCCCGCCTCTTGGCTCGATATATACGCGAGCATTTTGCTTGGTCTGTGAGATTGTCCCAGAGCAAGCCGAGAGGCAGGACGAGAGGCTCGCCATGAGCTTTACCTCCCTGTGTCTTGGGTAAGGCCCTCGAGGGCCCTGGGGACGATTTCCATTGGGGGCCCGGGCTGGGGTAGAGACAGTTGCTGACTCGGGGGCGCGAGCCCTTCCCTTTTCCACCCGGGGTGGTGTGACACAGGCTCTGGCAGACCGTCGGGCTGGCTCAGAGTTCCATCTCTGTGACAGTGCCTTCGGCGAGGCCGGCCAGCAACATGCCCACGTGTACGGGTTCCGTGGTGCCGCTCCCATGGCATCTCGGGCTCTACACACGGCTACATTACCATAACTATGTAATATGCATGTTGTAGTTAAGGAGTTGGTGAGATGCATGTGTTATGTCGTAGTGTATGAAGGCCGGACTCATTCCGGGCTGACTGTACCTGGTTGAAGTATTCCGTAGAGTAGTGCCGGACGCCCTGTAGCGGGCGCCCGCCGAACTTTACAGTGGTGCTCAGTGACCAGGATCAGCCCAACGGCGTTCCATAGCAGCCTAACGTCACAGTTCCTTGCTCCCCCGTCTCTGGGGACCGTCCGCTCCTCCGGGACAAGATACCTGAGAGAATGAGTGAGAAACAGAGAAACAGCGGGAAGGGAAAGGGTGGTAACGATGCGGAGCTGCCTCCGGGCGGCTCCGGCGGCGGTGCGGAGCGTGCGGAGCCCTCCACAGACAGTACCCAGTCTGCGGAGTCGACTCCGGCGGCCGCGGCTCCGTCTCCGGACGTAGAGTCGAGCCCTATGGGGCTGCAACTTGTGTTGCCATCGAGGCCTAGCCCCGATGTGTTAGGCGTGGTTGGCGGAGCTGGCAACGGCTCTACACCGCGCCCGCCCTTGTCCGGACGACGTTCATGGCAGGCGGCACTCTTCCAGGGGATGTCTCCGGACGTCCGGAGATCCGGACATCCGGACACCCGGAGATCCGGACATCCGGAATCGACTGCCAGTCGCAATGACCAGCTCCGGACATGCGGGGATGTCTCTGGACGTCCGGAGATCCGGACACCCAGAGGTCCGGACATCCGGAGGTCCGGAGGTCCGGACATCCGGACATCCGGAGGTCCGGAGGTCCGGAGGTCCGGACATCCGGACATCCGGAGGTCCGGACATCCGGACATCCGGAATCGAGTGCCAGTCGCCATGACCAGCTCCGGACATGCGGACCCTCAGTACCGGCAGCCTAATCCATCTGGGTGGACTCCCTCCAGAGTCCCCAGGTTGGATGCCGGCCGGTCCGCACTGGGTGTAGTGGACCAACTTACCAACACACTGAGTGAGTTGGCTCTTCTAGGGCGCTACGGCCGCGCCTGGTCGCCCCCTCAGGGACGACCAGACCGGAGGAACCGTTCCCTCTCTCCGCAGTCACGGAGCCTTTCGGGGCCCTTGTCGGAGAGGGAACAGTGGCTGATTTCAAGTGCGCTTGACCAATACAAGCGAAGTCAGCCTACTTGGAGCGTCCATCCGACGGTCCCCTATGCCACGGGGATGACTGGGCCTACGGCTCCTCCCCCAGTCCCCGCAAGTCCGCAGACGCCGGTGGTCCCCGCGATGGGATCCGCGCCTGCACAGCGACTTGGGGGCACCACGCCGGCTGTAGCTCCGACCGTTCCGGCGGCCGGAGTTAGTGCTGCGTGGTCTGGCTATCCTGGCAATCAGGGTGCACCAGGCATACAGTGGCAACCGGCGGCTTCGGCCCCGAGCTACACCAGTTATTGCGCCACGTCTGGAGCCTACCCAGTGGGTTCGACGGGAGTTCCGGCCGCACCAAGTCAGGGTAGTGTGATAGCGGGAATGTACCTGGCGGCAAGTGTGAGCTATCCTGCCCCCCATATCAACGGCGTTGATGTCTGCCCCGGCGGACTCCGCCACGGGAGCGGGAGGTGCACGGACCTTGCCGTCTTACACTGCCGACCCCGGAGCCGATTCCGCCCGTCAGGCCCGCTCCTCCTACGATAAGGGGCCCGACCAGTCTTCCTGGCGGAAGAGGTTCAACGGGGATGACGCCGACTTGGAGGACTATTTACTCCAGTTATGGCGGACGGCAGTGTATGAAGGATGGACCCAGTATGAGGCTGGGCATATCCTCTCGGGGAGCTTGGAGGGTAAGGCTCTCCGAGTGATGCAGTGTCTGCCGGTGGGACCAGTGACTTTCGGCAAACAGACGACAAACAGGCGGCAGTTTGAACGGGAGTTCAAAGCTCGGATCCGCCTACCGACTGAATCCGTTACCGAGTATGCTTTCAATTTGCACATACTCGGCCGGAGGGCTTATCCGGACATGGAAGCCAGTCGGTTTGAACCGATGCTGATCGATCAATTCATCGACGGCCAGCCATACCACTAAGCCTACAGGCTGGCCGCCCATGAAAAGCGATCGATGGAGGAGGCAATCGACTCCGCCCTTGCGTTAGAGGTAGCTGTCCGTTCCGGACAGATGCCTCCAGCCACGGCTCCGGCCCCGGCTGTCCCCATGCAAGCGGTGGCACCGTCTCCTGCCAAGGCATCGCAGGTGACCCCATGGTCGGCCCCGGTTCCCCGGGCACCCACCGTGGAGTCCAACCCTCCGTGGGTTGGTTCACCGGCACCCCCGCAAGAGATGCCTGTTCAAGCGGTACCAGCTGTCGCGTCATGCCCGTCCTCGGACGAGTGTGACTATGAGGAATATGATTTCGGCACCGCGCAGATGATTGCGTACTGCGCCGGAATCGACTCTCCGGGCCCCGCCGAGTGTTGCGCGTTCGCCTCCGGACCAGCTCAGAACCGTCCTTGCTATTTCTGCGGAAAACAGGGACACTTTTGGCTGAAGTGTCCAGACTTGCTGGAATGACTGCGGGCACGCGGATACCAGGGGAATCTTCCCAGTCCGCGCCGGAGTGTCTATCCTTGGCCTGGTCCTGTGGGACAAGGCCATCCCTCACGGCAGGGAAACTGAAGCCGGACGTAGTGGCGACCAACACTGCATCCGGGGACAGTTGGTCGTTGGCGCCTAAGGCTGCCCCATCTGCGGACAAGCCGGACGAGCCTCAAGTAGATATAACTTCTCCAGAAGTGGTCCTTGAGGATTCATCTACTTCCTCCGCAGCTGAGGCAGATAACGAGGCCTCCGTAGCTGAGCCCAGTGTTTTGGATGACTCCGATCATCTAACGTGCCAATGGTGAGGGACCCTTGCTGGTACCTGCCCCTGTCTTTTGGACGGGAGCCGGTCCGGTTCCTCGTAGACACTGGTTCGGAGATTACCATCGTAGCCACTGGAACGTTTAAGCGCGAGCCAGCACTCCACGACATGGCGTTGCGGGATCCCGGCGTTACACGGTCCACGGAGCGGGTAACGATAGCATCCGTATCCACGGTATCATCGATCTGCCTATTACTCTTTCGGACAAGGTGTATAACACAGAGGCAATCGTTGTGGATATCGGAGCGCCTGGGATCCTTGGAATGAGCTTTCTCCGGATCCACCGGGTTATCGCCACTTTCTGCTCCGGCGAACTCCGGATGGGAGAGGACACCCATTTTCTCTTCCGAGCAGGTCCGATTAAGTCGTTCCAACTCCGAGCGGCACGCACCACGGTAGTGCCACCTATGAGCGAGATGATCATTGAGGCGAGGCCGCGTCGTCCCCGCATGCCCCTCGATGGTTGTCTGTGTATAGTACAGCCGGTGAGCAGTTTTGCCCAAGGAACCGGACTCGTGCTGGGTGGGGCTCTGGTCAAGTCCAACGCCCGCAGGATGCCCATCCTTGTGGTGAATCCCACGGATGCTCCCATTGTACTGCGGCGCGGCTGTGTGGCAGCTACTGCTACGCATGCATAGTCGAGTCGTGTCATCCCCGACGATCCTGTCTGCCTCGCGGCGTGCGTGGTGGCGGCCGCCAGAGATGATCCGTTCACCCTGCCGGACCATCTGGAATCTAGAGTTCCGAAGGACCGGCTGGATGAAGACAGCGTCAAGCTCTCCGCAAGCTGCTCCGGCAGTATGCGGATGTGTTCATGAGTCCGGATGGTGTGGTAGGCAAGACAGACGTTGCCAAACACCGCATCGACCTCCTAGACGAGCGTGCTATCAAGCAGCGTCTACAGCGAGCAGCGATCGTGCACCAAGAGGTCATAGACCGGGGGGTGCAGAAGATGCTCGAGCTAGACATCTCGAACCCAGTGATAGCCCTTGGGCGAGTCCTGTGGTTATGGTGAGGAAGATAGACGGCTCATGGAGGTTCTGCGTGGATTATCGGAAGCTAAACGATGCCACGCGGAAGGACTCATATCCTCTCCCCCGCACATCGAGGATACCTTCGATTCCCTGGCCGGATCGCACTACCTTTGTGCTCTGGATCTGGCCTCCGGGTATTGGCAGGTTGAGATGGAGGAGAGTGATAGGGCGAAGACTGCCTTCGTTACCAAGAACGGGCTTTACCAATTTAAGGTAATGCCGTTCGGGCTTTGTAACGCACCAGCGACGTTCGAGCGCCTGATGGAGATGGTACTCAAAGGGTTCCTCTGGAAGAGATGTATGGTCTACATCGACGATGTCGTCGTGTATGGCCGGTCGTTCGAGGAAACCCTCACCAACCTCCAGATGGTACTCCATCGCGTGCGCGAAGCAGGCCAAGTAAGTGCGAACTGTTCGCACAGGAGATATTGTACTTGGGCTTCATGGTAATGGGCACCGGAGTTAGACCAGACCCCAAGAAGCTAGAGTCCGTCAAGAACTGGCCTCGGCCTTGCAACGTGGCGGACGTGAGGTCCTTTTTGGGCTTTGCGAGCTACCACCACCGGTTTGTGCGAGGCTTTGCAGAGATCGCGCGCCCCCTTACTTGCCTTACGGAAAAGGGCGTCAATTTTGTCTGGTCGGCTGAGCAGGAAGTTGCCTTCTCGGTGCTCCGGCATACTTTGGCAGATGCGCCGGTGCTGCGGCACCCCTGTCCAGATTGTGAGTTCATCCTGGACACTGACGCGAGTAACTTTGCACTCGGCGGTGTCCTCTCGCAGGTCGTGGACGGGCAAGAGCGGGTAGTAGCTTATGAGAGTGTGGCTTTGAGTCGCTCTCAAATGAACTACTGCACCACTCACCGTGAGTTGCTCGTGGTGGTAACGATGACCAAGCGGTTCCGGCATTACTTGTTGGGACGCCATTTCCGGTTGCGGACTGACCACAGTTCGCTGAGATGGCTCCTCAACTATAATGAGGCCGATGACTTGGTTGTGCGGTGGCTCGTCAAACTCCAGGAGTATGACATGAAGATTGAGCACCGTGCCGGTAAGTTGCACGGCAACGCGGACAGCTTGTCCCGTTGTCATAAGTGCAAGAATCCTAACTGTGCTGGGATGGTTCCGTCCCCACACGACGTGGATTCCTCCTCAGACTCGGAATTGGACCTTCCGGGAAGACCACAGACCACTGCCACCGGTTTGGCAGTTGGTGCTTCCGGCGGAGCTGCGGAAAGAAGTGCTCCATCAGTTGCATGACCTCCGGGTGACCGGCCACCTGGGAATCCGGAGGACCGTCCATAGGCTACAACAGCGCTTTCACTGGCCTGGTAGCAGTTTGGACGTGCAACGATGGTGCGCAGCCTGCCCTCGGTGTCAAGCTTGGAAAGGAGTTCCGGCTCCTGGACGCCACCCCTTAACCACGGTTAAGGCTGGCGCCCCGTTCGACCGGATAGCGCTAGATATACTGGATACCCATTGGGTCACCCCACGTGGTTTCCGGTACATTCTGGTGATATCCGTCTATTTCACCAAATACACTGACGCGTACCCACTGCGCCGCCAGACTGCAGACGAGGTAGCTCGGTTGCTGGTGAATAGGTGGGTGGTGTACCATGGTGTACCTAAGCAGGTACATTCGGATCAGGGCACGCAATTTGAAAGCAACCTGTTCCGGAGCCTAGCACAGATGCTAGGAAGTACCAAGGTGCGTACCACCCCTTACAGGCCCCAGTCAGATGGACAGGTTGAACGCTTTAACCGGTCTGTCCTGAACATGCTGGCGGCCTTTGTGAACGATCATGCGAATGATTGGGATGTCCACCTCCCGTATATCTTAATGGCGTACAGGTCGTCGGTCCACTAGCCGAAGTTACTAGTCGACCGGAGTTACACTCCACTAGTCGACCGGAGTTACTCTGCACACGATGTTGTACGGCCGGGAGCTCAATCTGCCCGTGGATATCATGTATCCAACTGCGGCAGAGACCGGTGCGGTACCCCAGTGCGGTCCGGAGTACGTTGAGTGGGTTCGCCACGCCCTGGCGAACGCCCATGATTTCGCCCGAGCGCGTCTGGATAAGTCTGCTATCCGGCAGAAGTGTGCCTATGATGCCCACGCCAATGCTAGGCCCGCGTTTGCGGTAGGAGACAAGGTGCGCTATTATTATCCACCGCTGAAGCAAGGCAACAAGTTTGCTAAGCCGTGGATAGGCCCGTTTACGATACTTAAGCAGGTTACAGACGTGGACTATCGGATCCGGAGAGACTCCGACCCGGATAGGGTTCTGGTGGTTCACATAGACAACCTGAAGAAGTACGAGGGCCTGCTTGTCATGGATGCGCTAGTTCAAGATGCGGAACTGGATGACGCTCCCTTAGGGGATCCGTCCAGTCAGCATCCGCGGACTCCAGACGAGCGTGTGCGCCGGATGGTGGGTCTCCCGGACCTCTCTGATCCGTCAGATGACGGTCCGGACGTAGAACCACCATATCTCGGCGATCCGCAGGTACCCCCACTCCCTCCACCACCTGCGGATGACGGGCGGCCACGCCGGAAACCTCGTGCGCCGACCCGATATGGGTGGGACTAACGTTCCGCCCATGCGGATGCGTCTGCGGTATCCATCTATCACACCAGGGATGGATTTTAGGTCGTTCTGTGAGGATCCGCACGACTTTCCTCCGTGAGCAGCTACTTTGTGGCTATCTCTGGAGTTGAGGTCTGCGGACATCTTTGCGTCGTAACGCCGCCGCTCCGCATCCGCCCTCCCGTAGTTTCTAGCGCTAGGGATGTGTGGCAACCCTATCCACATCAGGTAGACTGGCCTGCCTAGTTAACACAGTGTCTATGCTGGCCGGACCCTTTTGTGGATGTGCTGTGCGCCCCTGGTCCCGGGACAACCTCTTATATGGCCAGACTGAGGTTGGGATTTACGTCCGCTACGGGAGAAGCGCCTTCCCACGGATTTGGGGAACTGGCAATGGACGCGGGGATAGCGTCCGGATGTGTGGATTGATGTCCGCGGTTCGTCCGTGGGACTCGTCCGGCGCTCCGGATGCTTTTGGGTGACACACTCCGGTGTGTCATAACCCGTGCGCCACTACTGTAATTAAGTTCATAGTAGTTTAAGATTTCTAACGGCAGGAAATCGTTTAACCATTATTTTAATGGACCGGCTGTTAAGTCCGCACGTGTGGACCAGCCGCGGCAGTGGCGGACGTTCATTTTCGTCCGGATCACACCTTACAATACCGGATCCCCGGCCTCCTTCTAAGAAGGGGGTCGTATTTTACATGCGCAGCATACTTCGTGGTTTTTAATCACTGTCATTATCATTGGATAAGGTCAATATGCCATTTTATGGTACTTGTCTGGATCTGGACTCTGTTTGCAGGCAGTTCCGGACGAGCGCCGGCTATTGATTTCATCATGTTTGGGATCCTCTAGATTGGGCGCCGGCATGAAGGGTTCGCCCCCTAACCATTGAGGTTATGGCCCATGCCGGCCCCGCATCTAATCTATTGGTTCCGCGCTCCGGTAGTCGTTTGTTTGGGCTCTGGGTTTGACCGGGCTTGCTCCGCGGCCGGACTGTACGTTGGGGTTGCTAGTGGGCGCGTCATGAACGCTCACAGGGCGCCCAATTGTCTGTCCGTCTGTCATGGGCTTGCTCGATCGCCTTGTAAGCGTACCAGCGGCTATGGGGAGTGTTTTTGTTTATTTATCCATCTCATGTTATTATTTACTGAGTGGATTATTTAAACCACAAGTATGCGGCATGTCTCTAGAGAATTCTGTTCTTGCTCATTTAATGACACAAATGAGACAAGTTTGTGAAATTTCCTTGCCGGTGCAGTAGAGGGGTGTAAGGAATTGCGTTAATTTTGACAGTGACGGTGTGATGTGCATATTCGCAAAGACTGGAGAATGACAATTTATTGTTGTTTTCGTCTGACATATTCGTACCAGCCACAAGTTAGTGGTTACTGTCAATTTTTAGCCCAATTTCTACCTTGCTGAGGTGATTAATTTTACGTCATTGTCCGCCAGTGCGGCAGTATAAGCTAATGGCTAATTTTAATTACTGTCTGTTATTTGCGAGGTCCCCCGGGATAGAAATGCTCATTTTCTACCCGTATACACGGTTTGATTTGGAGACACTGAAGGGAAATGATTGCATCCGCATGAGTTAATAGTGATTGTATTTTGGTCCGGCAATGTGTCGTTATGACCGGGGACAGAAGTTTTCAGCGACGCCGCGTGCACTGCTGCGCGCGTAAAATAGCTGTCAACATTTGTTGCATACTTATATATGTAAAAATGTCGTATCCGGATTTATTTTTATAAATCTCCAGATGTTTGGCGCATTCATTTTGTGCCACTCGCATTTCGTCCGCTGCTGCGGCGCTGGATCCCGAGGGGTCCGCGTGGCCGGCGTTTGAGATGCGAGAGTTTATGCCAGTGGTGAATTCCCCGTGCGGGCCGTGTTCAGGTATGTGGGTGGTCGGGTATCTACAATCATTAGTGGATGTCCGTCTATCTGCGCGTCACTACACTGGCCTGCCCAGGTAGCAGTATACCGATACTGGCAGTCAGCGCGGCTTGCTGCGTTGGCGATGATAGCTGTCTGCGACAGCTGTCCGCAGGTGTATGTATATCTGTCAGATGTATGTATATCCATGCGGACTGACTGGAGCTGCTTCCCGCGGCTCCGCCCTACCTCAGACTCGCTTGGCGGGTCTGAGGCGCCGGCCGGCAGGGCGACACTTTTTAGAGGTACTATCACTTTTGATCACTCGGTGTGTCGTTTTACCAAATTTCCAAATTTAAAGGTTAACCTTAAAGATATTCCAAAGACTCGACACACCGTCCCTTTCGGCGGATGACCTTCCAAGGTCTCCACACCTTTTTGGACCACCTCAGTCAAAATTTTAGCTTGTTTATTAGGATTTATTCAAAATTGTAAAGCGCGTTATAGTTTACTCCGTAAGTCCGGGGGTCGTTCCCCATTCTTCCAAAAGGGACCCTTAAGGTCCTAGTCTTTTACGCCGTGACTTCCGGGTGTTGCCATCTTGCCTTCTTCCGGACCCCGCCATGCGAAGCCTTCGTCGGGTTTTGGCAGTTTTGGGCGCGGGCGGAACATGTTGGGGACCAGCATTGTAAGAAGGGGGTAATGTGGCGATTTTGCCCAAAGATCGCGGCAGGAGTCTTTGCAAAACACTAGCAAGTATTGTGGCCTGTTTTTAGACCGCTCGAGTTTGGAGCGTGCGCTGCCTAGCAACGCACTGTACCTAATCGCGCCCAGTAAACTATAACAATGGTTTGACCTAGTCTCTCCCCCCGCCTCTTGGCTCGATAAATACGCGAGCATTTTGCTTGGTCTGTGAGATTGTCCCAGAGCAAGCCGAGAGGCAGGACGAGAGGCTCGCCATGAGCTTTACGTCCCTGTGTCTTGGGTAAGGCCCTCGCGGGCCCTGGGGACGATTTCCATTGGGGGCCCGGGCTGGGGTAGAGACAGTTGCTGACTCGGGGGCGCAAGCCCTGTGGATCGCCAGTTCTCTTCTCCACCCGGGGTGGTGTGACACAGGCTCTGGCAGACCGTCGGGCTGGCTCAGAGTTCCATCTCTGCGACAGTGCCTTCGGCGAGGCCGGCCAGCAACATGCCCACGTGTACGGGTTCCGTGGTGCCGCTCCCATGGCATCTCGGGTTCTACACATGGCTACATTACCATAACCATGTAATATGCATGTTGTAGTTATAAAAAGTTGGTGAGATGCATGTGTTAAGTCATAGTGTATGAAGGCCGGACTCATTTCAGAGTCTGCACAAAATTTAATATTGGGTTAGATTGCCAACTTTTTCAATATTTGAGATAGAACTCTAAAATTTGCTGGGAAATCACGGCATGATACCCAATTGAGACACACAAAGTTTCAAGTTGATCCGATTATTTAAAACAAAACTACCGCCAAAAAGCGCGTTTCACTAATGGGTGAACTTGAGTTTACCTGCTATTATGAAGCATACATTGATGAGTTGGGGTCAGCAGTAATATTGAATGAAATCATTTTGCCTTTGTAACAGTGTACGCTGTACAGATATATTGTATTAATGTTTCGTTCAAGCTATATGAATATTGTACGCCGGTGTTTATCACCCGCGCCTCTAGAGCCATTTTAAATGACAATCATCAGAACGTTGTGTCAGTAAGTGAATTTCCATCAACACCCTTGCAATTTATTTCATGAATAGCTTACCCGATACACCTCACATACTATCTAACATTAGCTGGACCCGTAACAGATACGTGTGTTTGTTTATTCACATTTTGTTACAGGGAGTGACATGCACCCGAGGCCATTGTGATCTTTGATGTAATCATGAATAATTCATGTTAAAATTTTGGTCATAGGAATCTTTATAAATACAGCAACACATTATCTAGCTCATGGAATAGTATCTCAATGACGAGACCATCGATCAAACCCCCAAATCAATCCCCTCAAAAAAAAAGACAATTTTTCCTAATATGGAGTATATGGTGTATATGGTTACTGAACGTTGGACCAAGTAAACTCTTACAAGTGTAGATTTAATCCAATATACAATTTCCCGCTCAGTGCGTTAGCAATATGATATATATTCCAAGTAAATTGAATGCATCTCTATGACGTGCAAAAAGAGATGAAGTGACATCGATAGCGACGGGGATATTACTTATATCAGAATTCTAGGAAATGTTCAGAGACAGGAAAGGTTACCAACGCCAGCTGACATCACAACATTTATGATTGCTTCTCCTTCCTTTGATATTGCCATCCCTACACAGACGAAGCTAATCATTAACAAGCTACAGGATAGTAGGAATGAAAAGCGTAAGAATATGTCCGCGAGACATTTTTTAACTCATTGCTATAATATGGTTTTGCAGAAATAAGGAGGTTAACACATGCATCATGTTTGCATGCATTTCCGTGCCAACGGCTTAAATGCTGACAACACATCCACATCCCGACACGCATCTCTATCCCAACGATACCCCAATTGCTTGTAAAGCTGTAGTATGTTCATTTTGTCGGCCTTTTATGCATATTCCCAACCATATTTTTCGTGGACAGATTCTATTACATCAACCCGTGCAAAAATTCACTGGCCTGGGTCGATCGACGGACCGACCACGTTTGCCACCCCGCTGTATCACACAGACATCTCTGTCTCTGACGTCTGACACGAGACACTGTAAACTACAATTCACAGAATACTAGTAACAAAAGTGCGCAACGTATGTCCACCGTGGAGTCACTCGCTGCCTGTCACTGCGGAGACCTTGCGAACGGAAATTGTTCAACAATTATAGTAGTACCGGGCGAAGCCCAGACAATAACTTCACATCTTGACACCGCGAAGATTGGATCATCCTTTACATGTACAGTTTCACAATTATGACTATCAAATACAACTTAATGACCTCACTTAAACTGTGCCTGAGTGCCTGTAAACTCAGGCACTTGTTGCTACTGGGATGGCAATAGCTAATTTAGCTATGGATTTCGACTTGACACAGATTCGGTCTTATGGCATAATAACCCTACAGTATATACATATATCCACGTTGAAAGTAACAGTCAATAATGTCATACACTTTCCACACATAAATTGATTTAAATTCGTAATGTGGAATCAACGTTGTATCATACATAAACCGTTGTCTGTACGTGACCCGGCGCATTAATACTTCATTTTGAGACTGTCCAGCCGTTGGTTTTTGCATTACCCGGCGCATTAATACTTCATTTTGAGACTGTCCAGCCGTTGGTTTTTGCATTACTGGTTTTTGCATTACTTGTTGCATCGTTTTTTTCTCCTCCCGACACATGTGGTGAACAACGAACAGCTGAAGACTCAGAGAAGTAAATAAATCTCATGGGTTGAATAGAGAACAGTTAATGTATGGTTGGTCGAAACAAGTGTTATTCACTGGGAGTCCATCAAAGTTTGTGTGCATGCACGAAAGCATTTCCCAAATTACAACGGCCTCCAACTTAACGTAGTCCGCTACAAACATTGAGGTGAAGAAGAGTCAAAATTTAAAAGTCATTTCTTTAATATTATTTCTTCAAAATGACATATTTTATAGGGTAAATGATCAGCACCCTAATCCTGAAAAGAAAATAGGGGGTCACCGTGCTCGTTTCTTCGACATATTCGATCAAAATCACACACATTTACCTAAAATGACATAAATTATGTCATTTTTGCACATTTTTTTGTGGATATTCACATCTTGCATCATATTTTCCATGCGAACGGATACGGTGACCCCCTATTTTCTTTTCAGTTTTAGGATGCTGAACAGTTACTCTATAAAATATATCATTTTGAAGCTCTAGATTATGTTGCTACAGTTGTTTATGTTAAAAAACGCTTTGACCCCCTACCCTCACTGTCTGGAGCGGACTACCTTAACAGTAACGTATTCAACGAATAAGAAAATTATTGGGAATATGCATTAATGTACATCAACGGATTTGTGTTTACATCATCCTTCGATCCACTTCTCCTAATCCGGTAGCATACATGATGAAACCGTGTAAACAGTCACGGAATGCGGTGGGTTGGGCCACTGGGTCATGATTTGCCATTTAATTGAACAAAATCACTGGTCGAAATCGTCGTTAAAGTACTTGATTAGATTTTCCCGTTAAACACAATTTGATTTTAACGGAGTGCTGACATTTAGCTATATTCGTGTCAACCGAAATATTGCATGGCCACACTTTGACCTACATATAGTGTGTCATTTGGTGCTGGTTTTAGGCTGTAATTTTGTGGCGCTCCTGAACATGATACTTTAGTTTACATGGGCCATGTATGGCAACCATATTCAGGTAATGTCCAAATGCAGTGTGTAAATTGTGTAATGGTTGTGCAATATTATAGGATTATTGCACAATATGGGGTTTTATCAAGGATCGTCTATAATAGGATGTCCAACTCTGCTCAATGTGGACGTAAAAAACGTGTTTACGTAAAATGACGAAATATCTTTTGAGCGTGTCAAAACGGTGACAGGTGCTTGAAATTGAGTTTTTCATACTGCTTATCAGTTCACTCATAGTGAGAACATACAGAATTGGGCCCTGGGATTGAGCTCAGTGATCTGGGAGGGCACGCTTGTAGGTTGGAGCCCCCATGTCATCCACAGTTTGTATTTCTTCCCCCTCGCGAAAATATTTTTGATGTGGTCCAAACACGTGCATGTCTGTATGCGTGTTTTTGAGCACATCCACGTCAATAATTAAAAAGTTGCCATTCCATCTTTTCAAAACTTTAGGATATAGAAGCGTTGTATGCAGGCGAGATCAGTGAGTCAGTGATGTTCAGGTACGGGTTGGGTAGTCTCCATTGCCTCGGAAATATCCCGTTTCCAAGAAAATCCGATGAAAACTGTCGGTATGAGAACCATTCTAATATCATTGCAATACTCAACCATCACTAACTTTAGAGGTAAATGTTCTGTCTCATTACTCTGAAATGAATCTATCTTTCATCTGAAAAATACCATCAGAGTTACATCCGAACTTGCTCTCTTTTATGTGTTTTTTTTAATGAGGCGCCAATTTTATTGTCACCATGAGTGGGTCGGTTCTACATGCGTTTTCGGTGGCAATAAAATGGCATTTCAGGAATTTGAACGGTTGCCATGGCAACAAAAATCAACCGATTTCAAGCCGAGAGGTTATTCATCCTATTGCTCAAATTTAAAGACGATTGGATTAATCCCGTTCGAGTTACAGCCTTTTATCCACACACAAACATATAAACGGACACTCACAAATCCCGACCCCAATACCATATCATCGGTAACGCGAATGCTGTATATGGTTGAAGAAATTTAGGCCGTACCCCCACTCAATGCAATCACCTATCATTTATTTCAATATAAATTCAATATAAGACCATGCTGATTTTTAGTGCCCGGTACCGTTTCAACACGCTCAAATCAGAATTACGTAATATTACGTAATCACGCCTTTTTAGGCAGAGTTGGATATCCTATTATAGAGGATCCTTGGTTTTATGCCCGAGGGCCAAGTCTTTGAGAAGCCCGACGCGAAGCGGAGAACTTCTTGAAGACTTGGCCCGAGGGCATGAAACCCCATATTGTGCAATAACCCGTTTATCATATGTCAGTGGATGTCGGGGACATTTTAGTATGTTTCAAATGACCGAATCATATCCGATTAGAAAGAAATAAGCAAGAAATACAGCTTTTATTCACACATTTATTCGATTCACAGGCCATTTCAGAGTTCCAAGAGCATCAGCGTAAAACGTAAATTGGTGGCAAAAACGTCAAACATAACGGAATCGGGCTAGGAGAGCGACCATGTGTTTTTGTTTACCCTTCAAAATAATATAGGGTTATTGCACAATATGGGGTTTTATGCCCGAGGGCCAAGTCTTTGAGAAGCCCGACGCGAAGCGGAGGGATTCTTGAAGACTTGGCCCGAGGGCATGAAACCCCATATTGTGCAATAACCCGTTTATCATATGCCAGTGGATGTCGGGAACATTTTATTATGTTTCAAATGACCGAATCATATCCGATTAGAAAGAAATGAGCAAGAAATACAGCTTTTATTCACATATTTATTCGATTCACAGGCCATTTCAGAGGTCCTAGAGTATCAGCGTAAAACGTAAATTGGCGGCAAAAACGTCAAACATAACGGAATCGGGCCAGGAGAGCGACCATGTGCTTTTGTTTACCCTTCAAAATAATGACGTTTTCATGAACTGGGAGCTGCCCGGGCAAGTGTGGAATTTACAGCCCGCTGGGCAGAAGTTTGTTATTGGAAGAATAGGCACAGCTATTGAAAAACCAAATACATAGAAATGGTGTATTTTCAGGTCTAAGTTTGTTGACAGTAATTTAAATTACTGTATAATAGCATTAACTACGCTATTCGCATCAACTGTCATTCTGGCATATGATAATGACGTTTTCTTGAACTGGGAGCTGCCCGGACAAGTGTGGAATTTACAGCCCGCCGGGCAGAAGTTTGTTATTGGAAGAATAGGCACAGCTATTGAAAAACAAAATACATAGGAATAGTGTATATTCAGGTCTAAGTTTGTTGACAGTAATTTAAATTACTATATAATAGCATTAGCTACGCTATTCGCATCGACTGTCATTGTGGCATATGATAATAACCAAATACTGCATTGTACTGGGATTTATTTCGTACATGTACGGGTCCTTTCACAGAGCACGAGTTTACGAGTGCTCCGCGGAAGGACCAAGTGAGAAATAAATTCCAGTACAATGTAGTATATGGTTAATTATTGGTCGCCGCATCAGCGGCGGCC
This sequence comes from Terebella lapidaria, assembly GCA_949152475.1. Lineage (NCBI taxonomy): Eukaryota > Metazoa > Annelida > Polychaeta > Terebellida > Terebellidae > Terebella > Terebella lapidaria. Next base: position 9,286,753 of record OX424559.1, on the reverse strand, counting down.
TATATCAAATACAAAGTTACTTTAACTTCCGGTGCCGCTTAGCACAGTGCACCTTTTTCCACCTGCCGCTCAGCGCACGAACTGATATTCTAGCACAAACATCATTCAATTTTATCAGTTTATTTGACTGACGATCTCACAGCAAGAATTTTGACCAACGCATTTGTTTCATGCGGCGACCACTTTTGCTACTCTGGATCCCTGACGTTTACTTGTAAGTCTACAAGAACATTTTCCAGAACAAAAGAGACAATGAGCGACGTCACATGCAATAAGTGATGTCATAGCAACGAGTTCTGGCCAGTGCAGTAAAACAACAATGCAATATGGATATTTATTGCACTCGCCAAATTACATTGAATAAGATGGAAATACACTGATGAGACATATAATTAATCCATATATGTTATGATACATACTGTTCCCAGCATCCTCTGCGCTAAAGCCAGCAGTCGACGCTGTCACTCTTGCCCTATAACATTAAAATTTTTAATATTGTATCCTTACGCTATCAGTTTACGCAGGTTAGTCCGCGATATATAGACCATGAATTTATCAACTACTGATGCAAATACAGTACGAGAAAGGTAAACTAGAAGAAGGAAAACTAGAGAGAAAAAGCCAACATGACGAGAAAACCATAGTCCTATGCGTGTTGTAGCAGAGATGAGATTCGGCGTGAATCTCGAGCGATGCAGTGTGTTTATGACACAGCATTGCATCGTTTTGAACACGACACAACATAAGGAGCATCAATTTTGCGTTGCCTATAATGCTAGGTTACTGCTCATGTCGCCTATATATGTTGATATATATCTTCCCATAGCAGTAGATAGATACATTTCTTTATATATTCTGGGTGGCCTTATACTGTAGATTCTTACTCATCATAATGACGTATGTAAAACGAATGATCCAATTTCCATGCTGACAAAATGGGAAGTCATGACTCTCTTCATGTCATAAGCTTCATCTTGGTAAAAGGAAACCGTAAAATTTCATATTAATGATACCCCGGAACTATCGATGTCGCATCTCTCTCTCTCTCTCTCTCTCTCTCTCTCTATTCAGAACGTGTATCCAATGTCTAGGTACAGATCAGATCATTTTATGGATAAAGTATCTTGAATGGAACCTAGACTTGTATGTTTTCATTTGGTACAGTGTCCATTATCAAATTTTGAGTTTTGTTCTAACAGCTGAGTCATAGTGATGTCTTACTGATCACCCATTCCATTAACAATAGACGTGGAATCAATACCCAGTATTAAGTATTCCGAGCAAACAAAACAGGGTCCGTTATCCAATCTCATAGTCCGGGGACAGAAAGTCATATCAGGCATACGAAGTGAGAGAAAAAAAAAATAACAGGGAAACTCATGAACCCCCAAAAATGGCAATTAGGAGGTGAAATCAGGTGTTCTGGAAAGAGTGAGCATTTCCTGCCCCACTAGTGGCACCCGTACTGAGGCCACTTTTTGCCCCATACTCTTGTTGTATGTAATGCATATTATCTTGCATTTTCTGTTTAAGATGCATAGCTTTAAGAATGGTTAGGCCTATGGTTTTTTTTCCAAATGCCTGGATTCTACAACACTACTGTAATAAGTGAATGTCTGGTGTTTATGTCTTGAAGAGCAGTTGCTGTTTGAATGTATGGTGTCACAGAGAGGACATGCACAAAATGATCATTCACTCAAATATTATCGTGTTCCTTCGCAATACTACTGTGTTCTCGCGCAATCTTATTGTGTTCCCGCGAATTCTCTCGCGTTCTTTTTGCATTCATTCATGATCTCAATGCATTCCTTCGTATGCCATATCGCGTTGCCCTGTGATGGTCATGGCTGTGTCGATTGATGCCCATGATTCCTGGGAATGTTTTGCTATAACGCTATCCAGGATGCGAGGTAACACAATCACACCTGGGAACGCCATAATATTATGCCAAAAAAATATCTTCTTAGAGGTTCCGTATTAGGAAATATTCATATTTCAGGAAAGCCAGATGAGGAGACTTGTTGCAAAATTGTTATTGTAATCGGGTATTACTTTTCTCAAATGAGTCGGGTCATTGGGTCTTTTCATAGAAAAAGAAACCTCCAACTCAAATTGTATTTTTTTGTAGTTTAATTCCATATTTATCAAGCGATGTATTAAATGAATTTATTATTTCGAGATTTACTAAGCGATGTATTAAATTAAATATTTGTTTCGAGAAAAGTATATTAACAACTTAGTTTGTGAATGTTTTTTTTTAGGAATTTTAGTCGTGAGAGAAAGAGTTTAGTTTAAACAATTAATTTACTAGGAATACAGCTGAATAAATAGAGTGGTTGATTTTTTTCAATGTTGAAGCTTGGCAGAAAGAAGCCACAATAAAGCATAACTCATTCCCATTGGGTAATTTTCTATATCTCGTTCGAGTGTGTTTTTTTTTCATAATCAACATATTTTGCAAACTGGCAATTCATTTTTTTTATTTTGCACGAATTACCAAAGCAGACCATAATGTGTATATGCCCTGGCACACCCGAATCTCAATACAGATGATATATATATACAATAAAACGTATTTTACGATGGGTGATACTGAGAGTACAATCACTTTGTGGTTTAAGATACCTCTCCATCTTTTTCAAAAATGCATCTCTATGTTCCATCAAATATTCGGTTCGGTTCATACATACCTTTGGGTGTATTAATATAGGCACTGATATAGCTGTTTTCTCTCTTTTTGTTCACAAGGACCACATTAATTTTACTTGAATATGTCCGGAAGCTGTCGGAGGTTAACCACCGGTCATATTTACCGTGATATATAATTAACTGAAGTAAATAATCAAAATCCGTCAGTGGTGTCACTTTCAGATTGTAGAGAACAATTATATGGAATATCAGTTTACCGTGAGTGGGCGCAGAAAAAATCCACGTAGAAGACAGGACATACTATCTTGGCTTTGTGTTGTTGACACATTCTAGTTGTGGCCGCATCATTCACGGCTGCGTCTTCTCCACTAAATGGCAAACTTGCCCAGAACAACGCAAAGCCACATGCTGTTCCTGCTGGAGACAGCTTCAATTGCTCACGTGGACGTTTGCACTGCTGTCATCAGCCCCTGACTCCTCACTCTGAAGGCGAACAACTGCAGGAGACCGGATCTCAATTATCCGAGAGCAACGTTATTAGAATGTGTTACATACGCCTTATGATATGATATTTTGCTACTGGAATCAAGTATCTGTTGGCCAATAACTCCAATGAATAGTGACATGTCTGGTGGATATTGCACTCATAGCGATTGGAACAAATAAATACTCACAGGATTACAAATTCCAATAGGATGTTTTAAAGTTGGAATCAATTTTAAAATCAGCCAAATTTAGCGATATTGATTGTCACGCAAATTTGAAACTACATCTCGAGAGAGTCAGGAATATATAGAAAATAGGCACAGTTCGACAACAAATACTCAGAAAATTGCCGTTAATCGTGCATGAAAACAGTGGATAGAGAATGATCGGTCTGCCTACATTGCCGGTTGCCACAGTATCTACACAAATACCAATGACGTCACGAGACTGTGTGTAGAAATCGCTCGCAAGGCGGGCCGCTTTGAGGAAAAAAATGATTTGAATCTTGATTTGACAACTCAATTTAGGCACGCAATACACATTTTCAGACCCAAATTTGTACGATATCTCATTCTATAGACAAAATAAAGCTACCGCAGAATGAATAAATTTTGTCAATTCTAAAAGTGATTATAGCTTTAATACAAATCTTGGATATCAATTCAATTGTACTGGAAACTGGAACCACATCGAAATTCAAAATGAATGGTTAGGTGTGATATCGTGTGTGGAATTCTTGAGCACAAACAACAGTGAGCAGGATAATAACTTCAATTGCACATATTTAGGGAACATACTAAACATTATTTCATACATTGGAAGTGGTATGAATGTGATAGTTGCCTTTGCTGTTTTAGTTTCGAACACTCTGGTTTTAGTTTCGTACATTCGATATCAGTTTGTAAGGACTCGACAGAATTCGATTCTCCTAAGTCTAACTATATCAGATCTTCTCACAGTGCCAGCGACTATATCCGTCAATAGTATACTTCTATTTGGGGGATCTCATACCTCAAAATACCCGTGTCTTGTGACTGCGTCATTGGTGGCCTTGACCTTCATAAGTCAAGTATGGAGTACCGTACTCGTCACAATTGATCGCTGGGTTGCCGTACATTATCCCCTCAAGGCACACGTGATGCTCAACCAACGGAAACTCAACATCATAATCGCTTCGGCATGGAGTGTCTTAGTTGTTCTGATTATCCCTGGAGTGATTGGCGATCGCTGGTACCTCGGTATTCGCTGCTACCCGTTCCGAGTCTTCAACTTGACAGCGTTAATGACTATTGGGATCCCGCTCATGATAGTGCCTCTGGTTGTGATGCCAATTCTCTACATGTTACTCATGAAATATGTCTGTCAGCAACAGTCGCGAATGCGCAACCGAATGCAGGTAGCTTTTCTAGTAATGCTTAAAGCTGCTGCCTTCGAATGTATGCAATATTTTTTTCAAAACCATTTTTTTGTTAAACATATCTAATGCAATATAACAAAAGGTATGCCTAATGATCCGTCCGAGTTGTCTTTTCATCCGTTTTAGTGCCCATTTTGTAACGGTTTCGTAAATAAACAAACGAAGTCTATCCATCAAACCCGAATGTAAACAAATGCTCAAATCACGCTTAAGAGTCGACATCGAGTACATTTTCCTGTTCGTATGTGCATATATAGTGTTGTTGTGAGAAAATAATCAGTGATATACCATTTTGTGCGTGGAATTGTCAGTCTTTCTCGCATATCTATGCTTTGGTTACATCTGCGTGTGATGGATACAGTTCCTGTATTTACGCGATAACCGCCTGTTCAAATGAGCAAAATTTCCCTGAGAACTGGTTATTTTTATTACATTTGATGTCAGTATGTTTCATTCAGTTAGTTTAGCATGTTTAGTATGAAATATAGTTTTCAAAAAATTATGACTGGTTTCGAAGGCAGCTGCTTTAACGTATATCTTATTATGGTTAGATCTGTCATTGTGTGATTTACCATGGAAAAGCTAGGGTATACATTTTGCCTCAATTCAGGACCTCTAAATCACACATGGTGTCGTTAAATGATTATTCAACTTCAAAGCATTAGCACGTCGATTCATGCTTTGTACGAGCATGACGATACACAAACTATAATTGTCAATTCTTTTTCCAGACAGGTTTTGTGACACGTGAGAATAGGAGAACACAACTGAAGCCGCTAAGGACTCTGGGATTGATTCTCGGTGTACTCTATGTCACGTGGTTGCCAACAATCGTCGTCCTATTCATCGTCAATGACAAATCGACGTCAACTACGGGCGCCATCTTGAAAAAGGTTTTCACCGAGCTATCGACGACCATCATGTTCACCAGTTCGTTTTTGAACCCGCTGGTCTACCATAGATCGTCGTCCACTTTGAGGAAAGCCTTTCAGCTGATTCTGTTTCCAAAAAGATTGCGTGACTTTGCAAGTTTTAGGAACTTTATCAAGAACAACTCGATACGGCGATGATTTTGCATTGTTTTTTCATTCATGTCAAAACATAAAAAATTAACACATTTATGTTTTTTTTTCTTTTATATCTTGTGTTCGTGGCTCATATTTTTTTATGCCTTCTGCAGAAAATGGCAGGCGACACTAAGTCGATAAGTGTGATATACTAAGTCATAATTAAAGACTTATTCACCTGATAATACTGCCAGCGCCTTTATATGCGGACATAAAAGAAATTAAATATCTGAAGAAACATCATTTTAAGTACGAGCATCTTAGATTCTGGGGTGTCTTTCTACAGTTTTGAGTGAGCACGGCGGTGAGCCCGATCATGTACGTGCTGCTTCCGTCCCCATGCAGAGTATCCAATATGTATGACCAAATATATCATCGTCAGAGTAGTATTTTTTTCTGTGGCGCGAACGAGTCAACATACATACGACATATGATCTCACATCATTTATTCACATTCCCAAAACTCGCCAGACATCATCCTATTCAAAATGAACATGACTCACAAATTACTTGTCTAATTTTCACGAATTTCGAGAATTGTTGCGGATTCGAGATCATGTGTCTCGGTTCACATTTCACTGTCCAATGAACACACACGAACGCGGCGATGAATATCTGATAAACTGATATTGTGAGATTTGCAATTTATTCAGACTCATTCTAACGAAAATTATGCGAAACTGCCAAAGTAATATGAAGCATAACGCATTTTAAAATAGTTTTCGGTCTGGTGTAATTTTCAAATAATGAATGAATGGTAAATTTGTACAGGCAATTTCCATGGCTCTATGGAGATTTCCCTTAGGGGAGGGGGGGGGGGGAGGGAGAGGGGAGGCGTCATTCTGTGAATGTCTACTGGTCGAGGGATTATTTGACTTGTTGTTTGTTGTGTGATATATATTCTCGGGTTCTGAAAATAGCTGGTCCCTAAAGTTATGGAAATAACTGGTAAACGACTGGATGATTTCTTGGCAGATTCGTTCAACTTTCTTTTCAACGTTTTTCTGTTCACGAAAATACGAGTTTCTCGGACAGGTATTCACTCCCTTTACTTGTGTGTTCCCGGATATTTCATGTACATCTAAAACAAATAGATCTAGGGATCGAAAAACAGTTTCCACCGAATCGTAAGGCTATAGATGGCTAAATATTGGCTGGCAAATTAAAGGTTTATTATATCCCACAGATATAGGATATTCCCGATTTGGCTTGGAGTGAATCTGATATCTGTGCATGACCACACATCCCATTAAAACCCAAGGTCACTTTTTAGGTTACCGGACCTTTGGTCCGATAACCTATTGCCGTGGCGTTGCGTCCGTCGTCCGTCCGTCCGTCCGTCCGTCCGTCCGTCCGTCGTCCGTCGTCCGTTCACATTTTTATCTTTAAAGTTTATGGTCGAATATTTCTGAAATTTTGCACAAAAATACCTAAAAATATTTACAGGAAAGGTTTTTTTTAGTTTTTTGATTTTCGCATTTTTTTCAAAATGGCGGCCTTTTTCGTCGAAAAATGGCCAATATTGGACTTCGACGGTCGTTTTCTCAAAATCTGTTCAGTAACTTTTTTTCTTATTGATGCATGACACTCCTCCTATGTACCCCTTTGACATGTATAAATTTCGTTGCCCTTGAATCGCTCGAAGTGGGACATTTTGGGCCCAAACTCGGCCCAAATGGGACTTTCCCATGTTAAATTCTCCTATGCTTTATAATGGGACACATTAAGCCTAATATCTCACTTAAAATTGAAATTAGAGACTAAGAATCAATTGTGGACATATAGGAAATGATATATGCTGAATATTCTCGCGACCTTGAATTTGACCTTTGACCTCATTTCAAGGTCAGAGCGGCCGTTTTCGTCTAAAAATGGCCAATTTTGGACTTCGATGGTCGTTTTCTCAAAATCTGTTCAGTAACTTTTTTTCTCATTGATGCATAACACTCCTCATATGTACCTCTGTGACATGTATAAATTTCGTTGCGCTTGAATCGCTCGAAGTGGGCCATTTTGGGCCCAAACTCGGCCCAAATGGGACTTTCCCATGTTAAATTCTCCTATGCTTTATAATGGGACACATTAAGCCTAATATCTCACTTAATATTGAGATTAGAGACTAGGAATCAAATGTGGACTTATAGGAAATGATAAATGCTGAACATTCTCGTGACCTTGAATTTGACCTTTGACCTAATTTTTCAACATGGCGGCCATTTTTGTCGAAAAATGCCTGATTTTGGACTTTGGTGGCCATTTTCCCAAAATCTGTTCAGTAACTTTTTTTCTAAGTATGTATCGGCATAAAATTTTCTACCATCTGTAACATGTATGAAGATGATAAGTCTCGAATCGCTTGAAGAGCCCAAAAAGTAGGCCCAAAAGGCCCGAAACGGCCAAAATTGCACTTTTTTTGGCACAATTTTTTGGAAATTTATTCAATAGGCCTAACTTTCTTTTTTCACGTGTGGTTGGTATTTAGGACTGTTAAGCTTGTGTACGGAGGGAGAAGGCCTTGAATTGCTCGAAAGGCCCAAAATATAAGACCGAAATGGCACCTTTCCTTCTAATTTCACAAGTGAATGGCATTCATTACCATTCAGCTTGTCTGAAGAAATATGGCCTTATAAAATACTGAAAAGGCCCGGAATGAAAGCCCATTAGGCCTGTTGAAATATTGTAGCCCAAATGTCACTTCCTCCCAAATCTATTTGATGATTTAACTTGGTCTCTAATTATAGCATGCAGTCTGTTCTATTTGAAGAAATGAATCATGACCCGTATGATTCATGCAAGCTGCATGCCTGCACGTTTTGTTTCCATAGACCACGTGGTTATATTTATTTACATAGAACGGACGTTTGTAAACAAACACACGTGTGGAACATAGAATGTGACGTTTGTAAACAAACACACGTGTGGATGGGAAGGCTTTTATTGCGCATGAGCAAAAGGGTCGTGTGCAAAGCCAGACTTTCTGTGTTTACACAACGGTATGGAGGAATTTTTTACAACATTTGTTTAAAATCGTATCCAATCGATGTCATTATTGAATGCGAGTGAGAGACATAAATACCAAATCATAGAATAGACCTTTGCGTATCACACGTATGCATAATAATGATTGTCCGCGCGTGAAATTTTTAACGATGGTGATTTGAAGTTGATGCATGGCTCGTGTAATCATTCGACACCCCACGAGGAAACATGAAATGTGAAAGCCGTTTGTTGCACTTTCAGTTGTGATCGTTCACATCCTTGATGGTGTAGATTGATAAATGCAATAATGAACACATTTATTACGCGAAATTGGTTCACTTTAAATCGTGGGAGATATCCCATTTGAGGAGTAGGGTGGGCGATATTAGGTCAAATTAATGGGTCTTCTGTGGTCGAATGACAGCAAATGAAACATCCCTGGTTTGATGGAAAGCTTATAGATCAGTCAATGTCACATATATCATGTCATGCTACTTGTATGTTTTCTCAATAAACTTGTGGAATACCAGATTGTCGTATATTTATATTCCCGAACAAAGTTGGCGGATAGTATGGATTTGCGAACGTTGTCTTGAGTTGTCATCTGTGTCCGCAGATTTTCTTCTCATATATGGCAAGAAATGGTAGCGAAAGTACTACAGGCCACAATTCTCACCCGATCACCATTATTTTTCGCAGGCACATGTATAATAGTAAGACGACAATGCCAATTGTTTTCGGTGCCAAATTATGGCTGTAACCGATTAGGCTAACATTAAAGTTGGAATCAATTTTAAAATCAGCCAAATTTAGCGTTCTTGTTTGTCACACAAATTTGAAAGTACATCTCGAGATAGTCGGGAATATATAGGTAATATGCACAGTTCGACAACAGATGCTTGGAAAATTGCCGTTAATCGTGCATGAAAACAGTGGATAGAGAATGATCGGCCTGCATACATTGCCGGTTGCCACAGTATCTAGACAAATACCAATGACGTCATGAGACTGTGTGTAGAACTCGCCCCCAAGACGGGCCGCTTTTAGGAAAAAATTGACTGGCCCGAGTTTGAATCTTGATTTGGCAACTCTATTTAGGCACGTAATACACATTTTCAGACCAAAATTTTTACGATTTCTCATTCTATAGACAAAACAAAGCTATTGCAGAATAAATACATTTTGTCAATTCTAGAAGTGATTATAGCTTCAATTTACAAGTCGAGTCTGTTAATGACCACAATAAAAATAGTTAAGACATGAAGCATCTATTATTGGGCTCAGCAAGGTGAAGGTTTTGTGCAGTACAGACCGATTAGGCTAACATTGATTCACTAGTTAAGTTTATTATTGACCACAATAAAAATAGTTCAAACATGGAACATCTATTATTGGGTTCAACAATGTGAAGGTTCTGTTCAGTACAGATTTCAAGTCCCATAAGGTTTCATGGTGAAAGTTGTTCCTTGGCTGTAACGGAATAAGTTAACATTAATTTTACTAGTTTAACTCAATTATTGACCACAATAAAGATAGTTAGGACATGAACCATTTATTATATGGGTTCAACAAGGTGAACAATCTGCCCAGTAAGGAATTTATGGCTGTAACCAAATAGTTTGAAGCTGCTGTCTTCGAATGTATGCAATATTTTTTTTTGAAAACCAATTTTTTGTCAAACACATCTAATGCAATATAAGAAAAGGTGTGCTCAATGACTTTGACGATTGCAGTCCGTCCGTGTCGTCTTTTCATCCGTTTTAGTGCCAATTTTGTACCGGTGTTGTAAATAAACAAACAAAGTGTATCCATCAAACCCAAATGTAAACAAATGCTCAAATCACGCTTAAGAATCCACGTAGAGTACATTTTCCAGTTCGTATGTGCATATATAGTTTAGTTGTGAGAAAATAATTAGTGATATACCATGATGTGCGTGAAATTGTCAGTCTATCTAGCACTTCTGTTCTTTGTTTACATCGGCGTGTGATGGATACAGTTCCTGTATTTACGCGAGAACCGGTTGTTCAAATGAGCAAAATTTCCCTGAGGACTGGTTATTTTCATTACATTTGATGCGAGTATGTTTCATTCTATTCAGTCAGTTTAGCATGTTTAATATAGTTTTAAAAAAATATTGACTGGTTTCGAAGACAGCTGCTTTAACATTAATTTCACTAGTTAAGTCTATTATTGACCACAATAAAAATAGTTGGAGACATAAAACATTTATTATTTGGCTCAACAAGGTAAAGGTTCCGTGCAGCAGAGATTCCATGGCTGTAACCGAATAAGTTAACATTTATTTTATTAGTCAAGTCTATTATTGACCACAATAAAAATAGTTGAGACATGAAACATTTATTATTCGGTTCAACAAGGTGAAGGTTCTGTCCAGTAGAGATTTCATGACTGAGATTTCATAACCGAATAAGTTAACTTTACTCTTACTATTTAAGTATATTATTGACCACAATAAAAATAGTTAGGACATGAAACATTTATTATTGGGTTCAACAAGGTGAACATTCTGCCGAGTAAGGAATTCATGGCTGTAACCAAATAGTTTAACGTTAATTTCACCGAATAAGTTAACATTTATTTTACTAGTTAAGTCTATTATTGACCACAATAAAAATAGTTAAGAAATGAAACATATATTATTCGGTTCAACAAGGTGAAGGTTCTGTCCAGTAGAGATTTCATGACTGAGATTTCATAACCGAATAAGTTAACTTTACTTTTACTAGTTAAGTATATTATTGACTACAATAAAGTTCAACAAGGTGAACACTTTGCCGAGTAAGGAATTCATGGCTGTAACCAAATAGTTTAACATTAATTTCACTAGTTAAGTCTATTATTGACCACAATAAAAATAGTTAAGACATGAAACATTTATTATTGGGGTCAACAAGGTAAATGGTCTGTTGAGTAGAGATTTCATTGCTGTAACTGAATAATTCAACGTTAATTTTACTAGTTTAGTCTATTATTGACCACAAGAAAAATAGTTGAGACCTGAAGCATTTATTATTGGGTTCAACAAGATGAACATTCTGCCGAGTAAGGAATTCATGGCTGCAACCAAATAGTTCAACATTAATTTCACTAGTTAAGTCTATTATTGACCACAAATAGTTGAGACAAAATATTCATCATTGGGCTCAACACAGATTTCTTGGCTCTAGCTGAATAAGTTTACATTGATTTTACTACCACAGTAACAATAGTTAAGTCAAGAAGCATTTATCATCAAGGTAAAGGATTGATGAGAAGAAATTTGATATCTGCAATAGTAATGGTCAAATCATGACATAAGTTCAAACATAATTTTTTGCTAGTTGGTCTATTGATTGTTTGGGGTGACAGAAGATAGGGTTACGGGGAATACACCTCAGTGGTCATCAGTGACCAGAGGGGGTCTAGTTTCAGGTTTAGCACATCTTTTGAGTCAAGATATAACTCACGGTGAAAAGTTTGATCTGGCTGTAATTTTGTCGCCTTGAAATGCAGTTTAGGACAACTTTTAATTTTGAAACCAAGCTTGGCACATATTTTGAGTTAAAATATAACTTAAGTGAAAAGTTTCATCTGGCTCCAATTTTGTCATGCAGTTTCGTGCAACTTTTTGTTGAAAACATAGTTTCAGTTGAAATATAACTTAGCGAAAAGTTTGATTCTGGCTCCAATCAAGGCTTTCTATAATGGGTATAACGTGTATGACTGAAGAGCTGAATTGCTGTAGCTACCTGGTAGCATCCAACTCAGTTTGCAAAGTTCATCCTGTTCATTTCCAGTTTGCAAAGTTCAACCTGTTCATTTTCATTTTTTACACAGTCTGAATTCCATCGACATGGGAAAGAAGAAAGCTACAGCTTTGAAGAGAAGTGCCAGATTGGCGAAGGTACGTGCGGTGACAGTCACAGTCTATACAAATTAACTATAATCATGGCAATGGGGAAGACGTAATATATTTTTCAATTTTCTTTTCCTAAGAATCCATCTTTCTGTTGCAGAACCTGAGGGCAATCGACGAGGCGAGGGGCCTGAGGGAGCGTTCACCGCGACCAGACGAGGGCGACCTTCCAGGTGTGGGTGCTCAGGGAGCCCCCGGGGACAGTTACCCCGTCAACAAACTCGAGGGTGGTGACCTCGTGCACAAAGAACCACGAGAGGATTCAAAACCTCAAGACCTCGTGAAAAAACAACCATTCAGTGAGGAGGGTAACCTCGTGAAAAAACAACCATTCAATGAGGAGGGTAACCTCGTGAAAAAACAACCACTATATCGACCAAAACGACCTCAATACCAAAACGTCGAATCTTAATCTCGAATCTCAAATACCTCTTGCACAAACAACAAATCCATCCATGAAAATCAGGGAGAGTGCTCACCAAATTTTCAGAATAACTCGCAATTTTCAATGCCCACTGGTGAATGTCGACTCGAATTACCTGGTAATGACCAGTCTGTGCGTTCATTCAGCAATTTTTTTGTTAACATGAACACTCAAGCTGAGCCTTCAAGCTCTGGCACTACGAATGCTTCTCGCCAACAGTCTGATAATTTTGTGCCTGTTCGAACATCCAGCACTGTAAAAGCCAGACCTAGAGTTGTGAAATACCATCAACAAAGTGTTTGTGGCTCATTGCATCAGGGTGATGTTCATTTTCCAGAAGTCAGTCGCGGTAGGCAATGTACATGTAATTCTCTGGTTGCATTGTGCAAACTACAGACCAACAATTCAATGATGCTAACATGTGGTGAGATCAATGATGTACTCAACAAAGGGGATTACATTTACAGAAAAGTTATTGAAGATTTAGCGCTTCGTGAAAAACTCACAAATGTTTATTTAAATTTTGAAGAATTGCCAGCTGATTTTAATATTTGGAATTTGCACTTTAATCTGACGTTGTTGGATCGTATAAGTGGTATTTGTGGTAGTCCAGAATTCCCTCACGAGTTTGGGTTTAGTTTACGAAATGCGGTAGCTGATGGTCTGGTACAATCAAAGTATATTCTTTTGATGATTGGTAGCAATTGTGTAGCAATAGCAAAATCTAGCAGACACTATGTGTTAATCGACTCTCATGCAAGATATTGTAACGGACGACTAGCTGAGTCTGGCAAGGCGGTAATGCTTAAATTTAGAAGCATGGAAATGTTGTGTTCGCACCTTCTAGATGTGGCTTCTCAAACCACTAGAGATTTCCCATTTGAAATACAACCAGTGGCAATTCATTCAGAAGAGACTAACACTCTGAAAACTATTACTGATATATCAATGCAAAATTACTTGGACGATCAAGCTGAAAAGGCCAAACTTTTCAAAATACAGAAGAAAACTATTGGACCAACAAAAGACAAAACAAGGAAGCTTTACTTCAAGAACTTGAGGAAGGAATATCGACAAAATGAAGAGTTCCGACATGAAGAACGAACAAAAGAAAGATATCAAAAACGTTCTTCCAGACTGGATGAAATGTTCAGAGAAAAAGAAAAGACACTGAAACGTAGAGTGAGAACAAATGAAGAATTGAGAGATAAGGAACGAACAAGAGAAAGACATCAAAAACGTACAGTGAGAACAGACGAAGAGTTGAGAGATAAGGAACGAACAAGAGAAAGACATCAGAAACGTACAGTGAGAACAGACGAACAGTTGAGAGATAAGGAGCGAACAAGAGAAAGACATCAGAAACGTAGAGTGAGAACAGACGAAGAATTGAGAGATAAGGAACGAACAAGAGAAAGACATCAAAAATGTAGAGTGAGAACAGACGAAGAGTTGAGAGATAAGGAACGCAGAAAAGAAAGATATCAAAAACGTAGACTGAGAACAGACGAAGAGTTGAGAGATAAGGAACGAACAAGAGAAAGACACCAAAAACGTACAGTGAGGAGAGACGAAGAGTTCCGAGATGAGGAACGATCACGAGAAAGACATCAGAAACAAAGATTGAGAGCAGACGAAGAGTTGAGAGATAAGGAACGAACCAAAGAAAGGTGGCAAAAACAACAAAAAAGAAAATGTGATTTTTTCAAAGAAACTGAACGCGTTGCCAAAAAACAAAAACGTCTCATTCAAGCAAGCAAAAAAGTTGAACAGCAGAATGACAGAAAGAGAAAATTACAGAAACGAAAGTCCTCTGATTTCGCGTGTCGTGAAAATTCTTCCAAAAGGCAAAAATTATTCGGGAATAGCCTGGACGATTGCATTGAGAACTTCCATGTCAAAATAGCAGAGGGTCCTGTTTATGTATGTTGTTGTTGTCGTCAAACTTGTTTTAGAGAAGCCGTTCAAAAATCGTTCAGAATTTTAATGTCTTCATCTGACAACATTCTTGTTGAAAAATGTATTTTAAATTTTTGTGATCAAAGGGACACTCCTGGAGAATGGATATGTAAAACCTGCTATGGATCTATAAAATCTGGTAAAATTCCCAAACTCTCTATGGCAAATAGCATGATGTTTCCCGAGAAACCAAAGGAGTTACACCTTTTCCCCCTTGAAGAAAGGCTTGTTGCATTGCGTATTCCTTTTATGCAAATCAGAGAATTGCCCAGAGGTGGTCAGCTGTCGATCCGTGGTAATATTGTCAATGTTCCCTGTGATATCGAACCAACTATACATACCCTACCGAGGAATTTGTCTGAAAGTAGAACAATCTCTGTGCAATCTCTGTGCAAAAATTTCTTTTGCAAGCTCAGTATTTACAGAAAATATTCGGCCACAAAAAGTGTTGAATGCTGTAAAGTACCTCCTGGATACTAGTCCATTATACAAATCTGAGAACATTTCTATTGACGACGAATGGACTAACAAAACAACCAGTGACAATGACATTGAAACATTGGAGTTAACTGGTTTGGCAGGAGATCTATCAAATGATGCCAATATGACAGAACAAGAAAATACTGAACAGCCTCGCCAAGATAGTTATGATAGTGATGACGATGACAATTTCAGTGAATTGGATGAGCGAGAACAAGTCATGGGTAACATGGACACATTACTGGATGATGGGGATGCATTTGATGACAACAGAGTCTACACATTTGCTCCTGGAGAAGACCAGACACCCATTTCCATGTTTCAAGATGAAAATTCTGAATATTTAGCTTTCCCAACAATTTTTTTTGGCCAGAAACGTCCTGATAATTCTGAAAGAGAAAGGCCTGTGCATTACAGTGACATTTGTAAATGGGAGCTCCGTTCTGACGATCGTAGAGTAGCCCAATGTCCGTGCCCAATTTATTTTACAAGATGAAAAAGAATCAGTTGAAGCAAGTTAAAGATAAAATAGGACTTGCAGTTCGTAGATGCAAAATGGGTTCTAAACAAATGACTGCTGGTGCTTTACTGAGACCAGATGCATTTAAAAATTTAGTGAATTTAGATGAGGGCTTCTACATTTTCAAGTCCATTAGAAATTCCCCAGCATACCTCGAAAAAAGAAAGAAGGATGTGTTTGCAATGATACGACAACTTGGCTTGCCAACATGGTTTGCATCGTTTTCTGCAGCAGACACAAAATGGCCAGATTTGCTTAGAATAATTGGAAAGTTGGTGGACAAGAAAGAATATACAAATGCTGAAATTGAGGAAATGGACTGGACAGAACGAACGAGGCTCTTACAATCAGACCCTGTTACATGTGCTAGATATTTTAACAATCGGGTGTCACTTTTTATAAATTCAGTCCTGAAAAGTGACCATACTCCTATTGGGAAAATAACAGATTACTTTTATCGAGTAGAATTTCAACAGAGAGGCTCACCTCACATTCACATGCTTATGTGGGTAGAAAATGCACCTGTTTTTGGCGAAAGTGAAAACTCAGAAATAGTTAAGTTCATTGATCAATATGTATCGTGCTCAAGTAAAGTCGCTGATTCTGAACAAATATTCAAGGGTCAAATGCACAAGCACTCTAAAACATGTAGGAAATATGGTAAAGCTATATGTCGGTTTGGGTATCCGATACCACCAATGCCAAGAACTATGATATTGATGCCTGTGGATAACACAACAAACACTATCGATGGTACTGATTCAGATTCAGATGGTACCGATTCAAATGCTGAAAGGCTTAAAATAATTCAAGCCATGTTGATTGATAATAAGGATGGTATCAAGTTATCATTTAAAGATTTCTTACGTGAGCTCCATATGACAGAATCCCAGTATATAAAAGCTATACGTAGTTCCATAACAGATGCTAAAATATACTTGAAACGTGATCCTTGTGACATAAGGGTAAATGCTTATTGTAAACAATTACTATCAGCATGGAAGGCCAATCATGATCTGCAATTTATACTAGATCCCTATGCATGTGCGATGTATATTGTCAATTATATCAACAAGTCTCAGAAGGGAATGAGTGCATTATTAGATCGAGCATGCAAAGAAACCAGAGCGGGCAATATGGACATAAAAGAAAGTGTTAGGCACATTGGAAATATGTTTCTAAAAAGTGTAGAAGTTTGTGCTCAAGAAGCTGTGTATCTTGTTTTACAGTTACCGCTATCAAAATGTACCAGAGATGTAATATTCATAATCACATCACCACACACAGACCGAATTTTTTTATTGAAAAGTAAAACTGATTTGGAAGAGTTGGATGAAGAATCAACAGACGTTGAAACCAAGAATATCATCGACAGATATAGTAAACGTCCTGGACAATTAGAAAATTGGTGTCTTGCAGATTATGCATCGAAATTGAATGTTCAGTATAATGCTACCAAACCTAAACAAAATGCCAAAGAGGATGAGGCTTCTGTAGTTGACAAAGAAGCAGATATATATGATGATAACAATGAACTTGATAACAAAGAAAATTATGAAAACAACAGAAAGAGGAATATCATTTTAGCATTGCCAAATGGTACACTATTCACAAAAAGAGCCAAACCAAAGGTCATTCGATTTGTAAATTATAACCGCAAGTCAGACTATGAAAATTTCTGTCGGGAAAAGCTGATGCTGTTCTTACCATGGAGAAATGAAGACAAAGATCTGTTGGGAACATTTGACACGTACGAGGCACATTTCAAAGCAGTTGAACAAGCAATTGGTCAAAAGTACCGAGACTATGCAAACTACACAGAAATACTAGATGAGGTTGCTGAAAAATCCCATAACTTTCATGACGAAGAAGTCTATGACAATCTTATACCGGGTGCCCAAGAAGAAAATGCCTTAGATGAAGAGACTGGTTCAACAGAAAGCCAAAAATACATCTATTTTGACCCTAAGCAATGCTCACAAATGCAGTCTGATATTTTAGGTGATACTATTGGATCAACAAGTTCAGTGGCCAATGAGATATCCGTACCCAATAGACTTCCTCAAGCTGAATATTTGCAATTAGTCCGGTCTCTCAATCGAAAACAAAGATAATTTTATTCACACGTTGTCCACTGGATAAAAACCAAAGAAGAGCCATTAAGGGTTATATTGACTGGCGGTGCCGGTGTTGGAAAATCTGTAGTTACCAATACATTATATCAAACACTGCATCGTTACCTTTGTTCTTGTGAAGGTGAAAATCCACTTGATTGCCGAATACTCCTCTTGGCTCCAACTGGTAAAGCTGCTTTCGGTATCCGTGGAACAACTATACATTCCGCATTGTTCCTACCAGTGAGTCAAGGTTATAAAGATTGTAAACCACTAGACACGGAAAAGCTGAACACTCTTCGAACAAAGTATCGAAATCTTTCTGTAGTCTTCATTGATGAAGTATCAATGGTCGGCCATGACATGCTTAATTTCATAAACCTAAGATTGCAGCAAATCAAAGGAAATACCAAGGTCTTCGGTGGAGTCCACATGATACTTATTGGCGACTTGTGTCAGTTACAGCCTGTAGGTGATGGTTGGATATTCAAAGACTTGACTTCTGGATATGGACCACTTGCAACAAATCTGTGGAAGGAGTATTTCTCTGCATTTGAACTTGATGAGATCATGAGACAGAAAGATGACCAGCAGTTTGCGTTATTGCTGAATTGCTTGCGAGAAGGTAAACATACTCAGAATGATATTGACACACTAAAAGAAAGACAATGCGAACCAGAAAACGAGTCCAAATTACTTGACTTACCTCATTTATTCACAACTAATGCAATGGTGAACAAATTCAACAGTTCTCTCTTTGACAGAAGTTTGAACCAAAAAGTGACTATACCTGCTTTAGATTCTATTTTAGGTGATTTTGCAAATGATGTCAAAGAAAAAATAATTCGGACAGTAACTACTGATCCAACTAGGACAGCAGGCGTACACAATCCCCTAAGAGTGTCACCTGGATTACGTTATGAGGTTGTTGCAAATATATCTGTTGATGATGGGCTAACAAATGGCTCTGGTTGTGTTCTAAAACATATCGAATATAAGATGAACACCACAACAAGGCCAAGTATTTTGTGGGTCCACTTTGATAACGAGCAAATTGGCAAAGATCAGAGACGAAAATATCGAGCATTATATTCTCCCCAAATTTCACCAGAATGGACACCAATTTTCGACATTAAGCGAAAGTTTACTGTGCGGAAAAATGTACATGCTGTCCGAATACAGTTTCCTCTAAGGTCTGCAGCAGCCAAAACAGTTCACAAAGCTCAAGGAGAAACATTGCCAAAGGTTGTTGTTCACTTGGGGTCAACTCGAAGAGACCATATTCATTATGTGGCACTAAGTAGAGCACAGAATATTGCAAATCTCCATATCTTAGAACTGAATGAAGACAAAATAGCAACGTGTGATGCTGTTACAAAAGAATTGGAGAGACTAAGACAAGATGCTGCTGTTAAGCTCTGCTATACACCCCTGTATCAGATGAACACAAACACCTTCAAGATTGTCTTTCATAATGCACGATCAGTTCATGCTCATTTTCAAGATATAATGGCAGATGCAAATTTTATATATGCTGATGTTGTTTCATTTGCAGAATCCAGGTTAAATGAAAATGATCCAGACGTTAACTATAGCTTTGATGATTTCATTCCTCTCAGAAATGACGAAGCAATAGACAGCACATCACTATGTAGACCTCATCATGGTTTGCTTTCTCTTGTCCAAAAGAAGCATTCTGACCATTTTCTTATCTTCAGCCACTTCAGTTCTGTGTCATTGGAATTCACTTTTATCAAAACCGGTGACTTGTCCAATCCTGTTCAAATAGTGTTTTTATACAGATCACCTGCATTTTCATTTGAGATGTTCAAAGGTATAATGACGAAAGAATTATTGCGTCTTGTTGACCCCACAATCAATCTAGTTATTATGGGAGATTTTAATTTTGATCATCGTGACAAGTCACATGCTGGTCTAGGACAATATATGAACAATACTTTCAATTGTATCAGCATAATGGATTCACCAACAACAGATCATGGCTCAACATTAGATTTAATATTCACAAACATGGACTCTATATCAACGACTACATTAGAATGTCCTTGGTCTGATCACAAAGCAATAGTTGCATGCATCAATGAAATATAGAAATCTTCAAAGTACATGTACTTGTATGATTCAGGCGCCACATACGGGTAATGGGGGTTTATAGAGTACAGCCTGGCCCCTCCAAAATGATGGGAAACATGTCCACCCGTAATGGGTGGACACGTTGGGGTGGGTAGGCTATACAGTAGCATGACCCCTCTGGTGTGGGTGGGATTAATATTTCTTAATAACTATAAAATACTCTGACATATAGTGCTGTATGCCATATGTACCAGTACATTAGTACATGTCTTTTGATTTCATTCCAATTATATCTCTTGAAGAACAATCATTGTAATTGTATCAACCCAGCATGTGTTGTTGCTGGGTGCATATTCTTGATATTGTTCGCATCTTCTATTATGTAAATATTTGAGAGAGGGGTCATAGTTTTGGGGTATATATTTATGTACTATTCAACATGTATACTATATATTCATTATTTTTTTCATAATTTAGTACTGGATATTGCTGCTTGTTATGACTTATTTGAATTTTTATTGGCTTGTGTGTGATAAATATATTAATTTTGTGTTGGAAGAACGATAATTCAAAATTGTATATATCAGATCAGTGATTTCATTTATAAATTGTTGCTACATGTAGATGTATATTGTTCACATTTCTGAGCTGTAAATACTTCTGGAGTGTTTACTATTTAGCGTCTCCTTATTTGTAGCATCACAATCATTTAGTATTGTAAATATATCAAATTAGTGATTTTATTTATGTTTTGTTGCTACATGTAGAAGTCTATTGTTCACATTTATGAGCTGTAAATACTTGAACTACGTATACATGAACTATGTATTATTTAACATACATATATTTCTCATTTTTTCTAGCATCAAATAATTTGCTTGGTATAAATTATATGGATGTCTGGGATAATGTCACTGAAACTAGTTGTCTTTTCAATATATTTGCATAACATGGTACATTTACATGTAAATTTGGTGGTGGCCAATGCAGTTGTAGTTATATTGACATATGGTAGTACACGTATATAAACAGTGGTTTACACAAGTGGTAAAAAAAACAGGGTCAAATATATACCAATGAACTATATCTACAGTTCAGACAATATTTCAAATACAATTTATTCTCATGAATGATATATGCAATGTGAATGTAAAGTTCACTGCTATATTGAACATGTTCCATAGTATATTGAACACTGCTGTCTACTAATCAATAATATAGTATAATTTATATGAGCTCATTTGTCTGGGTGTCATACTTCATCACTGTGGAATATTATATGTTAATTTCACCTCGTGACTGGTCAGGCTGAATGGTTTCATGCACAATATCATTCATGTTGTCAGTGGCCAGGCTATAAACGTTTGCGTTCACAACATCATTATATCTCCTGTGGCCAGGCTATAAACGTTTGCGTCCACAATATTCATATCATCATCTCCACAGTGCATGGCCATTCTATGAATGCTTGTGTCTAAATACCATTCTTGTACATGTACCGAATTGAAATACTAATAATGATGCTGAAACCTGACACCCAGATCAATGAGTTATTATCAAACACAACTGTGATGTGCACATAGACTTGCTGCAGACTTTTTCACCAATTATCATTAACTGATTTTAGCATTGTTGTACCATTAATTGATTATCCGGCAGGCATGGCACTTTACACATACATGAAATATGTAAATTTTCACCAGTATATTGCATTATATGAATGTATTAGCACACCTGGTACATGTTGTAAAATGAAGTTTTGCATCATCTTTTGCACCTGTGGGTTTTCTTGGTTACAATATGCAAACTCTACATGTACTTGCATAACTACATATGTGCATTTTGCGATTATTCAGGATTAGTTTAATAAATATTTATTCAAAAGAAGTGTGTATCGACCAACAGGGCAAAGCCCTACATTAAGGTATCTGCTTATTCAGGATTATGACAAACATGTACATGTACATGAACTATACATATATATTTTATTCATGCACTTGTAGAATATTCTCTGCATTAAAAGGTATATAACTGCATGTATGTACGATACCCTGTCAAAGTGTGCACATCCACTCTTACGTTAACACATTTATTTTTTACTTGAGTCACTTTCTTTTAGGTGTCATTTAATATACAATGCACTGATGATTAGTTATTTCACTCAAATAATTTGTTTGCGCATTCATCCCCATGTTGATTGATTATTTGATGAAAATAAATTATAAAACAGCCTTGCTTTCTTGTAGCACTTTGATATTTGTAATCACCTTCCATAACTTATAGAATACTTCAAACTAGAGGTTGAGTATTCGCACATTTAAATGGAATATGGGGATTCTAGTTTTGAGGTGAGTATCAACCTATTGCCACGAACAATTAGGACCTTGAATTTGACCTTCAATCACTACATTACAACAACTTTTGCTGATATTAGAAACAGTTGCGCAGTTAAACACTGCTCATTTCTCCGGTAACCTTTCTAGCCCTTGGGCTAATTTTTTATTCCTTACACTTATTTTACGTGGTGGATATTATATTGTCTATTATACATGTTATAAGAAAGGTTTTTAGCTTACTCTGCAAAATGATCATCACTTCGCTGTACATGCAACCCGCGAGAAACCTGTGACTCTTGTGGTATATCCAGTGCTCCTTGTATAGGTCGATGAAAGGATGGCAATAGCAACACGTAAAATATTCATATTACAGGAAAAGTCACCCGAGGAGGAAATGGTTTTAGTCGTGGGCGACTATTTTTAGCTTACCGACCTCGTGTTTTTTCGTCCGTCGTCTGTCGTAAGTCCGTCGTCCGTCCGGGTCTGTAACTTTTGTTTGACATGATGAATTCCCCCATAAATTTTCGAGAACATACCTTGGGCCAGTATCTAAAGGCGTTTATAAATTATTCTGATTGAATCGTTTTCGCCGATTTGGCGGCCATTTTTGACGAAAAATTGCCAACTTTGGACTTTGGTGGCCATTTTCTCAAAAACTGTCTGATCAGTTCTAAGATTTTTGTTTCAAAACATTCCTCTCATGTACCTCTATGATGTGTATAAGATTCGTTGCCCTTGAATCGCCGGTTCGCGTGTGGCGGCCATTTTGATTTTTTGATGGGTCGACGAAACAAATTTGTTTTGTCCCAAATCGAGTCACTATTCGTTTTGAGCCATTTCCAGCAAAAAAATGAAATTTTTTTTTTGGCCATTGAAAAATTTTTTGGACTTACAAAATTTCACCCAATATTTCCTTCATAATGGGAGCTGTGCGGAGTAAACTCATAGAACACTTGAAGATAGAGACTAAGTATTGGCACATTCAAATGGCAAATCATATCTTGCGGTTTGAATGATGACTTTGAACTTGACCTTCAATGACCTTGGAAGGTCGAAACGACCTTTTTTGTCGAAAAATGGCCAATTTTGGAAATTTGAGGGCCATTTTCTCAAAAACTGTCTGATCAGTTTTGAGATTTTTGTTTCAAAATATTCCTCTCATGTATCGCTATTACGTTTGTAGTTTCCTTGCCCTTGAATCGCCGGTCTGCGTGTGGCGGCCTTTTTGATTTTTTGACAGGTCGGCAAAAAAAATTTTCTTTTGTCCCAAATCAAGTCACTATTTGTTTAGAGCCATTTCCAGCAAAAAAAAAATTTTTTTTTTGGCCATTGAAAAATTTTTTGGACTTGAAAAAATTTCACCCAATTTTTCCTTCATAATGGGAACTGTGCGGGGTAAACTCATAGAAGACTTCAAAATAGAGCCTAAGTATTGGCACATTCGAATGGGAAATCATATATTGCGGTTTGAGTGATTACCTTGAATTTGACCTTCAATGACCTTGGAAGGTAAAAAACGATGAATTTTGTCTTTGGTGGCCATTTTGTCTGAATCTATTCAGACAGTTTTTCTCAAAATCATGTATAAGATTCTCGTTATGTACCTTTGGGATTTGTAATTTGATTTCGTATTAGAGTCCATACAGAGAATGTGTTTTCAGCAACATTTACGAACATTTTTTAACAATAGATTTTGAGATCAGTGTAACAGTTTATATGTTGGAAAATCAATACTCTGCATTTCTCATGATTGCCGGTAAGCTACAGCACCCTTGGTGCTATGTTTTATTTTTCCGCTTATAAAACGTAGTATTCTTCAATTTCTTACAGTGTAATTTATAAAATTGAGATATTTGACTTCTAACAAGAAATGCAAGAAAAAGGGTTTTGCAAGAAATTTGCAGATTGTGAAACTGGATACAATTGGATACAACTAACGTTATATGAGGAAAGTGTCCCTGGTGGACTATCCTTGACATCCATTGCAGGAATAATGGTGGAATTCCACTCTCTAAGTAACAACGTTCTGAACGATGTCTCCAAAATGACCAAGAAAGTGTTGGTAATAAACACTAAAGTCAAGCAACATTCAACACTCTGCATAAAATATGTCGATCATGTGTATATGAAATTTATGCAATCCATGGATCAACTAGTGTTAGATATCGCCACTGAGTATCTCGGGAATGCTGTATTCTCTTCATAGCGTGAGATAGCATTATCATTGGGTTCATATGCGATGAGTGACACAATAGTACAGTCAATGATGGAAATGCAAAACCACCATCTCAATACGAGAAATCTCTGAGGTATGGGCTAAATATTACTCTAGGCTAAATATAACTGATTTGCATTGTAAATGTACTGGCACATGAAGAGGTATTATTTCTTAAGTCGAATTTGGGAGTTTTCGGACCAATAACGAATTGAACTCGAATACTCCGGCCTTTTGAACATCGTTGATCGTTCATCAAAGAGAACACATCTTGCATATATCGCCAGTGATTAATTAGTGTATGCAATGTGGTTATACTGGCTCCTATTCAAATTAAGAGGGAGTACATATCACGAGAAACATTACCGACCTCATGTTTATCGCTGGTTGTCGTCACGCTTGGCCGTGCAGGAAGTAGGCCAAGTCGTCTAAGGTGTGTAAACAATAAACACAGACACACGTGTAGATGTACGTGTAAATTGTCGTGTGGTTACTTAGTTGTTGGTATCGATCTTTGAAGAGGCTGAGTCATTGTTTACACACGGGCGCAGTACATCCTGGTAGTGTATATATTGGATATACCTGGCTCAATCAGTCTACATGACTATGTGCTGTTGTTATATAATGACTCACCTTTATCTTTGTCACTCTTGACCGTTCTATATCGTACATAGTGGTGTTATTTACGATGTATAAACACAATATACACTGCGTAGATGGAGATTTGAAAGCTACATGTATAGGCGGTGGATGTATCAAGGTATGTGCTTGTGTCACGTCGATGAAATACCGTGTGCTACCGCCTAACAACATTTTAACTGTGTGTGCATTTCAACTATATGGAAATAGAAGAGATTCAACACATTCCATTTGTTTGGATTACATATGTGCTTCATTCCTGATTCCCTAATGTGTAAAATGATGAGATAACTGTGTATCAGATGATAGGGTGGACTACATATAACGTTTGGCAAAGCTTGACAATATAAATGCGAATGTATTAATTCTTGTTGCGTAGTAACAGTCGTATTTAAAGTATTTGAAGCTAATGTTGAACACATTTTGACAACCACAGTTATGGCACCTGATGACGTCACCGACGAATGATATGTCCCGGATGACGTCACGATGGCGTTAGGAGGAAACGTTACAGATTTTGACATAAAGTTCCTGATCGCAAGTAGAGGCACATGCGCAGTGTGTCTGGAGACGGTGAAGGACCACCGCATGCTACCTTGTGGTCACGTATTCTGCCTCAGCTGCCTCAGACCGCTGGTGGTTGGCAGCCGAATAGACTGCCCCAGTTGTAAGGACAGGCGTGAGCTGGTCCGAGGAGGTGTGTATTTTCTGCCCAAGTCCCTGCTGTTGAATGATCTTCTGGAGCACTTCTGCTCGAAATGTGCTAAAAAGAAACGAGAGGTTCGCTGTGAACAGAGTCAAAAGTGGTTTTGCCTTGGCTGCCACAAGTATTGCCCAACATGCACGAATAAAGCCAAGGAAGAGTTGTCTAGTAAGCAGGCGTTTGTGGCCGGTCATTCTGAATGTCTGGTCAACATCAGAAGCGTACACGAAACATACAGGGATCGCACCAAAGTCATGTGCAAACAGATTCGTGACCACGCGGAGAATATGGTGCAGAAAATCCGTGACGAAGAGAAGAAACTTCTAGAAGAAGTGAACTTCATGACGAAGAAGGAAGAAGAGAGGTTAGTTTTCTTCCAGACTAACATAGAGGCCCTGAAGGAACAAATCGAGTCATCCAAAGCCATCGTCTCTCCAAAAAACATCAACCATTACAATAATATCTTCGAGATCTGCGAAGAGTGGAAACGAATCCTAGATAATCCGTCGTGGGATAAATCCATAACCTTCAACAGTATCACTTTCCTCCCCGAGACAAGGTCCGTCCTAGAATCGAAATTCATCGTTGGAAGACTCGTGTCTCAGTCGAAGGCTCCAAACTTCCACTCCGATTACCCAGAGGGGGACACATTCGGCCATTGGGGCACCGAGGATGGAGAATTCGACCGTCCCTCCCACATTGCCGTGTCTCCACAGAGTGGCAACCTTGTGGTTGTGGACAGTGGCAACAACCGTGTACAGGTCTTTGATGCTTTAGGCCAGCACTTGAGCACGTTCAGTTCCAAAGGCAGTGGCGAAGGTGAGCTAAACTTAGATGGTTCGTCTGGAGTTGCTGCCACTAGTCAGGGAGTTGTATTCGTAGCTGATACGAAGAACAACCGAGTACAAATCTTCACCGAATATGGCGACTTTCTGATGGTCTTTGGACCAGACGGAAGAAATGAATTGACTTTCAACTCGCCGAGTGGAATTGCCTATAGTGAGACCACCAATGAGTTGATAGTTTGTGATTTTGGCAACAGAAACGTACTAATGTTTGAGTTAGATGGTACACTCAAGCAAACAATATCTACCGAACCTATGCATCCTCTAGACGTAGCTGTGTCCTTGAATGGAGACATCATCATTGCCTGTGGCTCATACCCGAGTGCGGAAATCAGACGTTACAGTGTTGATGGCCGCCATGTCTCTACCCTTGGTACAGGCGAGAATGGCTCACACCGACTGGAATGGCCTGGTGGCGTGGCTTTCAGTGGGGATAGGCACATCCTTGTCACTGATACGGCAAATGACGGAGCCTACCTTTTAGAGAACGATGGACAACTCCTGCATACATTTGCCTCCAATGAAGAAAGTGATGGAAACTTGTCTTGTCCCGTCGGTGTGGCTTGTATGAATGATGGAAGAGTGGCTGTTATTGACCAGGATAATCACAGAGTCAACATGTTCAGCTTACAATAAGAGTTAATCATGTCCGTTTTTAACCATGCAAGTGCAATACATGAACATGTCTCATATAGTATTTGACATTATTATAATAGATTGAGTGTTATATTAGATTTTGTTATATTATGCCATGTTATTTCTACATTTCAACATGAGATTGCAGCACCGACACTTATTTGTAAAGACACTAGGCCTACCGTATTACCCCGCATATAGGCGCATGCGCCTATAAGTGAAACAGCGCCTTTTGAGAAGTTGGGAAAATATTAACTGGTTTCATTTATAGGCGCATGCGCCTATAACTGGCGCATGCGCCTATTGGTGAATCATGCTTTTTGAACATTTATATAGGCCTTAGGCTAAGTACAGGCCTACACATCTTCTGATTTTAACGCGGACTTGAAATATATAGGCCTAGGCCTAGCCTAATACATAACGTAAACTTTGACACACATTCCGTTCTAAAAGCCCACAAGTATATATCTAATTCCAAAATAGACTATATTTACATCCATCACGATCAAGCCGACGACTGTCGAGGCGGGAATTCACTAGCCAAGTATACTATTAGTTATCCCACGTAGATAAAAATCCGTATTACATGGACAGACATGGGGTAACGAATTTATCACTGACTGAAAACGAGACTCGCAAGGCATACGGGAACTCGTTTCGAAGGTGGCGCGTGCCAAATTAGATATTCAGGATACGGGTTTATATCACCGTTGTGAGTGGCCAATCACATTCTCGGCTTTGTATTCAATCACTGATAATAGTATATATTTCCCGTTCATACAATCCAACATACTTTGACGTCGGCATGGTATGGAGTTGAGGGTATATGTGATACATGTGAACTCCCCTGATTGTGCTTTTATTGAAACGTGACCATGGAAAACTCAGTCAAATTCTAACAATCTCAGGGCTTTGCATATTTTTCGGTTTCACGCACACTGGTCAACAGTACGAAGCAAGTTTCACTTATAGGCGCACCAACTCGTGCAAAATTTAACTAACTTCATTTCCTTTCACATGCGCCTATAAATGAAGCTAGGCGCACCTTCACTTATAGGCGCATGCGCCTATATGCGGGGTAGTACGGTACATGCAGACACTAAAACATACTCAAATCACAGTAGAATGACTGAAACTGAGTAGTTTGGCTTAATTACAAATCTCACAATAGATCATCAATATATGTTATGTCTGTGTGTCTCCGATATAGTAAACAGTGAAATATACATTTCTGACCCATGATCTCTATCCCAGAGGAATATATCGACATCTTCATGATCACGATGATATCTGATAAGTGTTTTTTAATGAGTATAACTGATGTGTAAACATTTGGTTCGTTAGGCATGTAATTCCCGCGCAGAAGCATGAACACATATACCAAAAGCTTCAATCTTCAACACAAACATTAAATAGAATAAGCTATTCACTACAAAAAAAAACTAAATATACACAGTTTGTTTAATCCAAAGACACTAGAAATCTTACACGTTTCGCATCAAATTATGTTGTCAGCATATCATATGTTTTATACGAAATTTGTTTGAGGCATCGCTAACGTTACCTCTCCGAGTTCATTCAGTTTTTGTCAGACAGATATGATGGGCATACGCTAATTCCAGCCTGGGTGTTTTATAACACATGGCTTTCATTTCCATCTCAGTCGAGCTTTCCAATGTCGCCCGTGTCTGAATAGCTTGCTGGGACAACATTTAAAAATACCTGGAAAAATGCAGTCAGCGACTCTGAAAAGGAACGAAAAATAGTGGTTTACAATTGCTGATATACATCTTACCGGGTACATATCATATTAATTTTTCTACAGGATTATTGAAATATTGTCGAGTAGCGTCTAATTTCGAACAGTTATTAATTTTCTAAAAAGATAATTTCAATTTCACACACAATTAAAACTGATATAAAAAGCAATTACAACTACAATGAAATAATTAATTCAGTGATATATGAAACACATGTGGGAAACATGAATACTAACTCATGCACTTGGCACGATTGTCAAACACAACAATGGGAATGTAGAATATCATTGACGACAACATCAAAACTGTAGCGTAGAGAAACTCAATCTGAGGGGCGTCAACCACGGGCACGATAACGAGTGTAACTCCGAACATAAATACGATAATAGGGAATATTATTGGGACCTGAAAAATATTTTTTAACAACACACATTTATCAAAACAGCAAGGAACTTAGTTGACAAATTTTAAGTTTTATACAAAGAAACGAATGGTTTATTCGCAAAGTAATGCCGTTGCCAATTACACCTACATATTATTAAGAAGTTCCACTTTAGCATGTTCAATTCACAACCAATAAAACATGATATATATTCATTACAGTATAGATGAAAACCAAATCATAGTCTACCTTGTAGGTTCGCGGCGCATCGGGCATTCGATACCGCAGGATGAGAACACTGAGCTGTACAAGGGATACAAAGATCCAGTAGGCGAAACTCAGGAAATCTATTAACGACGCCACGTCCCCCAGTATGACGTATATGATAGCCAACAAGCACTGAAAATGAAGAAAAAAATATATATATCAGTTGCTTATGTCAATAAAAAGAAATGACGAGTTTAATGAGAAATTGATGCAAAATGAAATACTCTATTCTTGGAATAAAATGCATTAAAAAGGAAATATTAAGATGAATATTCGTCCTACTTATGAATGTAATGGTTTCACAACAATATGGCCAATACAATTATACATGTTGAAAATTCCACGACCAATTTATCAGCATAATAACAAATTATTCCCAATTCACATATGTCATGCTCAAAAATTTACTCAGCATCATCCCTTCATTGAGACAACACGTATAAATAATCAGCATAAACAGATCGTGATGTTGAAATATATTCGAAAAGTAAATATCTATGACCTCATTAATTTCAGAGGTTATTTTATATATGACGCATATGGAAATCCATTTTGAGCATTTTTATGCTTATGATTGTCTGCAAAAGTTTTGTTAACTAATAACAAAGGTAGAACATGCTTAGACAAAGAAGTTTTTCTCTGTGTGTATGCAAATTTTGACACACTATTGGTGTATCTGTCTATTTCAACCCCAGCTAGAATACTATGATATCGGAAGTAGAGACTGTTACTGACAGGAAGGTAAAAATGGAAAACAGTTAGGCTCTGCCTGAAAAAAAAATCAACTCACGTCGAGGTAGACAGCAGGGAGCGGAGTCTTCCTACTGTGATGAAGGTATGATAGAATCTGTGGCATTTCCCCCTCGCGTCCCATCACGTAAAATAACCTGGTAAGTAAGTCCATGCATTTTATACGTGAACAGATAAGACCCCCTCAATAAAGACTCCCCTCTCTATAAAGACTCTTTTGCGTGGCGTTAAGATCATATCAACACGTAGTAAATGAATCCATCTGATGAGCCTTCCCCTCCGATAAGACCTTAATTTGATGGCAGAAGTGTAGGTCTTATCTGAGTGGGACCAGTGTATGGATTAATATCATCAACGTATATGTTTAACTCAGGATGAATAAGTACACATTAAGATATGTAGTAATTACACTGCAACGTAATAATTATGGCAATACTTGAAATCGTGGTACAAAGTGTAATGTGGAAATCCAATATATTGGTAAAAACGATACATTTCTAGCATTAAATAGTTCCACCGAGAGGTCAATTTAGAGAATACCTAAAAGCTCTACAAAAAGGAAACATAAAATATGATAAACGATTTTCAGTGGGTGATATGCATGATGTTCACTCACAGTTGCGGATCAGGTCTCAGCCTGGGATACATGTAGATATTCGAAGAAAAAAAACTATACTCCAGAAACCAGTAATAATTATGGGTAGCGCTCAAGAGTTTCTGTTAATATTGATATTCCCAGCAGAATTACCTTTGTAATGTCATGACACAGGCATTGGTCGACCCAAATGTTGATATGGCTACACACAGAGGCATCAGCCAGCCTACCCGGGGTAATACCGCCTCGCCCCAGGTCTGTATGGATTACAGAGTTGTACAAATAACCAAGTGCTTTTACTGGTCATCGCTTCAGGCTGCGAGATTTTAAAAACTTTCTTTAATATCATTATAAAAAAGGCCATAAAAATCGGGTGAAATTTTGTTTATTTCTAACTATTTACTTCCCGAAGTGATCACTCACATTATTGTCTAAATCGGTCACTTCATCAAATAAGGACTACCGATCGGTATAACAAAGTTTCAATGAAATAGATACTTACAATTGCCACCGCCGGAGAAGCCAGCAATTCGTCTATGGACATCACAGTGAAGTAGGAGACATTGACCATTACATAGAGAATGGTAATCAGGGGCATTGTGATATAGAACGTCAAAGGAATGTTCCTGTGTGTGATAAAACACGAGACATTGACCATTACATAGAGAATGGTAATCAGGGGCATTGTGATATAGAACGTCAAAGGAATGTTCCTGTGGATAGTATAACACGAGTCATGCATGTAGTCTTTTTTATCACAATATTTTCTGCATACATGTGCTAGTCGGTAATGTTTCTTCTTCCTTTCTCACTAATATTTATATCCATTGGCCAATTTAATGTGTGAAACAGCATGTTTCGAAATATGCCTCAATAAACAGATACATTATAAATACATTATACCCTGTTCTGTTGTCAATCATAATGCAAAAATAACACCTGGAAAAGGTTGTTTATTCAGAGAAATACTCACCGTTTTGGATTGATAATTTCTTCTGTGATGTAGTTCAAGCTGGTCCTTTAACATCAAATTATCTGAACGTTGTTACTGACAAACATACAAGGGGGTCAGAGAGTACACTCTCTGAGGGGTTTCAATCGCATGAGTTTGCTGGTTGTAGTTTAGAGGGTGGAGTTGAATATCATAAATAAAATATTCCTATTTTGTTCAATCAAACAGAATCAAATAGTACTGTTGTTTACCTACCATCCACTGAAGGCGTACATAGCGCTGTAAAACCCCATCACAATCTCCCCGGCCTGTTTGTTTGAGCCGTCAAACCCATCCACTAAATGTTCAGTTCTACCTGGTTGTAATGATATATAGGTTATTAATTATTTTTATTGTGCTTAAATACCTTCGCACGGGAGAGCATTTTTGCACCCCCTCCCCCCACAATATTAAACAATGACAATTTGAAGCATTAAATCTAGTTCATTATAATGTACGTATCATTTACATAACTATTAATAATCTTCCGGTGAAAGGCATACTTAGTATCTGTGATACTATCACTAGTCCACGTGACGTGCATAACTAATTCTACAATCGAGTTTATTTCATACGTGAAATAAAACTGTGAGTAGCATTATGAAAATCGATTCAAGACATTTTAAATAGAACTTAACCTAAACAAAAATGTCACATATTATTGTAATTCGTACCTTTGGCCAGTTGGACGATCCCACCCACTGTAATAATCGCCAGAGCTAGTACTTTGCTCGCACTGAACACGATGTTGATTCGGTTTGAAAGTCGTACACTGTACGCGTTACAAGCCGTCAGTAACACTGGAAAATTGATAGAAACGTTAGACGAAAAAATATACCCTTTCCAATGATGTGAGATTTTAAAATTATGTCAAGTGTTGTTCAAAAGATGGAAAAATATGTATTGTTTTGCGGATGTGAATTATTACACTCTAACTTGGAAATATCAGAATTCCAAATATTAATCAATAGCATATGTAAATTTTCCATTTTTTTCACACCCCACAATGATGATGAGCTGCAAATATACGGGATCGTTGTGTCAACATTTTCAATTGATATGTGATTACACTGACTGATAATAGAGGCTCCAAACATCTTGACGTAGAACTGAGGTGGTTCCCCACAGCCGTCATTAAATATAGGCACGAGGACGTAGGTGGCACAGGTGATAGCCGATATCGCCTGGCTGGTGTTGTCCATACAGAGCAATAGAATATGCAGGGAGTGTATATATATTGTATGGATTGGAGGCTTTCGATTGAACTACCCTGAATTATATAAAATTTTACTAATTATATAAAATTTTACTAATCTGTTGTTGAAAATACAATGGTTCGAGATTATAGCTGCAGCGTACACCATAAACTTTTCCATAGTTGATTTATTGTTTTGTATAATTTACTCCCGGACAAAGTAAATGCACTTGACAATACATCGAGGGAAATGCATTGGATCACCGAATATTCACCTGGAAGGCTGCAGCATAAATCCTTCGTTCCATGCGAACATAAATCCCACAAATTTAGCGTATGCATCTCTGAGGTAATTATACTCGCCAGCTGATTTGGGTATCACGGAACCCAACTCCGCCATACTTAGTGAACCTGTGTGGTTTCATTCATTGGTGTTAGAGTTTATGCCTACATACATACATACCTACTTTATAACACAGTAATGAGAGTTCATGGTGAAATGTGAAGTTCCTGGTAATTGAAATAAATCTGATAAACCTGGAATATTTCAACAAATGAACAAAAAATTGCATCGGTTTGATCACAAAAAAAATTGATAACAAATACTGATGATCTAAATAAGAAACAATGAGTGGTATTTGTCATGACTCGAATGCCAAATAATAAATCATGCCCTATTATTCACCGAGCATGCTGATGACGCCGCCGATCCCCCACATTAGTAGAGACAGTCCCTCACTCTGGGCGGCAGCGGCTATACCCGTCGGCGATACAAAAATACCGGATCCTGTGGGTACATAATAATAATAATAATAATAATAATAATAATAATAATAATAATAATAATAATAATAATAATAATTGTGGGGGTATGTACGACAGATTATCTTGAACTACCCCATGGTCTCCAAGTAAGGGCCGCACATACCCCTACCATGAGGGTACATGAAGGTCGGGCATGCCCCACACGAAAGTCATATATACCCCTGGCAAGGCAGGATATACCCCATCGGAGGGTCAGACATACCCTTCTCAAGACAGACATACCCCCATTGAAGGCATGACATGCCCATTTCAGGG
Source organism: Terebella lapidaria (assembly GCA_949152475.1). Taxonomy (NCBI): domain Eukaryota; kingdom Metazoa; phylum Annelida; class Polychaeta; order Terebellida; family Terebellidae; genus Terebella; species Terebella lapidaria. Next base: position 9,252,251 of record OX424559.1, on the reverse strand, counting down.
CCCGACATACCCCTTCGAAAGTTAGAGATACCCCATACAAGGAGATAATACCCCCTTTGAAAGCCTGACATACCCATCGGAGGGTGCTACATACCCCTACTGAGGGTACTACTTACCCATCAAAAGGGACTGATATACTTATTTGGGAAGATCAAAGCAAACCAACTGAGCTCGAATCGCAGGCTACGATTAACATACAAACCAACTCTACCACATTACTAGTTGTATGTACTGGTTAGCCATACTGGAAAGAGACTAATTTGTGTCATGTCCCTAATTCTCTTCCGTATTACGGTGAATGAATGATGCAGAATGAAGGGACATTTCGACTTACTACTTACTATTTACTGAATAGACGTTATATGGCCTAACGATTTACCACTTACTGTTAACTTACCACCTACTACTTACCACTTACGACTTACTATGTACTACTTACCACTTACGACTTACTACGTACTACTTGCCACTTACGACTTACTACGTACTACTTGCCACTTACGACTTACTATGTACTACTTACCACTTACGACTTACTATGTACTACTTACCACTTACGACTTACTACGTACTACTTGCCACTTACGACTTACTACATACTACTTACCACTTACACTACCTGACAAAAGTATTATGACGCTAGTGAAACCACATGTTTTAAGTCTCAATGAAAGTGGCATGCTGTGCTTAGGAATGTCACATCTGGGTACAAGAAAGCAAGGACCAGATGAAGGATGATTAACCTTTGGCTATAAAGTGCTGAAACTATTTGCATATATGACATACTCACGTAATTACTGATTCGCACATTACCAAAGTGTCCTACTTTTGACAGGTAGTGTACTAGTACACTCTACTACTAGCCTAGTCATAAGTGGAAAGTAGTAAGTGGTAAGTTACTGTAGTAAATGGTAAGTAGTAATGAGTAAGTAGTAAGTGGTAAGTTACAGCAAAGTAGCAAGTGGTAAACCGTTATATATATATATAATGTTCATTCAGTAAGTAGTAAGTCTTAATGTCCCTTCAGGAATTCCATACGAGATTTATTTTGATGTTTTTTTTTCCTCGCTGCCAAAAACATCGTCTAGCAAAATATGACTTTTTACAGTACTGTACCTTGCACTTCCTCGATGACAAAAACACACAACTGATGAGTATCATAACTACGTCAATCGCCATGAATATATATACCGTCCTGCTGCTTCTACCAGGGGTGGTCCATATTACACACCGGTCCATATTACACGTCTCTCGTCTGGACCACCATGTAGTGATAATGGACCACGTCTCGTGTAATTTGGTTTCTAACGAATTGAAGGCATAATCACAACTAACCTTCGAAATACTATATTTAATGACATGTAATAAGGAATCACAACGTAGCCCTTGGGATAAACAATAGTTGACCAGATGATAATACTTACGATTAAAAAATAACATCATTTTTAGCGATTTTCACTCAAATTTCATTAAATACACCATGCCTTCTGTGATGTTGTTCTCCTCGATGACAAAAAGACACAATTGATGAGTGTCATAATTACCTCAATCTCCATGGATATATATGCAGTCCTGCTGCTTCTACCTGGGGTGGTCCATATTACACACCGGTCCATATTACACGTCTCTCCCAAACATGGAGATAATATGCTTCTTTCCATTGATGCCCTGACACAGCAGGCACACTTGGGACTTACATATCCCATCATCCCTAGGAACATTAAAGCTGCCGTAGCCGTATATAAGGGGAAGCGTCCCCCCAGCCCATGCTCTGCAGTGGGCGGGGGGAGGGCCCCCCTTATATACGGCTCCGTCAGCTTTAAATCTGGTTGCCTAGGCATGTAGTCTAATGTATGTATATATTCATTAACGCGCCTGAAAAGTTTATCTTACCACCTCCAGGTCATATAATCCACTAGCATATTTTAATCTATTTTACTCACTTTTGTGTTATTTAATAATGTTTTGTACACTTTTGTGTTGTTTAACTTGTGGTTTTATTGTTAAGCGCATCGAGAATTTTAATTTGTATGCGCTATATAAAAATAAAGTATTATTATTATTATTATATATGCCAATACACCTCCTTAGGCTGGCTTAGATACCCCGTCATCCCAACTTAGGCCTACTAGTCCACTACTTTTCATAATATCAAATGCACCCAAGAGTCTAGGATCATTAAATCTGCTTGTCTAGGCATGTATTAACGTATGTCTATATCCATTTACGTGCTTGAAGTGCCGATCTTCCCACCTTTCAGGTCATACATACCAATGCCAATCCTTATGCCGGCTTACATATTGGTCACCTCCTTACACATCCTTATACGCATGGGTCACCTCCTGTCCTTAGGCCTCCTGAAGCATGGGTCACCTATCCACCTTAAGCCTCCTTAGGCATGGGTCACGTTCCCACCTTAGGACTGTTTAGGCATGGGTCACGTCCCCACTTTAGGCCTCCTTAGGCATGGGTCACATCCCCACCTTAGGCCTTAGGCATGGGTCACCTCCCCACCTTAGGCCTCCTTAAGCATTGGTCACCCCCACCTTAGGCCTCCTTAGGCATGTGTCACCTCCCCTCCTTAGGCCTCCTTAGGCATGGGTCACCTCCCCACCTTAGGCCTCCTTAGGCATGGGTCACCTCCACGCCTTAGGCCTCCTTAGGCATAGGTCACCTCCCCACCTTAGGCCTCCTTAGGCATGGGTCAACTCCAATACTTAGGCCTCCTGGCATGGGTCAACTACCCTCCTAAGCAGCTATACACTTCCTTGAGCTGGCTTACATACCCCTGCCGAGGGGGCATGATATTGAATGCAAGGGTCTAGGGTCATTAAATATGCTTGTCTTGGCATGTGTTGTATGTATATATTAATTTACGTGCACGAAATGTCGATCTTCCCACCTTGTTCCATATATGCCAATATCCCTCCTCAGGCGGGCTTACATACCCCTTCCGAGGCTGGTTTACATACCCCGCCTGCGGCTGGAATCCTGTACCCATTTTCCAAACATGCAGATTTTAATGATGTTAATGCACCCAAGTGCCTATGATCATCATTACCGCTTCTCTAGGTATGGAACATGTATATACTCACTCATGTGCATGAAAAGTGAATCGGTCAAGGGTAAATAGATGTCTTTGTTCTAAACAACATTTGCGTGTCAACTGAAGCTTTCGAGTGTGATTCAAATACTACCCCGGAACCGCATGTTCTCAAATTCGGAAATTTCAACTTTTTTCTTGCTGTAGATAATGAGAAATGCTGTTAATGAAAATTATTGACACCCAAATAATGCTTCTATGCTGAAATATATTTGAAACCCGCACATCACAAAGGTATTTCATCACAATGCATGACATGCCCCGTTTCGTAAGACTTTTTGAGAGTTATCTCAGAAACTCCAAAAATGAAAACAAGTTTGAACCAGTAGCCATCTAAAACTATGCAAGAACAATAATATATGTCATATTTGTTGACAAATTTTACAATCTGAGGGAGTTATAACAATTTTTAGGAGAGGTCGCCTTTTATGGGTACGATCCTTATTATAATAATAATAATAATAATAATAATAATAATAATAATAATAATAATAATAATAATAAATTTGCTCTACTGCTTCTTTTTTTCATTGCACGAGAAGGAAATATTTCCCAATCCCAGTCCCAATCCCAGAGAATATCAGCTGAGAAAATCGCACACAACAAAATAGTCAGTATATTTGTAGCAAGTTCATGGAACTATTTGGGCCAACGCCTGGTCTTATTTGTTGCATGTCATGGAATATGCAATTCAAATATTTCCGGACCAACTCACCGATTATGAATCCAAAGACCATTCCCATACTCCCAAACAATCCAACATGTCGTTCAATTGATACATTTTCGCCTGCTTGTTTAGGTTTGATCACAATTTTCTCATCACCATCCATTTTGTATTTTTCCTATAACCAATTCCAGATCATGTTATATGTCCATCTTGAGGTAAATTCACCTGTTTTTTTCACATCTAGCCTAAAAATATTATACGTTATGCATTAACTGTTACGCGTGCATGGAACATGTGTGGCGCTTACGTAGGCCTATGCCTCAATATTATGAGGAAATAGATGAAATGTTAATCCATGTTGTAAATTTTGCTCAATCAAGTCAACCCAACGATCTACTTCATATACGTGAACATGCACAATGTTTGTAACGTGCATCCAAATCTCCTACGCTTTATGTGTATACAGTATGTAGTTTGATACAAACACAGTAAATAGACTAATCAATATACATCGAGAGATCAGGATCCCTATCAGAGCCAGTGCAATGGATTCAAAGTCTACTAGCTGGGTCATAGAACATAAAATATGTATATCTCGATACAAGAATTTATACGCTATCTACCGTTTGGCTATCAATGTATTCGATTACCTACTCCGATTACGTGCCAGACATTCATCATCATATACTTTGGCTATGAAGTTGACTTTTCAAAAATTGTTGGAAAGACGCAGCAACATCAGTGGCCAATAATTAAATTTCTACTGCATTCATATGTTTGCATTTATTCTAGCGATTGTCAAAAATACAAGTTGAGTGTAATATCAATTTGACAAAGGAATGCAGGCATTCTAATGGGTTGTCATCTAACTAGTATTTTTACTCACCACCATTCTCCCACTCGTAATTTTTCTGAAAAAAAAAAATCTAAATGTTTTCAGAATCTCGATATTTTCCAAGTGTTCTGCTTGCATTAAATTCTGTGTTGAATATTTACTGTATATGCATATGACAATATTATATGCAATTTGTTAAAGGAATACAGATATCCCAATGGATCGTTATCTAACGAGTTTTTATTCTTGCTCGCCACCACTCTCCTATACAACTCTTCTTCTGAAAAATTCTAAGTAGTTAATTTTTTAAAAGTGTAATTGCGTTAATTTCTGTGCTGATTGTGTGTGTACATGACAATCTAATTTTTCTTATTTTTGGTCAAAATATCCAATATCGAATTCCTAAATATCGCCCTTTCCTCAAGCGATCTAGCGTGCGGTGCGAACACATCTGAACGTATTCGTGTTTTCACATCGTATGCGTATTGCTGTCGTTGTTAAGGAGATGTTTACAATATGTCTGCGCCCTTGCCAAAGCCCTAGACAAAAGCGAAGTCACTATTAATCACTATTAATTCGACAGGTAGTGTCAGGTACGCGTATATGAAAGATGCAGGGCATACTCTTATACTCCCCAAATCTCAAATACTAAGATCAATTTACTCTCGCCTGTACTGTAGGCTGTAGCTTGTCTGAAGATGCAGAGGGCCATTGTGTCAGTGTGGGCGATAATAGGGTCTCTCCCTGTACTGACGAGTACATGTAGTCAGTTTGTAAATAGATCTAGGTAGATCTACAGGTCGGCAAGTAGATGTCGGCCAGATAGGTTGTCGGTAGCCCTAAATCAGACCTTTGACCTCTTGTTGACTGTTTTTATTGATGATATTTATAGATGTCAACAGAGCTTCTGTTGACATCTATAAATATCATCAATAAAAACAGTCAACAAGAGGTCAAAGGTCTGATTTAGGGCTATATTGACCCCGCTGGCTGCCCGCTGGCTGCCCTAAGTTACCTCTGGTCCAAGATCACTACCACACAGTCACAGGCACAACCTCGATCAGGAGAGGCCATGATCACATCCTACCAGCAGTCAGAACCCCCAGAACCAAAAACAGCTTCATCAACTGGTGCCTCTTTGATGCCGCAATCCCTCGACCATCTCAAGACATGATCAATTTGAACATTTTAAACTAAAAACTTTTAACAATGTCTCACATCATGGTTTAAACCTAGATCCAGGTATCCAGCTCTCGAGGGCGAAGCCCTAGCCCTGAAAACAAGGCAAGATGGGTCTGTTTCCCTTCGGTGACCACCCTCACCGAAGGGAAACAGACCCCCTCTTGCCTTGTCAGCCTGAGCGACCACCCTCACCGAAGGGAAACAGACCCCCTCTTGCCTTGTTTTCAGGGCTAGCGAAGCCCTCGAGAGCTGGATACCTGGATCTAGGTTTAAACCTACCCTTTTTTACACCTGTCTTTTTTTCTTTTTAATTGTTTCGTGTTTTGATATGTGCACACACTAATATTAGATTCTATATAATGTTATTTTTGTCTTCAAATTATTATTTTGATTTTTGTTTTTGTAGAGTACATGTTTCTTACTGTTCTATTCAACAAGTTGTATGTCAATCAACAAATCAAGTATTTGTTGCAATAAACACTTATTATTATTAAAGGTACCCTAACTATTATTATTATTGTTATTATTATTATAAGTTAAATGACGTTTCAGTTGCATTGCAACATCAAACTGATCAATCGTTCCACATTGAACAAAGTTGACTATTCCGAGAAAAGGTACACAAGGTTCGGGCAACCAGGTTGTCGACATCCTATCTGGCCGATATCTGCTTGCCGACCCATAGTCACTTCACACTCTGAGGTGGAAGTGACTATACCTAGTGTGTAGCTGCCACTATTTCTCAAGTCCTGAGGCTGAAGATCTGAAACAGTGAAATTTAAGCCAAAAAAGTCTGTGACTTTCAGCCTTCAGGTCTTCAAGCATTAGTTGGGCATTAATTTTTTTTCCCACTTACCCCATCGGAGATAAGGACATTAAAATCCCACTTGCCCGTACTCAATTGTCACTTGCCGCGGGCAATCGGGAAAGCGTGGATGTAATGCCCTGGTGCCCTCGCCTTAACTCTGGCAAGCTTATTCCAAAGGCAGGGAATAGATCTGTGTTAAAATATTGATAAAAAATACAGGTTCAACCATGGAGCAAGGTTACCCTGGCCTGACAATTTACAGGTTTTCAGGGCTACTCTGAGGTGTCTCCACCCATTGTTGTCGCTGAAGTCTCAATTGTGCCCTGAGTGTGAAGTCACCTAATACGTCGACTTTCAAATCAAAGCGAGATTACATCGCTTGGAATGCCATGTTTACGCTATAGTTGTAAAGTCAGCATCATTCAGCCGAAGCGACACGTGATGAGATCTTCCCTAACTGTTCCCTCCAGGCTTCATCCAGCCAAAGCTAACACTGAAGATACACCTTTGTCATTTTTATTGAAACATTTTTAGCCTAGTTTAAACCTGAACACGAAACATTTCCAAGCTGAGTTACAATGTTTTGTATGGGTTGACACTCCACCTCTATAAGGCGACTTTGCCTTTGTGTCATAGGCTCACTGGTACATGTACATGTACATGTGTATGCAGCGTTAGGATACCTTTGATCCGTCTGATACCTAATTATTGAACATTTCATTTAGCCTTTTTTCCATTTATACATGTAGCCTCTAGGCTTCTTTCAAGGACTGATCAAGCTCAAAATTGTTTGTCTCGTCTAGACCAGTCTTTCGTTCAACTGTACACACACAGTTGTTGGTTGTTTTATTGGTAGGGCCAATCAATGGTAACCTGCTGATCAGGAGTCACGCTAGGCTTGTACTGTAGCCCCCACCGTGGCCTGACCTATTGATAAACTGACCTAGTTTGGCCAAGGTAAAGGCTAGGCTTGTATAAACCCTGGGACTGAGGTTGTGTATAAAAATCCATGACAAATGATGATTGCTGACTGACGAAATATTCACAGTGTCACTTATATTTCAGCTTTCTTCACCATGGAAGCACTCATACAGAGTCTTATCCCTGGAGATGCCAAGCAAGAAGCCAAGAGATATATTCACGAGATGGAAATACCTAGGCTCTTTGAGGTCAGTAACAGATCCATGAACATTATAATGGTTCCGGTATCAGAAATTTACCAACGCTGTATCTGCCTCATACTATTGGTAAATGGTATAGATCATTTATCATGTTTATGAAAAAAACATTAAATTCAACCAAATATATTTTTGAAAATCAATGCCATAGAAAGATGTTTCAAGTGTCTCACATGTACTGTTGCCAAAATATAATATAGTATGTGCAGTAAGATAGTGAGATAAAATTAGTTTTTGACTGTTCAACACAGTGCTGGCCTATTGATTAATTCGTAATGAAATATCACTCAAATTATAGTGAGATATTTGGAATTTCCGGTACAATGTTATTTATCATGTTTATCACTCCAGTGTATCATGGCCGGCCTGCTGCACCATCGGCCTGAAGATCCCGTGCAGTTCGTTCAAGACTGTATCGATGTTGTACGGTTTGAGAAAGGCGTCCAACTTCGCTGGGACATGTTCATCGAGTGGATTCCACCCGCACCTAGAAGTGACAACGCCTCCCGATCCGGTAGTTGATGTTATTTATCATGCAAATCTTAATCTTAATCTGAACAGGTTTGCTAAGTTTGCTATGAATGAAGTTCGCATCTCTGACATAGATCTGTTTGGTTTAACATTCAAAATTTTTTTTGAATGTATGTGTGTGTGAGAGAATGCATGTATATGTATCATGTAACGGCAATAACACCAATATTCATGACTGTGTTATATGTACATGTATATTCATACAATATGGAACCTATAGTCATCAAATTATATAAACGGAACAATAACAATATTATATATGTTTTCCCATGTCATTGCAGCATCAGGAATGTTCAGAGCGGATTCCAAGACCTCTATGGACCTACCGAATCTCTCAAACTCTCCTCTCCCTACACTAGATGAGGATCCGACTTTACACGACGGAGACTCCGGCATTGCGTCAGCACTGTGACCATGGCAACAGAAGTGTTTTCTAGTTTATTTGCAGTATTTGCTCTGTTTGAGTTGAGATTCCGATTCTTAGAATATTGTTACTGGTAAGTGAGTCAGTGTTGTAATTAAACATGTTAAATATGTCATAAAATTTATGTTGTAATTTTATCTGCCAAATTATTTATTAGCTGTCAAAAAATTATAAATTAAAGCATCATGAATAGCAGTATGCCAAAAAATAAGTACCATCAAATGTTCACACCAAGTCGCTTGTATGCTGGTGACTTGCATATTCTTTATTCACTGAGGCAGAACTGAGTACTAGTACCCATATGGTTTCCACCATACTTTAAAGCTGTTTCGCGTACTGCCAAAGTGAATTCGTATCGTGAATTTGCCAGGCTGATCGCATTGTAACAATGGTTGTATTCTTTCTGATTTTGACATGTCGAGCTTAAATACCAATTAGGCTTAATGAAAACTTGGTTGTTTGAATTTGCAAAATGTTAATTTGTACGCTTGAGATGAGGAATTCTTCTTACATTGTGCCTTTACATGGAAATATACACGACATATTTGGGAAAGAATTTTGTATTTAAAAAAAAGTTGTCCTTAATTCATCAATATTCACATGTAATACCTACTAGTATTTGATTTGCATGCTGTTCTAAACCTGCTTCAAACTGTTCACTTTCGCAAGAGATGTGTGCCTCTGGTGTTGGTATTCAACACAGCCAAAATATAGAGCTTCAGTTATTCATTATACAGGTGCTTTACCAATTTACATACAAAATTGCCAACTTTATGAAATGATGCTGAAATGTGGATACTGTGCCAAATGCCAATCCAAAGTAAAGTTGCAAAAAATATGTCTATCCTGCATTATGGGAGATTCAGAATACAAACAATCATGCAACTTTGTAAATTGTTAATTTTAGTTAATGAATATATCAAGTTAAAAATGTCAAGCATTCACATATGTCACTGTCATAAACGCTATATTCGTATACCGTATTGGTCCTAATAGTGCACATGCCCTAATAGTAGAGCGCCGCCCTAGCTCTTCACCAAAAATGTTCAATTTTCGCAAGTTAGTAATTCAGTTCAAATCTTTCTAATAAGATCTTGGAGTGTCCCAATCCATATGTTTATGTTATTTGAATCATAATAAAAGGGATTGAAGGATATAGGTATAGTATTCAGTGATTTTCCTAAATCTGACCTCTAGTCTGACCCAATATTTGCGCGTAATGCTGCAGGTGGTCTTGCTTTAGCTCGCCGTGCTACTATTTGGACCAATATGGTACAGTAGTTGTTGAGATTTTGACCATTGTACAGTGCTCTTCTGTTATCTATGTTTTTGTGTGTGGATATATCAAAAATTTTGATACAAATATGGAATGTATAGTGCCTAATTTGTTATTGCATGCTAATCCTGAATCCAAGATGTTAGGATTCAACAATTTTGTTAACACCAATTTAATTATGTGCAATATTTTCACCTGTACTGGTAGTGAACACTGATACATATATCTGGTAATTATTTATTTTTTGTGAGTCATATCAGGTATAAATGTATATATTTACAGTATTATCATATACATGTATATTTATAATATTCACAAACACAGTATTATACGTGCATGAGTGAAATAGATGTGTGTTAAATAAACATTTGCTACTGTCTATATTGCCCTTGACAATCCAAGGAGACACAACGCTAATACTTTCGGCACCCAATTGACTCAGTGCATACAAACTTTTCACCTCAAGTTTGTGATAAATCTTTTTTGTTAACATTCGATTTGGCCTACTGTCTTGTGTATATATATTTTCTTTTCAATTGTAAACCAACTCTGCTACTCTTACTATATTGAGATATTCTTGATATACATGTATGTATTTGGTAGATGCATATTCCAAACTATAAAAAAACATATATATAAAGTACATACAAAGTAATTGAAACACTATAAACTACACCAGAAACCCATCTCTCTTATGGGTTTCTGACTACACTAATATGATGGTTTATAGTCTTCTAGTTGTTTCCTGAACCCATAGTTTGGATAAATTGCAGATCTTTTAGATTTCACAAAATTGTGTGCCTTATGAAATGGCATCCTCTTCTTCATCATAACGTAGCCAATCACGATGCTTGCCGACCGAGAAACTCCCATGTTGCAATGCACGAAAACGCATCCGCCATTTTGGATTGCAGCGTCGATGAACGCAAAGACCTCTCGGAATGATTTTGTGATTTTAGTGTCCGGTAAATCAGGAATGTTGATGTTCAAATACGTGAATTTCTCCGGGAAGCTATTTTTAACATCCGTTGTGACATTGACGATATGGGTCACTTTGTTTTCAGTAAGAAGCTCAAGGTCACAGGCTACGTGCTGGGAACCTGTGGTAGAACAGATGGAATATTGAAAATATATTCATGTATTAGGTATGAGAGCATACATTTTATTTCAAATGTCATTATTTCTTTTACGCTCTTCAAGTACCTGCCCCATCCCTTTCCATTATACATGCATGGTAATGTATAAACGTAACGTTATATCTCAAGAATTCTATTGTCCAACTTTGAAATACTGGCTACGCCACTGCTCACGCACTCATCTTTCTCAGCAACCAGACAACAATAGCCCCAAATGCAAAATTACAAGTCTCTGGATTCCCACAACTAGTATTCGAAAAATGGTGGTTGCATGCCCATATTGTAAAAAAGCAAACTCGAAATAATGTATCTCCAATCTTCATTTATATTACTATCAGCACAATCACCAACTGACCAAGGAATAGCCCGGGTAGTATCTCGGCCGCCTCCCGGTCCGTGAAGTCTACCGTCCCCACGAGTGTCCTAGTCACGTTACCATCCTTGTCCCGGGTCTCCTTGTACTGCTCCCCTCGCCGAGTCGTGACCACCGTGTCCGTCTGCTTCAGGGCAGACTTGTCAAAGCTGGTGATCCCTGACAGGAAACTCATCTCTGGGGGGAGGGGAGGGGTCAATTTCGTCACGCTGAAATAGATATAACATATTACGGATAATGCATAACGTAGTGTGTGATCATTTCACATAATGTACTGTCTTTAAACATACGATACATCTACAGGCATATTTTATCTTTCATATTAATACCTTTAACATTAGGTAACAAATTGATGACTTCCTGTGTTGGAACACATTGGTCTAAAGTTTCGAATTCGATAGCATTCACGATTTTCTTCCTTTTAAGCCCCTTCCATGTGGCCTCCATATAGGGCAATGGTAACGAAGAAAAATATGAAATAACAAATCCACATAATACCTCCATATAGGGCTTAACATGATCAGCAAGATCATTATCTTGGAACAAAATAATACCATCAGATTGGTGCATATATATATATATATACGCCATTGCGAAACTTTTTAAATGTCCCTCCCTGACAGTTTTCACCTTTTTTCCACAAAAATTAATTGGTGTTATTCCGCATTAAATTTAAGCAACTGCAATAGTGGTGTGCTCCCATGTGTGAATGAAAATCGTGGCTACGCCACTGTTTTGTAACCCGAATGATTTCACAAATCATAACGTAACGCTACACAGTTTTGGTCAACCCAACTTATCCACCACAATGACGTAAAAAAAGTTTTTTTTTTACGTCATTGATCCACCAGCAATCGGGATATATCACCGCTTGTTGTCACGTCTACGGTAGATGTCATACTAATATTAAAATACAGTAGTATTTTGCCATACCTATCCACAAATATGTGATACGTCGTTCACATCCGATTCTCAATAATATACATGTATTTCAAACGAAGTATCACCACTGAAGAATCACACTACTATTCAACCATGTTAGCCAGTGCAGACCTGCCGAGTTTGCCAGAAATTTATCGATTTGTCGGGCCTGACTCATACGCGTAAAATAACGGTGATTCGCACTCTTTGTACAGCAATTCCGCGGTACGGCGGTTCTGGCATAAAATCACTGAATCATACGTGTATGTGTCACTCCATCTTTCGAAAAAATATGTTTTGTATTAAATGAATGGTAACTATATGCCTAGTTTGTTGTAAAGTGTACGAATATTCACGTATAGGCCCAATACAAAGCACGTTTGGAAAGAATTGTCTGCCATATAAGTTTGATCATGATAATCGGCTGACAAAAATACATGCGAAATAGTACCAAGGGTGATGCAGTCCAATGGTACTTGTAAACTTGCACGCTACATGTCCCCTCGAAAACAAATGTGCGAGTGTAACTCTTCCCCGATATTGAGCTTCACCATCAAATTTTCTATACCAGCACTTCAATCACTTACACAGTAATTACCTTGGTAGTACTTTTGACTTTTGACACAAATTGACTGAATTCATTATTATTTAAGCAAGTTCGATTTTTTAAATGTATTTTTCTGCCTCCGTTCACATGCTTAGGGTATGTAACGTTAGTGAGTGCAGACTCAATTTGAAAGATTTTGAAAGCGAAACTTTCATGATAATTTAACAAATATTCACTGAAATGATGTGACAAGTAGACTACTATAATACAACATTTGATTTCATGTAGGATTTTATTCAGACTATACATAGCATACACGTGCAGAAGTTGATTTGTTTGATATGTTTACATATTATTGCATACATGAATATCACACATCTGTTATATATAAAGTAAGAAACATCATCGGTTATATAGGAGTTTAGATTTCACATATATATATATTATGTAATACATGTAGACTGACAATGTGGTTATATTAATATAGCACCATTGGATTACTAAAATAGGGGCAATCTCAAAATGATAACGTCACAAAAATCCTCTAAGGGACCGTGTCAAAACCTACAACTAAAGACTAAAAAAAAAAAAAAAAATTGTACATGACTTATTTACAAGTACAACATCCTTTCATGTCTGCAAAATATTTAACATAGCAATATTATATCATACATTAAAGTCAGTAATGATATGTATGACCTGGTATATATTTTATGCGAAATGATTGCCAAATCAAACCAAATTACAAATGATAAATGGGTATGTACATGATGAAAAACATGAATGAAATACATTTACATGTTCATGCTTATGACTTCTACATGTATGTATTTGTATTCCACTACTGCAGACACTACTTGTAGACATAAAATAGAGGACTTGTTTTCAATGGATGACATAATCGAACATCTTTGATCTCGGACAACATAATTTTTATCATGACATAAAGGAATATGGAGCGTTTTCACTCTGAAGACTACCCAATGGATTCTACAACTTATTTTTCATGACGGGTACTTCCATATAAAGATTTTACATAACGATAGGTAAACTCAAACTAATCCAGCTAGATTCTTCCATATAGGTATATCATACCATGTATCTGCACAAGCAATCTTCGACATACTTTCATTTATTACTGTTTCTGAGTATTTGTTTTAGCATCAATACCAGTATGACAAAAATTCTAGTCATAAAACAATTCTAAACTCATCTAACACAACTTTACGATTGTCAGCGGTTGTCAATATTTACACAAGTGTTACAGAAAGGACGTTGGCATCAAAATGATACTTCCATGAAAGATTCAACATAATTCAAATAAATAGCAAAATACATAGTTGATCTAAGGCTGTAATACAGCATAAGATACAGAAATGATTTGATTCAAACTACACAAAATTCATTGGCACAATACGCACGGCAGTCTAGCACCTTGGCACATTTTGTAGTGTGTTTTGATGTACAGTAAAATCTGTCTGAATGACCACCTGTCACATGTAGAGATGAAAAATGTGTAATACAAGATTGTCTCAACAACATTACGTATACAAGGATAAATGTACAAAAATGATATGATAAAATATGAAAGTGCAAAAATGACAAACTGTATGGTTGATGTGTCAGCTGATATATATGTCATACATCTGACATTTGTGTATGAACATAACTATCATAAATAAATAAAATTTTAACTGCAGTTTACAAAATTAGGTCAGTGAATAACAGATTTCTTCATGATATATTGGTGGGAAAATGTATAAAGCTAAGCTAGCCTATTGTTAAAGATCTAACATTGACCTTAACAGCAAAAATATCGCAACTACTCTATCGCTAGATAAACACAGTGGCTGATTTCTGTCATGTGTTTTGATAATTCCCAACCACTGCGTAAAGTATGGGGATGGCTAAACCATGATATTTCTGTGTGAAGGCTTGACAATGTCAGGAAAGTTCAACAAGGAACAATTCATAATTTTATATACCACAGGCGTTCCTAAATGCACACAGTTAATACATCAAACCAACTGCTCCGTTGGGAATTTCCAAATGATAAAATACTACACACACCCTGTGAAGCACCTCCGAGTGATTGAACTTTGCGACATCAATAACTATTAGTTTTCATGATATGTTCTTTTAAATGTACAGTTTTATACTGTAAATTCAACATAATCTTCCTACAATTTGCAGGACTCCTTTTTATAAGTCCCAAGACATTTTACATACATCCATAAATTTTGTGGCACACATGAATACGGCAAAAGTTTATGGACACCAAATATAATACATACACTTTCCAAATACACCACATAATGGATTCCCAGGCTCATGATGCAGATAAGCATGAGGTCATTGGAATTTTATCTATTTTCAATCCTTCCACATGACCAGCAGAATATGGCCTCTAACCATGGATATAAAAGAATTGTTATTTCTCATATATATATGTTTATGTAGCGTTTTAGGTGAAATACTGAAAACATCTGCTACATATTCATGGGTTCATGACAAACAGAGTAAATTTTTTTAGCTACTCATATAGTATGTATATCCACCTCACCACAAAGAAAATTGTAACAGTGAAAAGCTACACATGATCAAGTACATCTGATCAGGTAATGAACAAACAATCCATTCTCACAATTATCTCAGGAATTAAATTCACTCAAAATAGATGTCGCCATCTAACATGTCTAACCATGCTTAAAAACAGGCATACACGTACATGACCAATCTTCAAAATACTGCCTTGCTCAAGACACTGATGGCTAAACACAGACATAGAGGCCAAGGCAGGTATTGTGCACATCTTGGTTGCTAAGCAACCGTTGCTCAGACATTGGTTGCCAGGCGGTTGCTCATAGCGGTTGACGGTCGTCCCAGGTCGCTGGCGGGTATGAAGTCGGAGCGGGGTGGAGGGGGTCTATGATGGCCCCCATATGTGCCGTATATTCCATAGTCAGAGTAAGCGGGCCCGCCGTAGATGCTCTGGCTTCCGTAGGGACTGCAAAATTAGATCAAAATGAATCTGCAGCTAGTTGTGAACGAATTGGCAGCAATGATCTTTACATTTAATTTATTGTTTTAGGATAGTACATACCAAATTTTGAACTTTTCAAACAAGATTTCTAGTGTGAGATATGAATGAATGATGAGAGCGGCGTAAAGAGACTAATATTGACTCACCCTACGTCGTAGATGTTGCTCCGAGCTGGGCCGGGATAAGTTCCGTAGTCGCTCCTTGCGTAGTTAGGGCCGCCGCCACCATAGTGTGAGCCGTAGATGTTACCATGGTCGTGGTAATCATAGGGATCGCTGGTACCCCAGGTGTCCTGCAAATGTGGTGAGGGGGGGGGGGGATGTTTTGAATCAGGGTTATATATCATTCGAAATATATATCATTCGAAATTCAATTGGTACTTTCAAGTAAAAAATATTTGCAGTCTGGATTGTTCGAAACTGATGTCATATGTACAAATTATATTTTACATGTGAAGTTTCGGAACATTTTTACCATGTTTAGTGCAAACCAAATGCATATCACATGCATAAAAAGTAAAACTATGTATATCATGCTCATCGGCTTTCATAAGCATATAATATTAGGATGTTGAATTTGATTTCGTATCAAGTACATGTACATACATGTAATATCAAAAACATTAAAATTAATGTAGATATTCACAATGTATCGGTAGCATGGGTACCAACAATTTATATTCCACTTTATATCATGTCCGCACATGAAAATTTTTCCATGTTATATTTTACGAAGCAGTTATCATGACTATCAGAAACTCATAAGAGAGCTCTTATGGGTTTCTGTGACTATGAATACATGCCCCTCCATACCCACATTCTCTAATCAACTACAGGTAACTTTCGGGAATCCGTAAACAGATGCTGTGTGTCACATGCTAAATGGTATGTTGGAAGGTAAAGCAAACTAGCAAACAAAAACCAGTAAAAAATTATTCTGTGTCAGTTTGTAACACAACATCTTTTACTATTTTTTGTTCTATTTATATTTTCAGTTTCCAAACCCGGTGAAAAATTTAGTAACACTTAACTAAACAATTTAAAACAGTGGGGAAAGGGGGAGAAACCTGATTGGTCGATCGCTGCAAAGCCATCAGCCAATCAGTAGCCACCTTTACCACTGACCTTTTTCGCAAAGTTTAGCTCATCATATTCCGCAGAGTTTCGGTTAAAGTTTTTTTCAGCTTCAGTGTTCCATGCGGCCACAATGCTGGGATTTCCGTAGGTATTCCCGTAGGTATTTCCCGTCTGATACTGCACCTTATAAGGGGGAAGACCGTTCTTCTTCTTGCCAATGGAGTCTTCTGAAGTGTCCGAATCTGAATCTGAAAAACGAACAAAAATCATGAATACATACTCAGAATATCGATTTTTCAGCCTAATTTCAAATTTTTAGACCAAGAATCGGTATAACTAGAATTTTGAAACTTATACACCTAAATATATTAACCAGTTTTTACAGACATCTAAGTTTATATTGTATTAATGAGCCATAGCACAATAACACTGGTACAGTATGTACATCATCATGAGCAAATCAATTCATTGAAGAAGTCAGTCTGTATAAATCACTCTGCAATATCCCCCGTTAGGTCTATCGCCATGGTTACCTGAAGAAGCTGCTTTCTTGCGATGGTAGACGACAATAACGACAGCGATGACGATGATAATGAAGACTCCGACCAGCACGCCAGCGATGATATACTCCAATGGGACGACATCTGATGTCATGGTAACAAAATATTCTTGTTGATCGCATGTATGTACTAAGCCATTTTCGCACAAGAGGATTATTCCCTAATTTAGAATTGATATTTATTAATTGATTGCAATAAAAATTGAGCATGAATTCACACAGCTGCCAAAATGTGCAATTCGCAAAAATTACAATTTTACATCTGTCATTTCAAAATCCAGCTTATGTACTTTAGCCACACTGACCTTGTTTTGTGAAAGAGATCTGTATTTCGTCCACGCCCAGCCCGTTATCTACCGTACAGTTGTACGTCCCGTAGTCCCCCGCCTGTACGCTCGTGATCTCTATCATGTTACGCTTCCCGTCCGGCAAGTCTTCCTCGCGCGTGGAGTATCTGAGTTGTCATGGGAACAGGGAAGAAATACAGCATATTCCAAATGTTTTTTTTTGAAAATACGATATAGATTGTATGCATGACACATGGAATTTGATGCATTCTTCATTACTTTTTGTAAATTTGATCATCACAAAAATTTTGTAAATTTTTCAATTTTCTTTACACAATGTTCTGTGCATCATACATCCAGGAACACATTGTGTGTAAATATATAAGGACTCTATAGTCAATCTACCGTGTGTTATGAGAGTTGCAAAACATCTGCCAAAGACTTTTTGCATGTCTTTGTCTCTACATAAAATGCTTTGCTCAACTTTTCTACCTCACCAAGTTAAACACATGTCCATAAATCTGCAACAATTTTCGGACAGACATGCAAACGAGTCCACAAACCACACAATTTACCGAGGAAGTTCCTTGAAGTCGAGGGCAATCCCGTCTTTCTCCCATGTTATCACCTGCGGTTTCGGCACGGACCTCACAGCACACTCCACGACCCCGGTCTCTCCAAAACGAGCGGCTTGCTCCGGTGAACTCCGGATCTGAGGCATCCCTGACAAATGGCAGACTTGGCTATGTATTTCGAGTTTAGTTTTCTTTGATATTACTTCCCGATCCGATGAATTTTTATTTTATCAGTTTATTTCTTTTACTTGTACATTTGTAAGTCAATTCATATGATTAATTTGTGTGCATGTGCACTTTGCTTTTCAAATTAGCACGATAACATGTATGTATCTTCAAAAGTTATACATTTATTGGAATCAAAAGTGATGCCTTGATTTGACCAATTATCAAGATTCCGCATGGAACAATCCTACACCCAATCAACTACTACCGCCATACAAACCTTTCTTCAACAAGTGTACACCCATGGCGATCGGTTCCATGTTTTGTATGGATGCTTTGCACAGGTACACTCCGAAGTCCACCTCCTTGACGTTGTAGATAGTCAGCGTTAGACTGCTACTCAGGATGCGATTCGCTCCCTCTTTGACCCAGATAACTGTCGGTTCGGGATTACTATCCACCGAGCACTCGAGTTTTGCATCGTCGCCCACATCCGCCGCTACATGTTCCGCGCCCTTCGTGAATCTCGGCGGGTCTGAAGGTGGACAGTGTCACAGGAAATTGATATCAATATCCATATGAATGATATGGTTTTTATCTCGGATGAAATACAATTTGATTCCTCTTCAACCTCATGCATGTTACGTCTTGTAATCGGGTAATGTTTAGGTATTCAACTGGACTAAGGTCACAGTTACATATTCATGTTGTCAATACTTTAGCATGTTTAGGTGTAATAGAAAAATTAAGGCCCTAAGAGCATGAAGAGGTTTTCTCTGTCTAACAACTCTTGGCACAAGAGTGTACAATGTATCAAATGCGGCAAATCTTCATGCCAATATGTATCCTTTTCGACAAAGCAGAGAACGGAGCGCTCACATTTGACGTTGAGTGTGACGCTCTGTCGTACGCTCCCGACTTTATTGGTGGCCTCGCACTCGACTCTGGTGTTGTGCCAAGTCCGGTCTATCAGCTGGACGAGTGTACTCGACGTGTGACCGATCAGCTCCTCAGCACCTCGGTACCACCTGTAAATTCATTGTAGTGAGAGTCAGTAGCATTCGATAAATCAGAAAGTCTGAACATTGATATGAACGATGTAAAATAAAATACAAATTTATCATATTCCTTTCCCTTACATGAATTTCCATTTATGGCAGTTATTTACAAAATCTCTGAACACACATCCGATATAGTTACGTGTGACTGCAAGACACATGCTAAAGAGACCCCACCATAGGTTGCTATGGTAACTCACTTCCAGGTCATGGCCGCGGGGTTTCCGTACGCGTCACAACTGAACGTCACCGTGTCAGCCTCATTGAGTTTGCTATAGTCAGGTCGCACGACCATCGACACCTCCGGCGGGTCTGGTTTAAATATTGAAATCGCTTACTTTAAATGTTCCGGTACGTTTGTGTACATGTATATGCAAATTGGTGAAACTATATGTACCGTATTGGTCCTAATAGTAGCACGGTGAGTCAAAGCAAGACCCCCTGCAGCAGCGCGCGCAAAAGTGAGGTCAAACTCAAGGTCAAATTTAAGAAAATCACTGAATAATATACCTTTAGCCTTTAATTCCCTTAATGATCATTCAAATAACATGTCTGTGTGGATTGGAACACTCCAAGATCTTATTAGAAAGATACAAATGTATGAAGTGAATTATTAGGTTACAGAATTCACACATTTTTGGGCAAAAGAGGAAGGTGCTCTACTTTTAGGGCGTGTGCCATTATTAGGACCAATGCGGTACATGCATTATGTGGAAATTGTGGCATAATTTTGGAAGGTATTCATATTCACAAGGTGAGGGGGAGAATCTGTTCTAATATGTTTCAATGTATGTTCACAGACCAAATATTGAAATTTTACCATGATCAATTAAAATTTCATATATTTTTGTAATGCTTAAAATCACAATACAATTATTTTTTTATCCATTTTCATACATGTCACAAAATTCCTCTCTTCGTCAGGCCAACGTACTCTCCTCCAGACTTCAGTAATCAACTCATATACATCTAACATAGGTGTACAAATATTTTTTACACTCACAAAGAACTTCGATTGTAGCACTGGTGATTTTCGGGTGACCGGGTGTTGCCTCATTGCTCGCCTCACAGTAGTACCTGGGAAATGAAATTTTTGTCTAAATTATTTCATTGTCACAAACTGTCATAAAACAAACTTTGAAATTTAAACTTGAACATATATTTTAATTTGGAACTTAAATGAAATCCCCATTAAATTTGAACATACATTTGCTGAAATTAAGAGTTAATGGAATCACAATCAACGGTTGATCAATTTAAGCTGACATGTAGTACTTGCTATTCAAAGTTTAACTGAATTGCGTGCCCCATAAACCTACCAGTGTATATACATGTACAATGTACATGTATACCATCTCAAAACTCAAATAATATAATTATAAACTGAAAATAAAATTCTCAATTTCGAATAATCATTGCTAATCGACATACTTTCTCCCTTGGTCAGCTTTCCGTGGTACGATTGTCACCCAGCTGGAAGCGTTCTGTAGTTTTTCCACGGTCTGATTCTCTGCCTCGTAGAAAACATCGTTAGTGATTGGCAGCGCGCCTTTGAACCAGGAAATCTGCGCGGCCGGTTTCCCGTTCTCCGCCCGACACGTCAGGTTATAAGGTTCCCCGGCGACCACCTCCACAACTGGACCGCCTCCAATCACCGGCTCATCAGGTGGAACTGAAATAGACAGTGGTAATACCATGGTGATGCAAGAACCTAAAGGAGATCTGACTTTCGATACCAATGGACATAAAAATCTAAGAATACATGGATTTTGATTTTGTGATTCAGGTAATTTTTTTTGCATGTGATCTGATGGTTTTGATCTCTTCATGTCTTAACTCTTTCTCATTTGCATGTTTCATTCAACATGATAGAATAAAGTATTAATATTATGACGGTAATTCACAATCAATTTGATAAAAATTTCTATTCACAGGTGATGTCAACTATGCTTTTTTCATGTTTATGAAGACATTCAAACAAGCCACAGTGTACATGTTATGTGTTTTTGATACTCCGAGAAAGCTCCAGTTTAAAATTCACATACATGTACGTTAACTTGACTCCATTCATATTTCTTAGAAGTTTAGAAAAGTTCTATATTACACAGTATTTTATTGTTACAAACTTCAAATACGTACTGAATACTGTGACCGTCGCGATGCGTGACGCAAGCATAGGAGTAGTTTTGGTCGCGATGACTTGGCACTGGTACGACGCATCATCTTCCAACTGTAGATTCGAGATCATCAACGTGTACTCGCCTGGGGGAAACCATAGGGAGAAGGTACATGTACCATATAGCCATCATGGATAAAATCTGGTGAGCATACATGTTGGGCATATTCTTGGGCATAGAGCCCATATAGCCTTCAACACTTGATGTATGATGGACTTCAATTTCGCACTTTTACATGAAATAGTTGGCAAAACCAAAAAATTTTGCATGCATGTACATCAGTAAAAGTTAAACAACAATCTTGCACATATTAAACCCCTTCATAATATTGCACATATTAAACCCCTTCATAAAAATGACAAACATGATAACTATAATAACTCACCTCTGTCCTGTGCTCCATCCAGTTTATACCGAGAGAAGCCGGGTAGATCCGTGTCCGTGCCCAGTCCGAACCCGTCTCGCATCCACGTTACCGTGCCGACCAGGTTGTCAATACCGCAGGGCAGGAGGATCGTCTGTCCCCGTATCCCCTGACGATCTGACGGCTCTATGCGGAATGTCTGCTGGCCAGCGGCTGCAAAAGCGGAATATAATTTATTACTCAAAAGTATTATTATCATACATGATGTACCTGTAATTGTAAAGGAAGGCTGGTCACAGATGAAATGTTTTATTTTTGTCTCTATTGAAGATCAGTACCAAAAGCTAAATTCTGTATACCACAGTATCCTGTATCTGTACTTATGCGAAAGTACCCTCACATTACTTTATTTAGGTGTAGTCTACCAAATAAAAGCAAGATTAGCTACAAGGCAGGTGGAGGTGCAGTTAGCCATCTGGTCATGAAAATGTTTTTCTTTATAAAGATATGTCAGTACCTGTACCACTCATGCTACTACTGCCTATGGAAGTTGATGGTCTGCTAAAAATTAGTGACTGGCCAAGATGAAACAATTAAGGTCCATTAGTTTCATTAACAAAATTGAGAAAGTGGTTGAAATCTGTTTAATCTTCAACCCTAATCAAAGCTGATACATGTTGGAAAACCTTAGAGAGCACTTTGCTAATCATGCTAATGTATACCTTGAGCATGTTGAGTAACTGCAGAAACTTTGATGTGTTTTCATGGTTTTTGTCTGTAATATTTCAGCTATCTGAAAATCAGCAGGGCCTGTCAGCAGGGGGCTGATTTAATTGACAGCAGCCCAGATAGGGACATGAAAACAGGGCACAGGTGCATACCCGACATGAAACTCATACATGAACACTTTACAAACACACAATGTTGGAGAGACATTCATAAGTCATGAGAGTGAAGGTTTTCTTTGTGGTTTTTACATGAGCATGATGAAGGTTGAGCAAACTTTTTCATGGAATTGATCACTACATCAAATACAAACATTTGATATCTTCTGTTCTTTTTTTTTTCAGTTTTGATCAGTGCAGGAGGGAATTGACAGTACATGTACAAGACAGATATTGATTACAACTTTCCCACTGCATAGCTTCAAGATATCATGGCATTAAAATGTCAACTGTCCTTACCAATCACACATCAAAGGCCGAGGGTTCAAAACTCGCTTCACCAACCCAACCCCCCCCCTTTGGTATCCCCATGAAACATCATTGATGTGATCTCTCTTATGGGTTTCTGATAGATGTGTCAAACCCCAGGGCTTCTTGACAGGGATCCTGATGAATAAGATTAAGCATGGGGAGTACTCATAGAGTACAGTGCTGTACCTGTTACTACTCATGCTACTGCGTTACCATTGTTATAGGTTGAGGGGCAGATAATGTTTTCTCAGTTGTTTATGTATAGGGTTTTTCTGCCATGCTTACTAAAATGTGCAAATTATAAATGTATTGGAACAGTAACTCCTTGAAAGTATGTGTACACATGTTTCACTACTATAAAGGTGTACATAAGGACATAGTAAGACTGAAGTTGATGATGTAATGTACTTGTACAATATTACCACCATATTTTGCTAGTGTCTGACATTTAAAGAAATGATGACCTTTCCTTTCCTTTCACCAGGACTTGGTGGTTACCATGGTTACAGTGTTGCTATGACTGTAGTTAGCAGGGTGTGATTTATCAGTAGTCCAATCAGCTCAGGTGTTACATTTAACAGCTGCTGAACATGAGTCATATTCCTGAGTCACTGATTTGCATCGGATAATCAATAATCTCAAGCTTATACTTTATGGATCAATTTTCTGACATAAACTACTCATTTAAATCCTGAAGATTAATCAAAATCAAATTTAACACAGGTGCTTTGAATATTTATCAGCAAAAATGTCGGAAGTCATCTAACGTATTGGTCCTAATAGTAGCACGTGCCCTAATACTAGATCGCCCCCCTCTTTTCCCCAAAAATTAGCCCAATGGGCTAGTAAGGTTACCGGAGAAATATACAGAGTTAAGCCGAGAAAGTTGAAAGTCAAATTCAAGGTGACCACTGAAATCGCCATATCTCTAACCTTGAAAATGGGATCAAAGGTTAAATTCTAGATCACCAAACTATTCAGCATACATCATTTCCTATATGTTCACTATGGACCCCTAAGCTGTAAATTTTATAATAAGCGAGATATAAGCCATTTTGTACTCTGACTTTGAAAATAAAATGACTGACCTTGAAATTTAGGTCAAAGGTCAAATTCAATATCATTAAAATATTCAGAATATATCATTTCCTATATGTTCACAATTGATTCCTAAGCTGTAAAGTCGATAATAAGCGAGATATTAGCCATTTTGTCCTGTTGACCTTGAAAATGAGGTCAAAA
Source organism: Terebella lapidaria (assembly GCA_949152475.1). NCBI lineage: Eukaryota > Metazoa > Annelida > Polychaeta > Terebellida > Terebellidae > Terebella > Terebella lapidaria. Next base: position 9,227,528 of record OX424559.1, on the reverse strand, counting down.
GTCAAATTCAAGGTCACTAGAATATTCAGCATATATCATTTCCTATATGTTCACAATTGATTTCTAAGCTGTAAAGGCGCTAATAAGCAAGATATTGGCCATTTTGTCCTGTGACCTTGAAAATGAGTTCAAAGGTCAAAATCAAGGTCATGAAAATATTCAGCATATATCATTTCCTATATGTTCACAATTGATTCCTAAGCTGTAAAGTCGGTAATAAGCGAGATATTAGCAATTTTGTCCTGTGACCTTGGAAATGAGGTCAAAGGTCAAATTCAAGGTCACGAAAATATTCAGCATATATCATTTCCTATATGTTCACAATTGATTCCTAAACTGTAAAGTCGATAATAAGCGAGATATTAGCCATTTTGTCATGTGACCTTGAAAATGAGGTCAAAGGTCAAATTCAAGGTCACCAGAATATTCAGCATATATCATTTCCTATATGTTCACAATTGATTCCTAAGCTGTAAAGTCGATAATAAGCGAGATATTAGCCATTTTGTCCTGTGACCTTGAAAATGAGGTCAAAAGTCAAATTCAAGGTCACGAGAATATTCAGCATATATCATTTCCTATATGTCCACAATTCATTCCTAGTCTCTAATTTCAATATTAAGTGAGATATTAGGCTTAATGTGTGCCATTATAAAGCATAGGAAAATTTAACATGGGAAAGTCACATTTGGGCCGAGTTTGGGCCCAAAATGGCCCACTTCGAGCGATTCAAGCGCAACGAAATTTATACATGTCACAGGGGTACATATGAGGAGTGTTATGCATCAATAAAAAAAAAAGTTACTGAACAGTTTTCGAGAAAATGGCCGCCAAAATCCAAAATTGACCGTTTTTCGACGAAAACGGCTGCCATTTTGAAAAAAATGTGAAAATCAAAAAACTAAAAATTACCTCCCTCTCGAAATATTTTTAGGCATTTTTGCGCAAAATTTCAGAAAAATTCGATCGTAAACTTTAAAGATAAAATTGTTGACGGACGACGACGACGACGGACGACGACGGACGACGACGACGACGCCGGACGCATCGCCATGCCAATAGGTTACGGACCATAGGTCCGGTAACCTAAAAATACTTGCTTTTCGTAAGCTTGCAATTCATTTCATATCTTTCCGATAATATCTTGGAATGTTCCAATCCACATATTTATGTTATTTGAATCTTAATAAAACGGAATTGCAGGATATATATATATATTATTCAGTGTTTTTCTTGAACTTGACCTCAAGTTTGACCTCATTTTTGCGTGCGCTGCTGCTGGAGGTGTAATGCTTTGGCTCGCCGTGCTACTACTACATGTAGGACCAATATGGTATGTTTCAAACTTACCTGGATGAAATAAGGTTGCCATGGAGATGATGTGAACTAAACAGGCGGCACAAAATGTATAATCCATTCTGATTGGCTGTCTATTCCAAGTCTTGAAAATTATCCAAGTCATGATTGTAGATGATGATACATGTAATCCCAAGCCTCTGTCTTCCGAATAATCCGTGAATTCAGTACTGTAAGGTGTCCTCTCCCTCCTGTTCTCAAATTCCAAATTTGAATGGAAATCTGAAAATATAAAGGAGAGAAAAACATCATTGCAACTAATGCCTCAATCAAACCTTAAGTACATACATGTACAATAGAAATATTTGCACAGGACTGTTACTGATATTACCACCAAAAAGAATTGAATTTACACAAACTTATTAACTTGAATCTTGGTAAGTGCTTACATGTACAATGCACATGTATACAAGATCAAATTTGTGATTCAATCTGGCCCATCACTTACGAAAACTGAATCTGGATCCATTCCAGACAAAGCATTTAATATACTGAGTATCCCCCCCCCCCCCTTCCTCTCCCCCAATTACCCTGTCAGTCAGTGTTCACAGCTGTCTTCTAACAGAATCCTGTCAAAACAGATTGAAATCCAGCCACAGGTCCTACAAACAGATATGTGAGAAATGTAAACCATGCCACCAGCTTTAACTGTACCATATGTGTACTCGAGAAATCCCAAGTGTATACATATTTCAGAGAGAGAGAAAAAAGTTGTGTGTATTCTTCAAAAACCGTCAGTGAATATTCTTTCGGATACCAACTGTTGATAGCTTACAGTACATCCATATTGCTCAAGGTTCTGTACACTTGAGTATAGGTAGCTAAAACCCATAACCAATCTCTTATTGCTTATCATCCTGATGGGTTTCTACATAATAGTGAATATTACAATGCCTTATGAATAATGCGACACTGAAATTCAATCTCTGTTTGAAGCATGGTCATTGTTCAACCTTGAAGATTAACAACATGCGTATATCAGAAATGCCATAAAATTATAAAATACAGGCATACATGTATGTTATTTCCTCAAAAATTATATTTTGAGAGGTTCAAAACTTTTAACAATCTTTGAAATGCACATGGACACATGAACAGGCAAAGTTTAAGTTGAACAATGGGCAGGGTCTGCAAGAGTCAATCATTAATCCCTTTAATTCTAGCACAAACCTCAGTCCAAGGGACAGGAAGTCAGAATGGTCAACACTGCCCCTACATTTAATTGACTTCTGTAACAAGACCCAGTAATTAGCTCAAAGTCAATATCCTGCCGGCCCCGTTACAACTGTGACTGAATTCGCTTGTGTTAAAACATGTGTTTATTTACATTGGTTTTTTTACATGGGCGGTGTGGTATCGGTGTACTTGTTTACAAATAGCACATGTTGAGACGTAAATGTAGATTGGTTTGTGTTGGGGAGGGGAGGGGGGGGGGGGGGTATAAGGATTTGTGAAAATAAATATACAATATTTAATGGATGTTTACATGTCTTTCTATATATTTAAGAAATTAGTACAATGTACATTTCTGAAATATCTCATACACGGCATATTTACTATCAGCATGATCAGTATTAAATTCATTTCTTTGGAATATCCTTTTGATATTTGTATCACACTTTGAATAACAAAAATCTCTGGTAAATTCACCTTTTTATGTTTCTTTTTTGTTTTAAAACTTGCCTGCCAACTTTTATGCCAGAAACTGTAAATATATCTTCGGACTATACAATTGCACTTTTGGCAACACTATTATTGCCCTCTCTACAGTAGATGCATGTCATATTCCAATGGTGAAGACAATTTGTGGCTCAGAATCCTGACGAACAAATGCAGCCATGCAGTGGACTTCAACTTTTTCACCTTTTTGATCCAAACAGACTTTTTTCCACCATTGTGCCACATCAAAAACATGACTCAATACACATCACCATACCTGACACCCCCTTCCCTATTGTCAAATGGAATGTTCCATGGCCATTCATCACATAGATCCAGAACTGGATGAGTCCATTTCATGTCTCATATATGGGGGGTGTCAGGTCCATTCCTGTCATATCCTGCATCAGTGCACAGCAAAGCCCCCAGGAGGAATAAAAACGCAATATAAACATTGAGTACCCTGAAATGGCTGCAGTTTAGAAACTTGATATCTTGGCGTAGACATGCATGAAATTGATACCAGGCTCGCAAATACTGTCTGTAAAAGTTGGCACCTTTGCCAAAGCCATATGTGTGCAGCCCTGAACAATATTTACTTTTGCATGCAGTACATGTCTAAAATGCTCATAGATTGAGCCATTTAACGGGGCAGCATTGGTGGTCATCCAACAAAAGGTCAAAGCAGAAAGTCAAAACATTGGCCATTTTGTTTTGACAGAACATTATTGTTAACATGGCCCTTTTGGCTTGAAATTTATGGGCTTTTTTCATCTCATGGTAATTCTTTCACAGTATTCAGAGCTCACAGGTGATCTCAGTGATTGTGGGTTTTTCCAGATGACACGAGGCTCTGTTTTTTATTGTCAGTACGCCTGTAACCACCAGATATTATGGAAAAGTTATTATAAATGATATTTATTTTACTGCAAAAAACTCCACAATTTTTAAAGGATTGTTTGTTTCTTTCAATATGAATTTCTTCTGTTACAGGCTCATTATACTGTACATGTACATGTACATGTACTGTCTTTTTGGCAATAAATGTGATACATGTGTATCCTTTTTAAACATATAATCTGATATTTTTAAACACATTTCACATGAAGAAAATATACTAGCACATGTAAATGTATCAGGTATGCATATGTGTATCAGTCAGAAAACTTTTTATTTTTATCAGTAATCTCAAGACGAACACATTGTGGGAAAATACACATATTTTGTGGGGTCTTTCAACATTTTTCAACTGAGAAAAATATCCCGTTTTCCCACCACTTTGAAAATTTCCATTATACGGATTCTTCGCCACCGCATGTAAACTTTCTACAAACTCCAAAGAACTAAAAGCTTTCAGACCATTCAAAGAGAGGTGTGTGTACATGTTTCCTACAACATGTGCAAAACCATTAGGTACATTTGTATCTCCCCCAAACATCTATGTTTATCTTTCAGAAAACTGCCTCTAAGATTATCAGAGTAGTTTTGACCTGGCTGGCTACTGATACTTTGCGAGGTATGGCTGGCTATCCCTTGGTGCGGGTCAAAACCTTGACCTGAACCAGTTCAAGTGAATTTACCTGTAGTAAACATTCTGGAGTGCTCTGGGTTTTTTTCCTCCATTTTGGAAGTACTTCAAGAAAATTTCAGAATGTTGCTGTCTGCAGGCGAGTTTCAGGCGAAAAAAACCCAAAAGTGTAGTGCACTGAGGAATTTATGAACTTCCTGCAACCAAAGAACCTATAGATGCGTTTTTAAAGACAATGTCATTCTATCTGTTTGTCAAATTATCATTTCTGGACAGTGAATACATGATTGGATATAGCATCTTATGTATTCTGATGTTAGTGAAATGCTAAAACCAATGTTGTTGTTTTGCAATGTCATTTTCCATCCTTCCCTCGCAAATACTAGGATATACATGTATTATCATTAATATGAAAAGTTATAGTTACTCCTTCGCTACTGTACATTACTGTATTAGATGAAACATCAAAATCATTTGACTTTATTTATAATTATTACATAATAAATCAACAAAAGTTTACTATTTTTCACAAGTTAGGCCAATTTGGGAGAATAAACAGCTCCAACATCGGCGTTCATGTGTTTATACAGTTATATGCTTGATGTGCTTTCTCGATTTTCTACTCTGTTAACATATATTCCAGGGATAACAAATCTGGATACAATCATGAAATATACCATAACATTAAAAGCACATTTTTTTCCTACTCAATCAAGTTTTTCCTAGAAACAATATGGAACTGTGTTGAGTGATAAACCATCTGTGTACAATACTGGTTATGTATGGCAAAACCTCAATCTAAAACACTGGAGATTTGTTGATTCCATTGTGGTGAATCGAATGGGATAAAGCACGGCAATTTTTTCGAATTGAAAGATGAATTTACAGGTAGCTGGGATATATTTATACCCATACCAGTATTGAGCACTGCAGTTACCCAAGGAAAAGGTTAGGAAGGTTAAGATTGATTATGATAAAAAGAAATTAAGATCTGTTTGGATCCCTGTTTTTCTGTCATAGCAAATGAAACGAAAGTAAGTAGTAAACTTGACATCCTGAGAATGAAGAGGATACTGAACTAGCATTTCAAAACATACAATGTGATTTATGCACATTTACAGTTGTACACATGTATACACATGCTGTTTGATGGTCAGACTTCCAAGGTTAATCCAGGCAGTCATAAATGTTGAAAAGCATCATTTTCTGTTTGTATTTTCACAACGCAAAATTTCAGCTAATTATGTTTTTGCAGTTTACTCTTCATAATTTTGATAATTATTCATTCATGACCACAGATTTAAAATGATATTAACTCTTACAAAATAAATCTGTCACTTGAAATATCATATGATAAGTGATCCTACTGAGCTTTTCACTTTGTTCCCTTCAACATTATCTTTCAATGCAGTATTTCAGCTGTGTTCCCTGACCATGCTGACACATGTTCTAATAATACAGCTTTCTATTTCCCATCTGAAACAATGAAGTCCCAAAAACCGGAAGCAATTAAAAAAGCCGAGTTACTCAAGCTTTAAATTACTGTGGTACAGAGGTTTCCAGGAATTTATTTCTTACAGAGAAACTACAATGTATCTAAAATCTCTCAATCAATGTACAAGAATGATTAGCTTCATTGCTTTCTGATGGGGGGGGGGGGGGTGTGCAGGATTTTTTCTAATTACTGGTAATGTAAAATGTTTTTTGGCTTACAAATCACAACTAGTGAATGAACAAATTACTCATCTTCATTGAAGCTGCTAACTGCTATTTATTAAACTAGTAGAGACAGAGTAGGTAGGTGTTAGTGAAAAAAAGCCTGAATGAGAGTTGATCCGTTGATGAGATGTATGAATAATCACATTTGGTGCAAAAACAAACATTCACGGTACAGGCCAACACAATAATTTGTACAAATTTGAATACACATGTATTTTGGCCCATTGACATTAACAACTTATAGAAATATGATTGTTTGTACAGCTAATCTTCAATTATCTGTAAAGAATCTGATATATATTTTTTTTAAAATCTGATAGGAAGATTCTGATCAATTTTTATCATATTGATATAATTTCATACATGATCTACAGAATATTATCGTAGAACCATAATTATGAATTCAACATGTTCAATGAGTTTCAAATTCAGAAGCTATTGTATACCAACCTTGACTTACTGTACAAGTTGTATCAGGATATCTCTATGCTTGTATTATCCTTACAACTTTCCCACGCCCCCCAAAACAATTAATGACCTATCCCTGTTTCCCACCTGTGCCTTTGATAATATTTACATAACTCCTTACATCCTGATTTTAACACATAACCACAAATTCTGTGGTTTCCCTGTGGTTTTACTAGATCCACCTTTGTCTATTCAATTACCATAACTAGATCTACCCCCCCCCCCCCCCCCTCTCTCCCTCACTCAGTGGATTATGATACAATCATAGCATTGCCCCGACAGCTGTACAAACATAACCCACGCAAAGGCGTACACAGTGAGCTACCCCCATTCAAAATACACCGCTGATCCGGAAGCTAAGGATAATAAAACATCATTCTGTACCTACCTTACTAGTAATTGATTTGCCGATCCACGTGCTTGATTCGTTTGATGAGATGATTATCCCCTCTGCTTTGATTTCCACCAAACAGTGTTAATTTCCGACCACACCTTGACCCCTTGATTGCTGGCTTCAAAATTAACACGATTCATCCATCTAAAGAACTACAGCAACAAAGATGGCTTCCACTCTAAGATTTCCCGAAGGCCAGCGATTAGGTACACAGAACCGACGCCAAGTCAAACTTTTTCTCTCTGTCTCTCTATTTCTTCTCCTCCACTTGCGTTTGTATATTCTGCTACACACACTCCGCCCCGATCCAGAATTTAGGCCAAACTCCATAACCCTCAGAGTGCCGCGCAGAGCACAGATCCGGGTCAGCAGCCATCCACGCTACTCGCTTGTACAATAGACGTACCAGGCATGGTACTAACCCGGGGGTACTAATCTTCAAAATCACGATGCTTTCAACGTCAAACACTATGTCCTCCCCCACCCCCTACCGAGAGGTTGCTTAGAGAACACACAGCGCGCAATGCTTCAGCATATTGCTGCTGCGGGCTGCGTCACGTGCATGCGTTCATAACGTCCAGGCCAACACAAGAGAATTGTTGATTCGATGGATTTACAACAAGAAAATATCAGTGAAAATTTTACACACGCAATTTGATGTAAAATTTAAATAACGATTGATTGATGCACAAGTGGAACTATCAAACGATAAACCTTTAAAATGTAAAACCCGATTCGTTATGAGTAAATTATTAAACTTTCATAGCAAACGAATATTAATGTATACAATTAAGAACTAAATTAGTGAAATGAAAAGAATATTTTTTTACTTTAATATATTTGATGGGCAAATAAAAAGATAAATTATATCAAAACACTGACGTGCATACACCAAAAAAGATAAAGATGTTTTCCTGATAAAGGAAAATAAAAATTGTGCAGACAGTTAATTACATTATATCCATACATTACCTTTATCAGGCCTCCAAAGTTTTAAAGCCCCCATCAAACAAATATCAATAAATCTAATTGCATCTTGAAGCGAGCCCTAAACAGGACCTCTCCTGACCAATGACTGTTTATAAAGATGATATATTTGACAATTATCATATCAGCTCTATTAGCAGTCACCGGTCGGAAAAGGTCCTAGCTAAGAAACCACTTATTATGTATTTTGACATGTTTGGGTATCTTTGGAATATTTTTCAGAAAACCGTTTATAATCGTATATAATCGTATAATATTTGAAACGGCATAAACATAAATGCAACGAAAACCTATATGTCACAAATGACTTGGAAACCTGTCCAGAACTCTGAACGTGGATTCCATGGTTGTCTTATGATGGTACGACGTTTGATCATAATGTTCATCACTTTAACCTGATAACAAGCTTAATATACGCCTGTTCATAAACGTCATCATCACCAAGAGTGATGAGTTAGTTGCAATTTAATAATAAATTCATATAAGTGTCCCTCAAAATAAAATACAGAGGTCTAATATAAAAATATGATAAAAAAATATTTATAACTAGATAAATACATGACAATTGTGTCGCCATATTTTTGTCAAAACGCTTTTTGCAAATAGTATTCGCAACCGTAGGCTGTTGGCTTATAGATCTATTTAAAAAGAAAATTACTAATTTTACCCATTTTTCTCTTTCTTTTTTCACTTTTTGGTTTCCGCACGATAACTTCAGTTTGCCTCGATGTATCTTCGCCAAACTTTCACCGCTGGTCAGAAATGTTCTGTAGGAGAAGCATATTGTTTTTGAGCCGGGTCAGGGGTCCATGAGGTCCGTCAGGATGAAATCAATGTTTTTGGTTTCCCCACGATAACTCAAAAAGTATTATGGCAATGATTGTGGAACTTTGCATGGAGGTTCATATATCAGCAGGGAAGAAGCCAATTGATTTTTAGGCCGATCCGTCAAACGACCTTTGACCTAGGGCTCGAAATAATTTTAGCTGAGTCATCCTTGAGGCTCTCATGCATATCTCGGAAGCGATGCATCGTAGAGCGAAACGGACGTTTTTTTCGGACTCGTCATCCTAGACAAACATGTCTAAGGGGTATTACGGATGACTTTTGACCTTGACCTTAAATTTTTTCGCTGAGTCGGCACGTTGTAGAGCGAAACGGACGTTATTTTTGCGGACTCGTCATCCTAGACAAACATGTCTAAGGGGTATTATGGATGACTTTTGACCTTGACCTTGAATTTTTCCCCTGAGTCGGCACTTTCCGATTTCGTTGATATCTCGGAAACGGTGTGTCATAGAGTGAAACGGACGTTATTTTCGGACTGGTGGCGCTAGACAAACATGTCTTACGGGTATTAGGGATGACCTTTGACCTTGACATTAATTTTTTTCGCTGAGTCAGCATTTTTCGTTTTCGTCGATATCTCTGGAACGGAGCGTCGTAGAGCGAAACGGGCATTTTTTGGACTCGTCCCCTTAGAGAAACATGTCTTAAGGGTATTAGGGATGAACTTTGACCTTGACCTTAAATTTTTTCGCTGAGTCGGCATTTTTCGTTTTCATCGATATCTCAGAAAGGGTGCTTCGTAGAGCGAGACAGGCATTAATTTCGGACTCGTGGCCCTAGACAAACACATCTAAGGGGTACTAGAGATAAAATTTGACCTTGACCTGAAATTTTTTTGCCGAGTCGGAATTTTTCATTTTGTCGATATCTTGAAATCTGTGCATCGTAGAGTTATTTTCGGACTCGTGGCCCTAGACAAACATATCTTAGGGGTATTAGGGATGAACTTTGACCTTGACCTTAAATTTTTTCGCCGAGTCAGCATTTTTCATTTTCATCGATACCTTGGAAACGGTGCGACCTAGAGCAAAACAGACATGAGACAGATAGTCGTAGGGGTATTAAGTTTGTCCTTCACATACATGTAATTGCACAAATGTCTCATAGGTCTCATTGGGAGCTTCATCATGTTTTTGCTGAGTCAGCATTTTGTTTTGTTTTTTACATGTTTCACCCTGAAATGCCTCCAAGGCCTTTAGGCCTTGACGTCTAGTTTATTTCGTTTCAGTCGACACGAAAGTGGAGGAAGAGCGTCGCGGAAAATAGGTCCCAACGGATTGACCTTTTGATATGATGCAAACTTTCGTGTTTATAGTGTAGGCAAAACTCGTGCCTTTCTATAGTCTCAACTCTGGACTTGAATTTCACAATTTTTAAACGTTTGGAGATTTTGTTGTTTTCGAAAGACGAATGCATGCCGATGGGTCTACACAGGCTGGATATCTATACGGTACTATGTACTAGATCTAGGCCCAACTTAGAAATTCGTTTCATTGTCCCATATTTTGTTTTAATTAAGATCTTGACCGAGTTTAGCATTTACACCGCTTTCTGCAAAACTTGTTAATCCATCCAAAAGTTCTAAGGATTTTTATGATATCGAATTCCCATCTCTTCTCCAGCTATAAGCCTACTCGATTTCTATTATTGATAAGATGTTTCAAATGTACTGATATGACTAATTGTTATAATTCTAATGACAAGCAAAATGTGTGTGTTTTGTTTTATCTTCCAAAAATGTTTAGGATTGTATATAATTTATCATTACTCCCGCTCACTGTGACATTTCCCGTTCTTTACTTCACCCATTTCTCTCAAGATGGTGGTCTAACTCCCATAGCCTTGGCTTTAAGAAGGAATCGGGCGTGCAGAGATCGTCCGGTCACTGGTGGTGATGGTCTCTCACATGGGCGTAGATAGAGGTTCGGAAAGGGGGGGGGGGTTCGAGAAACATCAAGGCGGGGGGCAGGGGGAGCGCCGTAAGCCCCACGAGAAAATTTTGTATTTTTGTGAATTCTAGGAGCACCTGAGATGAATCCTGGAGATACCTAGTGAAGTCTGAAAGTATTTTTTCTTAGTCAAATTTCTAAGATTTTTCTCTGTGAATATATACTATCCGAAAATATGTATTTCATGCCCCTTTTCCTCAATTTTTTATTTTGAATACTACTGGATTACTCAATGACTCAAATTGGAACCTATCGAATGCGAATTTATATCAACTAACTTTGGTAATTGAAGTAGTATGAATGTGAATCATGTTAAATGAAGAGAGTAGTGCATCCAGGGGAAGATCCAGGATTTAGGGGAGGGGACCAAAGCGAGCCCGGCAAAAAATCTCACGTCCGGGGGTCTGGGGCCCTTCAGTGGGCTTCAGAGCCCTTTTCTTGTTCTGCTTTCTGGCCTCTCCTGAGTATAAATTTCACACTAACTCACTAAAATCACTTTTTGTTAATCAAGCACTAATTGCTATTAAATCCAATTTGATTATTTTTCACCATTGATACCAAATAATACCAATAACAAATTGATTATATTCCAAAGCATTTAACGACAAAATTACATCAGAACTAATATATATTCACCATACTTGTGTGCCATATCCCAATCAACTATTGTGACATTTCTGTTCCGACACAACACCCCTAAAATTTTTATATTATTTTTTTTTTGGGGGGGGGGGGGGTAAGCGGTGGGGTGGACAAGGCCCCTTCCGTCCCTCATCCCCTGGATCTGCCTTCGACATTTATAGTAGCCGAAATACTTGTGTTTCTGATAGTAGTTACCTTTTTAATCATTAGTAGATACACAAGAAGTAGCACCAAGTTAAGTCAAATCCTTGGGCCGGAATTGGAACTTACATGGGAAAGTTCCACCTTGCTAAATGAGAGGGGTCCAGTGGAAAAAGGGGGAGAGGGGGTCCAGAACCAAAACGGAGTCTGTTATCCATCTTTGAAATTCAGTGTCACAGCAAAATCGGGAGAAGGTACGTCATGAGCCCCAGTGTATGGCCATAAGGAGTTGAAGTCAGATGTTCAAGAAAGAATGCAGCAATTACTGTTGTTGGCTCACATATTTCTGTCACAGCAGTTAAGTGACTAAATGGGCACTTCGCTAAAAAATGTCAATGTTATGCCAACAAAGTGTTTTGGTTTGCATCCAACTGCAGAGGCTTTTTTTGTGTACCGGTTTCCTTCAAAAAACAAATGTGTTTGTAACATATTTCTTTCTATTTGGAACAATAAATATACATAGTATTTAAAAATCTATTTATTGAATCAAATAACAAGTGAAAAATATTAATTGATAACAAATCAATAAAAACAGTAATGTAATCAAAAATCAATAAATAACTAAATAAATAATGTGTAAGATAAAAAAAGAAGTGTACAAAAAATCTTCTCAAAAGTCTTCAAATCTTTGTCAGGAACTTTGACAAAAAATATAAAATATATTAACTCATATTGTTTCTAAGCGAGAGATTATGCAACACGCATGCAACTTTCTATCTTCCGCATGCAACTTTCGATTTTCCACTGAGTGTGAAATAGGAGTGTAAAATAGTCCTGGACTAGTGGTTTGGAATGGATCACGAGGATTAGGTTTCAGGGCAGTGTCGCTGAAGCAGTTGTGCATGAGGCCCATCAGTCGGAACTGGATCCTGAGATGAAATTGGAGCAAATATGGCTATGTAACATTGGAGGGACGTGATATCTGGTTTTTGTTGTGGTGATGATTATTTCTTGTCCTGCTCAGTTCCTCACCAATTGCTTTTTCTTATCAACTCAGGAGGAACATCGTACAGGAGCAAGCATGCACGGTCCAGCCACAACAGATCTCAGGATATAGGTACAACGTGCAGATACCCAGGTGTATTTTCCGGCCTATTTTGTAGAGATGATATAGCTGCATGTCATGATGACGTTGGACACGTGCATATGTTCATTACAGTCATTACTCAGAATCCTTTCAGCAACACTCAGTGTGATTGGTGTATTATTGACATACACAGTCAGAGTGGCACATATTGTTGTCGAAAGTTGACTTTCACAGGCCAAGCTTGGATCACAGAATGTGATTTCCAAGATTAGCTTCGCAAAAAAGTGAGAGAATTTTCACGAATTGTTGCCTCATCTTGCTGAGTTGGATTCGGGACCCCCTATGTTGTTCAAATGATCCACTGAATGAGATCATCCAAACACCTGGTTCCAGCTTCTGTTTCCGATATGATTTTCTTTTGCAGCAGCGATATGATTGTTGAGTTTTTATTGCTTATTCTGAAAAATATCCCTGTGGACATGTAGTTTCGTTCTGCTTGAGGTCGCTGACTTTGAAGGTCACTAAAAAAATGTTGGTTAGTTTTCTTGAGTTTGCAGTTTCAAATGATTTGGTGCAAGTTTGTGTATTTTGAAGTACAGCACTGGATTAGATCTCTCTCTCTCTTCCCTTTCGTTGATCAGAGAGACAATTGCTTCATCAGCTGTGAGTTCTGGGATATTCAGGTATCTGTAGTTATGACCACATTTCATTTCAGCGATGGCTCAGACTCAGATATATGGCCATGGATATTGAAAATTACACTATGGTGGTCAGATATAAGGTTTTCGAAGACCTCGGGAATGTCACACAACAAGTTATCCACAGGTCTGGTCAAAACCAGGTCGAGTGTGTTTCCTCTGGAATGTGTCGCCTCGTTCACGTACTGAACAAAGCCCTGGGCTTCAATGAGGTTGAGAAACATCTGTACGAACATGGATTTTCTTTCATTTACGTTGATGTTAAAGTCACCACAAATGAGGAACTTGCCAGGCAGCAGTTTGAACTCACCAATGAATTCCGCGAATTCAATGAGAAATTGTTGGATATTTCTCCACGGAGGTCGATAAATGATGGCGATGCTGAGCAGAAATGGTTCAAAGAGAACCAATGTCTGGACCTCAAAGGTCGTTGGAGTCATGGACACTATGCTCTCCTTGAAGCGAAGGGATGCCTTGTACAAGATGCATAGACCACCACCGCGTTTTCCATCCCTATTTTTCGTCTTGATATTGTAACCTGGAGGGCACAATTGCTTTTCTACTGCTTTGTGGTTTGACTTCAGCCAGGTCTCAGTGACGAAGACAATGTCACAGTTGTGGTCAACCACATGCTTGCAAATATTGATTGGTTTATTGCACACTGATCGGGCATTCAGGTTCATACATTTCAATGTGCGGCTTAGACTGGTGGGAGTAGTGTGCATTTGTACCAGGTTTTGATATGTACGACATCGTTGCTTTTCTATAAAAAGGAGCTTGGTTGTAGATACCGATATGGTGCCATGTTGGTCTTGTTTCATATCGAGAACATGCCAGTGTTTACGGCTTCCCTGGGCTACAGCGTTCATATGACCAAGTTTGGTGTCGGTATCATATCTCAGACCAATAATTTTTGGTATGTCAGGTTGAAGTTTCGGCTTTAGTATATTCCATGAGGCCAACTTACCTCTCGAGTAGAGTTCCTTTACATAGTACTTAGTGAAAGTTCGCATGTTTAAAGCTTCATTCACATATATCAGTGAAGTATTGATTTTTTATCCAATGCATCAATGTCAGTTCAATTTGTCACCACTTTCACGGCCAACTGTAAGTCGTTCACAACAAATTCCGCAACAAAATAATTTATGAATGTTCAGCCAGGTATTGAGAATTTCAAAATAATAACGCAAGAAAAATAACTTGTGGTTTTATCGGATGCTTTTAAACAGTTTCTTGTTGATTTCAGTAGTACACAAATTTGCATGTATAAGAGCTCGTCAGTAGAGCTCTTAGTTTCTGCACCAAGGAATTGCTTTTCCTCATCAGCACAAGGAAAACTTTCATTTTGTGAGCGATTCAACAACAAAGAAAATTCACGGAAAGATTTATTGCTATCATATTGCAACTTCGAGTTTGAAACACCAACATAATCAAAGCAAATTAGGATATCATTTATATTAAATTACCGTCTTTTATTACCGGGAACACTCATTTCCAGAGAGGTTGTAAGCCCTAAATTAGTTCGAGCAACTCAAGTGGCGACTGCAATAACCAGAAACTAAATCTGTGCATGTCCACAAGTTATAACGTGCAAAGATGGCCCTCATATTGAAGTACGTACGTCAATCGAGATGACTCTATCCCATGAAAGCTAATGAATATCGAGTGTTCTTACATATTCATAGGCGTGACACAAATGACTAGGTTAAAGCCCAGTCACACTGACGATACGACCAAGTTACGACCTTGCTACGACCTAAATTTTTGTAATCGTGGACAAATCGTGACACGAACGTATGACTGGTTGTACAGGTCGTGAATGGTCGAAAGCAAGAAACTAGTCGCAGCGAGGTCGATGGACATGTTCAAAACTTCCACACTGCGATCTCTGGTCGCACGTTGGTCTTGCACAATCGTGCTACCAGTCGGGAAAGGTGGCACCACCAATCGGACATTGTCACGTGTTTTTGACTAGCAAAAATGGTCGTGCTACTAGTCGTACAACCTGTCGACTAGTAGTGCAATCAGTCGTACAACTTCACAATCAGTGGTGCGATTAATCACGACCTGTACCAACTGGTAGTACGACCTTACGATTGGTAGTACCACTCATTCGAAGCTTCCCGGAAAGAGGATAGAACGTGCAGTGAATTTTTTTTTTACACAACACAACGGCATGCATCAGCATTTTTTCCAAACTATAATACTGCAAAATATGGTTCCTGTGCCCTTATATCTAATCAGAAGGACGGTCGTGCGTCAGGTCGCGATTTATCCTACGACTGGTCATTGATTGCAACGACTGGTTGAACGATAGGTCGGTGATCACTACGACTGAAGGCACGACAGGTCGGTGGTCGCAGCCACGTGGGCATACGACTGCTTGTTTTCATTCTTTTCTATTCTTTCAGTGATCGTGCCTCCAAGTGTACCACCAATCGTATGAACAGTCGCCACTTGTGATTGCAGTGGCGATCACTGGTGATCAGTCGTAACTCATCAAATTTGAACCTGATCGCGCGACCATGAAATCATACGACTAAGTGTGACTGGGCCTTTAGTCTACAATGTAATAATTACTGTAAAAATAAGGAACACCCAAATCAACCCCTCGAGGCATTCAGGCCGTCAGGAACATTTGTTTGTATGCAACAATTGATGCACAAATGTATATGTTGTGAATCATCATGCGCAAACTGTTCGTCCGTCATATGTTTTGTGGATCATCATCCGAGAACACCTTGTAGAGTGTCATTTATTACAGAGAAAAACCCTTGGCTTATCGGCCCATTTGAGGCAGCAAATACGTTACTCCCAGTCGCTTTATGGAGGCATTGAGCCTTGACGTTTCGTGTGTCTCTGAGTTATTGTAACCTGCTATCGGTGCAGAATAATCATCAGTTTAATTCTCTTTCAGGGTGGCGGTTACCACGTATACAACAATTTTTGTAGAACTCATATGACGCAAGAGTAAAATCGGACATCTCTTCAACCAGAAGCATGTCCAAGAACTTCAGCTTCCTGGTGTCCTCCTGTTCTACCTCTCTGTTGTGTCATTCAGGTGACCCTTTGATCTTTGGAATCTGGACATCGTAAAGCTTGTTAACAGAACGTGTCATATATACAGGGTTGATAGTTAATATGGATTATGTGTATTTTCGGATTTTAGTTCCAACAGGATTTTGTTGTCAGGTTTCCTCAGTCGAATTTGCTGTCCTCGAGACTGGCATGATGGTCGATGCATTTGCAAACAAACTCAATGATCTCTTATTCTTTATAGGATGAGTCATAAGGAACGTAAATTGTGGATCCAATCATCTGGATACTAGTGGTTTCGTACAGTATGACGCCATATGACAGCTTGGAGGGAAGGGGTGGTTTTAGACCAGAAATAGCACTGGACCCAGATCAGACTCTTGTGGTACATCGTGATCCAATGAGCGTGGACTAGACAAATATTTTCCAAGGTTAGGTCCGATGAGACAAATATGTCCGAAGCCGCGACAGAACATGGCTCCAAATTGATGTTCGAGCAGGTTGATGAGAACTCGATGGTCCACTGTGTCAAAGTCCAAGCTGAGATCTAAACGTACTAGAAGAACAATCTTCGACTTGTACAAGGAACCATCTATGTCTGAATGGAGCTTGAGGGGGTACAACCCCAAGGTCTCCGTTTTGGGCACACAAAAAATGGAACCACAATGAACTAAAAGAAATGCGCTACTTGACACTAAACAGAAAATACTGAACTACCTACAAATGAAAGACTGAATAATCGGCACGCATTGACGTCGACATTCCATCGCCAAGTTCTTTGCTGATATGGCCAACGATTCTAGATCAACTGGCCGAAAAAATTACCAATTAGCTCATTAGGGAAGGCTACGTGTGACTGGTAATGAAGCCATAGAGTATATCTTCAACGTTCCACAGCTTTCACTTGTACGTGGCATTCGGATGATTGTTTCATCTGCAAAAGTAAAACCATTTTGCATGGGAGTACCCTCCTCATGCACGGCATCTGCAAAAGACACAAGCTCTCATTCTGCTTCCACTGCTAGTCAAAAGTGGAGAGGTAATGTTCCCAACGATGATGGATGATATACAATATACTACCTCGTTGAAAAGCACTCTGATATCAGTGGGGTGACATCCGAACTCAGTCACTCATGTGGCGATTTTGCCCTAAGCACGCGGCAGGTGATTGTAAACATAAAAGCCATTTATGTGGCCTTTTTGTACTTGGCCTTGTTTTGACATGCTCCGTTCGAGCGTGCGTTGCTACGGCGACGTATTGTAATTTACGCTCCAGTAAACTATAACAATGGATCGATTTAACCTCGCGTGCGCCCTGCAGTTTCTGGTGTATTATATATACACTGGAAGCGACTCGTTCGAGGAGATTGTCCAAGATCGAGACTAGGACGCACACGAGGCTCGCCATGAGCTTTGTGTTCCCTGGGTCTGAGTAGTGGGCTCCTAGAGCCCTGGGGACGATTTCCGTGGGGAGGCCCGGGCTGGGAGAGACGAGTTGCTGACTCGGGGGCCTTCGGCCCTGTGGATCGCCAGCTCTCTCCCTTCCCGGGACATGTGACAGAGGCTCTGGCCAGCATGTCGGACTGTACGGGGTTCCGTCCCCGAGGCAGACCGCGGCTCGCCAGGCCCCGCCAGTTAACACCGTGGTGATGAACCAGTTTCTGAACGGTGTCCGTAGGCCTGGGAGTGTCGGGTGGGCTGTTACCTGGTTACCGTTAATGATAGAGTGGTTACCGTGTCCGCAGCGACCTCCGGTGAGCGGCGCCGCCGCAAGGATCCGGAATAGCGGATGCGCGTCCGCAAGGACTCGCGGTGAGAGGACTATCCTCGAGGATCCCGAAGAGCGGACGATAGTCAATAACTTTACATTGGTGCCGTGACCAGGATCAGTCCGACAGTGTTCCATCGCAGCCTACCGTCACAGTGTTGTAGCCTCCTTAGTCCCTGGGGATCGCCCGCTCCTCAAGGACGTCTCGAAAAATGACAAGAGCGAAAGAGAAGGCCAAAGATAAGGCCGATGAATCCAAGGGGAGGGATAAGGGTGGAAATGTCGCGGACCACACCCGGTCGCGCGACAGCCCCCGTGAGACGTCTCCGGACGACTCCGGCGGCCGGAAGGAACGCGCGGAAACCTCCGTGGACAAGACCCCGTCCGCGGAGACGACTCCGGCGTCCCTGGCTCCGTCTTCGGACATAGAGTCGGGCCCCGCGGGGCCGCAGCAGGAGTTGCCATCAAGGCCGGACCTTGACGTGTTAGGCGCGGTGGGTGGAGCTGGCAACGGCTCTACGCCGCGCCCGCCCGTGCCCAGAACAGATCCGTGGCAATCGGCACCCTTCCATAGGACGCCTTCGAGCGTCCGGAATCGAGCGCCGATGCATGCGGGTCCTTCTGGACGAGCGGACCAGTCATACCAGATGCCGCACCCGGCCGGGTGGGCTCCCTCGCGAGCCTCCGGCATAGGTCCTGGTCGGTCCGCACCGGGCAGTGTGGTGGATCAGCTCACCGACGCACTTGGCGAGCTGGCCCCCCTCGGGCGCTATGACCGCGCCCGGTCGCCCCATCAGGGACGATCAGACCGGCGGAACCGCTCCCCTTCTCCGCTGTCACAAGGCAACTCGGGGCCTTTGACGGAGAGGGAGAGGTGGCTGATATCCGAGGCGCTTGTACTGTTCAAGCGGAATCAGCTGCATTCGAGCGTTGACCCGTCGGTCACCCTAAGTCCGGGGATGTCTGGGCCAGTAGCCCCTCCCCAAGTCCTGCCGAGTCCGCAGGTGCCAGTGGCCCCCGCAATGGGACCCGCGCCTGCCCCGCGGCTCGGAGGCACCACGTTGGCGACCGCGTCGACCGTTCCGACGGTTGGAGCGCAAGCCGCGTGGTCGACTTACCCTGGCACGTACAGTGTGTCGGACGGGCAGTGGCAACAGGCGGCTTCGGCCCCAAGCTTTGCCGCCCCTTCTGGAGCCTACCCACTAGGTTCGATGGGAGCCCCGCCCGCACCTAGCCAGAGTGGGTTTTCAGCGGGAATGATCCCGGCGGCAAACGTGAGCTTCCCTGCTCCTATGTCCGCGGCGTCGATGTTTGCTCCGGCAGACTCCGCCGCAGGCGCGGGAAGCGCGCGGAACTTGCCGCAGTACACGGACGACCCCGGAGCCGGGACCGCACGTCGGGCGCGTAACAAACGCGATGACGGGCCCGACCACTCTTCGTGGCGGAAACGGTGCAACGGGGATAACGCCGACTTGGAGGACTACTTGCTCCAGGTATGGCGTACCGCCGTGTACGAAGGATGGTCCCAGCCTGAGGCTGGACACGTCCTCGCGGGGAGCCTGGAAGGGAAAGCTCTCCGCGTGATGCCGTGTCTGCCGGTAGGAACAGTGACGTTCGGCGAGGTTGCTCGTCAACTTCGCCTGCTGTTCCCGCCGACGACCAATCGGCGGCAGTCTGAACGAGAGTTCAAGGCGCGTATCCGCCAGCCGACTGAGTCCGTGACAGACTATGCGTACAGCTTACGCATACTCGGCCGGAGAGCCTTTCCGGACATGGACTCCAGACGGTTTGAGACGATGCTGATCGATCAGTTCATCGATGGCCAGCTTTACCACCTAGCGTACGGGCTGGCCACCCATGAAAAGCGATCGATGGAGGAGGCGATAGACTCCGCGCTTGCGCTTGAGATGGCTGTCCGTCCTAGACAGTTGCCTCCAGCCTCGGCTCCGGCCCCGGCTGTACCCGCGCAGGTGGCGACTCCTCCTCCGGTCAAGGCATCGCAGGTAACCCCGTGGCAGGACCCGGTCGTCCGGGAACCCGCCAGGGAACCTACCCAGCAGTGGGTTAGTGCGCCGGCACCCTCTACAGGGGCGCCCGCACATGCGGCACCGGTCGCCGCGCCGCGCTCGCCTTCGGACGAGTGCGACATGGAGGAATACGACCTCGGCGCCGCGCAGATGATTGCGCACTGCGCCGGGCTCGAAGCTCCGGGAGCCGCAGAATGTTGCGCGTTCACCTCCGGACCAGCTCAGAACCGTCCCTGCTACTTCTGCGGAAAGCAGGGACACTTTTGGCTGAAGTGTCCAGAGTTGTTGGAACGCCTGCGGTCGCGCGGATACCAGGGAGCTCTCCCTGGCCCGCAACGGAGGAATTCCTTCCGGTCTGGTCCTCCGGGACAGCAGAATCGGAACCCGCGGCAGGGAAACTAGATCCGGACGTGGTGGCGACCAACACTGCGTCCGGGGATAGTTGTTCGGTGGCAAACGATGCCGCCCCACCCGCTGATGAGCAGGACGGACCCCAAGTGGATATGACTTCTCCGGAAGTAGTCCTTGGAGACCAGTCTAGCTCCTCCGCGGCTGAGGCGGATGGCGAGGACTCCGTAGAAGAGCCCAGCGCGTGCGAAAGGTATCGCCCGACCTGCGCGCTGGTGAGGGACCCCTGCTGGTACCTGCCCCTGTCCTTCGGACGGGAGCCGGTCCGGTTCCTCATAGACTCAGGCTC
The DNA here is from genome assembly GCA_949152475.1 of Terebella lapidaria. Taxonomy (NCBI): domain Eukaryota; kingdom Metazoa; phylum Annelida; class Polychaeta; order Terebellida; family Terebellidae; genus Terebella; species Terebella lapidaria. Next base: position 9,206,523 of record OX424559.1, on the reverse strand, counting down.
GGAGGTGACCCTCGTGGCCGCCGGAACGTTTAGGAAGGAGCCCGCACTCCGCAACCTTGAGTTGCGAGATCCCGGACCGTACAAGCTCTACGGAGCGGGAGACAACCGCATCCGTATCCATGGCATCATCGATCTGCCTATTACCCTTGGGGACAAGGTGTATCTGACAGAGGCGATCGTGGCGGATATCGGAGCGGCCGGGATAATTGGGATGAATTTCCTACGGGTCCACCGGGTGATTGCCAACTTTAGCGCTGGCGAGTTCCGGATGGGAGAGGACACACACTTCCTCTTCCGCTCGGGCCCGATGCATTCATTCCAGATGCGGACATCGCGCACTGTAGTAGTGCCGCCAATGAGTGAGATGATCATCGAGACGAGGCCGCGGCGTCCCCGCATGCCCCTCGATGGTCGTCCGTGTATAGTGCAACCCGTGAGCAGTTTCGCCGCAGGAACTGGGCTCGTGCTGGGTGGGGCCCTGGTCATGTCCAACCCCCGCGCGATGCCCATCCTCGTGGTGAATCCTACGGATGCTCCGATTGTACTGAAGCGCGGATGCATAGCAGCTACTGCTATTCCCGCGGCTTCGAGTCGTGTCATCCCCGACGATCCGGTCTGCCGCGCTGCGTGCGCGACGGCGGCCGCCGGAGATGATCCGTTCACCCTACCGGACCATTTGGAATCTCGGGTTCCGAAGGACCGGTTGGATGAAGAGCAGCGCCAAGCGCTCCGCAGACTGCTGCGGCAGTATGCGGATGTGTTCATGGGTCCTGATGGTGCGGTTGGCAAGACTGACGTCGCCAAGCACCGCATCGACCTCGTGGACGAGCGTCCTCTCAAGCAGCGTCTTCGTCGGGCAGCAATAGTGCACCAAGAGGTCATAGACCAGGAGGTGCAAAAGATGCTCGACTTGGACATCATCGAACCCAGTGACAGCCCTTGGGCCAGTCCGGTGGTTATGGTGAAGAAGAAGGACGGCTCGTGGAGGTTCTGCGTGGACTATCGGAAACTCAACGATGCCACGCGGAAGGACTCATATCCTCTCCCGCACATTGAGGATACCTTCGATGCCCTGGCCGGGTCGCACTATTTCTGTGCTCTGGATCTGGCCTCCGGGTATTGGCAGGTGGAGATGGAGGAGAGTGATCGGGCGAAGACTGCCTTCGTTACCAAGAACGGGCTCTACCAATTCAAGGTAATGCCGTTCGGGCTCTGTAACGCACCAGCGACGTTCGAGCGCCTCATGGAGATGGTACTCAAAGGGTTCCTCTGGAAGCGATGTATGGTCTACATCGACGATGTCGTCGTGTATGGCCGGTCGTTCGAGGAAACCCTCACCAACCTCCAGATGGTGCTCCATCGCATCCGCGGAGCAGGGCTTAAATTGAAGCCAAGTAAGTGCGAGCTATTCGCGCAGGAAATCCTGTACTTGGGCTTCATGGTAACGGGCACCGGAGTGAGACCAGACCCCGCAAAGGTGGCGGCCGTGCAGAAATGGCCTCCGCCATGTAACGTGGCGGATGTGAGGTCCTTCTTGGGCTTCGCGAGCTACCACCGCAGGTTTATTCGCGGCTTTGTGGAGATCGCGCGTCCCCTTACTATCCTCACGGAAAAGGGCGCCGATTTTGTTTGGTCCGCCGAGCAGGCTAACGCCTTCTCGGGACTCCGGCAGGCCTTGGTAGTGGCCCCGGTGCTGCGGCACCCTCGTCCGGACTGCGAGTTCATCTTGGACACCGACGCGAGTAACTTCGCGCTCGGCGGTGTCCTCTCGCAGATCGTGGACGGGCAAGAGCGGGTAGTAGCTTATGCGAGTGTGGCCTTGAGCCGCTCTCAAATGAACTACTGTACCACTCATCGCGAGTTGCTCGCGGTGGTTACGATGACCAAGCGCTTCCGGCACTATTTGTTGGGACGCCATTTCCGCTTGCGGACTGATCATAGTTGGCTGAGATGGCTCCTCAACTATAGTGAGGCCGATGGCTTGGTGGCGCGGTGGCTCGTCAAACTCCAAGAGTATGACATGCAGATAGAGCATCGCGCTGGTAAGTTGCACGGCAACGCGGACGGCCTGTCCCGTTGTCATAAGTGCAAGAATCCGGGTTGTGCAGGGATGGCACCATTCCAGCAAGCCGCGGATTCGTCCTCAGACTCGGAATTGGACGTTCCGGGGAGACCGCAGGCCGCCGCCCCCTCTAACAACACGGCGGCCGGAGCGTCTAGGGCTCATCTCCGCGCGCGGACCCGCCGATATCGGCGAGGGCGTCCCGCATATGAAGCGGAGGTGCGGCTCAGCTCCAGCGAGTCTTCCTCTAGTCCGGCGGTGTACTCCTCGTGGGTACCCTCGTCCTCTGGAGAGTCTGAGTATGAGCGGTCCTTGCCCCCTGTGGTGATGGCCGCTGCGGCGCAGCCGGACGCGACGGATGAGGAGCCTAATTACTTGGGTGGCTACTCTCCGGCGCAGATAGCTGCGGCGCAGAGAGCTGACAGAGCTCTGGCACCGGTAATCACAACCCTTGAGGCCGGCCAGAAGCCCTCGAAGGATGAGCGAAAGACCTACAGGGAGGAGACCTTGTCTCTAGTATCTCAGTGGGAACGACTCTCCTTGAGGGATGGCCTCTTATACCGGCGCTATGAGCCACCGACCCCACTGCCTCCAATATGGCAGTTGGTGCTTCCGGCGGAGCTGCGGAAAGAAGTACTCCACCAGTTGCATGACCTCCGGGTGACCGGTCACTTGGGAATCCGGAGGACCGTCCATAGGCTACAACAGCGCTTTCATTGGCCTGGTAGCGGCTTGGACGTGCAACGGTGGTGCGCAGCCTGCCCTCGGTGTCAAGCTCGCAAAGGAGTCCCGACTCCTGGCCGCCACCCCTTAACCACGGTTAAGGCGGGCGCGCCGTTTGATCGGATAGCTTTGGATATACTGGATACCCACCGGGTCACTCCGCGCGGTTTCCGGTACATCCTGGTGATATCCGACTATTTTACCAAGTATACCGACGCCTACCCATTGCGCCGCCAGACTGCGGACGAGGTAGCTCGGTTATTGGTGAATAGATGGGTGGTGTACCATGGGGTACCTAAACAGGTACATTCGGATCAGGGCACGCAATTTGAGAGCAACCTGTTCCGGAACCTAGCACAGATGCTAGGGAGTACCAAGGTGCGGACCACCCCCTACAGGCCCCAGTCTGATGGCCAGGTCGAACGCTTTAATCGATCGGTCCTCAACATGCTGGCGGCCTTTGTGAATGATCGTGCGAATGATTGGGATGACCACCTCCCGTATGTCTTAATGGCGTACAGGTCGTCGGTCCACTCTTCGACCGGGGTTACTCCGCACGCGATGTTGTACGGCCGGGAGTTAAATTTGCCCGTGGATATAATGTATCCAACTGCGGCAGAGACCGGCGCGGTACCCCAGTGCGGTCCGGAATACGTGGAGTGGATTCGCCGCGCCCTGGCGAACGCCCATGATTTCGCGCGCGCGCGCCTGGACAAGTCTGCCCTCCGGCAGAAGCGAGGCTATGACGCCCATGCCAAGGGTAGGCCAGCTTTTGCGGAAGGCGACAAGGTGCGCTACTATTATCCGCCGCTTAAGCAAGGCAATAAATTTGCTAAGCCGTGGATAGGCCCGTTTACCGTACTGAAACAGGTGACAGATGTGGACTACCGGATCCGGAGGGATTCCGATCCGGACAGGGTTCTGGTTGTCCATATCGATAATCTGAAGAAGTACGAGGGCCCGCTTGTCATGGATCCGCTAATTCAAGATGCGGAACCGGATGATGCTCCCGTATGGGATCCGTCCGGTCAGCATCCGCGGACTCCGGACGAGCGTGTGCGCCGTATGGTGGGCCTCCCGGACCTCTCTGACCCGTCAGATGATGGACTGGGCGGCTATCAGCCAGATAACGGCGATCCGCAGGTACCTCCACTCCCTCCAGTACCTGCGGATGACGGGCGGCCACGCCGGAAACCACGTGCGCCAGCCCGGTATGGGTGGGAATAACCTTCCGCCCATGCGGATGCGTCTGCGGTACCCGTCTGTCATACTATGGATGGGTTTTAGGTCGTTCCGTGAGAGTCCGCACGACTTACCTCCGCGGGTGGCTACTTTGTGGCCATCTTCGGAGTTGAGGTCCGCGGAGACTTTCATGTCGTAACGCCGCCGCTCCGCATCCGCCCTCCTGTAGTTTCTAGCGCCAGGGACGTGCGGATGGCCTGTCCGCACCTTATGGACGGCTGTCCGGCGTATTCCGCACAACGGTTACGCTGGCCGGACGAATTTACTGATTCGGCCGAACGCCCCTGGTCCCGGGACAACCTCTTATATGGCCAGACTGAGGTTGGGATTTACGTCCGCTACGGGAGAAGCGTCTTCCCACGGATTTGGGGAACTGGCTCTGGACGCGGGGATAGTGTCCGCAGATGAGGACTGATGTCCGCGGTTCGTCCGCGTGACTCGTCCGGCGTCCGCGGCGCTTTAAGATGACGCACTTCGGTGTAGTTATCCCCCGTGAGCCACTACTGTAATTGCGGTTATGGTAGTTTAAGGTTTCTTACGGCAGGAAACCGACTATCCATTATGATAATGGAGCGGTTGTTAAGTCCGCGCGTGCGGACCAGCCGCGGCAGCGGGTGACGCTCGTTCTCGTCCGGATCGTACCTTACAATACGCGGTCCGGCCGGAATGACCGGAACCCCGGCCTCCTTCAAAGAAGGGGGTCGTATATTACATGCGCAACACTTGTGGTGGCTTCTAATTCCAATTTCATCTTCATTGGATAAGGGCAATACGCCGTACAATGGTAGACGTCCGGCCTGGACTCCGTCCGCGGGCAGCCCCGGACGTCCGCCGGCTATTGCTTTCACCATCTTTGGGCGCCTCTAGATTGGGCGCCGGTATGAAGGGTTCGCCCCCTAACCAGTGCGGTTATGGACCATGCCGGCTCCGCGTCTAAATCTATTGGCTCCGCGCTCCGGTAGTCGTTTGAGGAGGCTCTGGGCTGGACCGGGCACCGCTCCGCGGCCGGGCAGTACGTCGGGGATGCTAGTGGGCGCTTTGCAAACGCCCATAGGGCGCCCGATTGTCTGTCCGGACGTCATGGGTATGTCCGATCGCCCTGTAAGCGTGCCAGCGGCTATGGGGAGTGATTTTGTTTATTTTCCATCTCATTTATTATTTATGGGAGGATTATAAGCCACAAGTGTGTGCGTGTTTCCCGTGGAAATGCTATTCTTACTCATTTATCCCATATATGAGAAAGTTTAGAGATATATCTTTTCCCTGGTGCAATAGAGAGTAAGAAATCGGGAGATTTCTGCTTTCGCAAGAGGGGTGTAGGAGATTGTGTACATTGTATCGAAGGCTGTATGCCGTGATCTATGAAAAGCAGGCAAGCGGTGGTGGATTTATTTTCATTGCTGCTTGAGCGGTGTTAAATTTTTATTTATCGCTGCTGATAGGGTGACATAATCGTAACACCCACAAGTAGTTTGGCTTTTTGATACATTGTATACAATCTTTAACCTGCGAGGGTGATTAACTTCACGTCATTGATCGCCAGTGCGAAAGCTATTGCTAATGACTGCTGTTAATTACTGTAGTATTTTAGCGGGTTCCCCCGGGATGGCTTGTGTACACAAGCCACCCGTATACATGGCATGAAAGGAGTCACCGGGGGGAGATGCGTGTATGGGAATGCGGGAATGTAAAACGTCCTTTTGTCTGTCGATCGGGTAGATGCAGTGAATAGACGTTTCCACGGGAACGCGTCATACGATGCGTGTGCAGTATAACTGCCAACACTTGATGCCTTTAATCGATGTAATTCGACACCTTCTCGTCATTCAAGCGCTCGGCACTGGTGGAGACGGATCTGCGGATCTGACTCCCAGTGTTTAGAGCGATTAGAGCGCTTGACAATGTCGGAAAGTAGCGACGGCTGGGGAGGTGATGAAGGGAGGGAAGAGGGGTCTCTTGAGCGCGGTAATTCGTACTCGAGACCCCAGTCTAGGCCCGAGGAGGATGACCGCGAGGACATCCCTCGGGGAGCCTATGTGGGTTCTGAGGAATCCAGCTCCAGCTCCGGTTCTTACTCAGGAACCGAGTCTGAGAGCGAGGTCGCGGAGGACCGCCCCGCAGAGAGTGACTCGGCCACGGCAGGCGCCGAGCTACTCCTAGATCCGTCGCCTTTTTCTCGTATGGAAGAGGTGATGGACTGCGGTGGTGCGGGACTTGCTAGTGTGGACATTGAGTTGCACCCGTCCTCGGAGATGCTTGCGTCTCTGGGCCCGGATGAGAGTACTCGTGCGGAAACCCGTCCGGATGGCCGTGGCCGTCCGGACACCGGTTCCGCCGAGAACTCCTCGGTGTCCGCACCTGCGGAGTCTGGTCCGCACGACCAGAAGGCCCCTGGGACTTGGGCGGAGCAGGTTGACGCGGCTGAGGAAGCCGCATCCCAAGCGCCGCCCCAGGAACAGGAGTCTGGCTCGAAGGAGACCGAGAACCGAGATGACGGGTTTACATCGCCCGTCTCTAAGCGTACTCGCCGTCGAGCCCGGGAGATTGCTCAAAAGCAGTGGAGAGCCCAGCAAGAGCTGGAAGCCGCTGAGCATGGGCAATCTGAGGCCGGATCCGACCCGGACCCGGCCTCCTCGCCTCCAAAGAAGAAGAAGAAGAAGCGGCCGCACCGGAAAAAGAAGTCCGGCGGCCCCTCGCCTCAAGCAGGATCGAAGTCCGGAGGACCTCAGCCACTGGCGCCTAAGCCGGGCGGCCAGAAAGGGTCCTCCGCCAAACCCGGAGTCGCCAAGACGCCTAATCCCTCGGGATCTGGTGCGGGCGGCGCCTCCGCGGGATCCGGCCCAGGCGCGGGAGGTTCCTGTAAGCGGGTGCCTATCAAGGCACCGAAAGGAACCTCCTCTTCTTCTTCCTCCGGTACCAAGAAACCTACCGGAGCTGCGGAGGTGGGGTCAAGTCCAGTGGACAGAGGGCGTCCCGTGCCGAAGGAGGGAGATCTTCGTTTAGAACTCCTCCGGAAGCGCGCGGAGCAAGACGGGGTCCACCTGTCTGACGCCGCACTGGAAGCAGGAGCGCGGGCCTTCGTTGCGCAGCAACGGAGGGCCGCGCCCCCACGCGGGAAGAGTGTGCCCCGACAAACCAGGTCGGAGAATCGTTCGGGGGCGGCCAAAAAGAAGAAACGGTCGTCCTCGGAGCAGCCCTCTATCCAGAGGCTGCGGGCCGAAATGGGCCCCGAACTCCCTGGAGTCCGTCAGGGACACATGTTCCTCCCGCGCTACGGCAGGGATCCGCAGGGACGCCGCACCGCGGCGGCCGGCGCGGCGGCCGACACGCCTTTCACACGGCCTCGTCCACTCACGGACGAGGAGCGTGTCGGGTTGCCGCCCGAGACAGAGGAGGGTGTAATATGCCAACTCTGTCCGAAATCCCTGGACGGGTATGAGGACCCGCACCGTGCGCTCAATCGGGATCGTAGGTACCCTACCTACGACCACTTGAGTCGACACATTGCGGGGTACCACTACCCCTGGATGCAAATGTTCGTTTGCAAGAGGTGCTACTCCGGCACCCCTCAGCAACGATATTTCGCCAGTTTAGAGGCCCTAAATGATCACCGCTCGGGTGCACACCGCGGTGAGGGACTTCATCTCGTTGGGAATGAAGTGGGGCCTGTATTCAATTATGGATACATACCACCGAGGGTGGCGTCGTTCATGACTACGTCAGGGACGGCGAATCACCGGTTCTTTCACTGGGTGATTCCGTTGCGGAGCTTTGCAAACGCCCATAGGGCGCCCGATTGTCTGTCCGGACGTCATGGGTATGTCCGATCGCCCTGTAAGCGTGCCAGCGGCTATGGGGAGTGATTTTGTTTATTTTCCATCTCATTTATTATTTATGGGAGGATTATAAGCCACAAGTGTGTGCGTGTTTCCCGTGGAAATGCTATTCTTACTCATTTATCCCATATATGAGAAAGTTTAGAGATATATCTTTTCCCTGGTGCAATAGAGAGTAAGAAATCGGGAGATTTCTGCTTTCGCAAGAGGGGTGTAGGAGATTGTGTACATTGTATCGAAGGCTGTATGCCGTGATCTATGAAAAGCAGGCAAGCGGTGGTGGATTTATTTTCATTGCTGCTTGAGCGGTGTTAAATTTTTATTTATCGCTGCTGATAGGGTGACATAATCGTAACACCCACAAGTAGTTTGGCTTTTTGATACATTGTATACAATCTTTAACCTGCGAGGGTGATTAACTTCACGTCATTGATCGCCAGTGCGAAAGCTATTGCTAATGACTGCTGTTAATTACTGTAGTATTTTAGCGGGTTCCCCCGGGATGGCTTGTGTACACAAGCCACCCGTATACATGGCATGAAAGGAGTCACCGGGGGGAGATGCGTGTATGGGAATGCGGGAATGTAAAACGTCCTTTTGTCTGTCGATCGGGTAGATGCAGTGAATAGACGTTTCCACGGGAACGCGTCATACGATGCGTGTGCAGTATAACTGCCAACACTTGATGCCTTTAATCGATGTAATTCGACACCTTCTCGTCATTCAAGCGCTCGGCACTGGTGGAGACGGATCTGCGGATCTGACTCCCAGTGTTTAGAGCGATTAGAGCGCTTGACAATGTCGGAAAGTAGCGACGGCTGGGGAGGTGATGAAGGGAGGGAAGAGGGGTCTCTTGAGCGCGGTAATTCGTACTCGAGACCCCAGTCTAGGCCCGAGGAGGATGACCGCGAGGACATCCCTCGGGGAGCCTATGTGGGTTCTGAGGAATCCAGCTCCAGCTCCGGTTCTTACTCAGGAACCGAGTCTGAGAGCGAGGAAATGGGCCCCGAACTCCCTGGAGTCCGTCAGGGACACATGTTCCTCCCGCGCTACGGCAGGGATCCGCAGGGACGCCGCACCGCGGCGGCCGGCGCGGCGGCCGACACGCCTTTCACACGGCCTCGTCCACTCACGGACGAGGAGCGTGTCGGGTTGCCGCCCGAGACAGAGGAGGGTGTAATATGCCAACTCTGTCCGAAATCCCTGGACGGGTATGAGGACCCGCACCGTGCGCTCAATCGGGATCGTAGGTACCCTACCTACGACCACTTGAGTCGACACATTGCGGGGTACCACTACCCCTGGATGCAAATGTTCGTTTGCAAGAGGTGCTACTCCGGCACCCCTCAGCAACGATATTTCGCCAGTTTAGAGGCCCTAAATGATCACCGCTCGGGTGCACACCGCGGTGAGGGACTTCATCTCGTTGGGAATGAAGTGGGGCCTGTATTCAATTATGGATACATACCACCGAGGGTGGCGTCGTTCATGACTACGTCAGGGACGGCGAATCACCGGTTCTTTCACTGGGTGATTCCGTTGCGCAGCAACGGAGGGCCGCGCCCCCACGCGGGAAGAGTGTGCCCCGACAAACCAGGTCGGAGAATCGTTCGGGGGCGGCCAAAAAGAAGAAACGGTCGTCCTCGGAGCAGCCCTCTATCCAGAGGCTGCGGGCCGAAATGGGCCCCGAACTCCCTGGAGTCCGTCAGGGACACATGTTCCTCCCGCGCTACGGCAGGGATCCGCAGGGACGCCGCACCGCGGCGGCCGGCGCGGCGGCCGACACGCCTTTCACACGGCCTCGACACTTGATGCCTTTAATCAACACTTGATGCCTTTAATCAACACTTGATGCCTTTAATCGATGTAATTCGACACCTTCTCGTCATTCAAGCGCTCGGCACTGGTGGAGACGGATCTGCGGATCTGACTCCCAGTGTTTAGAGCGATTAGAGCGCTTGACAATGTCGGAAAGTAGCGACGGCTGGGGAGGTGATGAAGGGAGGGAAGAGGGGTCTCTTGAGCGCGGTAATTCGTACTCGAGACCCCAGTCTAGGCCCGAGGAGGATGACCGCGAGGACATCCCTCGGGGAGCCTATGTGGGTTCTGAGGAATCCAGCTCCAGCTCCGGTTCTTACTCAGGAACCGAGTCTGAGAGCGAGGTCGCGGAGGACTGCCCCGCAGAGAGTGACTCGGCCACGGCAGGCGCCGAGCTACTCCTAGATCCGTCGCCTTTTTCTCGTATGGAAGAGGTGATGGACTGCGGTGGTGCGGGACTTGCTAGTGTGGACATTGAGTTGCACCCGTCCTCGGAGATGCTTGCGTCTCTGGGCCCGGATGAGAGTACTCGTGCGGAAACCCGTCCGGATGGCCGTGGCCGTCCGGACACCGGTTCCGCCGAGAACTCCTCGGTGTCCGCACCTGCGGAGTCTGGTCCGCACGACCAGAAGGCCCCTGGGACTTGGGCGGAGCAGGTTGACGCGGCTGAGGAAGCCGCATCCCAAGCGCCGCCCCAGGAACAGGAGTCTGGCTCGAAGGAGACCGAGAACCGAGATGACGGGTTTACATCGCCCGTCTCTAAGCGTACTCGCCGTCGAGCCCGGGAGATTGCTCAAAAGCAGTGGAGAGCCCAGCAAGAGCTGGAAGCCGCTGAGCATGGGCAATCTGAGGCCGGATCCGACCCGGACCCGGCCTCCTCGCCTCCAAAGAAGAAGAAGAAGAAGCGGCCGCACCGGAAAAAGAAGTCCGGCGGCCCCTCGCCTCAAGCAGGATCGAAGTCCGGAGGACCTCAGCCACTGGCGCCTAAGCCGGGCGGCCAGAAAGGGTCCTCCGCCAAACCCGGAGTCGCCAAGACGCCTAATCCCTCGGGATCTGGTGCGGGCGGCGCCTCCGCGGGATCCGGCCCAGGCGCGGGAGGTTCCTGTAAGCGGGTGCCTATCAAGGCACCGAAAGGAACCTCCTCTTCTTCTTCCTCCGGTACCAAGAAACCTACCGGAGCTGCGGAGGTGGGGTCAAGTCCAGTGGACAGAGGGCGTCCCGTGCCGAAGGAGGGAGATCTTCGTTTAGAACTCCTCCGGAAGCGCGCGGAGCAAGACGGGGTCCACCTGTCTGACGCCGCACTGGAAGCAGGAGCGCGGGCCTTCGTTGCGCAGCAACGGAGGGCCGCGCCCCCACGCGGGAAGAGTGTGCCCCGACAAACCAGGTCGGAGAATCGTTCGGGGGCGGCCAAAAAGAAGAAACGGTCGTCCTCGGAGCAGCCCTCTATCCAGAGGCTGCGGGCCGAAATGGGCCCCGAACTCCCTGGAGTCCGTCAGGGACACATGTTCCTCCCGCGCTACGGCAGGGATCCGCAGGGACGCCGCACCGCGGCGGCCGGCGCGGCGGCCGACACGCCTTTCACACGGCCTCGTCCACTCACGGACGAGGAGCGTGTCGGGTTGCCGCCCGAGACAGAGGAGGGTGTAATATGCCAACTCTGTCCGAAATCCCTGGACGGGTATGAGGACCCGCACCGTGCGCTCAATCGGGATCGTAGGTACCCTACCTACGACCACTTGAGTCGACACATTGCGGGGTACCACTACCCCTGGATGCAAATGTTCGTTTGCAAGAGGTGCTACTCCGGCACCCCTCAGCAACGATATTTCGCCAGTTTAGAGGCCCTAAATGATCACCGCTCGGGTGCACACCGCGGTGAGGGACTTCATCTCGTTGGGAATGAAGTGGGGCCTGTATTCAATTATGGATACATACCACCGAGGGTGGCGTCGTTCATGACTACGTCAGGGACGGCGAATCACCGGTTCTTTCACTGGGTGATTCCGTTGCGCAGCAACGGAGGGCCGCGCCCCCACGCGGGAAGAGTGTGCCCCGACAAACCAGGTCGGAGAATCGTTCGGGGGCGGCCTAAAAGAAGAAACGGTCGTCCTCGGAGCAGCCCTCTATCCAGAGGCTGCGGGCCGAAATGGGCCCCGAACTCCCTGGAGTCCGTCAGGGACACATGTTCCTCCCGCGCTACGGCAGGGATCCGCAGGGACGCCGCACCGCGGCGGCCGGCGCGGCGGCCGACACGCCTTTCACACGGCCTCGTCCACTCACGGACGAGGAGCGTGTCGGGTTGCCGCCCGAGACAGAGGAGGGTGTAATATGCCAACTCTGTCCGAAATCCCTGGACGGGTATGAGGACCCGCACCGTGCGCTCAATCGGGATCGTAGGTACCCTACCTACGACCACTTGAGTCGACACATTGCGGGGTACCACTACCCCTGGATGCAAATGTTCGTTTGCAAGAGGTGCTACTCCGGCACCCCTCAGCAACGATATTTCGCCAGTTTAGAGGCCCTAAATGATCACCGCTCGGGTGCACACCGCGGTGAGGGACTTCATCTCGTTGGGAATGAAGTGGGGCCTGTATTCAATTATGGATACATACCACCGAGGGTGGCGTCGTTCATGACTACGTCAGGGACGGCGAATCACCGGTTCTTTCACTGGGGTCCATGGCGCTTTGCACAGCGCATCATGGACGATGCCTGGAGGCAGTCTGGCGTTGTGTCCGCGGGCTCGAGCTACACCGCTCGCCTGACGGCTACAATGGGCCAGACCCCGGCGGAGTTCCAGGAGGCGGAAGCCGCCCGGACAGCAGCAGAGGCTGTCCGTGAACCGCCGGTGATCCAGGCCGGTGAAGAACGGCACCGGGTGACCATGATCGTGTCGGAGATGCCGCAGATCGCGGCCAAGACACGAGTGGCTACTCCTAAGCCGCGCCCCCAGCCAAAGACTCAGGGGAAGAGTTCGTCCGCCGGAAAGACTCCGGCCGGGACGACGCCCTTGCAGTCTCCGGGTGCGCTGACTCAGGAGGACTACCCGGGCTTGCTCGAGGTGACGGTACCCGCGGGTCCGTCTGAGGGACGGGTGGTGGCAGACACCTCCGCCTCCTCGAGTACCGCGTCGGCGGTCCCGCCAAGGACTCCACGCGTGACTCCCTCGGTAGCGAGCAGTAGCGGACGTGCGGTACCTCTCACGAGGTCGGCGTCCGCGTCCTCGTTGGTAGTTGAGGGGACGTCCGCAGGGTGGCAAAGCACTGCCTCCCTGGACTTGGACCCCCTCGACGCCACGGCGGACGTACGCCGGAGGCTCGGTCCCACGACCGCCAGCGTCTACGAGACTTTCCGCGAGTCTGTAGGCCAGGCGGTCGGCCATCGTCGCGATGGTATGGACCGGATCCCCGGTGATCCGGCGTTGGTGAACCTGCCGGTGCCTCGAGCCATTCGTGACTTGGGGTCCGCAGGTGTAGCCGCGTTGGTCCGCGCTCGGGAGGAGCACCCCTGGGATCACCCCCAGCGTGGTCGACTCACCCGAGCGGCGGAGTACCTTGTGGCGGAGATGGACAGCTCTCTGGATCGGTTCAGCCGGTGCCGCGCCGAGGCCTCCCGTGTCGCATGCGATCTCGCATACGACCAGGGCCTCATGGAAGGCACCCGGCGGAGCCTAGAGAGCTACCGGACTTTGTCGGCCGTCATTGAGCGGCGCGCGTTCGACCAGGGTCGGACCGCCGCTCTTGCCGAGCAGTCCGGGGCGTCCGCCCCCGCCCCAGAGGTGGCCGCACGGATGGAGCACCTGGAGGCTGAGAATGAGCAGCTACGGCGTCGTCTTGACGAAGCCGAGGCCGCTCGGACTCGCCTAATCCAGGGCGTCGATGACCCCGAGTCGTCCGCCCTGAACCAGGCGGCTCTCCGGCGCGCGGATGCTGCTTTGGAGCTGGCCATCTACCCATACCTAGTCCAGGTGTGGGGAGAACGGACGGCCGGTCCACAGCGCACCCGCGATACGGTGGAGATGTTCCGCGCCATAGCAGATCTCGGCGCGACATCTCTACCGGCCTCCGTTGTGATGGCTCCGTCAGGACCCGGATTGCAGGGCTCACCACAAAAGCCCGTGCAAGCTCCACCGGGCCTGCCTCATCCGCCCGTGCAGCCGGCTTTCAATATGCCGGCTCCGCTGCTTCCGCGGCGTAGGGACCCGTCACCGCCGCCAGACCCCAAGACAGGCGGCACGGATGAGGAGCCGATGACGACGGAGGAAGGCTAGGGTGCTAGCCTCGTCGCTGCACGTGTGCGGCGGCGTGCCGGAGTCGCTCCCGCGGCTCCGCCCTGCCTCAGACCCGTTCTGCGGATCTGAGGAGCCGGCCGGCAGGGCGGTCGGCAACATTTTAGAGGTACTATCACTTTTGATCACTCGGTGTGTCGTTTTACAAAATTTCTAAATTTAAAGTCTAACCTTAAAGATATTCCAAAGACTCGACACACCGTCCTTTTATAACGGATGACCTTTCAAGGTCATCACACGGTTTTGGACCACCTCGGTCAAAATTTTAGCTTGTTTATGAGGATTTATTCAAAATTGCAAAGCGCGTTATAGTTTACTCCATAAGTCCGGGGGTAGTTCCCCATTCTTCCAAAAAGGGACTCTTAAAGTCCTAGTGTTTGCGCCGTGACTTCCGGGCGTTGCCATCGTGCCTTCTTCCGGCCCCCGCCATGCGAAGCCTTCGTCGGGTTTCGAGCATTTTGGGCGCGGGTGGAACATGTTGGGGACCAACATTGTAAGAAGGGGGTAATGTGGCGATTTTGCCCTAAGCACGCGGCAGGTGATTGTAAACATAAAAGCCATTTATGTGGCCTTTTTGTACTTGGCCTTGTTTTGACATGCTCCGTTCGAGCGTGCGTTGCTACGGCGACGTATTGTAATTTACGCTCCAGTAAACTATAACAATGGATCGATTTAACCTCGCGTGCGCCCTGCAGTTTCTGGTGTATTATATATACACTGGAAGCGACTCGTTCGAGGAGATTGTCCAAGATCGAGACTAGGACGCACACGAGGCTCGCCATGAGCTTTGTGTTCCCTGGGTCTGAGTAGTGGGCTCCTAGAGCCCTGGGGACGATTTCCGTGGGGAGGCCCGGGCTGGGAGAGACGAGTTGCTGACTCGGGGGCCTTCGGCCCTGTGGATCGCCAGCTCTCTCCCTTCCCGGGACATGTGACAGAGGCTCTGGCCAGCATGTCGGACTGTACGGGGTTCCGTCCCCGAGGCAGACCGCGGCTCGCCAGGCCCCGCCAGTTAACACCGTGGTGATGAACCAGTTTCTGAACGGTGTCCGTAGGCCTGGGAGTGTCGGGTGGGCTGTTACCTGGTTACCGTTAATGATAGAGTGGTTACCGTGTCCGCAGCGACCTCCGGTGAGCGGCGCCGCCGCAAGGATCCGGAATAGCGGATGCGCGTCCGCAAGGACTCGCGGTGAGAGGACTATCCTCGAGGATCCCGAAGAGCGGACGATAGTCAATAACTTTACACTCATTTAGACATTTATTAAAGTGGAAGAATCCGTTTCTGAAATTCGTTATCAATTTCAGAAACCGCATATATTAGAATATATAGCACTGTTGCAGCTCTCAAAATATGTCAGGTCGCCCCTGAAGTGGAGTTTGAACATATCGTAAAAACGCAAGATGTGAACGAATTGTTTACATCTGCGCTAACATAAACAAATACATGTATTTATAGGTAATTGACTGGATACAGTGTTTGAGGCCCGAGGTCGTGTCTGGGCCATAACACCTACGAGCTTGCGAGTGCGTCCGCGGCACAGACACGACCGAGGGCCTCAACCACTGTATCCAGTCAATTAATTTATTATTATATGCCGCGCCATGATATGCACACCCCTCGGGAGAGACATGATTACAAATGCTGACATTTTCTAGCCAATTCAAACCCTGAAAGCAAATAATTTTATGGACATTTTCATGTACTACAAAACCAAAAAACGTCATTTAACCAGCGCATGAATACGTAAACTTCAAAAGACCATCGGTTGCTATGCGCGACGCAGGTCGATATGAAGGCGGTCAATACCGCAATATATTGGACCGATTGCACTCTGTGTATTCCATTGTAGCATTTTCGTAGGCATATAATAATCCCGTATATTGTCGTTATTTGCAACACAAAAGAATCTAACTGAATATTTGGGGTTCCATGCCCGTAGATATTTACCTGGTCGACGACCTTGTCAAGGCTGGGCGGAAAGGAATGGCGAGACGTCATGAGTTATGACTACACTGAAGACAAACTTGAAGGTCCACAGGTCGCATTGACTACACAAGATTTATAGCTATGATGTCAGACACATCATTCTACTGTCCTAATAAACATGCATGTTCTGTCATCAATGATAAATGTATATTTGTCTGTTCACATGACAAACTCTGACGTATGATCATTCACAACCATCACCAGTTTTTCATTTCACAACAATTGTCATATTACTATTGTGGCGATTTTGCCCATAGATCGCGGCAGGAGTCTTTGCAAAACACTAACCAGTTTTACGGTCTGTTTTTGAACACTTCACTTCGAAGCACGCATTGCCCTGGCAACGCTCTCTAATCCTCTCTCGCCCAGTAAACTATAACAATGGTTTGACCTATATCTCCTTCATGCTTCGTGTATTGGGGTTTATATACTCTGGTACCATTTTGATCTGTGAGTTGTCTCAGAGCAAGGCGAGAGGGACAACGGGGAGCTCAGCCTAAATGCGTCGCGGGCCCTGGGGACGACTTCAATAGGGGGCTCGGGCTGGGGTAGACCTTGATGACTTGGGGGCGCACGCCCTCTGGATCACCGGTCTTCTCCACCCGGGATGGTGCGACACAGGCTCTGGCAGACTGTCGGGCTGTCCGGGGTTCCATCCCCGAGGCAGACCGTGGCGAGCTAAGCCTCACAAGTTAACACCACGGTGATGATCGTGTATCTGAGTGGTGTCTGCATGTTTGGGCTCGTTGGGTGGGCTGCCACCTGGTTAAAGTTCTGATGATAGAGTGATGACTGCGCCTGCAGTGACCCTCGGTGAGCGGACTTCCGCGAGGATCCGGGGATAGTGGGTGCGCGTCCGCGATGACCTGTGGTGAGAGGACTATCCTCGAGGATCCCGGATAGCGGACGACGTTAAAACTTTACATGGGTGCCGTGACCAGGATCAGTCCGACGGCGTTCCATTGCAGCCTACTGTCACAGTGTTTTGCTCCCTCTTCCCTGGGGACCTTTTGCCTCCCCCAGGACAGCTTGACAAAATAATGAGTGAGAAAGAGAAAGGGAAAGAGACAGTCAATGGGAATGGGAAAGGTAGTCCGATTTCCAGCCGGACACGGTCGCAGGATGACCGCGGCTCGCCTCAGTGCGAGTCCGGCGGAGATCAGGGATGGCCGGATGACCCCGCGGACACGACCCAGTCTACGGAGGCAACTCCGGCGTCCGCGGCTCCGTCTACGGACGTGGAGTCGAGCCCTGCGGGGCCGCAACTTCCGTTGCCGCCAAGGCCTGGCCTCGACGTACTTGGCGCGGTGGGCGGAGCTGGAACGGCTTCACTCTGCGCCAGCCCTTGTCCGGACGACCGCATCGACCGGCACTCTCCTGCGGGACATCTCCGGGTGTCCGGAATCGAGTGCCAGTCACCGCGGTTGGCCCCGGGCAGATGGACGAAGTGTTCCGGCTGCCAAACCCGGCTGGGTGGACTCCCTTGAGAGCCCCCAGTTCGGATGCCGGACGGTCCGTGCAGGGTGTAATGGATCAGCTCACAGACACCTTAGCTGAGCTGGCTCCATTGGGGCACTACGACCGCGCCCGGTCGCCTCATCAGAGACGATCAGATCGGCGGAACCGCTCGCCCTCCCCGAATTCATCGAGTCTTACGGGGCCAATATCGGAGAGGGAGCAGCGGCTGTGTGGCCCCTCCCCCAGTCCTGCCAAGTCCGCAGGCGCCAGTGGCCTTAGCAATGGGATCCGCACCGGCTCCGTGACTTACGGGCACCACGCTGGCTACTGCTTCGACCGTTCCTACCGCCGGAGTGTCCGCCGCGTGGTCAGCTTATCCTGGCAATTAGGGTGTGTCGGGCATGCAGTGGCAACTGGCGGCTCCGGCCCCTAGTTACATCAGCTATGCCGCCCCGTCTGGAACCTATCCAGTAGGATCGACGGGAGTCCCGACCGCACCAAGTCAGGGTGGGCAATTTATAGGTATGTACCCAGCGGCGAGCGTGTGCTTCCCAGCTTCCATGCCCGTGGCGTACGGGTCCGCTTCGGTGGACTCTGCTGCAGGGGCAGGAGGCGCACGGACTCTGCTGTCTTACACTGCCGACCCCATAGCTGGATCCGCCAACCGGGCGCGCTGAGTCCGTGACTGAGTACGCTTTTAACTTTCGCATACTCGGAGAGCTTATCCGGACATGGAAGCCAGTCGGTTTGAGCCGATGCTGATTGACCAATTCATCGACGGCCAGCCTTACCACATATCATACGGGCTGGCCACGCACGAAAAGCGATCGATGGAAGAGGCAATTAACTCTGCCCTTGCAATAGAGGTAGCTCTCCGCCCCAGACAGATGCCTCCGGCCCCAGCTTCGGCCCCGGCTGTTCCTTTGCAAGCGGCGATGCCTGCTCCGGTCAAGTCCGACACCCACGCGATGCCTATCCTCGTGGTGAATCCCACGGATGCGACGCGGCTGTGTGGCAGCTACTGCTACGCTCGCGTCGTCTAGCCGGGTTATCCCTGACGACCCTGTGTGTCGTGCTGCGTGCGCGGCAACGGTCGCCGGAGATGAACTGTTCACCCTGCCGGACCATCTGGAATCTTGAGTTCCGAAGGACCGGCTGGATGAAAATCAGCGTCAAGCTCTCCGCAAGCTGCTCCGGCAGTATGCGGATGTATTCATGAGTCCTGACGGTGCGGTTGGCAAGACAGACGTGGCCAAACACCGCATCGACCTCCTGGATGAGCATCCTATTAAACAGCGTCTACGGCGAGCAACGATAGTGCACCATGAGGTCATAGACCAGGAGGTGCAAAAGATGCTCGAGCTAGACATCATCGAACCCAGTGATAGCCCTTGGGCAAGTCCTGTGGTTATGGTGAAGAAGGACAGCTCGTGGAGGTTCTGCGTGGACTATTGTAAACTCAACGATGCCACGCGGAAGGACTCATATCCTCTTCCGCCAGGACACCCTCGATGCCCTGGCTAGATCGCACTACTTCTGTGCTCTGGATCTGACCTCCGGGTATTGGCAGGTCGAGATGGACGAGAGTGATAGGGCGAAAATTGCATTTGTTACCAAGAACGGGCTCTACCAATTTAAGGTAATGCCGTTCGGGCTCTGTAGCGCACCAGCGACGTTCGAGCGCCTCATGGAGATGGTCCTTACCCCCTGTGGTGATGGCCGCTCGTGCGCAGTCGGACGAGTCAGATGAGGAGCCGAACTACTTGGGCGGTTACTCTCCGGCACAACTGGCTGCGAAGCAAAGAGCTGACATTGCTCCGGCCCCAGTAATAAAAGCCCTTGAGGCCGGCCAGAAACCCTTCAAGGATGAGCGGAAGACCTACAGGGAGGAGACCCAGTCTCTCATCTCCCAGTGGGAAAGACTCTCCTTGAGGGATGGCCTCTTGTACCGGCGTTATGAGTCACCGAGCCCACTGCCTCCCATTTGGCAGTTGGTGCTTCGGGCGGAGCTGCGCAAAGAAGTGCTCCATCAGTTGCATGACCTCCTAATAACCGATCACCTGGGAATCCGAAGGACCGTCCATAGGCTACGACAGCGCTTTCACTGGCCTGGTAGCAGTTTGGACGTGCAACGATGGTGTACAGCTTGCCCTCGGTGTCAGGCTCGCAAAGGAGTTCCGGCTCCTGGCCGCCACCCCTTGACCACCGTTAAGGCTGGCGCGCCTTTTGACTGTATCGCCCTGGACATACTGGATACCCATCGGGTCACCCCGCATGGTTTCCGGTACATCCTGGTGATCTCGGAATTTTTCGCCAAATATACCGATGCGTACCCACTACGCCGCCAGACTGCGGACGAGGTAACTTGGTTGCTGGTGAATAGGTGGGTGGTTTACTATGGTGTACCTAAGCAGGTACATTCTGATCAGGGCACACAATTTGAAAGCAACCTGTTCCAGAACCTGGCACAGATGCTGGGCAGTACCAAGGTGCAGACCACCCCTTACAGGCCCCAGTCGGACGGACAGGTTGAGCGCTTTAACCGGTCCATCCTGAACATGCTGGTGGCCTTTGTGAATGATCGTATGAATGATTGGGATGACCACCTCCCGTATGTCTTAATGGCGTACAGGTCGTTGGTCTACTCTTCGACCGGAGACCACTCTTCGACTGGAGTTACTCCGCACGCAATGTTGTATGTCCGGGAACTCAACCTGCCCGTGGATATCATGTATCCAATTGCAGTAGAAACCAGTACAGTGCCCCAGTGCAGTCCGGAGTACGTCGAGTGGGCTCGCCGCGCCCTGGCGAACGCCCATGATTTCACCCGAGCGCGCCTGGACAAGTCGGCCATTGAATTTGAATTGAATTTATTAATTTATATAGCGCACCTATTTGTGACATTCTAGGGCACTTCACAGCTAGCTGGGCCCTTCATTGTGGAGACACTTATACATAAGTGTCAGCAGTTTAAACTTTGACCGTTGATGTATAGGGAGCCAGTGGAGTTCTCTCAATGCCTCAGTTGAGCTGCCGAGAACAACTTTGGCTGCCATGTTTTGGACGAGCTGGGCAGGCTTGATAGTGGACATTGGGAGGTCGATATACAGTCCATTACCATAGTCTAAGTGAGACATAACCAGTGCTTGGACCAGTGTTTTGCAGGATTCAGTGGTGAGATGATTCCTGAGAGCTCTGATGTTCCTGAGGTTAAGTGCTGCCAGTCGACATTTGTGTTTGATGTGATCCTTGAAGTTGAGCTCCTGATCCATCCAGACACCCAGGTACTTTAGACTCTGACGGGGAGACCTCAGCACCACCAACATGAATCTCAGACATAGCGCATTTGCCCAGCTGTGAGCGATGTCCAAACAGGATCAGTTCAGTTTATTTTGAGTCTGTTTTCTGACATCCATGACCTAACTGACTGTAAACACCGCTGTAGTTCACCTTGTGCATGGTGCTCAGCTTGGAAGGTTGGGTCGAATGCGCAGTAGACAGCATGGTAGTCAGCCGCTGATATGGACACCAAAATCCGCCACCACATGTTGCAAAGTGCTCGCGTACATGATTGGACCAGCAGCACTTCCCTGTGGTACTGAAAACGGCAGTTCATGTGTCTTTGATGTTGTATCACAGATTTTGACCTGAAGTACACGATCCCTGAGATACGATTCACACCAGTCAAGATGTCATGGTCGACAGTGTCGAATGCGGCACTGAGGTCGATGGTTACAAGACCAGTTATGGACTGGCGTTCCATGTTCCAGAGTATGTCATTAACAACTTTTATGACAGCTGATTCAGTACCATGGAACTTTCGATAAGCATTCTGATACTCTGGGAGCAATTGGTTGGTTGTTTTCAAGATAAGGGCATAGCTGTGACAATGCTGCTTTTTCAGATAGCTTTGACACAAAGCTAAGATTGCTGATGGGTCTGTAATGCCCCAGCACATCTTTGTCCAGACTGGTTTTCTTAATGAGTGGTGTTACGATCGCATTTTTCCAACTGCTAGCGAACGTGGAGGATGCAAACGAAAGGTTGATCATCCTGGTGAGCAGCGGTATGACGATGTCGTTGTTTTTCCAGAAGGATCTTTGTAGGGATGGGGTCAGATCCACAGCTGGTTGGTTTTGAGGATTTGAGAAGATTTGCTACCTGTTCTTTGGTGACATGGTGGAAACAGGTAAACGTGCATGAAGTTGACGCTGTTGGCTTGTACAGGCTGAATTCGTCCAGGTCAGCTCTGATGTCATGGATCTTGGACATGAAAGAGTCAGCAAAGGCATTGGCGAGGCATTCATCCGAGTGGGTGCTTGGGAGTACAGCCTCCAGGGAGCGACCTGTGAGCTGAGCCACAACACTGAACAGTTTTCATGTGTCACCGAGACATCCTTCCACCAATCGGTTCACATGGAAGGATTTAGACTCACTGAGATGTTCCTTGTAGTTGTCACAAGCTTTCCTATAGGCAATCCAGTCATTGCTGTCTTTGGAGAGTCTCCATTTTCTCTCAAGGCACCGCTTTGTGCGTTTTAAATCCAGTGCTGTATGGTCGAACCACAGGACTCGTTTTCGGGACGATATTCTCTTGATTGTTAGAGGAGCATGCTCATCCACCACACGCCGAAATGATGAGTTGTATGCTTCAACCAGAGAGTCAATATCTGTGGAATCATTGGCGAGCAGAGTGTCGACTGTCTTCTGGATATCACTAGCAAATCCATCAACGTCGATGTGTTCCAGTTTACGGTACTGAACAGTTTCGATCACAACTTCTGGTTTTGGAATATTCAAGCGTGTTGTGATGAATGAATGATCGGAGATGAAGCAGTCTTGGGTTGGCACTTCTATCTTGATGGGGCTGTTTTCACTCGTCACGATGTAGTCTATTGTGTGACCGCTGGTGTGCGTTGGGCATGACACATGTTGTGTTAACCCGAAATTCTGGAAGATAGTTTCCAGTGCAATCCGGCTGGGATCAACAGTTTCCTCGTAGTGGACGTTGAAGTCACCACAGATGATCAGGTTGCAGTACTCCGCTTGAACCAGGGACAGAAATTCTGAGAATTCTGTGAGGAACGAATTGACAGTTACCGGGTGCTTTGAACTGTATGGGGGCCTGTAGATGATGACGACGTGGCATGGAGTGTTCTGGGAATTCAGCTTCCAAAATGAGAATTCAAAAGATGATTTTTCACCCTCTGCGCACAGTCTGACATCCAGGAGATGGTTGAAGAGTACAGCCGTGCCGTCCCCTGGTCGATTGGATCTTGACGTGAAATGAAACTTCAGAGAAGTACTTCGCATTTGGGCTATTGGCACATGATCGTCTGTTTTTATCCAGGTTTTCTGTGATGGCGCAGAAGTCAATGTCGTTGGTGATGACATGATGTAGGACTTAGGATGACATGATGTAGGACAGATATTTTGTTTCGGATGGATCTGACATTCACTAGGGCAAAGTTCATGTCAAAGTCCCTGTTGACATTTTGAACACAGGATTCAGCCCATGGAATTTGAGTCAAATTATCCTGATTTGACCGATTTGGCCGTTTGATAGACAGGTCATGGTTTGCAGTGATCACTGTTGTGATAGGTCTTTGTTTTCTTGTGCCGGCCCTACAACGCATGTATTGTTGCTGGTTATAACCAACACACATGATTGTCACATACAGCAGGTGGGTCACCGTAACTGTTGCTAGCAAATGGGTCATGTATTGATGTATCCACTGGGGCATGACTATGTTATAGCCAGCGTATGTAAGTCCATGCTAATGGCCAGCTTGAAAGTCCAATTGAGAACTGAATATTTGTGAGAATATGTGTATATTCCTCCAAAACATATGCAATGAGGATGATATCAGTAATCCATGGTGTTTCACATATTGTCCTAGTTCAGAATTATATGGTCCTGATAAATCGTTCGTTGTGAATTTTTGAGTGAGACTTTGATTGTGTGTTGGCAGCCTGTCAGGTGCAAAGGCCATCCGGCAGAAGTGTGGCTATGATGCCCATGCCAAGGGCAGGCCTGCTTTTGCTGAAGGCGACAAGGTGCGCTATTATTATCCGCCGCTTAAGCAAGGTAATAAATTTGCTAAGCCGTGGATAGGCCCGTTTACCGTGCTGAAATAGGTGACGTGGACTACCGGATCCCTAGGGATTCTGATCCAGATAGGGTTCTGGTGGTCCATATCAACAAACTGAAGAAGTACGAGGGCCCACTCGTCATGGATGCACTCATACAAGATGCGGAACCGGATGATGCTCCTCTTTTGGACACTTCCGGTCAGCATCCGTGGACTCGGACGAACATGTGCACCGTATGGTGGGTCTTCCAGGACGACATTACATCAGTCCGCAGGTATCACCAATCCCTCAACACCTGCGGATGATGGGCGGCTACGCCGGAAACCCCGTGCGCCGACCCGATATGGGTGGGATTAACATTCCGCCCATGCGGATGCGTATGCGGTATCCATCTATCACACCAGGGATGGATTTTAGGTCGTTCCGTAGGGATCCGCACGACTTTCCTCCATTGGTTAACCCAACGCCTACGCTGGCCGGACCACTTCTGTGGATTTGCCGGACGCCCCTTGGTCACGGGACAACCTCTTATATGGCCAGACTGAGGTTGGGATTTACGTCCGCTACGGGGAAAGCGCCTTCCCACGGAATTGGGGAAATGGCATATGGATGTGGGGAATGTGTCAGGATGTGAGGACTGATGTCCACGGTTCGTCCGCGTAACTCGTCCGGCGCTCCGGAAGATTCCGGACAACGCATCTCGGTGTGTTGTCAACCGTGAGCCACTACTGTAAGGTTGTTTATAGTAGGATAAGATTTCTAATGGCAGGAAATCGTTTAACCATTATTTTTAATGGACCGGCTGTTAAGTCCGCATGTGCGGA
Source organism: Terebella lapidaria (assembly GCA_949152475.1). NCBI lineage: Eukaryota > Metazoa > Annelida > Polychaeta > Terebellida > Terebellidae > Terebella > Terebella lapidaria. The sequence continues at coordinate 9,182,192 of OX424559.1, read as the reverse complement.
CCAGTCAACGCAGCGGGTGACGCTCATTTTCGGATCGTACCTTACAATACACAGTTCGGCCGGAATGACCGGAACCCCGGCCTCCTTCTAAGAAGGGGGTTGTATTCTACATGCGCAGCATACTTTGTGGTTTCTAATCCCTATCACTACCATCGGATAAGGTCAATATGCCATTTTATGGTGCTTGTCTGGATCTGGACTCTGTTCGCAGGCAGTTCCGGACGAGCGCTTGCTATCGATTTCATCATGTTTGGGATTCTCTAGATTGGGCGCCGGCATGAAGGGTTCGCCCCCTAACCATTGAGGTTATGGACCTGCCAGTACCGCTTCTAAATCTATTGGATTCACGCTCCGGTGTTCGTTGTATGGGCTCTGGGCTTGACCGTGGCATTGCTCCGTGGTTTTACTGTACGTTGGAATTGCTAGTGGGCGCCCACAGGGCGCCCAATTGTCTGTGGGGCTACAATGGGCATGCTCGATCGCCTTGTAAGCATACCAGCGGCTATGGGGAGTGTTTATATTTATTTATCCATCTCATGTTATTATTTACTGAGTGGATTATATAAACCACAAGTATGCGTGCATTCCGTGGAAACGCTATTCTTTCTCATTTGATATTACATTGAGATAAGTTTAGTGATATATCTTTTTCCTGGTGCAATAGAGAGTGAGAGATCGGGAGATTTTTCCTTTCGTTAGAGGGGTGTAGGAGATTGTGTGCTGTGTATCAGAAGCTAGTTTGCCGTGATCTATGAAAAGCAAGCAAACGGTGGTGAATTTATTTTCCTTACTGTTTGAGTGGTAGTAAATGTATTTTATCGCTGCTGATAGGTGGACATAATCGTAACATCCACAAGTAGATCGACTTTTGATACAGTGTATACAATCTCTATCCTGCTGTGGTGATTAATTTCACGTCATTTACCGCCAATGCGGCAGCTATAGCTAATGACTGATGTTAGTTACTGTATCTGATTTGGGATCCCCCGGGATGGCCTGTATTTAGGCCACCTGTATACATGGCATGACAAGGAGTCACCGGGGGGAGATGCGTGTGTGTGTATTAGCCTGCAGAGAAAACGTAATTCGTTTGTCGGCCTGTATCGATCAATGCTATGAATATACGTTTCCACGGAGACGAGTTATACTGCTGTGCGTGCAGAATAACTGCCAGCCTCAATGCTGTAAAAACATTGCAACTGCCAAACACTCGTCATTCGAGCACTCGGCACCGGTGGAGACAGATCTGCGGGTCTGACTCCCAGTGTTTAAGCGACTTAGAGCGCTCGAATTATGTCAGAAGAAAGTGACGGGGAAAGTTTGGGAGGGAAGGTGCCTCCAGACATTGATCGCGAGGTCCAGTCCGGAGATGAGTCCCTTGAGAGCGATAACTCGTGTTCAAGACGAACCGGCTCGGAAGATGATGGCCGCGAGGCCGTCTCCAGGAGCCAGCACACGGGTTCTGAGGAATCCAACTCCGGCAGCGATGTCGAGAGTGTGGTTGACAGGCAGGAATGCGCTGTAGAGAGCAACTTGGCCGCTATAGGTGCCGAGCAGCTCCTCGATCCGTCTTCGCTTCCAAATGTGGAAACGTTGATGGACTACAGCGAGGCGGGCCCTGTTGGTGTGGATATCGTGTTGCATCCACCTGCGGAGATGCTTGCATCTTTGGGCGTCGATGAGAGTACTCATCCGGAAACCCGTCCGGATGACCGCGGTTGTCTGGATACCGTACCCGGCGAGAACTCCTCGGTTTCCGCACCTGCGGAGCCTGTTCCACCTGTTAAGGGGAAGTCTGCGAGTTGGTTTGACCAGGTCGATGCGGAATTATCTGCATCCCACGTCCAGCCGGACTCCCAGGCGCCCGGCTTGGAGAAGTCCGCGGAGGAGGATGACGGGTTCGCCTCGCCCATCTCCAAGCATACTTTCTTCGAGCCCAAAAGATTGCCGAGAAGCATTGGGAGGCCCGGATGAAACTGGAGGCCTCTAACAACGGGCAATCAGAGTCCGGACCTGATAAGGAACTGGACAGATCCGCACGCAAAAAGAAGAGGAAGCACCGGAAGCGCTCGAAGTCTTCGGGCTCGCGCTCCAGCACTCATCCATCTGGGTCCGGACCTAAGTCCGGGGGATCCAAGGCGCCGCCACCCAAGAAGGCTGGCGCCGGAGGGTCCTCCACCAGGTCCGGAGGTACTAAGGCACCAAATCCTTCGGGAGGCAGTGCGGGCAGTACCTCCGCAGAGTACGGCCAGGGTGTGGGTGGTTCCAGCAAAGGGACTTCCTCCGGGAAGTCAAAAGGAACCACCTCCGGGAAGTCCTCCGGCCAGAAAAAGTCGTCCGGATCTGCTGAGTGTGGGTCTTCGCCAGTAGACGCGGGCCGCCACATGCCGCAGGAAGGAGACCTCCGCCTGGAGCTCCTCCGTAGGCAAGCGGAAGCGGACAGGGCTTCGGACCTGTCTACGGCCGCGTTGGCGGCGGGGTGGCAAGCTTTCGTTGAGAAGCAACGGAAGGCAGCCGCCCAGCGTGTGAAAGAAGCCGACCAACGGGCAAAGAGTGTGCCTAGACGAACTTGGTCGAAGTCTCGTTCGGGGAAATCATCACACCGACGATCCTCCTCGGAGCAGCCTCCCCTCAAGAAGCTGTGGGCCGAAATGGGCCCTGAGCTCCCTGGTTTGCGTCAGGGCATCACGTTCCTTCCACGGTATGGCAGAGACGCGTACTCCCGACGGTCGTCGGGAGCCGACACGCCTTTCACAAGGCCTCGTCCACTGACGGACGAGGAGCATGCCGGGCTGCCACCCGTGACAGGAGACGGGGGTCGAGTGCCCCTTCTGTCCACGCTCACTGGACGAGTATGAAGACCCGCATAATGCCCTCAACCAGGACCATAGGTACCCTTCTCACGACCACCTGAGCCGGCATATTGCGGGTTATTATTACCCCTGGGTGAGGCTATTTCTATGCAGACGGTGTTATTTACGTGGCCCTCAGGAGAGATTCTTCCCCAGTTTAGAGGCCTTAAACGCTCACCGCGCAGGTGCACACGCGGTGAGGGACTTCACACTGAAGGTGACGAAGTCGGGCCTGTATTCAATTATGGATACATTCCACCTTGGGTGGCGCCGATCATGACCACGTCAGGGTCGACGAAGAACCGTATTTTCCACTACGGTCTGTGGTGCTTCGGACAAAGCGTCATGGACGACTGTTGGAGAGAGTCTAGCATCATGTTGGCAGGCTCGAGCTACGCAACTCGCCTGACGGCAACTATGGGCCAGACCCCGGCAGAGTACAAGATGGCAGCAGAGGCCGTCTGGACAGCAGCAGAGGCTGTCCGTCAACCACCGGAAGTCCAACAGGTGGAAAAACGGATTACCACGGTCGTGTCGAAGATGCGATTGAGGCCAAGACATGCGTGGCCTCTCCTAAGCCGCCGAGCACCCCCTCAAAGACCAAGGGGAAGAGCTCGTCCTCCGGAAACGCTCCGGACAGGACGACCACCCTTCGCTCCAGGTGCCCTGTCGGCGGAGGAATATCCGGCCTTGCTGGAAATGACGGTCCCCGGAGGTCCGGAGGTGCGCCACCTATCTCGAGGTCATCGTCCGCGTCCTATATTCCGATTGAAGAGGCGTCCGCGGGATAGCGAAGCATCGCCTCCCTGAACATGGACTCCGTCAATCTGGTGGAGGACGTTTTCCGACAGTACGGTTCTGAGACCGCCAGGGCCTACACGACTCTCCGCGAGTCTGTAGGCCAGGTGGTCGGCCATCGTCGAGATGATTTGGAACGGGTACCGTCGGATCCAGCGCTGGCCAACCTGCCGGTACCCTGAGCCATTGTTAACTTGGGATCCGCAGGAGACCGCGTTGGTCCGCGCGTGGGAAGAACACCCCAGGGATCACCCCCAGCGAGGCAGGCTCACCCAAACCGCGGAGTACCTCATTGCGGAGATGGACCACTCTCTGGAACGGCTTAGCCGGTACCGTGCGGAGGCCTCTCACGTCGCGTGCCACTTGGCACACGACCAAGGCCTCATGGAAGGTACCCGGCGGAGACTTGAGAGCTACCGGACTCTGGTGGCGGAGCGTGAGCAGCAAGCTTTCAAGCAAGGGAGAGCTGACGCCCGAGCTGCCGAGTCCATACAGGTCTCCACCTCCCCTGAGATCACCGCTGAGATGCAGCGGCTGCTGGCTGAGAACGAGGAGCTACGGTGACCTTTACACGAAGCCGAGGCTGCTCAGACTCGTCTCCTTCAGAGCGTCGACGACTTAGCGTTGTCCTATCTTAACCAGTCGGCTGCTCAGCGAGCGGATGCAGCCCTGGAGCTGCCCATCTACCCCATTTCAGTCAAGAAATGGGGAGAACGCACGGCCGGCCAGGAGCGCACCCGCGATGTGGTAGATATGTTTGCCGCCGTGGCCAATCTAGGCGCGACATCTCTGCCAGCCTCTCTCCAGTTGGCTCCGACAGGACCTGATACGCATGGCTCTCCAGTGAAATCGCTGCAACCGCCGCCAGGCCTGCTTCGTCTGCCCGTGCAGCCGAAATTCCAGTTACCCGCTCCGCTCCGTGATTGCCCAACTCCATTGCGTAGGGACCTGTCTCCGCCGCCCAGCCCCAAGAAGGGCGGCACAGAAGAGCAGCCGATGGAGGAGGAAGGCTAGTGTAGCCTCGTCGCTGCGGAAACGCGGCGGCGTGCCGGAGCCGCTTCCGTGGCTCTGCCCTGCCTCAGACTACCGGGCGGCCGGCAACCCGTTTTAGAGGTACTACTACGTTTGGTCACACGGTGTGTCGTTTTACAAAATTTTCCGAATCTAAAGGTTAACCTCAATGATCTTCCAAAGACTCGACACACCGTCCCTTTCGGCAGATGACCTTCCAGGGTCATCATCCTTTTTGGACTACCTCGGTCAAAATTTTAGCTTGTTTATTAGGGTTTATTCAAAATTGTAGAGCGCGTTGTAGCTAACGCCGTAAGTCCGGGGGTCGTTCACCATTCTTCGAAAACGGACCCTTAAGGTCTCAATCTTTTGCGCCGTGACTTTCGGGTGTCGGCACCTCGCTTCCTTCCGGTTCCTGCATGTGATGCCTTCGTCGTGTTTCCCAATTTTGGGCGCGGGCGGAGCATGTTAGGGACCAACATTGTAAGAAGGGGGTAATGTGGCGATTTTGCCCATAGATCGCGGCAGGAATCTTTGCAAAACACTAACCAGTTTTACGGTCTATTTTTGGACTCTTCAGTTCGAAGCACGCATTGCCCCGGCAACGCTCTCTAATCCTCTCTCGCCCAGTAAACTATAACAATGGTTTGACCTAGATCTCCTTCGTGCCTCGTGTATTGGGGTTTATATACTCTGGTACCGTTTTGATCTGTGAGTTGTCTCAGGGCAAGGCGAGAGGGACGACGGGGAGCTCAGCCATGAGCTCTACGTCCTCGATCCGTTGCTAAGGCCCTCGCGGGCCCTAGGGATGACTTCAATAGGGGGCCCGGGCTGGGGTAGACCTTGATGACTCGGGGGTGCACGCCCTCTGGATCACCGGTCTTCTCCACCCGGGATGGTGCGACACAGGCTCTGGCAGACTGTCGAGCTGTCCAGGGTTCCATCCTCGAGGCGGACCGCGGCGAGCCATCCTCACAAGTTAACACCACAGTGATGATCCTGTATCTGAGTGGTGTCCGCATGTCTGGGCTCGTTGGGCGGGCTGCTACCTGGTTAAAGTTCTGATGATAGAGTGATGACTGCACCTGCAGTGACCCTCCGTGAGCGGACTTCCGCGAGGATCCGGGGATAGCGGGTGCGCCTCCGCGATGACCTATGGTGAGAGGACTATCCTCGAGGATCCCGGATAGCGGACGACGTTAAAACTACACTCTACTAATGTTTTTTTTGTATTTATTTATGTTGTATTAGATAGCCGGGAAATGCAAGTATGCTACTGAGGGAGGTGACGACTGCTGACGATGGAATATAGCGCGTGTCTCTTCTGCTTATGATGAAGATTATGCAGACATGGCGAACCTTCAATTTGTCAAATGTCACTATAAGATCGTCAAACTATCGAGGACCATGAAAACATGGACACGTGCACAAAATTATCACACTCAGCAGAGCCGTTATGATAATTTTCATCATGTGTACGTCATAACTGTGCACCTTCATAATAGCAGGGTCATATGCTGCATACAATATGCATATCATAAGCTTAATCCATGAGTTTCAATGACGTCTCATAGAGGGACTATAATAATACATAAAAAACAGTATTAGACCTTATACCGAATCCTACAAAGATCGCAGTGTTGTGCTTTACTGGATTACGGGGCATCAGCAATGCTGGCCTTTTTTTGCCCTCCTGTTCACTGTGATTGACGAAAGGTCCATCGTGGGTGTGATTGTCAGAGGGCACATATTGTTGTCAAAAGTTGACTTCTTGCAGGTAAAGGATTTTCGAGCTTTTATCTGGAAAAGAGTGCGAGATTTGTTCACGAATCGTTGCCGCATCATATTGACTTGGATTCGGAACCCCCTGTGTTCTAATCCAAGTCAAACACATATGAAAATTTAACTTTTGAACAACTGGTTCCTGCTTCTGTCTCCAATATGATTTTTTGCAGCAGGGATGTGATTACTGACTTTCAACTGTTTGTACTGCAAATTATCTCTGTGGACTTGTAGTTTGGATTTCCTTCAGCATCGTTCTACTTGACCTGGTTGTCTTGATAGCTCATGAAGATTTTTTTTGCACCACGGGTTAGTTTTCTTGAGTTTGCATCTTCAAGGAAATTTGGTACATGCTTTTACTTTTTTTAGAGTAGGGTACCGGGGTTATTAAAGAGCTGAGTTATGGTTCTCTGCACTGTCGTTGACAAGGGCGGTGATAGTTTCATCAGATGTGAATTATGGGATATTCAGGTCTCTTTGTCATGACCACTTTTCTGTTCAGCGATTGCGTAGGTTCAGATATATGGTCACTGATATTGAAAATCACACTATGGTGGTCAGATAGGAGGTTTCTAAGGCCTCGGGAATGTCACACTTTAAATTATACACAGGTCTGGCCACACAAGATTAAGTGTGTTCCCTCTGGAATATTCCACCTTGTTCAAATACTGAACAAATTCATGGGTTTCAATGAGATCGAGAAAATTAAGTGCGAACACAGATTTGGTTTCGTTCACGTTGATGTTAAAGTCACCACAAATGAGGAACTTGCCAGGCAGCACTTTGAACTGACAAATGAATTCCGCGAATATTTCTTCATGGGAGTCGACAAATGATGGCAATGATCAGCAGGAATGGTTCAGGGAGAACCAATGTTTGGATCTCAAAAGTCATTGGAGTCATGGACACTATGCTCTATTTGAAGCGAAGTGATGCATCACTAGTATGCAAGATGCATAGACCACCACTGCGTTTTCCATCTCTGTGTTTCGTCTTGATATTGTAAATTGGGTAGCACTTTTCCTTCTCCTCTGGTTTGTCGTTGGACTTGAGCCAGGTCTCAGTGATGAAGACAATGTCACAGTTGTTGTCAATCACATGCACATAAGTATTGATCAGATTAATGCACACTGATCGGGCATTCAGGTTCATACATTTTAATGTGCGGCTTAGACTGGTTGGTGTAATGTGCTCATGCACCAGATTTTGATGGGACTGGCAACGTTGTTTTTCAACAACGAGGGGTTTTTGACCATAACAATGTGGTGTCACTTTGGTCTTGGTTCACATCGAGCACATGCAAGTGTTTACTTCCCCCCTGGGCTACATTGCGCATATGACCAAATATGGTCTCGATATTATGATTGAGGCCAATAATGTATGGCAAACCCAAATATTCAATCTTTTGAGTTTATTCCAAATCTCAGGCTGATGAGAAGTCTTGGCTCAAAGAATATCCAAGAGGCCAATTTACCTACCATGTAGAGTGCCTTCGCATAGTATTTAGTGTAAGTGGATGCCATGTTTCAATGCTTCATTCACAGATCAGTGATTTCCCTCGCCCCGATAAGGGGAGAGAGTATTGAATTTGGGTCTGCTTGTTAGTTCGTGTTTTAGAGCCCTGCGCGGGCCTCAGTTTCATGCCCACACCCGCCCCGCAGAGTATATCAAAAACCCGCACCGCACCGCACCACACAAAATTTTGTTGGATACACCCGCACCGCCCCGCAGGTGTTGAATGTTTACCCTCACCCGCACCCGCACCTTCAAATCTGAGCCTGCACCCGCACCGCACCCACAGCTTCGATAAAAAGCCCGCACAAATCCGCGGGCTACCCGCCCCGCAGCCCGCACAATAGAAGTATACAGTATATTTTCCCAATAAGTCACAAATATAACAAAAAATAGATTGCAAGACACATTTATTGCACAGTTCAGTTCAACTGTTTGATATTCAATGGAGCTCATGTACTCATTACGGAAAATGCCTTGAATACTCAACTTTTCTCTTTATTGTTGTCATTGATGATTTAAATGATGGACACAGCTGGTCCGAATCTGCTGATCTCATGTTATCACAGATTTTTGTCAGATTTTGATTGAAGATTAAACTCCAAGGTCATTATGTTCGATTATACACCCTATTGTTAAGTGATCTGTGGTGAGAGAGTACTGGACATCAAAGGCAAGAGAGAGATGGAACAAGAATGGGGGATATTTATCAGTGAGGGTAATCAGGGGGCGAGGGGTGGGGGTGGTATAAAAATTGTCTGTGATGAATGGATTATGAGATAGGTGTAGATTGTTTTCAACTAATCGTGTGAAAACACGGCTTAGGCAGGGATATATTCATTTGTAATATATCAAAAGGAACTCGAACTCGCAAGTGTTGCAAGTTACATAATTGAGACACTGGCTGTAGCATAAATCACACGATAATACATCATATAAGTAATCCTAGATACATATATTGTGTATTAAAATATTAAAATGATAGAGCACATCCATAGTACTTATGAATCACATAAAAAATCATATAGATGAATATATATTGTACTATGTATTATATTGATCCACTAAATTCATAGCACTTTCAACTATTTCACAAAGATACATGCCTATATAATATGCGGGCTTCTATGAATAAAAAAGCCCGCAAAGAATAAAGCTCTTACCCACAAACGCCCCGCACCCGCAGTTGTACGCCCGCACCCGCACCGCACCCGCGGATTGGAAAATATGCCCGCCCCGCCCCGCGTAAATGTACAAAATTAAAACCCGCCCAGCCCCGGGGGCTGCGGGACCCAAAACCCGCCCCGCCGGGGCGGGTTAGCCCGTGCAGGGCTCTAGTGTGTTTGAAAACCTACGGTCCGATCATGTTGGTTTGTCAGTGGCTCGCTCCTCCCAAGTTTTTTGTCAAAATGAATGAAAATGGTTGCCATGGCATCCAAAAATGTGAAAATCACATAATTGGCTATAACTACGTTTCTAATCAATATTAATTTTTCCAACTATTTTTGTATTTTTCTTTGGTCGTGTACGACCGATGGTCTCAGGACCAAAAATTCCCGATTACCGCCCAAGGTCGGAAATTTGGGGTCACGATTTTAAATCTTTTTTCAAGACCATAATGTGGACCAGTTTGTATTATTTTTGAACCGTTTTCGTTCACAAGATTTGCCTTGATGATAGGAACAATACTGTGAAGTTTCACAGCTCAATATCAAACGACAAGCCCATGGTAACAGAAACGTTCAGAATCGAAAAGTTACAATAACACTGCTTATAATTAGGATCTATTTTCCCTAATAATTTCGTATTTTTCTTTGCTCAATTCCCCATCATTTGGTATGTGAGCGATGGTCGTACGACCAAAATTCCCCATTATAGGCCAAGGTCGGAACTGTAAGGCTCATCAGCTAAAATCACTGATTCGTAACATTTCAAGTAGTAGTACTTCCAAAACCACTGATGATTTTCACTAGAATATTGAACATAAAGTATGCAGTGTGAATCTTGTGGAATTCGAAACGCCAGTATCAAGAATGCAGGTCGTGGTGTAATCAATAAAACTGTACTTTCATTATTGCTTATTTCTCCCATGATTTTTGCGTTTTCTGTGGCTAATTCCCGACTAATTGATATATGACCAATGGTTGTAAGAGCCAAAATCTCCGACTATCGCACAGGTAAAAAATGTGAGGGTCATCAGCTTTAATTTTAGTAACTAAATCTAAAGGGGCGAGGGTCTGCAATCTTTGATTGTCTTGTTTTTTTATGCAAATGTATCAATGTCATTTGATTCACTCCCAACTATAATTCTTTCAAAACGAACTGGGCTACAAAGTAGAACATTCCAGAATTAAAATCTTGTAGATTTCAGCAGTACACGAATTATGTATGCAATTGCGTTTGTCACAAGACCTTTTCTATTCTGCACACAAAAAATTACATTTCCTCATTGCCTCAAGGAAAATTTTTATCGTTGTGTGCTACTTGTGACTGAATAAACAATAAGAACGAAACTATACTTGCTGATTTCAGCAGAAGACACTACATGTGTCCATTTGCTTTGTCACAAGACCTCTTCTATTCTGCACAAAAAAATACATTTCCTCATTGCCTCAAGGAAAATTTTTGATCGTTGTTTGCTACTTGTGACTGAATATACTAGAAGAACAAAACTAAATTGATTTATTCGAGTACTTGCTGATATCAGCAAAGGAAAAAAATATATTTCCTCATTGGCACAAGGAAAACTTTTATCGTTTTTTTTTCGCTATATGTGACTGAATAAACAAGGAAAACAGAATTAATAACACAACAAAATTTCAACACAACAAAACACTACAGTCGTCAAAGAAAACTAGCACATCAATTTTGTTATATTACCTTCTCTGAACACATGAAACACATTTCTTGAGAGTTTAATATGTGTGCCCAATGATTAGGTCAAGCAACGTAAAAACTTTTAAACAGAAACCAAGTCCTGATATGTGCATAGATTGAAACCTGTGCATATAATCATGGCCCTTTTATTGAAGTACGTACACCAATCCATTATCGACTCCACCCAATGACAGTGTTGTTCTGACATAATCATGACACAAACATAAGGATCACCGAAGCACCCAAAGTCACTCTTGCGGGCGTGTGCAACCCCCCCAGACCAAGGTTCACCATTTCATACATATCCACATGACATAATCCACAGGAAGAAAAGTGTACGATTTACACCCTCCCAACCGACCGTTCAGATTTTTTCCTGTGTTGTGCCAGGTGGTTTTCATCATATAGATAGTAAATCCAGCGAACTAGCTCAAAATCAAGTAAAGAAACAACCATGTCAAGGATGTCAGCTATGTGCAGTGGTCGTGAGTACAAAGTCATCATCATTTTCTTCATTCCTTTTATCTTTCATTTCATACTTTTCATTTCATCTTTCCATGGAATCGCATTAGAACTACCAGGTAAAAAAACAAAATGATAAGTTTTTAACAATAATGATTTGGACTCTGAAAAAAAGTGATCTCAAATAGACGTGGAATCAATACCCAGTATCAAGTATTCCGAGCAAACAAAACAGGGTCCGTTATCCAATCTCATAGTCCGGGGACAGAAAGTCATATCAGGCATACGAAGTGAGAGAAAACAAAAATGACAGGGAAACTCATGAACCCCCGTAAATGGCCATCAGGAGGTGAAATCAGGTGTTCCGGAAAGAGTGAGCATTTCCTGCCCCACTAGTGGCACCCGTCATGAATTCCCCAAAATTAACATGAAAATAGATCTAGTTGCATGGCAGACATGGATTTGCTGTATTTATCAACCAGATCATGATGACGTCCATAGAATTTCTTAAACGCAGCGATAAGTCTTGGTAAAACATATCCTTGTCGTAGCAGTTTAGAGACTAGCTAAAATTATACTTCTGATTTCGAATAGCTACGCGGTATTTCATGTCAGGCATTATTTCGTTACATCTGACTAATAGCAAAAAGCATGATTTTCTTGATTTTCATCCTGTTTGTTTTAACTAAACTATCGAATGGAACTATTAACCTCTTCACCGCCTGCAGCGCCGGATATTTCCGGCGCAAAACGTAATTGTGTGACGCCTATGTGCCGGAAATATCCGGCGCAAATTCCTCTCCACATTTCTTCTTGTACGGCCTATATTTTTCAGTCGAAACCCCCCACACAGCTTCCGTATATTAATAAATTGTTGTAAGGGAAGTTGCAAACGTTTTCTGCTGCAAAAATAGTATATTTATACGATGGGAATGCATGTAATCCAAGGAGAAACTCTTGGGTTTTCCCTGGTGTTGTCGTCTGACAGATGTATATATGTGTGTGTGAAAGCACGCAGAGCAATTATTCTCCAGTGAATTCACTGTCATTTGTATCAGTCTGGTATGGTATTCAACATCAACAAACCGTTAGTTGAAAAAACCTGAGTTGCATATATGTCTTATTCATAATCAAAGACATGCAGATATTAATATTCTGTGAAAGCATGCTTTCGTGTATATTATTTTAAGATTGTGTGAAATGTTGCAGAATTAGTGGTTGTTGTGAGGTTGTTGCCGTGGGAACTAGAACACACCAAGAACCTCATGCTGCTTGCATATGGCTAGATACATTTTCATATTCGTTTAATTAATTTCAATCAACAGTGGGTCTTTCTTTGAGAAATATTATTGTCATGATATATAATTTTGCAATTTTCCTAAAAAAATGACCGGCGTGGGACAATTTCTCAGGTCTGGCAGTTAAGAGGTTAAACATCCCATCGCGCATCTTGTTCTGCAAAAATTAAGCTAATTACGCACCAATGAGTTATAGAAAATTCTCTTATAAAAGTAGTTTGGTCAGACGTAACATGACACCAGAACGAAGTTTGCAGCTCTTATTTGAAGAATTATGTATCTATTTTAAATTCAGTTTTAACACATTCTATATCTCTGCTACTTATTCTTTGAAAATATGTATAATGAAACACATTTTTTGTTGTGCACACAGGTAACGTACATGAAAATAAGTGACAGATGTAACAGGACACCAAAATACTTTCTGAAGTGAATATATGTGCATGCAAAATTTTTTCATAGCATAAAGTGATGGTTTTTCTTAAAAAAATTAAGCGTAATAATATTTTCATACACAGATGGCAATTATATTGTAATGAATTTCATGAAATAGGTCCAAGAAAAAAATCGCGTCCAAGTTACGTCTAATGATGAGGACGACGTAACGAGAATAACACATTTTGATCATTTATCATGAATATAACGGTGTGATTTGTAGGATTCGCAATATAAAAAGTCAAAAGGTGAAGAGAAAAATTGGACATAGCGTGGAATGTTGAAAATACGATGAATTGATTGTGCAGAGGTCACCATGTCTCGATGACAATAAAAGGGAAGTGTCCATGTTACGTCTTAGCAAAAATAAGTGAATATCCACACATTTTATGACGCAGGAAATATATAATACATTGAGAATGAATTTCAATGTCCATATGCAAGGATGAAAAATAAAACACGCAGGTAGAACAGAGAATACGTCCCATATTGTACACATTCAGAAAGTCGACATGTAACAAGGACACCAACACCGTGTCTCTGTTACGTCTTGTGGCTGATTCCACATAGTGGCGTGAAACATTTCCTATGTCTGATGATCATGATGATTAGTTATTGGCGATATGATTCTGAATGCGAATAACACACAATCGGATGCTGGGAAATAATGATAAATACGGCTAGATGTAACACGGACGCGAACAGCTGCACAACCCATCGTTATACCAAGCCTTCTATACAACACACATGTACCAGTGCTGCACATTCTTAGTTTAAAATGAAAGAAAAACATTGTTTTTACCAACAAATACGCTGTTAGGTATATGCAGTAGGGCATCAAGGCCCACAGTCTACTACTTTTCACCAAAATGTCAAATTTTGGTCAGATGTAACTCTCCTATTTTGGCCCTTCTGGAGGGCACCCTCACCGTGTTGATGTGCACATAGTTCGCAGAGGAAAGAACACAAGTGGGCAGTGCGTATCCAAACCTATTGCTGACAGTCGTAATAGTTGTAAAATACATTGATTATAATAAAATAAAGTTATTGACTGTTTTTGGCGAACCATTCAAACACAATAGTCTAAGACGTAACGTTTTGGACACGAAAGGCTTAGAAATAATATGAACTTATGTGATTCTGTAAAGATAGCATCTGTCTGGCCATATTATGTGTATAGGTATTTAATAATCCCTCATATTAGTAATAGTAATATATTAGTCATAGTAATATCCCTCATATTTCTTTCAGTGTAATTGAGGTTATTATATTTTCATTTAAATCGTCTATTTTGGTGCAATTGTCAAGACGTAACTCGAAGGACACGAAGCGTTACGTCTTAGACATTGGCAAATACTTCCTAAATTTTATATTTAAAACTATTTATGTGCAAATATTACCTCGCAAACAACAATATTTATCACTCCTTTCAATATATGTCGTGGAAAAGATGTCTAAAGTGATGTATAAGTCTTATTGAACGAAGCCTGAAGGAAGGCAATATAAAAAAGACACGAAAAAATTAGCCATAGTCCTATAAATTTCCTAGGTCTTATGACGTTTGTCTTCCTACGCCTCGACAATTTTATTTATAAGCATGGGGAGTTATCTCCCAATAATGTTTTACATTGTTAAAAACTGAACCAAAATAATCTGCGTTGTAAATAGCGAAATGGCACGCTTTTTAGACAGACATAACGAAATAATGTCTGACAAAAAATCCCGCGTATATTTTAAGCGAGAGATGCATTTCTGATATAATATATAACAGAACATCTACGAAAGCGCCTTGGGGCTACAATTTCAAGTGAAAAAAAATTGCAATCCCGAAATCTAAATCGTGATTGTCAATGGAAAATAAATAAAAAGATGTCCCATTTGTCAGTTTCCATTGATTTTAGATAACAACGATCCGAGAGAATTGTACGGTTTGCTCATAGGGATTCGTGGGCACTTCACATCGTAAGTCCGTTGTCTAGTAAGTACCCCGGTCTGTACATGCTGTATGTGTGCGTGTATTCGGTGTTGTATACTAATTCCATCAGACGTACAATAGAAACAATTCCCGGAAACAACTACATTTCACATACTGTCTGTCCTTGATGACGCCAGTGTATCTTTCAATAAAACCTTTGGTCGGCTTTTGTTTCGGTTCCAAAATGTTGTATTTTTGGTTTGCTATTGGCATCGTCAAAATCTGGTTGTATTAATGCCTATAGGTTGATACTTCCATTCCAAATAGGTGACAATTGATCGTCACTATTGATATTCTGTGATTGCTATGAGCATTGTATATTACACTTGTCAGAAGTAAACTTTCTAACTCTATATGTGATTAGGTGATTCCAGGAATGTAGATAATAACCATTACATAATAATCCCAAAAGAATTGCTTTTAAATCCCAAAGTAATAAATATATAGATTCACGTGATCCTCGATGACAGGCGCAGGCTTGTATACAAACACGTACGCGATGTATTTGCGGCAAGTGACATTTGCTGCTGTGGTGTTGTTGCAACAACCAAGTACATGTAAGTATTTTCTGATCGATACTGGCCAACGGCTAAAAAAAACCAAGAACTTGGCACATTCATAAAACTACTAATAATTTCGTGTGGTGTTTGGTGATCAGTGGCCAGTTCATTAATCTAAATTTACGTTTTCGCACAATTATGTTAAAAACGTCTACCAGTCTTTTAAGGTGTTCATCTTCGGTGAGCCGTATGTGGTCTATATTTCAGTGGTCTATGCTGCATCGGTCACGCCATTAACATGGCTAGAAAAGCCTGGTAACATCAGAGTTCTTGCACACACCGACGTCTTGTTCAACTGGACACACAACATCGCTGATGTGGTAGACATTTCCTGGTCGAGAAGCATGGCAGGGCTGGGTGGAAAGGACTGGCAAGACATCATGAGCTATGAATACAGTCAGGACAAAGTTGAGAAGACACATAGCCTCGCGAGTCGCATTGACTTCCTCAGGTTGCCATATACTGTCATATCCAGAATATACTTGTATATTGAGCTTGCATCAAGTTAAATATCGTTAACGTGGAAGTTAATCATAATTCAGCCCTTCACAACAATTACCACAAAACCATATCAATATTTTCGTGTATGTATGGTGTATCAGAGAGCTAGGTAGTGCAAGTATGCTGCTGCAGGAGGTGACCACTGCTGACGAGGGAGTATATCGCGTTTCTCTTCCACTGAGTTACGGTGATGATCATGCCGATATGGCGAACCTTCAAGTTTTCGAAGGTGACTATGAGATCATCATATTAGGGAAACTGGTGAAACACACATACATAAGTGCAGAAAATCAGTAAATCAATAAAGTTTTGAAAACTGAAAATTACACGCTGGAACGAATCATTTTGGATGTATATAAATCTAGTTACTTTATTTCAGTCGAAGACATTGTAATCTCACTGGTTTTACATGGGAGATATTATGAGATCACAGCAAAAGAAAACGGAACGAACATATCCCTGCCTGATAGCCAGATTGGAGATCGGAATGTTCACATTTCCAGTGTACACGTCTCAGATACAGCTCCTATCCCAGCATCCATCACGATCAAACACAACTGCAATGGCCACATGGGCGAGCAATTTTACTGTACCAATACACGAGAATGCAGGAAGTAATATATGTGGCAAAAGAATAATTTTTCTGATGCATTCATCTTATACTCTCCTATACCAGTATCAAATTGATGCTTCGGGCAATTCAAAATGCGGTGATGCAACATTGTCATGAAAGATTACACGCCGTTATTATTCTGCAGCAAGATAGACTTCGTGCATGAAAATATACCCGGCGAGACCGAAACCTCTCTTCTCATATCCGTCGACTTTGGCGTTCGCAACTTGGATGTGTTTCAAATGGTTCATAAGTTAAAATGGACTGGGAAAAGTGATCGACAAAGCAGTGCGTATTAATATTTATTCCGCATATTTGCAACTCAATATAAGCTGCGTTAGATAATGGTGTTTTCTTATCAGCCTTTATGTCCGATAACCTGTTGGCATGGCGTTGCCTCCCTTGGCACCGGCGTCCTTTCCCATTTTTAGGTTACCGACCTTTGGTCCGATAAACTATTGCCATGGCATTGCGTCCGTTGTCCATCGTCCGTCGTCCATCTACATTTTATCTTTAAAGTTTACGATCAAATCTTTCTGAAATTGTGTATTAAAATGCCTAAAAATATTTCGAGAGGGAGGTATTTTTTAGTTTTTTGATTTTCACAATTTTTTTCAAAATGGCGGCCACTTTTGACGAAAAACGGCCATTTTTGGACTTTGACGTTCGTTTTCTCTTAATCTGTTGAGTAACTTTTTTTCTTATTGATGCATAACACTCCTCACATGTACCCCTGTGACATGTATAAGTTTTGTTGCCCTTGAATCGCTCAAAGTGGGCCATTTTGGGCCCAAACTCGGCCCAAATGGGACTTTCCCATGTTAAAGGACCCAAGCAGAGGGGCTAAAATTTGAAATTCGTTTGATGATTTTCATACTTTTAAACAATCATCAATATGATATTGTGCATTCGAAAACAGAAAATTCGGATCAAATATTCTCTTCAGTGTGGAATTATGGGTAATTATACCCCCAAAATACAGCAAAATGGGTCATTTTTGACCATTTTCACTAAAAACAATATTTAGTGAAAACCTGAAAATAGATTTCTCTAAATTTTTTGCTTGTTTATCAACGAACCGATATGCATGTTTTTGATAGAAAAAGATATGGGGGTCACCATGCTATTTTTTCTGTTATAGGTTGTCATATTTGTGAATGTCAGTGAATTTTATAAAAATTTCAACAAATTTAGGTAAAATTTTCTGTTCTGGACTCATATGGATGCCTGTAGATTGAGAATTAGCATGGTGACCCCCATATTTTTTTCTATCAAAAACATGCACAGCAGTTCGTTGATAAGCATACACAATCTCAGAGATATCTATTCACAGGTTTTCATTAAATATCGAATATAGTGAAAATGGCCCAAAATGACCCATTTTCCTGGTATTTTGGGGGTAAAATTACCCATAATTCCACACTAAACAAAATATTTAACCCGAATTTGCTGTTTTGGAATGCACGATATCATATTGGTGATTGTTTGAAAGTCTGAAATACCGTAAACAAATTTCAAATTTTAGCCCCTCTGCTTGGGTCCAAAAGGAGCGAACAACCTTAAATTCTCCTATGCTTCCTGATGGGACACATTATGCCTAATATCTCACTTAATATTGAGATTAGAGATTAGGAATCAATTGTGGACATATAAGAAATGATATATGCTAAATATTCTCATGACCTTGAATTTGACCTTTGACCTCATTTTCAAGGTCAGAACACAAAATGGCTAATATCTCGCTTATTATCGACTTTACAGCTTAGGAATCAATTGTGAACATATGGAAAATGATATATGCTGAATCTTCTCGTGACCTTGAATTTGACCTTTGACCTCATTTCCAAGGTCACAGGACAAAATGGCTAATATCTCGCTTATTATCGACTTTACAAC
Organism: Terebella lapidaria; assembly: GCA_949152475.1. Classification (NCBI taxonomy): domain Eukaryota; kingdom Metazoa; phylum Annelida; class Polychaeta; order Terebellida; family Terebellidae; genus Terebella; species Terebella lapidaria. The sequence goes on along the minus strand of OX424559.1, from coordinate 9,163,620 downwards.
TTAGGAATCAATTGTGAACATATATGAAATCATATATGCTGAATATTCTCGTGACCTTGAATTTGACCCTTGACCTCATTTTCAAGGTCACAGGACAAGACGGCTAATATCTTGCTTATTACCGACTTTACAGCTTAGGAATCAATTGTGAACATTTAGGAAATGATATATGATGAATATTCTCGTGACCTTGAATTTGACTTTTGACCTCATTTCTATGGTCAACAGGACAACATGGCTAATATCTTGCTTATCATCAACTTTACAGCTTAGGAATCAACTGTGAACATATAGGAAATGATATATTCTGAATATTCTCATGACCTTGAATTTGACCTTTGACCTAAATTTCAAGGTCAGTCATTTTATTTTCAAGCTCAGAATACAAAATGGCTTATATCTCGCTTATTATCGAATTTACAACTTAGGAGTCCATAGTGAATATACAGGAAATGATGTATGCTGAATATTTTGGTGATCTAGAATTTGATATTTGATCCCATTTTCAATGTCAGAGAAAAAAATGGCTAATGTGTCGCTTATTATCAACTTTACAGCTTAGGAATGATTGCGAATATAGAGGAAATGATATATGCTGAATATTTCAATGACCTTGAACTTGAACTTTGACCTCATTTTCAAGGTCACATCACAGAATGGCTAATATCTCACTTATTATCGACTTTACAGCTTAGGAATTTATTGTGGACATACTAGAAGTGATATATTTGTTGAATATTTCATGGCCGTGAATTCATCAGTGACTTTATTTTCAAGGTCATAGGACAAAAGGCTAATATCTAAAATGTATATTGTCCGGTAACCTTTCTTAGCCCTTGGGCTAATTTCTTTTATCTTTGAATTTCACTGTCTATTTTTCTCTGACAGAGAACAGTTTGTGACAGTTTGGCATAAATCCAATTTTTGGCCCAAATTCAGGATTTTTTTTCTTTAAATAGACGTGGAAGCAATACCCAGTATTAAGTATTCCGAGCAAACAAAACAGGGTCCGTTATCCGTTCTCATAGTCCGGGGACAGAAGGTCATATCAGGAATACGAAGTGAGAGAAAACAAAAATGCCAGGGAAACTCATGAACCCCCCAAAATGGCCATTAGGAGGTGAAATCAGGTGTTCGAGAAAGAGTGAGCATTTCCTGCCCCACTAGTGGCACCCGTCATGAATTCCCCAAAATTAACATAAAAATAGATCTAGTTGCATGGCAGACATGGATTTGCTGTATTTATCAACCAGATCATGATGACGTCCATAGAATTTCTTAAACGCAGCTATAAGTCTTGGTAAAACATATCCTTGTCGCAGCAGTTTAGAGACTAGCTGGGCACTTCGATAGACAAAGTCCTCATATTTGCAACTAGCTCTGGAATAGCGTATAAGTTGAGAAACAAACACACCATATGCCGGTGCCATAGGAATGTTGCTGAGAAAAGGGAAATTGACTATGGAAAAATTGAAATCATCACGTTTGCCATATAATCTAGTTAACAGGTTAGAATCATTAGCAATCTCCAACCTCAGGTCTAGATAGTTAGAAAAATTAGCGGAGTCTGTAGTATCCTTAATTTCAAGTTCCTTAGGATATATGACATCCAAATAATCACCAAACTTGGGATTATTTAGGGACAATACATCATCTATGTATCGGAAAGTGAAATTAAAATTACATGTTAGTTTCTTAGAACCTCCTCGTTGTAAAATCATTAAAATCATTAAACTTGAAATCATTTCCAGTTACCCCACCCCCCCCCCCCCCCCCGACCCCAACCCGCCCTTCTGGGATTTTATCCACTTCTTCATCCATTATGGGAGCTGTATGGAGTAAACTCTTAAGTGATTAAAGATAGAGCTTAAGTAATGACACATCCCTTTTGAATGTAATATTAAAGATCACCTTGAATTTGACCTTCACTTAATGAGAAATGGCCTTAACTTAATGAGAAAGAAAACTGTTGTGTGGTCATTACTTATATTTATCTGTTTAATTTTTTAACATGTGGGCTAATTTTATCCTTTTACATTGAATTGTGAATATTTGTGGGCCATGCACGTTCAATTTCTACCGACACAATTCCATATAAGCAGCCAGCAATGTGTGTGTGTACGAGGTGTGTTCATGCAAAAAGAGTCACCTAATGAAAACAAGATGTTGCCGAGACGGTCACTTGTGCATCGCTCTGTCAGTTACAGGTCATATCTGGAAAAGAAAACCAGAAAATATCAGTATACTTGCCAACACTACCGCGATTTTCTGGTGGAACCACAACTTCGACAAAGAAATGATCCAAATCATGTGGTACAAACGAGCGATGCAGGACGACGCTAAACGTTTCGTCATGGGCTTGACCAAGTTGGAAAACGAGGTGGATTTCGTGCACAGTAGAGATGAGCGACTGGCCTTCATTGATTTCCCAGGCAGCGCATGTTTGCAGTTGGTGAATGTCCGACAAGAAGACAGTGGTTTTTACGATGTGGTGGTGCATGATCTGCGTGTTAATGAAGACAGTCCTGCACACGACATGTCACATCTTATGGTTTTGACGGGTAATATCAAACTCACAAGGTTCCACCTTTCAATATTATATGTACTAGAGTATTCCACACGCTGTGGTGTATGTTCATATATCTTTTATAGAGTCTGACGTGCGATTCGTTCTATTGATAAGCGATTTGTCGTACGATTTGTCGCTGCCCGCGAATGGTACAGACATAACACTGCCAGATGCCACCATTCCACTCTCAGCCGAGAAAGGTTATTTCACTGTAATGGTAGAATCATTCGAAGCATGCCCGAACCCTGTGATCACTGGGATATTTGGTCCTGCGAAGCATGGCAGTGTGTGCGAATATGGTGATGGAAGGTTGGTTATTTACTCAACTATCCAAATATTGGCCCAAGTATCATATCATGTGCCTTCCTCTATATTCTATAAAGATTAAAAAGGTGACAGACGGATTAAATAGTATGTTTTCAGTGGACGAGTAGTATTAAGGAGCAGTGTACGGTACTTGGGCCCAAATATTTGATCAGTACATAATATTTCAAGCAGGTATTCATAAAAAAACAATGTGTAGATATAGTTTACACTAAATGAGCATGACCATACGATATAGAAGAGAATTATCACACGGAGCACGAGCTGTGTGAGCCAAAACCCCTGAGTGAATAACACAATCAATACAGAGAGTACAATATTATTGAAATGCCACATGAATCAAATTTGAGAAGTATCATTATCAAGTACCAAATCCCATGAACAACGACTGTTTACACCAGGAGATTTCAATTGTTGAATTTTTTACAGGTCACATGTCAAATGTCGTGCTAACTACTCACAGAAGAGCGGTCATCTGTGGATGACGCTGGACTTCTCTATAGTGAATCTACCTAACATTACAGTGAAAGGTTCAATCTATCTGGAAACAGAAGGTATCGTACAATACTTTTCCACTTATAATATATTTATGATGTACATTTCGTAGTTAAACAGAACAGGTTTCATTCAACACTATGATTCATTTCACAAAATCTTTACTTTTTTTCATCTTTTCCAAGTAGCCAAAAGATAATGATAAGGTTGTGTTTTTTCTAGGTACCAACTACACAGTCCCTAACGCTCGAGGTGGTGGAAAAGGATCAAGCTTTTTTCAGCTACTGGGGATCATCGTGGGAATTGCCACTTTCTGGGCTCTGATTTGTTGGTGTTATGACTGCTTCTAATCATTTTCTGAGAATTTCTCCATGAAAGTTATTCACACTGGAGAAAAGTAATATGACTTACATGATGTCAGAAATGATATCAGAATGACTATAAATAAATGGTTGAAATATTGACACTGGAAAAAGTACGCAGTATCACACTGGGGAGATAAAACGCGAAATTGGCATGGTTATCTTCTCTCATGCCAGTATCTATTCTCATGAACTTGAGAATAATTGCACATTTCGAATCGGAAAAAAGTGAGTCAGCTATATATTATACGATAATAGAAATACAAACAAAAGATGGGTGGTACATTTAGTCAAATCAACACTTCCGGCTGATTCGGGCTGGGAAACATCAACATACATCATCGAACAGGTTTCTGCCCCTACGTATAGTTAGTTCACTCGACACAGTCAACTGATCACAGGAGCCAGAATCTTCATTTGTCTCCAATCACCGGTCCCTCGGACACTGTTGTGCACTCAGGACTATGTGGCAATTGGTCAAAATCAGCCTGTCTATTGGAAACCAATGTGACTAATTTATGCTTCAATTTAAGTGACGCTATGGACATCAAATATGGCGGAACGATGGACATTGTAAATACGTCAAATTGACCTACAGCCGAAGACATTGCTTACACGTGTATTCTCGTTTTGCAATGTGATTGGATTGATATGCTATCAATTTACCATTGCAGTTGATATCAGGTTTGCAGTTGTATTATAATATTGTTAGTAAGTAATAGTTTAATTACTTCACAGTAAAGATCAAACAGATGATTTCCAATTGAATTTTCATTGCAAGAGCACGAATGAATATCGACAAACACTGAAAATCAAGACTGCAAACAACATCAGTGTAAGTAGTCAGTTCGAGTGGTTCTGTGCCATTGGAAGAACATACATTCCCGATTGGATACCGGAACAATGTGGTCAAGGTGAATGAAGTTTGTTCACTGTTTGCCTGCCTGAAATGACGTTGTTTCGTTTTACACGTTTTGTATTACATATGGTGTACATTATTCAGATTCGGAATATCATAATTACCTTTTTGTGTTTTCGCTAGTTTGCTCATCATGTTTGATATGCAGAGCATCATGCATGAATAAAAGCCAACGAAATCCGAACGAGTGTTTGTGTGGCTGTTACATCTACTCTTCAAGTTAGACCTGTAAGTGATTAAAATTATGGCCTAACCATCTACACCAACAATCATCATTATGAAATGTGAATGGGTATCTATGCACAGTAATAATATAGTGTTCATAGTCGTTGTCCATGGCATGTGGATACTATTATTATCCAACTACATAATACAGAAAATTATGAAATGTGATTACGAAAGACAACATAGTGGAACGTACAGGTTTTCACAAATAGTGCTTAAATATGAAAAATAAATCATGGTCATCCAAATACTTACTAACTCTTTTGGGATACACATTCATATTGGGTTTATATATCTTATTGAAATTACAAAAGGTATATGCACAAAAGGTTTCAAGTTGTGTATCAATCTGAATTTCGAAACCTTGAATCACCTCAGTGAGTGCAGAAAACTACTAGGCAACATTTTCGTGACTTTATTTTGGTGGATGTGGAGGATAGGGAGATATATCTTTCATTTGAGTTCTTTTGCAGTATGCAATTGTTATTATCCACAATGACGCCTATGATATCACAATGACGCCTATTTGAATTATTATCAATTTAAAATATACATACATGCATATTCCAAATACCGTTAGATCTATATATTATTGAAAATATTCCAAACGTTCTCAGCAGCACAGTTTTGTAGGAGGTGACCATTTTATGAATAATTCATTGTATCCAAGTGATCAAGCCAAATTCTACTACCTTGTTTACAATTTTTTCAGAATGTAACTTCCCAATATATATAGCACCATGATACTAATTTGTCAAGATTGTGTATACAGACTGTGGTAGACCCAGAAGTGTAATATGCACTGTATGTTTAGTTTGCCAGTTTATCAATATGTCCACTCCTTGTGTACTCTGAACGTTTACCTTGCTCATATTGTATTGTCGAACTACTATTTGCACCATATAAATCTTCCCCTAATTATTAAAGGTTCAGAATCTATGGACGATCTAAATTAACTGGAACACATACATATAATTCACATTGTTTCTACCAACAGCGATAATCTTGTGAAAACCGAAAAATTGTGGTGCAAAAATGACTTTGTGAAAGAAAATATGAATTAGGATACCATGATGAAGAACAAATTGATATTCCTTATCATTTGTGTGGCTTTGTTTTGCTCTGAAGGCCTGCTGGATGGTAAGTTCTCTTGGAACCGTTTTGGAATTAGGTTTATAGTCTAGAGCAAATTATATAATGATTTTGACTCACATTTCCTATAATGTCTACGATATGATTTCCTGTTCTTTGGAAAATCTATTTGGTCGGTTTCATTTCTATCCCAAAATCTATCTGATATTTTAGGTTTGGTATTAGCTTTATGAAATTCTGTTTGTATTGGTGTTAAAAGATATGGTCTTGTAGCGCATGACACGCCGGTACCCGTAAGATCACCTAAATTAGCAACGCTGGGTGGCCCTGTTCATGCATTTACCTGCGCTGCTCTATGCTGTTCACCCTAACAGTATAAGTGGGCACCTGGCTATAGACAGAAATGGTAATGTACATGAATAGTTTCCCTGCGCCTGAAAATGGCTGCACATAGAGCTGTATGCCTCCCGCTAGGTTGAGTAAGTGTCGGAATGAACAGGTCTGCCAGGGATAATAATAATTGTTCAGCGCACTGAGGAACGATTGTTGGATATTAGCGGTCTATAAGAATTAAATAATAATATTATTAATTCATACCAATGCCTTTTGCTTCGTGATTGTGTGTTTGTCATACAATACATGGAGTCTGTTTCGGATTTCTAAATTGTTTTGATAGGTTGTTGGAAAGTTGCATACTAATTGCTTACCAATGCGTTTACGGTAGAAATAACAACATTACGCAACTGTTCACCCATGATAATGCCAGTTCGGGGACCCCAGTTAAAGAGGTAAAATCGTTACTGGGGTGTCACCGAATGGCTTATAAGTACGCTGGCTCATTACTGCCAATTACATTCGTGCATTTCTCGCCTCGTCTATAATTATCCCCTCACAATATTCACCGAGTTTATAATATCCACCCCATCTACGATTATCGCCTCATAATTTTCACTGCATTCTTAATTTCCACCCCGTTTGTAATTGCCACCTCAGAATTATCACGGCGTTCATAATTTCCACCCTGTCTATAATTATCACCTCACAATATTCACCGAGTTTATAATATCCACCCCATCTACAATTATCACCTCATAATTTGCACCCAGTTTATAATTCCACCCCATCTATAATTATCACCTCACAATATTCACCGAGTTTATAATTTCCACCCCGTCTAGAATTATCACCTAAGAATCATCACCGCGTTTATAATTTCCACCCCGTCTATAATATGACATCAGAATTAATTTTGGGATGTAGCCCCAAAACCCCCAAAATATCATAATGCACTGAAACGTCATTATGCTATATGTGCTATTGGAGAAACTATTTGGTCGGGTTTTTTATCAGACAAAAAATATTGTATTTTAGGTTTGCTATTGTCATCATCAAGATCTGGTTGTAATGCTGGTAATAGGTTGATACATACATCAATAATATATATTTTTGAGTCGATTGATGGTCCGTTGCCTACCGAATCCAAACAATTCAAAGAAAACCCATATAAATCATATATATCGCGCATTGTTTGTCTCTAAAGTCATTTTTTCTTTCGGCCTTTGCTTTTATACCAAAAGATGTTTACTCTGAGCTCCCTACTGACATGTTGATAATCTTGTGCTAGTTGTACCCTATCTAGGCATTATAACGTTTAATTGTCATTAACCGATTCATTACGATTTATTTTGTAGACATGTGTAATAATGAAGCTATTCAAAGCCCTGAAGTAGTACGTGGTTACCGTGGGAGTAAAGTCAGCTTCCTTTGGGATACCGGGTCTAACAGTCCACAGAGTGCAACCGTGACATACGACAGGAATATAATAGTACATGCCTTTTGGGAGAGTGAAACGTTCAGCATAAACCCTGCGTACGGTCCAAGGCTCCATGCAAAAATAAAACATGGACATGTCCTTGAAGTGACACTCTTCGAGGTAACTCATGCAGATATACAGACTGATTACGTGGCGACTTTCTATTGGAAGGAAACTGAATGTGTGGATATCAAAGCCTTATACATTTACGGTAGCTAACATCGGAACTACCAAGCTGCGCCATTCCCTCGAATTCAATAGCCTTTGCTTTTCTTATATGTATCCAGATTGTGTTATTTATCAGTATTCTAAATAATTGATAAACAATCGATACATTACAGAACCGCCTGTTGAGCCAAAGGTCCCTGTCATTCCATCAGCACTAATTGAAGGTGATAACGTCACGCTCACGTGCTTCTCCACGGTGACATCAGTGCCTGCTAAATACCGACTTCCAATCACCTACACCTGGACAGTAATGGGTGCTAAAATTGATGGGAATGCCAGCGGTCTTATCATAACAGAAGGAATCGAGAGCTCACTCACCATACTGGAGGTGAACAAACCTGAAGAGAACTTTATAGAAGTGGCGTGCATTGCTGCAGAGGTTGGATCCACATTGGAGAGCAAAACTATAGTACAGATGCCAATAGGAGGCGAGTGATAAACGGAAACTTTATAAGACTCGCTTCAATTTTAATATCAAATCATATATAAAACGTAAACTGACATATTGATGACACCAGTGTGGTATGGGTGTGAACATGTGGTCGGGCTTCGTTTTAAATCACGCAAATGCTGTATTTCAGGTTATTGACATCACCAAAATATGGCTATATTGGTGCTATTTTTTTTTTACTTTTGACCCCTATATCAAAAACAACCACACTGGTTCTTGGATAAATATACAAAATTTAAAAAAAGTCTGTCTCGTCATTTTCGTAAAATGTATTTTTAGTAAAAATTGCCAAAATGACCCATTTTGGAGTATTTTGGGGGTAAAAGTAACCATATTTCCATATTGTAGACAATATTTCACCAAATTGTCGGTTTATAAATGCATAATTTCATATTGATGATTGTTTGAAAGTCTTAAAATTCACATTTTAGCCCCTCTGAGCGGGTCTCTCACTAGAGCTTGTTCTTGATTTGCAATGGTTTTCCCACTAATGTCTGGTTTACACCACACCTGATACAGTGGCGACGGAAGAACGCGAGACGATCACAGTTTTCACATCAGGACTACAGACAATCGAATGTGAGTAGCATATCAGCGATTTTGCTCCTGCATTGTAGCACCCTTGCGCCACTGAAACATACTCCCATAAAATCAATGAAGTTAAAAATTTTAATATGCCAGTGCTCAGCAATGTTTATAATTTATCCTAGCTGGAAAACAAACAAGGAAAAAGATCACCACTTGGATTGCTTCTGGAGTGGCAATTATTATTTGCGTTCTTGTTGCTGCCATCGTGGGTTTCTGTATAGCTTATAGACGGTATTTATCACGATAATACAATGTGATTATTGTAATACATAGGCTCAGATTTCGAGACATTTCTCAACATTTCTTTTATATAAAAGTCGACTTTTTTCAAAATCGATTTATAATCGTCAATTTTCTTTTTGAATGCAATTCTAGACGAACATTCCGGAGCAGAGCTTGCCACGTGGAAGAGAATCTCTCTTGGGGCCCCCAGGCTACTGACTATTTCACGGCTCTAGCTAGCTGGCCGGCGAGTGCAAATCAACCTCCTGACAACTCAGCTGCGAACTTCCCGACAGACACCCCTTTGCCCCTGGACTATATCACTGCAACTGCAGTCTGGCACGACCAGCATCATTCCGCTGCCAGGAGGGAGGACAGCTCCGTGGAGATGAGTGGGGTCTACCACGAAATTAATGAAAATGAAATGGCCGTACTAAGAAATGTTCGCCCCACACATTCTCCAAAGTCAAATGTGCGAGGATCTGCTCCTCCAGGCATGGGTTGAGAGAGGGAAGCCTCTCCCATTCGAACGATATTGTCGGGGTACGCTGGTCATGCTGCTGGTGTTTACGCCTATCACATGTACAGACTCGAAGTCTTGGGTAACCTGCAAGCTGATCTGCTGATAGGAATCGCTTCTTTTATTTACATGATTCTGTTTGTAAACTTTACTTATCAGTTTAAAATAAATATTCAATTCAATTCAATCAATGAAAATCGACACTGACCACCTCGCCAATATTTCTGTTGTAGGCAAAATGATGTTTTCTTTAGTTTTCAATTCTCAATTAAAAAAACGTATACATTTTGATATATTCATTGCAGAATTACTATATGTACATTATGAATTATTTCAACTGTTTTGCGAAAAGTAATAGAGCAGGATAGATATTAATGCCACAGGCAACGTGTTTTTGATGCGTGTCAATGCAATAATACATTTCGGGTTTCGAATCAAAGGTGTAAATTTTTAATGATGTTATGCATGAGGCAATGTATGTTTCAGTTTATTATTGCTCATATTTATAAGAACCCTAAGTGAGGGTAAATATAATCAATACATGTATGTATGTAGGCGTTACCCACAGTGAAATAATATGGACATATGTTCAATTGTCGTGTACACGTGAATGCTGCTGAAATAAATTGATTGATTGATTGATTGAAACAAGAATACACACGAAGTTCATAGAATAAGTGTACTTTTCCAACGTAAACCTGGAAATCAATAGCAAAATTTATACCATAGGAATAAGCCAGGTTAAACAACAAAAATGTAGGCAGTCTCCTGATAAAGACATTACATGTAACACTAAAATTTTCAAAGTAACAGGTAATAAAACAAATATTGGCGTGAAAAGACTGTGAAAACTTATCATTTGCTGATATGACATCAATAAACTATAACTAAATATTTTATGACTAATTTAACTTTGTTTGTCAGCTGTGTCATGATGCAGTTACCTCACATGTAAACATGCAAATGCAATAAAACTAAATCATATTCCACTAAAAGTAAACAACTTAGAGTAGACCTCAAAGTCATGTAAATGAACAAACGTAATAAACGTATGACTAAACCACAGTCTTGTTTGAATAAAGGTAACAAACAACTGTTTTGTTTAAATAAAGGTAACAAACAACTGAGGTATTCCACCATGTAGTTATCTAAAAAAAACTTGGCAATCACAAATGCATTGAAAGTGAATCACAGTCTTGACCAGTTAAAGTATAAAGCAGTGCATACCATTACATGTAGAAATTAGGAAATGTGTTGATAACTGAACCATGTACAGTTGTTTGTTTTTTTTCACAGTTTTTTTTTCTAAAATCTGCCCATCCTGTTCATTTTCTGTTCGTTTATATTCCGTAGCTCCTGCTGCAGTTTCTCCCTCATGTCCACCATGGTTGACATGAGTGAAACGACTTTGTCACGAGTATTTCTTTGCTTAGCATGTTTGGCCTTTTGGACAAGCTTCACTTTTTTAGCTGGAGGTTCATGGTCATCATCAGACTCTTCGATAGACTTAGATTCCTCGACCGTTTTCTGTATGCTCCGACTGCTGTCTACAGTCACCTCTGGCATGGTGGATGCTCTCCTTCCGTACACCTCATCGAAAAGATCACTGTATTTCATTTCTTTCTTGCTGTTTCCTGTTTGTTGGTTGCTGTCAACCACACTCCTCCATCTTATCCTAGGGCGTTGAACTTATCTCGAGCTTGTGTAGCACTTACTCGTACTTCACATTTACCTAATTCTTGAACAATTTTCTTCCAGAGTGTAATATGTGTAGATTTACTGTTGAATTGGCTCTGCATGGCCAATCTTTTCATATATAATGATCCGGGCCTACATCAGCAGAAGACATCGAAGACTGGTCACTGGTGTGTGCATGAGACGACGAAGGACCAGGATCATCTGGAGGTAATGGAAGATGTTTGGAAAGGACCACATCATCGCTGTATACCAGTCATGTGTCAGGATGTTTACGCACTTCATTAATAATCCTCTCCCTCGTCTCTTGATCTGCAATTGAAGATAAGTAACATTATGTACACAGCAGCAAAATGTACTAACGTCAAATGGTCACAACAACAAAAATAGCCCAAAAGACTAAGACAGGTACCGGACATTATGTTTTATATTTTAGATATTAGCCATTTTGTCCCATGACCTTGAAAATAAGGTATTTGTTCAAATTCGAGGTCATCAAAATATTCGGCATACATTTGTACAATTGATTCCTGAGCTGTAATTCGTTAATAAGCGAGAAACTAGACGAATCGGTCGCCAATGACCACATAGGTGTATCCCCCTGGGGCCCTATTATACCTGTTGCCCAAAATATGTTAATTCATATTTAAAACATAATTAATATGTTAGCTTTTGCCCACCCATGGCTCACCATAGTCTTTTACCGATTCAATGAACACACATGATCTGATGATGATGAGCACGCATGATGAAAGTGAAATAAACTGGAATGTTCAAGGTTAGCTGGGTGTTGTCTCTCTGTCTCACGAGGGTGACACTTCATGACTGTAACGACTTCAATACTTGACTTTACAGACTTCACATTCTATTATACGCATACGTCCTTAATGAACTTATTATTATCTTGCAGACATGGATGCTAAGACAAAATTACAGTTACACCCAGTAAAACTCACACTTTAGATTCGCTTGCCGCCATCTTGAAAATCACAGTGTCTGCAGTCTCGGGCGCGGTCGCTGTGGTATGGTCAATACCGACTAAACTAGGTCAAATGTTGGCGCATTCGACTGGAACTATAGTTCCCACAGTCACAATAGTTGAGCAGCCGAAAGTAGCCCATGTAGGCTGTAGTGTTTTCTGTGTGTTTACACAGATGACCACAGTGCCCAAGTCATGTTCACCAAGCCGTAACATCAATGGCCAAGAATATTTCCAAAAATGACAAGAAAAATCCTTATTTAACAAGTTATATTTCGTTCATAATCACATTCCTGCTGATGAATGTATTCCACTAGTAATCAGCTGCATTACAGCACCTTTGTTGATCAATGGCTCATGTTTTGACATAGAAATTTTCAAGTTTTAGTCCACTCATTCAGACCCGACTTCCTTCACTCACAGCGCCAGGGTTCAGTTCAACATTCTTCTTCGTTCTTTTTGATGTATTATTTGGGAATAGCAAACTCATAAGGCTATGACATCATTATCTCTTCTATGAACTACCTATCTGTATTCCACGTATTCCCTATCTATATTCAACATAGATTATTTTATATGACTATATTCAATTACATATCAATGTGGTGTTTGAAGTTGAAATAAATGATTGATAAAAATAAACATCTATAAATTTATTTGTAGTGAGTACATCACAAGATGGAGAGAACGTACAGGTATGCTTCCCCAGGGATGACCGTGAACCACATAATGTCACACTACAGCCAGAACAACATGTTCAAAAACGAATTTCTCAAGCTATACCGGACTTAAATGTGCTTTTGCAAGAGGCCCACATTGTCTTCATAGCCAATTAATCAAAACGCCACCGACTCCAGCAAAGGCCTCCCAAAAAGTTCTTTTTACTAAAGCAAACTGCTTATTTCTTGATTTATATAAATATATAATTGAAACAAACACATAATATGGAATCCAAATGCTTATACTAATGGTTACTGCGATTGAAATATGGAAATTGTGTATTTATTGAACATAACCAATATGTGTTTTTACTACAATATTTTCTCAGAGGTCTTCGTAATACGCCGAAGGAGTTCTATATTATGTAGTTATAGAAATTACTAGCATACCTCCCAATTCTATTGAAAATGATAGTATAAATATTTTTAAATTATCAAAAACAACTTCATCGATCATAATACATGACATAGATAATGTGCGAATTATCCGTATAATGTGTGAAACACTCCATGATTCCACCCCTCTGGGTCGCAGTGTGTGGGGGCCGCTGGCTGGAAACATGTTCTGTTAAGAATTTAAGCCTTTATATCGAACTACATTTCTTGCGAATATCATACATATATTCCGTCACTCAATGCAATACCATTTACATGATTATTCCGTATCAAGCTATTAAAATAGTTAGAAGTTCAACATTACTTGCTGACTTGGTCAACACTCAAGAAACTTAGGATTAGTAATGTTCCCATATCGCACACGGCCCCCTGCAGGATTACCACCCAGCATGGACGAAGGCCTGTTAGGATTAACAAGCCACAACAACGGCCCTCACCACAATCGCTTGTTGATATTTTCAAGCAAAGAAGTGGACTTTGTCATGTGAAGAAAAACATAAACAATTCAACCAAGTTTGGCGTTTGGAATGCAAGGTCTCTCAATAACAAAACTGCATCACTTGTTGATTTTGTGATTGAGGAAAAACTAGACATTGTAGCTATTACAGAAACGTGGTTCTCTGGAAGAGCTGCAGATAAAAAGGCAATCTCTGAGGTGAAAGATGCTCTACCTGACTTCGATCTCATATCTTATCCACGGACTCATAAAACTGGTGGAGGTGTCGCTGTCCTGAAACGAGCGTATTTCAAGCACAGAGCCAATAGGAGAACTGATTTCTCTACCTTTGAATATATGGATATAACCTTGTCGACTGGCTCTGACTCCCTCCGAGTGGTTGACATCTATAGACCTCAAGTCAGTCGAAGCAAGGTAAGGACCACCGTCAACCAATTCCTCAGTGAGTTGTCATCATTACTCGAAGTCCTGACGATTTCTGGTGGTCATCTTGTCCTAGTTGGTGACTTTGACTATCATATGGACGTATCTGCGAATACAGATACACAGAAATTCCAAGAATTCATTCATGCAGCGGACCTTGTCCAGCATGTGAACATTCCCACGCATAAATGTGGACATACATTAGACATGATCTTAACTGCTGGCTCAGACTTGGTCGTGTCTGGCTTGAAGTCACACATGACTCCCTCCGATCATCTGGCTATTACGTGCACTATGATGATCCCAAAACCACGAAGTACCTTGCAGAAGAAAACTGTCAGGAACCTACGTCAAATTGATCAAGACAGGTTCATCGCCGACGTTCAGAAATCAACATTCCTCTCTAGTACTCCATCGAATCTCGAGGAACTGGTGATCTGCTATGACAAAACACTAACGGAGTTACTGGATAAGCATGCTCCGGCAGTGGATCGGTCCTTCCGACCATGCCCCAACACTCAGTGGTACACAGAGGAACTCCCACCACCAAGCTGAACAAACGTCGACTTGAGAGACGCTTCAGGAAGACAGGCCTTGAAGTGGATCGGCAAATTCTGAGGGAAAACAGTCACTCCTACTACGCTAAATTGGAGGCTGCAAAGGTACGCTATCACAAAGATCAAATCCGGGAATGTCACTCATCTAAACTCTTTCACATGGTTAAAAAGATTGTTGATGGTGTAATTCTCAAAAGCTTCCATCTCACACAGACCCCTTGAACTAGCCAAACAGTTCAACGACTATTTCGAGAAGGTGAGAGCTGACATTGCTGCCAAACCACCTGTCTCACTGATCGCCGATACTTCTACAGCATTGTGTCACAGTTTCTGTGAGTTTGGAACTGTATCTTCGATGGATATTCATCAAGCACTGAGCAAGGGTAAATCAAAGTTCTGTTCTCTGGACCCTGTCCCCTCAAAAGTGATGGTGATGTGCATGGATGCCCTATGTCCAATCTTCACCATCATTGTCCAAGAGTCATTGTCTTCTGGAGTAGTCCCTGTTACTTTGAAGCAGGCTGTCGTAACGCCACTTCTGAAAACGTCTACACTTGACGCAGAATTACTAGCGAGTTACCGTCCCATATCTCAACTGCCTTTCGTCGCCAAACTCCTGGAACGTGTAGTTGTCGCTAGGCTGACGAGTTACATAAACAATCACAATCTCTATAATCCATTCCAGTGAGCCTACCGAACGAACTACAGCACGGAAACAGCTTTACTCCGTGTAAACAATGACATCCTACGATCTCTGGATCGTGGAGAAGAGACTGTTTTTGGTATTACTGGATCTAAGTGCTGCGTTCGATACGTTCGATCACTCCATTCTGCTACAGAGACTAAGCACACGGTTTGGCATTGGTGGCACTGTCCTCAGGTGGATACAATCTTATTTAACTCAGCGCAGTCAACGTGTACACATAAACGGTGCCTCATCACCTCCATCGTCACTTGTCTACGGCGTCCCGCAAGGGTCCGTACTAGGACCCATTCTATTCTCACTCTATGTCAGTCCCGTTGGCGACATCATTCGTCGTCACAAACTCCAGTATATGTGTTATGCTGATGACACGCAGATATATCTCAAACTTGATGCAGGCATTGTCGCCCCGATGGCAGATGTTCTAAATCTGTGTGTGTCGGAAATCCATGCATGGATGTGCGCCAACCAGCTAAAGTTGAATGAAAGCAAGACGGAGGTTCTACATCTTCGCTTGAAATTTCGCTGCTCCAATCCTGCTCCCCAGATGAATATCATGGATACTTCTGTGTCACCCAGCCAAACTGTGCGCAACCTCGGTGTTGTCATGGACGCCAACTTGACCCTCTCGAGTCACGTTGCAGCTATTGCCCAGTCAGCAACACATGGATTAAGACATGTCGGTCGTCTGCGAAAATATCTGGATGAAGACACCACAAAAACTCTCATAAATGCTTTCGTTGTCAGTAAATTAGACTATTGCTATGCTTTGTTGTATGGTATGTCTGATTCGTCTGTCCTTTGTCTTCAAAGGTTGCAAAATACTTCTGCCAGACTTGTAACACTAACCAAGCGTTATGAGCACATCACTCCAGTTCTGGCTCAGCTACACTGGCTGCCCATCAAATACAGAAGTATGTATAAGATTCTGTTGCTGGTATACAGTCGTTAAATGGGCATGGCCCTGACTATCTCTCGAATCTTCTGGTCCCGTATGTTCCTGTACGAGCCATACGCTCCTCTAGTCAAAATCAACTTGCTGTGCCATCTACACACACAAAGTTTTATGGTTCTAGAGCTTTCTCTATTTGTGCACATAACCTTTGGAATTCCCTACCTGGTGCTATTCAATCTAGTCAATCCGTCAGTTGTTTTAAGTCACAATTAAAATCTCACTTGTACCGACTAGCCTTTGGTTAAATATTGCTTTTTATGTATCATATATTGTACTTTTAAATGTTCTTACACTTGTCATTTTCAACATGTCATGTTCAGCGCTTTGAGAGTGTCATACTTTAAAGCGCTATATAAAAATAAACTATTATTATTATTATTATTATTATTATTACTCACGTTTCCAACCATGCTCATTCACTGAAGAGTGCTTAAAAACTCCATGAGAGTGAAGATCACACTTACACGGTGGTACCCCTATTTGGCAGGTGTTACCTTTCGTCCACTGGTCTAATAAGTTTAATGCATGCATTAAAATTAACAAAGTAGTTATTGTCACTACATTCAATAGAATATGATTCTAAAAAATAATAAACATTTTTGTTCTCCCAAATATTCGGTAAACTTATTTCTTGATTTATATAAATATATAATTGAAACAAACACATAATATGGAATCCAAATGCTTATACTAATGGTTACTGCGATTGAAATATGGAAATTGTGTATTTATTGAACATAACCAATATGTGTTTTTACTACAATATTTTCTCAGAGGTCTTCGTAATACGCCGAAGGAGTTCTATATTATGTAGTTATAGAAATTACTAGCATACCTCCCAATTCTATTGAAAATGATAGTATAAATATTTTTAAATTATCAAAAACAACTTCATCGATCATAATACATGACATAGATAATGTGCGAATTATCCGTATAATGTGTGAAACACTCCATGATTCCACCCCTCTGGGTCGCAGTGTGTGGGGGCCGCTGGCTGGAAACATGTTCTGTTAAGAATTTAAGCCTTTATATCGAACTACATGTCTTGCGAATATCATACATATATTCCGTCACTCAATGCAATACCATTTACATGATTATTCCGTATCAAGCTATTAAAATAGTTAGAAGTTCAACATTACTTGCTGACTTGGTCAACACTCAAGAAACTTAGGATTAGTAATGTTCCCATATCGCACACGGCCCCCTGCAGGATTACCACCCAGCATGGACGAAGGCCTGTTAGGATTAACAAGCCACAACAACGGCCCTCACCACAATCGCTTGTTGATATTTTCAAGCAAAGAAGTGGACTTTGTCATGTGAAGAAAAACATAAACATTTCAACCAAGTTTGGCGTTTGGAATGCAAGGTCTCTCAATAACAAAACTGCATCACTTGTTGATTTTGTGATTGAGGAAAAACTAGACATTGTAGCTATTACAGAAACGTGGTTCTCTGGAAGAGCTGCAGATAAAAAGGCAATCTCTGAGGTGAAAGATGCTCTACCTGACTTCGATCTCATATCTTATCCACGGACTCATAAAACTGGTGGAGGTGTCGCTGTCCTGAAACGAGCGTATTTCAAGCACAGAGCCAATAGGAGAACTGATTTCTCTACCTTTGAATATATGGATATAACCTTGTCGACTGGCTCTGACTCCCTCCGAGTGGTTGACATCTATAGACCTCAAGTCAGTCGAAGCAAGGTAAGGACCACCGTCAACCAATTCCTCAGTGAGTTGTCATCATTACTCGAAGTCCTGACGATTTCTGGTGGTCATCTTGTCCTAGTTGGTGACTTTGACTATCATATGGACGTATCTGCGAATACAGATACACAGAAATTCCAAGAATTCATTCATGCAGCGGACCTTGTCCAGCATGTGAACATTCCCACGCATAAATGTGGACATACATTAGACATGATCTTAACTGCTGGCTCAGACTTGGTCGTGTCTGGCTTGAAGTCACACATGACTCCCTCCGATCATCTGGCTATTACGTGCACTATGATGATCCCAAAACCACGAAGTACCTTGCAGAAGAAAACTGTCAGGAACCTACGTCAAATTGATCAAGACAGGTTCATCGCCGACGTTCAGAAATCAACATTCCTCTCTAGTACTCCATCGAATCTCGAGGAACTGGTGATCTGCTATGACAAAACACTAACGGAGTTACTGGATAAGCATGCTCCGGCAGTGGATCGGTCCTTCCGACCATGCCCCAACACTCAGTGGTACACAGAGGAACTCCCACCACCAAGCTGAACAAACGTCGACTTGAGAGACGCTTCAGGAAGACAGGCCTTGAAGTGGATCGGCAAATTCTGAGGGAAAACAGTCACTCCTACTACGCTAAATTGGAGGCTGCAAAGGTACGCTATCACAAAGATCAAATCCGGGAATGTCACTCATCTAAACTCTTTCACATGGTTAAAAAGATTGTTGATGGTGTAATTCTCAAAAGCTTCCATCTCACACAGACCCCTTGAACTAGCCAAACAGTTCAACGACTATTTCACATCCAAAATCGAGAAGGTGAGAGCTGACATTGCTGCCAAACCACCTGTCTCACTGATCGCCGATACTTCTACAGCATTGTGTCACAGTTTCTGTGAGTTTGGAACTGTATCTTCGATGGATATTCATCAAGCACTGAGCAAGGGTAAATCAAAGTTCTGTTCTCTGGACCCTGTCCCCTCAAAAGTGATGGTGATGTGCATGGATGCCCTATGTCCAATCTTCACCATCATTGTCCAAGAGTCATTGTCTTCTGGAGTAGTCCCTGTTACTTTGAAGCAGGCTGTCGTAACGCCACTTCTGAAAACGTCTACACTTGACGCAGAATTACTAGCGAGTTACCGTCCCATATCTCAACTGCCTTTCGTCGCCAAACTCCTGGAACGTGTAGTTGTCGCTAGGCTGACGAGTTACATAAACAATCACAATCTCTATAATCCATTCCAGTGAGCCTACCGAACGAACTACAGCACGGAAACAGCTTTACTCCGTGTAAACAATGACATCCTACGATCTCTGGATCGTGGAGAAGAGACTGTTTTTGGTATTACTGGATCTAAGTGCTGCGTTCGATACGCTCGATCACTCCATTCTGCTACAGAGACTAAGCACACGGTTTGGCATTGGTGGCACTGTCCTCAGGTGGATACAATCTTATTTAACTCAGCGCAGTCAACGTGTACACATAAACGGTGCCTCATCACCTCCATCGTCACTTGTCTACGGCGTCCCGCAAGGGTCCGTACTAGGACCCATTCTATTCTCACTCTATGTCAGTCCCGTTGGCGACATCATTCGTCGTCACAAACTCCAGTATATGTGTTATGCTGATGACACGCAGATATATCTCAAACTTGATGCAGGCATTGTCGCCCCGATGGCAGATGTTCTAAATCTGTGTGTGTCGGAAATCCATGCATGGATGTGCGCCAACCAGCTAAAGTTGAATGAAAGCAAGACGGAGGTTCTACATCTTCGCTTGAAATTTCGCTGCTCCAATCCTGCTCCCCAGATGAATATCATGGATACTTCTGTGTCACCCAGCCAAACTGTGCGCAACCTCGGTGTTGTCATGGACGCCAACTTGACCCTCTCGAGTCACGTTGCAGCTATTGCCCAGTCAGCAACACATGGATTAAGACATGTCGGTCGTCTGCGAAAATATCTGGATGAAGACACCACAAAAACTCTCATAAATGCTTTCGTTGTCAGTAAATTAGACTATTGCTATGCTTTGTTGTATGGTATGTCTGATTCGTCTGTCCTTTGTCTTCAAAGGTTGCAAAATACTTCTGCCAGACTTGTAACACTAACCAAGCGTTATGAGCACATCACTCCAGTTCTGGCTCAGCTACACTGGCTGCCCATCAAATACAGAAGTATGTATAAGATTCTGTTGCTGGTATACAGTCGTTAAATGGGCATGGCCCTGACTATCTCTCGAATCTTCTGGTCCCGTATGTTCCTGTACGAGCCATACGCTCCTCTAGTCAAAATCAACTTGCTGTGCCATCTACACACACAAAGTTTTATGGTTCTAGAGCTTTCTCTGTTTGTGCACATAACCTTTGGAATTCCCTACCTGGTGCTATTCAATCTAGTCAATCCGTCAGTTGTTTTAAGTCACAATTAAAATCTCACTTGTACCGACTAGCCTTTGGTTAAATATTGTTTTTTATGTATCATATATTGTACTTTTAAATGTTCTTACACTTGTCATTTTCAACATGTCATGTTCAGCGCTTTGAGAGTGTCATACTTTAAAGCGCTATATAAAAATAAACTATTATTATTATTATTATTATTATTATTACTCACGTTTCCAACCATGCTCATTCACTGAAGAGTGCTTAAAAACTCCATGAGAGTGAAGATCACACTTACACGGTGGTACCCCTATTTGGCAGGTGTTACCTTTCGTCCACTGGTCTAATAAGTTTAATGCATGCATTAAAATTAACAAAGTAGTTATTGTCACTACATTCAATAGAATATGATTCTAAAAAATAATAAACATTTTTGTTCTCCCAAATATTCGGTAAACTTTTGTCATTGTCTGTTTAATAGGTTTTTGAATTTTGTTTCCTTCATGTTTCAGCATGCCTCTTGGAGTGATGTGCATGCATTATATCAATTCGATTGTGATCTTCCAGTGCGCCTGGCTCCGAAGCTGACAAATGCTGGCATATTCCTACTACCATCATTCTCGACAATGTGTGTAAGTGTAGAATTGTGTTCCATTTTCAAGTTTCACCAGTCTGTGAAAAATGTCAATGGATTTGCTCGAGCAAATGAAAATATCGTGAGGATGATTGGGGAAAACCCTTGAAAGGTACGTAAAAGCGTCCCTGTCATCGATATAACATTGTACACCAGTTATGCAAATGATCACTTTCCCTCGCTACAACAAAAAACATATTGGTATTTCGCATAGTTATCTGATACAGCACAATTCTTGGCACTGAAACCACATCTAGGCGACAACATGCATCGAATAAATTTTCCTGTTTCATTCACTAAATAAACCAGTACACCACTTGAGATTGTGCAGAGGGGTTGCTCGGGTAAAAGAGATTTCATATCTGACCTGACTTCCTGGATGTTTGGTGAAATGATTGAGTATTCAGCGTGAAAAGAAACTAGGCTGCAACTCCATGAGTACGAGGGCTCATGAAAACGGCAACACCAGATTTTTCGGAAAAGAGTGATGGGTGCTACCGGGAACACATCGCTCTCAGGGGTTTGGTAACATATCTGCTTGGTGACATGGAATTCATGACACACGAAATATACGTCCACGTGATCTTCATCCTCCCATATGCTCTCAAAATCGAGATTCGTTTGATTTTGCATTTGTTGAATTTATTGAAAGAATATGTATATATTTTTCATTCTCTCGTGATATAGATCCATTGTAGCACTTTTGTTCAAGTTTGCAACAAGAACATGCATATTAATATGTCGTGCGCAACTAGTATACGTATACGAGGTAATTTCTGCACAAACAATAATTCACGAGGTGTGCCCAATAGGTAATTAAAGTGATATTGGCAGTAAGTTATGGATTTTTCCATATCTTTCTGATCGAACGAAGAAAACATAACAGTTATATATCTGCACTTGTATGCCCAAACAGGAGTAAGGTGCGGTATTTGACTTTCACCATGGTGATCTAACCCCCCTCATTGGCTAGAGAGGCCCCTAGCACCGACTCAAATATACTATAGCTCACTAATGTGCTCATACCGCACCTTAAACGCAAACAGACGCCCTTTTCTAATAGATTTCGTTGCGAGTTTCTGGTGGAGATATTTTGAGTTTGTTTACATTACCGCCATTCTCGGTGCTTTGTATACCGGGACGCAGTGCGATTCCAGCTTACTCGTGTATGTTCGAGCCAATCGAGCGTGAATTAGGTTAAGTCAGAGGTAACTCTGAGTGGCGCACAAAACAAACAAAAGCGGCTGCTAGTACTGTCATATGCTTGATTTATCCATTTGATCAGGCTAACTTTGTTTTGTAACCTATTATTCTGAGACCTCAGGCATATATGTAATTGATTTGGAAAAAATAGTTTTCCTGCCAACATCACTTTAACATCCTGTCATAACTTGCAGGTACACTGCATAATATATGTGTTGTTACATGTGTTGCAAAACAGCAGCCATGTCCATAAGAATATCATAAAAAAATACAGCTGCTTTGACAACTTTCAGATTCAGATTTTGGGATACCTTCTCCAAAGCAACAGTCACATTGCACGTACATCCTTTGTAAAAAATGACAGATTTTTTTGTAAAAAATATCAATGACAGATAGGAATGAAACAATCAATTCAGAGATCACATTCAATGAAGTTGTTAGTACAATTAAAAAACTCAAATGTAAAAAAGCTGTTGGTATTGATTGTATTCCTAATGAGGTAATTAAATGTCCCGGTATATACTTTGCAATGTATAAATTGTTTAAAACAGTATTTGAAACTGGTGTGGTGCCTTCAGTGTGGCAACGTGCTATTGTAAATCCTATTCCAAAGGGGTCTAGTAAAGATCCACAAGTACCATTAAATTATAGGGGAATATCTTTGCTGTCGTGTGTATCTAAAATTTATACATCTATCCTTAATAACAGAATTGTGCAGTTTTGTGATGAAACAAATATAGTGGTGGATGAGCAAAATGGTTTTCGAAAGGGAAGATCATGTTTGGATCATGTGTTTACCTTATCTAGTGTTATACGAAATCGACAGAAAAGTAATCTAAATACCTTTTGTGCTTTTATCGATATGGAAAAGGCATTCGATTGTATTGATCGGACTTTGTTATTCTATAGGTTATTGTTATATAATATTGATGGGAAGTGTTACAAATCTGTTAAATCATTATACAATAGCAGAACAGCATGTGTGATACCTGGTTTAACACCACTTCTGGTGTGCGTCAAGGTGATTGTTTGTCGCCGACCTTATTTAGTTTGTATATTAACGGTTTAGCACAAGAAGTTAAAGCTTTGAATCAGGGGTAAAATTCTGTGATCAAGATTTATCAATTTTATTGTATGCATACGATATTGTACTGCTTGCTGAAAATGAAGAATATTTACAAAATATGTTGAACTGTATGTACAGGTGGTGCTTTAAATGGAAACTGAAGTTAAATATTGGAAAATCTAATGTTGTACATTTCAGGCCGAAACGAAAAGCTCAAACAGAGATTGAATTTCATTATGGTAGTACTACTATAGATATATCTGACAGATATAAATATCTTGGTATATTTTTTGATGAATTTCTTACTTTTGAATATTGTGCTGAAATTTTATCTGATGCGGCGGGTGGAGCCTTAGGTGGTGTGATTTATAAACATCGTGATTTGAAGGATATGGGTTTCAAAACATACCAGAACATGTACTTTACAGCAGTGTGTTCAACTAGTGACTATGGTGCTGAAATATGGGGGTTTAGAAAATTCAAATTTGAAGATAATGTTCAGAATCGAGCAATGCGTTACTTTTTAGGTGTTCATAAGTTTGCTCCCATAGCAGGTTTGGCTGGTGATTTTGGTTGGCTCACATCCAAGTACAGAAAACATATATGTATGTTGCGTTTTTGGAATAGAGCGGTGACTATGAATGAAGATAGGTTGGTCAAAAATATATTTAATATTGACTATACATTGTGTAGCAAAAATTGGTGCAATGACGTTAAAACAAATTTGTTAACTTACTTGGTATGGATGTTGTATTTGAGTGAAGCGTATTTGTCGTATTGATGAAGTTAGGGAATTATTAATGCAACTAAATTAAGAAGAATGGCTAGGTGACGTGTCAAATAAACCAAAGTTACGTACCTATAAATTATTTAAATCTACACTATCTACTGAAGACTATTTAAATTATTACATGCGGAAACGTAACCGTTCTTTGCTAGCCCAGTTCAGATTAGGTATATTGCCGATGGAAATAGAAACAGGAAGGTTTAAAAATGTTCCCCTCAATGAAAGATTATGTAAAATTTGTGATATGGCAGAAGTGAAAGATGAGTATCATTTAGTAATGTCTTGCCCAGCCTATTGTAAATTCAGAAAAAAACTTTTTTCTAATGCAGTGAATCTTATGTCCCATTGTGAACAGTAAAACGACCAAGACAAATTTGTAAAACTTGCTTCATCATGTCAGAAATATTTATCTATATACCTGTGTGAATGTATGAAACATATAAATGATTTAATATGTAATGCATCGTAATGTTATTTGTAAAAAACCCTGTCACATTCGCAATATATGTAGTTTTGTAGTGACTGATAAGCCCTATGAGGCTGGGAGTACTATGTTTTTTGTATTTTGTACTGTGATGATATTTACGTTATGATGTGCTCTGGTCACTCTAATAAACGATAGAAATCTAATTTACATGTATGTACGACAGTGCATGCGTGTGCTCAGACAGCAAGATATACAGAAATAATCTAGGCACAACATATTATTAGCAGTCTATATAACTATATTAAATACTATGTTGACTAGAGTATCTCAAAATGTAGGGCTGATTTGCAATACATAGTCACCGTGCCAAGCAAACAGAAAACACCAGGCAATCAAAACAAAAACCTATTTCCGAGTCACAATCCATGGACATATCCGTCAATGCTACTATCTCTAAATGCCATAGGCTTACCTATGTATGTCGGGGTACATGTATTTATTAGTGACATGTCGAAATAGACCCCTACATCTCTCAAATAAGTTAAAATTAACTTATTGTTAAACTGTACACAAATCAGTAAGCACATTGCACTTTTACTGCAACCAAATGCTACCTCAATATTGGAAATTATGACGTTGTCGTCCTCAATAGACATGGAGTTACAGCTGTCAAATCGACATGTCATCAATATCCTGTTTTATCTTATTGTATATATACATGTACACTGATGTCCTTGTTGTAGTAATAGGCTAACTGGTAACTATTTCTTTTGATCAACCCTATTTTGTGTCCCAGTTTACTGCATAGTCTCTGCATTTTCACACTAACCTTGGTTATTCATGAAAGCCATATTTGTTCGCATGCTCCATGGACACGCTCTTTTATTCCAATAATCATTATGAAATACTGTATTAACCCAAGATAATAGGAGCTTCGCACAATGTTTACATTTTTGCACCATATCCTCAGATTCGGGCGTTCAACCTCCAATTCCAGCGTTCAACCTCCGATTCTGGTGATCGCCTTCCCCAGCGTGAGTTTTCGCACACCGTGTACGCTGGGATGGACACAATTGTTGGACTGGGCGAACTGCCACGGAAAGCTTCTGAGACAGCCGACTTCTTGAAGGAAGTGAACAATGTCTTCGCCTTCTTGAATGTGCGAGACTTTCACAAGGGCAGCGAGCCGTTCCAGGGAGATGACGCTGATGTGGAGAAGATTGAGATGTTCAAGAATCAGACTCAGCACGGGGGTTGATCGGATGCAGTAACAATTGTTACCGCATCCCGCCAGTATGACCACGCCAAATGCCGGTATTGACAATGTTGTTGTTTTTGTCTTTTTCAGGCAGAAATCTTTTTGTCTGTAGCGATTAGTTAAACTAATAAATCGTTTAGCATCCACACTTGCTCATATTTACACTTGTTATGTCTCCCCCCCCCCCCCCCGAGAAATGTGTTTCTAAAAATAATCGAAGATGCAGTAACAACTTTCGAATGTCTGTTTAGGATGCAGAAACAATCTTTCTAAGATGCAGTAACAATTGTTTTCAACACCACAGCACACTTTTATGTAGGCCTACCCATACGTTTTCCTGATATAATGGATATAAAGTGAAATTCATCCATCAGTGAAGATCGTCTCAATTTATCACCAAATTTCAGATATCTATCTAGAAAATGAAAGAAGTTGGCAATCTAACACAATGTTAAATTTCAGCGCTTTCATGGAATTTCAGTCCGCACGCAAAGCAACCTATATCTTTCATGTATGAGATATATAATGCTTCGAAATAAATATATTTATTCAATATACATGGAATATACCTTCACACTCAGCGCAATATATATATTCATTCTGTACGGATATTAAACACGATTTAAGCCCTGAAATACCCAGTATTAAGTATTCCGAGCAAACAAAACAGGGTCCGTTATCCAATCTCATAGTCCGGGGACAGAAAGTCATATCAGGCATACGAAGTGAGAGAAAACAAAAAAATTAGGCCAAGGGCCAAAGATAGGTTACCGGACAATGTTTATTATTTTAGATGTTAGCCAGGTCACTGGTTGAATTCAAGGTCAAGAGAATATTCAGCATATATAACATTAGGCAAATATCATGTCCACAGTTGATTGCTAAACTGTAAATTCAATAATCAGCGAGATATTAGCAATTTTGTGCTGTGGCCTTGAAAATGAAGGGGCAAAGGTCAAATTCAAGGTCATCAAAATATTCAGTGTATATCATTTCCATATCATGTCCACAATTGATTCCCAAGCCATACAGTCAATAGAGGAGCAAGATATGAGTCAGTTTGTCCTTGGACCTTGAAAATGGGGTCAGACGTCAAATTCAAGGTCCGAGAATATTCAGCATATATCATTTCCTACATGTCCACAATTCATAGTTCCGATGATACATAAGCCCCGCCCACTTCCATATTTACTACCCAATCAAAAGACGTCAAAAAACGCGCCAAAACGTAAAAGTCCCACAAACAAAACCGGCGTTTTTAACAGCCCAACCTCTTGAATGAAGTGGGATGATAGTGTACTTCTGATGCACTCACGGCCAAGTAAAGCCAAATAAGTTAAAAATTTAAGCTTACAATATATTATCCATCCCGTCATGAGTATAGACATTTGAAATATGGTGTATTATTTTACAAAACGATTGTGTAAACAGAAGCAAGCAAAAGTTACATTATTCCCGACTTGCTCAAGCAAAAGCACATGGTATGTTTGTGGGACTTTTCCTGCGGTTGCCAAGGGGGCGTGGCCTGTTGGGATGTCGTCGGAACTGTGAATTGATTCCTAAGCTGTAAAATCGATAATAAGTAAGATATCAGCCATTTTGTCCTGTGACCTTGAGAATGAGGTCAAAGGTCAAATTCAAGGTCATGACAATAATCTACATATATCATTTCCTATATGTTCATAACTGATTCCTAACGCCACTCCATTCACATTTCGTTTAATGCTTCTCATACATGTGTTGTTTTGTTTTCCATAGCGTGTTTCGGAATAAACAATTTGTGTTGAATTGTCGAGTTTGGAAAGTGATAATATCTCTGCTCGTACGTACTGGCGTGGTGGCAGCGGTGATATTTAGGAACCCGAGAGCTTCAAGAACACTTAGGACTGAATATTTGCACAAAACAGTACGTATTGGTGTTATTATCGTCCATTAACACTCGAACTTTCGTCGCCACACAAATGCCGCAACCTAGTACGGAAACCCATGCGTGCCAAAACCAATCGTGAAACCTGACAACGTGAAACATAAACCCGGCCAATATGTCTAAAATCGCCAAGCCCTGGAAGCTTACAGAAGATGAGTCATTCTCATCGTACACTGCCTGGCAACACAACATGTTGTATACGTTGAAACAAGATGCAGCATTCGTCCCCTTCCTGAAAGATGGCGTCACCTGGGGAAAGCTAACATCAACAAATGTTTGCCGTGGTTTGACGGATGATCCTGCCGTAGGGGGCAAAACCAAGGAAGACAAGGTTGCTGATCTGAATGCCATGCTCAGGTACATCACACAGTGGATTCCTCATTACCTGGCAACTGAGGTCGAAAAACAATCAACATCCATTGACTCTGTGTGGCATTCAATCCGCAAGTATTACAGTTTCCAACAATCTGAGGCTCAATTCATGAAACTGTCCACGATAAAACTGGAGGAAAATGAGCGTCCAGAACGGTTGTATCAGCGAATCTTGGCCCACCTTCAAGACAACCTGCTGAGAAAAGATGGCAAATTAAGACACGATGGTGAGAGAATCACGCAGGATGAAGATATCAGCCCAACAGTAGAACGCCTGGCTGTGTTAAGGTGGCTGGAAGTCCTTGATCCAGATTTGCCTGCCCATGTAGCCCGCACATTTGCTCATGATCTACAAACAATGACTCTCAAAGATCTCCAGCCTCAAATAGTTGATGCCCTAGACAGCTTCTTGGATGAAATTCGCAGCAAGCATGTCACATGTTCAGCATCCCGGACTTACTCAAATGGTGGACAAGGAAGATTCAACCCTCAATCAGCCTCAAAACCATTCCCCAGACGACCTTACCGGTCACAGACTACAAGACGAACGGTCCCACGATATGCCAACAAGACTTGTCGAATATGTCAAGCAGAAGGCCGACCACACAGCCATTCAATGGCCACATGTGACTACCTGTCCCGTGCTGAAAAGCAAGAGATCATACAGTCATTCCGAGTTGATATTGAAGACCCAGATTTATTGCAATGTGACCATAGTGAAGCCCTCCCTGATCACATCGATAGCCTAGACATCAATGACAATGAGCAGGAATGACTAGGCGGCTCAGCATCAAAACATGATCATCACCCACAAGCCATCAAGAGAGTGCAAACCGCCAGTTCACCATCGTTCAACGTATTCTACAATCACCATCCTGTGACTTTGTGCTGTCATGTGCTGTCAAGATACGAGCTCCTATTTCCAAGACTAGCCACACTGCAAGTCAAGCGGACGGTCGATCATCACTTAGCATCAAAGGAGAGGTTCACATTAACCTATCCAGAGGTTCTCTAAACTTACCTCTTGAGGCTGTTGTCGTAGAAAACCTGGACTGTGATGTATTGGTTGGTATGCCCTTCATGCAAACCAACAACATTGTTCTGGACATACCGTCTAATACTATTGTCATCAATGACCAACTGGTGATCCCATACCTCTCTGGCAAGTCCTCACAGCCACAACCATCTAAAATCTACCGATCACAGTCCTACCTGGTGAAATCTGAGTCCAGCCGTGTTCTGTTACCTGGTGATTTCATCGAAGTGAACACTCCTGAAAACTTAGCTGAAGATGTTTCTCTTGCCGTAGAACCACGCTGTGATGGGCCCAAATTTGCTTGGCCAGAACCAGTTATCACGAAATCTGTTGGAGGAATCATTCGCCTGGCAAACATGTCTGAGACCCCTGTTCAGGTATCGAAACACCAGCACATAGCACAAGTACACTCCACGTACTTGCCAAATGCCGGAGACAAGCCACAACATCTCACTCCTGCACATAGTGACCAGACTCCAGCACTTGACCGAACCATTCTCATCTCTGTGGATCCAGACAAGCAACTCCTGCCCTCTGAGCGTGCGTCATTTGCAAGCCTTCACCAGAAATACAGCCATGTATTTCACCCAAGCATTGGGAAGTACAATGACGCTCTTGGAAAAGTTCGAGGCCACATCAACATGGGTCCTGTGGAACCTCCACACGCTAAAGGACGTATACCGTTTTACAACAGAGACAACCTGAGCCTCCTCCAAGACAAGATGGACGAGTTGGAGAAGGAAGGTGTACTTGCCAAACCTGAAGTGCTAGGCGTGGTTGTTGAGCACGTGTGTTGAACCCACAAATGTTAAAACGCCCACAAATGTGAAAACCCACAAATGTGAAAACAAATTTTGTAAATCACCCACAAATGTGAAAATACTGTAACGGTTTTGGGGCGTACCCAAAGGTTTCCCCTAGGTAATTCTGTTAGTGTTTTGTGATATTATGGTTAAATAACCGTTTATTAGGGTGTATATGTGTTTAAAGGTTCATACGGTTCCGTATTGTTAAAGTTTTAAAGGTTTTCCGTCTCGGAACTTAGTAATTTATGATGTCGGTAAAGCCGGAGACGGAGCCGGAACCGGAGACGGAACCGGACACGGAGCCGGAACAATGGAGTACAAAAACGTAATGACGTTATTTCCGGAAGGTCATGTGATCAGCCTCGTTTTCGGTTTAAAAGGTGACGTGTCAGCCACTGATTGGTTCTAGAGTGTTTTTAGAAATCCGGAAAATATCAGTGTTTTGGCGGACTATGACGTCACAATAGGTTGGTCACGTGACATGGGTCTCAGGTCTATAAAAGCCCCCGCTTCACAGCGGACGGCGGAGTTGGTGTCCTGACGTCGACCTGTGCAGACCCCTTCTCCCATAGCAGAGTACTCCCTTGTTCCGGATAGAGTCATCCAGATGATAGCAGTTAAGTCTTCCGACTGTGAACTTGGAAAATAAACATGAAAACTTCAACCGAGTTGTTTTTCCGTGTTCGTTAGGGAACTGGAAGTTATAATAAAGTTAGTTTCCCGGAAAAGACAGTTATACGGAGTAAAGGGAGATAAGACTACAGTCGGTAAAGACCAAGTTGTAACGACGTCTTAGGGTGATCTAAGAACCCAGATCACCGAGGAAGGAGTCGGAGACGGAGACGGAGGTGGAAATCAACGGAGCAACTACGGAGGCGGTATCGGACGGAGCAGTTGCAGAGACGGGAACGACGAAGCAGTTGCAGAGGCGGTACCGGATGACGGAGTTGCAGAGGCAGTACCTGACGGAGCGGTTGCGGTAACCGGAAGTAGGAACACTTCCGAGATACTCCATTTCAGGTGCAGTCGCAGGTTGCGGTGAGGCGGAGCCAACCGGAGCAGATTGCAGTGCGGTGGAACCTGGCAGAGCGGTTGCAGTATTCGGAAACGGCAACGTTCCCGGATTCTTTATTCCAGGCGCAGTCGCAGTTTGCAGTAAGACGGAAAACGACGGAGCTGTTGCAGTAAAGCGGTATCCCGACGGAGCAGTTGCAGTACCCGGAGACGGAAACGCCTTCGGATCCTTACTTTACAGGTGCAGTTGCAGATTAGCAGTCGGACTACGGTTAGGAGGTCCATTCCAGACCACGCTACCAACCTTAGAGACTTCTAGCCGAAGTTCAACCGTACAGCAGTAGCAGTTTCCCGGAGTTTTACCGTTTCAGCTCCGGTTAAACAACAACTCACCCACCTCCCTAGAAAACTGGTTCATCAAGACGTCACAGAAGGGTGCAAACCCGTTACAACTTTTTGGTGGCAGCGGTGGGATCATCTGCAGTATGACTACTAGACGGGGCAAATTGGCGGAACAGCAGCTGAAGGCAGCCGTGTCGGACACGGAGCAGCCTGTAGGAGCAGTAGGAGCTGAGCCGTTGCAGATGCCGGTTGCGGAAAAGGAAGCAGTTCGTCCTGCCGAGCGAAAGGTGTTGCAGCCGGAAATGCAGAAAGCAGTTGCAGAAGAGCCCCTTCGGGTTCCTCAAGGAGTACAGCCTGCAGAGCAGTTAGCAGAGGCGGAAATTAACTTTCCGGACCAGGCTGGCGATCGGGAACCGGATGCGGAACCGGAAGGCGGAGAGAATTTAGTCGACAACCTGACCAGATTATTGGCGACCCAAATGGAGGTGTTTCAGCAGCACCTGGCAGTAACCGGAAAGCAGCAGCAGGCAGAAGCAGTACAACAACCAGCACCAAGGGCAGGAGTAGCCAGATTAATGACGTACGACGGAACTGATCCGTGGCCGGAGTATGAGGCTCACCTCCTTGAATACGCTCGGTACTACCGTTGGACAGCAGAGGAAAAGGCGCTGAACTTATGTGTCAGTTTGAGAGGTAACGCCCGCAGCATACTACTGGATCTGTCCGCGGAGCAGAGACGCAGCTTTGATACGGTTGTGGCGGCACTAAAACAGCAGTTTTGTCCGGGGGAGAAAACATTTGTTTTCCAGGCGGAATTGCAGACACGGAAATTGCAGCCGGAGGAGGAGCTGTCCGAGCTGGCCAGAGACATACGGAGCAAGACGCGGCTAGCTTACCCAAAAGCAGATCCGGCAACAACAGAAGTGCTCATGAAGATGCATTTCTGCAACAGCCTGACTAACCGAGATATGCGGTTGTCGGTATTGAAAAGCCACCCGGAAACGCTGTCGCAGGCCCTGGCTTTCGCTACCGAGTATGAGAGCATCATGAAAACGGACAACAGCAGACCAGCGGAGCGACACCGGACGAGGCAGCTGAACACGGAGCCGGAGTGGAGCCAGCAGGTGAACGAATTGCGGAAGCAAGCCGAGCAGACTCAGCAGCAGTTGGCGGATCTGATGACTCAGGTCAAGGAAGCGGTTAGCCGGCAGCAGCAGCAGCGCAGTTCCCGAGCGGATTTAGAATGCTTCAACTGTGGCCGGAAAGGGCATTTTGCCCGAGACTGTAGGCAGCCGAAGCAGCAGCAGCAGCGGTGTCAACCACAACAGCAGCAGTCGCCGC
Organism: Terebella lapidaria; assembly: GCA_949152475.1. Classification (NCBI taxonomy): domain Eukaryota; kingdom Metazoa; phylum Annelida; class Polychaeta; order Terebellida; family Terebellidae; genus Terebella; species Terebella lapidaria. Next base: position 9,130,601 of record OX424559.1, on the reverse strand, counting down.
GACAACAGCAGCAGCAGCCGCAGCAGCAGCAACAACTGCAGCAGCCACGACAGCAGCAGCAGCAGCCGGAAAACTAGAGCGGGTCGCGGAAAAGGGGAAATCCGGGACCCGGAAGAGAGGACACCCCCATAACCGGCAGGTGGTTCACGGACCCGGTCCCAGGGGCGAGGTGGGCATGTGTGTGACAGCCAGAGTATGCGGAGAGCCAGTAACGCTGATAATCGACACCGGCAGCACTGTCACAATGCTCAACCTACAAACCTGGGAACGGATCCGGAAACCCGGAATGAAGCTGAAGCGGTCGCCGATTCGTCTTTCAATGGTTGACGGAAGTAACATACGGACACATGGCCGGAAAGAACTCCCACTCAACATCGCAGGAGTAGCTGAGACCGTGACATTCGAGATTGCAGACTGTGAAGACGAAGGAATACTGGGAATGGATTTCATCCGTTCCCGGATATCCGGCATAAATTTCGACCGAATGACCATGCAGATGGGCAGCCAGGAGGTGTTCCTCACCATGTTCGAGCAGACCAGGGAGCCGTTTCCGATCAACGCTGTAGCAGATTACCAAATTCCGTCGGAAACGGAACAGCTGATTATAGGACAAGCAGAGAGTGTCCGTGAAGCAGAAGGAGTACTAGAAATGCCGCAGGAGCCTACTGAGAAAAGACCTTGGCTGATCGGGAGAACTTTATCCCGGATAAAGCAAGGAACAGTCCCGGTTCGAGTGATCAACGTGATGGCAGAGCCGGTAATCATCAAGAAAGGAGCGCAGTTGGCGACGATGACCACCTTAGCAGCCGGTTGCAGTGTTGTGCCGTTGGCGGAGCGGAGCAGGAAGGTGCAGATTTCCACGGAGTCGGAGGCCGGGCGGAATTGGAGCGGGTACGAGAAGCTGCGGCAGTTAGCAGAGCAGACCCAGGATGCAGTGCCGAGTCATTTCCGCGAGAGAGTAACCGACCTCCTATTTCGGGATAAGCCGACCTTCAGTAATGATGCCGGAGAACTGGGGCAGACCAACGAGGTACAACATCAGATAAACACGGGCAGTCACCGGCCGATTAAGCAGCCAACCAGACGAATTCCGCCAGACAAGAGAGAGCTGGTGAGCAGTCTGATTCAGGAGATGAAAGACAAGAACGTCATTGAAGAAAGTAGCAGTCCGTGGGCTTCCCCGATTGTCCTCGTGAAGAAAAAGGATGGGACCACCCGGTTCTGCGTCGATTACCGGCGGTTAAATGCAGTCACGGAGAAAGATGCTTATCCGTTGCCGAGAATAGACGACACCATAGCAGCCTGTGCAGACGCCAAATGGTTCTCCACTCTCGACCTGACCAGTGGCTACTGGCAGGTCGGGATGGATGAAGACGCCCGGAAAAAGTCGGCCTTCTGTGTTCCTGGCGGCCTTTACCAGTTCAAAGTAATGAGTTTCGGCTTGTGCAATGCTCCGGGTACGTTCGAGCGGTTGATGGAGAAGGTGCTAGGCGGATTGTCCTGGAAGACCTGCCTCATATATCTGGACGACATCATAGTCTACAGCAAGACCCAGGAGGATCACATCCGTGATCTTCAGGAGGTGTTCAGCAAGCTGAGAGAGGCAGACCTAAAAGTCAAACCGTCAAAATGCAAGTTCTTCCAGCCGGAGGTGTCTTTCCTAGGTCACATAGTCGGCAGAGACGGTATCCGCACCGACCCGGCAAAAACGGAGGCAGTACGGAAGTGGCGGACACCCACCAACCTGACGGAGCTGCGCAGTTTTCTGGGACTTTGCTCCTATTACCGGAAGTTCGTGCCGAAGTTCTCCGAGATTGCAGCGCCGCTGAATCACTTGACGGAAAAAGGGGTGCCGTTCCGGTGGCAGACGGAGCAAGAGCAGTCATTTGCAGAGCTGAAGAACCGCCTAGTATCGGCACCGATACTCGGGTACCCCAGGGAGCAAGGCCGATATATCCTGGACACGGACGCCAGTGACACCGGGCTGGGAGCAGTACTGTCACAGAAGCAGGGCAACCAGGAGCGGGTGATAACCTACTTGAGCCGCAGCCTAACCAAAGAAGAACGGAGATACTGTGTCACCCGGAAGGAGCTCCTGGCGGTTGTGTTTGCGGTACAGAAAAATAAGCAGTACTTGCTGGGACGACACTTCCTTCTTCGCACAGATCATGGCAGTCTTACCTGGCTTATGAATTTCAAGGAGCCCCAGGGGCAGGTAGCCCGGTGGATTGAGCTTCTGAGTGAGTTTCATTTCGACATCGAACATCGTCCGGGGCGAATCCATAATAATGCGGATGCCTTGTCCAGATCCCCATGCAGCCAATGCGGAAAAATCGACTGGAAACAAGCCAAGATAGACGCCTGGAACTACGGAGAAAGGATCCGGCAGATACGAAGTGAAGAAACTCCTCAGCCCAAGCCAAGGAAGGGGGGACGCCGGAAGTGGTCAAGGGGATCGGGCGGAGAAGCAGAGGTGACGGAGAAAGCAGCGTCCCGGAAGCCGGCTGCGGTTGCGGTGACGGAGAAAGCAGCGTCCCGGAAGCCGGTTGCGGTTGCGGTGACGGAGAAAGCAGTGTCCCGGAAGCCGGTTGCGGTGACGGAGAAAGCAGCGTCCCGGAAGCCGGTTGCGGTTGCGGTGACGGAGAAAGCAGCGTCCCGGAAGCCGGTTGCGGTTGCGGTGACGGAGAAAGCAGTGTCCCGGAAGCCGGTTGCGGTTGCGGTGACGGAGAAAGCAGCGTCCCGGAAGCCGGTTGCAGTGACGGAGAAGGCAGTTCCAGGAAAAGCGGATGCGGTTGCAGAGCAGATTAGGCTGGCGGAAAATGCGGACCAGGATACTGTGCTGGGGCAGAAATATCGACCGGATGAGTTGCGGAGAATGCAGCAAGTCGAACCTTGGTACCCACTGGTGACGTCGCTGATCGACGGGAGCGGTACAGCTGGCAGTGCAGACTTTTCCAGCATGAGCAGCGAGGAGAAAGTGCTGTACGGGATGCGGAAGACCTTGCTGAAAGTCGACGGAGTAGTCTACCGGAAATGGAAAACGGCAGAAGGAACCAGCCGAATGCAGTTAATAACCCCGAAGGAGCTGAGACAGGAGATTTTCCGTCTGGCCCATCAGAGCCGGACGGGAGGACACCTCGGAAGCAGAAGGATGGCGGCTAGCATTCGGAGGCGGTATTTCTGGCCGGCTATGATGCGGGACATAAAGCAGTGGGTGCTGAGCTGTGACGAATGTGCGTCAAGAAGTATGCAGAACTTGAAACGATCTCCGATGCAGAAATACCGGGTTGGAGCGCCCATGGAGAGGGTGGCAATGGACGTGATGGGTCCGTTACCTAAATCCACCCGGGGGAACCGGTACATCTTAGTAATCGGCGATTACTTCACCAAGTGGGTAGAGGCTTACCCGATGCCGAATCAGGAAGCGGTGACGGTTGCGGACATAATCGTCAACCAGTTTGCGGCGCGGTACGGCATCCCGATGGAGATCCACACCGACCAAGGCAGAAATTTCGAGTCCGACTTGCTGAGAAATGTTTGCAGAATCCTGGGGATTCACAAGACACGGACAACCGTTTTCCGACCTCAGTCGGACGGTTTCATTGAGCGATTCAACCGGACGCTGCAGCAGATCCTGAGCCTGTACGTAAGCGAGCGGCAGACCAACTGGGATCAGCTAGTACCGTTGGCGATGGCAGCTTACCGGGGTACCCCGCAGGAGACAACCGGGCAGAGTCCCAACTTGCTGATGCTGGGCAGAGAAGTCAACACTCCGGTAGAGTTACTGATTGGTAGACCACCGGGAGAATCCACAGCAGAAGTAACAGAGTATGGCAGTCAGCTCCGGGAGCGACTAGAAGCGGTATACAAGGCGGTTCGAGCGAAATCTGGCAGAGAAATGGAACGGCAGAAGAAGCTGTACGACCGGAGGAAGGTCGACAATCAGTTCCAGCCAGGAGACCGAGTGTGGATGGCGATCAAAACACGGAAGAAGGGCAAAGCTCCCAAGTTGCAGAGGAAGTGGAGCGGTCCAAAGCTAGTGCTGAGCAGATTTACCGACGTGACCTACGAGATTGCAGAGAGTGAAACTCGACAGAAGGTGGTTCACTTCGATTTGCTGAAACCGTATAATGGTGTCAAGCATCCGAGATGGATGAAGCGGAGAATGGCGGATTCCTGGAGGCAGACGGAGCCGCCGAAGCAGAGTAGTGTTCCGGAGACGGAACCGACGGTCTCTGAGTCGGATACGGACTCGGAGTAAAGCCGCAGAGGACGCAGAAATATGAGAAGACGGAGTGAGCTGTAGAGCAGGAGAAGGAGATAGCTGAGACCCTGGTAAAACGTTGAGTTCCGGCAGAGAGCGACCGCAAGAAGTTGGAACAGTGAGCAAGTGCTGGTTCCGGAAACAGGGCGGAGAAAGGAAGCAGAGCGGAAAGCGGTGCAGAGACCGGATAGAGACATCCTAGAGGTTCTGACTGGGTTGAGCGTATAGTCAACCAGTCCAGGGTAGCGGCCAGGGGTCCAGAAGAACCTGGGTTAGCGGTCTAGTATCTCCAGAGAAGCAGCTACACGTCTTCCGTATTCGGAGAATTAAGACGGAAAAGTTTTCCAGCTGTAGACATCCGACCGGAGTTTCCACTTAGCAGAGACAGTAAACCGACTGCAGATTGACAGAAACGGAGAAACATCAACCCAGATAGGAAGGCGCCTCCTTCTGGACAGAATGTATGCAGTTTCCAGTGTCGACAAGCAGTAATACCAGTGAGCAGATATGCAGTTGACGAAGCAGTACAGATGGCGGAAACGCCCAACTTGCAGTCTAGATGTTCGTCTGAGAGGCAGATTCAACTGGCTGAGACTCTATTCAACCCTCCTGATGGCAGAGATACTTCAAAATTGCAGATACTTCGCTCGGAGAAGCAGTTGAAAGGGAGCCGGAAAAACCCGGAGAAGCCGGTTGAGCCGGAGACGGACACCTCTCGGTTAACGGTTGAGTTTTTGCATAATTGTGACGTCACTCCTGAGGCAGCCAATCAGCGTGGAGCTTTTCAAATCACGTGAGCAGAAAGGGTATAAAAGGGCCTTGAAATCGGGCTCTGACAGCAGTTGGAGAGCAGACCTCGAGCTGTGCACATCGCAGACAAAGTTTGGCGGAATCGAATCAAGTCCAGCATTTTCCGGCAGCGACAGATTTTGCAGTGAAAAACGACTAAGTGTTTCCCGGAAGACCACCAGTCCGGAGAAGCGGTGCAGAAGCGGTGCAGTAAAAGCGGTGCAGTAGATCGACAATTTCAGTTTCCCGGCCTTCCGGAATGGCCTACTCGGCGTTCCTTGAAAGACAAGATCGCGGCCGGAGCAGAGATTGGGCAAGCCCTCAGCCACTGGATTATAGCCGGCTGTGTAAGCGGTGTGACCGGATGTTCGAGAGTGCGAGGGACAGGAGACGGCATGTGTGCCCAGCCCAGAGATTTCATTGCTGTTTGTGTGCCTTCTACGTCAACCGGGCGAACGACCTTAGGCGGCATCTCCGGGAGATGCACGGCTGGAAGTACCCTTCCGGGAACCGTCCTCCTCAGGACGAGGCTACCCTCAACCATGTGGGAACCTTTGATTCGGCCTGGCGGGGAACAGCAACGCAGTCCCGTCGAAGGCGGTTCCGGAGATTCTGCACACAGTCACCTAGGGAGAATCCAGTTCCGGAAACTTATGCGGACCAGCTTCCGTTTGGACCTGACTGGGATGCCGGAGCAGCAGCCCCCATCGAACAGCCGGAACCGATCGATCCTCCGGTTTGGGTTCCGGATCCGCAGGGCTGTCTTAGGGCAGCGGAAGACTCATCTCCGGAAGACTGGGAGCCGGAACTGGTGATATCAAAGAAACCAGAAGAGGAAGTTCAGCCGGTGGAAGACTGGGAGGCAGAGATCCGGGTGTGGGAATATAGACCACCTTCTCCCACCTCGGATACGGAATCGGAGACTTCCGAGTACCACACCGCGGATGAGGAGGAACCTTGAGGCGGATGGCAGAGTAGCAGTGGACGGAGGCGGATGGCAGAGTAGCAGTTGACGGAGGCGGTTGGCAGTGTAGCGGTAGACGGAGACGGTTGGCAGTTTGGCGGAGACGGAAGAAGCGGTGGCAGTTAGCATCAACAACACGGAAAAAAAAAAAAAAAAAAAAAAATATTATTTATCCAAGAAGACCACCAGGAGGCGTTGCAGTTTGCTGAGCAGCCAATCACCAAGCAGATAAGCCAGTCACGTGACTTCCAGAGACTATAAAAAAGGCAGTTAGCTGTTACCGGACGCAGAAGGCAGTTTGCTGTAGCTGAGTCAACATCGACACGAAGCAGAGAATCAGAATGCCGAAAGTAAAGACAACACCCCGCAAACCCCGCCCTCACCGGTGTGGAGACTGCAACCTTGAATTCAAGAGCAAGCACACGTTGCTCCGGCATGTCACGGAGCAGCACACGAGTGAAGTCACCGTCTTCACCTGTCCGCAGTGTGACCATTGGAGCAGACGGAAGGAGGGGACACAGAAGCATCTGCAGTCCCGGCACGCAATGGACGCAAACCCGATTCGATTAAGGGTGGGCAGAGAGCAGTTTGAGGAGAAAAGCCTCCGGTCCAAGATGACCCCACGGAAAAACAAGAAGCCGGTAACACGGCATGACCAGTTGTCGGATACGGAGTCGGAGTCGGGAGGTTCGGTTTCGTCCCGGACCCGGTACCGTTCCGGTACCCAGTCGGTGGCCACACTAGCAGCCGACGTTTCGTCCACGGAGGCGGAGAGCAGTTCGGAAGAGGAAGCGGAGCTGAAAATCATGGCAAGTGAAGACGAGTTGCAAGAACCAGGAGACCCGAAGCCGGTTAAGCCGCCTGTGACCCGGAGTTCGTCCCGGAACACCTCCCGGAAAAACAGCCCAGACCCATCTCGAGGTACCCTAGCCGATCGAGACCGCGGAAAGAAGCGGAGTCGCAGCCGTTCGCCGGATAAATCCGGGCGCCATCAACGACGGGAATATAGGAAGGAGAGCCCGGAGCGAGCCAAGGACCGAGGCGGAGAACGTGGCCGAGAGGAGAAACGACACACCCCACCCAAGTCTTCCGGAGGCAGCGTCAAAGGAAAAGGCAAGGGGGTGTATGACTACAAGTTCCGGCTGTTGGAGGAAGGTTCCAGCGGAGCAACGGCAGAAGTGGGAGTGGCGGACATTGCGGAAATGCAGAGCAGAGACGATGAGGAAGACCTTTTCCGGAGTCCACCTCCGAGAACAAGTAGCAGTGGCAGAGCAGTGAGCAGTGTGATTGTCCGGCCCGGAGGCGGAGCAGAAAGCAGATCCAGCGGCCGAGCCGATAGCAGAGCAGATAGCCGAGCCGATAGCAGAGCAGATAGCAGAGCAGATAGCAGAGCAGATGGCCGAGCGGACAGCAGACCCATTGGCAGATCAGGAGGCAGACCAGAGACCAAAACGGAAGGCGGAACCCGGAGCAGAGCTGGCAGTGAGACGGAGACCCGAGGATCCACGGAGCGAACTTTGCCGGCAACCATTCAAGCAGTAGCCGGAAGCAGAACCAGTTCCGCGGCTAGGGATGACGGAATGGAGTCTTCCGCGTCTGAACGAAGCCATGCGGACGTGCAGAGAGCCCGGAGGAGTATCCTGGTAGACCAAGCCAGAGCTACACCCGGAATCCTGTCTCCGGTGGAGACCCGGCCTCGACAGTCTTCCAGTGAGCGGTCCGGAAGGAGCCAAGTCCGAGCACCAACCCAGAGTCCACCCTACACATTCTACCCGTTTGGCGGTCCTTCAACTCAACCGTGTCCGTCACATTGTTTCCCGGTGAATATTGGGGGACGGAGCGCTTCCGTCTTTGCGCCCGCAGTCCCGGAGCACGCCAGATACTATGCAGTACGTTGGGGACCGGAGCAGTGGGGGCCAGCCGAGATGAGAGACTCCGGCGTCTACGTGGAGACCATGGAGCAGAGAGAGTCACCGTTTGGTCTCGTCCCGACCCGTCAGATCGTCCGGATCCCAGATTGGTCCATCCGGGACGAACGCCTCAGGAATGGGTTCTACGTCCCGCCCCAGTGGAGCCTCCATGATCCGGATCTTCTCCCGGTTGATGCCAGAGGAACAAGCTTCGGACGACCGTTGGTACCACAGACCATTCCACCTCGTCCGCCGTCGGGGAGCAGTTCGCGCCGTGATACTGGTGGGCAGTAGTCGTTGCAAGTCGTCGCAAGTCGTCGCAAGTCAAGTCGGCGCAAGGAGAAGAAAGAAGAACCGTTTCCCGGATTCTAGTATAATTAAGAGTTAAAAAGTGGGAAACGGAACAAGCAAGATATCCGGGTACAGTGACGGTAAACTAGTTAAGAGGTACCAGTACCCGGATCACGGAAACAAGTTGTGTTTGATTTTACGGACAGTTTAACGGTTTACAAATTGTATATTTGTGATATGTGATATTGATCTGTTCGGGACGAACAGAGTCTAAGGAAGGGGGAGTGTAACGGTTTTGGGGCGTACCCAAAGGTTTCCCCTAGGTAATTCTGTTAGTGTTTTGTGATATTATGGTTAAATAACCGTTTATTAGGGTGTATATGTGTTTAAAGGTTCATACGGTTCCGTATTGTTAAAGTTTTAAAGGTTTTCCGTCTCGGAACTTAGTAATTTATGATGTCGGTAAAGCCGGAGACGGAGCCGGAACCGGAGACGGAACCGGACACGGAGCCGGAACAATGGAGTACAAAAACGTAATGACGTTATTTCCGGAAGGTCATGTGATCAGCCTCGTTTTCGGTTTAAAAGGTGACGTGTCAGCCACTGATTGGTTCTAGAGTGTTTTTAGAAATCCGGAAAATATCAGTGTTTTGGCGGACTATGACGTCACAATAGGTTGGTCACGTGACATGGGTCTCAGGTCTATAAAAGCCCCCGCTTCACAGCGGACGTCGGAGTTGGTGTCCTGACGTCGACCTGTGCAGACCCCTTCTCCCATAGCAGAGTACTCCCTTGTTCCGGATAGAGTCATCCAGATGATAGCAGTTAAGTCTTCCGACTGTGAACTTGGAAAATAAACATGAAAACTTCAACCGAGTTGTTTTTCCGTGTTCGTTAGGGAACTGGAAGTTATAATAAAGTTAGTTTCCCGGAAAAGACAGTTATACGGAGTAAAGGGAGATAAGACTACAGTCGGTAAAGACCAAGTTGTAACGACGTCTTAGGGTGATCTAAGAACCCAGATCACCGAGGAAGGAGTCGGAGACGGAGACGGAGGTGGAAATCAACGGAGCAACTACGGAGGCGGTATCGGACGGAGCAGTTGCAGAGACGGGAACGACGAAGCAGTTGCAGAGGCGGTACCGGACGACGGAGTTGCAGAGGCAGTACCTGACGGAGCGGTTGCGGTAACCGGAAGTAGGAACACTTCCGAGATACTCCATTTCAGGTGCAGTCGCAGGTTGCGGTGAGGCGGAGCCAACCGGAGCAGATTGCAGTGCGGTGGAACCTGGCAGAGCGGTTGCAGTATTCGGAAACGGCAACGTTCCCGGATTCTTTATTCCAGGCGCAGTCGCAGTTTGCAGTAAGACGGAAAACGACGGAGCTGTTGCAGTAAAGCGGTATCCCGACGGAGCAGTTGCAGTACCCGGAGACGGAAACGCCTTCGGATCCTTACTTTACAGGTGCAGTTGCAGATTAGCAGTCGGACTACGGTTAGGAGGTCCATTCCAGACCACGCTACCAACCTTAGAGACTTCTAGCCGAAGTTCAACCGTACAGCAGTAGCAGTTTCCCGGAGTTTTACCGTTTCAGCTCCGGTTAAACAACAACTCACCCACCTCCCTAGAAAACCGGTTCATCAAGACGTCACAGAAGGGTGCAAACCCGTTACAATACCATTACCCACAAATGTGAAAAAAAATCCACCCACAAATGTGAAAAAAAAATTTAACCACAAATGTGAAAACGGTTTTTGTCATTTGCCCACAAATGTGAAAATCAAACACAGCATTAGGTTCCACATGAGGAATGTCTTTTATTGTTATGTCTTTTTACGGAACCTTGTTCTGATAACCCATTGCATGGCATTGCGTCCTTCATCCGTCGTCGTCCGTCATACGTCTTACATTTTTATTTTTATCTCGAATTTACGGTCGAATCTTTTCGAAATTTGCGCTAAAATGCCTAAGAATACAAGGAAGCACTTTTCTGAAAGATTTTTTGGGCTACCGGACCTTTGGTCCGATAACCTATTGGCATCGCGTTGCGTCCGTCGTCCGTCCATCCGTCGTCCGTCGTCCGTAAACAATTTTATCTTTAAATTTTTGTAACGAATGTGACTTCGTTAAGTAGCAACCAGGTTAGTACCGTCATAGCATGGTTAGTAGACAAACATCACATCACATATCACACATCATATAATGAATAGTTATAGTAATGTCGCCGTTGCCGGAGGCCCGAGTACACCATAACTTGGGTGCCCGGAGCCAACAGCGTGGGCTTGTTGTTCGTCCGGCCTTGCTGACGGTCCTGACACGGAGATAGAACTCCGGACAGTCCGACAGTCTACCAGAGCCTGTACGCACAAGATCCCCGGTCATGATCCATGACCGGGGCCTCCATATATATTTGGTCCCGGGGCCGCAGCCCACTTATTACAGACGGGACATGAGCTATGCGCCGCTCTGCAGTTACCCCCAAGGCGTCAGGGAACAGACTGCCAAGAATCTGGACAAGCTGTTGACTATATTGCCCAGGCTGCAAGTGCACAGCGTATACACAATTGTTATAACGTAGAGAGGAGAATCACTAGCGCCTGACGTTCTAATCCCTAGCAACGTCCACCGGCCTCTACTCAGACCGATCAATATTACAGTGGCGTAGCCAGAACACCTGTCGCAAACTACGGTTACCAAATAATCGCCACATTTTGCACAAAAATGCCTAAAAATATTTCGAGAGCGAGGTATTTTTTAGTTTTTGGATTTTCACATTTTTTTTTCAAAATAGCGGCCATTTTTGACAAAAAACAACCAATTTTTTTACTTTGTCGGCCATTTTCTCAAGAACTGTTCAGTGACTTTTTTTCTTATTGATGCATAACACTCCTCATATTTACCACCCCTGTGACGTGTATAAGTTTCGTTGCCCTTAAATCGCTCGAAGTGGGCCATTTTGGACCCAAACTCGGCCCAAATGGGACTTTCGCATGTACAATTCTCCTATGCTTTATAATGGGGCACATTTTTCCAAATATCTCGCTTACTATTGAGATTAGAGATTAGGAATCAATTGTGGACATATAGGAAATGATATATACTGATTATTGTCATGACCTTGAATTTGACCTTCGACCTAATTTTCAAGGTCACAGGACAAAATGGCCAATATCTCGCTTATTATCGACTTTACAGCATAGGAATCAATTGTGAACATATAGGAAATGATATGTGCTGAATATTCTCGTGACCTTGAATTGATCTTTGACCTAATTTTCAAGGTTACAGAACAAAATGGCTAATATCTCCCTCATTATCTACTTTACAGCTTAGCAATCAATTGTGGACATTTATAAAGTGATAACGCAGCGAGGCGCGCGAAGCGCGCCGAACTGCGTCTAATGGTATTGCATGTCCGAGAAAATAACACCAAAGCACTGAAAGCAGCAGAAACTAAAGATAGTCCCAGCTACTATGATCACAATTTTCATCTCTGCGAATTTTGACCGGAAGTTTTTTTAGACAGGAAACCCCTAGCGATCTGGGAGCGAATTTCACCGCTCAGTGATTTTTTTTTTTGCGAAGCACCGTTTCGCAATATGGTTTCACGGGCGTTCCTCAATCGGTTATTGCATTTTTTTGTGTCGTGGACAAACAACGAGACTGGAACTGCGAGACATCACAACGCGACTCCATGACAACGGCCGCCCGGTACCGTAATATCACGCAAGCAGGATACTCTAGAAAAAAGTAGATTTCTGTATAGCGTCACGCGAACATGCATACATGAATCAGTATGCTCACTACTGTATACGAGTATATGATAGTGAGTTATGCCGTATTCGTGCGTATATTCTAGAACTTTGGCGCCTTATGTTCCAAAACGCAAAGGACTTTTGAATGCCTGATGCTGGATGGTGAATAGTTCAAATTATGCAATTTTCGTTCAAATTAATGCTTGCAAGCACAAAAAAAATTAAATATTGCCCAACATTATTTTCTTCCAAATATTGAACTGGTACAATGACATATCTTTGCTTATTAATGAATTCACTTGTTGAACATATACATATTTTTTCCTTACCACGGCTATAGGTATTTTCCATATGTTAACAGATTTATTTGAATGCATCAGAAACTTTTTGATATCCACAAAAGACTGGAGCCTGACATACACACAGTTATTCTAGTATAGGGAAGAAAATTAAACACCCATTACATTATAAGTAATTCCATTCATGCCGAGTTGTACAGTGAACATGCTGGACAAAATATAACCTCCCCATGTCAAATAGGCTTATTTTTTCGTTTATATTATTTTGTTCAGTATAGGTTATTGTACACGAAACCGTGTTCTTTGTTGATCAAATAAAAAAGACTCCGGTGAGTATTTCACTCAATTTTATTGTCACAATAGGAAGCCAGACCGATAACATGGATAACAACAAAAAGATATGCGCTGTCAAAATTTTACTGACATAATTTTGTATCTCTACACATGATTCAACCACTCTGATATATTGACGAGTGATGAATATATCAGAGTGAAATTATTCTGTTTGATACATGCAATATGTAATAGTAACAAATAATAATGACGATAAAATGTGTCCATTGTATACATGATATTAATGAAATAATAATATGCTATAACCACGATTTTACAGATTCAATGTTATGCAGAGGTATGTTCAGTGTGACCCACACTTTCACACCTTCAAATTGAATAGTCATCCAGTAGGCGTTGTTTCCACAATATTGTGCAGTAAAATCACTGTTTGGTGTGATCCGCAGCACTGCCATTGCTCATAATTTCATTCGTTCTTAATTTTCCTGTGTGGGTATGTGGTGCTTGACACTACATAGGCATATTGTTGGCTCGAATAGATCTATTCTCTTGATCTGTTGTCTTGAATAGGCAGGTCATCAGATGAATCTCCAGGGCAATTTTGATCTCAGTTATTCCTCTATAGTTAGTGGTTGGATATAAATATGACAATTGGTTATGAAAGAAAGTTTTTTGTTGGAAAGTTTATTCACAACACAACAAGTATGGGGTTGTCTGTATCTGCCGTCATCACTTTGTGTTACTGATATATTCCTATCGTTGATTATCACAGTTCACAGAAGTTAGTTTCCTATAAAAACGGTTATGAAAAATTTATTTTTTTTAAAATCAACTAAAGAACTTCATTATGTGATACAGCTGTAATTACCATTTTAAGTGTATTTTGCTCATGAAATTCTAGTTACATAATATCCATTGAATCTCATACAGTTAGTCTTGGGCAATATCTATTCCCAGGTAGTTCCTTATAGTGAGTTGTCAGGTTCAGAAATAACAGTGGTCATGATGAAATTTCTGCATTTATGATTTTGTGTTACTCATAAACGCAATCATTATATTGATTATCTAGAGGGACAAATATCTCCCATAATGGGTTACCTTTCTTACCTATCAAACCTCATGTCAGAAGTCTTGAGTAATTTGACTCCCATTCAATCTCCTATAGTAACTGTTGTATCTTGAGGTTACAGCTATCAACCCGTTCGTTCTCACCGCGTCTTAATTGAGGTTACAGTGCTGCTGAATCAGTGAGTTGATTATCTGCAATTCTGCATGCGAGCCATGTGTCCTAAATTCGTCTACATTTTGGGATGTTCAAAGCATTTAACACACCTTCATATTAATATGTTATTATGCAGACCATAGGGACGCAGCGAGTGGAAAAGGAGCCTTCTGAATATGTAGATACAATAACAACAATTGGTTATGATGAAAGTTTTTTTTTTAGTTTTATTGTTACACACATAGATCTAGGCCCACTGACTGTCCATGAGCCTGATTCAGACAGTTTTTTTTATTCAACCGCTTGCAAGTATTAGTCAATATTTTTTGGCAATCTTCTAGGCCTAGATCTATCAGCATCATTGCAGTGTATTTATATCATATACAGGTAGATACAGTAATACTCCGGCACACATATATGCCCATTAACATGATAATAATTAATACGACTATAATACGTGTATAGAGATATACAAGAAATCTGCATTTCCACTCGCTGCGTCTCTATGCTCTGCATAATAACATATTATGTGTTGAATATTTTCGTGACCTTGAATTTGACAATTTTTACCTCGTTTTCAAGGTCAAAGTACAAAATAGTTCGTTTCGTCTCCATCTGCTGTCTGTGAAACCTGTCAAGTTAATTTTCTACTCCAAGTATACATGTTTTGCAATATGTTTTGGAAATCTATATTTCATATTAAACATGTGAAACTAACTGAATGAAACGTACTCATATCAAATAATATGACCACAACCAGTCCTTTGGGAAATTTTGCTCATTTGAACACTACGGCTCAGGCATAAATGCAGGAACTCTATCCATCAAAAAGCCTTAACGTACATAATGGACTGACAATCCCACGCTCATCGCTGTATATCACTGATTATTGTGCGGCGTTAGCCGTACTGTGTCTGTTAGTGTAATTTCGACCCCATGGTACCACTGGCGAGGAGCTTGCCCATGTGTGGACACCAAAACGGCCTAATAACTGATCCTTGGGCATCCTGAGCCCATTTCCTTGAAAAATAATTCTACTTCAGGTTTGGTGTAATTTGACACCACAGGTGTAATTTGATACCAAACCACGCCTAGTATATTGCCAATTAGCCCTATGGGTTCGAAAATAATGTCCTTTTTGCTCTACGATCAATCTTTACTGAGATATGAAGGTTTTTATGGAAAAGTGGGTGATAATAGGGGAAAGTGTAAATTTTTGGCCTTCAAACACACCAAAACGGCCTAATAACTGATCCTTGGGCATCCTGAGCCCATTTCCTTGAAAAATATTTCTACTTCCGGTTTGGTGTAATTTGACATCACAGGTGTAATCTTATACTAAACCACACCAGTATATGGCCAATTTGTCCTACGGGTCCGAAAATAACGTCCTTTTTGCTCTACGATCAATATTTACTGAGATATGAAGGTTTTTATTGAAAAATGATGATAATAGGGGAAAGTATTAATTGTGCAATAGGTTTTCAGAACAAAG
Organism: Terebella lapidaria; assembly: GCA_949152475.1. Taxonomy (NCBI): domain Eukaryota; kingdom Metazoa; phylum Annelida; class Polychaeta; order Terebellida; family Terebellidae; genus Terebella; species Terebella lapidaria. Next base: position 9,115,319 of record OX424559.1, on the reverse strand, counting down.
GTCGGTAACCTAAAAACATTCCTCATGTTGAAGCTAATGTTGTGTCAGATTTTCACATTTGTGGGCAATTGACAAAAATCGTTTTCACATTTGTGGTTGATTTTTTTTTTCACATTTGTGGGTGAAGTTTTTTTCACATTTGTGGGTGAAGATTTTCACATTTGTGGGTAGTTGACAAAAAACGTTTTCACATTTGTGGTTGATTTGTTTACATTTGTGGGTGATTTACAAAATTTGTTTTCACATTTGTGGGTTTTCACATTTGTGGGCGTTTTAACATTTGTGGGTTCAACACACGTGTCACCTAGCTTCTTAGTGAAAAAGCAAGGAGGTGGCCATCGTCTCGTCACAGCATTCAACAACATTGGCGCCTACACTAAACCAAGCCCATCCCGTATAACAACGTCGGATGAAGTACTCCAGTTCCTGGCCCAGTGGAAGTTCATAATCAAGAGTGACATGACTAGTCAGTTTTTCCAACTACCAATGACTGAAGGATCCCTGAAGTATCTTGGAATCATCACCCCGTTCAAGGGAACCAGAGTCTATACTCGTGCTGCCATGGGTATGCCAGGTTCCTCAGAGCACCTAGAAGAGCTGATGTCTAGGGTCCTCGGAGATCTCATACATGCAGGTGTCGTCATGAAAATCGCAGATGATCTGTATGTCGGAGGAGACGATCTCCCAATGCTTCTGTATCACTGGGAGCGAGTTCTCCAACAGTTTGAGAAAACCAACCTCCGTCTCTCCCCAACCAAAACTGTTGTGTGTCCTGTTACAACGACGATACTGGGATGGATTTGGTCACAAGGTACCATCAGTGTGTCACAGCACAAAATAAATCCTCTCACAACATGCCAGCCCCCCCCCCCCCCCCCCACCACAGTGAAAGGTCTGCGAGCCTGGTGTGGTGCAGTGAAACACATCAAGGCTTGTTTACCTCAGTATTCCCGACTGTTAGCTGAGCTTGAGAAAATCACTGCTGGCCAAGAGTCACGTGATCGCATCAAGTGGTCGGATCCTCAGTTGGAAGTATTCCGCCATGCTCAACAAAGTATCAGCAACCCAAAAACCATCACAACTCCAAGGAAAAGTTACCATTTGATCATAACGAATGATGGTGCTGTACGAAACGGTGGAATCGGTTCTGTGCTGTACATCTTGCGACAAGGTCGCATGCACCTCGGTGGATCCTTCTCAGCCAAGTTGAAATCTCAGTCCACTCGAAAGGGGAGTTGATACTTATGAATCCAAACTTTGCTTGTGATGATGTAAATGTGATAATATCAGAAGAAAGACTGCTTGGTATAAATTTCAAATTCCAAGATCAGATGTTTCATGTATTTTGTGTGTATGTTCCGAATAAATCCCGAGAAAAGTTGAAATTTATTGGAGATATAGGTGATTATTTCAATATGTATATGTGTAACCTGAATGAACCAGTGATAATATGTGGAGATTTCAATTGTGTGATCAATACTGATATTGATACCGTAAGTGGAGAACCCCATCCTAAATGTGAAATCGAAGCATTTAGCGGATTAATAGAGAATACTAATTTAACTGACTGTTGGCGGTATTTTCACGGAACAGAAAAAGATTTTACATTTAGGAGAAGGGTACTCGGTGTGAATATTGCACGACGTCTGGATTACATATTTGTCAATGAAAATGCAATAGGTGATTGTTTATTGTGCGAGCATGTTGACTTTCCGTATACAGATCACAGGGGGGTGTACGTTAACATAGAGATAAGAAATATAGAATTTGGAAAAGGTTACTGGAAAATGAATGATTCCCTGTTGTCAGAATCGGATTATGTGGAAAATGTCAATGGTATTCTGCACGACACATATACTAACAATATTGCACTTCTTAATCACCATACTATATGGGAATTGTGCAAGAACAAGGTCAAAAGTTTTAGCATCTCTTACGGTAAGTCAAATGCACACAAAAAAGGTCGGACAAGGTTAGACTACAGAATGAACTGAAGTCTGAAAAAGAACACCTGGCACGTGACCCGCAAAACGAAGACACGCAAGACAAAATAACTACTTTGGAAGGCGAGTTACAACTAATACATTCAGAAGAATACAGGGGAGCTAAAGTTAGGTCGAAGGCTCTTTGGGTGGAACATGGAAACAAACACAAAATTTTTCTTAAATTTGGAAAAAAGTCGCGCGAAACGGAAAATAATGACGCGTCTAAAAAGCCATGATGACACGATTACTTAAGATCAAGATGAGATCATGAGGCTTCAGGTAAGCTATTACGAAAGATTATATTCTAAAAAGGTCCAATTCGATCGGGTACAGGTTAGCAACTTTGTGAAAAATACAGATATTCCTGAATTAACAGATGATCAAAAACTATTGTGCGACGCGGAAATCACATCAAATGAATGTTTCAAGGCTCCGAATTCTATGAACGCAGATGGTAGTCCAGGAATTGACGGATTGACGGTGTCCTGGTATAAAACGTTTTGGCCGAGAATAAAAGATATGTTACTAGCGAGTTATACAGAATCATTCAACATTGGGAAATTGAGTCATACACAAAGGATGGGCATTTTAACTTTGATTCACAAGGGCAAAAATCTTCCGCGAGATGAGCTGGGAAATTGGAGACCCATTTCATTAACTAATCTTGATTACAAGATTTTAGCAAAAACTTTGGCAAATCGCTTAAAACAGGTTATAAGTAATTTGGTTAGTGAAGATCAAAATGGGTACATCAGGGGGAGACACTCTGGTCTCGTGATTAGAGTGATCGACGATTTAATTGAATACACGGATCAGAAAAATATGACTGGGGCCATAATTGCATTAGATTATTCAAAGGCCTTTGATACTCTGTCAAAAGAATTTATGCTCGAATCACTACGATTGTTTGGATTTGGGAAGACATTTACCAAATGGGTCGAAGTCTTAAACTGTGAATCTGTTAGTTGTTTAAGTTACTGTGGGTGGCTTTCTCGATGGATTAATTTAGAATGTGGAATAAGACAGGGGTGTCCTATTTCCCCTTTAATATTCATTTTAGCGTGTGAAGTGCTATCATGCCATATTAGACAAAATAATAACGTACACGGACTAAAATTACCACTCGTTATTGATGGAATAAGCGAAATTAAGTTAGTACAATATGCGGATTTGAGTGTTTCCATATAATTGAGGAATTTTCAAAATTTACAGGACTCAACCTTAATAAATCAAAAAACGGAAGCGATATGGATAGGATGTTGGAAATACAGGAAAAAGAAAATCGCAAATCTAACATGGAACCTATATCCAGATAATGAAATCAAAATATTGGGAGTTACATTCAGGAACGATTGTAGTGTTTCAACTATTGCAAAAAATTGGGACTCTAAATTTAAAAAATGTGAAGATATTATAAAACAATGGATGGGACGAAAATTAACTATTTTGGGAAGGATTGTATTGGTTAAAACATTGCTTATATCTCAGTTCATGTATTTAATGCAGGGCGTTATTCTACCAAAACATGTAATTGCTCGTGTAAATACGTTCCTATTCAAATACATCTGGTGTGAAAAAAATGTGTGCACAGAAAATCAATTGAAACTGATTACAGAACGAATTCGTAGGACTAAAATGGTTATGGAATATTCGGATTGAGGTTTGAATATGATCGATATGGAAAAAAGGAAAATACGTTATCAATTAAATGGATTATTAAATTAGCCGAACCAGGAAATGGTCTTTGGAGATCGATACCATTATATTATTTGAATAAATTTGGGAATAACCTGGTTATTTTCAAAATGAATGTATCTTTTAAACAATTTCGGGGTTTTGAGAGTTTTTTCCCAAACCACTACCGAGAAATATTGAGAACATGGCTAAACACCGGTGATAAGAATCCAAAGCACATTGTTAGCAATAGTTCGACAGTAATTTGGAATAATGTTAACTTTCAATATAGAAATAGAGTAATATTTATTAAGAGATGGTTAAGAGCCGGTATAGTGTTCTTGTCAGATATCACCAGAGAAGATAAACTGATAAGTTACAATGAATTAATTGCTAAAATTGGAGATAGTGCAACGAGTCGATTTGAGTATAATATCGTCAGAAACGCCTTCCAACGTGTTGATTTGTCTGACGTTTATGCACATAGAGATTATAACATATATTTGAATAACGCCCCTCTGATCAGAAATAAACCATTGAAAGCAAAATTTATCAGAAAACAACTAGCACTGTTAGGCAAAAACGAATTACATGATAATTTATATACCAGAGCAACATGGCAATTAGTGTTTAATGTTTGTAAAGGTACAAAACTTTGTGTATTGCAGTGGAAAATTTTGCACAACATTTACCCCACTAATGAATATTTGAATAAGATAAGGATGAAAGATACTAATAAATGCACTTACTGTAATGTACTGGATACGTGCGAACACTTTTTCTATCACTGTGATAAAATAAATGCACTCTGGATATATATATCTAAAACTTATAAATGCAAAATTAGAGCACATGACGCGTTATTAGGAATGGAACGAAACTTATTTGATACTTGTCGAGACTTTGTGTTTATCAATAACATAGTACTGATAGCAAAACGTAGTATTAGTATGTTTAAATATGGTAAATATAACGACCTTAAAAGTATTTTTGACCGAGAAATTACATGGCGAAAATCACAAAATATATTGTAAATGTATGGCATTGCATTGCGCACTGGGGTACCAGCATGGCTGTAACGGCTAGCGCCCTGATTATGTTGTATAAGTGTTTCATGAATGTGATTGTGTGCTTGGATTGTTAATAAATTCACAATTTATAAAAAAAAAAAAAAAAAAAAAAAGTTGAAATCTCACCAAGCTAACTGGTTACCATGTGAGATTGAGGCCCTTGCCATTTCGTCTGCAGTCAACCACTGGGGCCCATATATCCTACAGTCCGAACACTCAGCTCAAGTGCTCACTGATTCCCAACCATGTGTACAAGCCTACACAAAGTTGTCCAGGGGGGAATTCTCAACAAGCGCCAGAGTATCAACTTTCTTGTCAACCTTGAGCCGATACCACATCCGACTCCAACACATTTCAGGCTGCACAAACTTACCAGCTGACTACTTGTCACGAGATCCAATGGAATGCAGACTACACAGTTGTCAGATCTGCAAGTTTGTGTCAGAATCCCAGTCCTCTGTTGTAATGGCCGTCACTGTCAGCGATGTAGTCGATGGGAAATGTCCTATGCCATTCACCAACAGAGTGTCTTGGAAAACGTCACAACAAGATTGCGGAGCCCTCCGTCGAACGTACGCTCACCTTTACCAAGGCACCAGACCAAACAAGAAGGCAAATCGCATTAAAGATGTCAAGCGATATCTTCGTTTTGCCACTCTGAGTCGAGATGGGTTGCTGGTTGTCAAACAGAGCCTCCCTTTCGTGCCCACACGGGAGTGTATCATTGTTCCTCGACACCTCATTCATGGACTACTGACTGCACTACATCTCCAGCTGAGTCATCCGTCTGCAAGCCAATTGCAGAGACTCTTCAGCAGATACTTCTTTGCCTTAGACGTGTAAAAAGAAGTAAAAGATGTCACCTCATCATGTGCCCAGTGTGAGGCCCTCAAACAATTACCGGCAGAACTACCAGAGTTCTCATCAGGCACCCCCAGTGATGGTCCCGGCAAAAGCTTTGCTTGTGATGTAATGTGCAGATCTCGTCAGCGAGTACTGGTCGTCCGTGACACATTCTCTTCTTTCACCAGTGCCTTGATCATCCCGGATGAGCAAAGTGCCACAATCCGGAATGCACTGCTACAATGCACTGCAGATATGAAACACCCCAATGGTGCTTCCATCCGTGTTGATGCCGGCACAAGCATGCAGGCTCTCGTGAACCACCCATTACTCACCCAACATGGTATACACATTGAAGTTGGACGAATGAAAAACATTAACAAAAATCCCGTGGCGGAAAAGGCCATCCAAGAATTGGAACAGGAACTGAAAAAGGCATTTTCTGAGGGTGGACCGGTCACCTCCACTCAGCTGGCTCTCACTGTGGCCACGCTGAATAACAGAATCAGGAACCGTGGCTTGAGTGCCAAAGAAATCCTCACTCAAAGGGATGGCGTCACTGGTGAAAAGCTGAACCTGCACGATGAGACACTAGCCACTAGACAGTATCAGAACCGAACGCGTAACCACGATCCCAGTGCTCGCTCCAAAGCACCCAAGATGATACCAGCAACAAAACCCAAAATCGCCCTTGGACAGCTGGTGTATCTCAAGTCTGAAGGATCAAAACATGAAGCTCGAGAGCGCTACATTGTAACTCAGGTGGTAGCTGGCTTCCTCAACATCCAAAAACTGAGAGGTTCACAATTCCGTTCCCGAAAGTACAAAGTAAAACCATCAGAGGTTTTCCCAGTATCCATGTCATGTCCATCATCAACACACAGTCATCACCATGTCGACCCATATGCCAGTGATACGTCCTCGGATGACAACGAAACCTCCGACATTCCTGCTCAACCTATCCTGCCTGCAAGTGACCAGGACTTGTCCGATGATCTGCCAGTTGCAGATGCTCCACTGGCGCCTCGAGCCATAAGACCAAGACGTCGACCCGGATGGATGGAATCCGGAGAGTGGGAGACAGGATAGACCACTCTGCATAACACTGAACATTGTTACATTTACATATGACTTTTAGTTTGTCTTGAATGCAGTATGCTTTGTTTCATTGGTGTTACTAATGTTTACATGCCTTTCTTTCAGTATGTGTCTTGACATGTATTCGCTTGATAATTGTCACAGTAAATGACATGGTAGATAGAGAAGTGGTTGCGCCACTCCATTCACATTTCGTTTAATGCTTCTCATACATGTGTTGTTTTGTTTTCCATAGCGTGTTTCGGAATAAACAATTTGTGTTGAATTGTCGAGTTTGGAAAGTGATAATATCTCTGCTCGTATGTACTGGCGTAAGCTGTAAAGTCGATAACAAGCGAGATATTAACCATTTTGTCCTATGACCTTGAAAATGCCGTCAAGGTCAAATTCAAGATCATCAGAATATTCAGCATATATCATTTCCTATATGTCCACAATTGATTCCTAAGCTGTAGAGTCGATAATAAGCGAGATATCAGCCATTTTAAGCTCTGACCTTGAAATTGAGGTCAGAGGTCAAATTCAAGATCACGAGAATATTCAGCATATATCATTTCCTATATGTCCACATTTGATTCCTAGTCTCTAATCTCAATATTAAGTGAGATATTAGGCATAATGTGTCCCATTATAAAGCATAGGAGAATTTAACATGGGAAAGTCCCATTTGGGCCGAGTTTGGGCCAAAATGGCCCACTTCGAGCGATTCAAGCGCAACGAAATCTATAGACATCATAGGAGTACATATGAGGAGTGTTATGTATTGAAAAAAAAAAGTTACTGAACAGATTTTGAGAAAATGGCCACCAAAGTCCAAAATCAGGCATTTTTCGTCGAAAACGGCCGCCATTTTGAAAAAAAATGCGATAATAAAAAAAACTAAAAAATACCTCCTTCTTGAATTATTTTTAGGTATTTTTGTGCAAAATTTCAGAAGAATTCGCCTGTAAACAAAAAAGATGAAAATGTGGACGACGACGGACGACGGACGCAACGCCATGCCAATAGGTTATCGGACCATAGGTCCGGTAACCTAATGACAGGGAAACTCATGAATCCCCAAAAATGGCCATTAGGAGGTGAAATCAGGTGTTACGGAAAGAGTGAGCATTTCCTGCCCCACTAGTGGCACCCGTCATGAATTCCCCAAAATTAACATGAAAATAGATCTAGTTGCATGGCAGACATGGATTTGCTGTATTTATCAACCAGATCATGATGACGTCCATAGAATTTCTTAAACACAGCTATAAGTCTTGGTAAAACATATCCTTGTCGCAGCAGTTCAGAAACTAGCTGGGCACTTCGATAGACAAAGTCCTCATATTTGCAACTAGCTCTGGAATAGCGTATAAGTTGAGAAACAAACACACCATATGCCGGTGACATAGGAATGTTGCTGCTTAGAAAAGGGAAATTGACTATCGAAAGATTGAAATCATCACGTTTGTCATATAATCTAGTTGACAGGTTAGAATCATTATCAATCTCCAACCTCAGGTCTAGATAGTTGGAAAAATTAGCGGAGTCTGTAGTATCTTTAATTTCAAGTTCCTTAGGATATATGACATCCAAATAATCACCAAACTTGGGATTATTTAGCGACAATACATCATCTATGTATCGGAAAGTGAAATTAAAATTACATGTTAGTTTCTTGGAACCTCCTCGTTGTAAATGTTGGATAAAATCTGATTCATATGAGTATAAAAACAGGTCTGCCAATAATGGTGCACAGTTTGTACCCATGGGAATACCAATAGTTTGTTGAAATATTCGACCACCAAATTTCACAAAAATATTATCAATCAGAAAATTAACCATATATATGAATGCCAGTGTGTTTTCGGATAAACTATTTGGTCGGGCTTTGTTTCTATTTCAAAATGTTGTATTTTATGTTTGTTATTGGTATCATCAAAATCTGACTGTATTGGTGGTAACAGATTGATACTTACATTCATACCACTGAGTCGGTGACACTGCGGGCGGACGTTAAATCTGTCCCCGAGGATACCATCAACTCAGTAGCCTTCTGGCTTGTGATTAGGTACTTATGTACTTGTCGTATCGCTCCCCTAAAGCAAAAATGGCGTAACTCGATTTTTGGCGATTTTGAGATTTTTATCCAATATTATTCTATGTTGAGTCCTGCACATTTCGACGTAAAGCACGTTGAATAATCTTGCCTATTGATGAGGTAATTCAATTAAAACACTTTGGCGTATCTTACTCAGTAGATACGCCATTTTGTTTCCATTGAGATACGCCAGGTCCTGTTGTCACGCTTGCGTTTCGAGATACGCCAGTTATGCACTGATGAGATACGCCAAAACTGCTCTAGATTCGAGATACGCCAGAACTGCCCATAGATTCGAGATACGCCAAAATTGCACTGCTGGTCACGAGATACGCCATAACGTCACCATCAAGTACACGATCTCAGTAGGCCTACACGCTATTTTCAAACACCAGGCGTACACGTTGCTTCGACCTTTGATACCTTTTTACATGGAATACACCGGTAATTATACATACAGTTTAGTTAATTACAATAGCAAAATACTTCGTCTCTAATGACTAATTATTCAGACACAGTTTGGTTCGGAAAAATCGATTAAGAAAATTCATTGCGGGCAATAATTGATAGATCTAGATCTATACCCAGGGACAACGGGAGCCCCCAGGGGGAAATAACATCTTTAATCAGTAGCTAGGTGGTCCTATTAGCTATGTTGAAGCCCATACATAATTATGTTTGCTGCTGTTGATTTCGATTACCACTAGTACGCCTAGTAAAGGGCCGGGCCGCGCAGGGGGGGGGAGGGGGGGGGGTATGGCTGGGAAGAATGTATCCCTAAATGCACCAAGTAGGTATATATCTACTAGTATATCATTCGTCTATAATATCATGCCATTATATTTATTGTAGGCGTTAAAGAAGTCTACCCGACGCTTAAGGGTCTAGGCCTAATTTATTTGGCTTTCAAAAGTGTAGTTTCCATGGTTATCACATCCCGTCAACAACCCCGCCACGTTCCCCACGCGCCACGCGTCTCATTGAACGGTATAGTTCTAATACCTAGAACTAGAAATAGATTATTCAAAATTTTCCCGGGGCTCCCTCATAATTTCATCATCTCAGAATTATACGAATCCCAACAGTTACTTGATCCTGGCCCATTTGCTTGTTGACGTCGTAGAAATAGGACGGGGGGGGGGGGGGGGGGGGAGGTGGCATACGCTTCGTATTGCTTTGTTGTACATGGGAAATTGACAGACATCCACTCTTTGTAGAATATTCTACGTTATGCCATACCCGCTCACATAATGTCCTTATTTACCTCATTGCGCTCACCCACCAGCACCCCGTTACATGGTTACTTGACGCTTGCACCCCCCCCCCCCCTCCACCACATACACAATAACAACGACACAACGAACACTCACACAAAAAACCAAAGGGATATGGGGTTTGGGAGGCGTATAGGCGGGTGGGTCGCTTTAGGTGGGTTGGAACGGGTTGCGGGAGGTGCCGAAGGGTCGGCCTTTTGCAAAAATGTATCGAGTGGGGGGGGGGGGGGGGATTCATGTAATTAGTGAGAAAAGGGTACGGTTAGCCTGAACATTAATTGACCTTACGACGGTGTATGCTTTGAGTTGTTTGTCCGAGGGGATTACTATTGTTCGGCAATATTTATCCGAGGTGTACGCTTCACAGAAAAGGTGTTCAATCATGACAGTCGTAAGGTCAATTGTAGACCCTTCCCCATAGGGTTGAGCCCAGTCGACACGGGTAGGGCAGATAGCCAAGGTTTCATACCGGGCTCGTCACAAATATCAATCAATAATTAAAAAAACATCGAAACTTTCAATTATCTCCATACGGACCTCCACCCCCCAACCCCGGTAGCACACCACTAATTTTGGCGGAAATATACGTCCCATCAGGGCTTATACCCCCCCCCCCCCCCCCCAATTATCCCCCCCCCCCCCCCCATCCAAAGTTCATATATATTTTACACAGATCTAGTTCTATAGGCCATAGCCTAATAAATTTCGGGATAAATGTATATAGGCCCCTAGCCTATATTTTACCATGAATAATAGGCCCCTAGCCTATATTTTACCATGAATACCATGCTCGTGAAATCCCTTCCCACCCCTTATCACGCACCGTTTAGCCTGAGCTCCTCAACCTCTGCCGTTATATTTTTATTACACCTAAGGGCAGGGGCGGATGTAGAATTCAACATTATATTATATTATATTATATTATATTATATTATATTATATTATATTATATTATATTATATCACTTTCAGCAAGAGTGAGACATGCTTGGGCGAAAAAAGGGGAAATATGTCAGCAGAGGGGAGCAGATGCTTCAATTAGCGCTCCAAAAATCCAGACATGAAAGTGAGTTGAATACGGATGAACCCCAGGCCAGATTATTAAGTCATCTTGACTGAATTTTATTACCATCATTATTAATACGTATATCGACCTATTACCGATAGCAAAAAATAACGACAGACTCTTATATACTCTAGAGGTCCTAATTAAGAATATGGTGCATTTACATTAATTTTATTGCATTATATTCACGTTCAGAGCCACCACAAGATAAAAGAGCTCCAGCCGTTCCCGATGAGCCGACCCCTATGAAGCAACGACGGGTGGAAACCTCCCGGCATGCGCAAAATTTCAAATTGGATGTCACAAATGGTAAATAAAGAAGCACATACTTCGGCATGAGGGCTACAGTTGTAATGTTGGACATTAGTGCTTGAAAGCTTTTTACCCTTGGGTCTGTCTGTGTGTTTGTGTGTGTGTGTGTATCTGTCTGTCTGTCTTTCCACGCAAATAACTAGTCGACAAACAATTAGATCGATTTGAAATTTATGAGGTATGGAGCGGCATGGCAGGGGCTCGGTCTTCCTCAATTTTTGTTAAAATCTGATAAAACGATCGCCATGGCACGGAAAAAGTGAAAATCACATAATTGGGTATATCTCCGGTCCTAATCGATATTTGTTTTTCCAACTATTTTTTATTCTTTTCTTCTGCCATTGTATGGTGTACGACCGATAGTCTGGCAAATAATACTCTCCAATATCACCTAATGTCGGAAAAATCGGAGGTCACGATTCGGAATTTAAAAGTAACTTGATCATGATCGACGTGCTTTAATTAACAAATTGGAATTAATCTGCAGGGCGAGGGTTCGCATGTTTGGTTCTGTAAATAATTATGGCATTCTGACATATTTATGGTTTTGCCAGAATTCTTTTCTTGCCTCTTTTCCCCCCACATTTCTAGGTTACCGGACCTTTGGTCTGATAACATATTGCCGTGGCGTTGCGTCCGTCGTCGTCGTCCGTCGTCGTTCGTTTACATTTTTATCTTTAAAGTTTATGATCGAATATTTCTGAAATTCTGCACCAGAATGCCTAAAAAAAAATTGAAAGGGAGGTATTTTTTATTTTTTTGATTCTCGCAATTTTTTGGAGGAAAAACGGCCAATTTTGGACTTTGACGGTCGATTTCTCGAAATGTGTTTAGTATTTTTTTTTCTTATTGATGCATGACACTCCTCATATGTACCCCTGTGACATGTATAAGTTTCGTTGTCGTTAAATCGCTCGAAGTGGGCCATTTTGGACCCAAACTAGGCCCAAATGGGACTTTCCCATGTCAAATTCCCGTATGCTTTATAATGGAGCAGATTTTTCCAAATATCTCACTTGATTTTGAGGTTAGAGAGTAGGAATCAATTGTGGAGATATAGGAAATGATATATGCAGAATATTCTGATGACCTTGAATTTGACCTTTGACCTTATTTTGCATGGTCATAGCACAAAATGGCTAATATCACGCTTATTATCGACTTTTCACCTTATGAATCAATTGCGGCAAATGATATATACTGAATATATACATTACCTTGAATTTGACCTCTGACCTCATTTTCAAGGTCACAGGACAAAATGACTAATACCTTCTTACAAGGTATTGACTTTACAGATTAGGAATCAATTATGAACATATAGGAAATGATATATACATATCATTCTCGTGACATTGAATTTGACCTTTGACCTCATTTTCAAGGTCAAAGAACAAAATGGCTAATATTTCGCGTATTATCGACTTTACAGATTAGGAATCAATTGAAAACATAAAGAAAAGGATATATGCTCTCATGACCTTGAACTTGACTTTTCACCTCATTTGCGAGGTCACATGACAAGATGGCTAATATCTCACTTACTAGCATTGGTCATGTGACCAAAAGCTAAGATCTAAAATATATATTGTTCGGTATCCTTTCTTAGCCCTTGGGATAATTTTTCGTTTCCGGATAACTCGAGAACACCTTGAGCTTTGATCTCGAAATTATCACCAGTTATTGAGCATTTTAAGTAGAGAAACCCTATTATTTTGGAACCGGGTACGAGGTCAGGTTGGTCCTTGTGGCCGAATGATAACTAAAAAGATTTGATTTGTCGTTCTAAAATTTTACACAGTGATTTATTTAGTGTCAAGTGACCTTCGACCCAGGGCTCAAAACCTTTTTTGCTGAGCCTTCTTACAGTAAATATCTCAGAAATTCGCATCGTAGAGCGAAACAGACGTTAGTTTCAGACTTTTGGGCCTAGACAAACATTCTACATTGGGTGAAATTTGACCGCAGCCTGAAATTTCTTCTGTTGAATCGATATGTTGGAAACGGTGCGTCATAGAGTGAAACAGATGCTATTTTCAGACAAACGTGCCTAAAGGGCATACTGGATTACGTGTGATCTCGGCCTCAAATTCATTTGCTGACTCAACATTTTTTGTTTTCATTGATATCTCGGGAACGGTGCCTCGTAGAGAAAAATGGATGTTATATTCGGACTCATGGACTCTGACCACATCTGCTGAGTCGGCATTTTTTGTTTTTATCGATAACATAGCTGACTTCATTAATTGACCCTGAAGAAGTTGTGACATTTATATTTTTCATCTACTACGTAATGTAATTATATCGTGTTTTTCTGTTCTATACTCCAACACAACTGTCAACATAACGTCGAACGGACGTTATATGGCAATCTATACATACTGTATCTCCCAGTTGAAATGCCTCAAGGCCTCTTCAGGCCTCGACGTCTCGTTTTTTTTTTCTTGTGTGTGATTTTGTCTTGCTTTTCTTCCTTCTGAATAGATGGGTCTGTTGGCGTTAACACACTTTGTCATTTCGTTGCAGGACGAATACCACTGTTGCTACACGATGAAGCTGAGTCTGAGCAAACAACCCCACTGTCCCAAACACAACAAGAACATGTGCATAGTTTGTCGGGGTCGAGTAATGCCATGTGTGCTATAAATTGGTCCGATATATCAGAGGAGGTTGGAAGAATTATCACCACAGGTTCAGAACTTGCTGTCATCTCAGCCGGCCTACAACTTCCCCTACCCAGAACGTCCACACCCAGAAAACACCAGGATGATGGCTTTGCAGATCCAAAGGAAGTAGGTCTGCAGCGAGTGATGGCGGACCTGCTGCAGTTAGAAGGAGTCAAGGAGCCAAAGAAGGAAGGAGAAAGTCTGGAGATTGAGGTGGCTAACCTGCTGCGGGTAGAAGGAGCCATGGGGCCAATGAAGAAAGGGGAAAGTCTTGAGATGGAGATGGCGGACCTGCTGCAGGTTCAAGGAACCAAGGAGCCGAGGATGGAAGAGGAAAGTCTGGAGATCGAAGTGGCGGACCTGTTGCAGTTGGAAGGAGCCAAGGAGCCAAATAAGGGAAGAGATAGTCTGGCGATAGAGGTGGCTAACCTGCTGCAGGTTGAAGGAGCCAAGGAGTCAAGAAAGGAAGGAGAAATTTTGGAGATCGAGGTGGCGGACCTGCTGCGGTTGGAAGGAGCTAAGGAGCCAAGAAAGGAAGGAGATAGTCAAGCGATCGAAGTGGCTAACCCACTGCAGGTGGAAGGAGCCAAGAAGTCAAAGAAGGAAGGAGAAAGTTTGGAGATCGAGGTGGCTAACCTGCTGCAGGTGGAAGGAGCCAATGAGCCAAGAGAGGAAGAAGAGGGCTTGGAGATCGTAAGAGAATCAACACAGAAGAGGGCACGTAAGGCGAATTCAGCACAATGGAAGAGAAACGTCAACAGAATTAAACGTCAAAAAGGGTTGGCCTTTCAGAATCCAGGGAAAGACGCTCACCCACCAAGGATGATGGATGAAGGGTGCAGGTCGTCTTTCTGTCAAAGATCCGGCATGCGAGATTGTCTCAAAATTGATCAAATAGCGAGAACAAGCATCTTCAAATACTTCTGGATGGACTTGACGACGTGGGCAGAGAGGAGAGCATGTTAGTGCGTCTGTTCAAGTCAGTGCCGCAAGAGTCCCAACAACAGGTGGGAACAGCCGCAGGAACTTGTCAATCAAGTATTTCCTGCGGAATGGTAACGAGTCGTACCAAGTTTGCCAGAAAATGTTTGCTTCAACGCTCGGAATACCAAAAAGAACCCTGCTTAACTGGATAACACCAAGAGCCATTGATGCCAACCCTGGTGATGAGGTGGATGAAACAGTGATTACCGAAGATGTGTATCAGAAGTCACAGAAGACACGAGTAGCGAAAAACAAAAGTACCACCGAAGACTTACGCAGGATCCACACTTACCTGTCAAGCTTGGCCACTGTGCCATCCCACTATTGTCGGGCAAAGTATGATGATACGAAGTTTCTGGAGCCGGGCACAACCTTGTCAGCACTGTATGCAGATTACAAACGTAAAAGTGAAGAAGCGAGTTGTAGGGTCCTCAGCTACCCCATCTTTTCCAATGTTTTCCACCAAGAAAAATATTCAGTATTTGTACCACGAAAAGATCAGTGTGACAAATGTCTCGCGTATAGGAATGGAGCACTCAGTCAGAAAGATTACGATACACACAGGGAGATGAAAACAAAGGCACAAGAAGCAAAAGCAGCTGACCAAGACCTTGCCAAGGCAGACGATACAGTTTCCTGTTGGACGATGGATGTACAAGCTGTCATGTTGGCTCCAAAAACCCAAGCCAGTTGCATGTACTACAAAACCAAATTGCAAGTTCATAACTTTACCCTTTATTGCCTGGAAACTGGGGATGGATTCTGTTTCGTTTGGGATGAAGTTAATGGGAATGTCTCGAGTGAAGTATTTGCTTGGCTTCAGTACCAGCACTTCAAGAAAGTACTACAGAAGAATCAGTCACTCAAAACCCTGATCATATGGTCCGATGGATGTGGATACCAGAACAGGAATTCTACGTTGTCAAATGCCTATATTCATCTGGCTGGTGAGATGGACGTTGAAATTATCCAAAAATTCCTCGTCGCCGGTCACACTCAAATGGAGTGTGACTCCATGCACAGTATCATTGAACGCCGTATCCACGGGCCCATGTACTGTCCCCACGACTACGCCGTTGTGATGCGGGCTGCCAGGCAGAATCCACAACCTTACAGCGTGACTGAGATTGATCATTCATTCTTCAACACAGGGTTCCAATTAGCATACCTGTCATCAATTCGACCAGGGAAAAAGGCCGGCGATCCAACCGTGAATGAGTTGCGTGTTCTACGCTATACCGAAGGCAAAGTCCAGTACAAACTGAACTTCAACGACAGTTATGCAGATTTGCCACAACGGCTGAAAACTCCGAAGAAGGTTGTCCTTACTAAGCTGTTCCTGGACAAACTGCCCATCAAAAGGAGAAAATTTGACGACCTGCAAGCACTGAAATCAGTTATTCCACCGGAATTCCATAACTTCTATGACAGTCTGCCACATGACTAAACTTGCATGACAACAACGTTGTATAAATTGGTGACCTCTCAGCAGTATTACTAATAGTATCGGCGTATCCAAGAGTGTAGTATGACATTGATTGCACATTTTACTGTATAAACACCACCTGGTATGCAACAAATACACAACCATTTCACGAACATGTTTACTCTACCCACGTGTTGCCATATATTTAAGACGATGTTTTGGTGCAGAACAACCACGACCGTTCTGTTGTACTCGTACTCATGTATATTGCTGTGAACTCACACATAGGTCATGCGATGGTAATGTTAAGTACGATGTAGAGTAGAAACGTTTAGTAGCGTTCATGAAATGTGAACCATCGAATTTTTTCCACTGCACACTTTTATTCACTGCACACCTGTATTGTTGTTCAATTTCACTTCGTCGTAAGTTATTGAAGAATGACCAGTTCGGTGCAGTTTTGGTATGACTTAGGTGGTAGATTCAGTACCGTTAGTTTGTGTGTGCGTGTGTATGTATGTTGAGATACAATCGGCTTGCAATAGCAGGTTCAAAACTGTTGAGGTATGAACACGGAGCAGACAGTCACCTAGCATTATACCTGTATGTAAACATAAATATATTTCTTAGTGCTGGAATCACCGCAAAATTGATGTTTGAACTTTACTGTCATTTGTTGTACTACACGTGTGAATATATTAACAAACTTGCGGTGTTGATTTTATTGAACGTGCATGGGAGAGTATAATGTATATATATTTAATGTCGTTTGTCAAGTTCTTGCTGGTTCTTCGTTCGATTGTACTACATGTATAATACTGACGCCACTTTTACTGACGATTGTGCATTAATTTTTTTGTATGCTGAAATGTAGAAATCCTTCGGAAGTTTGAATGGACACAAAATAAATAAATCTATGATGATTTCAACTGTCAGATATTGTTTCTCAAATCTTCTTTCAACCTGTTGTTTACAATAGTTAATCGGCATGCTTTACAACAAAATTGTTCTGGCCAGAAAAAAAGGAGATGGAAAAAAGGAACGATGCAGTGAAAATGGAACTGTCTGGTAAAACGTATGTTAATCAGTTGTCTTTGAAAATGGTTACATGACATTAATTCAATCAAAATGGAGGACATTATTTTAATGCACGAACTTTATGACTGACAACCTATTCAAAATATTACATAAATTAAATATGCATGAGATATATTTAGGCATAAGGATTATGATGAAATAAGCAGAAAACCTAAAATTATAGATGAATACCCGGTACATTGTCACTTGGAGGAGTGATTTGCGCTGCATCGGCTTTAAATACATGTATAATTTAATATACCAATAGCTTGGTTGGAATAATTAATTAATTTTAATCGATTTTGATTAGTACATTTTAAATGCCATATAGAAATTCAACATTTTTACAGAGCTAATTAACTGACATTACACATTATGGGGTCATAACTCATGGTGCATAAATGGCCTAACTCGAACCACTGTAATGCAGATTTGGCGTATCTCGTTTTATTCTCTCATCCAATTATCATAAACATATAAAAAGTTAATAGATAAAAAAGAGACACAAAACCTATGGAATAATAATGTTTTCATTACATTCTACATGTACATATTGATAAAAAACAGTTTTTATTGATTTTCTCAGAACAGTCAAAATCGAGATACGCCATTTTTGCTTTAGGGGAGCGATATATATATATATATATATATATATATATATATATATATATATATATATATATATATATATATATATATATATATATATATATTCCGTAGGGTTTGTTTCAGATTTCTAAATTATTTTCATAGGTTGTTGGGCAGTTGTATACTAATTCCATCATGTGTACAGTAGAACCAACTACATTTAACACACTGTCTGCCCCTGATGACGCCAGTGTGTTTTCGGATAAACTATTTGGTCGGGCTTTGTTTCTATTGCAAAATGTTGTATTTTATGTTTGTTATTGGCATCATCAAAATCTGACTGTATTGGTGGTAATAGATTGATACTTACATTCATACCACTGAGTCGGTGTCACTGCTGGCGGACGTTAAATCTGTCCCCGAGGATACCATCAACTCAGTAGCATTCTGGCTTGTGATTAGGTACTTATGTACTTGTCATATATATATATATATATATATATATATATATATATATATATATATATATATATATTGTCAATGTGTTAACATTATACAGGAATGATTGCATCTATTATGTCATGCATAAGTTCTGCTCCTTGTTTCAATCATTATTTTAACTTCAAAGAGAAGATATTATTTTGACAAAAAATATTGTTCCATAATATTGATTTGCTCACTGTCAGTCTGTGTATAATACTCTGAAGTTGTATAGCCCTTTGAGGCCTGAGTATTGTCTCATGTGGTCAAGCTAGCCACGCATCAGTGAATCCTAGGTTATGTGGCAGTGTACAAACTAGAATCTTGGTCAGTTCTGTCAGTGATTTTGCACGTGGCAGAAACAAAGCCAGTGAATTTGCATTGATGTACAATCAGCACGTGTTGGAGTGGACATTTCTAACTATTGCCTTATATATATTTGAGAGTTGTTGGACATTGGTCAAAGATTGTTGTAAGTATTTTGCTGTATAATATTTTGTAATGGGTCCTGTATTAATTGGTCAGATTTAAACTTTAGCGTTATTTGTGTAAAAACAGACCTAAGAATCCAGTATAACTGGCTAGCGTACATTCGACACAATATGTGTTAGTTATTCAAATTATACGAATTCTCAATAGCTTAAAGCAGCATTATTGTAACAGTTTTTGAATATTCATTGACTTGTAGTCACTGCCGGTGTGGAGTGTTAGACGCTGTAGACGCTGCATTCTGTATTCCTGTAAAGTCCCGTTCTCCGTTACGCACGCCCCCACATTAACTACACGTCGGGTGGACACTGACGGGAGCACACAGCCTCGTAAGAGACTTCAAAAGACTTCACTGTCTATTCGGAATTCGTCAGTGCACGCATTCAGGATTTGGAACTATTGAATTTTGGACTAACAGGCCTGAACTTTGGGGTTCGTCAGTGAGAAGGTTTTTATATATATATATATTTTCACATTTTCCAACACCTGTATATATTATATGTCAATATAACTTTGTTCATATATCAGAGTTGTTCATTCTCATACATACACCCACGTGCTTTATAACATTTGGTACCAGGAGTGGGGTAGCTATGTATGGTAGGGTATAGTTTTGTACATCTGTATCTAGTTCTGTACATGTAAACTGATATCTGGTTCTGAATTGGTAAAATCTATGTAATTACTTGTTGATAGGTAGGATTTGAAACCAAAGAAAGTAGTTCAGCACAGCAGTAAGATCTCTAACACGTCCGTTACTGTCGTCAATAAGCTGTTGTCGTGGTTTTGCGTCTCGCGCCGGTAGTTTGTGTCCTGCTCGTATATAAGGAGGCATATTGATTGTCTGGTGTTAGCCCAGATATTTGGCTTTTTGCCGTTGGCCAATTCGTCGTTTGAATTGCGCTGTTTTATTTATACACAGTTTCAGGGGTTAATGCTGCTTGGCGTGGCTTTGATCTTTGTGGGTCTCTGCAGTTTTTGGGCCCACGGGGTGTCCCGTACTCCATGTATTGGTCGTTGTAATCAGCAGTATTCTGGAACAGATGTGTTTTACCCTTGGTATAGATACCACACCACTCTAAGAATGGTACTTGTGGACCGGTTAAGCTCTCCCAATCTGAATCAGCTGAGAGATGAGTGTGCCAGTCGTGACATAGCACACGAGGGGCTGACCAAAGAGCAACTACGCAAGGAGATTATTGCATATGAGGAAGGCAAGACTAAGCAAGGTGAAGTTCATACTGACATGGAAGATCAGTCAGGTAAGGAAAATGTAGATAGTCATGAGGATTACGATGAAGATGAAGAAGGTAAGCAATCCGAGGTGGCTTTGTTAAAATTACGTTTGAGTCATCAGTCTATGGAAAATGAAATGAAGATGAGACAATTAGAACTACAGGAGAAAGAGTTGGAATTTCAAAGAGAACAACAGAAAAGAGATCATGAGTTCCGACTAAAATAACTCGAGTTGAAAAATTAGCCCAAGGGCTAAGAAAGGTTACCGGACGATATACATTTTAGATATTAGCCTTTTGTCCAGTGACCTTGAAAATAAAGTCACTGATAAATTCAAGGCCATGAAATTTTCAACAAATATATCACTTCTAGTATGTCCACAATAAATTCCTAAGCTGTAAAGTCGATAATGAGTGAGACATTAGCCATTCTGTGATGTGACCTTGAAAATGAGGTCAAAGTTCAAGTTCAAGGTCATGAAAATATTCAGTATATATCATTCCTCTATATTCGCAATTGATTCCTATGCTGTAAATGTAAGTATCAATCTCTTACCACCAATACAATCAGATTTTGATGATGCCAATAAGAAACGTAAAATACTACATTTTACAATAGAAACAAACAAAGCCCGACCAGACAGTTTATCCGAAGACACACTGGCGTCTTCAGGGGCAGACAATGTGTTAAATGTAGTTGTTTCTACTGTACACCAGATGGAATTAGTATACAACTGCCCAACAACCTATGAAAATGATTTAGAAATCCGAATCTAACCCCATGGAATAGATACATGACAAGTACAAAAGTACCCAATCACAAGCCCGAAGGCTACTGAGTTGATGGTATCCTCGGGGACAGATTTAACGTCCGCCAGCAGTGACACCGACTCAGTGGTATAAATGTAAGTATCAATCTATTACCACCAATACAATCAAATTTTGATGATGCCAATAAGAAACGTAAAATACAACATTTTGCAATAGAAACAAAGCCCGACCAAATAGTTTATCCAAAGACACACTGGCGTCATCAGGGGCAGATGTAAAGATGATAATAAGCGATATATTAGCCATTTTGTTCTCTGACCTTGATAATGAGATCAAAGGTCATATTCTAGATCACCAAAATATTCAGCATACATCATTTCCTATATGTTCACTATGGACCGCTAAGCTGTAAATTTGATAATAAGCGAGATCTAAGCCATTTTGTATTCTGACCTTGAAAATAAGATGACTAACTTTGAAATTTAGGTCAAGCGTCCAATTCAAGGTCACTAGAATATTCAGCATATATCATTTCCTATATGTTCACAATTGATTCCTAAGCTGCAAAGTCGCTAATAAGCAAGATATTGGCCATTTTGTCCTGTGACCTTGAAAATGAGGTCAAAGGTCAAATTCAAGGTCACGAGAATATTCAGCATATATCATTTCCTATATGTTCACAATTGATTCCTAAGCTGTAAAGTAGATAATAAGCGAGATATTAGCCATTTTGTCCTGTGACCTTGAAAATGAGGCCAAAGGTCAAATTCAAGGTCACGAGAATATTCAGCATATATCATTTCCTATATGTTCACAATGGATTCCTAAGCTGTAAAGTCGATAATAAGCGAGATATTAGCCATTTTGTCCTGTGACCTTGAAAATGGGGTCAAAGGTCAGAATCAAGGTCACGAGAATATTCAGCATATATCATTTCCTATATGTCCACAATTGATTCCTAGTCTCTAATCTCAATATTAAGTGAGATATTAGGCTTAATGTGTCCCATTATAAAGCATAGGAGAATTTAACATGGGAAAGTCACATCTGGGCCGAGTTTGGGCCAAAATGGCCCAATTCGAGCGATTTAAACGCGACGAAATTTATAGACATCATAGGAGTACATATGAGGAGTGTTATGTATCAAAAAGAAAAAAAGTTACTGAACAGATTTTTAGAAAATGGCCGCCAAAGTCCAAAATTGGCCGATTTTCGACAAAAACGGCCACCATTTTGAAAAAATTGCGAAAATCAAAAAACTAAAAAATACCTCCTTCTTGAATTATTTTTGTGCAAAATTTCAGAAAGATTGGTCCGTAAACAAAAAAGATAAAAATGTGGACGACGCCGACGCCGGACGCAACGCCATGCCAATAGGTTAGCGGACCAAAGGTCCGGTAACCTAAAACGAGCCTACAGAAACTAAACAACAAGAACAAATGGTGAGTGTGAAGAGTCACAAGATTCCGTACCTAGGTGAGAAGGATGACATAGAAGTTTATCTCGGCATGTTTGAGAGAATAGCACGTTCCAGTGGTTGGCAGGAGAAAACATGGGCGCCTAGGATCGTTCCGTTATTAACAGGGAAAGCCAGAGAGGCTTTCATCCGTATGAGTCCTGAAAGCGCTGGTGACTACAAACTACTGAAAGAGTCTATACTCGTCCGTTATGTGCTCACTCCAGAACATTACAGGAAGCAGTTTCATACCTCCAGGAAGAACTCGGATGAGAGTTTTACTGAAAGGGGAATCCGGTTGAGGAAATATTTTGAAAGATGGGTTGGAGCAGGCATTGACAGAAACCTTGATAATGGAGCAAATTCTCAACAGTACAACACCTGATCTACAGATTTGGCTCCGTGAACATAAGCCCAAATCAGTTGCTGAATTAACCAGTCTTGCTGAGACCTACTGCATAGCGAGACAAAGTACATTTCGAAGGAAATCTTTTAAGGAAGGTTCGAGAGATGAGAAAGGTAAGGAAGTGTCGAGAAGTTACCCTGAGAGCAGACAAGGTACTGGCGATATCAAGTCACGAGAAGAGAGGAATAAGTTTGTCACGTGTTACAAGTGTCATAAGAAGGGGCATTGCCAGTCAGATTGTCCGCAAGGTAAAGACACTCAGCAGACCACTGTTTTCTGCCATAGCCCCAAGAGATTGGTAAGGTCTTTCGACAGGTATACAAGGAGCGGCCTGGTAAATGGAAATCAGGTGAACATGGTGATGGACACAGGCAGCTCATGTACACTAGTACATTCGAAGTATGTGTCACCAGATTACCTGACAGGTGAATCCATGGAAGTCCAGTTTGGAGATGGTTCTGGTAAGTCAATCCCACTAGCAGAAGTCACTTTGACCGAAGTTGGAGATCTCCAGGATCCAATCACATTACAGGTAGGTGTAGTGGATAATTTGCCAACTGATGTTCTACTTGGTCATGATATCTTGGAGCGATTCAACCGATCGGAGGATGTAGAGTTGAGTTTTGTCGTCACTAGAAGTCAGGCGAAGCAGCAGAAAGATCTCGAGATTGACCAACAGGCTGAGGTGAGTAAAACGATGGTGAAAGTGAACAGCTTGTATGACGCTCCAGAAACAGATGACAACTCTTTGATAGATAAAGTAAAGGTGAGTGATGACAGTGCAAGTGAGACCAGTGAAGGATCAGAGATGGAACAGGAACCAGAAGAGAGCTCCGAGGAAAACTTGTCTACAACAGGATCTGACACAATGGGAGATGTTGAAGTAACAACAGTAGGTTTGTTTGTGTCAAAGGAACAGTTAATAGCTATGCAGCAAAGTGACGAAACTCTAGCCATTGTAAGAGAAAGTGTGAGACCAGCTCCACCAAAGTCAGAAACAGGATATTTCCTACAACAAGAGTGAAACCATATGTTGATCAACTAGTTGTACCTAAAGCCTGTAGAACTGAGCTACTGTCACTTGCACACGACATACCACTTGCCGGACATCTTGGCATGGACAAGACGAGAGAACGTCTCCTATCTTATTACTATTGGCCTAAAATATATCGGGATGTACAAAAATTTGCAGCACATGCCCAAAATGTCAGAAAACAAGCAGGAAGCTGGCATCAGCAAAATCAGCACTAAAACCAATTCCACCTATGGGAGTTCCTTTTCGCAAGATCAGGATTGATATTGGTGGACCTCTCCCTCGCTCTGATCGTGGTAACAAGTTCATACTAACTGTCGTCGATTATGCCACACGCTACCCAGAGGCATTCCCTCTGCGTTCCCAAACAGCAGTAGCTGATTCTTCAATCATGCTCTTCAGTAGGATGGGCATCCCGGATGAAATAGTCTCCGACCAAGGAACCAATTTTACCAGCCAGTTGATCAGTGAGTTATGCACATCTCTAGGTATCCAGAAGATTAGATCCACACCCTACTACCCTGAAACCAATGGACTCGTGGAAAGTTTTAATGGGACACTCAAGGCAATGCTGAGAAAATTCGTGGAAAAGGATGTCAAGTCTTGGGATCAAATGTTACCGTTCGTACTTTTTGCATATAGAGAAGTACCGAAAGTAAGTACAGGTTTTTCACCGTTTGAATTGATTTATGGATGGCCAGTGCGAGGACCATTAGCGATTGTCAAAAAAGTTGGTTAGAAGATGAGGAAGAAGGTTCTGTTGTCGAGTATGTCTTGGACATGAGGAGAAGGTTAGTAGAGTGTGTAGAAGAGGCACATAGGGAGCTAGAGAAGAGCCAGGTAAGAATGAAAACTTGGTATGACAAGAAAGCCAGAGGATGTAGTTTTGAGGTAGGTGACGAGGTACTCTTGTTACTGCCAACTAGTGCGAAGTCCCTGGAAGCAAGCTGGCATGGACCATATAAGGTAACAAAGAAATTATCCGACCTGGTGTATGAAGTTGACACAGGTAAAATAAAGAAGTGACTGAGAGTTGTCCATGTGAATCTGTTGAAAAGGTGGATAAGTAGGAAAGAGGTAGTCATGTACAGCAGTACAGAGATTTCACCCGGTTCGTATCCTTTGAGCTATCCGTTGCAAGGTTCAGAGTCGTGGAAAGATGTAGAAGTATCGAAGGATCTCAGTGTTGAGCAGCGGGAGCAGTTAAACTCCTTGTTAGAGGATTACGGTGATGTATTTTCCGATAAACCCTCGTTGACCAATGCTGCTGTTCATCACATCGACACACATGATTCGAAACCAATTAGGTTGCATCCGTATAGGATACCCTACTCCTTGAAGGACAAGTTTAATGCAGAGTTGAAAGAGATGGAATCCCTTGGAATTATTGAGAAGTCCATCAGTGAGTGGGCAGCCCCAGTTGTGATCGTGCCCAAGGTTACTGATGGTGTTCAAGCAGGTATTCGAGTGTGTATCGATTATAGGAAGTTAAATTTGGTGTCTAATTTTGATGCATTTCCCATTCCTCGTATGGAGGATTTAGTAGAGCGGCTAGGTCAGGCAAAGTTTATCAGCAAATTAGACTTGACGAAAGGGTATTGGCAGATCCCTCTGTCAGAGGAAACGAAGGAAAAATCTGCATTTGTGACTCCTAGTGGTCTTTTTCAATTTCGTGTAATATAATAAATTATAATTGATTTTTTTTAAAAATTAAATACCAATAAATCAAGTTATATTAATATAACTTGATTTATTGGTATTTAAATTGTTAAAAAAAATCAATTATAAATAATTCATTGGTATTTAATTTGAATTTGAATTCCATTAAAAAAAAATTATATATAATTCTATCATTTCTTGATATTTGGTCGGTGATTATTTATTGTAGTTCTGAATACTGTACCTTGTATACTTAATTGTACTTTCTTGCATTTGTGCATGTGCCTGCTTGCATGATTTATATTACTTAGGTAAATATCTTCTTTGGTTCGATAGAGTAGTACTTGGTAGTGGTTAGAAATAGATTTAGAGTACAGATACGTTACTTTCAAAATCCAGTAAGTTAACTTTTAGATAATTTCTTTTCTCTATACTTTGTTCAGTTTTTAGGTTAGATTATTTTCTGTATTTTAAAATTTATTTCCCAATTGTATTCATTTCACATCTGTTATTCCTTCTGTGTAGTTAGTAAACTTTTAATGTATCTGTATTAATTTAATAATTAATTAATTCTGTATTTAAGTACTTCTGTCTGAGTTATTTAAATATTTTCTCTGGTAATTAGGATAGGACCTCAGTCAGGTTGAAGATTGGTTTCTAAAGTATTTGTTGCAGACAAGTACTTTATTTGTTTTTTTTTTCATCGGACTTTAAATATATTTTTCCCAGGTGTACTTTATAATTTTTGGGGGTTTTAATTTTTATAAGTTAGGTTGTTTAGTGCATATTGAACTTGGAATTTGGAACTTTATCAGTTCGAAACACTTTGGTAAGTTGGATAGTATTAGTGACCTTCAGTTCTGACCTTGGATGACAAGTGATCGTAAGTATCATGCACATACACTTTAGAACACTGTGATCTGAATGCTTGTTTGTGTGTTTGTGGTATTTGTATGAACATTTGATTGTCGTATTTTGTTTCAGATATTTTGACTGAGAATTTAATTCTAGGTTTGCGCTTTGCGATAACTTTGTGCACAATGGCGTTTCATAAGCGTGCCGTTTATGTCAGTGGACTCCCAAAAAGTATTCAACCCGAGGACATGACTGAAATTTTTGACAGTGTTCCTGGAGATGAACATATCTTCATCCTGAAGGACGAAGAGACCGGCCGACCTAATGGTGAGGCTTTCGTGTTGTTTCTGGATCCCAAGTCTGTCGCCGTAGCGATTCGGGAAAAGAATGACACCACACCACATGCCGATCATATCATGAAGGTCGCTGCCGCACACATTGACATGGAGCCAACACTCGCTGGGCTGATTCAGAACAAGAGGCCATGGGTCCGGATCTCGGCTTACTCAT
The DNA here is from genome assembly GCA_949152475.1 of Terebella lapidaria. Classification (NCBI taxonomy): domain Eukaryota; kingdom Metazoa; phylum Annelida; class Polychaeta; order Terebellida; family Terebellidae; genus Terebella; species Terebella lapidaria. Next base: position 9,088,283 of record OX424559.1, on the reverse strand, counting down.
TCAGCAACTAAAGTTACTGAAGCCTTCTCAGTTGGAAGGTCTCTTGCAACAAGTTGGAGCCGCATCACCACTTCCGGATTCTACAGTCCGTGTTAAACAGGAACCAACCTCACCGCCGAAGCCTGCCGAGGATTCCAGCTGGCAAAATATGAAAATACTGTTGTTTTCTGGCATTGGAGGGGAAGGAGAGGTGACATACCCACAATGGAAATACGAGATCCGATGCCTGAAGAATGCTGGAAAATCCACTGCATCAATACTTCATGCCATCTGGAGATCACTTCGTGGAACCGCAGCCGAAGTCCTTCGTTACCTTGGAGATCATGCAGATCTGGATCAGATCTTGACCAAGTTCGAAGTCACATTTGGGGAGGTCCTTGCTTCTGAGCAGCTTCTGGGAAAGTTCTACAGTGCTGAGCAAAAGGCTGGACAGAGCTCTACCGCTTGGGGTTGTGAGCTGGAACACATTCTCAGTCAGCTACAGGAGGGGAGATCTTTCACTGCCAAGGACTGTCAAGGCATGTTACGTACCCAGTTCTGGCTGGGACTTCGGGAAGAGTGAATTAAGGATGCCACTCGGCACAAGTTCGAAAGTCGAGCCCCGTGTGATGAGTTGTTGAAAGCTGTCCGCGTCCTGGAGCAGGAAGTGGCACGGAAGAAAGGATCTACAAAGCAGCATGTGCAGCAGGCCTCTGGAAGCGATCCAGTCATGGAAAAGCTGGACAAACTTCTTGAGGAGATGCGAGACACTCGCTCATCACTCAGTAAGTTGGAAGACCGTGTACAGGGCCTGGAACGTCAGTCTACATCAGCTAACTCCACTTCGACATCGGACTCCAAGTCAGCGCCTCCCAAGCCAAGGGTGCAGTGTACCCGCTGCGATAGAAAGGCCCATGCATTGGATCAGTGTCACGCCAAATATCACAAGAACGGCAAAGCTTTAAACTAGGAAACGTCTATTGTACAGGGGGAAGGAATAGACGTACAACTGGATCGCCCGCTAGCCACTCAGATGCACCATCACAAGCTCCAAAACCATCGAGAGCTCGATTGATCGGCCTAGCCAACGAGGTGGAGATCGGTGCAGGACATGTCGATATGATCGCCTTACTGGACACCAGATCACAAGTGACATCTGTGGCCAGATGGTTTGTGGATCAGCACCTGTCCGACTTAGCTTTGGAACCTGTGGATTCATTCCTGGAGGTTCGAGGTGCTTCCGGACAAAACATTGGTCTTCTTGGAGTCATCGTGGTGGACATCAACATTCCAACAAACTCATCTCATCACATCACTATCCCGACACCAACTCTGGTTGTTGACAACACCCTTTACAATTCACAGGTACCGTTCATCATTGGGACCAACGTACTTAAGATGTGTAAGGACCAAGTCAACTCCCTATCACTCACCTGGCAGAAGGCGGTTTCTCTCGTCGGCATCCAGCAACAAGCTGTGGATCACGAGTACCTTAGTACTGTCAACTGTTCACGTCAGGTGGTAGTACCAGCCTTCAGCAAGGTGTTCGTCAGTGGCATGACAAGAGTTGGACCAGTCGGAAAAGTTCTGGTGACTTGTGAGGAGGGAGACTATGGCACCCTACCTATGGGACTGACCCTGATCCCAACAGTCCAGCATGTCTCCAGCCATTCTACTACTTCAACGCGTATCAAGGTGGAGCTACATAACCTGTCGGCAGCTACGGTGACCATTCCGGCTCGGACCCAGTTATGTCAGCTTTGCAGTGTGCAGGTCGTGTGTGCAAGTCAACTCAAGAGTCAGGATGGACTACTCCAGATGCCTCAGTCTGCATTCCAGGATCAGAATCATACTGAGTTTTTGAGGAACTTCAAGCTCGATGGCCCAGCACTCGATCCGGAGCAGCGCACGAAACTTGAGGATCTGCTGATTCGATGGAAGCACATCTTCGCACTCACCGATTTTGACCTTGGCCGCACTGACACCTTGACCCATACCATCAAGTTGACGGATGAAACACCATTTCGGGAGCGCTACCGGCGTATTCCCCCAACTATGTATGAAGAGGTCCGGACTCACATACAAGAAATGTTGGACTGTGGGGTGATTCGCCTGAGTCAAAGTCCCTTTGCTTCACCAGTGGTTTTAGTCCGAAAGAAAGATGGTGGATTACGTTTTTGCATTGATTACCGGAAGTTGAACTCCAAGATGATCAAGGATTCCCATGCACTTCCACAGATCGATGAAACCCTCGACAGCCTCTCTGGATCATCCTGGTTTTCGGCACTTGACCTGAAAGCAGGTTATTGGCAAGTGGAAATTGCGGAACAGGATAAGGCAAAGACAGCATTCACCGTTGGTCCGTTGGGCTTTTACGAGTTCAACAGGATGCCCTTCGGCCTCGTCAATGCGCCTGCCTGTTTCCAGAGGCTGATGACCGCCTGCATGCAGGAGCTCAACCTTTCCCAGTGTGTCCTGTACCTGGACGACATTATTGTCTTTTCTCGGACCTTCGATGATCATCTGTTAAGTCTCGAGAAAGTTTTCCAGCGTCTTTCCGATCATGGACTCAAGTTGAAGCCGTCTAAACGCTCCTTTTGTCAACGGAAGGTTAAGTACCTGGGCCATATCATCTCAGAGGACGGAATCCATACGGATCCAGATAAGATCTCGGATGTCAAGTCCTGGAAGGCACCCACCACTCTGAAAGCCTTGAGGAGTTTTCTCGGCTTCACCGGTTTCTATCGGCGCTTTGTTCATCGGTACTCCCAAGTTGCAAGGCCTCTGTATGACTTGCTGAAGCTGGATGGCAGACCAACATCAAAGCACCGGAAAGGCAAGGCCAGTACAGCTACTTCCGAGGAGTTTATCTGGACCAGGCAGCATCAGGAGTCCTTTGACCAGCTCATCAACCTGTTGACCACTGCTCCAGTCCTAGCATATGCCGATTATACAAAAGCGTTCATTGTGCACACCGATGCTTGTCGCGATGGTTTGGGTGCGGTTTTATATCAGGAGCAGGATGGACAACAGCGCGTTATTGCAGATGCCAGCCGTGGCCTCACACCATCTGAGCGTAACTATCCAGCTCATAAGCTAGAATTTCTAGCCTTGAAGTGGGCTGTGACGCAGAAGTTTCGAGAATATTTGTATGGCTCAAAATTTACCGTCTTCACTGATAATAACCCGCTCACATACGTTTTGTCTTCCGCGAAGCCCGATGCCACAGGGCATCGATGGCTTGCTGAGCTTGCGACGTTTAACTTCGACATCAAGTATCGTGCAGGTAAGCACAACATTGATGCTGATACCCTTTCTCGCCTCCCAACTGAAGTTATCAAATTGGAATCAGATGTAGTTTCAGCTGTATGCAATGCATGTAATGTCTCTTTCTGTTTTGCAGAGGTGCTTGGAGTTCCACCTGATACTGTCACCAGCCTCCCCAACACTCCGATGAGCATGTTCTCTAGTGAGGAATGGGCCAAGGAACAGGCCAAGGATCCATATATCCTGCCTATTGTGGAACACATCAAGCACGAGAGGGATGAACCTGTTGAGGAAGTAAGCAGCGACCCCAGGTTCAAACCGTTTCTGCGGGAACTCTCCAAGCTGATCCTGAAAGACGGGGCTCTCTTCCGACGGAGACAGATCAGAGATGAGATCATCCATCAGCTAGTACTCCCAACTGATTACCGGCACTTTGCCCTGCATGGAGTTCACCAAGAGATGTGACATCCTGGTTGTGACCACACCCTTAGCTTGCTACAAGAGCGATTCTACTGGCCAACTATGAGATCAGACGTGAAGGAGTGGGTGAAGATCTGTGGGCGATGTCTTCGCAGGAAGTCGGCACCGGATCGAGCTCCACTGGTATCTATCCTGACTAGTCAGCCCCTCGAGCTTGTCTGTATGGACTTTCTGAGTTTGGAGGAATCCAAAGGTGGCATCAAGGACATCCTCGTGATTACTGATCACTTCACCAGATATGCCGTCACTGTACCCACCAGAAACCAAACAGCTCGTGTTACTGTCGAGGCACTGTTTCACAACTTTATCGTCCATTATGGTTCCCCCCTTCGTCTACACAGCGACCAAGGTCGGAACTTTGAATCAAAAGTGATCTCAGAATTATGTCAGATAGGTAACATCAAGAAAAGCCGGACGACACCGTACCACCCAATGGGAAATGGACAGTGCGAGAGATTCAACCGCACCTTGTTGAGCATGCTCGGCACCGCTCCAGCCCCAGCCAAGGCGAATTGGAAGCAGATTGTGGCCCCTCTTGTACATGCATACAATTGCACACGTAGCGTGTCCACCGGATTTAGTCCACATTACTTGATGTTCGGACGTCAACCCCGACTCCCTGTAGATCTGCTCCTCGGAATCCGTGAGGAAATTACCAAAGAGGAACACGATTATGGTGCCTACATCACAAGCCTCAGGAATCGTCTCGCTAACGCTTATAAGACCGCATCATCGACCTCAACCCGTCTCCAAAAACGTCATAAACATCGATATGATCATCGGTCCCATGGAGTTACTCTCGCTGTTGGCGATCGAGTCCTTATCAGAAGAACTGGATTTACTGGTCCCCACCAACTGGAAGACCAATGGTCGGCTGAAGTTTATGTTGTCAGCAATCAGCCGGACCTGACCGTACCGGTCTACCGTGTCCGACTGGGCCCGTCAAGACCCTCCACAGAAACTTTCTGCTACCTGTGGGCTACATCCTGGAGGAAGAAGATTTCGATTTACCTCCCCCCAGAGTCCACAGAAGGGCTACTCGAGCTCATCCTGAACCAAAGAGTACCGATTCTTCATCAGAATCCGATGATGGTCTCTTCGTAGCAGAAGTAGCTGATGTGCGACAAGATCGAATGCCTGACGATGATCGTGTAATGATGCCTGATGAAGGGATCCCACCAGTCGATGTGGGCGTAGATGTAGTAGACGCTTTTCCTGATGAGATACCAGATCCCGTTTTGGAAGATGTATCATCCCAGGAGTCCTTGCTGGATCAGGACAAGACAGGACTACCTCCTGATGTGGAATCCGAACCCGAGGAAGCACAGGATCCTGTGGATGACTATTTGTCCGAAGATTCTTTGGAGGAACCCTCTCCAACTGTTCCACGCTCTACACGTCAGCGGAGACCACCTACCTGGTATACCTCTGGAGACTTCGTTACTTGATTTTCGATCACTTTATTGATTTATTTATTTGTATCCTATAACTTCATGTTATAGATAAAGTTCAATAAACTTTTGTTTGTACATACTGTTTTATCTGTTGTGAATGTATGTGAATGTTTGTATGAATGTCAAGGGACGACATTTACTTACTGGGGGGTATATGTAACCGGCACATATTTCACCATAAATACAGGTTGGTATCTTTTTGCGGTTTGGCCCTGCTGGCCCACCGTAGCTTCTTTGTTGTTGCTTGAGTCGTGTGACATCATAGCGCGGGAGAATTGTTTGGCGCAGTTGCCATTGTTGTTTCCGATGAATCAACACCTGATTCAATCGTGCCAACTAAATAACAACTTGTATCGTTGCAGGTGAGTTTTTGGGTTTCATTTATTTTTCCAAATTACGCCCCAGGGTCATGTTATTTGTTTTATATATATTCCCTGTCACATGTAGTACATGTCGGCAACAGATATTTTATAATTTCTCGTCAATATGATCGAGGTCAGACACGGACACAGTGCAGCCATATTTGTCATTGTTTACACGTCTCTAGGCGTAATACTATATACGCATCTATCATGTGTATTTTGTATATATATATATATATATATATATATATATATATATATATATAACTATATAAACGACATTAGGTCAAAACCCGGGTATTAAGTCAAAACTATGACATTAAGTCAAAACTTGTCATATATAATATCCATACACATCTTTTGCAACTGCTGTTGATAGATAATTACTTTTAGTCGCATATTTAGACGTCACTGTGCATTTGCAAGTGAACGCATTAAAACAATAGAATATACGAAAATATACGGTGAGGTTTTGACTTAATACTTTTGACTTAATACTTTCGACCTAATGTCCAATTACTCTACTATATAAAAAGGATTAAGTCAAAATTTCGACCTAATGCCCGGTAGACCATATATTTTTCCTACTGCTGTGAATTAAACTGCTATCGAGTTCACAACATTTAAAATTATCCAAAAGTCATTGCAATTGTATATAAAAAGCAACAAGTCTCTAAATCTATTTAACAGCAATATATTTAGATATATGTAACTATATAAACGACATTAGGTCAAAATCGGGGTATTAAGTCAAAACTATGACATTAAGTCAAAATCTGTCATATATATAATTCATAAACATCTTTTGTAACTGCTGTTGATAGATAATTACTTTTAGTCGCATATTTAGACGTCACTGTGCATATGCAAGTGCACGCATCAAAACAATAAAATATACGAAAACATATAGTGAAGTTTTGACTTAATGGTTTTGACTTAATGTGACCAAACATGGATTCAGTGCAGCATTTGACGATACATGACAAGGCCACTATTGTCTTATTCTTAGAAGCTACTACATGATGTTATGTCTTATAACCTTAAACATTCATTGACTATCCATGGCTTATTCCTGACATGGTTGGGTTTCTTCCAGAAGTAACCTATTTCTTCCAGGACAATGGAAGACTTTCTTCTGGAAGAAACCTATTTCTTCCAGGGCAATGCAAGACTTTCTTCCGGAAGAATTGGAACAAATTTCGGAGCTTAAACAAACTCCATACTCTGCATATAAATTTCTTTATTGGCGAAATAGCATTCATGATTAGCACTGGCTAACGACTGATAGAAGTAGGCAAACTCTGATACATGCACATGTTATCATTGATGAACGATGACAACTTTTGCGGCTGGTTCGGTGCCTGCATCAGACTCGCGAGGACGTTTCACGGGTACAGCGTTAGGCCGGATGTCTGCATGGTTGACCGCGGTCGCCTGCGCAGCCTGAAGATACATGACAAAATTACATTACAAGATAGAATGACATATTATCTCAATCTCGAGAAAATACAGTAATATGCAGTACTTGAGTGCAATATAAGTTCAACACATAAAATAGAATATTTAACATAGGCTTACATACCTCATGTTTCGGGGCGGACGTAAAGCGGGTGTGATGGATTTTCATTCAGCAAGCTTTTATGCTCTTCTGATGGCCGCAATATTTGCATCTTGCTATGACAATTTCCTGACAATTGTCACAGACATATATGCCCTCTACTACATGTACCCAATATGTTACGCTGTATCCCTGCCCTCTCTAACAAGAACCCGACCTGAGCCCGTATGATCCTGCCCTCCCCTACATGTACACCCTGCAACATATCTTTAGGCGGTGACTGACCTAGTTCTTTTGTCTAGGGGTCAGGTCATGTTATTGTCACCGACTTGTGCTCACATTTTTCGGAAGGAAGATCAACACACGGTAAGAAAAATGCAATTTCTGTAACATAACGCATATATATGATAACTGAGAGGGATGATACGTATTTTTGATAACGCATATATATGATAACTGAGAGGGATGATAAATTTTTGTAGGGGCTGACATTCCCCAGAAATAAGGTTTCTTCCATCAATGTTTACCCAAGATTTGACACGGTGATCACGTTCAAGGTCATTTTCAACAAATTCTGCACATTGTATTTCGCTAATCTGTACACGGGAGTTAAGATAATCATCTCATGTTTCATATATCCTGCGCATACGCACCAATATATTGTAATCTTTCACTTATTCCTAAATTACTACACACGCTTGTCGTGTCACCGATTTGAGTCAAGCGTCACCGACTTAAGATGTTAGTTGCCCGGAAAAGGACTGGTATCTCTCCACGAAAAACGCAGAAAGTATAAGCCACCGCCGATGTTCAATCAACGGTATGCATTGCAACATCATAATGCAAATGTTTATATTGTTTTCTTTCCATATTCTTGTCTTCATATTTGGAAATTGAGCAAAATTAACATGTACACTATACACACTCATAATACGTGGACATGCCTAAATTATTTGCATAGTCCCATCTTTTGTTCATTCAGGAATTATGGCAGGAAAAGATAACCGTTACAGTACCTGTCCAATAAGGTGTGCACGTACAAACTGCGAAGATAGCAATGCGACAATGACGCACCGACGTGGTCAGACTCGGCAACAGACTCGGGGGATGATCTGGACACCACAGTGTTTTATGGAGAGAGTGTTTCGGAGAGCGATCACCACCTGCATGCACGAAATGCAGTGCAATAAACACTTTTGCAACACTTGCTGATTACGACCTTTTTTTATGACAATTTGTTACATAGTGTTGAAAAAGGTCTTATAGGCAGGGACACTATGTCGTTCAAGCTATTCAATGAGTATCTGTCGTCCGTGTCATCCCGCGATACATTTCAACACAATGATGACACTTTGATGTGGTGGACGGCGGGATTCAACCGCTATAACCGTACACGAGAACACCTTTCCTGAGAACTCATTGTACAGTTCAACTCATTCAACCAGTCGGTATGTTATACCCAAAATGTAAACCTAAGTCGGTGACGCTTGACTCAAATCGGTGACACGACAAGCATGTGGAATAATTTAGGAATAACTGAAAAATTACAAGATATTAGTGCATATGCGCAGGATGTATGAAACATGAGATGATTATCTTAACTCCCGTGTACAGATTAGCGAAATACAATGTGCAGAATTTATTGAAAATGACCATGAACGTGATCACCGTGTCAAAATTGGGGTAAACATTGATGGAAGAAACCTTATTTCTGGGGAATTCCAGCTCCTACAAATATTTGTGAAATACATAAATTTGTAGTAGTATCTCGGACATCGTATCATCCCCCTTAGTTGTTATATATTTGCGTTATGTTGCAGAAATTGCATTTTTCTTACCGTGTGTTAATCTTACTTCCAAAAAGTCTGAGCACAAGTCGGTGACAATAACATGACCTGACCCCTAGACAAAAGAACTAGGTCAGTCACCGCCTTAAGATATGTTGCAGGGTGTGTATCCAACCCTGCCTTCTCTCACATGTGCCAGACCTGTCGCTCCGTGCTCCTGCCCTCTCCAACATCTACCCGTCCTGTCTCTCCGTGTTCCTGCCCTCTACAACATGTTTCCGACCTGTCCCTCCATGTTCCTGCCCTCTACAACATGCATCTGACCTGTCCCTCCGTGTTCCTTCCCTCTACAACATGTATCCGACCTGTCCCTTCATGTTCCTCTTCGCTACAACATGCACTAGACCTGTCTCTTCGTATCCATGCCCGCTTCTACATGTACCTGACCTGTCTCTTTGTGTCCATGTCTGCTCTTGCGTGCATCCAACCTGTCACTTCGTGTCCATGCCCGGAAGATGCCCGCTACTACGTGCCTCTGACCTGTTTCTTGGTGTCCATGCCCGCTCCTACATGTACCTGACCTGTCTCTTTGTGTCTGCTCTTGCGTGCATCCAACCTGTTTTTCGTGTCCATGCCCACCCCTAAATGATCCCAACACATCTCTTCGTGTCCATTTCAACTCTTTACATGTATCCAATCTGTCTCTTTGTTACGGCCCTATCTAACGTGTACCGGACTCGTTTCTGGGTGTTCACGCCTTCTACGTGCATACCTTTGTGTATTTCCCTCTTCTATACGTATCCCAATCGATCTCTCATGTTAATGCCCCCTTCTTCATTGTGTAGTGAGATCCCTGTGTGTGAAATCGTGAAGTGAGTTTCCTGTATGTAACGCCTATTACTTGACTGCAGTCATTTGACTGCATATACTCACAGTAAAATTATAAGAGCTATGGTAGAAAACTCCTGAGATTTATTACTATTATTTGTTTCTAATTACGTTGCACCCGATGTTGTGAATCTTCTATACAGCACCGCTGCATTTACATAAAGATAATTTTAATCGAAGTCATGATCAGACCTTAAGAATTCAACTGTAATGTTATAACAAGTTCAGTAATAAGGGATAATAGTAAAATGACTGTGAGTAAATGAGTAAATGATGATATTTATTCTCATAACAATCAATTTTGATATATCCATACATGTACTGCCTGCGATAAAATTTTCCCAAATAACAAATGTTGCTAGATAGCAACAATTGTATTGTCTCACTGAGAATGAATCATATTCTTTTTTATACATGTAACACATTTTATACCCTGGTTGAATAAGTGGCTCACTCTTTCCAAAATTGGATTCATGTGTGCATCTCAAATTAACAATCAACATTGTTGTAAACGTCACCCTTGACACCTGTCAGCACAAAAATACAGGTATTGAATCCATTACACTATTCTATTATCTGTTCTTCATGATTCACTTTGATATTGAACATGGTTAGATGTACATATACAGTTCACCCTGTGACCTAATGTGTTGACAATTAATTCAGTTACTCATATACTAAACAATTTTGTTTGTGAGCTATGGTGGTGATACTACATCTATTACATTAGGAACAAAATACACAAATGTCCCATAACTATGGTAGTCCCATAACTACCATAGTCACAAAACTTCTGTCGTTTGGTTCATTCATCGGCGCAAAATTTGTCACACAAAACTCAATGTGGATAACAAATCTATTACATTACAAGTACAAGACAACTATATTTATACCAGGTACCCAAAATTGAATATCACTTGGTAATGTATTGTACGAATATGAATATCGTTTTCCATGTTAATTGAAATCTATCAGCCAAATCCCTCACAGAGCATGTGAATCCTATATCAGAGGTACAGTTTCAAAACATAAATCATGTATTTTACATGTACATGTGCAAATTATTATAAGTTGTCTGGTACCCATTTTAGCGAGAATGTTAAGCACATAATTTGCTGAAATTATACCAGTTTTACACAGGAATAATCAAAAACATTTCATACACAAATAGGCCATGTGAGACATACCATATTTCAATTCTCAGAAATTTCACTATGCCGAAAATGAAACCTTGCTCAACATACTTATGAAATTTACTGTCCCTTTGTAGGTATGTTTTCCAGGCATAAACGTAACACTGCCAATGCCAGTATCACTTATTTTGTTGAAAGAAGCTACTGATGAAGTTAATGATAGTACAATTAGTCTGTACCTTATAGCACAATGATTGCATTTTAAGTTATGTAAACCAAAGATAAAATTATACAATCACTTTGGATTAATACTTTCATTACAAAAGTTTATGTCAACATAAAGACTCAATAGTCTCGAAAATACTTGGCATGCAAGTGATGAAAATCAACCCTGATGAGCGGCTGGGGAACGAATATTAAATTCATACATACAATATACAGTTACTGAGCATCCGGATAGTCCCTAACAATCATTCAATGATCACAGCAATCCTGCAAAATACATGTACACATTGGACACAGAAAAGTGCATTCAATATACAAATTAAGTCATTAAGAAAACTATGAAATTTACATATACATGACAAGTTCATTTCTTTTTGTTCTTGATGCTGTCCTCCTCGAAGGTGACACCAGCACTGGGATGATACTAGTGATAACTGGCTAGGTGAGTCCGGTCTCTTTGGTCCTGGCCTGCCCACACTTGCGGCATGTGCTGCTTTCCGCCATCGACCTGCTAAGCGGCTAGTCAGAGGTGGCTGCTGCTGTCAGCACACATAGGTCTTGTGCTGATTGGCCCTCATACACAACAACTGACACTGGCGATGACCGGTCCTTCTGGAACATGAACACACAGGAAGGCTGGACTCCTTGGGGTGCAGACATGCTGGGTGGCTGTGGTGGAGAACCATAGGTCATTTTTGTTTCATTTTTGTTGATATATGCAAATAAATAATGTCGCATGTATATCATGAATACTTTGGATAGTAAGCAAGCATAGAAGAACCCTGAACAATGCGATGTACCTCTGGGTGATTTCAGCACTGGAGGGAACACTGTTGTGAGCCAGTTTTGCCTTGAAGCGGTCATGTGGCTACTTGTTGACCACCATTCACTCATTCGAGTTCTGTGTGTGACATTTGTGAAATCCAGCAGCTGGTCATGAAGCCGCGTGATCTCCTCAACTTGCTGAATTCAGAATAGACGGGCCTATTGCTGCAAGAGAATCAGCTAGCCTAGAGACATGGTTCCATCTCGCAATGACATGAGAATCCACAGTACATGTATTCTGAAATGTACAATGATGAAACCAGATAGTTATTGCCTTCATTACAAATATTGCTGGGTATAATCATGAATGTGTAAAAAACATCTGGACTTACACCGACTTTCTGGCTGAGCAGAGACTTCTGGGTGATCCTGGCCGGTCTTTGAGGAGGAGCTACTTGTTCAGTTGAGTCCACACTAACAACTGAGATGCCTGGGAGAGTCATGTTCTCAAAGCCCTCATCAGCATCCGGTTCTCCATCTAACATGAAAAAAATGCATACGTGTACATGTTTATGCTCATACAGTGGATCCTGCGTTAAAGACAATCTGTCGTGAGAGACCACCCTGGTTTGAGAGAAAGCTCTCCTTGATCCCAAAAAATTGACCTCTTACTATGTAAATGAACAGACCACCTGTCAGGACTTGTTCCTGGTGAGTGAATGACTTCTGAGGCCTGGTCATGGTCAGTGAGTGACTTCTGAGGCCTGTTCCTGGTCAGCGAATGACTTCTCAGGCCTTATTATGGTCAATGAATGACTTCTCAGACCTGATCATGGTCAATGAGTGACTTCTCAGGTCTGTTCATGGTAAATGAATGACTTCTCAGGCCTGATCATGGTCAATGAATAACTTCTCAGACCTGATCATGGTCAATGAGTGACTTCTCAGGTCTCTTCATGGTCAATGAATGACTTCTCAGGCCTGATCATGGTCAATGAATGACTTCACAAGTTTGGTCACGGTCAATGAATGACTTCTCAGGCTATATCATGGTCAATGAATGACTTCTCTGGTCTGTTCGTGTTCAATAAATGACTTCTCAGGTCTGATCATGGTCAATGTATGACTTGTCAGACCTGATCATGGTCAATGTATGACTAATGTCAGGCCTGGTCATGGTCAATTAATGATTTCACAAGCCTATTCACAGTCAATGAATGACTTCTCAGGCCTGATCATGGTCAATGAATGACTTCTCAGGTCTGTTCATGGTCAATGAATGACTTCTCAGGTCGTTTCATGGTCAATGAATGACTTTCCAGGCCTGGTCATGGTCAGTGAGTAACATCTGAGGCATGTTCATGGTAAATGAATGACTTCTCAGACCTGATCATGGTCAGTGAATGACTTCTCAAGCCTCATCATGGTCAATAAGTGACATGTGAGGCCTGTTCATGGTCAATAAATGACTTCTCATGCCTGATCATGGTCAATGAATGATTTCTCAGGCCAGAGCATGGTCAATGTATGACTGTCAGGCCTGGTCTTGGTCAATGAATGACTTCTCAGGCTTGTTCATGGTCAATGAATGACTTCTCAGGCCTGATCATGGTCAATGAATGGTTTCTTAGGTCTGATGATGGTCAATGAATGATTTCCCAGGCCAGAGCATGGTCAATGAATGACTTCTCAGGCCTGTTCATGGTCAATGAATGATTGTCAGGCCTGTTCATGGTCAATGAATTACTTCACAAGCCTGGTCACGGTCAATGAATGATTTATCAGGCCTGATCATGGTCAATGAATGATTGTCAGGCCTGTTCATGGTCAATTAATGACTTCTCAGGCTTATTCATAGTCAACGAATGACTTCTCAGGCCTGATCATGGCCAATGAATGACTTCTCAGGCCTGATCATGGCCAATGAATGACTTCTCAGGCCTGATCATGGTCAAAGCATGACTTTTCAGGCTTGATTGTGGTCAATGGATAACTTCTCAGGACTGATCATGGTCAATGAATGACTTCACAAGCCTGGTCACGGTCAATGAATGATTTCTCAGGCCTGATCATGGTCAATGAATGACTCGTCAGGCCTGTTCATGGTCAATGGATGACTTCTCATGCCTAATCATGGTCAATGAATGACTTCTCAGGAATGTTATTGGTCAATGAATGACTTCTCAGGAGTGTTCATGGTCAATGAATTACTTCTCAGGCCTGTCCATCGTCAAGGAATGACTTCTCAGGCCTGATTATGGTCAATAATTGACCTCTCAGGCCTGATCATGGTCAACGAATGACTTCTCGGGCCTGATCTTTGTCAAGGAATGACTTCTCAGGCCTGATTATGGTCAATAATTGACCTCTCAGGCCTGATCATGGTCAACGAATCACTTCTCGGGCCTGATCTTTGTCAACGAATGACTTCTCAGGCCTGATCATGGTCAAAGAATGACTTCTCAGAGCTGACCACGGTCAACGAATGACATCTCAGGCCTGATCATGGCCAATGAATGACTTCTCAGGTCTGTTCATGGTCAATGAATGACTTCTCAGGCCGTATCATGGTCAATGAGTGACTTCTCAGGCCTTATCATGGTCAAGGAATGACTTTTTAGGTGTGGTCATGGTCAGTGAGTAACATCTGAGGCATGTTCATGGTCAATCAATGACTTATCAGACCTGATCATGGTCAGCGAATGACTTTTCAGGCCTGATCATGGTCAATGAGTGACATGTGAGGCCTGTTCATGGTCAATGAATGACTTCTCAGGCCTGATCATGGTCAATGAATGATTTCTCAGGCCTGATCATGGTCAATGAATGACTGTCAGGCCTGGTCTTGGTCAATGAATGACTTCTCAGGCTTGTTCATGGTCAATGAATGCCTTCTCAGGGGTGATCATGGTCAATGAATGGTTTCTTAGGTCTGATCATGGTCAATGAATGATTTCCCAGGCCTGATCATGGTCAATGAATGACTTCTCAGGCCTGTTCATGGTCAATGAATGATTGGCAGGCCTGTTCATGGTCAAGTAATTACTTGTCAGGCCTGTCCATGGTCACGGAATGACTTCTCAGGCCTGATCACGGTCAATGAATGACTGTTAGGCCTGGTCATGGTCAATGGATGACTTCTCAGGCTTGTTCATGGTCAATGAATGACTTCTCAGGCATGTTCATGGTCAATGAATGACTTCTCAGGCCTGTTCTTGGTCAATGAATGACTTCTAAGACCTGATCATGGTCAATGAATGACTTCTCAGACCTGATCGTGGTCAATGAATGAATTCTCAGGTCTGATCATGGTCAATGAATGACTTCACAAGCCTGGTCACGGTCAATGAATGTCTTCTCAGGCCTGATCATGGTCAATGAATGACTTCTCAGGCCTGTTCATGGTCAATGGATGACTTCTCAGGCCTAATCATGGTCAATGAATGACTTCTCACGCCTGTTCTTGGTCAATGAATGACTTCTCAGGCCTGATCATGGTCAATGAATAACTTCTCAGACCTGATCATGGTCAATGAGTGACTTCTCAGGTCTCTTTATGGTCAATGAATGACTTCTCAGGCCTGATCATGGTCAATGAATGACTTCACAAGTTTGGTCACGGTAAATGAATGACTTCTCAGGCTATATCATGGTCAATGAATGACTTCTCTGGTCTGTTCGTGTTCAATAAATGACTTCTCAAGTCTGATCATGGTCAATGTACAGTACTGACTTCGCGAAACCTCACTAGCCATGCGAATGCTACATGCTAAATGCTAGGCCATGCGATTACGTGCGACTTGATGCTAGCATCAAATCGCATGGTGCGACCAGTGGGCGCGATGCCATCGCATCAGGCGGCCGTCTTAGTTGAACAGGCGAGCATTGTCTCGCACAGATGCGCGCATCCTTTATTTCGGATGCAAATACTGACTTTAATATGAACTGAAATGAAACACTGCATTTTCCCATACGATCTACATGATACAGACTGTTTATAAACCACTCGACCATGTGTTTGCGAGCATATGCGAGCATATAATGGCCTTCACAAAAAATGCGAAATGCGAAATGCTTTTAGTGCACCACAGTGCCAAGAAGCAATGCTAGCATCGAGGGATGCTCGCATACACAATGCTAGCATCAAATCGCATGATGCTACGTCAGGCGAAGTTGGGCGAACACGTGCTAAATGCCAGGTGTCCCATGCTGGCATTTTGGTGAGGTTTTGCGAAATCAGTACTGTATGACTTGTCAGACCTGATCATGGTCAATGTATGACTTGTCAGGCCTGATCATGGTCAATTAATGATTTCACAAGCCTATTCACAGTCAATGAATGACTTCTCAGGCCTGATCATGGTCAATGAATGACTTCTCAGGTCTGTTCATGGTCAATGAATGACTTCTCAGGTCGTTTCATGGTCAATGAATGACTTTCCAGGCCTGGTCATGGTCAGTGAGTAACATCTGAGGCATGTTCATGGTAAATGAATGACTTCTCAAGCCTCATCATGGTCAATAAGTGACATGTGAGGCCTGTTCATGGTCAATAAATGACTTCTCATGCCTGATCATGGTCAATGAATGATTTCTCAGGCCAGAGCATGGTCAATGTATGACTGTCAGGCCTGGTCTTGGTCAATGAATGACTTCTCAGGCTTGTTCATGGTCAATGAATGACTTCTCAGGCCTGATCATGGTCAATGAATGGTTTCTTAGGTCTGATGATGGTCAATGAATGATTTCCCAGGCCAGAGCATGGTCAATGAATGACTTCTCAGGCCTGTTCATGGTCAATGAATGATTGTCAGGCCTGTTCATGGTCAATGAATCACTTCACAAGCCTGGTCACGGTCAATGAATGTTCTATCAGACCTGATCATGGTCAATGAATGATTGTCAGGCCTGTTCATGGTCAATTAATGATTCTCAGGCTTATTCATAGTCAACGAATGACTTCTCAGGCCTGATCATGGCCAATGAATGACTTCTCAGGCCTGATCATGGCCAATGAATGACTTCTCAGGCCTGATCATGGTCAAAGAATGACTTCTCAGGCTTGATTGTGGTCAATGGATAACTTCTCAGGACTGATCATGGTCAATGAATGACTTCACAAGCCTGGTCACGGTCAATGAATGATTTCTCAGGCCTGATCATGGTCAATGAATGACTCGTCAGGCCTGTTCATGGTCAATGGATGACTTCTCATGCCTAATCATGGTCAATGAATGACTTCTCAGGAATGTTCTTGGTCAATGAATGACTTCTCAGGAGTGTTCATGGTCAATGAATTACTTCTCAGGCATGTCCATCGTCAAGGAATGACTTCTCAGGCCTGATTATGGTCAATAATTGACCTCTCAGGCCTGATCATGGTCAACGAATGACTTCTCGGGCCTGATCTTTGTCAAGGAATGACTTCTCAGGCCTGATTACGGTCAATAATTGACCTCTCAGGCCTGATCATGGTCAACGAATCACTTCTCGGGCCTGATCTTTGTCAACGAATGACTTCTCAGGCCTGATCATGGTCAAAGAATGACTTCTCAGAGCTGACCACGGTCAACGAATGACATCTCAGGCCTGATCATGGCCAATGAATGACTTCTCAGGTCTGTTCATGGTCAATGAATGACTTCTCAGGCCGTATCATGGTCAATGAGTGACTTCTCAGGCCTTATCATGGTCAAGGAATGACTTTTTAGGTGTGGTCATGGTCAATGAATGCCTTCTCAGGGGTGATCATGGTCAATGAATGGTTTCTTAGGTCTGATCATGGTCAATGAATGATTTTCCAGGCCTGATCATGGTCAATGAATGACTTCTCAGGCCTGTTCATGGTCAATGAATGATTGGCAGGCCTGTTCATGGTCAAGTAATTACTTGTCAGGCCTGTCCATGGTCACGGAATGACTTCTCAGGCCTGATCACGGTCAATGAATGACTGTCAGGCCTGGTCATGGTCAATGGATGACTTCTCAGGCTTGTTCATGGTCAATGAATGACTTCTCAGGCCTGTCCATGGTCAATGAATGACTTCTCAGGCCTGTTCTTGGTCAATGAATGACTTCTAAGACCTGATCATGGTCAATGAATGACTTCTCAGACCTGATCTTGGTCAATGAATGAATTCTCAGGTCTGATCATGGTCAATGAATGACTTCACAAGCCTGGTCACGGTCAATGAATGATTTCTCAGGCCTGATCATGGTCAATGAATGACTTCTCAGGCCTGTTCATGGTCAATGGATGACTTCTCAGGCCTAATCATGGTCAACGAATGACTTCTCACGCCTGTTCTTGGTCAATGAATGACTTCCCAGGCCTGATCATGGTCAATGAATGACTTCTCAGGCCTGTTCATGGTCAATGAATGATTGTTAGGCCTGTTTATTGTCAATGAATTACTTCTCAGGCTTGTTCATGGTCAACGAATGACTTCTCAGGCCTGATCATGGCCAATGAATGACTTCTCAGGCCTGATCATGGTCAAAGAATGATTTCTCAGGCCCGATCATGGTCAATGAATGACTTCTCAGGCCTGATCGTGGTCAATGGATGACATCTCAGGCCTGATCATTGTCAATGAATGACTTCACAAGCCTTGTCACGGTCAATGAATGATTTCTCCGGCCTGATCATAGTCAAAGAATGACTTCTCAGACCTGATCATGGTCAATGAATAACTTCTCAGGCCTGATCATGGTCAATGAATGACTTCTCAGGGTTGATCATGGTCAATGAATGACTTCTCAGGACTGATCATGGTCAATGAGTGACTTCTCAGGTCTGATCATGGTCAATGAATGACTTCCCAGGCGTGATCATGGTCAATGAGTGATTTCTGAGGCCTGGTCATGGTCAATGTGTGACTTCTCAGGCCTGATCATGGTCAATGAGTGACATCTGAGGCCTAATCAAGGTCAATGAATGACTTCTCAGGCCTGATTATGGTCAATGAATGACTGTCAGGTTTGTTCATCGTCAATGAATGACTTCTCAGGCCTGTTCATGGTCAATGAATTACTTCTCAGGCGTGATCATGGTCTGTGAGTGACATCTGAAGCCTGTTCATGGTCAATGAGTGACTTCTCAGATAAGACCATGGTCAGTGAGTGACTTCTGAGGCCTGTTCATGGTCAATGAATGACTTCTCAGGCCTGATCATTGTCAGTAAATGACATCTGAGGCCTGTTCATGGTCAATGAGTGACTTCTCAGGCTTGATCATGGTCAATGAATAACTTCTCAGGACTATTCATAGTCAATGAATAACTTCTCAGGCATGATCGTGGTCAATGAATGACTTTCAGGTCTGTTTATCATCAATGAATGACTTGTCAGGCCTGTTCATGGTCAATGAGTGACTTCTGAACCGTAATCATTGTCAGTGAGTGACATCTGAAGCCTGTTCATGGTCAATGAATGACTTCTCAGGCCTGATCATTGTCAGTGAGTGACATCTGAGGCATGTTCATGGTCAATGAGTGACTTCTCAGGCCTGATCATGGTCAATGAGTGACTTCTCAGGCCTGTTCATGGTCAATGAATGATTTCTCAGGCCTGATCAAGGTCAGTGAGTGACTTCTCAGGCCTGATCGTGGTCAATGCGTGACATCTGAGGCCTGTTAATGGTCATTGAATGTCTGTCAGGTCAGTTTATCGTCAATGAATGACCTCTCAGGCCTGATCAGTGGTCAATGAGTGACATCTCAGGCCTGTTCATGGTCAATGAATGACTTCCCAGGCCTGATCATGGTCAAGGAACGATTGTGAGGTCTGTTCATGGTCAATGAATGACTTCTCAGGCCTCATCATGGTCAATGAATGACTTCTCAGGCCTGATCATGGTCAATGAATGACTTCTCAGGATTTTTCATGGTCAATGAATGACTTCTCATGCCTGATCTTGGTCAAGGAATGACTTCTCAGGCCTGATCATTGTCAGTGAGTGACATCTGAGGCCTGATCATGGTCAAAGAATGACTTCTCAGGATTGTTCATGGTCAGTGAATGACTTCTCAGGCGTGATCATGGTCAATAAATGATTCCTCAGGCCTGATCATGGTCAATGAGTGACTGTCAGGTCTGTCCATGGTCAATGAATGACTTCTCAGGCCTGATCTTGGTCAAGGAATGACTTCTCAGGCCTGTTCATGGTCAATGAATGACTTCTCAGGCCTGATCATGGTCAATAAATAACTTCTTAGGCCTGTTCATGGTCAATGAATCACTTCTCAGACCGTATCATGGTCAATGGATGACTTCACAGGCCTGATCTGGTCAATGCATGACATCTGAGGCCGGTTCATGGTCAATGAATGACTTTTCAGGCCTGATCATGGTCAATGAATAACCTCTCAAGCCTAATCACGGTCAATGAATGACTTTCAGGGCTGTTCATCGTCAATGAATGACTTCTCAGGCCTGATCATGGTCAATGAATGACTTCTGAGGCCTGATCATGGTCAATGCGTGACATCTGAGGCCTGATCATGGTCAACGAATGACTTCTCAGGCCTGATCATGGTCAAAGAATAACTTCTCAGGCCTGATCAAGGTCAATGAATGACTTCTCAGGTAAGACCATGGTCAGTGAGTGACTTCTGAGGCCTGTTCATGGTCAATGAATGACTTCTCAGGCCTGAACATTGTCAGTGAATGACATCTGAGGCCTGTTCATGGTCAATGAGTGACTTCTCAGGCTTGATCATGGTCAATGAATAACTTCTCAGGACTGTTCATGGTCAATGAATGACTTCTCAGGCCTGATCATGGTCAGTGAGTGACTTCTCAGGCCTGATCATTGTCAGTGAATGACATCTGAGGCCTGTTCATGGTCAATGAGTGACTTCCCAGGCTTGATCATGGTCAATGAATAACTTTAGAGGACTGTTCATGGTCAATGAATGACTTCTCAGGCCTGATCATGGTCAGTGAGTGACTTCTCGGGCCTGATCTTGGTCAATGCGTGAAATTCGAGGTCTGTTCATGGTCAATGAATGACTTCTCAGGCCAGATCATGTTCAATGAATGACTTCTCAGGCTTGATCATGGTCAATGAATAACTTCTCAGGACTATTCATAGTCAATGAATAACTTCTCAGGCATGATCGTGGTCAATGAATGACTTTCAGGTCTGTTTATCATCAATGAATGACTTGTCAGGCCTGTTCATGGTCAATGAGTGACTTCTGAACCGTAATCATTGTCAGTGAGTGACATCTGAAGCCTGTTCATGGTCAATGAATGACTTCTCAGGCCTGATCATTGTCAGTGAGTGACATCTGAGGCATGTTCATGGTCAATGAGTGACTTCTCAGGCCTGATCATGGTCAATGAGTGACTTCTCAGGCCTGTTCATGGTCAATGAATGACTTCTCAGGCCTGATCAAGGTCAGTGAGTGACTTCTCAGGCCTGATCGTGGTCAATGCGTGACATCTGAGGCCTGTTAATGGTCATTGAATGTCTGTCAGGTCAGTTTATCATCAATGAATGACCTCTCAGGCCTGATCAGTGGTCAATGAGTGACATCTCAGGCCTGATCATGGTCAATGAATGACTTCCCAGGCCTGATCATGGTCAAGGAACGATTGTGAGGTCTGTTCATGGTCAATGAATGACTTCTCAGGCCTCATCATGGTCAATGAATGACTTCTCAGGCCTGATCATGGTCAATGAATGACTTCTCAGGCCTGAGCAGGGTTAATGAGTGACTTCTCAGGCCTGATTATCGTCAATGAATGACTGTTAGGTCTGTTCATGGTCAATGAATGACTTCTCAGGCCTGATCATGGTCAATGAATGACTTCTCAGGCCTGATCATTGTCAGTGAGTGACATCTGAGGCCTGATCATGGTCAAAGAATGACTTCCCAGGATTGTTCATGGTCAATGAATGACTTCTCAGGCCTGATCATGGTCAATAAATGATTCCTCAGGCCTGATCATGGTCAATGAATGACTGTCAGGTCTGTTCATGGTCAATGAATGACTTCTCAGGCCTGATCTTGGTCAAGAAATGACTTCTCAGGCCTGTTCATGGTCAATGAATGACTTCTCAGGCCTGATCATGGCCAATAAATAACTTCTCAGGCTTAATCATGGTCAATGAATGACTTTCAGTTCTGTTTATCGTCAATGAATTACTTCTCAGGCCTGATCATGGTCAATGAATGACTTCTGAGGCCTGATTATGGTCAATGCTTGACATCTGAGGCCTGATCATGGTCAATGAATGACTTCTCAGGCCTGATCATGGTCAAAGAATAACTTCTCAGGCCTGATCATGGTCAATGAATGACTTCTCATGCTGTATCATGGTCAATAAAGGACTTCTCAGGCCTGATCATGGTCAATGGATGACTTCTCAGGCCTGATCGTGGTCAATGCGTGACATCTGAGGCCTGTTCATGGTTAATGAATGACTTCTCAGGCCTGTTTATGGTCAATGAATAACTTCTCAGGCATGATCGTGGTCAATGACTGACTTTCAGGTCTGTTCGTCATCAATGAATGACTTGTCAGGCGTGTTCATGGTCAATGAGTGACTTCTCAGGCGTGATCATTGTCAGTGAGTGACATCTGAAGCCTGTTCATGGTCAATGAATGACTTCTCAGGCCTGATCATTGTCAGTGAGTAACATCTGAGGCCTGTTCATGGTCAATGAGTGACTTCTCAGGCCTGATCATGATCAATGATTGACTTCTCAGGCCTGTTCATGGTCAATGAATGACTTCTCAGGCCTGATCATGGTCAGTGAGTGACTTCTCAGGCCTGATCATGGTCAATGAGTGACTTTTCAGGCCTGTTCATGGTCAATGAATGACTTCTCAGGCCTGATCATGGTCGGTGAGTGACTTCTCAGGCCTGATCGTGGTCAATGCATGACATCTGAGTCCTGTTAATGGTCATTGAATGTCTGTTAGGTGTTCTTTATCGTCAATGAATGACTTCTCAGGCCTGATCATGGTCAATGAGTGACATCTCAGGCCTGATCATGGTCAATGAATGACTTCCCAGGCCTGATTATGGTCAATGAACGTTTGTCAGGTCTGTTTATGGTCAATGAATGACTTCTCAGGCCTCATCATGGTCAATGGATGACTTCTCAGGCCTGATCATGGTCAATGAATGACTTCTCAGGATTTTTCATGGTCAATGAATGACTTCTCAGGCCTGATCAGGGTCAATGAATGACTGTCAGGTCTGTTCATGGTCAATTAATAACTTCTCAGGCCTGATCATGGTCAATGAATGACTTCTCAGGCCTGATCATTGTCAGTAAGTGACATCTGAGGCCTGATCATCGTCAATGAATGACTTCTCAGGATTGTTCATGGTCAATGAATGACTTCTCAGGCCTGATCATGGTCAATAAATGACTTCTGAGGCCTGCTTATGGTCAATGAATGACTTCTCAGGCCTGATCATGGTCAATGAATGAACAAAAACACAATAAAGCACCTGACAATCAAAAGTGGATGTTCTAGTAGTACCTCGTTGTTGATAACTTCGGAATTAAGGTACTTTTGCTTGAAATATGAGCAAAACCAGAGTACTTTCACGTATTATTGGCCCTGGTAGGTTCATCTATACCGGTATTCAAAATTGGTGAATATGACTGTAAATGAACTTGGCAAGCTAGGTAACCTGTATATTGTCAATAAATACTGTGATATATTATAACTATTTCTGGCACTCTGACTGCATTGTCCCATGATGAGAACAGTGCCGGGAAAAACCCATTTGACACTCTGTGGTTGTCAAGCAAAACGTCATGAAAAAGAACAAAAACGTTATCATTGCAAAAGCTACCTAACCAAGGCCATGTAAACACCGGCAAAATGGACAGTGTTTAAAGTTTTGAAACTTCTTGATTTTGTGGATATTTCCAATGTTTCAGACAATTTCAAGGCCTGTAACTTGCTGTAAGTACTGAAATCGTGCCAGAAAATGCACATGGCATTGTATTGTGCCAGATGATCTTGGCACACGTCTCTTTATCTAGGCCTCGCCTGAAGGAGGCATTCGACCCTGAGAGTTCTGACAAAAATTGCACTTCAATCTTTTGTCAGAAAGTTCAGTCATTTTCGAGCAAAATTACATGATGTATACGTGATAGAAGATTTAAGATAAGATTCGACCTATTTAATGAAGTTAACAAAAACATTTTTTTTAGGTTTTCTATTGTTTTTGGCCTGAGTCTTAGAAATTCATACAATACTAGTAATGAGTGTCACAATTATTTCAATTTACAAGGCCATATGTTTGCTCATAAAGAGCCAATGTCCATTTTTGTGTGTTTTGCCAATGGAACACTTTGAACTCGTGCTGCACCATTTCCACGGTGGGGAGACATACCGACTTCTAACATGATTACCGCTTTCTATATGATGCAAAACCCTTTCTACATGATTGAAAAAATGGGTGACGACGCGGGGGCTGCCACTGAAACTCCAAAAGCCATCGATTTTAGATTGTATTTCATAAAAACAGTCACACCATGGATCCATACATACAATGACCAATTGTGATTAATATATATTTTGATCCATCAGTTTATCTGTAAAGCCGTGTACAGCTTAACGTGATTGCGTCGTGAGTTTTTCTGATAACTACGTTTTCTATACAAACTCACTCACTCACGGGAAAATCCTTGGAATAAAGGAATAGAAATAAGACCAAGTCACTTGTGATGGTAATTAAGAAAGATAAATATTGATATCATACAGCATTTTCCGTTTAAATAGAGTACCGGTAACGCCTATATTCATCGTCTCACATGTGCATTTTTTTCATATTTTCCTCGTTCTTGCTTGATCTGTAGGCTGTTGTTTCCCAAGTCTTGCGTCATTTTTTTTCTCCTCTATCAAAAGACGTAAACGGAGATCCATCCATGCTCTTTGGTTGCACAAAGCAAAGTCGGGTCGCCAATACATGCAAACAAACAATTATTTAACAATCATTGCAAACAAATATTTATTACGAGAAAAAAAAATAATTATTCGTTACCTACGCGGATTTTATTGCGCGAATCAAACAATTATTGCAAATAATTTATTTTATCAATATTGCAATGATTTGTTGAGTATCAAAAATGGATAAACGTCAGGTCTATGAAAAATAAACAATGACGTGTCGTGTATAAACATCTCATTCAAGCCTGTAAACTTCGTTTTGCGGGATTAAATGACTACTCTGATTTGCGCTTGCGCGTCGCTCGTTCTGGCACATGGGAAATTGAAAGTCGACAGTTCGATACGAGAATTTTTAGACGACACAAGGAATGTGATTGATCGAGGTGATATTGATAGCTGGTTACCAGTATCCTATAATGATCATGGTGACTTAAAGTCATAGTAGCAAGGTACCATTATAAATATGGTTTTATTCCTGTTCAGATAAAGGCACTGTGGACATTTGGTGATAAAAAAGATGTTCGCGTTAATTGGTAATTAATAACAGCGACATATAATCGAGTATATTGAGCCAGTATTGCAATCGCCTTCTCATGACGATGAAAAAAATAGCTTCTGCAGTTTCCGTAATCGTGACGTCAGTTGAGGCAAAATGTGCTTTGATGGCTGGCCAAAAACGTAAAACATGTAATTTGGGCGGTCAGCTCAAAGATAGAAAACCACTCCAAAATGCATGAGATTCAAAAGAAAACACGTGAAAACCAACAAATACTGGACATCTTGCAGTTCAACAAACCTCCCTTCTGGGAGAATAAATAGTACTGATTCTAAATATCAAGACAAGAAATGCCGTATCACCACCATCTCACCCGTTCACTTGAATTGTCAAACATACACAACGAGAATGAATATGCGACATGCAGTTTACCTTGCTGGCTACATGTACTTTCAGTACTGCCTCAAGTGACGTCACAAACCACGTGACTCATACTAAAATCGTGATCAAAATCTTCGGCAATTTACGGAAGGAGTGCCTATTTGATTCAATATCTCGAAACCCATTGACTGTATTTGTAAAATTTGTTCGAATTTACAGATAACTATTCATAATGGACTAAATGAAAAGCACTTTCATCGGCATGCTACTAGGTCTTTAAATATTGATAAAATAGTAATTTCGACCGGGCATAAATGAACTCTGACCATGCTTAAATGATCATTACGCCCTTACGAGATCAATGAGATCATATTATTGGTATACTTATTACACTTATTACACGAAAAGAATATGGTTATGTTCTTTACGTGCACACAATAGTTCTTTTCGCGCAAACGTTTATTGTTTACGTAAGAGTTGTTTCCCCGCAAAGAATAATTGTTTGCAGGCAAACAAATATTGTTTGCACGTAATGAACGTTGTTTTTGTGTAAAGAATATTTAATGTCTCTCAAAGAACATTGTTTTCCCGTAAGGAATAGTTCTTCACGTGCAAATAATACTTTTTTCCACGCCAAGAACATTGTTTGCCTGTGAACAATAGTTAATTACGCGTAAAAAAACAATTGTTTGCCCGCAACCAATACATTTCGCGCAAATAATGCCCTCTGACAAAAAGAATGCATGGCAGATTGAAGCCACCGTATATTCAACAACTTATTGGATGAACTGTCGAAATGTCAAATGTTATTCAATATTCAGGCATTTTAGATGAATCATGCAAGACTTGTTTGGGGGATCATGCAAGACAGCGATATTTAATTTGTTCCTGCTTTTGGGTGTTTTTGTTGTGTTACTGATGTCCAATTTGAACAATTCGTCATCAACTAACCGCGACTGGGCTAAGTACACATAAATACGTGTATAACTTCAATTATATAGCACAATAGGTGTTATATTGATATTATTTTCGTCCACCGCAAAATGATATGTCCGTTTTCGTTGCGTCATTCTCGATCTGTATTGACTATTGTGACAAATTCATAAGCTCGTGCATCAAAATGAATAATGTGTTGGAAATAAAGTATGTCTAATGTTCCGTGCAAGTACAGATTATTTCTCTGTGCGCAAAATGACACCACAATATTGTGTTTTCCATAGAGCCCCCTGTGCTTACCGCTTAAACCAATCATGTAGAAGGAGTTTTGCATCATATAGAAAGCGGTAATCATGCAAGAAGTCGGTACGTCTCCCCACCGTGATTTCCCACTCATGATCACCATTTGCACGACTTGAATGGAATACAGCATATGACACACGAAATTTCAAGTCAGCCCGAATATTAAAAACAAAACTGAGGTGTAAGGCCGAAAAGCGTGTTTCACTGAAAAATCTAGATTCTAGATGAACTTGACAATTTAGCTCCAACAACAACAAAAGTTTTCCATTTGTAGATCTAGATCTTGACAAAAAAGAAACAGCGGCACCTGGTCCTGGGACTGGGGCTAGCTAGATTCAACAGATGCCCCGATCTATACTTCCACTGGCACTCTGGTCAGCGCTCGCCGAGACCCAGCCGCAGGGAGACCTACCCCCCCCCCCCCCCCTCGAGTTAGCCATGAATACAAGGCACAACGGTCGCTCACCCCCCCCCCTCCCCCCCCCCCCCCCGCGTCTCCCACTTGACGGTCCGGTGGGGGAGGCGCGGGGGGGGGGGGGGGACCGATCGTTGTGATTGTGCCTTGTATTCAGGGCTACCCTCGAGTCTGTCTCGCTCACTCGGTCACTGACTATGACCATGCTGTGAGAGACTGAGTGAGTGTCCGACTGACCTGCTGACGTCGGGCTCAGCCAGTCTCAGGGTCGATCACTCGATGATTGCGTCACGGTGCACCCGTCATCACTCGGCTGAATATATATGAAGTGAAATTACTGATCTAGATTAGAAATAAAAATAGATCTACTAGAATCTAGATATATCTAGCTATTTCTTTACTTTGCTGGACAACTTACCTCAACAACAATTTTTCCTGACGCTAGGTCACCTGGTCACGTAGCCTACAGATTTCAGAACCGCTGATTGGCTGTGCGAAATGACGAGATTGCGCAACTTCTCGCCGCACGAGAACAAGAACGGGACCGCACTGCCGCGTCTAGAATTGCGATTTATGGATATAAAGTAGCCAGAATATATATGATTTTGTAAAAATTATCGTATATACAGATGTAATCAATGGGATCATGTCCAGGCATTGCAGTAACATATAATTTGAGTAAAAGTACAAAACATATGGCTTAATAATCTTAAAATTCACATTTGAATATTTTGCTCACGAAAATATATGATATGGAAAGATCCAAAACTTTACCACCCCGACAAATAGAGAAAATTCGTCCAATCGTTCTGATATGATAGCAGTTCATTCAGCCTGTGTTATTTAACACATCCGAACATGTGAACAATGCCAATAGCGCATTTAAGCAAAACCCTGTGGGGTCAAACATTAGGTCGAAACGAATCGTTTTGACTTAATGGTTTAGCATGCTAAAAACCGGACTTAAGTCGAAACATTTCTGACTTAATGACGCTTATATAGATCTATATATATATATATATATATATATATATATATATATATATATATATATATATATATATATATATATATATATATATATATATATATTGGCTGTCACTTTATTTGTGTGTAGTTTTAGAATAGTATAACTGTAATGTTATGTAGAGTTAGTCCTTAGTGTAGATTAACGGTTTATGAATATTTCACTTCGCCATAAACACAGAGTATATATGTGTACGAAGCCATAAATGGGCCTTTCAATTAATCTTGTAAATATTGTAAATACCATACTAATGTATTTGGCAGTTGCCATTGTTGTTTCCGATCGTTGCAGGTAGATCTACTAACAACTGGCCAGGCATCGCGGCCGAAGTAGCCTGATTTACCCTGAATAAATGATTGTCATTTATCGATGCCTTGAGTTATTGGACAACCATCAACACTTTAAGGACATAAGTCAACTACACTAGATTTATGGACGTTACATGTCTAATATAACTTTGTTCATATATCAGAGTTGTTCATTCTCATACATACACCCACGTGCTTTATAACACTCTTATTGTTTTTCATTTATTCAAGGGGACTTTCTTAGCCAGAGTCAAAGATATTGAATGAAAACCTACACTCATTGATAATTAATGAGAACACTCGGATAAAAACAGCACATATACTGGGATATCTATCCAAACCGGCTTATTTTCTGCAGCTCGCATTTTACAGAGCACATACGTTTGTCTTAAAATTCAAAATGGCGCCGCTTAACTGCATCTTCTCGGTTGTATATTCTCTGGAATTAGCCAACAGGATAATTATAATTTTCCGTTTGTGAACAGTGTACAATGTAAGTATCAACCTATTGTAAAGTTATTGACTATCTTCCGCTCTTCGGGATCCTCGAGGATAGTCCTCTCACTGCGAGTCCTTGCGGACACGCATCCGCTATTCCGGATCCTTGCGGCGGCACCGCTCACCGGAGGTCACTGCGGACACGGTAACCACTCTAGCATTTACGGTAACCAGGTAACAGCCCACCCGACACGCCCAGGCCTACGGACACCGTTCAGAAACTGGTTCATCACCACGGTGTTAGCTGGAGGGGCCTGGCGAGCCGCGGTCTGCCTCGGGGACGGAACCCCGTACAGTCCGACGAACTAGCCAGAGCCTACGTCACACCGTCCCGGGAAGGGAGAGAACTGGCGATCCACAGGGCTTGTGCCCCCGAGTCAGCAACTTGTCTCTCCCAGCCCGGGCCCCCCTATGGAAATTGTCCCCAGGGCCCCAAGGGGCCTCTACTCAAAGCCAGGGAACGCAAAGCTCATGGCGAGACCTGCGTGCATCCTGTGCACTCTCTCTCGGACAATCTCCTCGATCGAGTAGCTTCCAGTGTATATATAATACACCACAAACTGAAGGACGCACACGAGGTGTAATCAAACCATTGTTATAGTTTACTGGATAACGTAAATTACAATGCGTCGCCGTAGCAACGCCCGCTCGAACGGAGCGTGTCAAAACAAGGCCAAGACAGAAAAGGCCACATAAATGGCATGTAGTTTTACAATCACCTGCCGCGATCTTAGGGCAAAATCACCACACTATTACCACCAATAGTCAGATTTTGATGATACCAAAAACAAATGTAAAATATAACTTTTTGGAATAAAAACAAAAATGGGGGTCAGGAATTTCGGATCCAAAGTTTAACACATTGTTGTGCAGTCGATTCTTGTGTGATTTTGATGAAATTCTCACATAATATGTGCACGGAATGTCCGCATAACCCTTTTGATTTGGAACATCATAGCTCTCAAACTGTTGTCATGGCAACAGAAAATCGTTACTGAAAAGCATTACATAAAAACGATAATAGCATTGCTATATGAAACACACCACTTCATATTGTCAGCCACTTTAGTGCTGTGCGTAGAGCGTAGGACTTTGAATCCACAGACCCGGGTTCAATACTATCTCAAAACTTTCTTTTTCTCCATTATAAGATCATGTATTAAATTCAAAACAACACAATCGTGTAGTACAAACTCAGCAAATAAAAGTAGCAGGAGTAATCTTCATTGTTTTAATGTCATCACACTTAATTATTTCTCACTATGTATATCTTAAATCATTTACAGTGTCTCATTGGTTCCATTATGATCATGTTTTTCATGCATCATAGCGCATCTCTGTTAACTCCTAAATATACCGGTACACACTCGGTTGCGTAGTAATACAGTATATCATATATGTATCCAAATGCAGATCTAAAACAACATTTCGGTGGTTTTCCAACTCAGTGATGTGCTAGTGATACAACAATGCCTAAAACTCTAGTCTAAATACAGTCTGTGTCAAACGACAGGCCACTTTATATCAGAACTTTTGGGGGTGACGAACCGGCGGAGCAAACGGGCCCCATTCTCGGTTTTTAGCAGTAACTTGCCGTAAAGGACCTGTTACAATACATACACCACTTGACGCTGTCGGCCACGTTGGTGCTGTGCGTAGAGCTCCGGACATTGAATCCACAGACCCGGGTTCAACTCTCTCTCAAAACTTGTTTTTTTCTCTCTAACTTACAGGATCATGTCTTTTATAGCATAACAGCACAATTTAATACATGTACAACTTACTTGACAGCAAACAGATAATGGAAAAAAACTATTACAGTATGTTTGATGAAGAGGTCTATAGGCGCTAGTTTATAGACTTCACTTCAAGTTCGGTAAAGTATTTATTTTGCACTGTGTGTTTTGCGTGTAAGTGGCAGGAGGAATCGACGGAGCTTGAATCGTTTTTACAGCAGTTTATTTTCTTCTTTTGATTCAAACCCGTGAAAACTGAAATACAATCATAATGGGCGGTAAATAATGATACAGCACTGAGCACGTGGTTACGAAAATAACCAAGATCGAAAAATACATCTGATCATATCGAATACACAAACTAGATTAATGCTATTAAAGGCACAAGTATCTAGACCCTAATAAAACATGATTTATATTACCTCTCATGCCTCTTTCCATGCAAAGTTTAAGATTCAGCAACAACATGTGCGTTCAATGTTCATCCAAAGTTTTGCGCATTTTCTACTCTCCTCTAAACAACGTCAACACTGATAATATTTGCGTCATGAACCGGAAACAAATTTAGCGGACTCGCTAGGTGTCACTACCTTACAATGAAATAGCGAAAATATTGTGCACGCGTTATGATACAAAACGATAAAGGCGAAAAACCGAAATGCATTATGATTTGAACTGAAACACTTTACAAGTTCATTACTTCATTTTGCCAAGTCTTAGCTCTTTGAGCGATTGCTTCATTTGTATGTTAACTCTGCTCTTGCATTCAGATTTCTATCTAAACTATTCACTTTGTTTTTACTGGAATATTTTATTCTACCAGCTGGAATGATGACCTAGTGATTTCTGTTCTCGCTGGTAGTACCAGCTCATCATGGATCGGTGATTTCTGTTCACCATTCCAATACGAATGTCACACCAAAACTAGCAATGGGTAAAAGTAAGGGAAGTAAATTCGATCCTCTCTTATTAGCTCCAGCTTCAGCATGTTCAGTGACGGTGTAGTGGACAGCTTGAAACGAAACGTAACAGAGAATCATCTTAAACTTTCGCTAATGATAGGGTTGATATATAAACACGAAATTAATCATTTCGCAATATGAGTAAGACGATGGCAGACGATCAAATCATAATTCGACTGCATAATCCGAATCATACATATGCATAATTCAAATCATAATTCAAATCATAAATATATTTTGAACGGATAATTTTGATATATTACCTTCTCCTCCTTCCACATATATTGTACTTCTCACTATAATGTTCCGTAGATTGATTATGGAGAAATCCAAGGATATCCAAAGATCACCACCCTGTGAGTGGTTAGCACGACATTTGACATGAGCCCTGCAAATATATTCAAACGTCGGCAAGATTGTGACAATTTATCCGGTGTAAATAATCTTGGTCGGGACATAAGGTGCATGATAATGCTACATGTGAGTTTGATATATGGCATGTCAATAATGTATGTTTCTCTCTGTACTTATCACATCAGAGTATCTGTTGGTGTGCACGTGTGTGTAGGTGTGTGTGGACTTGGTGATATTCACGAATCCAATATTGTATTTTTTTTTAAAACATCGTTCACAACAGTTTCCTAGAAACCAACCTGCCTTCGCCATTATGGCACACGTCGCCGTGCTTTGCATGACCGAATTTAGCGGTGAGCACAGGGTTCGGGCATGTTTCAAATGATTCTACGATCACACTTAAATGGTTGTCTCCGACTGAGAGAGGAATGGTGGCAGCTGGCAGTATTATGTCTGTACCATTTGCGAGCAGCGACAAATCGTATGACAAATCATTGATCGAAAGAACGAATCGCACGTCCGACTCTGTAAATGACAGATTTACGGACGTAAGAGATGAAGAATCATCAAAAATTAATTTACTGTTTGTAATGAGATATGATGAGTCAATACCTGTGAAAACTATGAGGTGGGACTTGTCGTGTGCAGTACTGCTATCATCAAGACGTAGATCATGTACCACCGCATAGTAATAGCCAATGTCTTCTGTTCGAACATTCGCCAACTGCAGGGAAGCGCTGCCGGGGAAGTCAACGTACGATAGTCGCTCATCCCTAATGTGCACATAATTCACCTCATCGTCCAATCTGGTCAAGCCCATGATGAAACGTTTGGTATTTTCCTGCATCCGTCGTCTGTACCAAAAGATCTGGGTCATGCTATTTTCAAAATTATGGTTCCACCAGAAAAATACGGTGGTGTTCGCAAGTACCCTGATATTGCCGGGTTTCCTTTTCCAGATATGATCTGAAAAAAAAAAAATTATTCACTTTTAGAGCTAACACGCTAGCGAACAGAGACTTTCACCTTTGGTTATTCAGTCTGTTTTCGTTAACATGAGACTGTGTTTCCAAGAAAATGCCGGCTCACAAGCACGCAGATGCACGTCTAGATAAAATCGAGTTAGTGAAAACATTGAGCGCACACAGGATTCCTAACTCATAATTCCCTTAAAAATGTAGCAACATTATTTGAATAAGGCGAATAGAAAACAGTGGCATATTTTTGTTAGGACTAAATAAAAAACATATCACGGAATCGTAGAGAGTCTTCGTAGGTGGGCTGAAGTCGAAACTTAGGATTTTTTTTCCATTGTTTATTATTCTTCAACCCGGGAGATGCAATGTCCTTTCACTTGCACTGACAAACTACTAACGAGTATTCTGGTTCCCAAATGTCACAATAGTATAGTACAATCATTAATAGTCCACTTTACATATTACATATTTGCTTCCATCTATTCACTCTACTGTATATACTGTATTCTAACATGGTGACGTCAGAGGGCTCTTAGCATTTCAGTCATTTCAAAAAGAGTTATATCATGTATATCAGTTGATATACGGCCCTAGGGCCTATATCAGATTTCGTTTCCAGGAGTAACGGCCCACAAAAACGTCATGACCACAACAAACGTGTGTAGCCATGGTAACGTTTATTTCCTAACAATCGTTTACCATGTTGGAATGGAAATAATGTATAGATATATGTCTTAATTGTCTGCAAAATAAACTTCTCGGGACAGGTGATGTCACTCGACGCCTTCGGCGTATCGGGACCATATCACCTTGCCCTCGAAGTTCATTGTGCGACAATTACTCCAAATCTATACATTATTCCTTAATTAAGTGGAAATGTCTCTCTGATACGTACGGAAGCCCAGATAGGACATTTGCCCCATATGTTAAGTTCGCCTCGGCGAACCACTAACTCGCCTCGGCGAACTGCTAACTCGCCTCGGCGAACTGCTAACTCGCCTCGGCGAAATACTAACTCGCCTCGGCGAAATACTAACTGGTCTCTTATCAACCAACTGTTAACTCGCCTCGGCGAACTGTTATCTCGCCTCGGCCAATTGTTTTCTCGCCTCGGCGAACTGTTATCTCGCCTCGGCCAATTGCTTTCTCGCCTCGGCGAACTGTTATCTCGCCTCGGCGAACTGTTATCTCGCCTCGGCCAATTGTTATCTCGCCTCGGCGAACTGCTAACTCGCCTCGGCCAACTACTAAAATGCCAGTTGTGTAACACACCTAAATGGCAACCACAGTTCGCCGAGGCGAGTTAGCAGTTCGCCGAGGCGAGTTAACAGTTCGCCGAGGCGAATTAACAGTTCGCCGAGGCGAGTTAACAGTTCGCCGAGGCGAGATAACAGTTCGCCGAGGCGAGATAACAGTTGGTTAATAAGAGACCAGTTAGTATTTCGCCGAGGCGAGTTAGTATTTCGCCGAGGCGAATTAACAGTTCGCCGAGGCGAGTTAACAGTTCGCCGAGGCCAACTACTAAGTTGCCAGTTATGTAATCTTTACAAACGGCAGCCATAGTTCGCCGAGGCGAGTTAGCAGTTCGCCGAGGCGAGATAACAGTTCGCCGAGGTGAGATAACAGTTCGCCGAGGCGAGATAACAGTTCGCCGAGGCGAGATAACAGTTCGCCGAGGCGAGATAACAGTTGGTTAATAAGAGACCAGTTAGTATTTCGCCGAGGCGAGTTAGTATTTCGCCGAGGCGAGTTAGCAGTTCGCCGAGGCGAGTTAGTATTTCGCCGAGGCGAGTTAGCAGTTCGCCGAGGCGAGTTAGCAGTTCGCCGAGGCGAGTTAGTAGTTCGCCGAGGCGAGTTAGCAGTTCGCCGAGGCGAGTTAGTAGTTCGCCGAGGCGAACTTAACTTATGGGGCAAATGTCCCATCTGGGCTTCCGTAGATACGGGACCATGAGACTACTTCTCTTAAAACATTTGATAACTACATGCAGGACAAAGGAGTCACTTATGTATTTTTAGAGTCTTGATT
This sequence comes from Terebella lapidaria, assembly GCA_949152475.1. Classification (NCBI taxonomy): domain Eukaryota; kingdom Metazoa; phylum Annelida; class Polychaeta; order Terebellida; family Terebellidae; genus Terebella; species Terebella lapidaria. Next base: position 9,053,040 of record OX424559.1, on the reverse strand, counting down.
GGTTGTAATAATAAAGTATGCAGCGTTGCCAAGGAGATGTGTGTGCGGTTAGGGATGTATACTGCCCAAAAGTGCGATTACGTATTGCAGAGAGTATGCGTGGCATTGTGTACGTCGTTTAAGATTAGCTGAGGGGATTAGGTTTTGGGGGATTGAAAACAGGTAAAATGTATAAAATAGCATTGATTACCAATTGATTGGGTCCCAATATACAGAATGATACCAAACTGCAAATGAGGAAGGATACACAATAATACGTACTGCTCGGTTGGTCGCTTTTTCCAGTCCATCTCAACTTCTGAAGTATTTGAACCACGTCTAAGTTCCGAACGCCAAAATCGATGCTTATGAGAAGAGAATTTTCGGCCCCGCCCGGTATGTTTTCATGTATGAAGTCAATCTTGCTGCAGGATATTAATATTACCTAATTATCATATATTACATGGAAGGTTACGTACGCTATTCAGAAACTTTTGTAAAATATTTTTTGAACAGTAGTGGACCGTTCGTTATTGAGAGTATTCACGCAGCAGATGCAATTATGTTCTGCGATGAACTTTACCTCCTGCATTCTCGGGTATTGGTGCAGAAAAATTGCTCGCCCATGTGGCCATTGCATTCGTGTTTGATCGTGATGGATGCTGGGATAGGAGCTGTATCTGAGACGTGTACACTAGAAATATGAACATTCCGATCTCCAATCTGGCTAGCAGGCAGGGATATGTTCGTCCCGTTATCTTTTGCTGTGATCTCATAATGTCGTCCGTGTGCAACCATCGAGACTACTATGTCTTCAACTAAAGTAGCGAAGCTAGATCTATATACCATCATGACTTCAACCTAAAATGATCATATTCTAGCACGTAATTTTCAATATTGAAAAAGCAAAAGAAAAACAAGAACAGGACAGATTACGCGCTCAGAACTACTTTAGTGATGTACTGATTGTATGTATGTGTGATTCACGACCTTTACTAATATCACAATCTTATAGTGACCTTTGACAACTTGGAGGTTCGCCATGTCGGCATGATTTTGACCATAACTCAGCGGGAGAGAAGCGCGGTATATTCCACTGTCTGAAGTCGTCACCTCCCTCAGTAGCATGCTTGCACTTCCCGGCTCTCTAATACAACATACATACACGAAAACATAAGTATGGTAATATGGCAAATCTTCTTGGATGGTATCTGAATTATGATTCTGTTACTGATGTGTATATCGAATTTGACTATGAATATGGATGATTAGCTTATGATTAATGTGGTATGTCGTTGCCAACCTGGGGTAGTCAACGCGGTCTACTAGGCTATAGATCTTCTCAACCTTGTTTTCAGTGTAGTCATAGATCATGATATCTCGTAAGCCCTCACCATCCGGTCCTGAAACGCTCCTCGACCAGGTAATGTCTACAGCATCAGTTATGTTGTGTGTCCAGTTGAACAAGACGTCGGTGTTTGCAAGGACTCTGACGTTACCGGGTTTTTCTAGCCATGTCAATGACGTCACCGACGCAATATAAACACCTGGACATGGACCCAATAGGGGTTGATTCAGTTGGGCTTTGTTTTTTCCCCAGTATGTTGTATTTTACGTTTGCTATTGTCATCAACAAAATCTAGTTGTGTTAGTGGTAAAAGATTGACACTTACATTGAACATCTTCCCTGCCTGTCTTACAGATCTAGTTTGTGTTTTTGACATGTGCTTACATGTGTTAAATTTAGTCGACTGAACTTGGATTTTAACTTTTTCTGGAATGGGCTGCTGATCACCAAACACACGTGTCAAGTTTTTGTATCGTTTTGGCATAGGCCGGAATCGATCAGAAGATACTTACTTGGTTGCTGCAACACCACAACAGCAAAGAGCATTCGCTGCATATACATTGTTATAAATTCCGCCTGTGAAGGAGAATCAGATATTTCAGCATTTCGATTTACTTCGGGATTATTCACGTCGCTAATTTATACTTGCAAATGCCGGTGATCGAAACTCTACATTTATATATATATATATGTTCTTCCGGTACTCAGAAATCATGTGTTTTCCCATGCACAGCTCTAGCAAGCAACACAAATTTGTCAGTCAAGGAAACACTTCATCTGAGATTTTGGTAATTAACATTTGGGTCTCTATTAGATAACAATAGGCAACCACACACTCCATTACCTCATTAGGTTACCGTGCCTATGGTCTGAAAACATATTGGCTAAATAATCTAAACCTAAATATACAACTTAAACGTATTTCAAGAAGGAGGCTTATTTTGTTTCTCGACAGCAAAGCGGCCAATTAGGTCAAAGGTCAGATTCAAGGTCATTAAAATATTCAGCATACATAATTTCCTATGCCTACATAATGTATTCCCAAGCTGTAAAGTCGATAATAAGCGAGATATTAGACATTGTGTGCTCTGACCTTGAAAATGAAATCAAAGGTCAAATCCAAGGTCATCGGAATATTTGGACTATGTCATTTCCTACATGTGCACAATGATTTCTAGACTGTAAAGTCGATAATAAGTGAGATATTCGTGCTCTGACCTTGATAATAAGGACAAAGGCATGACATTACACAGCATATATCATTTCCTATGTGTCCACAATTGATTCATGGTCTCTAATATCAATATTAAGTCAGATATTAGGCATAATGATGGGTAATTCAAGAGTAACGATACTTATACACACCAGAAAGGTATGAGAGAAACCTTTTATAACGAAAATCTCAAAAATATTTTCATGTATTTTTGTGCAAAATTTCAGAAAGATCCAACAGCAAAGTTTGAAGATTAAAATGTGGACGAACGCCGACGACGACGGACACAACGGTATGCCAATAGGTTATCGGACCATAGGACACATATTGATAATCATAAAATAATCATAAATATTAGAGGCGTTATTACGATTTTGACATTTTCTGTGGCTTTGACCTTGTCGTTTGATCTTGCTAGCCTGTAAAATTACACAGTATAATTGTGTAAAATTACACAGTTTCCATGATCGAGGCACATCTTCTGAACGAAAACGGTTCGAAATGAGTGAAATCTAAATTCACAATGTGGCAATGAATCTCGGTACAAGTTGTTAAATCGAGAACCTAGTAATCGAGCAACCTGAGGGTTTGCAATTGTCCGGGCTCATGATGTGAAAATTATCTACAAGATAGAAAAAAACACTATATATCGCAATCAGGATTATGAGATGGTACTGTCAATTTAATATCAACAATATTTGGAATAGAAACACAGCTTAGAGATATCATTCCCTCCAAAAGAATACATTGAAGATTGCTATCGTTTGAGTGTTGTTATCAATGCACCAATTATAATAACAAAGTCAGTATGTTGTCTACTATGAACGTTGTCAGTTGTTTGGAGAAGCGGAATCAACCATGGGATAAAAAATAATCTACACAAGTAATATAAAACACATGAAAAATAAATGTACAAGCAGACAATTCAAATACTCAAGCCAGTGATACGAATATCTCATTCAAATTTATTCACATATACTCATGTATAATATGTTTATGAAAATATGTTTATAAGCTATATGATAATGAGTATGTAATGATGTGGAATTGTACAGTGTTTGACCTCATAAGCCAGTAAAGACTGAATGCTATCATGCAGGTGGTAAATAAAAACCTAACTAACTAATTAACTAACTACTCAAAAATCAAATATACAGTTGAACGTTTAACACGCAATTATGTCAGGCAATATACACAAATGTACACCCAGCAATCACATAATTTACAAGTTATGCAAAAACCAAAGTCACAGACCCACACAGTTGTCCCAGGCAAGACAAATCCACGAAGTTAGGCACGGCTCCCACGACGAGAAGCTCCCACGAACTCCTCTAATTAGGCAGATTCAACAATTCCCTGAAGGTGTGCACAGGGAGAGCCTCCTCCACTAACCATAGGCAGACAGACTCGCGTCACAGGCGTCGGGCACAAGTAGGTAGCGACTCAACGTCAGCACACACAACACGAGTACGAGCAAAACTAGGAATCATTGAAAAGACTCGTTATCCAGTGAAAGACGCGCGATCACAGTTGTAACTTTTGCTTTTCATTCTGGTCCAAATACGCTTTCGTAGATATTTATAGCGATTTCAAAATTCGTTCCGAAAACATTTTCAATTCGAGATCGAACTTTTTATTTCAACATTTTAATTATTCCAAGATCTTTTGAAAGATCAAGGCGATTTTCCTTTTTTGTTTTGCCTTCTAGTCCAAACATGCAGCGGCTCGCCGCCTAACGTTAACTGACCTAATTACATTATGTTGGGAGTCAGGTCATGTTTATGTTTGCGTTCTGATGCCTTGAAAAGTCCGACATCATGAGACATGGTGTGAAATGGTGAAATTTTGCGAGTAAAAAGTAAGTACACGTTTATAATCTATCCAATTCCATGTCTGAGGGTTTTATTTAAGGGTGTGCATTGAGATTGCTACATTGCAAGCAAGAGTTTGCCGGAAAAGTATCTTGTACCGCTACGATGGAGCACGCCAGGGATGAATACAAACTTCCCTCCCTCACATAATGTTGTTCAGTTAGATGTGTTTATACATTTCGTTGTCGTATCTGTCCGATATTTGTGTTGGCAATTCATCCAGGACAAAGTAACTTTCTGTGGCTCTGGTTAACGCTGTATTAGTGTTTGAATATTGATAACCATAAATTCCTCATTTTGTCACCTGGAGGTAACTTTTTTTAGGTTCTCGTGCTATTGGTTTCATTGTTCTGTACACGTATATGCATAGGACGGAAGAGACTGAACCGCACTCGTGTATAATCAAGAATTAAGGATTAATTGATGCATCACGGTCAAAGCCCTAACCGCAGGAACAAAGCCTCACAATGTTAACAAAAAAATTATTGTACGTATATTACACCTATCCACTCTCTATTTTATGCACTGCCCAATCTGTGCATCCGATGCTTCATATGACATGTCACAAAACTGTATTTACACCTAAAATTAGCCACAAAATTAATTAAACAGTGAACGATATTCTGGAAAGTGAGCAAAGTGTCGACATTACATGATACTTTTCTCAATATTGGGCAATCAGATGAAAACTCGGAGGGATACATACAATTTTAAGGTATTCGGGACACGGAATCAACATGTAGTTGATGCACAATAATACCAACAATATAATAATACATAAAAGTACATTTCGTTCCTGTAAATCTTCATATCTGGCGCGACAGAACGTCAACAAAAACATGACCTGACCCTAACCAAATAGAATTGGGTCAGATAACTTTCGGCGGCTAGCTGCAGGGTGCAAAGCCGAATCGTAGAAAGTATGATGAAAATTAATGGTTTACTCACGACGACTGCTCACAGCGGAAGTCGTTGACAGGGTTGTCTACCTCATATTAAACTAGTGCGCTGGTTTCATTGTGTATATATAAAGAACACCATTGGCCACAAACTTGCCGTCTGAGCTGGAGCCTGAACTCCAACAATCTTGTTTGATTGGTCACATTGTTCTAGTATATTATATCATGTGACAAGTTTTTGTTGATAAGTACACAAGGAAAGGTTATTCTGGGGCTTTATTTGGAAACGATTCTGGCCTGTGTCATGTCAGAACAACACTCGATATTTACGTAGGTACTTCGATATAAGGGCCATATTTCAATATAAGCACGGTATAACTTGTCGACTCGACATGCACGGACTAAGTATTCTGTTTATTGCATTCGCCACTCTCATATTGGTCATAAAATGTCTCGCAAAATCAAACCCTTCAAAGATAAGGTTTCCAGGTAAATGGGATAATGTAATTCAAGTGTTGTGCTTTTTTTTTGTTAGTGTAGAGTGTCAATAAATTTTCTCGATGTTTTCTACGCAATTGCAATTTATCCAGGATTAGTCTTAGTGTTTCCTTGTACGGATGATGAAACGTATTTTCCGTCCTGGATGGAGACATTTAATGACAATGTGTATACCAACTGACTTACGATACAAATTTGATGGATGGAAAATGATTAGGCCTAACTGTGGACCTTCCCTGGTCAAAATACCACTGTGCTACTACGAGTACGGCTAATGAAGCGGAAGATATAGTCATCTCATATACGATGGTGTTGAAACTTAAGCTGTTTATATTCTATCAGAGTAATTCTATCGCATGTTATTCATTTACTCGAGTAGTATTTTGTGTCAGTCATGTGGTATTGGCCCCAATGTTTTGGAATCGAGCACCAGCTGTATACCAGGTCCAGGTACAAAAACTCTTTAGGATTCGTTGTTATAACTTTCTGATGTGCAGCATGATATGTTATTTGGTGTGTTTGGCCGAAATGGCAGAAACAACGTACGGAATAATAGTCAGGTTTATACGATGCCAGTCCGATTTATTCCATCCCAATTCAACTCTCTTTACCAGTCAACACGGTGGATTTATGTATCCATGTATCTAAATTAGGCTGTACACCATACTAATAGGTGATTGTCTAACTAACCAATATTGAATACGTCCATAAAATAACTTGTAAATTGAAAAATATGATATAGATCTGCATGATATGATTTTGTTGCTATAGCAGGACGATGAGACAATAGTACTATAAATGCAATTATATTATAATCCTGCTAAAACCAATATAAATTCATACATGTAGGCCTATATTATATGTATCATGACTAGGTGTTCAGCAACGGTTTCATCGAGACTTATATTCGCGACTGAAGGCCTCTCGCGAAATTCGCGAAATAAGTGTAATTACAGTATCCACGCAAAGTGTTAAGCAATGTCTTATAAACGCTGATACACTGGCATGCTAAAGCGCTGATACACTAGTGACCATGATGATATGCAAATCACCGTTAATCTGAGTATCGATATACAAAAGTGTTTATATTTCCCGCATATAAAAAAAACACTGTCACCATCGTTACACCTAGCAAATTCATATGTGCTTGCTCTTGACAATCTAACAAATTCACAGAAAATGACATAACCTTTTCCAATTCACGTCCGTTGCCGGTGTTTGGCACTGTTTTAGTCATAAATCAAGCCGACACTAATTTCGCAATGACAATGGCCACAGGGGTATCCAGGATTTATACAGATGAGATGGGGAATGTGTTAAGCGACTCTCGATCGTGAGTCTGTGACCCCCAGAATCTACATTTTTTATATTCTAAGGTAGCTTTCTTGTCTCACTTGGACACGATTCCACTTAAATACCCATTCATCCTCTGTTCTCGAAATATGGTAAAATATTGAAGCCAATAGAGCTGGAGGTGAGGGGATTGTTCAAAGGCCCCTGAAATCAGAGCCTTTTTATGTTCTCTGGTATCTGTCTGGTCTCTCCTGGGTATGAATTCAACCTGAATACCAAGTGATGCATCTGCTCTGTAAATAACTAATTTAAAGTCACTATGTCTCTTCGGCTTGAATCTTGAACTTTGGCGAGACTCCGTGGTATCTCTTAACTAATTCTAATGTCACAGGTAGTCTCCGGTCTGGCGGGACTTGGCTTGCAACGACTTGACTTGCGACGCCTTGTCTTGAACGACTTGGCTTGGGATGCCGACTTCCATTCTCGACTAACATCCGCTTCCGGCCATGCTACAGGATGAACCAGTCGTTGAGGTCGATGCATAGGAGTCCCAAACTCTTTGGTCACTCAATCGTGAGTGGGGATTCCTGTGAAGGCACACAGGGATGGCCGCCACCAGTACCTCGGGCCGGAGCACTAGCACTGAGGAGATTCGGCTGGTGAAGAGACCACTGAGGGACATAGAAACCGTTCTTGAGTCGGTCGTCACTCACATTGATGTTGAGATGTGGTACAGGTTTTGACAAGGAGTCTCTCATACTTCGAAGGTCTCAGTGTGGACTCCTGAATCTCTGAATTTGGATGGACCCCTCTGTTCAGGTCCCCACTGAACTGGAATGTACTGCACACGCTGTGGTGATGCCTCCTTCAAGGTCGACATGGATGGGATGACAGCCGGAATGCACAAGAAGTCAACCCGGGAGAAGAGTTCCTCTGGAGGTAAGTACAACTGTTCAGGGTGCCACCCGCTGTCCTGTTCGGTTGATCACGGTAGACGGCCGAAATCGGATCTGTCGGGAGAGTAGTCTGGTCCGATGGCTGCCTGGTCCTCCAAGGTGTGTCTTCAGCTGCGATGGGCTTCAGTACTCCGGAAATCGCGACTCTGAACTGCTGCTTTGGGAAACTGGTGCTGGCTGGATGACCAAAGAGGATCTAGGTGCTGCCACTGCTCCGGCTGTGGAAATCTTGTGTCGGGCTCCCCCTCTAGGGTCGGCCAGAGTGGATGTTGTTCGGCCAGCAGTGGTGACGCTCTCAGATTCTTTGGCTAATTTTGCTCTGGTGACAAGCAGGTTTATGTCGATGGTCAGCAGCCGGAACGAGGACGGAGACTGTGTCTTGGTTGCCATAACCGGAAGCTCTTGAGGGCTGGCCACCTTGGCTTCGGTTGTCGGCTCAGTCAGGAGGCGACGCAGTTCCTCCAGCAGGATGACAGTAGCAGCAGGCTCGGCAGTTGTTGCGATCACGGTATATGCTTGAGGAACTCCAGACTCCACGGTCTTTGACTGGGCACTCGGCTTGGTGCTGCTCAATGTTCCACTCACTCTCGGCAATAAACTGTCAGCTACATGATCGGTGGCGGTCTCCGACTCTGGCACTTTATCAGCTGTAGGTGTCTCTCTCCGATCTCGGGGATCGCTTGCCATTGGCACGACCTTGTCTCGGGGATCTCCCGGGACTCCTTCCCGGCTGCACGCTCTTCAGTCACATTGTGGGGTGAGACTTTGGTGGGAAGGTGATCATCTGGGACTCCTTCCTTGGCTGTCCACTATTCGGCCATGTCTTTTTGGGTGAGGCCAATCAGCTGCGAATACTTTTTTTCAGTCATTCTTTTCGGTGTCGAAAGGATGATCTCCGCAGTTTTTTTCAGAGGACTTGGATGGTTCGGCCTTGGGGTTTCCAGGTTCATTGTTGTTTCCGTGCTAAACGGCGATAAAATCTTCACAGTCTTCGTCACTGGATTCGATCAGAGCCAGGTCGGCTCAAAGCTGGAAGGTGGTTCGTCCTCCAGTCTGGTGTCTAGTTCGGGATGCTACTGAGGCAGAGGAGTTAGACTCGGAATCGGACAGATCGGGGTGTTTCTTCCCGGCTTGCTTGACAAATTCACTTCGGCTGATTCATTGGGGCTCAGGACTGATGTTCACCATGTTGTGCTTGTTTTTCATATGCTTCTTTACATCCAGCTTACTTCGGCTCCAGTGGTCACACTGAGTGCAGGCATAGCATTCACATGTGGGGTGTGTTGCTCTGCGATGTGCCTCAGGAGAGCATGGGTTGAGTGGAACTCCAGGCCTCGCATTGTTTCCCCTCCACTTTTCGGGCAGTTGTCTTGGTTCGGCCATCTTTCGGGGTCGGCCTCTGAAGAACAATTCAGGAGTTGACGGCCCCTCTCCAGGTTGTCTTTGGGAAAAGTATTCGGGAGTGGATGGCTCCTCTTCAGGTCAGTTTTCAGGAGACGAACTCAGGAGTGGATGGCTTTCCCTCAGGGTTGACTTTCAGGAGAAGAACTCAGGACTGGATGGCTCCTAATCGGGTCAGGTTTTGGGAGAAGAACTCAGAAGTATCAAGCTTCTTTTCAGGTTGACTTCCGAGAGAAGAACTCAGGAGTGGATGGCTCCTCTTCCGGTTGACTACGATTCGCCAGTTTCAGGAGATGGCAGAAGACTGTGGGGTTTGGCTAGGTTCTCCTTTCATAGGGACGAAATGGTCATGTGACTTCAACCGGCTTTTCTGATTGGACATCCAAATGAGAGTGTCTCCCTCTGGTGTTGGATGGTAGATGGTGGCTCCCCCAGTGACGAATGATGAAGGTAAGGACTTCCCGAATTCTTTGGATACATGGTCTTGGATACATATATGCTACTTGCTACTGCTACTCCAAGTCTTCTTCGGCGGTGTTATACATGCTGTCAGCGTCGTCCACCACCCTTAGGCTTTTATCTGGGAGATCGATGAGTTCGGCCCATGATGGTTCAGACTTGGAGACACCGCTCTCGACCATCATGATTCGGCTGTCCTGATTGTCTTTTAGTTTGGCCCATGATGGTTCGGGCTGGTCGCGCACTGCTCTCGGTCAGGACGATCCCGCTGTTTTCCAACGGTGATGTGGGCGGGCAGTATTCCTGTACCTCAATGGCCCGAACCATGATGATTCCCCCCAGGGGCGGCAAGTGGTGGCTTTGTCCTGGGTTTTCAGCTGGGGAGCATCGTCTTCGGGTCGTGTAGGGGAGTCTCTGGATTCAATTCTTAGTTCGGCTCTGAACCTTCGGCATCCCTGAATTGGTGGTCGTGGGGCCGAGCGGATCTTCCCGTAGGGATCTGTGATGTTCCGCTTCTCCCAAGGGGTCTTTTGGCTGTTGTCCTCGATCAACAGGAACGGGAGGACTGTGGTGCTCTGAACTACGGGAGTCAACGGCAGCTTTGATTCTCATAGCACCTTTCGCCCGACAAAGTTTCGGTAGGGGGTCCAGAAAACCTTTCTCCGCCGGGTCATACCAACCGAGTTGAGCAAGGTTTTTGGGGGCTGGAAAGTGTCGCGGGAATCACCACACGTGTGCTTTTTCAAATGATGCTGGAGGTCACAGGCCCGGGTTCTCCCCAACAGGCAAAAGCAATATCTTCTTTCGATTGGGCCACAACTGTGTTGTTGTTTTCTTGCCAGACTGTTGGCAGCAAAACTTGCAGTAGGCCGCTTTCGGCTAAATTCGGCTGACTCCGATGTCGGCTACTACTTCTCCTGGTCAGCTCCCCTCCTGGCTCCAATTTCACTCTGACGACTCTGCTCTAGGACTCTTGAAACTTCTGTATTCGTCTCCTCTTCAGCTGATCTTGGGCTTCAACTTTTCTTCGATTCTTTCCTTCGGTTGTCTCTCCCAAACATGTTTTCTGCCGACAATCTTCGGAGATGATCTGCTCTCTGCTAGGGCTGCTGGCAGACTGCGAAGTCGGTGCTGATCTGGGGACTTTCTATTCTCTTTCTGGTCACGTGGTTTGGGAAGCTGGCTTCTGATTGTTTGAGGCAAGAGTGACGTCCCAAGTCTTCAAATCTTCATTCGAAAGCCGAAGTGGTCTTTGTTCCCGCAATTTTTTAGGCTCAAATAATTTTCGGCGACTTTGTGGTACCTGAAACTTTAGATGAACTGTTACTGCAGTTTTTCTTGCCTCTATTCTGCTTTGTAGCATACAACGTCAATCAGCAGAGTTCGGTTGATGAATTAGGGGACCTGGGACATCTTCAGCAGGGATAGCCAGTCCTTTGCAGAGTGAGGACACTGTTCCTCTCGAATTCTTCATGATCAGCTTGAAGATCTGTTACTCCTGGGTTCCCCATACCTGGGCTTGTCTGGAAACCACTTTCTTCTTAGGTTGTCTTCCTCTTCCGGAGCCGAAATTCTTGTAGCCGATTCCCAAAAACACTAGATCTCCAACCCAGGCTGATGTAGATGATTAGTTTCTATATCAGTCGGTTGATGACTTCTTCAACATGGCTGGAGCATCGGGATGTCTTCTATCCGGAACTCTCTTGACGATGTTCTCCCATGGTCGCCTGCCGGAATTCAATATTTTACCAGAGTGTCAGCTGTTTTCTTCTCTCATTTCTGTTTCGGCTCACAAGCTCCCCGATTTCGGACACCGGCTTCAGTCACTTAATCTTTGTCTGAACCGGACTCCAACTCCGGCTCTCCTTCTTTCTTTGCAGTACGTTCAGCCTCTCTGTGGTGATGTCTGTCTTCAGACATTCTCTGTTTAACCTCTTCAGCGCCTACAGCGCCGGATATTTCCGGCGCAAAACGTAACTGTGTGACGCCTATGTGCAGGAAATATCCGGCGCAAATTCCTTGCCATGTTTCTTCTTGTACGGCCTATATTTTCCAGTCAAAAGTCCCCACACAGCTTCCGTATATTGACTGTTGTAGTGTTCGCTACAATTGCTATGTGGGGCAAAGACAGTACATCGACACAATGGGAATGCATATGATCGAAAGAGAAATTCTCGGGTTTTTCATGGTGTTGTCGTCCGCCAGATGTATGTAAGTGTGAGAGCATGCTGAGCAAAATTATTTTCCAGTGAATTCACCGTCAATTGTACCAGATAGGTACGGTATTTAACATCAACAAAAGAAAATGAGTAGCATGTATCATATATTCATAATCAAAGAGATGGGGATATTATTATCCTGTGAAAACATTGCATGCTTTTGTGTATACTATTTCAAGGTTTGTGAAGAGTTCAAGAATCAGTGGTTGTTGTGAGGTTGTTGCTATGGTAACCAGAACACATCAAGGCCCTAATATGTTGCTTCCATACTAGATACTTTTTCACAATTGTTTAATTAATTTCAATCAACTGTGGGTCTTTCTTATATTATTATTAGTCTTTAAGATATTATTATGATGATATATATATTGCAACTTTCCTAAAAAAAATGCCCGACGTGGGCAATTTCTCAGGTCTGGCGGTCAAGAGGTTAATCCACCTTGGATGCTTGACTCCCCTGTACGGTTTCAGCAAGTCGAAGTGGACGATTTTCTCCTTGGACTTGCTTTCCGCTACCTCATAGGTAACATCTGTAAACTTTATCACAACCAGTCTCGGCCCATTCCATCTTCTCTGTAACTTCGGCACTTTCACCTTTTTTCTCTTGGGTTGTCCTGGTCGTTGACCTTTCCTCAGTCATTTTTCGTCTTTTGAGGCTCCATCGCCCGGCCGGAGCTTTTCTGGACAACTTGGTAGATCTTTTCTATATGCTCTCGTAGTTGACTACCATATTCGGTCACTTCTTGGCTAGTTTCTCCGGGTTGTCGTCCTATCAGAAAATCCAATGGTTTGTTGACCTCTCTTCCCATCATCACTAGGTTGGCTCGTTTCTGCAGGTGTACTTCTGTAAGCTGCCATTACCAGAGGGACGATCCGTTCCCAATCAGTCTGCCGATTGCTCACATACAGACTCAACATCTGCTGAAGAGTTTGTTCGAATCTTTCAATGAACCCATCAGACTGTGGCCAAGAAGCTGTAGTCCTTGTCTTGTGGATACCCAGGATTCGGCACACTTCCTTAGGGTCCATCGCTGGTTTCACCGTTGGTAGGATGTGCGTCAGCAGGATCTGTTGGAAACACTTCATGATAATGGATTTAAAGGCCACAGGGCGATAGTCATTTAACACTGATGGTTGCGGCTTTTTCCGAAGCGGGATGACATTTGACGTTTTCCAGATGGTAGGGATGTAGTGGGAATCTATGGAGGACTGAAAGATGCATCACCAGATTAAAGAGAGTTCGTTGCTGCATTCTTTCAGTATGCGTCCAGAGATACCATCTGGGCCTCTGGTTTTGTTGGCCTTCACCCGCTTCAGGCATTTCTGGACTGACTCCTCTGTGATCTGCACACCTTCATAGCCATCAGCATGATGCTGTGCTTCCTCTATGGCAGATGTCATCTCCTGAGAGAAATGTGTGTCAAACCGAGAGAAGAACTGGTTCAAGTCATCAGCGAACGACTTACTTCCATGGGGGCAGCTTGATTTCAAACCAAATCCAGTGATTTGCTGTAGGCCTTTCCATGTGTCCTTGGGGTTGTTAGATGTGAATTTATCCTCCAGCTTCTGTTTATAATTCCTCGTGCAAAATCGTAGGTTCTGCTACAATTCCTTTTCTTGGATTCACTTTTATCCTTGCTGTTGAGAGTTTGCTTCTTTTTGTTGATCACATCCTTGAGGTCCTTGGTAATCCACAGCTTGTTGTTTGGGAGCGTTTTGACCTCTCGCTGTGGTATTATCAAATCTTCACAGAAGTGGATGTACGAGGTCATGACGTCCGTGCGTCGGTCCAGGTCGCCACCTTCATCAAAGACCTCCCAGTCCGTCCAATCGAAGCAGGCTTTCAGCGAGTCCACAGACTGTGGCGTCCACTGTTTAATGACCCGTGACTCTGCCTTACTTGTTTGACCTTCTGGCGATATTTTGGCCGGAGATAGACAATGTTATGGTCGGACTGTCCCAACGATGGCTTGCATGACACGTGTAGGCGTCCTCGACGTTAACATAACACAGATCCAGAGTGGCATCGTTTCCTGTCGGGCATGTTACATACTGTTTGTAGGTCGGAAGGACAGAGTCAAGTGTGCACTGGTGATTATCTTCACGGTGTCTGGATTGGAATTCTCAAGCCGCATGATGCTGTGTGCTATCTGGTTTGCTGCTGCCGTAATGTCAGCACATGGTGGGATGTAGACCGTCCAAATGAAAACTTAGGTGAACTCTCTTGGTAGGTAGAATGGGCACACTCCTACCGCTAGTATTTCGACATCTCGGGTGCAGAGGCTCTGTTTCACAGAACAGTTGTTCGACCATCGATTATTGATGTATGGACATACACCACTGACTGTCTTCTTACCAGCTTTCGGGTCTCTATCATGGCGTAGGCTCGTAAAGCCGTCCAGATTCACACACCCATCAGATATATCCTCCCGTAACCATGTTTCACTGAAGCACATCACGGACGCTTCTCTGTACTCGGTTGATATATTTTGTGCAAGCTGAAAATTCGTCGATCTTGTTGTTGATGGAGTGCAAGTTTCCCATGATCACAGAAGGCAGTGGACAATTCTTCCATCGTTTTCTGAAACGGCGATGGAGACCACCTCGTTTTCCACGTCTACGGGGCCGAGCTCTGATTTAGGTGGAATGCTCTGGTCAGTGTTGATTGATACGGTTGTGGGCCGCAGGGCCAGCAGCTCTTGCCGAGTGTAAACAAACAGTTTGTTATTTCCCTCATTACCGGTCACACACAGTCCAGATATGATGGAAAATACCACAAAAAAACACAAACATTGGTACTGCCAATATTGACTACCATATTCAGCTTTCGGCCGAATATGGTTCCTTCTACACAAAGGTCGATTTCTCTCCTCAGGCCGTGTCCCTGTATCACCTGTCGGTTGTGGGAGAGTCCTCTCTTTCGGGTTTCGGCTGTCCCCTTAGCCCACTTTAGTTAGTCTTCTTAAGACATTCTCTGGTGTAATGTCCTTACTTTCAGCATTTGTAGCTCTCTACCTCCGCACCGAGTCATCCAGGGTTGCTACCACCTTTACTTGCTCCACCAACTCCTGCAGCTGCTTCTGTGTACATCCGGTCTGTTACTGCAAATCCTGTACTTGTTGACTCTGGTCATGTGGCGTACTGCTTGATGGGGTGGTGATTCCCCGTGTGGATCTCATGATGTACCACGTTCGTCTGGCCTAGGCTGCCTAAGTCGTCACTGAAAAAATTTTCGGTTGTGGTAGAGCAGATTGGCTACCCTTTTTCGACTTTCGGCTGACACACTCATTTCCGATTCTTCAGCTATCTGCCGAAGCTTTTCATAGCCGGACCAATCTTGGCAGCTTTCGGGCTTAGATGTTCCAGTATTTCGTACTTTTTTTGGCCAAGGGAACGATTTCACAATAGGTCTCTTCCGATGACCACGGGCTCTGGCAACACGTTGATGACACGCACTGGTACTGCTCCCCTGTTGATCTGGGCGAAGGATCTCCCAACCAGCCATGGTCGCTTTTCTGTAGGCTCCTGAGTCATTCCTATGACTCCCTCTACTTTCTGGACTCCGGCAGCTCGGCCATGTTTCAGACGTTTGGATTCGGCTGGGATTTCTAGGTCTTCAGCGACACAGATCTAGATGGTCTGTTTCCGATCTTCATACATGGTGAGGGGCACCTCCCGACTGCCAATTCTCATTCGTAGCTGATTAAGGTCGATGCTATCAACTCGTTTTCGGATGAAATCTATCCCCAAGATTGTTTTTTCTTCACAATTGGTGATCTCTACCATTAGGTTCTCCCGGGATCCAGCTATAGACAAAGGAAACTCCCTTCGGCCGTAAGTCTGGATATCATTTCCATTCACCATGGTGAGCCGATCTCTTCAGTCTCATGCCATGCCGCTGGACCAGGTGCTTTAGTTGAGCATCGTGATGGTACCGCCAGTGTTGACCACCGTATTCAGTTTTCGCCGGATATGGTTCCTTCTGCACAAATGTTGATTTCTCTCCTCGGGCTGGGTCCCTTGATCAGCTATCAGTTGTGGGAGTGTCCTCTCTTTCGGGTTTCGTCTTTCCCCTTAGCCCACTTTAGTTAGTCTTCTTCTCAGGACATTCTCGGGCGTAATGTCCTTTCTTTCTGAATTTGTAGCACTCGGGTTGTCAAGGGTTGCTTGGTCTGTTTAATACCACCTTTATTTGCTCCACCAGCTCCTGTAGCTGCTTCTGTGTGCTTTGGGTCTGTTGCCGCAAATTCTGTACTTGTTGACTCCATTCGGGGTCCTCATCTCTCAGTTGCCGAAACTTGTGTCATCTGACTGCCATCGGCCTGCATGATCCTCTCAAACTTGGTAGCGAATGCCAAGGCCTGTTTCAGCGTTTAGGGATGGCTCTTCAAAACAGACAGATGCCTATCCCAGTTCTATGTAGTCTGGACGGCTTGTGGGTAGGCCAGCCAACTCTTACTCCTTACGTCTCGCTCTGACTAGCTCCTTCTGGCTAGCTCTGAAAGATCCTCATCAGGTTGAATTTGCCTTTTCCTGAGAGCTCGGCCTGGTTAACAAACGTCTTCTCAACCGGGCAGATCTGTTGTCTAAGCGCAGCTTGGACCATCGGGTAGCTCATTCTCTTTTCGGGAGACAAGTTCAGTAGTACGCTTCGGGCACATCCCCTCAGGCTAGCACTTTTGACGCCATCTCGGCTCTGGTCCACTTGAAGAATAGGGCGTACTCCTCTAGATGAGCCTCATATTCCCGTCATGGATCGGACCCATCGTAGGTCATGAATCGGCTGACTCCTACTCCTCTTGGTTGGTGATGCACAGGCTCTATCTGGGGTGCTGTCTCCCTAGACTTCGGATGCTGTTGGAACACCAACCATCAGTTGCCAGGAGTCGGGTCAGTTCATTCACTAGGTCGTACGGGTCCTCTTGTTCCTCCAGATGCTCCCGGTCTCCAGCCTGGACAGGTAGTACTTTTTCGGGTTCAGGGTGATGCTCAGGTTCGGCCATTCGAGGTCGAATATCACGGGGTCGCACATCTGCTGTCTCCATCAGAACATTCTTTGGCTGAACTTCCGGTTACTTGACTTCCGGTTCAGCTGGGACTACTCTGGGCTGTTCTGCACCCTCTTCTCCAGGATGAGCCTTTTCGGGCTCCGTCCGCTTCATCTGTTCGGCTAACTTTCCACATCGAATTGTCATTTTCTAGACTAATCCAAACGCTCCCAGCAAAAAGATGCTTGTACGTCTGTAATGGTTCTAGGGGTCAATTTCTAATTCAGATTTTTCTTGGTCAACCGAATGTCCGTATGTCGGTCTTTGGTTTGCTGATTCGGATCCTCCAGCTGCAGGAGTGCTTCAGGAGGCTCCGGTAGTTCGGCTACAGGGGCGATTCAGGAGGATCCGGCTGCACGCCATCTCGGATGACTCTGGTACTTCGGCTGGTGTGGTATTTCGGGCAATTTTGGGGCTCTGGCTGCAGGCCATCTCGGTGGTAGCGTGTTCAGGGCTGCAGTTCCTCGGGTGCCCGGAGTAGGGATCACCGATCATATAGTCCGGAGTTCGTTTTTTTCTATCGACCACTATTCGTCGGCTGTATGTTCAGTTGATAGCTTGGGTACTCAGCTATCCCAGACGTTATCAGCTTTGATTTCAACCCGACTGGTCTTCCACTCTCTTTCTTATTACTTCTGCTGACTTTACTTCTGGAGATTTTAACCTTCGGTTTCATTTCATCTGTATACCCGAATACAGTGTCGGCTGGGCCAGCTCAAAGATCAACTCTCAGCTGCAGTTCAAGGTTTATTGGCGAATCATACAGTCGGTTGAATAGTTGTGAATTCATCTAGACAGGACACTTTCGGTGGCTTCTCCGCTCTTTGGCTATTTGACCAGTTCGGCTGAACCGCGATGTGTACTGGTTGGTGTACCAGGGTCAAAAGGTGCTGACTCTTGCAAGTCGGCGGTATTCATACATTTCGGGGTAGGTGTCACATGATCGAACCCAAACAATCAAAACTGACTATTTTACCGAACTTTTTTATGATTGATAACAAATCAGGAACCGCCACGTAGCAATGTGCATTATTCTAAATCTGCTTCCAAGCAAATTTATGTAATCGCGTATTTGGACAACCAAGGTCTAAGTTCAATCGAAGAGCAACCGAAGCCACCAAAAAGTACCCATACTTATATATACTTATAAAATCAATTGTATACCTTGTTAATGACCGAAAAAACATCGGGTAACCACATATAACATTCAATAAACATGTACTAAACCTGACCGAACACAATTTACCAGCTTAAAATCCCTACAACAGGTACACATCGATGACAGCCACTCAGAAAATCATTTGTAATCGTGCATGAAAACGCTGGATAGAGTAGATGACTTTACACCATTAGGAATCACATACACATGGATTGTAATGTTTTGCTAGAAAATGTTTAAAATTTTTCAATCTCCGAGTAAAATTAGTATGTGAAATCCGTGTATATGACTTCTATGATATTAAGAAAACAACATAATCTGTAGGAATAGATTGTTCACCATGATCAATTTTTTTCTTCTTTACATTGGACCGTGAAAATGGATGCGACTACACGGTGTCATAAAATCTTCAACTTCTAAAACATTCACGGAGGAGAAAGTGGATACCGAGTTACCTTTCAAAATATTGGACATGAATATGTTTCATGAAAAGCACAGGAATCTAATATTTGGCCAGATGTGATTGTCGTGTGGTTTGTTTGGGCATTTATGTCAATAAAAACCATAGATCAGCGTATTATCGTATAGATACATGATAGATTGCATGGAATAGAATGCAATCTCAAAATAATCTCAAAAAAATCTCAAAAAGCTCAAAATAACCAACACCAACAGTGTACCAATGGCAAAAATAAAATATCAACAAAGCATAAAATTGTAATACCTCAAGATTAATCTGAATTTTCGTGTCATTTCAGCTGGATTTGAATTAAGAAATGCGATGACTGTCTGCATTGCCTCTGGAGTGACATTTATTGTTTGCATCTTTGTTGCTGGTATTGTTGGTGTCTGTGTGGCATATAGATGGTATTTTTCACTGTAATTAAAACAAATACATGTATAATACATATGCTAAGGTACTAAGAAATATACTGTAACGGGTTCTTCACCCTTCTGTGACGTCTTGATGAACCGGTTTTCTAGGGAGGTGGGTGAGTTGTTATTTAACCGGAGCTGAAACGGTAAAACTCCGGGAAACTGCTACTGCTGTACGGTTGAACTCCGGCTAGAAGTCTCTGAAGGTTGGTAGCGTGGTTTGGAATGGACCTCTTAACCGTCGTCCGACTGCCAATCTGCAACTGCACCTGTAAAGTACGAATCCGGAGGTGTTTCCGTCTCCGGGTACTGCAATTGCTCCGTCGGGATACCGCTTTACTGCACCAGCTCCGTCGTTTTCCGCCTTACTGCAACTGCGACTGCACCTGGAATAGAGAATCCGGGAACGTAGCCGTTTCCGAATACTGCAACCGCTCTGCCAGGTTCCGCCTCACTGCAAACTGCTCCGGTTGGCTCCGCCTCACCGCAACCTGCGACTGCACCTGAAATGGAGTATCTCGGAAGTGTTCTCACTTCCGGTTACCGCAACCGCTCCGTCAGGTACTGCCTCTGCTACTCCGTCGTCCGGTACCGCCTCTGCAACTGCTTCGTCGTTCCCGTCTCTGCAACTGCTCCGTCCGGTACCGCCTCCGTAGTTGCTCCGTTGAATTCCACCTCCGTCTCCGTCTCCTTCCTTGGTGATCTGGGTTCTTGGATAACCCTAAGACGTCTTTACAACTTCGTCTTAACCGACTGTGGTCTTATCTCCCTTTTCTCCGTATTACTTTCTTTTCCGGTGAACTAACTTTATTATAAATTCCAGTTCCCTAACAAACACGGAAAAATAACTTGGTTGAAGTTTTCATGTTTATTTTCCAAGTGCCCAGTCGGAAGACATAAACTGCGATCATCTGGATGATCCTAGCCGGTACAAGGGAGTACTCTGCTATGGGAGAAGGGGTCTGCACAGGTCGACGTCAGGACACCAACTCCGCCGTCCGCTGTGAAGCGGGGGCTTTTATAGACCTGAGACCCACGTCACGTGACCAACCTATTGTGACGTCATAGTCCGCCAAAACACTGATATTTTCCGGATTTCTAAAAACACTCTAGAACCAATCAGTGGCTGACACGTCACCTTTTAAACCGAAAACGACGCTGATCACATGACCTTCCGGAAATAACGTCATTACGTTTTTGTACTCCATTGTTCCGACTCCGTCTCCGGTTCCGTCTCCGTCTCCGGCTTTACCAACATCACAAATATACCAAGTTCCGAGACGGAAAACCTTTTAAACATTACCAATACGGAACCGAATGAACCTTTAAACACATATACATTTTAATAAACGGTTATTTAACCATAATATCACAAAACACTTAATAGAATTACCTAGGGGAAACTTTAGGGTACGCCCCAAAACCGTTACACTCCCCCTTCCTTAGACTCTGTTCGTCCCGAACAGATCAATATCACATATCACATATATACAAATTTTTAACCGTTAAACTGTCCGTATAATCAAACACAACTGTTTCCGTGATCCGGGTACTGGTATCTCTTAACTAGTTTACCGTCACTGTACCCGGGTATCTTGCTTGTTCCGTTTCCCACTTTTAACTCTTAAATAAACTAGAATCTGGGAAACGGTTCTTCTTTCTTCTCCTTGCGCCGACTTGACTTGCGACGGCTTGCGGCGACTTGCGACGACTACTGCCCACCAGTATCACGGCGCGAACTGCTCCCCGACGGCGGACGAGGTGGAATGGTATTTGGTACCAACGGTCGTCCAAAGCTTGTTCCTCTGGCATCAACCGGGAGAAGATCGGGATCATGTAAACTCCACTGGGGTGGCACGTAGAACCCATTCCTGAGGCGTTCGTCCCGGATGGACCAATCTGGTATCCGGACGATCTGACGGGTCGGGACGAGACCAAACGGTGACTCTCTCTGCTCCATGATCTCCACGTAGACGCCGGAGTCTCTCATCTCGGCTGGCCCCCACTGCTCCGGTCCCCAACGTACTGCATAGTATCTGGCATGCTCCGGGACTGCAGGTGCAAAGACGGATGTACTCCGTCCTCCAATATTCACCGGGAAACAGTGGGACGGACACGGTTGAGTTGAAGGACCGCCAAACGGATAGAAAGTGTAAGGTGGACTCTGGGTTGGTGCTCAAGCTTGGCTCCTTCCGGACCGCTCACTGGAAGACTGTCGAGGCCGGGTTTCCACCGGAGACAGGATTCCGGGCGTAGCTCTGGCTTGATCTACCAGGATACTCCTCCGGGCTCTCTGCACGTCCGCATGGCCTCGGTCAGACGCGGAAGACTCCATTCCGTCATCCCTAGCCGCTGAACTGGTTCTGCTTCCGGCTACTGCTTGAATGGTTGCCGGTAAAGTTCTCTCCGTTGATCCTTGGGTCTCCGTCTCACTGACAGCTCTGCTCCGGGTTCTGCCTTCCGCTTTGGTCTCCGCTCTGCCTCCGGATCTGCCAATGGGTCTGCTGTCCGCTCGGCTATCTGCTCTGCTATCGGCTCTGCTATCTGCTCTGCTATCGGCTCGGCCGCTGGATCTGCTTTCTGCTCCACCTCCGGGCCGGACGATCACGCTGCTCACCGCTCTGCCACTGCTAGTCGTTCTCGGAGCTGGGCTCCGGAAACTGTCTTCCTCGTCGTCCCTGCTCTGCATTTCTTCAATGTCCGCCACTCCGACTTCTGCCGCTACTCCGCTGAAACCTTCCTCCAGCAACCGGAACTTGTAGTCATACACCGCCTTGCCTTTTCCCTTGACGCTGCCTCCTGAAGACTTGGGTGGGGAGTGCCGCTTCTCCTCTCGGCCACGTTCTCCGCCTCGGTCCTTGGCACGCTCCGGGCTCTCCTTCCTATATTCCCAGCGTTGATGACGGCCGGATTTCTCCGGCGAACGGCTGCGACTCCGCTTCTTTCCGCCGTCTCGATCTGCTCCGGCACCTCGAGATGGGTCCGGGCTGTTTTTCCGGGAGGTGTTCCGGGAAGAACTTCGGGTCACCGGCGGCTTAACCGGCTTCGGGTCCTCCGGGTCTTGCAACTCGTCTTCACTCGCCATAATTTTCAGCCCCGCTTCTTCTTCCGAACTGCTCTCCGCCTCCGTGGACGAAACGTCGGCTGCTAGTGTGGCTACCGACTGTGTACCGGAACGGTACCGGGTCCGGGACG
This sequence comes from Terebella lapidaria, assembly GCA_949152475.1. Classification (NCBI taxonomy): domain Eukaryota; kingdom Metazoa; phylum Annelida; class Polychaeta; order Terebellida; family Terebellidae; genus Terebella; species Terebella lapidaria. The sequence goes on along the minus strand of OX424559.1, from coordinate 9,030,626 downwards.
AAACCGAACCTCCCGACTCCGACTCCGTATCCGACAACTGATCAAGCCGTGTTACCGGTTTCTTGCTTTTCCGTGGAGTCATCTTGGACCGGAGGCTTTTCTCCTCAAACTGCTCTCTGCCAACCCTTAGTCGAATCGGGTTCGCGTCCATTGCGTGTCGGGACTGCAGATGTTTCTGTGTCCCCTCTTTCCGTCTGCTCCAATGGTCACACTGTGGACAGGCGAAGACGGTGACTTCACTCGTGTGCTGCTCCGTGACATGCCGGAGCAACGTGTGCTTGCTCTTGAACTCTAGGTTGCAGTCTCCACACCGGTGAGGGCGGGGCTTGCGGGGTGTTGTCTTTACTTTCGGCATTCTGATTCTCTGCTTCGGGTCGATGTTGACTCAGCTACAGCAAACTGCCTTCTGCATCCGGTAACAGCTATCTGCCCCTTTTTATAGTCTCTGGAAGTCACGTGACTGGCTTATCTGCTTGATGATTGGCTGCTCAGCAAACTGCAACTCCTCCTGGTGGTCTTCTTGGATAAATAATTTTTTTTTTTTTTTTCCGTGTTGTTGTTGCTGCTAACTGCCACCGCTCTTTCTTTTCCGTCTCCGCCAAACTGCCAACCGCCTCCGTCTACTGCCACACCGCCTCCGCTTCCGTCCAGGACTCCTCCTCTGCCGCCGTAACGTACTCCGACTCATCCGTCTCCGGGTCTGAAGTTTCTTCCGCTGAAATGGGGGATGGAGGCCGGTATTCCCTGGCACGGATTTTCGCCTCCCAATCTTCCGCTTGCTCTTCTTCGGCTGCCCGGAGACAGCCCTGCGGGTCCGGGGCCCATTCCGGCAAATCTAACTGCTCAGGTTGTCCGATGGGGGCGGCTGCTCCGGCATCCCAGTCAGGTCCAAACGGAAGCTGGTCCGCATAGGTCTCCGGAACTGGTTTCTCCCTAGGAGACTGTGTGCAATCAAGGATCGTCTATAATAGGATGTCCAACTCTGCTCAATGTGGACGTGAAAAACGTGATTACGTAAAATGACGAAATTTCATTTGAGCGTGTCAAAACGATGACAGGTGCTCGAAATTGAGTTTTTCATACTGCTTATTAGTTCACTCATAGTGAGAACATACAGAATCGGGCCCTGGGATTGAGCTCAGTGATCTGGGAGGGCACGCGTGTGGGGTGGAGCCTCATTGTCATCCACAGTTTGTCTCTCTTCCCGCTCGCGAAAATATTTTTGATGTGGTCCAAGCACGTGCATGTCTGTATGCGTGTTTTTGAGCACATCCACGTCAATAAATAAAAAAAGTTACCATTCCATCTTTTCAAAAATTTAGGATTGAGAAGCATTATCCATTGCCTCGGAAATATCCCGTTTCCAAGGAAATCCGATGAAAACTGTCGGTATGAGAACCATTCTAATATCATTGCAATACTCAACTTTCACTAAATTTGGAGGTAAATGTTCTGTCTCATAACTCTGAAATGAATCTATCTTTAACCTGAAAAATACCACCAGAGTTACATCAGAACTTGCTCTCTATTATGTGGGGTTTTTTTTTTATGAGGCGCCAATTTTATTGTCATCATGAGTGGGTCGGTTCAACAGGCGTTCTCGGTGGCAATAAAATGGCATTTCAGGACTCTGAACGGTTGCCATGGCAACAAAAATCAACCGATTTCCATGGAAACTGAATATTTTCAAACCGAGAGGTTATTCATCCAATTGCTAAAATTTAAAGACGATTGGATTAAACCCGTTTGAGTTACAGCCTTCGATTCACACACAAACATATAAACGGACACTCACAAATCCCGACCCAATAACCACATCATCGGTAACGCGAATGCTGAATATTGTTGAAGAAATTTAGGCCGTATCCCCACTCAATGCAATCACCTATCATTTATTTCAATATATGATTCACAACTCTGCTCATGTCCATTACAAATCGATGTGCACATTCTGATTTTTAGTGCCCGGCACCGTTTCAACACGCTCAAATCAGAATTACGTAATATTACGTAATCACGCCTTTTTAGGCAGAGTTGGATATCCTATTATAGAGGATCCTTGGTGCAATATTTCTGGAACCGCTTCCGCCGAGACTGCGTTGCTGTTCCCCGCCAGGCCGAATCGAAGGTTCCCACTCGGCTGAGGGTTGCCTCGTCCTGAGGAGGACGGTACCCGGAAGGGTACTTCCAACCATGCATCTCCCGGAGATGCCGCCTAAGGTCGTTCGCCCGGTTGCCGTAGAAGGCACACAAACAGCAATGATACCTCTGGGGTGGGCACACATGCCGTCTCCTGTCCGTCTCACTCTCGAACATCCGGTCGCACTGCTTACACAGCCGGCTATACTCCAGTGGCTGGGGGCTTGCCCAATATCTGCTCCGGCCGCGATCTTGTCTTCCAAGGAACGCCGAGTAGGCCATACCGGAAAGCCGGGAAACAGAAGTCGTCTATCTACTGCACCGCTTCTGCTGCACCGCTTCTGCTGCACCGCTGCACCGCTTCTTCGGACTGATGGTCTTCCGGGAAACACTTAGTCGTTTTTCACTGCAAAATCTGCCGCAGCCGGAAAATACTGGACTTGATTCGATTCCGCCAAACTTTAACAGCGATGTGCACAGCTCGAGGTCTGCTCTTCAACTGCTCTCAGAGCCCGATTTCAAGGCCCTTTTATACCCTTTCTGCTCACGTGACTTGAAAAGCTCCACGCTGATTGGCTGCCTCAGGAGTGACGTCACAATTATGCAAAAACTCAACCGTTAACCGAGAGGTGTCCGTCTCCGGCTCAACCGGCTTCTCCGAGTTTTTCCGGCTCCCTTTCAACTGCTTCTCCGAGCGAAGTATCTGCAATTTTGAAGTATCTTTGCCATCAGGAGGGTTGAATAGAGTCTCAGCCAGTTGAATCTGTCTGCCAGACGAACATCTAGACTGCAAGTTGGGCGTTTCCGCCATCTGTACTGCTTCGTCAACTGCATATCTGCTCACTGGTATTACTGCTTGTCGACACTGGAAACTGCATACATTCTGTCCAGAAGGAGGCGCCTTCCTATCTGGGGTGATGTTTCTCCGTTTCTGTCAATCTGCAGTCGGTTTACTGTCTCTGCTAAGTGGAAACTCCGGTTGGATGTTTACAGCCGGAAAACTTTTCCGTCTTAATTCTCCGAATACGGAAGACGTGTAGCTGCTTCTCTGGAGATACTAGACCGCTAACCCAGGTTCTTCTGGACCCCTGGCCGCTACCCTGGACTGGTTGACTATGCGCTCAACCCAGTCAGAACCTCTAGGATGTCTCTATCCGGTCTCTGCACCGCTTTCCGCTCTGCTTCCTTTCTCCGCCCTGTTTCCGGAACCAGCACTTGCTCACTGTTCCAACTTTTTGCGGTCGCTCATTGCCGGAACTCAACGTTTTACCAGGGTCTCAGCTATCTCCTTCTCCTGCTCTTCAGCTCACCCCGTCTTCTCATATTTCTGCGTCCTCTGCGGCTTTACTCCGAGTCTGTATCCGACTCAGAGACCGTCTGTTCCGACTCCGGAACACTACTCTGCTTCGGCGGCTCCGTCTGCCTCCAGGAATCCGCCATTCTTTGCTTCATCCATCTCGGATGTTTGACACCATTATACGGTTTCAGCAAATCGAAGTGAACCACCTTCTGCCGAGTTTCACTCTCTGCAATCTCGTAGGTCACGTCGGTAAATCTGCTCAGCACTAGCTTTGGACCGCTCCACTTCCTCTGCAACTTGGGTGCCTTGCCCTTCTTCCGTGTTTTGACCGCCATCCACACTCGGTCTCCTGGCTGGAACTGATTGTCGACCTTCCTCCGGTCGTACAGCTTCTTCTGCCGTTCCATCTCTCTGCCAGATTTCACTCGAACCGCCTTGTATACTGCTTCTAGTCGCTCCCGGAGCTGACTGCCATACTCTGTTACTTCTGCTGTCGATTCGCCCGGAGGCCTGCCAATCAGTAACTCTACCGGAGTGTTGACTTCTCTGCCCAGCATCAGCAAATTGGGACTCTGCCCGGTTGTCTCCTGCGGGGTACTCCGGTAAGCTGCCATCGCCAACGGAACTAGCTGATCCCAGTTGGTCTGCCGCTCGCTTACGTACAGGCTCAGGATCTGCTGCAGCATCCGGTTGAATCGCTCAATGAAACCGTCCGACTGAGGTCGGAAAGCGGTTGTCCGTGTCTTGTGAATCCCCAAGATTCTGCAAACATTTTTCAGCAAGTCGGACTCGAAATTTCTGCCTTGGTCGGTGTGGATCTCCATCGGGATGCCGTACCGCGCTGCAAACTGGTTGACGAATATCTCCGCAACCGTCACCGCTTCCTGATTCGGCATCGGGTAGGCCTCTACCCACTTGGTGAAGTAATCACCGATTACTAAGATGTACCGGTTCCCCCGGGTGGATTTAGGTAATGGACCCATCACGTCCATAGCCACCCTCTCCATGGGCGCTCCAACCCGGTATTTCTGCATCGGAGATCGTTTCAAGTTCTGCATACTTCTTGACACACATTCGTCACAGCTCAGCACCCACTGCTTTATGTCCCGCATCATAGCCGGCCAGAAATCCCGCCTCCGAATGCTAGCCGCCATCCTTCTGCTTCCGAGGTGTCCTCCCGTCCGGCTCTGATGGGCCAGACGGAAAATCTCCTGTCTCAGCTCCTTCGGGGTTATTAACTGCATTCGGCTGGTTCCTTCTGCCGTTTTCCATTTCCGGTAGACTACTCCGTCGACTTTCAGCAAGGTCTTCCGCATCCCGTACAGCACTTTCTCCTCACTGCTCATGCTGGAAAAATCTGCACTGCCAGCTGTACCGCTCCCGTCGATCAGCGACGTCACCAGTGGGTACCAAGGTTCTGCTTGCTGCATTCTCCGCAAATCATATGGTCAATATTTCTGCCCCAGCACAGTATCCTGGTCTGCATTTTCCGATGTCGAAATGAAACTCACTCAGGAGCTCAATCCACCGGGCTACCTGCCCCTGGGGCTCCTTGAAATTCATCAGCCAGGTAAGACTGCCATGATCCGTGTGAAGAAGGAAGTGTCGTCCCAGCAAGTACTGCTTATTCTTCTGTACCGCAAACACAACCACCAGGAGCTCCTTCCGGGTGACACAGTATCTCCGTTCTTCTTTGGTTAGGCTCTGGCTCAAGTAGGTTATCACCCGCTCCTGGTTGCCCTGCTTCTGTGACAGTACTGCTCCCAACCCGGTGTCACTGGCGTCCGTGTCCAGGATATATCGGCCTTGCTCCCTTGGGTAACCGAGTATCGGTGCCGATACTAGGCGGTTCTTCAGCTCTGCAAATGCCTGCTCTTGCTCCGTCTGCCACCGGAACTGCACCCCTTTTTCCGTCAAGCGATTCAGCGGCGCTGCAATCTCGGAGAACTTCGGCACGAACTTCCGGTAATAGGAGCATAGCCCCAGAAAACTGCGCAGCTCCGTCAGATTGGTGGGTGTCCGCCACTTCCGTACTGCCTCCGTTTTTGCCGGGTCGGTACGAATACCGTCTCTTCCGACAATGTGACCTAGGAAAGACACCTCCGGCTGGAAGAACTTGCATTTTGACGGTTTGACTTTTCGGTCTGCCTCTCTCAGCTTGTTGAAAACCTCCTGAAGATCACGGATGTGATCCTCCAGGGTCTTGCTGTAGACTATGATGTCGTCCAGATATATGAGGCAGGTCTTCCAGGACAGTCCGCCTAACACCTTCTCCATCAACCGCTCGAATGTACCCGGAGCATTGCACAAGCCGAAACTCATGACTTTGAACTGGTAAAGGCCACCAGGAACACAGAAGGCCGACTTTTTCCGGGCGTCTTCATCCATCCCGACCTGCCAGTATCCACTGGTCAGGTCGAGAGTGGAGAACCAGTTGGCGTCTGCACAGGCTGCTATGGTGTCGTCTATTCTCGGCAACGGATAAGCATCTTTCTCCGTGACTGCATTTAACCGCCGGTAGCCGACACAGAACCGGGTGGTTCCATCCTTCTTCTTCACCAGAACAATCGGAGAAGCCCAAGGACTGCTACTTTCTTCAATGACGTTCTTGTCTTTCATCTCCTGAATTAGACTGCTCACCAGCTCTCTCTTGTCCGGCGGAATTCGTCTGGTCGGCTGCTTAATCGGCCGATGACTGCCCGTGTTTATCTGATGTTGTACCTGATTGGTCTGCCCCAGTTCTCCGGCATCATTACTGAAGGTCGGCTTATTCCGAAATAGGAGGTCGGTTACTCTCTCGCGGAAATGACTCGGCACTGCATCCTGGGTCTGCTCTGCTAACTGCCGCAGCTTCTCATACCCGCTCCAATTCCGCCCGGCCTCCGACTCCGTGGAAATCTGCACCTTCCTGCTCCGCTCCGCCAACGGAACAACACTGCAACCGGCTGCTAAGGTGGTCATCGTTGCCAACTGCGCTCCTTTCTTAATGATTACCGGCTCCGCCATCACATTGATCACTCGAACCGGGACTGTTCCTTGCTTCATCCGGGATAAAGTTCTTCCGATCAGCCAAGGTCTTTTCTCAGTGGGCTCCTGTGGCATTTCTAGTACTCCTTCTGCTTCACGGACACTCTCTGCTTGTCCTATTATCAGCTGTTCCGTTTCCGGCGGAATTTGGTAATCTGCTACAACGTTGATCGGAAACGGCTCCCTAGTCTCCTCGAACATGGTGAGGAACACCTCCTGGCTGCCCATCTGCATGGTCATTCGGTCGAAATTTATGCCGGATATCCGGGAACGGATGAAATCCATTCCCAGTATTCCTTCGTCTTCACAGTCTGCTATCTCGAACGTCACGGTCTCGGCTACTCCTGCGATGTTTAGTGGGAGTTCTTTCCGGCCATGCGTCCGTATGTTACTTCCGTCAACCATTGAAAGACGAATCGGCGACCGCTTCAGCTTCATTCCGGGTTTCCGGATCCGTTCCCAGGTTTGTAGGTTGAGCATTGTGACAGTGCTGCCGGTGTCGATTATCAGCGTTACTGGTTCTCCGCATACTCTGGCTGTCACACACATGCCCACCTCGCCCCTGGGACCGGGTCCGTGAACCACCTGCCAGTTAGGGGGTGTCCTCTCTTCCGGGTCCCGGATTTCCCCTTTTCCGCGACCCGCTCTAGTTTTCCGGCTGCTGCTGCTGCTGTCGTGGCTGCTGCTGTTGTTGCTGCTGCTGCGGCTGCTGCTGCTGCTGTTGTCGCGGCGACTGCTGCTGTTGTGGTTGACGCCGTTGCTGCTGCTGCTTCGGCTGCCTGCAGTCTCGGGCAAAATGCCCTTTCCGGCCACAGTTAAAGCATTCTAAATCCGCTCGGGAACTGCGCTGCTGCTGCTGCCGGCTAACCGCTTCCTTGACCTGAGTCATCAGATCCGCCAACTGCTGCTGAGTCTGCTCGGCTTGCTTCCGCAATTCGTTCACCAGCTGGTTCCACTCCGGCTCCGTGTTCAGCTGCCTCGTCCGGTGTCGCTCCACTGGTCTACTGTTGTCTGTCTTCATAATACTCTCATACTCAGTAGCGAAAGCCAGAGCCTGCGACAGCGTTTCCGGGTGGCTTTTCAATACCGACAACCGCATATCTCGGTTAGTAAGACTGTTGCAGAAATGCATCTTCATGAGCACTTCTGTTGTTGCCGGATCCGCTTTTGGGTAAGCTAGCCGCGTCTTGCTCCATATGTCTCTGGCCAGCTCGGACAGCTCCTCCACCGGCTGCAATTTCCGTGTCTGCAATTCCGCCTGGAAAACAAATGTTTTCTCCCCCAGACAAAACTGCTGTTTTAATGCCGCCACAACCGTATCAATGCTGCGTCTCTGCTCTGCGGACAGATCCAGTAGTATACTGCGGGCGTTGCCCCTCAAACTGACACATAAGTTCAGCGCCTTTTCCTCTGCTGTCCAACGGTAGTACCGAGCGTATTCAAGGAGGTGAGCCTCATACTCCGGCCACGGATCAGTTCCGTCATATGTCATTAATCTGGCTACTCCTGCCCTTGGTGCTGGTTGTTGTACTGCTTCTGCCTGCTGCTGCTTTCCGGTTACTGCCAGGTGCTGCTGAAACACCTCCATTTGGGTCGCCAATAATCTGGTCAGGTTGTCGACTAAATTATCTCCGCCTTCCGGTTCCGCATCCGGTTCCCGATCGCCAGCCTGGTCCGGAAAGTTAATTTCCGCCTCTGCTAACTGCTCTGCAGGCTGTACTCCTTGAGGAACCCGAAGGGGCTCTTCTGCAACTGCTTTCTGCATTTCCGGCTGCAACAGCTTTCACTCGGCAGGACGAACTGCTTCCTTTTCCGCAACCGGCATCTGCAACGGCTCAGCTCCTACTGCTCCTACAGGCTGCTCCGTATCCGACACGGCTGTCTTCAGCTGCTGTTCCGCCAATTTGCCCCGTCTAGTAGTCATACTGCAGATGATCCCACCGCTGCCACCAAAAAGTTGTAACGGGTTCTTCACCCTTCTGTGACGTCTTGATGAACCGGTTTTCTAGGGAGGTGGGTGAGTTGTTATTTAACCGGAGCTGAAACGGTAAAACTCCGGGAAACTGCTACTGCTGTATGGTTGAACTCTGGCTAGAAGTCTCTGAAGGTTGGTAGCGTGGTCTGGAATGGACCTCTTAACCGTCGTCCGACTGCCCATCTGCAACTGCACCTGTAAAGTACGAATCCGGAGGCGTTTCCGTCTCCGGGTACTGCAACTGCTCCGTCGGGATACCGCTTTACTGCACCAGCTCCGTCGTTTTCCGCCTTACTGCAACTGCGACTGCACCTGGAATAGAGAATCCGGGAACGTTGCCGTTTCCGAATACTGCAACCGCTCTGCCAGGTTCCGCCTCACTGCAAACTGCTCCGGTTGGCTCCGCCTCACCGCAACCTGCGACTGCACCTGAAATGGAGTATCTCGGAAGTGTTCTCACTTCCGGTTACCGCAACCGCTCCGTCAGGTACTGCCTCTGCTACTCCGTCGTCCGGTACCGCCTCTGCAACTGCTTCGTCGTTCCCGTCTCTGCAACTGCTCCGTCCGGTACCGCCTCCGTAGTTGCTCCGTTGAATTCCACCTCCGTCTCCGTCTCCTTCCTTGGTGATCTGGGTTCTTGGATCACCCTAAGACGTCTTTACAACTTGGTCTTAACCGACTGTGGTCTTATCTCCCTTTTCTCCGTATTACTTTCTTTTCCGGTGAACTAACTTTATTATAAATTCCAGTTCCCTAACAAACACGGAAAAATAACTTGGTTGAAGTTTTCATGTTTATTTTCCAAGTGCCCAGTCGGAAGACATAAACTGCGATCATCTGGATGACTCTAGCCGGTACAAGGGAGTACTCTGCTATGGGAGAAGGGGTCTGCACAGGTCGACGTCAGGACACCAACTCCGCCGTCCGCTGTGAAGCGGGGGCTTTTATAGACCTGAGACCCACGTCACGTGACCAACCTATTGTGACGTCATAGTCCGCCAAAACACTGATATTTTCCGGATTTCTAAAAACACTAGAACCAATCAGTGGCTGACACGTCACCTTTTAAACCGAAAACGAGGCTGATCACATGACCTTCCGGAAAAAACGTCATTACGTTTTTGTACTCCATTGTTCTGACTCCGTCTCCGGCTCCGTCTCCGGCTTTACCAACATCACAAATATACCAAGTTCCGAGACGGAAAACCTTTTAAACATTACCAATACGGAACCGAATGAACCTTTAAACACATATGCATTTTAATAAACGGTTATTTAACCATAATATCACAAAACACTTAATAGAATTACCTAGGGGAAACTTTTGGGTACGCCCCAAAACCGTTACAATACTCAAACAAAACAACTCAAGCCTTTGAATCCTAAAAATATTTCATTTTTAAAAATATATATATTGCCTAAACGATAATTCCGGAGCGGATCGTGCCATCCGAAAATCCGGTCCACCACGAAACTAATGAACATGAAATGGCCATACTAAGAAACGCTCGCCCAACACATCCTGTGAAGTCAAATGCGAGGATCCGCTCCTCCATGCATGGGTTGAGAAACGGGATCCGCCCCCATTCGAATGGTGTTGTCGGGGTCCGCAGGTCATGCTGTTGGTATCTACGCCTATCATTTGGATCGATAAAAATCGACAGTGACTTTCCTTGTACAAATAAGCATTTATCTAAGTTTGAAGTCAAAACTGATGGTTTATTGCTGAGAGTTTATTATTAACATGGAGCCACTGTGAGGGAATGTAAATATTTATTATTTACTTGTGAGGTATTTGTACCGAGTGGATTCGAAATCATTACAACGCATCACCAATATTTCTGCCGTAGCCAAAATGTGTGGTTGGTTTTCAACTCTTATTTGAAAATATATACGTTTTGATGTATTCATTGCAGAATTGCAAAAGTACAACATAAATTAATCCAACTACTATGGGAATAGTACTAGAGCAGGATAGATATTAATATCACAGGCAATGTGTTTGTGATGCATGACAATGCAATGATATGTTTCGGGTTTTGAATCAAAGGTGTATATTTTTAATGATGTTATGTATGAGGCAATATATGTTTCAGATTATTATTGCTCATATTCATCAGAACCCTAAGTGAGGTTAAATAAATATCAATACGTATATGTATGTATGTGATACCCAGAATGATATAATATGGACAGATATCAAATTGTCAATGTGAAATTAGCAATGGTTATCGAACTTCATATGCATATGATTCGTTTGCTGTACTTCATATACATCGAAGTACATCGATGTACATCGAAGTCACATGCCTTATATTCCTTTATAATAAACAATAATGTGTCATATGCGAACTCAGACTCTTTGTGAACATCGACAAAATACCTACAACTTTTTTAACCCAATGTTTTCGAATCACCCGAATTTTCCTCACTCCCATGAAGACCAAATTGAAGATTGCCTACAGCTAATATACTACTATTAGGTATGCTACACGTACCATGCTATATCAAGTTATTTTAGCGATGAGGAAACATGTTTCAGCCTCAAAATATTCAAAACTTATAGCAAAGAATGCTAAATACTCAATGTTTGGAGTATACACACATGTAATATAATTAGATTTATGGTCATTCAATCCTTTAGTAAACGACAATCAATTCCCTAAACTCTTTACAAAAGCTTCAAATTTCACCTCAATGGTCGGATCAGTGTTTGATGTACCTCACGATCGAATGGTATCAAGATGTGTATCAAGATGTTTAACTGGTTGTCATAAGGGGTATCAAGTGGTTGTCAAAATAAACAACATTTGTCGATAATAAATTCCTCAACAGTGTACCTTTTATTTATTCTTAAGTGTCTTTCATCTTAAGTGTTATTTGACAAACACTTTCAAAATGTAAGAAACGCCCGGTAACGGTTGCTTATGTCACAGACATCACTGGTTTCGTTCCATTCCTCGCAATTCGCAGTATTGAATTGGGTAGGTATACATGTCATTGTTCGACGTTCTATACATAACCTCCGCTGAATTACACCATTTGTTAATGTGTTGCTCTAGTACTATCCAACAATAACCAGGTTATCCAGGACACTTGCAACAATATGTCACCAATGATTGGAACACTTGTTGTTCTTTTGAGCCTCAGCCATGTACAATTCGCAGGTAAGCAATATTAGTGCACTGAAATTACGTATATTTTCGGTGAAAAGGTCTGGCATAGACAATTTATAGACAACGTAAATCCCTAGCATAGATATAACCCATACCAAGTATAAGCATTTCGAATAATATCCAGTGTCAGACAAAAACGGGAAATTATAAGGCGAATTTCGAAGCAGAGTACTCCTGTGCAGTATCAGAGTAGACATAAGCTCCATGGCCCTTGTATATCTGGTAATATCCACATTATGCAGTAAATTTATTGGTTTTATAGCTACGAGTGATGAGTCGTTATGGAAGAAAACCCCAGGGGAGGTTCAGGTTCTGGCTAACACTGATGTCTCACTCTTTTGGAAGCATACCTTCCACCATGACGTCGATATCACGTGGTATAGACAGCTTGCAGATCAACACTCATTTGAACGTATCATGGAGTCACACACAAAAACGGTTCACAAGATCGATGATCTCGCTGATCGTATCGACTTTATAAATTTCACTGGCAGTGCCTCACTATTCATCAAAAATGTCACCCCAGCAGACACTGGAAACTATTCTGTTCACTTGCCCTTGTCAGTGGGCAAAGACCATGAATCCTCTGCGACTTTGCACGTTATTTCCCGTGAGACGAAACATATTCAATTAGCATATTGAAGTATATAAATATACTACATAATATAATATTTCAATGTGAATGTTATACGTATATATATGTTCGTGAAACATGACGTCATTCATTCCAGGAGAGGATATCAGAATGACTCTCCATATGCTGGGTAATAATTATAACATCTCTTTGGCGACAAATGGCACGAACATCGTTCTACCGGAAAACAGCATCGGGTGCCAAACATCTCATGTTTGTGAAGTGCAGGTGGCTGATTCCGCACCAGTTCCAACGAAAATTCAGATGTCCATCCAGACTAATGGTATCACGAACGTTGAAGGTCCATGTGAGCACAGTAGGCACTGTGCGAGGTAATGCTACCACACCCTAAAATTAGGCTGAAACCAGTCACCTCCTGTATACCAAAAAATGAAGCCTGGAAAAGTTTTAATTGGGGTGTTTGGTCACTAAATGAAACGAAATCATAAATACCGGGTATACAAATGTTCATGTATGTCAGGTCTGTGAGGATTTACTCCAAAGACAATAGTATATTCTGGCTTTGGTAAGCTGATACAGGTAACAATCTGTCCAGATTGTCCATGGATATAAACAATTTATACTGTTTTTCACCTTTTTTACCTGGCTTCATTTCGACAGAGACGTTGACATACCAGTAGATAAGGAAAACAAGAGTCCATTCATTCGTATCAGGATTGATTTTGCTGTTGAAAATCTTAAGACTATGACGATATCTGAGAAACTGATCTTTGACCCCAAACACGAAGAGTCTACACGCCAGAGTGAGTTTACCATTAAGGTCGTTAGTTCTGATTTAACCCTATCCCGAGATCTACTTGTTATATACATGTACAGTTACCCAACTACCTACAGAGCAAAAGCTGAGACGGGAAGCTGGAGATGTCGCAGTTCTTGCTGGTACCACAGCCTCAGTTTGGTGGACTCAGCCGCATGGTAAAAAAGTCCGTGCTGTCTGGTACAGACGTACCGAAACTAAACCTGACGAGTCATATATACTGGGCGTTCGGATGACCAAATATGGCTTGGAAGAAGACTACAAATGCGATAAACGTTTCCACGGTGCTGGTAAAGAGAAAGCATTTGCTTTGCGAATTGTGAATGTTAGCACGAGCGACACTGGGTCATACAAAGTGAGTGTCCATGATCTAAACAGCCAGTGCACCGATGACATCCACGACGAGTTGGATATAGTCGTTCTCGAAGGTCAGATCAAATATCATATTAGGAGTTGGTATGCTGTAGGTTTGGTGTAATAACGATATCCCACGATATATTAATAATGTCTTTCTTGGTTGATTCCACACAGCTTCCGAGTTCAATTATTCCATCACAATCAATGGGAGTCTCTATGATTTCTCCACTGTAATAAACGGCGCAGATTTCCATCTGCCTGATCAAAAAGTGCACGGTCGTGAAGGAATCGATATCATGGTTGAAATGTCATATCCTGGTGCTATACGGGCTGAAGTACGTGCTCACCTTCCCGCGGTTACAAAAATGTGTTCGATTGATGGCTCTTATCTCAGGTAATTGTCTGTAAAACGTTATTTTGTTATATTGCTCAACCTGAACTAGTTAACATGCATGGTTTTTTCCGTTGGGCAATGTGCTTAATCCTCCTAATCCCCGATGTCTACCCAATTTCAGCTTCAATTTAGATTGTCAAATCCCATCCAGTGAGGGGGTTGAACTCTCCATCATGGTGACACACTCAGTACAGAATCACGAGATTGCAACATTCACGGGCATTTTGCGATCAGGTTTTTACGGGATACCAATAACGACATGCTGCTTGCTATTACCGATTTCCAATATAGCTCAGTTCCAAAAAATGTTTACAAATGATCAAACATTAATTTTTGCCCTTTAGAAAACTTGCTGATTTGAAATCGATGCCAAAATCTGCTGGCAATCTCCAATATCAAAATCATCTTTCATCAACACCCTGCAGCAGTGCTAGACAAGAAAAAAAGTCTCAAAATTTCCTCACACAGATTCGGAGGCTAAGTTCAGTGATCGTTTTTGAAACGTCTTCAGCGACAAAATTGCCAAAATTACATTAACGTTCTCTGATGATCACCCAGTGCTAAATAGTGACAATCAGATCACATACAAACTCGAGGACTTCAAAAGGCTAACATCAAACGAAGTGTGTAACATCATCAAATCTTCGCCATTGAGATCATCGCGAAGTGACCCCATCCCAATTCCGCTGGTGAAAAAATGTCAGGAGTTTTTGCTGAACTCCTTGCTCTGCAGTGGTGTATTTCCGTTTTCAATCAAACAAGCCTTGATCACACCGATTTTGAAAAAAACAACACTATGGGTCTGACACTGAAGAACTGTCAAACTATAGACCGGTATCGAACCTCCCATTGCTATCTAAAATCTAATATTTTTGAAAAGGCAGCCGACCAACAGGTACGACAGTACACAGTGTCTGGTCTCGATGAAGCACTCCATTCGGCAATATACCAGCGGCACCATAGCACGGAGACTGTATCTGCCAAAGTACACACCGGATTCCAAAAAATTGATTGAATCCCGGCTTTAATACGATACAGTGTATATATCATGGAGGTAGTAATTTTCCAATGTGATGGAAACAGAAAATATATGCTCTTCTTACTCTATTATCCCACCAAGACGAATTTATGTTCGAAAGTGCACACATTTTTCTGATGTGGTACCATAATCTTTTACGCGTGGTACGGTAATCACAGGCCGATCAGCTCTGTGTGGTACCGTAATCAAGCCGATTTCTTCTCCCTCAAATTACTCGCGACTGCCAGTATAACATCTCTTGTAACTTATCCACAGTGTATATGTTCTAACTCCCTCTCAGAAAACACAAAAATATACGCGCATTTCTCATGTATATGCTAGAAATCGCCGGTAAAAGATTGAAGCATAACCTACCTTCCGCCATCTTTGATTAAGGTACCGCGCGGTACCTTAATCTGTGTAAGCACTGTGCTTTAGAAAACTTGCTGATTTGAAATCGATGCCAAAATCTGATCGGCAATTGCTTATTCCAGAAAGTATTATCACAATATCAGCCATTCTGATTTCGTTTGCACTTAATCATAATATGGTAATTGGGTTTATATCAAGTACCATACACCATCACATCTTAACAAGCGTTTGTTGCGCGTTTTTGTATCATTGTATGCAAAGTCATATCATATAATTCAAAGGATAATGAATTTTCTCTCCTCGGGATGTCCGAGTAATCGTGCTCGTATAGTGTTGCACTTGATTGCAAACCATTTTGATGAAGAACATTGTTTGAATGACTCCAATGTCTCACAATTTATCTCCTAGGTGTTGAACAACCAGGAACCGAACCAGATCGTCCGGTAGAAGTTGCAAGCACTGCCGACAGGGTTCAATACCTACAAGCCGTTGAGAGTTTCGTCTTGCTCGTGATCTGTACGGTTGCTCTGGTGTGCTCAATCCCAACAAGAGGATAGAATGCAACATACATTCATTGTGCAAGATGCAAGACCGTTACCATCCCCGGGTGCAACTAACTCCACATGTTTTCATGACATCTCGCACATTTTCACGTGGTTACGATCAGTGTGTGAATGTTACAAATGTCTCCAATAGTTATGGAACTATGGAATAGTTCCATAACTTCATGACACGCTTAACCCATAACTTCTTGAAACATTACATGACACGCTTAACTTCGAGTTTAATACACCTCATTAAGACGGAGTCTTAATTTAGCTGTCGCTGAAATATACTTGTTGTAATCGTAACATAGCATGCATGCATAGCACATACTGTTAAAATTGTAGCTTATACTTCTTATTTGCTTTGATTATGCATGTATCATACAGCAATAGATTACGTCCTCATATGTAGGATACTAATAACCGTCGCAATAGACAATTTATAGGTGCTAGAGTTCACCGTCGTGATCATTATGAAACATACAATACGTACAACCTATCTTTATAATAATATTGACTATTAATAGCTCGGTTAGTTCAATTGTCATTAATACCAACTACCAGTGTGATAGTATGCATTATTTACTGCATGTAAATGAATGTATCATTGTGTTGAGATTCAAAATAAATGTACTCTCTTTATTAAAAGTTTCTTGCTACGATTCTGTGTTCAGGCTTTGTGAAGATATTGATTAATATCTTATCGTGCGATTAAACATGTATCCATTTACACGAATTAATGGCTCACACATCATTGAGGCAGTCAATACTGAGGTCACAAGCAACATGCCGCGATATCTAGGGAATGGTATGATGAAGTGTATGTAAACAATTACAACAGCAAAGCTAAAATAAACAAATTTAAAAGTAAGAGTGAAACCGAACCAAACGTTCATAATATAGAAAGCCAGAATGGCATCATCACGTACAGGCAGCGCACCTATTGAGTTTGGCTGAACAAATGAACCATATGCTGATCATAACACTAAATCAATACACTTGTTCCAAACGGGATGTGAATCATAAAATACGGCTTAGTTGACAAGTTCCAACGCGGTGGGAATATCATATGCACCACGAGGAACTGACGGTGACACTAGCTCATTGGTATAAATGTAAGTATCAACCTATTACCACCAACACAACTAGATATTTAGATGCCAATAGCAAACGACAAATACAAAGGCCGACCAAATAGTTTATCCAAAGACTGTCGTGTGTTCTGGATTGCGCGAATGGTTTTTCGTGAATATCTTATCAATCACGGTAACTTATTAGTACAATGTAACCTTTACTCTAAGGGCATTAAGTTGAGCAATATGATTGGAATTGATTGATCGGAGTAACACGAGCTTCAGTTACGTCACAAGTTTCATTAATGTATAAACTAACATGATCAGCAGACGTTGAAAATAAAAAGTTTGTGTGCATCATACAAAGTATTCCACATTTTCCAATACCACAAAAATAGCATACCAATACTAACCAAATACTGCCCTATACGTGGTTGTATTTTTCCATACGGTGAAATGGGATGCAATAGCCCCCCCCCCCCCCTCCACCGCCAAATTTCAAGGAGCATGACGACGAGATATATAAGGGTATTCACTCCATGTTGCACACTAATGCTAGTGTGTATGAAGTATGATACATGACTCACCGCACACTTGCACAAAGAAAGAAACACGTCCGGGATCACGAATGCTATCAAAACTGGAAAGACAGTTCGCAAGCGATTGAATTTGCTATCATTCCTGCCGGATTTCAGGAAGCCGAGAGCAAGTACAATCTACGTTATCTCAACATTATTGCTGACGGTGACAGTTCGGTTATGGCTTTTTTGTTGGACAAAGGTCCACACTGGTGTGGAGATGTAAGAAAATCTCGAAAAATTAGTAGCCAACAATCCCAATTATAAAGGTAAAAACAATCTCGCTGAAATGCAGCGTTAAAGGCTAGTCATAGCAGTTCGGACAGCCATCAAAATGAGATCCAAACGAGAGGCCATAGGCCACACACTTGCCGGACTAAGTACGCAATTATGACGTCATTTGTCGTCAATTCTATACTGCTAACTTACTGTGAATGGAGTTTTTAAATATGCATGATGTAATCGTGTTTATATATGTTATATTATAACCAGACAAGATCATAATATCTTCAAATGATGAGTTTCCTTTGAAATTTTACCGATTTGTTGCCACAAAAACGTCAATTACGTCAAAACGGATATGTCAAATGTGCTAAAAATCACAGGACGACTCCACATCGTTTGCATATGCTAAATATGCAGTTAATGTTATAACTTTGCACATCTGACACTCAAAAGGCCAAAATGTCAGTCTGAAATCACGTTTGACGTCATTATGACGTCAATTGACGTCCGATTCTGGAAATGACAACATATTTGGAAAGTACTCTCCAAGACCTTTCAAACGAGCTACTGCTCGATATTTTTGCAAAAGGTCAAGGTCAAGGTCATTTTTGAGGTCAACTTCGACCTCAGGCGCTTGCAAAGGCTATCGGTCATACGCCTTAGGTGTAAATGCAAAAGTTGTTAGGCTAAGTGAGTGCAATACTCTGGATTTACTTTCGTGTCTCTATCTTGCTTACTTCCTGAGATATAGTGACCCACATGGTTTTCACTTGCAGGTCAATATTGACCTTGACTTTCGACATTTGACCTTGAAATTTTCTGGAACAAAAGAATTTATCCTTGACTATAAACTGGTGTATTATCAGATTTTTACGCACATTATTGACGCTTTTATCAGCATCGACAGCTTGAAACATGCAATTTCTCTTATAATGGGGCCGATTTCGTTGCCATAGAAACGTCAATTACGTCATAACGAATTGGCCGATCGGGCTAAAAATTGAAATTGAGCATGAGGGATCGGTCCCACATCGTTTCCAAGCATCAGATCGAAAATCGGAGGAGGTGACCTCCAAGGTCAAATATTCGACCTCAGGCGAACTTCTCAAGGTCAAGGTCAAAGGTCAAGGTCAAGGTCTCAGAAGATAGAACTCGAGTTTATCTACAATATGAACTTGATTTGAAGTCTCTAGGACCATTAGAACCGAAGTTATGGCCACTTATGTGTTTTCAACGTTTTGCTTGACCTTGACCTTGACCTTTGACCTAGACACTCCAAAATAGGACGTTTTCTGGCCGGTATACTACAGATTCTGCACACGAATTTTGGAAGCTTTTAATCAAGAACTGTGGACGCTAGAGTGCGAACAAACAAACACACGAGAGCCCATAGGGCACACACTTGCCGGAACCAAAATATATGTGAAATGTTTATGACATAGCATATGCATGTAAACAAACTTACTAAACTTACTTCTCTACTTACTACATTTACTTAGTTACTTACTGCACCAATTTACTACACTCACTACACTTACTCCAGTTACTGCACTTACTAATAAATATTTCTGAAGAAGGTCATGCGCAAGGTAATTTTTAGGTCAATTTAGCTTCAGGCATTTTGAGATGCTATAGATGATAGGTCTTAGGTTCTATACAAGTTATTGAGCTAGTCGAGTACAGCATTCTGAGTTTACCTTTGTGTTTCTATCTCAATTTGTTCCTCAGATATAGTGACCTACTGGATTTTCGATTGAATGTCAATATTGACCTTGATTCTTGTTGTTCGCCCTTGAGATTTTGTGAGCCGCAAGAAAACATTTCTGTACTCATAAAACGGTATACTACTAGACTTTTACATGTATTATTCATGCTGTCATAAACATAGATATTTTAAAGTATGCAATCTCACTTCTAAATTGACTGATATTTTGCCACGAAAACCTCAATTATGTCAAAATCAATAGCTCGATTGTGCTAAAAATTAATGGAGATCATTCAGAGGACGGATCAACATCGTTTGCAATTGTCAGATCTACATTAGATACTATAACCTCGCACATCTGATACTCGAAAGGCCTCAATATCAGTCAAAAATCACGTTTGACGTGATTATGACGTCAATTGACGTCCGATTCCAAACATAGTGACGCATCTGGAACATACTCTCAAAGACCTTTCAAACAAGCTACTACTCGATATATTCGAAAAAGGTCGAGGTCAAGGTAATTTTTTAGGTCCACTTTGACCTCAGGCATCAAGGTCAAATTCAAGGTCACTTAAGAAAGGCCTTTCGATATGCTACAATATGATTCTAGTTTGAATTCTCTAGTTCCGAAGTTATGGTCATTTATGTGATTTCGACCTTTTCCTTGACCTTCGGTCAGGAAAAAGGTGCATTGTCTGTGCCTTAAGACATAGATTATACTTGAATAACTTCATCAGAATCGAACGAGAATTGTGGAGACTATGGCTGTTTGGGGGAAATCATTTGAAATAAAAATCTCAAAATTGATTTCAAGAAAATACTGGTGAAGTATCCTCAGATAATGTTACAAAAATAACGTCCGTTTCGCTCTACAACGCACCTTTTCCGAGATATGCAGGAACCTCAAGGATGACTGGGCAAAAACTCTCCCGACCTCTAGGTCAAAGGTCATTCCATGGATTGATCCCAAAATCAATAGGGATCTCTCCTGTTGGTATATGAACCTCCATACAAAGTTCTGCAGCCATTGCCTGAATAGTTATTGAGTTATCGCGCGGAAACAAACTCCAAAAAAATGACGTCCATTTCATCCTCATGGACCTCACAAACCCGGCTCAAAAACTATACAGCACATCTACATGAAATATCTGAACAATGGTGACAATTTCAAGTTGATCCATCGAGGCGTTCTCGAGTTATCGTGCGGAAACGAAAACGGCGGAAGAAAAAAAAAAAAAAAAGAAGAATTCTGACAAAACCATAGAGGCATTTCAATTTGTATGGAGCAGTTTCGTAAAACTTTCAAGACAGAAAAAAAGAGGAATCTGCAGTAATTTTCAGTTTTTATTGCTCTTTCAAAAAAAGTACAATCTGAGAACGTTGAATACAATAATACTGATTTCAGCGTATGTTCATTGTGTCCATCTGGGCAAAGTAGATTTTTCTCTTGAAAATATCAGGAAAAATGCACAAACATATCTGTATAACATATACTACAAAACTCCAATTACACTCAAGTCCCTTCGTCCAAATTATTGCATTCCCACAGCATTAAAGATAAAACAGACAATTATTCTGTAAACAAAACATAACATAATGAATACATTCATTTGACATACATAAGGTGAAACTATTTGTTCATGACATATAAGTTCAGAATAGGTGTTATACATTGAAAATGAAAAGATGTGATACAAAATGACCCTGAATATTAGAAAAAATAAAGTTAAATGTAATTGGCAAGTTCACTTAAACGTCAGTTACGTCATAACCAATCATCCGATCATGCTAAAAATTCGCAAGAGGCTCGAGTAATGATTTACACATGAGAATCAAGAATTAAATCTGCGAAGAACAATATGGGTTTGAGCATCTGACATGTGAATGGCCAAAATATCAATTAAAAATCACATTTGACGTCATCGTGACGTCAAATGACGTCCAATTTCAGAAATAACGGTAGATCTGGAAACTACTCTTGACGAACTTTCAAACGAGCTACTACTCGATATATTCGCAAAAGGTCAAGGTCAAGGTCATTTTTTAGGTCAACTTCGACCTCAGGCGCTTGCAAAGGCTATCAGTCTTAGGCCTTAGGTGTAAATATAAAAGTTGTTAGGCTAAGTGAGTGCAATACTTTGTATTTACTTCCGTGTTTCTATCGCACTTAGTTCCTGAGATATAGTGATTTACATGGTTTTCACTTGCGGGTCAATATTGACCTTGACTTTCAACCTTTGACCTTGAAATTTCTTGGAAGAAAAGGACTCACCCTTGGGTATGAACTGGTGAATCATTAGATTTTTATGCACATTATTGACGCTTTTATCAGCATGGATAGCTTGAAACATGCAATTTCGCTTATTATGGGACTGATTTCGTTGCCATAGAAACGTCAATTACGTCATAACGAACTGACCGATCGGGCAAAAAATTGACATTGAGCATAGGGGACCAGTCCCACGTCGTCTCCAAGCATCAGATCGAAAATCGGAGGAGGTGACCTCCAAGGTCAAATATTCGACCTCAGGCGAACTTCTCAAGGCCAAGGTCAAAAGTCAAGGTCAAGGTCACAAAAGAAAAAACTCGAGTATTTCTACAATATGCACTTAATTTGAAGTCTCTACAACAATTAGAACCGGAGTTATAGGCACTTATGTGTTTTCGACGTTTTGCATGACCTTGACCTTGACCTTTGACCTAGATACACCAAAATAGGACGTTTCCTGCGCGGTATTCTAGAGAATATGTGCACTGAATTTGGAGGAAATCGGGTGAGAAATGTGGACGCTAGGCTGTAAACAAACAAACACACAAACAAACAAACAAACGAGAGGCCATAGGCCACGCACTTGCCGGAATGACCTTGATTTTTGTACTTGACCTCTTGTCAGGAGTTCATTGAGAGGTTATAATAGACGTCAATGTCTCAAGCATCATTCTACAATATCAGATTCGTTTGAAGTCTCTAGGACGATTAGAGTCCGGAGTTATGGTCACTTATCTGTTCTCATTGTTTTGCATGACCTTGACCTTCGTCATTTGTCATCAATTCTATGCTGCAAACATACTGTGAATGGAGTTTTTGAATATGCATGATAAAATTATGTTTATATATGTTATATTATCACCGAACAAAATCATATCTTCGAATAATGATTTTCCTTTGAAATTTTACCACAAAAATGTAAATTACGTCAAAACGGATATATCAATTGAGCTAATAATAGAGAGAGACTATCATAGAAAAAATCCACATCGCTTGCATCTGTTAGACCTGCAGTAAATGTTATAACTTTGCACATCTGACACTCAAAAGGCCTAAATGTCAGTCTGAAATCACATTTGACGTCATTATGACGTCAATTGACGTCCGATTCCAAAAATGACAACAGATATGGAAAGTACTCTCGAAGACCTTTCAAACGAGCTACTACTCGATATTTTGGCAAAAGGTCAAGGTCAAGGTCACTTTTGAGGTCAAATTCGACCTCAGGCGCTTGCGAAGGCTATCGGTCATACGCCTTAGGTGTAAATACAAAAGTTGTTAGGCTAAATGTGTGTTATACTGTGGATTTACTTTCGTGTCTCTATCTTGCTTAGTTCATGAGATACGGTGACCTATGTGGTTTTCACTTGCGGGTCAATATTGACCCTGATTTTCGACCTTCGACCTTGAAATTTCGTAGAACCAAAGAAATCATCCTTGGCTATATACAGGTGTATCATTAGATTTTTACGCACATTATTAACGCTTTTATCAGCATGGACAGCTTGAAACATGCAATTTCGCTTATAATGGGGCCGATTTCGTTGCCATAGAAACGTCAATTACGTCATAACGGATTGACCGATTGCGCTAAAAATTGATATTGACCATAAGGGAACGGTCATACATCGTTTCCAAGCATCAGATCGAAAATCGGAGGAGGTGACCTCAAAGGTCAAATATTCGACCTCAGGCGAACTTTTCAAGGTCAAGGTCAAAGGTCAAGGTCGAGGTCACAAAAGATAGAACTCGAGTATATCTACAATATGCACTTGATTTGAAGTCTCTACGACGATTAGAACCGGAGTTATGGGCACTTATATGTTTTTGACATTTTGCATGACCTTGACCTTGACCTTTGACCTAGATTCACCAAAATAGTGCGGTGCCTGCCCAGTAACCTACAGATATGGAGTATGTTATATGAACCGATTCGACGTAGAACTGTGGACGCTAGAGTGCAAACAAACACACAAACAAACCCATGCAGTCAGCCATCCATCCATCCACAAACAGAGTAACATACTTGCCGAAATCGGAGATTCCGGCAAGTAACAAACACACAAACACATCCACGAACAGAGCAACATACTTGCCGAAATCTTTAGATTCCGGCAAGTAACAAACACATCCACAAATCCACGAACGAACCAACATACTTGCCGAAATCTTTAGATTCCGGCAAGTAACGAGAGGCCATAGGCCACACACTTGCCGGAATGACTGACCTTTCATGCAGTAGTAGGCCTAGATCTACTAGATCTGTATAATGCGATTGTTATACCTAAAAGATGCATCCGGTCTGATTTTTCCCAAAAGAGCCCAAAGTAGGCCTATATTTAAATTCATCCATTGTGCAGTGAAACACGCTTTTTGGCTGTAGTTTTGTTCGAAATAATCGGATCAACTTGATATTTTGTGTGTATTAATTGAGCGTCATGCCGTAATTTTTCACCAAATTTCAGAGCTCTATCTCAAAAATTGAGAAAGTTGACAATCTAAGTCAACGTTAAATTTCAGTCGGAAATGGGATCAAGTACATTTCAACAAATTCAGGGCTTTTATCGTGTTTATGCCCATACAGAATGAACCCATATTGCGTTGATTTAGAGTCAGAAGGCATAGTCTGTGTGCATTAATTAAATATGTTTATTCTGAAGCAATATATAACTCCTACATCAAATAAAAGTTGTTGTTTTTCGTGTAGACTCTGAAATTCCATATTGGGGCCGAAATTTAACATTGGGTTAGATTGCCAACTTTCTCAATTATTGAGGTAAAGCTCTGAAATTTGGTGAAAAATTACGGCATGATGTCCAATTAATACACACAAATTTCCAAGGCGATCCGAGCATTTATAGCAAAAACACGGCCAAAAAGTGTGTTTCACTGATGGATGAACAAGAATTTAGTCCCAAAGAACGTCTCTGCTCCACAGAGCGCCTATCGATTATACACTGTGGTGTTGCCTTGGCTACGGCTTAGTAGCGTTCGTTCGGCTATGCTTGAACGACTGCAGCAGCCCTCGAAACAGATTTTCAGCAGTGATGCACGGAGACTTCTTTCGGTAGGGAACTTTTTGTTTTGTTTTGGTCACAAACTTCGAGTTATCATGCATTAAATTTGTCATTTGTGGTATTAATACAAACACAGTATGGGCGCGTAAGTATCATAGATCATGTTCCCGTATCTGAATTCGAAATTCGAACGTTTTAGGTATGTAAACATTGAAAAAAAAGATGCGTAATTTCCGACCGCATGTGGGGCCATCACCGCCATGCGTGCGGCCGAGTGCAAGCAGTGCCTGCATGGCTCGTTGCCCCCATTTTACCAGCGCGTCCATTCACTTTTGCTCGGAGCACATGTCGAATCTATAGATATATTTGGGAAATGGAAATACCTCTGGCCCCGAGGTGACGTTGGGTAAATAGATTTACAGTAAATTGATGATGTTTGAACTGTGTAATACAAGGGTGCGACCATCATCTACTGGTGAGTGGCGTAACCCCCCCCCCCCCCCCCCTCCTCTCCCCATAACTTTGGGACAAATTAAATGCTTGCCAATACTATCATTTATCATGTGTATTTCCAAAATGTTAATTTGGAGCGGAGGTTTCGAGACTCTCATTGAACAGACCACCCCCCAACTTTCACACTGTGGTTGCCCTCTTGTTGTGTACAGTGTCGATAATGTACTCATTGTCAGAAAATAAATGTGATACAATTTGTCTTGTTGTTTCTCCTGGATGAAGTATTTGATTGTGAATTGACATTGCTATTTTGCTGATAACCTATTGCCGTGGCATTACGTCCGTCGTCCGTCCGCCGTTGTCAACGTTTTCAGGTGACTTTGAATTTGAACTTTGGCCTTATTTTCAAGGTCAGAGAACAAAATGATTAATATATCGCAGAATTCTCTTGATCTTGAATTTTAACTTGAACCTATTTTTTTTTCCTGTTAATGCATAAGACTCCTATGTACCCTTCCTTGAAATTCACCTTTGACCTCATTTTCAAGGTTAGAGGACAAAGTGATTAATATCTCAGTTATTTTTTACTTTAGAACTTGAGAATCAATTGTGAACATACAGGAAGTGTTATCTGCCGAATATTCTGATGACCTTCAATTTGACATTTATTTCATTTGAAATGTCATCGATATATCTTATTTTTGAATTTCAAGCTTGGTAATTCATTGTGGATATCACAGAAAATGATGTACATGTATACTGAATATTCTGGTGACCTCGAGTTATACTAGTAACTTTATTTTCAAGGCTACGGGACAAAATAGCTATAATATAATTATTGTCCGGTTACCTTTCTTAGCCCTTGGGCTAATCTTAAAAAATGACTACCATTTTTGACAATAAGCAGCCAATTTCTTTTAATTTTCTTGTTCAATTCCTCAAAAACTGTCTGACATCCTTTGAGATTTTTGTTTTAAAAGATTCCCCTAATGTGATGTGATGTGTAGAAATTTCGTTGCCCTTGAATCACCGGTCTGCATGTGGCCGCCTGATTTTTCGACGGGTCAGCAAAAAAAAAAAATGTTTTGCTCCAAATCGAGTCACTTCATTATGAGCCATTTCCAGCAAAAAAAATTAAAAACGATGTTCGCCTATGAATTTGTTTTTTTACTTTTCATCTAAATTCCAAATTTTATCCACTTTTTTCTTCAAAATGGGAGCTGTATGGAGTAAAATCACAGCACATTTCAAGATGGAGCCTAGATATTGGCACATTCAAATGGAATATCATATATTTTGGTTTCAGTGGTAACTTTGAATATGTCCACCAATTACTTTGTGAGGTTAGAACTTTTTAGTTTACCGGACCTATGGTCTGATAACCTATTGGCATGGCGTTGCGCCCGTCATTTATCTTTTATGTTTACTGGCGAATTTTTTTCTGAATTTTTGCACAAAAATACATAAAAATAATTGAAGGAGGAGGTATTTTTTAGTTTTTGGATTTTCACATTTTTTTTTCAAAATGGTGGCTGTTTTCGACGAAAAATGCCTGATTTTGGACTTTGGCAGCCATTTTCTCAAAATCTGTTCAGTAACTTTTTTTTCTTTTTAATACATAACACTCCTCTTGTGTACTCCTTTGATATCTATAAATTTCATTGCGCTTAAATCGCTCGAAGTGGGCCATTTTGGCCCAAACTCGGTCCAAATGGGATTTCCATTTTAAATGTTAAATTCCCCTATGCTTTATAGTGGGACACATTATGCCTAAGATCTCACTTAATATTGAGACTAGAGACTAGAAATCAGTTGTGAACAATAGGAAATGATATATGCTGAATATTATCGTGACCTTGAATTTGACCTCTGACACATTTTCAAGGTCAGATAAAAAAAGGCTTATATCTCGCCTATTATCGACTATACAGCTTAGGAATCAATTGAGGTCATATAGGAAATGATATATGCTGAATATTCTGATGACCCTGAATTTGACCTTTGACCCATTTTTCAAGGTCATAGGACAAAATGGCTTATATCTCACTTATTATCGACTCTACAGCTTAGGAATCAATTGTGGAGATATAGGAAATGATATATACTGAATATTCTGATCACCTTAAATTTGACATTTGACCTCATTTTCAAAGTCACAAGAAAAAATGGCTAATATCTCACTCACTATCGATTTTACAGCTTATGAGTCAATTGTTGACATATATGATATATACTGAATATTCTTGTGACCTTGAATATGACCTCTGACCTCATTTTCAAGGTCCAAAGACAAACTGGCTCATATCTTGCTCCTTGTTTTGTATGGCTTGAGAATCAATTGTGTGCATATAGAAAATGATATATACTGAATATTTTGATGACCTTGAATTCGACCTTTGCCTTCTTTTTCAAGGCCACCGCACAAAATAGCTAAATCTCTCTGATTATTGAATTTACAGCTTAGCAATCAACTGTGGACATGATATATGCTTAATATTATATACGCTCAATATTGAATTTGACCAGTGACTTGGCTAAGATCTGAAATATTAAATATTTTGCGGTAACCTATCTTTGGCCCTTGGCCTAATTTTTTGCTTGTTTTGGTTTTCTTATTTTTGGACTTTGGCAACCATTTTCTCGAAAGCCGTGGGATCCGCTATCATACTTTTTCAAAAGATTCCTTTTATGTACCTTCACTATGTGCGTAAGTTTCGTTGCCCTTGAGTCGTCGATCTGCGCGTGGCAGCCATTTTGGCAGCATAGCGCATACACTCAAATACACATACCCATGACATTTGGTGAATGTTGTCACCTGATAGAGGTGAAAACATGGTGACTTTATGATATGACTAGAATGATCATAATGCAGTCGTGAGTGCAATGAATTCATTTGAGGATATCAGCCATGTGGTTGTCTACGACCTATTCCTTGGAAAATATGCATACCTAGGTATTTTGATACACGAATAGAACACTTGAATAAGATGACTTTATATATTCACTAGTTTACCGTTTAGCTCAGTGCCCCCAAGTTGGCTGATGCAATGGAGTTTTGCTTTGTTCTTTTTCCAGGTCACTGTCCCAGGCTTTCCTGGTGCTGTTTCGTGCGTGTCGCGTGAGTTCTTGCTTGACTGGTCTTGTTGAAGCACTCTCTAACTTGTTTGCTATTATTGTCATTTCACATTTTATAAAAACATCAGGAAATGAACAATTGTGTATGGTTATAATTGATGTTTCCTATGGTGACCTCATTAATCAATTCTGAGCAAGTAGTATAATTTTAATGAAGTATAAGTAAGTAGAAATATAATTTGATGTTATTCGATACTGAGGTACAACCATTATAAAAAAGTTGTTAACTGGTAATGGTGATGATGACAACATATCTTGTGTCATTGTTGCAGGAGTTCCAGCCTTAGCTGACTGCAGTCGTGGTCCACTCCAGTCTGTGGGCGTATTTCCAGTTCCTCTGTTGTAAGATACCTTGCTCGAATTTACTGTTTGTAGTAGCGTTGTGTTGTTGGAATTGTTTGCACAAAGTTTTGTTACAATACAGTATTATTATAAAATGTTTGTATGGAGCACCGTCAACATTTTCAGCATTATCTTGGACAGTTTAAGCAATTTTAATTTCAATAAAGTTCATATAAGTAAGTGCATTATCATTGTATCATGTTACCCTTACTAAGTTATAACCAATTATTATGGTGATGATGAAAGCATATCTTGTTTCATTGTTGCAGGAGCCAGCTTTAGCTTCCAGTCTGACTACAGTCCTGGTCGTTCCCAGTCCGACTACAGTCCTGGAGGCAGATTGTTCGGCTGTCGAAAGATACCGTTTTCTCACTTGCTGTAGGTGTTAAAAATGTGTTGACCCTTTCACTGTCAATTGAAAATTTTAACTCAATTTTTTTAGAAAAGTACAGCCACCAGTACACGTTGTAGAATTTGTTGTACTATTGACAGATCTATTAGTGTATTTATCAAACTGTATACAATTTTAGATAAATTAAAAATTTGCATATAGCAATAATATTCATTGTATTTCTGATCCATACTGCAAACATAACTGATCTAGTACCTAATTTGTCCAAAATCTCCTGTGGCAGTTAAGGGTTTAAGGTAGTGTCAACCATGTAGGATAATTGTCCCATCACATAGAGCTACAGTAATGGAGAGAAACAGCTTGGCTTTTACATAACTAGATTAGTTTTCGAGATATACACATGTTAGTGTCTGGAACCAGGTTTGAAGGTTTGCAGCTCAGTAAAGTCAGCTTAAGTCAATTTATTTTTTCGAGTGATCATGTTTTGTGCAATATCAAGCATGCGAAAGAGGTAAAAATCAGAGATTTCAACTCGTGAAAATTTGGAAGTTTCCAGTTGCAGTAGGCAATATTTTAAACAATGTTTCATGGCAGGACAATGTTCCCCATTGCTAGGGACACTGCTAAGTTTGACGGAAACATTGTCAACGGTTGATTTTCCAATCAGCTGCCGGGATTCTATTATCCAATGATTGGTTAAATACATCAACTCAAATATACTGTAATTTGCAAAGCTGAATAAAAGCATCTTGCTACATGGTTCGTGCCATGAACACTTCTTATAATAGTTAATAAGGTACCAGATATTAGTCTGAAATCAGCATATCTCGAGGACAATTCGATCGAGAACAACATCTGTGCAATACTGCAATAATCTTACATGTTAGACCCTAGGAAATATTTGGACAATAAAGTCTTACTACAGTTAAGAACTAATTATAAATGTGTTTACGGAACTCAGTATTTTCAGTTTTTTGGCAGTATCTCGAACACAATTTTGACTGAGTTACTATACTGTGAACAAACTATTCTTGCAGGACAGTTATTTGTTGATTTTGTGGTAGCATAAAAATACTAAATTAAATTCACGTGAAATTATATTCTATAGTAAAGTTGTATTCTGTATGGATCACAAATATAAATCCTTGCAAAACACATATACATTACAAAACTTAAATTGAGGCCCTGCACAAATAGTTTGTTCATATTATGTATGATTTTTGCTTTAATGTTGTTTTTTTTTGTCTTTCAGGTCCTGCTGAACTACAAATTAAATACTGATACTCAATCTGAAACACTTTGGAAACACTACTTGCATAACTTTGGAAACACTTGCCTTACTTTGGAAACACTTGCCTTAATTTGGAAACACTTGCCTTAATTTGGAAACACTTGCCTTAATTTGGAAACACTTGCCTTAATTTGGAAACACTTGCCTTAATTTGGAAACACTTGCCTTAATTTGGAAACACTTGCCTTAATTTGGAAACCCGTGCTGTCTTACTCATCCTGTTATAGTCCATCCTGTAATAGTCCATCTTTTCATGCTGATTGATCACTCATTGACCATTGTTCATTGTCTCATTCCTCGTATCATTATCACAAAAGTGGTTGATCTCTATATAGCACTACATTGTGTGCATTTGGTCCAGTAAAAACACCACTGAACGAATTCTGATTTTGAAAAATTATAACTTCACTGAATTTTCGTGTCAAAATATTTTGCAAATCTTGGCAGTGAAGTTTTTGCTTGGTATCTGATATTTTTGTGATATAGACACCAAGATTGTTCCATTTATTCTGTCGACAAGATTAAATTGAACTGCAAATTTATAGTTATCTGGGAAATCTATATTTCTATATTTGAATTATTCAACTGTGTATTTAAATCGTGCAAAATAAAGAAAAAAAGTCTGTGTCAAACAGTGAAATATATAAATGTAAACTAACCTTGTTATCTCTACACTAAGGAGAAATATTGATATAAGCTTGTGTTGATTTTCATTATATGTTATATAGTATTTGGTTGTATAGTGCAGTAGACAACTGTGCAAAGTGCACAACCTGCTGGCCGTGGACAAGTGATCTGCATCTCGTCAGAGGAACACCAAAATACTGGAATTAAATTAGTGTATTTGTGGTGACTGTCATATTGTACAGGATATTGTATTTTTGCCAATAAATGTTTGTGTTTACGTTTCGTGAGTGATCAATAGGGCAACTGAATCCATTCTGATTTTAATAAACGAAAATCTTCAGACATATAGTGGAAGCGTTAATCATTTTTAAAACTCAAATTCTTGGTTGTGTCATATTGATTGACTGGTGTTGAAAAGATTATTAAATTCATCCAACATTCGTCAGACTCTGTCCCATTTATATTACGATCATAACGTTCCATAAATATTTTAGCTGGGGACTTTTGTATATAACTTGTGAATTATTCGACTATTTGTATCTTATCTCATTCTGTGATTGATTGACTACATGCACTTATAGTTCGTGCCGATAATATCGGAGAGAAAAAACGAACAACATCAGGAATTTGATTTGTTTAGTTCTTGAATCATCTTCAAAAGCTTCTTTTGATACCAATAGGAATATTCCGTGAACTTTATTATTGTGCTTGGACCTGAATGTTTATCATTTTCGAAGTAACGCTGTAGAGCACGCCTATTTTGGATTGACTATTTTGAATTATATTCACTTTGAAGTATAAAATTGCAACAGAAAACTAGTACAAAACCGCAAGAAAAATAGTTGTTTTCTATAACAAATAAATACAAACAAGTACTATACATTTGTACCGTGTGGATATCAGAGTTTGTGTCAAAGTTTGTATACTTAACTCTGGTGATCCTATCAAGAGGTGTGTTGCATACTAATCCAAAAGTATTAGCTGAGACCACTTATTGTGTATCGCACCAGAATATAACAACAGATACATTAGATACAGAGCTAAATCTTTTACTGAGAAAAATGCCAAAACGCAAGAGTGACGCACAGCGGAGGAAAGAAATGAAGGAGAGAATGAGAATGAAGCGAGAACAAGAAACTATAGAACATCATAAAAACAGACTTGAACAAGAACGGAAAAGTAGATTAGAAAAACGGTTGAGTGAAACGCCGAAACAAAAGCGGCAGAGACTTGACAAACAAAATGATATCCAGAGAGATTCACGAGAGAAAGAAACACCAAAACAAAAGCGGCAAAGACTCGACAAACAAACTAATATCCAGAGAGAGTCACGAGAGAACGAAACACCAAAACAAAAGCGGCAGAGACTTGACAAGAAAATTGAAATCCAGAAAAAGTCATTCGATAATGAAACACCAGATAAGAAGCGGCAGAGACTTGACAAGAAAAGGGAAATCCAGAGAGAGTCACAAAAGAATGAAGCACCAAAAAAAACGCGACAGAGACTCGATAAACAGATTGAAATCCAGAAAAGGTCACTAGCGAATGAAACACCAGAAAAGAAGCAACAGAGACTTAACAAGAAAAAGTGTATTCAAAAAGTAACGCGAGAGAAACAAAACAGTGAAGATAAATCTGTAATTTCAAATTTTCTCAAGAAGGTCAAAGACTCCGCCAACTATATTTGCTGTTCATGCCATCGATTACTATTCAGGATGACTGTCACTCGCCTGAATGAACAAAAGTATAAGAAAGCTAATAAATCACTTTTGAATGAAGTTCTGTCATTCCGACTCAAGTCTTATGATGGCAATGAATGGATTTGCAGAACATGTGATTTGACTCTAAAGAGAGGCAAGCTACCAGCACAAGCAAAGGCCAACAACTTATCACTGGTAGAACAACCACCTGAATTACAAGATCTCAACCCACTGGAAGTAAGACTTCTATGTCAGAGAATACCATTCATGAAGATGGTTGCCCTACCTAGAGGCAAACAACATGGAATTCATGGTCCAGCTGTGAATGTGCCGGCAAAACTGGACGCAGTGTGTCAGCTATTGCCAAGACTGCCATCAGAGTCACAAATCTTACCGATGAAGCTCAAAAGACAATTGAAGCATTCTAGTCATTACATACATGAACATGTTAGACCTGATATATTGATGAATGCACTGAGATGGTTAAAACAAAACAACCCTCATTATAGCATGATACAAATAAATGACAATTGGGCTGAGGACAGTGCGAAAGATAACCTCGGTCTATGGCAAGCAATGAGTTTGGACGCTGAAGCAGTCTTTGAAAAAAATGAGAAAACAGTTAAAAAAGGTACTAATTATGGACATAACAAAGTACCTAACACAAATGATGACGAACCGCCTCCTGGAACATCAAGTGTCAACATTTATGAAGTTGTATCTATGTCTGACATCCGAACGTCGAGTCGAAACGATTATGAGAAACTAGGCATGCTGGCAAGGCGAAGTAACATGAACATAATAGATGTGCCCGGAGATGGAAATTGTATGTTTTATGCAATTTGGTATCACCTTGAACGGCTAGGTGTAACGGATACTAATCCAACTCTGTTGCGTACAAAAATATCTGAGTTCATGCAACAAAATCGAGACTGTTATATTGATTTCATAGCAACAAGGATTGCAAACCAAGATTTGTCAAACGCTGACACTGAGCAACCCACAGCAGAAGACATGGTTATCAATGAAATACTAGATCGAGATTCACAAAGAGAAATCCAATGGGTCCGGTATCTTAATGAACTTGAGAACGGAAACCTTTGGGGTGACAATATCATACTGCAAGCCATCGCTGACATGTACCTTTTGACGGTGAACATTCACGCAACTACATCTGACTCAATAATAGTTGTGACACCAAAGACTAGAGACAGCAATATGCCCGTGATTGATCTCGGATTGATTGCACAGTCCCATTATGTGATTTTTGATCCATGCGTTTCAACTGTCAATGTCAATGAGATCGAAAGATGCCCTTCAAATGTGGACAGTGATGAAGACACTGATGAACTAGCGGCTGAAGATGAACATGCTTTCGAAGAAGCTTCGAAAGTGCGTGGTCTGCCTTATGAAACAAGCATGGTACATGAAGATCCCGAACTACTCAACACACTGATCAGTGTAGCACCAGCAGAAGGCCAGAAACCAATGCCCCTTCTGAGCGACCCTAACTTTGAGGAACTCTCAAATCCAGACAAATATCCAGATGGCTCCAATGCAATGACAGCCGAACGCCCCTGTCAACTGACCCCACGAAGATATTTTAACCAAAGAATATTAGATTTTGATGGTCGGTTCGGAGCAATTGAGTATATCCTGAGTGCACAATATGCCACTGAAAGCAAACAAGTTACGAGTGACATCAACCACTATATTTTTAGAAGAGCTAGTGGGAAGCATTTTCAAGGAAAACAACTGCTGGGATGGTTAAAAGTGTTGAACAAATGAAAGGTTTCGTGAAAGCAGATCATGCATATAAAATGTTGAAAAATGTGCGAGGAACACCAGCTTACTTCCAGACTGTTTTTTATGACGTGTTAGCTATGGTTCGTCAGCTTGGAATACCAACATGGTTTTTCACTGTATCTGCTGCTGACATGCAATGGCCAGATGTTATTCAAACGATAGCCAGACAGTTTGGAACACATTTGACTGATCAAGATGTGAAAGAGTTGTCCTTTGTACAAAGAGCACAATGGCTCAGACGGAACCCAGTTACTGCTGCAAGACAGTTTCAGTATAGATTGGAACTTTTGTTCAAGGATGTTATCAGGTCCAATGCTCAGCCGCTAGGAGAAATTGTTGACTATGTTATTCGAATTGAGTTTCAAGCTCGTGGTTCTCCACATGCACACACTCTATTGTGGGTGAAAAATGCACCAAAGATAGACATTGATTCTGATGAAGAAATTGTGTCTTTCATAGACAAGCATATTTCCTGTGAAATTCCTGACAATGACACTGACGTTGGAGAGCTAGTGAAGAACTTGCAGACACACACGCATTCGTCTTACTGTAAAAAAAAGGGACATTGCAGATTCAACTACCCACGACCACCGTGTTCACAAACAATCATTGCAAGAGAACCAGATGACCCAGATACTGCAAAGTGTAAGGAGGAGAAAGCCGCAGATATTCTGAGGAAAGTGAAGGACGTCATGTGTGATGAGACCACACCAAAAGACAGTAACCTGACTGACATTCTACAAAAAGCTGAGTTATCTCTAGAGGAGTACAATGGAGCATTACATGTGTCACAGAGGGGTACACACCTGATTTTGAAGAGATCATTAGAGGAAACTTGTGTAAATGCTTACAACTCCACTGTATTGAGGGCTTGGCAGGCAAACATTGATGTACAGTACATCTTTGATGCATATGCCTGTGTTATGTACGTAGCAGCATATATGACGAAAAGTGAGAAAGGTATAGGGGAACTTCTGAAACAAGTATGTAAAGAGCATAAAGATCAGGAAATCAAGACTATGCTGCGACGTGTGGGTTCGACTTTCCTCAATAAACGTGAACTCAGTGCACAAGAAGCAGTGTATCGAATATTGTCAATGCCGATGAAAAAATTCAGCAGAGAAGTCCTCTTTGTTAACACTGATCAAAAGTGTGAAAGAGCAGCAGTTTTGAAGCCACAAAAGGAACTTGATGAACTGGAGGAGTCTGATGAGAATATCTTCCAAAGTAATATTATCGAAAGGTATTCACTAAGACCAGACTGCATTGAAAACATGTGCCTTGCAGATTTTGCATGTAATTACAAAGTGACTTATGTAAATCCAGATGATGCCACGGATGACAGTGTTCCTGTTGTGTTAGAAGTTGAGGAGCAAGTGGACGATCGAGAAGGACTCCCGAAGCATATCCGCTTGAAAAACTCTGCTGGTGTTATGCTGAAGCGAAAACGTGAGGCAGTTATCAGGTTTCACAAATTCAGTGTGACTTCTATCGAGCGAAGCTGATGCTATACCTTCCATGGAGAAATGAAGAAACTGATCTGTTGGCCCAGTATCCTGATCATGCATCACACTATTTTGCAGTGAAAGAGTCTATCCGTCTGAATGAAACGAAATTCACAGAAAATTTGGAACTGATAGAACAGGCTGTGGAGAACAATGAACGATATGGACCACCAGAACATGTTTGGGCAGATATCGCACCTGGTGCCGAGCATGAAAACTTGCAAGACGTGAATGAAGGCATTGATGTAGAGAGAGACGTTGACCAGGAGGATCTTGATGATAATGCCGCTATGATAGAACAGGCAGATGTCAAACATACCTCAGAAATTGTTGCAAGATATCAAGCAGAGTCTGAAAAAGAAACACTTGAAGAAGATGAATATCGTCGAATGGTTCGAGAACTGAATAACAAACAAGCCGAAATTGTGTTTTTCAACAGAAAATGGTGCAAGGAAACAGTGGTTGCTCTGAGAGAAAACAAGCCTGTTAAACCATATCACATATTCCTAAGTGGACCCGGCGGTGTTGGAAAATCACACGTGATCAAACTTATCCAGTCAGATACCAAGAAACTGTTGCGAATGTTACATAAAATAAAGCCATGTGATATCACTGTACTTTTACTTGGGCCGACTGGTGTTTCTGCTTTCCAGATTCGAGGAATGACCATCCATTCTGCACTATTGCTCCAAACGAAAAAATATGGATGTGATCAGCTTTCATTTGAGAAACTGAATAGTTTGCGATCAATTTTTGAGAATCTTCACTTGATTATCATTGATGAAATTTCTATGGTAGGATCAGACATGTTACTGGACATCCACAAACGACTCGAGAAGATCAAAGGTGAGACAGGAGAATCAGTGTTTGGAAATGTATCAGTCCTGGCAGTTGGAGATATGTATCAACTTCCACCTGTCAAACAGGCTAACATTTTTCAACCTGTGCGTGACCCAGTTGAGCGGCTGAGTGGCAATATATGGAAAGATAATTTCAGTCTGCACGAATTAGATGAGGTGATGCGACAAAAAGATGACAGTACTTTCGCTGAAATGCTTTGTCGAGTTAGAATAGGAAAACACACTGCAGACGATATAGCGATGTTGAAATCACGTTCAATAACTGAGGAAGACTCAACATATCCACATGATGCATTACATGTCTTTGCTTACAACAAAGATGTTGATGACCGGAACATGAAGAAACTCAGAGATTTGGAGCCCAATGACAAAATGCTTTCTTATATCCATGCCTCAGATGACAAAACTGACAGTACTGGTCAACTTAATTTAGATAAAATACACACATCCACAAAACGCTCGGAAACAGCAGGGTTGCACACAGTCCTGATTTTGGCTGAAGGCGCAAGGGTCATGTTGACATACAATGTGGACACGGCTGACGGTCTTGTGAATGGTGTACTCGGAACAGTGGAACAAATTGTGAAACATGCCAATGGAAAAGTGCAGGTAGTCTTGGTCAAGTTCGACAATGACACGGTTGGACGAAATGCCATAAGTTTGAGTCAATGGAAACAAGAATACCCAAACGCAGTCCCAATAAAGAGACATGAAGGAAGGTACGAGAAAGGGAATAAGAAAGGTGCTCAAATTGCTAGAAGACAGTTTCCTCTCACGTTGGCCTGGGCAGTGACTATCCACAAATGTCAAGGTCTCACAGTCAATAAAATAGTGGTCAATATGAAAGGAGCGAAGCGTTTCGGGAAAGGACAGGCATATGTGGCATTCAGTCGTGTAAGGACCTTGGAAAGTTTATTCATAGTCAATTTTGAAGCCGCCGGAATAAAAGCCAATGACAAAATGGAAATGGAAATGGAAGATATGCGCCAGAACGAAATTCCTGAAGACGACTTGAAGTTGATGAGTGTCACAAGACCTGACTGGAAAACTATAGGACATTTGAATGTGCGATACTTCCTAAAAAATCTCCCTGATTTACTCAGCGACAGAGTCAGTAATATACTACAATTTGTCGATGTCATGTGCTTCACAGAAACATACTTGACTACTGAGCACAATATCAATGTTTTCTGTGAAAAGTATGGGTACAAGACGTTCAGACAGGATGTTCCATCTACTGATGCACACGACGGTCTCCATGGCATTATGGTTTGTGCAAGAAATGAACTGCAAGGTAGAGATATCACGCCTCGAAACACAAAAGGCATAGAATGCAAAGCGGTAGTTTTTGAAACAGTTCAACTGACTATTGTTCTTGTATACAGAAAACCTTCTTTTCAGTTGTCAAGTTTCCTAGACAAGTTTAGAGTTGTTTTATTAAATCTGCCTCTTGACACACCAGTAGTTGTTCTAGGCGACTTCAATGATGATCTAAGTGACAGGAGAGAAAGCAAACTAACAGATCTGATGACGGAACTAGGGTTCAAACAGCTTGTTACAAAACCAACTACGGACAGGGGCACATTGATTGACCACTTATACTACAATAGATATAAATCCAATGATACTATTATTGATGTATATGACACCTATTTTTCTGATCATGACACAACATTTCTTTCAGTAAAGCTTCGATGAACCCATTCTACAATGCTTCAGTCAATCCTTGCTACATGTATGAAGCTTCCAATAACAATTTTAAGCACAATATTATCAAACAGAGACGAAAGTGCTAGTGCATTTCCATTTCTGTAAGCCATAACATTGTGAACTCGAAAACCTGAGAAAAAGCGAATGGTTCAAACATGGTTCAAAGACTACAGCAACCTGGCATTGATATGAATAAGACACAACTTCATTGAAATCATAAGCAAAAGATACAATGTACCATGTTTACACTAAGTCCGACTGTCTAACGTGACATTAAGATTGACGGAATAAGTATGAATAGTGAGATTACCTGGACAAGATAACGTTTTGGATTGTGGCAACCATAGTGCAATACACACAATTACAGAAGTTTGAGTTAGGATCTCAATCTTCCAAAATCAGAAAGATATTCTTTTCATATCAACTGCCGAAGAATTCTATAACCCGCAAACCTTAATACCTCGAGTTATGTCCATAACATTGAAAAATCTTATGCATGCTATCCCACCATAGCAGCTATCAACTATCAACCATTGCAGTGGTAAATCTTGTAAATTCTAACCCATCATCATAAAATTGCATTGGACTCTCTTTACTATTATCTAAACCTCGAGTACAATTGTCTCATGCATGCTTTTAACACTTCTCGAACATATAGGTACAATACCATGGACATTCAATAACGACCTATTGACATTTATCCGAACCGTGCATAGGACAAATACATGCTTTTGCACATTTTCGATCATTTCCTTGCTGTTATTATTATAAATCACTGAGTATCATATCAACACAACGACTTCATGAATTGCTTTTGGAACATTGTGAATATTGTCAATGCGAGCTGCATGGTCTGCTTTGAAGTTCTTTTCAGAATATATTCCATACTATAGATGGCATGAACAGTTACTTGGTAAGATATATCTGTACATGTACACATGGACTCACAATAAGGTTATCAAATCCCAAACTGAAACGATAGTTTCGAAGTGAAACGACAAGTCAATCCAAATTTTTAGCGGGGGAGGAGGTGGGGGGGGGTGGGGGGGGGGAGTCTGAGAACTTCTGAAGTTGTGCAATCGACACTGACGTTTAAAATATATTGTTTTTTTATTTGGTCCAGTTAAATCGCTGTTGAAGGGGGGGGGGGGGGACTTTTATACTTGTACGTGCTATGTGCTATCGATGCTCTTGTCTCAAAATGTTAATGAATATCCCAAAGGCGATATTCAGTATGTGGACCTGTTATGTCACAGCAGATAACTATGTGGGGATGGTCGTGCAAAATTGAGAGAAATAATGACATTGTTTTATTCGTAGTGATACATTATTGTATGCTCATTCATAATTTAAGCTACGCTGTTGACCAATTATTGATTATGGATATTTATATTGTTGAGAATTTGCGTGATATGTCACAGTTTCATCCAATGTCGCTTTGTTTTCAATTCTAACAGTGATTCACCAAAATTTGAAGTTTTAAAACAAAATGTGAATGCTCACTGCTGTGTCTTATATATCAGTGTATACACTGTTGTCATGAGTTATGAATATTGTTCTTGGTACATATATGTTCGAAATCGAATAATATTGTAGTATCGCATTTTATATAGAAAATCCCAGATTCATTCCAATGATTTTGATGTCACTGGTATTAGGCCAAAAATGTAGTACATGATTCTGATTAGGCGCACATGTCACTCGAAAAGCCGAGCATCACTTTTTAAAAAAATCATGCGCATCCCTTTCTGAGAGCCTATTTCCTTGATAGTTAACTGACATTCGTACATGATAATTTACCAGAAGTTGTGCATTTTACACTCATGTTTATGGGGATTTTTATTCCCCTGAAATTGATGAGGTGGGTGGGTGGGGGGGGGGGGTTGATATGACCATTGATCTATCATTCGCTGGAATGTGAGGTCAGATTGTATGGTGTGTAATGTCAAAGACATTAAAAGACATACGTTTTTTATATTTGTATATAATTGATGCTCATATCTTGAAATGTTTACGAATACATGTCTCAACTGTGATAAGTGGTATATATGAATTTAGTATGACACAACTGATAACATTGTGAGGATGGTCATGCAAAAATGAGAAATAATAACAACATTGTATTGTTCGTGAGGAAACATAATTGTATGCTGACATAACTATAAGACTATCGTTTTCCTGTAGTTGGTTGCCTATGTCATTATGCTTGAAATTTTAAATTGTCAAAGATACAAGAGATAGTCACTGTTCTCAACATGTCATTGACATTGGCAGTATGTACATATTGGATATATG
Organism: Terebella lapidaria; assembly: GCA_949152475.1. Classification (NCBI taxonomy): domain Eukaryota; kingdom Metazoa; phylum Annelida; class Polychaeta; order Terebellida; family Terebellidae; genus Terebella; species Terebella lapidaria. The sequence goes on along the minus strand of OX424559.1, from coordinate 8,989,965 downwards.
CAGATATATGGCATAACTTAGGATGCAGCGCCAAGTGCTGTATGGGCATCAGAAATATTGCATTTTTGGTGAAAGAGTTAGGTATCTATGTATATTTGTGATGATTTGATATCAATAACATATCTGTTGTGATTCGCTTACTGACCATGTACGTTAAAGCTGCACATATAAATTATAGCATGCTTTGACATATTATCAATATTTTTCCGTATATGCGTATGTTGTATGCGTATATCTATGCGCATATTACCTAAAACTATAATGTAAGTCAATCCAATTGTTTAGCGAGCGTAGGGGACGGGAACTTCTGAGGTAGTGCATTCGATACTGACGTTTAAAATATATTGCCTTTTATTTGCTCTGCTGAAAGCGCTGTGGGAGGGACATATTTGTATATGTCATTGGTGATCTTGTTTCAACATCTTTACGAATATACCAAAGGCGATTTTGGTACATGGGCCTGCTAGGACAGAGCAGATAACGGTGTTGGGACGATCGTGCAAAAAATAGAGGAATATGTCCCCGAGGATACCATCAACTCAGTAGCGTTTTGGCTTGTGATTAGGTACTTATGTACTTGTCATATATCTATTCCATGGGGTTTGTTTCGGATTCTCTAAATTGTTTTCATAGGTTGTTGGGCAGTTGTGTACTAATTCCATCAGGTGTACAGTAGAAACAACTACATTTACCACACTGTCTGCCCCTGATGACGCCAGTGTGTCTTTTGATAAAGCAATTGGTCGGGCTTTGTTTCTGTTGCAAAATGTTGTATTTTATGTTTGTTATTGGAATCATCAAAATTTGGATGTATTGGTGGTGATAGATTGATACTTACATTTACATTGTTTTATTCATGGTGATACATTAATGTATACTGAATTATGACCTTCGTTTTTCCCTGGTTTATTGTTATCATGCTTCACATTATGAATTTTTCAAAGATTCAAGATATAGTCACTGATGCAAGATATATCATCATTTCATTGACAAACTAGTAGCGGTTTGTATATATTGTGTTTATACATGTATCTGGTTTTACATATGGCGGATGTATATTTTTGGTGAAAGGTTTAGGAATCTATGTATGGGCCTATTTATAATGTTCTAATATCGACAATATTTCAGTTGTTATTCGGGCACAAACATGTCACTCTACATTACAGCTGGATATATCTGATATAGAATAGTATGTTTTACCCTGCAGTAGTGTTACATAATCAAGTGTTGTGTCAAATAATTTATAATTTTATCTACCCTATCAACCAATTATGGATTATGGATGAATGTATGTTTGAGAATTTGCGTGATATGTCACAGATGCAACTACTGTCGCTTTGTTTTCCAATTGAAGTTTTAAAACAAAATGTGAATGCTCGATACTATGTGTTATTCATTTGTGTATCACCTGTTGACATGAGTTGTGAATATTGTTGTCGGTACATGTATGTTCAATGCAAATTCAATGTCGGATAATATTATACTATCGCATTTAAACTACCCCAAATTCCTCGATCTGCCAGTCTTATCAGCCTGATCCATACATATTTAATACATGCGCTTAGCCTAGTGTTTTACTGAGTCGTTACATGTAGTACTGCTTTTGTAATGTAGGAGAATATTAATTCAAGTGTTATTTGTTACCGATTTCAAAATAAAACATTGAGCACATTATTGCTTTCGATGTGATTTGTATCATGGACAGAAGTTCACGAGATTGAACTCGAAAATGCACGAATGTGTTGAAGATACAAAATGTAACTTTTTTGCACACCTCCTAGATTGTGTATATAATTAAAATGCTGAATAAAATATAAAGGTTTAGTCTTGTCATTTATTATGAATTAGAAATATAGGAAGATGTTCTGCCAAATAACAATTGTGCCAGGGCCCATTCGGGGTTCGCCCAATTTGGTAGTCAGCATTCCTACTAGCTCGTCTAGTGGGATATCCCTTTAGCTCACTTGGTAGAGTGTTGGACTACTGTTTGTGGGGTCCTGGGTTCTTTCGTACCCCCTCTCGTTCAAGTGGATTTTTCCGAACCCTGTAACACAATTGAAGTGGATCCTGTAGATTTTTATAAATTCAACATGTCATTACATTCTTCACTTTCAAAGATACGAAAATCACAATTAACCTTACTTTGAGATTAATGACAAACAAAACTAGGTAAACATTTGAAAACAATTAACCTTACTTTGAGATTAATGACAAACAAAACTAGTTAAAAATTGGAAAACCACTCTCCAGGAAATTCCAAACAAGATAGTACTTGAAAACGGTCAAACTCAAGTTCATTTTTTAAAATCAATTTTGAAATCAATCTGGGTCGTATGCTCTTGGGAAAAACATCACAAGCAATAGGTGTAAATACAAATATTGGTAACTAAAAGCGATTGGGAAGGCTATAGGGCATAAACTTATGTCTAAATACAAGAGTTGCTAGGCTATGTAAGTGTACTCATTATGGTTAGACTTTCGTGTTTCTATCCTCAATAGTTGCTGAGATCTAATTACCTACTGGATTGTTACTTGAGAGTCAATACATTGACCTTGACCAATGACTCAACCTTGAAATTTTGTGAGGCATAAGGACTCATCCCTACTTTTGATTTTGTTCACTGCCAGATTCTTACACGTATCATAGAAATGTCAATCGTATCAAAACGGATGATCTGATCAAGCTGAAAATAGCGTGGAGCATTGAAAGTCGGTACCAAAGTGCATCCGAGTTTCAAAATTGCAATCAACTAAATAATTTCGCACACCTGACACCCAAGATGTCTAAATTTCAGTCAAAATAACGTCTGATGCCATAATGACGTCGAATGACGTTAGATTCGAAATTTATTACATATTTGGAAAGTACTGTCAAATACCTTTCAAACAAACTACTACTCGATATATTCGCAAAAGGTCATGTCATTGTCATTTTTTAGGTCAACTTCGACCTCAGGTGCTTGCCAAGGCTATCGATCATAGGCCTTAGATGTAAATACAAAGGTTGCTTGACTAAGTGAGTACAACACTTTCGAGTGCAACACTTATATTCACTTTCGTGTTCACATCTCTCAGGGTTCTTGAAATATAATGGCATACATGGTTTTCATTTGCAGGTCAATATTGACCTGACTTTTGACATTCGACCTTGAAATTTTGTGGGACAAAAAAGTTATTTTTGGCTATAAAGTCGTGCACCATTAGAATTTTATGCACATTATTGATGCTTTTATCAACATGCACGGTTTGAAACATTCAATTTCACGCATAAAGGGACTAGTTTTGTCGCCATAGAATTGTCAATGACGTCATAACGAAATAACTGATTTAGCTAAAAATTGACATGCGGCATAAAGGACTGGCGTCACATCATTTGCAACCATCAGATAGAAAATCGGACGGGGTGACTTCCTAGGTCGAATATTCGACCTCATGCGAATTTCTAAAGGTCCAGGTCGAATGTCAAGGTCAAGGTCACAGATGATAGAACTCGAGTTTATCTACAATATGCACTTAGTTTGAAGTGTCTATGACAATTTAAACCAGAGTTATGGCCAATTATGCGTGAACATTTTGACCTTGACTTTTGACCTAAATTCACCAAAATAGGACGTTTTCTGCCCAGTATCCTACAGAATATGTAGATCAAGTTTAAGGAAAGGAGGTAAAAATTGTGGACGCTAGGCTGTAAACAAACAAACAAACAAACAAGACCTTTCTGATAGTACACTACTCGATATGTTGCGCTGACCTTAGTACATGACTTTGGTATTGACCTATGGCGAGCTTCTCAAGGTCAAGGTCAAAGGTCACATTCAAGACATATAAGAAAGACCTTTTGATATGTTACAACATGGTCCTAGTTTGAACTCTCTGCGACGATTAGTTTCGAAGTTATTGCCATTTATGTGATTTTGACGTAATTATGACGTCATTTGTCATCAATTCTATACCGCAAACTTACTGTGAAATGATTTTTTGAATATGCACGTCAATATAATTTATATATGTATTATATTATCAGCAGACGAGATCATGATATCTTCAGATAATAAGTTTCCTTTGAAATTTTATCGATTTATTGCCACATAAACGTCAATTACATCAAAATGGATATATGGATTGAGCTAAAAATTGACAGAGAGCATCACAGGCCGAATCCACATCGTTTGCAGGTGTTAGATCCGCAGTAAATCTTGTAAGTTTGCACACCTGACACTCAAAAGGCCTGAATGTCAATCTGAAATCACGTTTGACGTCATTATGACGTCAATTGACGACCGATTCTGAAAATGACAACATATTTGGAAAGTACTCTCTAAGACCTTTCAAACGAGCTACTACTCGATATTTTTGCAAAAGGTCAAGGTCAAGGTCATTTTTGAGGTCAAATTCGACCTCAGGCGCTTGCAGAGGCTATTGGTCATACGCCTTAGGTGTAAATACAAAAGTTGTTAGGCTAAGTGAGTGCAATACTGTGGATTTACTTTCGTGTCTCTATTTTGCTTACTCCTTGAGATATAGTGACCTACATGGTTTTCACTTGGAGGTCAATATTGACCTTGACTTTCGACCTTTGACCTTGAAATTTTCTGGAACGGAAGAACTTATCCTTAGATATAAACTGGTGTATTATCAGATTTTTACGCACATTATTGACGCTTTTATTAGCATTGACAGCTTGAAACATGCAATTTCGCTTATAATGGGGCCGATTTCGTTGCCATGGAAACGTCAATTACGTCATAACGAATTGACCGATCGGGCTAAAAATTGACATTGAGCATGAGGGGCCGGTCCCACATCGTTTCCAATTATCAGATCGAAAATCGGAGGAGGTGACCTCCAAGGTCAAATATTCGACCTCAGGCGAACTTCTCAAGGTCAAGGTCAAAGGTCAAGGTCAAGAACACAAAAGATAGAACTCGAGTATATCTACAATATGCACTTAATTTGAAGTCTCTACAACGATTAGAACCGGAGTTATGGGCCCTTACGTGTTTTCGACGTTTTGTGTGACCTTGACCTTGACATTTGACCTAGATACACCAAAATAGGACGTTTTCTGCGCGGTATAGGACGTTTTCTGCGCGGTTAACAGATATACAATCCAAGGGTTAGCGCAAGAACGCATGACAATCACAGAATACATCTCATTCAAGAAAACACAAAACATCACTACAACAGTTTCTCCTGCTGGACTGTACGTTTCACTGCAGCATAACTTTCTACCTTGCGCCCCAGATGGAGTTGTGCATGAACATGGTACTGAGGGGTTGATTGAAATAAAAGAATGTACTTATGAACAGGAACATTGATCTACATGCAGCAGCTAATATCATGTCATCATTCTGCCTCAAGGAACAAACAACAAGCTGTCTTGAAAAAAAAATCACAATATCTATTATCCGATCCACGGTCAGTTGGCCACAATCCAGATGCAGTGGTGTGACCTGGTGGTTGGCCGTCCTGACCCGTATGGTCTTCATGTACAGCGAATCACTAGGAATGTTAGATTATGGGAGGATGATATAGTGCCTAAGCTAAGTTGGTTCTTTCATGAAGCTTTAAAAATTCCATCAGGTGTACAGTAGAAACAACTACATTTACCACACTGCCTGACCCTGATGACGATAGTGTGTCATTTGATAAAAGTATTTGGTCGGGCTTTGTTTCTATTGCAAAATGTTGTATTTCAGGTTTGTTATTGGAATCAGCAAAATTTGGCTGTGTTAGTGGTAATAAATTGATACTTACATTTATTGCCTGAACTTTGCAGTCCAAGACATGGCAAATATCCTGGAATTTGGGAACCTGTTGTATTCAGGTAGTTCCTGTACCAACATATTTTGATAGATTATATATGGTGTACATGTTCATGTGTTCTGGGCCTTTGTTTCCAGTAAATGCTTTTTCATTGTATGTCATATTTCTTCAGGCACATTACCCTTGGAGAGTTCGCACCTGGAAAGTCGCCAAGCAGACAACCGCCAAGCCAACTAGGCGGAAAAACAGGATGGAGCAGCCCGGGAAGTGGGCAGAACCCAGAGCCAGCAAACACAACCCTCACCAGCAGGAGGACCTTCGACCTCCACCCACACTGCACTTCGACGCTAGGTAGTATAGGATACCTGCAATTTGCATTATGTGGGAACACCACATGTCCTTTCCCCCCCCCCCCCCCATGAATATATAAATGTATGTATCAACCTATTACCGCCGTTAACCAAATTTTGATGATGCCAATAAAAAACCTAATATCAAAAACTTTCAGAATAGAAACAAAGCCCAACCAAACATTCATATCTGAAGCCACACTGGCGTCATCAGGGGCAGACAGTGTGTAATTATAGTTGTTTCTACTGTACACCAGGTGGAATTATTGTACAACTGCCCAACACCTTATCGAAACAAGGTAGGAATCCGAAACAAACCCCTATTCGTATATAACTGTGTGCATCTGTTTCATTATAGACTGATCAATGTTAAATTGCAGGAAGGTGAATTCCAGGACAACGTATGAGGTGGTCGGGAAGCGGATACGACATATAAGTGGGTGGTTGATGGTGCTGAGAAGTTGTGCACTGGCATGTCTGGCTACATATATTCATAAGTGAATGGCTACGCTGGAAATTGATATCCAGAGCATTTCTTTATTCCAAGTTATTGACCAGCTTGACATTCAATGTAGGTCAAGTTCTGAAGCAGAGGAACCCCTGTGGACAGGGGGAGCCCGCAGTACGACAGTGATCCAGTTGTGTACTGCCTATCCAATCTGTTCAAGGACTACCAGGAAGGCAGCCCGATCCTTCTTTAACAGTCACTCTCTTACTGCAAGCCAGATGAGTACATGTACATGTAAATTGATTTGTATCTTGTATCGTGTGATGGAGTTCTTGTCATACATACACTGCATACAATGACTGTTCTGTATTTGCATCAGTGTATCATGCGAACAATGTTGGCGCATACCATGGATTGCATCCGTCGTGCCAAGCCAACCTCGTCTATGTAACCTGTATACATTTTTGGTGAATTACATGTACAGGTTGCAAATGTCAAATGTCTCCAAATAATATTTTGTTTAGTCAAGCTGTTCCAGTATGTATGTCTATTTGTTAATTTACATACTATGTCATCCACATGGACAACATGTCATCCATGTCATGACATGACATGACATGTATGACATGGACAACATCCATGTCAACATGTCACCATGTTTTCAACAGGGGAGCCCTCAATGTTATTATTTGCATGTACATATCTCTTTACTGATCACATGATATTAGCACCATAAATTTATAGCTTTCATTTGTGTTAGAGGCTGTGTTACAGTTGGGGCTGTGAAGACGAATATTTGTTTTGGAATTTCCTTTCAAGGTGTATCTATGTATATAGAATCAGTAAGAGGTTAAAACATATGAATTTGATGAACATCTGAAACATGTCACTCTGAGTATATATAACTCTATTTTTGACACTCAAGTATGTGCATGCATGTAGGAAAGAAATGGTTAACATGTGAAAGTAGTTCCCGAATATTGTCAGCCATTTTTCCACTGTGGGTTTCTGTTATTTTTACTACCCAGATATTCAGGCCAGATTATGTTGTTCTCTGGACACGATAAGAACAAAATATGTTTTGGTTCATGATCCATGCTATGTTCAGTTGGTGTTGACGCAGTGAAATATGTCACCAATGGTGAATATCAAAAGTTCTACCTTGGTAAGTTTTGCACTTATACACTTGCCCATATATCGTGAGATCAAGACTGTTCATGAAAAACCTTGTGGTGTGTAGGAAAAAAATTTGGAATATATCAAACGTTTTCACATTCTAATTAATTAGTCGAGCAATGATTTGGGTTTATGACGTCCAGTCATGCATAACATATGCTAGATTTTTCAAAACACTCAACTGACTTTTCTCAGATGATATTATGGTATGACATGACTGATCACGCGATGGAAATTGACCAATTGTAGTACAGTAATTTGTTACACGGACAATCCCTTTCTAGCACCGATGTGTATAAAAGTAAATGACTGGCCTCTGTTAGCCTGGAACTCTCTTATAGCTGTACAAGCGGTGATTGTCTGACCATGCAGTGTCAACTGAGTGCTAATTTGTGCAATAGAATGGTTGGAATGCGGCAAGCGGGGTCCAATCAGGAAGAGATTGCCCGGACGTTCTGGATCACCCAAGGAGTGAAATCCTTAAATCCTGAAACGGTATCGTGGGACCGGGTTAGCAACACCAAGGCCTAGGTCAGGGGTACCGTGAGACAGGTAGACTCACAACCTGTGAGTGAGACCGGACCGCTATCTGCTGAGACTGTGACGTAATGGCCGGACGAAGCCATCCTCCCAGCTTCGAGTCGAGTGGATGCGTTTCACCAACGTTCCTGTGACGAGTCGTTTGGTGAACTACCGACTTCTGAACGCTGGGTATTTCGCCAGACAACATCTGCTACAAAGACGACACCGACAGGCACGGCTTGCATGGGCATATGACCACCTGAACTGGTTTTTGGTCACGGGGAATATGTCGTTTTCAGTGACGTATCCAGATCCTGGTTCATCGACAAGATGGCCATGTCCGAGACCACAGACTGAACCATGAGACCCTCCATGATGATTGCGTGCTTCCTAGGGTGCAAGTTGGTGGTGGTGGCGTCACTAAGTGGGACGCTCACCATCGTGGTGACAAGTCGGACCTGCACGCTCTAGAGGGGACGTGTAAACCAAACTACACTTCCAGGCAATTTTCTTCTTCCAAGACAACAATGGTCCACACTGCGGACCTGCAGCACATGGTATGGGTTGCGATATCACGGGATAAGAACCCGATCGAGGTGGTGGTCGGAAATCTTTCGGGCGCTGAACAAACTGAACAACCCCAAACAAAATCAATGTAGCTGAACTGACCCAGGCAATACTTGTCTGTTGTCGAGATATTATTCTTGCTCAAAAACTCTCAAACCTAGTTTCTAGTATGCCCCCGTCGTACCCGTGTCTTATACAACGCTCGAGGGGGTCATACAAAGTACTGAAGTGACTACTGAATGAAGCAAAATTGAATCGCACAAAGTATGACTTTCATAAGTTTTCGTCATGGTTTGACAATAAAGGCAATGATTCACATACGTGATTGAAATACGGACAAAAATTGCTATCAGTTGATTGAATATTATGTGGGCAAATAAAAAATTGCCACACATCATGGAAATAATGCAAAATTTTCACGCAGAAAAATTCCAAAAGTTAAACTGAAAATAATTGTGATATATTTCAAACGTTTTTTTCTACACTGTATGCACCCATATTAAAATGTATGAAAATAGGGTGTTATTTTGTTACGTATTCAGGAAGTTATTGTGTTTTCAATGTAACTGCTTTTTGGGATGAATTATACAAATGCCGGGCGATACCCATTTAACACGTCGTCCTCACACGATCATGGACTTTGCTGACTAGCAAACACAATAAACACACTATGTTAATACTTTACACGAAACATAATATTGTTATAACATACTGTTCGTATTTCCAATGTTGCTCAGCGAGATATTCATTGAGAACACATTGATGATTCAGTACAATCAATACGAACACAGCATTGTCAATTATATCATGATACAAGATAGGTATCTCAACATAAGTGTTATTCAACCATTGAATCACACTGAACAGGGAGTAAAATCGATGGATTAATTTATCGCCCGTATCATCAACAAAACGACAGTATATTTTATGATCGTCGTTCAGAATATACAAGCATATTCAGCATGTGGGCTACTGGACAAACGGACATCATCCTTTCTGATACAACAGAAATACCGGAACACGTACACATGTAGTTTTCTTCTAACTTTCTTCCCACAATCACTGATCATTCGACCGAATATTCCAGCGACGTGTGTCCTATATTTACTCTTTCAGCACAAAGGTTACGTTACTTTTTCATGGAAGGAGGTTTCGTAACAGGTAAAAGGACCGCAACTGAAACACTCGTATGTATGACGATTAAAAACACCCTTTATTAATAGCTGTGTAAGATTCATGATTGTGATTGGCTCAAATGACGCCACGTGACTAAAATGATACTACAATATCCTGGTCGAGATATTCTGGAATAGTGATATTTCCGAGGCCGAGGTAAATACAAGTTTTAGTTTATCCTTTTCTGACCTCGCCAGATGGCGCGCATCGCTCGACCACGCGCTTGGAGAGCTGTTGCCGTGTTGCTCTTGGTCGATGTGTTCTTAGTTCAATCTGTGTGGACTGAATTTTCCACACAGTTAAAAATAAAACAAATATTGACATTTTAGCTTTCGGTTGATACGTGATTATCTTCACTTGTTGGAAAGTTGTATTTACCTCACAAACTCGGTGAATACAACTTTCCAACTTGGTGAAGATAATCACGTATCAACCTCAGCAAAAGTCAATATTTGTATATGATTTTATTTTTTATTGCTAGAACACATTTCGGTGTATTCTATATTCATTATTCAACTCAACATGCTCATCGGAACAGAACAGCCCACGTAAATTTATATTATTCGGCACGAGCAGGGCCGGTAACCAAAAACAGCAAGCAATCGTTATATTATTTTATGATCCCAGATATTCCGTACAATAATACATAAGCCTATCATGTGGGGTGCGCGGATAGCGAACACGGCGTCTATTCTACTGGTTTTCGTCGGCGTCCTGGCTTTTTTGTTCGCGATATACTCAAGATATGAATGGGAAAGTGAGTATTGGTAATATTCGGAAGGGGAACTTATGTCGATATATAAGTGTGTATATATACCATGTGTCACGTTCAGAGGAATGTCACGTTGATTCTCCGCATCAAACAATAACAGGCGTTGCGGTGTATATGGGATATTATATGCCGAAAATTCTACAATGGATTACAACATTGCATCAGCGTTACACGACATGTGTGTTTGTTTTCAGTGACCTCTCAAAGTTGGTCTCAAATGCGTGTAGGAGACCGGCATTTGAGGTTCTATATTATTTTAAAAATCACAGTTTCTGCTCGAAATGCACAGGTAATGGTGTAGGAAAGCTTTTTTTTTAGATTGTATGCTTGTAGGACAACCAATTCTCTTCCTACATGTAAGTTTCCAAGTTGAAATAAGCTTTCACTGGGCGGGAGCAAAACTGAGTAAATCGGCCCTTCATCTTTGCGTTTGTTTGTCGTGGTATTCACCAGGTGTCGGTAAAGTGCGAACGATCTATTCCTACAACTTATGCTGATTTTTCAATATTTTAGAAGTCACATACACGGCTTTCATATACTAAATTTATTCGCAGATCGAAAATATCACCAACTATTTTACCAAGTATTTTCCAGCAAAGTATTACAATGGAAGTATATGTGATTCTTAATGGGGTAGAATGACCACAAAGTAGTCCCCAGTGGTATCCAGCGAAATAGCCTAATGGTTGCGGTCCGGTATTGATTTTCCTTATATGCCAAAACGGCGCATAAAGGTACTATATTATTTAAAAAATCACAGTTTCTGCTCAGAATGCACAGGTAATGGTGTAAGAAAGCTCTTTTTTTAGTTTATATGCTTGTAGGACAACCATTTTCCTTTGTTCAAGTGAGTTTCCAATATGATATAAGCTTTCACTGGCGGAAGCACAACTGAGTAAATCGGCCCTTTATTTTGTCGTTTGCTTCTCGAGGTATTCGCCAGGTGTCAGTCAAGTGCTCATAGCGAACGATCTATTCCAACAACTTATGCTGATTTATTAATATTTTAGAAGTTATATACAAGGCTTTCACATACTAAAATTTATTCGGAGATTGAAAATATTTTACCAAGTATTTTCCAGCAAAACTTTACAGTGAATGTGATTCTTATTAGTGTGAAGATACCTAATAGGCGTGATACAATGGAAATAGTTCGGAATAAATTCTGAAATGCTTACGACTATTGTATCACTGTTCATCGCTGCAATACAAGATATTTCTAATGGTCTTGTTAGTGTATATATTTATGAAGCTCAGTGATTATAACCACACAACTGGAGCGGTCAAATTTATGCGAATTCCAATATAACTGGCGAGAGTATAGGGTTATTGCACAATATAGGTTTTCTGCCCGACAGCCAAGCCTTTTGGAAGCCCGACGCGAAACGGAGGGCTTCTTGAGAGCTTGGCCCGTATGGAGCGTTTTTAGGGTCAATATTCATTGACATGCATTGTAGATTTTCTTGTTGTGAATGATTATTTCAGTCGCAAAATTCTTTATTCCACATTACTATTTCTAAACTTTCTGTGTCGAATTTACATATTCTTACTGCATAGTTCTAATTTCCATCTTCTTACTGCTTATCACTTATTTCCAAGTTCTCACTGGTACTTTCTCAAGTCTTGATTCATCATGCCAAATTCTAACACCTTTGTTCATGCAAACTATTAAAAAACAAATCGCATCTGACACAATGCATATGGAACTTAGCACATTTCACTTAGAATGAAGCACATCGCACGAAGAACAAAGCACAACGAATGAAGCATTTCATGTGCCAAAATTACTACTGCACTATTATGACGACAGACGGAGCTGCGGGTCGAGTGGCCACATTGGGAATGAGAAACTGAAGACTCCCGGATGAAGGAAAGACCTTGCTTTGATGGACCGCTGGTCCGGTGCTGTATTTTTAGCTTACCGACCCATGGCCCGATAAGCATGATAAGCTATTGGCGTGGTTTTTCGTCCGTCCGGGAAAAACTTCCGGGGTTTAGGGGCTTGAACAAGCTAAAAATAGCCCCTAAACTCACTTTTCATGAGCAGACGTGTATTTAGGGGATTAATTTGGGAATAAGGGGCTCACACGGGAGAGGAAATTTAACATGGTGAAAGCCCTTTAACCTAAAAATTTGGTACGTTCGTCCGTCGTCCATCCATTTTTTTGCCTTGATGAATTTTTTCAGAGAATTTACTAGAACATTCCTTGGGCTAATACCCTGAAACTGTTTTTTTTTTATTCAATCCTTTTTGCCGATTTGGCAGCCATTTTTTATGAATAAATGGCCAATTTTGGACTTTGATGGCCTTTTTTCTCGAAAACTGTCTGACCAGTTTAAGATTTTCAAGACATCTCCCTCATGTACATCAATGGCAAGTTTCAATGCCCTTGAATCGTTATTCGTTCTGAGCCATTTCCAGCAAATTTTATTTTATTTTTTGGCCATTGAAAAAATTTCGGGACTTTGGGGAATTTTTTTTGGGAAATTTCACCCAATCATCTTTCATAATGGGAGCTTTGTGGGAGTAAACTCCTAGAACTTTTCAAGATAGAAGTATTGGCACATTCAAATGGGAAATCATATATTGCGGTTTGAATGATGGATGACCTTGAATTTGACCTTGAATGACTTTGGAAGGTCAAAACGACCTTATTTTGTCGAAAGAAACGATGATTTTTGTCTTTGGCTGCCATTTTCTCAAAAACTATTGACAATTTTCCTCAAAATGCATGAGATTCTCCCTATGTACCTTTGTGATGTGTATAAGTTTTGTTGCCTTTGAATTGACGGTTTGTGAATACAGGCCTATGTCATTAACGGGAGAAACTTTCAATATGCAACTTGATTACGTATTATATTCCATACAGGAAATGTGTCTTTGGCAACATTTACGAACATGTTTTGAGGTTTGAAGATCAGTGTAACAATTTGTATTTGGGAAAATCAATACCTTGTGTAATTCTCATGATCTGCCGGTAAGCTGTAGCACCCTTGGTGCTACATTGTCTCTTTATGTGGCAAACAGGTAAGTAAGATATATGTTTAATCCAATTCAACTACTGTAGCGAAGTACTAGTGTATCTATTCTACTGTATACTGTCACGAGTTGGACTCGTGCCAAATTAACGGCATGAAGAAATTATGATCGGAGATATCATCATATTTAGCCTTGAAAGAGATAGCCATCAGTTTCCTGAGAATTTTTTTCACATCTCAATTATCACTGTCCGATCTCAAGTTATGACCATTTTTAAATGCTAATTTCAGGCCTATGTCATGATAATATCTGCACCTAATTAGCAACAGTGTATTATATTACAATGAGTATTCATGACGTCACATCGAAAATTGATTTCAATGAGCATAGAAATCTTAATAATAGGCTCATACTGATCACCTCTCACTATTCTTTTATTTACAGGTAAGATTGTGGGAATTCATTGGGGCCTGTGCTTAGCTGCATGAGTGTGGCACCTGTTGGTCGCGCCAAAAATTCAAGTGTCCAATGAAGGGAGGTCTTAGTTTCTCATACATCATGTGGCTACGCGCGGCCAGGGCCTCCTGTCGTCATAATGTTGCAGTAGTAATTTTGTCCCCAACAATTATTACTGTATAACAGGCGGCGCTAACCGCCGTGTGCTTCATTCGTTGTGCTTTGTTCATCATGCGATATGCTATATTCTAAATGCAATGTGCTAAGTTCCATATGCATTGTGCCAGATGCGATTTTTTTTTGATAGTTTGCATGGACAGAGGTGTTAGCATTTGACATGATGAATTAAGCATTGAGAAATACCAGTAAGGACTTGGAACTAAGCAGCAAGGAGGTGGAAGTTAGAACTATGCAATAAGAATATGTAAATTCGACACAGAAAGTATAGAAACAGTGATGTGGAATAAACAATTTCGCGGTTGAAACAATCATTCACAACAAGAAAATCTACAATGCATGTCAATGAATATTGACCCTAAAAACGCTCCATAGGCCCGAGGGCATATAACCCCATATTGTTAGGGACAATTTAGTGTGTTTCAGGTGGCCAAATCATCTCCAAGTCGAAAGAGATAAGCAAGAAATACTAAGCCAATACTGCATTGTACTGTGATTTATTTCGCACGCGTCTTTTCATGGAGCACAGCGTACGATTACTCCGCGGAAGGACCAAGACGATTCGGGTCGGTCTCAAATCTGAGACCCATCCCTCGAGCGTTTCAAATAGACACAAACGTCATGACAAACTAGTTTTATCCCTTAATTAAAAGCATGCGATCGGTCCGATATATTGTGGTAATAACCTCCTTTATATTCACCTTTGTCACGCATTGCAGCTGACGGTCTTTTGACGTTTACGTATTCATGCGCTGGTAAATTAAAGTTTTTTGTTTGTTTTTGTAGTCCAAAAATGCCCATAAAATAATAATAGTTGTGTAGCGTCGTGACGTGGTGTGCGCGAGTAGTGACACCACGGTTATGATGCTGCAGTGTGGACGGGTTTATGAGACATTCGGCGACACTCCAATAAAGAGGTATACCCCATTACTGGAGTTTCGCCGAATGTCTTATAAACCCGATCATGGTGGCCGAACTTTACAGTTGTTTGCGATGATACTGGCACAAAAACCAGTTTATATGATCGTGATCACGAACCGAGAATTAGTTTTCTGATATTCACTGCAAATAATGTGAAATATGATCTACAATATCAAGTTCACCCAGATGCTGCTCTTTCTAGTAGCCATATGCACGTCGACGAAAGTCTGGCATATTTCAAAGTTGTGGGCCCCATTGTTATTGCATTACATGAAAAGAACGAGCCGCAACAAATAATGACTTGATTGCTAAATTTTCTGAGTTGAGTGTAAGAAATGATTTCTATTGAGTTCAACACCTGAGGAAAGTCAGGCCGCTAATTGACCTTATGACTGTCATGGTTGAACACCTTTTCTGTGAAGCGTACATCTCGGACAAATATTGCCGAACAATAGTAATCCCCTCGGACAAACAACTAAGAGCATAAAACCCGTCTTTGGATAAACTCTTTGGCCGGGTTTGTTGCAATTGCAAAATGGTGTATTTTACGTTTGGTATTGGCATCATTAAAATCTGACTGTATTGGTGGTAACAGATTGATACTTACATTCATACCGCTGAGTCGGTGTTACTGCTGGCGGATGTTAAATCTGTCCCCGAGGATACCATCAACTCAGTAGCCTTCGGGCTTGTGATTAGGTACTTATGTACTTGTCATATATATGTTTCACGGGGTTTGTTTCGGATTTCCAAATTATTTTCATAGGTTGTTGGGCAGTTCTATACTGATTCCATCAGGTGTACAGTAGAAACAACTACAATAAACACACTGTCTGCCCCTGATGACGCCAGTGTGTCTTTGGATGAACTATTTGGTCGGGCTTTGTTTCTACTGCAAAATGTTGTATTTTACGTTTGTTATTGGCATCATCAAAATCTGACTGTATTGCTGGTAACAGATTGATACTTACATTCATACCACTGAGTCGGTGTCACTGCTGGCGGACGTTAAATCTGTCCCCGAGGATACCATCAACTCAGTAGCCTTCGGGCTTGTGATTAGGTACTTTTCTACTTGTCATATATCTGTTTCATGGGGTTTGTTTCGGATTTTCAAATTATTTTCATAGGTTGTTGGGCAGTTGTATACTGATTCCATCAGGTGTACAGTAGAAACAACTACATTTAATACACTGTCTGCCCCTGATGACGCCAGTGTGTCTTTGGATGAATTATTTGGTCGGGCTTTGTTTCTATTGCAAAATGTTGTATTTTACGTTTGTTATTGGCATCATCAAAATCTGACTGTATTGGTGGTAACAGATTGATACTTACATTCATACCACTGAGTTGGCATGGTTGGGGTCACTGCTGGCGGACGGTAAATCTGTCCCTGAGGATACCATCAACTCAGTAGCCTTCGGGCTTGTGATTAGGTACTTATGTACTTGTCATATATCTATTTCATGGGGTTTGTTTCGGATTTCCAAATTATTTTCATAGGTTGTTGGGCAGTTGTTTACTGATTCCATCAGGTGTACAGTAGAAACAACTACTGGATCAGTACAAAATTAAAGTCTAAGTATGGTCTCAGAGGTCATTTTTAACACACGAAAGAGGACATCGCACTGATCATTGTGGTTTTTACGGCATGTCATTATCATAATTAGTTCCAAAGTTATGAGGATTTTTATTATAATTTTTAACCAAAAATCAATGCCTAATTAAGTATTATAATGAGCATTCATGACGTCACAACAGGAACACATGTTAATTAGCTACATGAAAGTCTTGAAATCAAATATTTGATTAAAGATATCAGTTTAATCCAATATCTTAAATGTTCAACATGAAATATAAGCAATTTCTAGTCATCTTAATTGGTTACCATGGTAACCATTCTTTTGATGAAGCCCATAGCAACCATGGTTGCTAGGGGCCTGTATGGCATTAATATTCTATTATGTGGCACAAGAAAGTAAAAATATCAATTATCTTCATTTATTTATTCCATACAAAGCTTTTTAAAACCAATTTTGCTTTTAGGCTGTGAATTACGCCCTTAGCAACCATGGTTGCTAGGGGCAGTATCAGAGAAATGGTTGCTATGCTTGTGTACTACTCTACATAGGCATGGTATAAATTTATATAGCTACATCTTCCAATAATATACATTTGTGCTACCATGCAAATCAACGTCAGAATGACACTCTTGAGTCACTAATTAAAATCAATATCCTGGTGTGACGTCATGAATACTAATTATCATAGCTAATGAGGCTAGATATCACAGTGAAAA
Organism: Terebella lapidaria; assembly: GCA_949152475.1. Taxonomy (NCBI): domain Eukaryota; kingdom Metazoa; phylum Annelida; class Polychaeta; order Terebellida; family Terebellidae; genus Terebella; species Terebella lapidaria. Next base: position 8,972,355 of record OX424559.1, on the reverse strand, counting down.
TATGGTCTAAATTGCCCACAAAAAGTTTAATATTTCGATAACTAATAAAGATAAATCGATTTTGTAAAAACCAATGTGTTTATTTCAATGTGTTCTTCAATATAAAATATAAAAATCGAAAATCTATTTTGACTTTACTTAGACTTTAAAGATATTCTCAAAAGCTGGGCGATTCCCACCATTAACAATGGTAAACCAGAAACACAGGATATTGTCCAAGTTTTGATCAAGGATGAAATCATGCTGTGACGCTATGTCTCTGAGACGATATTATTTTATGGAGATGACGTTTGTGTCAATTTCATCAACTCAGTGGCCTTTTGGCTTGTGATTAGCTACCTAGTATGTAGTTGTCATGGATCTATGCCATGTTGTTTGCTTCGGATTTCTATATTAGTTGTGGAGGTTGTTTGGCAGTTGTATGCTCCATCAGGTGTAAAGTAGAAAAAAAACATTTCACACACTACCCCCATTAACACAATAAACTATTTGGTCGGCTTTGTCTCTGTTGCAATATGTTGTATTTTACTCTGTTATTGGCATCATCAAAATCTAGTTGTATTGGTGGTAATATATTGATACTTGAATCCCATTGGACACTATAATACTGATGAATATATCCATTATGATATCCTTCTTTACTCGTAAGGTGTGATATTGTATTCGCAAGAAGGTCCTCGCACAACAACTGTTGATTCATGGACCCGGAATCGTAAGGTAAGTGGGTCTCACAATTAAATTCTGATGAATAGAATACGAATTTACAATATCTTAAGCTTTTTACATTGTGTTGATTTCTGTTCATACATGCTCAAACAAACGGATCAAATCGGGCATTTTCAGTTATTTTGCAGGATAACTACTTCCGGTTCTTTCGAAATGTTTGGTTGGGTATATTTTATATCTACCTTATTTGGTGCTTTTACCAATAAATAGATATTTATATATGAATCAATTGTTTCAGAAGTTGTTGTCTGGTGGCACTGTTCGCAAGGTGTTTATGTTCGCCTACATGCGAGGCGGATCCTGTGTCGGGGGTACGATGTTCAATCAAGACCCCACAGCCGTGTACTGGATGGAACCTTTGGCCGCCTTCTACATGGCTCACTACGGAACGACAGCACTCCAAATCCCACAACGTCTGCTTTACACGAACCGTACCAGGACTAGAATGTTAGAAAATTTCAGTCCTTGATGCTAAATTATTGAGCATGCAGTCTGAATGCCAGCTTTTTTGGACTACTAAAACCTTTTCGTATGTTGTTGGGCAGCTGTATATTAAAGTACTAGAAACATGAAAAAATTATATGAGCTCAGATTAAAGCACCATGTGAGCTGATCAGAACGGTTTTTACAGCATGTGAATATCTCGATTCTTTCAGAAGTTACAGTGCTTCAAAGTTCAGATTGCCCAAAGTACAATTTGAAAAATCATATAGCTCATTAATATGCAAATTTGTATGCATGACGTCACAGGGGGAACATTTTTTAATTAGATGATTTTATTGGCTTATTGAAGTCTTAAGAAATTGGAATTAATCAACAAAGCTCATTCCACATGCTCTACATAATTGATAGTCAATGAATTTCACATCCGGATAGTTGCCAAGGTCACCAGTATTGATGTAAGGCTCCTAGCAACCAGGGTTGCTATGGCCCAAATCCACAGTCATATCGATAAGCAAACAAAACCAAAGGTGAAAATGGATCGACTCCACATGCATAATTAGTATACAATAATCAAATTCTGTCAAAATCCCCATTTCTGACAGTTAGGACCCATAGTAACCAATGGTTGCTAGGGACTCTAGCAGGTGAATAGTAACAATGGCAACAGTAAAACTTTGAACAACACTGATTATTGACCATGCATATCAATGTTTGAACATTAGGTTTGCAATAATTCTGACCAGATCAATTATATTAAGACTAAAACTTGCCTAATTAAAAATATCCCCCCTTCTACGTCACGAATATCTCATTTGCATACTAATTAGCTGTTCATAAAATCCTGAAGTGTTCAATCCTGCCTATGTCATCATAACCTGCCAAAATGTAACATTCAAATGGCCATAACTTTTTAACCAATAGAGATATTGGCATGCAGTAAACTGCATTTTACTCAGCAAAACCAGGTCTATCATTTGAGTTCACATCATATTTTCATGTTCCTAGTACTTTAATTCCATTGAGTATACAGTAGATATTCCAACGAGTATACAGCTCGCACACTGTCTGCCCCTGACGACATCAGTGTGTTTTTGTCGTAAGATATTTGGTCGGGGCTTTGTCCTATTCCAAAATGTGGTATCCTAGGCTTGCTATTGGCATGATCACAATCCAATACAATCTGCATTGGTACCAATCGGTTGGTATTAACATACTTTTCTCATATAACCTGTTTGAAATAACAGTTGATACATTATTCCAGCAAATTCTCCGCTGATGAACAGAACTGGCAAGCAGAGTTTTTTGACAACATGTTAAACTGTCGGTATGACAAACTGCCCACCCACTCGTGGACTCATCCATTCATACAGTTATCGACCACTTCCGTAATGCGTCACTTAAAAAAATGTGTACGGAACGACACAATGCATGACATATTAGACAGATGCTTCCAAATGGACAATGAACAAAATGTAAGCCCTTGTTCACCGATGGAGCACTCCCTGGGCGTGAACTGTCCGGGGATTATTGCTCATGGACGGCGACTTATCTCCAACGTTTCCAGCGAGTCGCTTTTCGATTCCCGGGTGAGCATCGAGCAGGAATTATTAAAGAACATGTTATCGGAACCACATAAATCTGAGAAAGGACTAACGGAAGACGACATTAAAATGATCACAGACCATATGATATGTATGGAAAGGCTAAGGGTGCACACGCAGCCATGTTTACGCCAGGCTATCGAACTCTGCAAACAAGCAAAAATCCAGGCTGTTAAAGTCGTCCGCGTGAAAATGGAAGAAATGGAACGCATCCTACAACAAGTACCCGACCTACACGTGATCTATTACGTCAGAGATCCCCGAGGGATTGCAGCCTCACGCAAGGGGCCGATTAACCTTATGTATATAGATGACATCATGGTGGAAATCGACTACATTTGTAGGAGAATGAGAGATGACATGATTAAAAAACGTGAACTTTCCCAGCGATTCCCAGGCGCCTTTCTGGAAGCTCGCTATGAAGACTTGGTGGAGAATCCGTCTTTGACAGCCGAGAGAATTTTCCGGTTTTTGGGACGTGAAGTTCCTGATGAGTGGAAGCAATTCGCGGAGAAAGAAATCCACAGGGACGCACAGATATATAAGAGGACACATAACACTTCGAGAGTCGATAAATGGAAGTCGGTATTCACAGAGGATCAACTGGAAACTGTTCGCCATTTATGTCAGGATGTCATAGAAGATTTGGGTTACTCACCATAATACTACAACTGTACATGTTTATTTTGGAACAACACCCACATTGTCAATATTCACACACAATGATTGGTGAAAATACTCAAACAAAATATGTTCACTAAATATACTGAATCGTTCACTCAATTTATTTTATCTTTCACATAGTTTGATAATTCATTTGATTAATAGTCTTTAAGTGATTTTACAGTTAACCAACTGGAGGGAAGATGAGATACTTGGAAAGTAAGGTTTAATATATCTCAATTACGATTGATTAATATGAAATGGCAGTATGTAAACTGAGTGAACGGTTTAGTTATTCCCCATGTGATGTCCTACCATAGAGGCACGGTAAAACCTGGATATTTGCAAGGTAAAATAGGAAGATTGGGGAACGTTATGAAACATTTTGCAGCGTCTTTTTTTGGAACATGATGATCTATGTCCAATGACAGATCACATTACACCATCAAAAATCACATACAGTACACTTCTATTGTAGTTCAGTGTGTGAACGTCTTGTAAATGACTTCTCAAATATCAAAAATCAGCATATGACTAACATCTTGTGAATACCTCGACGAACAAATGCCCGAATGAAAGGCAAATTTTCAGTTTCGCCATGTGAAAGCTTATTTTATATTGGACACTTACATGTTGGAAGGAAAGTGGCTGTCCTACAGACATACAAACTGGCAATAAGCCCTCTTACATCATCATTACCCGTGCATTTTGAACTGTGATATTTAGAATAATATAGTTCCTTCAAACTAGGTTTTGACCTTTTGACTGTGATATTTAGAATAATATAGTACCCTCAAACTCCGTTTTGACCTTTTGACCATATAAGGAAAATCGAAACAGGTACGGAACCTACAAACGGAAGTCATATGAAAGAACTGAAACACGTCATACCATAAGTGAAAAATCTGGGGTACTCGAATTGACAGAAAAAGAAGATAAAATGTTAGTTAATGTAGAGGTCATTGTGTCATATATGTGCACCGAGTATCTGAAATACAGAAGCCATTTGTGCAGACATTATGTCACTCAATCTAAAACCAAAAAGCAATGAAACATTTGCTCTAGAACAGACAATTGACCCGATGTACTGGACTTAATTGCTATTACAAGAGGCTTACTATAACAAGGCATTGCTATTACAAGAGGTTACTCGAACTAACCGGACTACTAGTAAGTATTAGTCAGTCATCCATGCAATTTGGAAAAAAAACTTACATATGGTGAATGTATATGTAATATACCGCATCCAGAGAATAGTGTATAATTAGTTACCTACGAATGTGAACAAATTTCGTTTAAAACGTTGGTTAGTCAAATATTTGTATTTGATATCTATTGGATAGCAGGTGGTCCACGTATCAAAAACATACCTGACTACTTCTTCTGGTCACACAAGAACCCCATCGCCATATTATGATTTTTGTCATGATGAAACGCACCAATATACAATAGACAAACCTGTCAAAATGGTATGTTCAGGACCGGATTAGCAGCCATCAGCTGTGACACTGGATCCCTGACAGAACTGTTTGAATGAATAATCGATATTCATAGAACTATGTATGCCATGTGTAACAGGGCCCAGAAGCTGAACCCTTTCTGAAATGTTTTGTAGCAGTAAATATTTGGAAGGCCACAAAGGCCAAAAAGCACTATGAAAAGGGACCTTGCATGTCACAAATGACATCCCTACTGAATATATAGATAATGGGGAACAAAACACTGAAAATAATAGACATTTTAACCAAATATTTCCATGTTAATTTTTACTTGAAATATTCAACCATTACTGTGGATGTGGCTACAATGTCCGAGTGTTGTTATGGTAACAATTCAATTTGATATTAATACATGAAGTTTTGAAAAACCAGCCCTACCATGGCTGAGAGCAAAAATATTCAAACATGGCAACGATTGACCTGTTGTAGCCCAGTTGACTGGAACGCTAATGACAAAGTTACCGAACGATTCTAGTAGAAAAAGCGGTGATTGAGTCTTCATCAACCAGCCATCAAATGGTATGTTCCTTCAGTTTCTGTTGCCACTCTCATACCAGTGCATCCTTGTTCTTTTATGGCATATTTCAGGAACTCTGAAATTTTCTGAAACTCATGTTTATGAAGCTACGCATGATTGGTTTTTCCAATGTATAGGATTACGTGTGTATCGACTGTAACCAGGGCTTCGCACATGGACGGGGAGAGTCTATATTCCTGGTCCATGGACTAAGGGCATAGATATAGATGTATTCAAAGTAATAGCCAGACATGGTTTTATGCAATATCACGGTTCGAGTATCTGGTAATTATTATGAGAACTCTGGTTTTATGAGACTCATTTTCAGAAATGAAACTGAAAATGTATGCGTATTTTTCGGTGTCTTACTTCTGTACCATAGGTATAACATTTGTGATAATCTATAGACACTAAATATGTATGCTGTCGTTGTCGTTGTCAACGCTGTAAGGCTAACTTCTCAAGACACTGTGTGTCATTGCAATAGAACTATAAAACAATGGTGTGCCTTGTTGTTAATTCTCTACCTGATACCAACAAACGAGAGAAAACAAGAGTTAAAACTATGAATAAAAGGTGATAATTAATAGTTATTAATTTCCATATCATTCACAAGGACTTTCTTGAATTCCGATGGTGTATTAAGTAACAAATCGGGAGTTCGGCATATATAAATAAGTGGGCATTGAGAGGTGACTGGACAGTGTCAGATGAGATACATGTTTTCACACTACTGCGGGTTGAGGACAACATGCATAACCTGCAGTATTGGATCGATGATGGGAAGGAATTTGACTCATTGGAATTCATCTGAACATGAATAAAATGAATCCACTGATTTGAAGAACGCGAGCAGCAGGTACGTCACAAGTAATGTCCGTGTACAAAAAACATGCTCAGCAGACATCGACAATAACATTCTGTTTGTGTTTCATAGATGAGTTTTCCACATTGTATGAATTGCTCACAGATAATACATGAACCTAAGTACCAACCTATTCGCACATAAAATTGATGTACCAAGTGATGCACATAAAATACATGTACGACATTTTGGCATAAAAAACAAAGCCCGATCAAATAGTTAATCCAAAGACACACTGGAATCATCGGGGGCAAACAGTGTGTGAAATGTAGTTTCACTGTACATATGATGGAATAATTATCCAACTGCCCAACAACCTACATGAATGAATATAATTTATAAATCAGAAACAAACCTCATTCAATATTAGATTGTATCCACCCCATGTTGTAGACTAATGCTGGTGTGTTTGAGTGTAATACGTACACGCAACGCTTAAGTTCAGTATATGTTTACATATATAGATAAATACATATGTATGATGTGCTTAGTCGAACCAGCTTTTTACCTCATCGTGTATCCAACAGGCTCGTGGGGCCTAGTGTATAATCCTCGTAGAACGATTGACATCAATTTGTGATATACTATTGGTACCATGCCATATAGTACTACAGTCTCGCGAGCCTGACCCATATGTTGCCATTTCAATGTTCCAAATTTCACATTTAACATCTACACCCATTAAAATATGTCACCATTCCAATGTTCCGAGTTCACATTTAACATATGGACACCCATTAAGATACGTCACCATTCCAATTTTCCTTGTTCACATTTAACATATCAACACCCGTTTAAATATGTCACCATCCCAAGGTTCCAAGTTCTAACTTCACATTTAAGATATCGACACATAATAAAATACGTCACCATTCCAATGTTCCAAGTTCACTTTTAACATATCGACACCCATTAAAATATGTCACCCATTCCAATGTTCCAAGTTACATTTAACATATTGACACCCATTAAAATAAGTCACCATTCAAACATTCCAAGTTCACATTCAATATATCGACACTCGTTAAAATACGTCCCCATTCCAATGCTCCAAGTTTACACTTAACATATCGACACACATCAAAATACGTCACCATTCCAATGTTCCAAGTACACATTTAACATATTGACACCCATTAAAATACGTCACGATTCCAATGTTCCAAGTACACATTTCACATATCGATACCCATTAAAATACGTCACCATTCCAATGTTCCAATTACACATTTAACATACCGACACCCATTAAAATATGTCACCATTCCAATGTTCCAAGGACACATTTAACATATCGACACCCTTTAGAATACTCCACCGTTCCAATTACTCATTTAACATATTGTAACGGTTTTGGGGCGTACCCAAAAGATTCCCCTAGGTAATTCTATTAGTGTTTTGTGATATTATGGTTAAATAACCGTTTATTAAAATGTATATGTGTTTAAAGGTTCATACGGTTCCGTATTGTTAATGTTTAGAAGGTTATCCGACTCGGAACATGGTATATTTGTGATGTTGGTAAAGCCGGAGACGGAGCCGGAACCGGACACGGAACCGGACACGGAGTCGGAACAATGGAGTACAAAAACGTAATGACGTTATTTCAGAAGGTCATGTGACCAGCCTCGTTTTCGGTTTAAAATGAGACGTGTCAGCCACTGATTGGTTCTAGAGTGTTTTTAGAAATCCGGAAAATTTCAGTGTTTTGGCGGACTATGACGTCACAATAGGTTGGTCACGTGACGTGGGTCTCAGGTCTATAAAAGCCCCCGCTTCACAGCGGACGGCGGAGTTGGTGTCCTGACGTCGACCTGTGCAGACCCCTTCTCCCATAGCAGAGTACTCCCTTTTTCCGGATAGAGTCATCCAGATGATAGCAGTTAAGTCTTCTGACTGTGCACTTGGAGAATAAACATGAAAACTTCAACCGAGTTGTTTTTCCGTGTTCGTTAGGGAACTGGAATTTATAATAAAGATAGTACACCGGAAAAGAAAGTAATACGGAGAAAAGGGAGATAAGACCACAGTCGGTTAAGACCAAGTTGTAACGACGTCTTAGGGTGATCCAAGAACCCAGATCACCAAGGAAGGAGACGGAGCCGGAGGTGGAATTCAACGGAGCAACTACGGAGGCGGTATCGGACGGAGCAGTTGCAGAGACGGGAACGACGAAGCAGTTGCAGAGGCGGTACCGGACGACGGAGTTGCAGAGGCAGTACCTGACGGAGCGGTTGCGGTAACCGGAAGTGAGAACACTTCCGAGATACTCCATTTCAGGTGCAGTCGCAGGTTGCGGTAAGGCGGAGCCAACCGGAGCAGTTTGCAGTGCGGCGGAACCTGGCAGAGCGGTTGCAGTATTCGGAAACGGCAACGTTCCCGGATTCTTTATTCCAGGTGCAGTCGCAGTTTGCAGTAAGGCGGAAAACGACGGAGCTGTTGCAGTAAAGCGGTATCCCGACGGAGCAGTTGCAGTACCCGGAGACGGAAACGCCTCCGGATCCTTACTTTACAAGAGCAGTTGCAGATTGGCAGTCGGACAACGGTTAGGAGGTCCATTCCAGACCACGCTACCAACCTTCAGAGACTTCTAGCCGAAGTTCAACCGTACAGCAGTAGCAGTTTCCCGGAGTTTTACCGTTTCAGCTCCGGTTAAATAACAACTCACCTCCCTAGAAAACCGGTTCATCAAGACGTCACAGAAGGGTGAAGAACCCGTTACAATATCGACACCCATTAAACTACATCACCATTCCAATGTTCCGAATTCACAGTTAACATATCAACACCCATTAAAATACGTCACCATTCCAATGTTCCAAGTACACATTTAACATATCGACAACCATTAAAATACTTCACCATTCCAATGTTCCAATTACACATTTAACATATCGACACCCATTAAAAAACGTCACCATTCCAATGTTCCAAGTTCACATTTAAATCGACACACAATAAAATACTTCACCATTCCAATGTTCCAATTACACATTTAACATATCGACACCCATTAAAATACTTCCCCATTCCAATGTTCCAATTACACATTTAACATATCGACACCCATTAAAATACGTCACCATTCCAATGTTCCAAGTTCACATTAACATATCGACACACATCAAAATTCGTCACCATTCCAATGTTCCAAGTACACATTTAACATATCGACACCCATTAAAATACGTCACCATTCCAATGTTCCAAAAACACATTTAACATATCGACACCCATTAAAATACTTCACCATTCCAATGTTCCAATTACACATTCAACATAACGACACCCATTAAAAGACGTCACCATTCCAATGTTCCAAGTACACATTTAACATATTGACACTCATTAAAATGCAGTTTTAACCAGTAAACAACGATCAGTTCCCACATAATCACCGGACTTTATTGACTAGCAAACACAAGCGTCATATGATTCACACTTATAACAGAGTATGTTAATAATTTACATTAAGCATAATATTGTTATTCCATACTATTTGTATTTCCAATATTGCTCTGCGCGATATTCGTTGAGAACAAAGTGATGATTCAGTAGGATCAATACAAACACAGCATTGTTAAATATATCATGATATTTTTATTACAATATAAATAGGTATTTCACCATAAGTGTTATTAAATCATTGGATCACACTGAATACATCAACAAACGGCTGTATGTTTTATGATCGTCTTTTAAGTATACAAACATATTTAGCATGTAGGCTACCGGTCAAACGGAATTCATCCATTCTGATAATACAAGGATACCGGAAGTTTCTTTTCTAACTTTCATTCCATCACGAAGGATCATTCAACCGAATATTCCAGCGAACTGTACATATATAAACTGTTTCAACGGTTACGTTATTTTTTTCCACGGGGGGGGGGGGGTATGTAAACGCGTACATTTACGAAACCCCTTTTCGGAAATCGAAATATCTTCTTTTTCATTTCCTGAACAAATTTTGATGTACTGAATGCTTTTCCTTGCAATCAACGGAACATATATAATAACAGACTATGTGTATTATTCGACATGAGCAGGGCCGGTAACCAAAAACAGCCAGCAATCGTTATCTAGTTTTGTCAACCCAGATATTCCGTACAATAATACCTAAGCCTATCATGTGGGGTGCACGTATAGCAAACACGGCGTATTTTCCACTCGTCCTTCTCGGCTTCTCGGCGTTTTTGTTCGCGATATACTCAAGATATGAATGGGAACGTGAGTATCATACCACTGAGTCGGTGTCACTGCTGGCGGACGTTAAATCTGTCCCCGAGGATACCATCAACTCAGTAGCCTTCGGGCTTGTGATTGGTTACTTATGTACTTGTCATATATCTATTGCATGGGCTTCGTATTGGATTTAAATATTTTTTGTCATAGGTTGTTGGGCAGTTGTATACTCATGATACTAATTCCATCAGGTGTACAGTAGAAACAACTACATTTAACACACTGTCTGCCCCTGATGACGCCAGTGTGTCTTTGGATAAACTATTTGGTCGGGCTGTGTTTCTATTGCAAAATGTACTTTACGTTTGTTATTAAAATCATCAAAATCTGGATGTATTGGTGGTAATAGATTGATACTTACATTGGTAATGTTTGGAAAGTAGCGTTATATCATATAAATGTGATTATATGTGTGACCTACAACCTGGGGTGTGTCCCTGTATGGATACACCCCCCCCACCCCCAGGTCATTAGTTAGGTCATGTCCAGAAGGATGTCACGCTAATTTTCGGGATCAAACAATAACAGACAGCGGGCTGTATATGGGATATTACCCTCATATAATCGGGTCTACATATCTTTAAAAAGCTCGGAATCGAACATTTGGGTTTCTGCCAGATATAGCCCCACAGGACAGCTATATTTTCCACTTGAAAACCTTTCTAGCAGGTTACTCACCTTACAGAGACCAAAAAATATCCCGGTATCTGACCCATACAACATCCACCATTTCAACTATATATCATTTCTGATGGTGTGTTGAAAATGTTAAAATCAGAAATCCAGGATCATTTCGAATTTCTGATTAAGTACAAAATCCTGCTGGGACACTACAATATTCAACAATATGGGTTCAATATATATTGATGTTCTTTTTTTTATTTGTAAGGTATTGTCTTGTACTCACAAGAGGATTTTCACACCACAACTGTTGATTCATGGATCAAGAAACGTCAGGTGGGTAACAAAAGTCACAGTATACCTTTTTTTTTTACATTGTGTCGATTTCTAATTTTATATTACTAGTACATGTTTAAACAAACGGGTTAACACGGACATCTTTAGCTATTTTGTAGTATCGCTTCTTCTGATTCTTTCAAAATGTTCACTTGGATATACAGTTTCTTCTCTAAGAGCAAAAACCTCAATCTGGTGCTATTCCCATATTTATATAAACCAATTGTTTTAGGAGCTGCTGGCAGGTGGCGCTGCTCGCAAGGCGTTTATGTTCGCCTACATGCGAGGCGGATCCTGTGTCGGGGGTACGATGTTTAATCAAGACCCCACAGCCGTGTACTGGATGGAGCCTCTGGCCGCCTTCTACATGGCCCACTATGGCACGACATCACATCAAGTCCCACAACGCCTGCTTTACACGAACCGTACAAGGACTAGAGTGTTAGACATCAGTCCTTGATGCTAAATTATTGAGCGTATTTCATCTTGTAGTCTAAATTATAGCTTTGTTCTGAAGTCTTTTCATATGTTGTTGGGAAGCTATATGCTAATTTTGTCAAGTGTACAGTAGAAACAAATGTTTTTCACACTGTCTGTCGTAGACGCCAGTGCTGTAAAAATATTTGGTCGGGTTTTGTTATCTTCCAAAATGTTTTATTTCAAGTTTCATATTGACATCACGGCAATCTTAATTCATTGGTGCTAATATGTTGATATTTACATACTTAGTGACTTTGCCGTTAAATATTTGGTCGGGTATTCTAAGTGTTGTATTTTAGGTTCGCTATTGACATCATGGCAATCTGGATTTCACACGTTGATATGGTGTTGATATGGTGATCTGGTGTTCACACGTTGATATTTACAAACTTATATGACATTCTGGTTGAAATAACATCTGGTTAATTTAATTCCAGCGAATTCTCCGCTGACGAGCAGAACCGGCAAGCAGAGTTCTTCGACAACATGTTGAACTGTCGGTACGACGAACTGCCCGTCCACTCATGGACCCACCCGTTCATACAATACTCGACCACCTCAGTGATGCGTCACTTAACAACGTGTGTACGGAACAACACCACACGTGACACGATAGATAGGTGCTTCGAGTTGAATGATGCACAAAATGTAAGCCCGTGTTCACAGATGGAGCATTCCCTGGGCGTGAACTGTCCGGGAGTTATCGGTCACGGACGGCGACTCATTTCCAATATCTCCAGTGAGTTGCTTTTCGATTCTCGAGCGGACATCGAGCGGGAATTAGTGGAGTATATATCACTGGAACCGCGTATGTCTCAGGAAGGACTAACGGAATACGACATTAAAGTCATTGCGGATCATATGATATGTATGGAAGGGCTAAGGGTGCACCTACAGCCATGTTTACTCCACGCTATCAAACTCTGCAAACAAGCAAAAATCCAAGCTGTTAAAGTCGTCCGCGTGAAAATGGAAGAAATGGAACGCATCCTACTACAAGTACCCGACCTACACGTGATCTATTACGTCAGAGATCCTCGAGGGATTGTTGCCTCGCGCAAGAGACAGCTTAGTCTAATGTACAAAGATGACATCGTGTTGGAAATCGACTACATCTGTAGGAGAATGAGGGATGATTTGCGAGTAAAACGCGAATTTTCCCAACGATTTCCAGGCGCTTTTCTGGAAGTTCGCTATGAAGACTTGGTGGAGAATCCGTCTTTGACAGCCGAGAGAGTTTTCCAGTTTTTGGGACGTGAGGTTTCTGATGAGTGGAAGGAATTCGCAGAGAAAGAAATAGGTGGGGACGCAAAGACATACAAGACGACACATAACACTTCAAGAGTCGCTAAATGGAAGTCGGTGTTTACGGATGAACAACTGGAAACTGCTTCCCATTTATGCCAGGATGTTATAGAAGATTTGGGTTATTCACCATAATATTGGGGTATTCTGGATCAATACACACATTGTCAATATTACCATACAATGAATGGTCAAAATACTCGGATTTATTTACGTTCACTCGATATATCGAATCGTTCATTCAATTTATTATATCGTTCACATGGTTTAACGAATCGATTGAGTTTAATCGTTCTCAATGGAGCTTACAATTAATCAACTTGACGGAAGGTGAGATTCATTAAGATATAGATATACTATATAAATTACGACTTAACAATTTGAACTGACAGTTTTCCCATGTGATGTCTTATACTAGTTCCGTTGAATTCGGATATTTACAAGGGTAAAAAAATAAGGCGATTGTGAAACGTTATGTATCAGTTTTGTTAATTATTCTTTTGAACATACCATGAAAAAAAAACACAAAATGATGGAGTGCTAGTTGTTGTAGAGGTTAATATTATATCATATAAAATACACCGAATGTGTATGTAATACAGAAGCCATTTGTGCAAACATTATGTCCCTCAGTCTGAAGTGCTATGAAAGCACCTTTTCACTTTAGCGGACAATGAACCGGATGTACTCGACTTCTGTTATTAATACCTCCTCCTTATTAGTAGCTCTCGAAATGGGAGTGCGGCATGGAATAAAATTATGTGTAATGTCACAAGTTTCGTCATTTGTCACGTTGCTATCGCAAGAGGTTTTATCGCTGAATAAAACCCGAACAATTGGCACTTATCCCCGATTACAAGGACGCTAAGCAGACAATCATAACTGTTCTTGGCTATGTGAATGAGTGCTGTCTCAATTTCAAACGTGAAACGATATACTAATATTTTCGTTTGAAGTCCGATTTTTCGTTTTAAATGTCATTTGACGCCCGTGTTTTATGTCCAAACTTATTTGAGTTCCATACGTTGGAGGCCCAAAGAAACGTCGCGTTGTAGTCTGTTCACCACTTATTGCCTGTTTTGCTTTGTTTTATTCAATAAACAGAATAGAAATATATTCCCACACCGAAAAAAGCTTGTTTGAACGGTAATTAGAGTAATAATATGTTGTTTTTGTGTATTATGGTTATTGGAGGTCCTGTTGGATGAATTGAAGCCCGTCATAGCCATTTGAATCCCTCGCTAGCGCTCGGGCGCCCTCGAATAACCATAAACGCCAACAAAAAACATGTTATTGTTGTAGTAGACTACACAGGCATCCTGGGGGTGATCATGCATGACGCAATGTAATGTGGCATAATAACGATATTTTTAACTAACAATGTTGTTATATTCCCATTGATTGAAGTTTTACTGGTCGACTGGGTTCCGTTGCTTAAAATCCAACTGAAGCCATATTTATTTTTGAAGGATAATAAAATTACGGTCAATCACATGGATTATTATAGTTTTCTAACTCTACAGTGGCTGATAAGTGACACTGCGAAAAAAAAAACTTAAAGTACTAGTATAGTGAAAATATGATGTGAATTTATATGAAAGATCTCATTGATTTGAGCAAAATGGTTTTGACGGCTTGTAAATATCACAATCCGTTCAAAATAGTCTGGGATCCACATCTCAAAATTCGGAATCACATGACATGGAGAGGGACACATTTTCTGATGTTTGATTTGTGTTCTACAATATCTTGGGCTATAGAAAACTGATGTTGGTCTTTCCAGAGTCATTGCAAAAAAACAATTACGGACATATTCACAGTGGTACTGTGTGAATTTTTCATAAAAATCGCAAAATATCACATTTGCCAATGCAACTGCTCATAGCACATTTCTGATGGCACTGAATCGTTTTTCGTACTGAGGAATTACCCACACTAATTGAACTTCATCACCAATTTTACAGCCAGACATTTTCTTCTCCATAATATTTAATACTCGGCCCGTTAGACTTCGAGCTTCACCACCAAATGTCTGATATATGTCATTGTTATGAAGAGATTCTGAGTACAAATACATTTCATTCATATCCAAATTAGCATCCATCACTGTGGTTTATGCACTGAAAATCTGGTGAAAAAAAAATTGAAAAAAGGAATAACTGACACTTGTTCACCAAGCAGAACCCCATAGTTTTGGTAGCACGAACCGAATATCCCAAAAATGACAAAATTCTCAAATAATGTGTATTCCTATATTTAATACATGTAACTGATGAATGCAAATCAATCACAATTACAACAGTGTTCTCATTTTTCTGGCAACACAAGGAGAGAATGTTCATGGTGTTTCTCAGTTCAGAATGACAGGTCATCATTTTCATCATCGTTTAACATCACCTCGATTCTCCCACATTTGTGTGGGTCACCATTACAAAGGCATGCTACAACACACTTCACGTTAGCTCGCATGCATAAGCACCCTTTGAGACACTTGCTCTTCTTGCAGTTACAGTATTTCTCTTTGAACTCATTGGGCTTCGCATCCTTTGTCATCATCACCGTCACGAGCTTGTTATTCACAATCTGTCTGCCGAAATCTGTGGCACTAGGGTACGACGGTGTAGACAGATGCGCTTGCTTTGATACAATCATTTGGTGTAAGCTTCGGAGAACATGCAGGCGGAAGGCGTCCTCTGTGGGAGGTAAGCATCGCAAATCTCCTTTTGTGTTTGCAAACAGATGAGCACGCAAGGCGTCCAGGGATCCCCTGAAGTCACTTCTGTTATACAATGACATGAAGTAGTTTCTGGCAGCAGCAATTATCGTGTCTGTTACGTCTGAATTTTCACCGGGCTCTCCGAAATTTGCAAGCGGCAAGAGTTCCTGAACATTTTGAGTGGCCAGTTTGTAAGCCCGCCTCTTCCCTTTCCGGTATGGATAACTCACTGTGTCACAACCTGTCATGATATATGCACTCAGAAGAACAGATGTCACATGTCTGACATCAGTGTCATACTTTCCTGCAAGGGACGAGGCGAACTGATGAGTGGGTAAGTACTTGTCGATCTTGAAGACCCAGAGTTCATCCAAGCCAGGCATCCGTACACTGTAGTATATACACACCATGATGACATCAGTGTCGGTAGCCATAACGACAACACGCTTGGCACCTGCATATTCTACACTGTGGGCAATATGTGCAAAAATCCTCGTGTCTGCCTCCTCGTTTCTCACAGGAGAGTTCTGGAAGCTCCCTCACCGACTCCCTGTTCAAGAGGACTGTGTAGCCTGGAGAACGAAACATACCACCCAGAATGAAAGTGCATCCCTCAGGCAGTGATTCTCGGTGCTCTACCCATGACTCGGCTATGTACCGAAGAAGGTTTGCTTTGTTCAGAGGATTCTGAATAAAGCTTTTCCAGTCGGGAATAGGAAGTGTGTCATGAGGCTGAAACTCCGTCAGTGTTCCCTTGTGTGTTTTCTGTCGCTGCTCTCTCTCCTCACATTTCAGGCTCTCTGATGGATTGACATCATACCGATCACCGATGAAATGGATACAGTTACATCCAACTGGTTTGATGTTTACAAGCTTCTTCAAATAATTCCTTTGCAACTCAGAAAAGGTACTGCTTCCCATCTGCTGATATCGGTGGACAAAGGCCATAGCATCGACAGTAAACATAGTGGGTTCATCTGAAATCGGCAGGATTTCTGATTCTGCTCCAGAGTCGCCTATGGACATTCTGAGCGCCAGCAGGAAGTCTGACTTGTTTCCTTTGCGCATTGAATAACCATGATCAAGACTTGTATCTGGTTCAAACAGTGAAGCGGGATAGTTTGTCCATTCATGGCTGAATGCATCCATTTTCCGCTCTTCAGTGAGGTCTTGCACGAAGTACAAATTTCTCACCACTGTGCTCTCCTCCTCATACAACTTGCGTGCTTTCCAAATCGCCGAGAGAGGTTTCTTCGATTTTGTCACAAAGGTATTGAGTTTTATAGGTTCGACCTTTTCACTGTCTGTATCACGTGCTTTAGCCAATGCTGCTACACCTTTCTCACGTGCATGTATCAGGTCATGCGATGCAGATGTTTGCCCCGTTGAGATGTTCAGCAACTCGGTGGTATTGCTTGAGAATGGGTTGATCATTTTCTTTTTGATGACAGCAGTAATTGCTTTCACAGCAGCTGCGTCCTTGGAGGCTGGACTGTCTGTACCTTCATGATGTTTTGTATCATGCTGGTCCAAGTGTGCCATTGACTTTGTCTGCTCAGACACAGCTGTCAATAGTGGGAGAGCTCGCAGGTACTTATCCATCGCTGCAGGTTTCTGGCTTATTCCAGTAAAGAGTTTCGTTTTGGCATCACGATTGTATGTTTTCTCGAGAGCCATATCTGTCCATACACCATTGAACTTTCCTGATGTCTGGCGTACCGTGAATTTTCCTTCTCTGAATGAACGTGCGACACAGGGTGCTTGACTGGGCAATGCCCTCATAGCTTCAAGGTAGTGAGGCAAACAGGATACATATTTGTAGTGTCCAGCTGCCACTAGGTAAGGCAGCATTTTCTCCACTTCTGCCAGGTGTTCTTCCCAAAGACCTGCACGTTCCGCATGGATGAAGCGTTTTAGGATCATCAGCATATCCATATGCATCAACCATAGTTTGGCTGTTGGTGATGTGCAATTCTTGTCAAAATCTGCGATGAGATCTGTTGTGGTTTTGAGTGCATTAGATGCTCCAGAGCAAACAGATGAGGCCTCTTCTTTATCATTCTCTGACAGAGCATCGAATAGTAACTGCATGCTTGATGCGAGTGATGAAATGCACTCAAGATCTTTCCCACTATCCACAAGCCATTTCTCGAAAGCCTCCCAATGGAGATCAAACATTGCTGCATGTATCAAGCTATGTGCCTTTAGCATTGCATAATAGTCCTTTCCTGCCATGAGTTTCTTTGCTGTTCCACGGAGACATACTTTGGTTTCTACAAGTATATCCTCAAGCCCAGTTGCCATCATGAGATGACCCATGGCACCCAGGAAATTCCGAGCAATATGAAATCCGCCCATACGCAGTATGAGTTTGGCATATTTCTGTGACTTCTTCTTTTGTAAACCAAGCACGACCTCGTATATAGCCTGGTCGCATGTTATGATGGTGAATTCTTGATTCATTTTTGTCGCAACACTGATGCAGTAATCCACAGACTTTTCAACTACATCCGGATTTGTTGGTGACTGTGGAAACATCGGGCCATACCCAATGATGGTAGCTGGGGTATTCTCTGAGATTAGAAAATCCTGGAATGCACTCCACGTTGGAACAATTCTAGGGCCTTCGGTTCCTTCAAGTAGAGGAGTGGGGAACATCTGTGCCAGGTTTCACATTGTGCTCAATTGATCGAGTTTCTCACATAGAGATGTAGGCTGTTTAGGTGAGGTGTCTACTCCAGCCAGTGAGCGACTTCTTTGTCGATCCTTGAGGCTAAGTCCACTTGCATTTGTTTGGAATGCATCAGGAGCTCTCAGTGCAGTATTGCGGACCTTTATGAGGGGCACATTGGCCATTGGTTGTGGCTCATCATTTCCATCCTGATATTGATATATTATGTTGGTGGTACCATGAAGAGTCCGGCCATCTGTTGTATACTCATAGAAATCTAAGTTGTCGAATGCGAACTGGGTAAATCTTCCTGGTTTCAAGTGTGCTGGTATGAATATACCATCCTGAGCAACCTGTTCATCTACCGACTCTGCTACTGTTGTTATGTAGCGCTGGGCATCATTGTAGCTGATACAGTTACCAAATCTGTTCAGGAGAGTCACGGTTTCTTTGCTCCTCGTCTCCTTGAGTATGTGCAGTGTTGTGCCAACTTGTTTGGGTGTGGGAATACCCCCAACAGCTGCACATAGATCCTGTGAGAGGTTTAAAACTTTCTCATGCTGCTTAGGATCGAGTTCAACACGTTCTCCGTCACCAATTTCAGGAGAAGCATCTGTCAAAAGCCATGCCATGTGATTATACAAACTGTTAGTCACACGTTTTGACGCTTCAGTATAGGATATTTCCATCTGTGGTTGCAAGTTTGAGGTGACTGGTGGCCCAATGGATGAGTCAGGGTCTCCTGATGATTGATTTGCTCCTTTGTACGACTTCAGAGATTTTTTCTCTTTTTGCCCTTGCTCTTTGATGTCCATTCTGATACTTTTAGCGGAATGATAAGACATTACCTGTAAGGGGATTGTATCTTTTGTTGGCATTTCCCCCTCACTTTCTTCTGCATATTCATTTTCTGTGAGTGTTTGCTTCAGCTGCCTCACTTTTGTCATCAATGTTCCAACGCTTGTATCAGATGAGCAAACCAGGCTGGAGGTTCCTTTCTGTGGAACTATCATGATTCTACAACCATGATGGCCGGCATAGTGTTTCTCCAGACGTCCTTTCAGAGCCTGTGCTCGATATGTTGTTGCATTCGCAACTCCATTGTTCTGCAGGTGTTTTTGGTAACTATCCAGAAGAGTAGAAACAAAAAACACACCACCATCTGAGAAGAGAGAGTCATCCAATTCCGATGCAAGCTGAGACATTGCAGAATCATATGGGCTGGAGTGTGCGCAGCCTTTCTCAGTGTTTGTACGTCTTAGATAGGACGACATACACTGTCGATGGTACCGAAAATCTCCTGCTACCATATCAATACATTCGTTTCCAAATCCCTGCAGTTTGTGTAACATTGATGTGTCATTAAGTTTTTGTGCACACTCCCATATCGATGTCTGTCGATTGACATTCGCTACCAACAACAGTTGTCGGTCGCCCTTTCCACTCCGAGCCTTTTCGCAGATGAAACACACAGCCTTGTAGTCGACATGAGATGATGAAGACCGGGTGTGAAGAGTACGGGAGCAAGATGAAGTTGTTGCATCATTGCCATCCTTCCGCTTTGTGGCAATACTTTTTTGATGTGTGTACGTGGAGCGACAGCGGCTATGAAATACAGGGTGTTTTGCCAAAAACTCAGCTTCAACCTTCACATCAATCCCCAATCTATAAGATACTTCATCCTGTTTGTTCTCAACAGCATATAGGATGGACGGATAACCTTTGGTGGTGAGTTTTTGTAAATTCTCATCGGTACTCTTTTGGCAGATGATGCAACATGTATAGTCAGTATGAGAACGCTCACGTTTTAGTGGTTTAGTTGAGAATTCGGGTTCCATACTGCTTCCCCACTTATTAACATCAGATAATACCGCCCTGTACACAAATAAAAAGCATATCAATATTGATCGAACAGACATACGTTTGTCCGCCGGGAGTTCCAGATCCATGTCAAGTGCAAGCAATGTGAGCTTTAAATATTACCGTTTACGTTATTATGTTGGTATAGCAAATGAAAAAGGCAAAATATTGAACATTTGTACTGTGACGTCACCATGGTAACTGATTTTTACCTTTTTCCACTGACGTTGGGGCGGACTGACACGTATCTCTGGAACTTGCTAATCCCTCCCATATACATTGGATACATTGAAACGCAACTAAATTAAATCTATATATATTTATATATATATGTACGTCTTAGATAGGACGACATACACTGTCGATGGTACCGAAAATCTCCTGCTACCATATCAATACATTCGTTTCCAAATCCCTGCAGTTTGTGTAACATTGATGTGTCATTAAGTTTTTGTGCACACTCCCATATCATCTGTCAAGTGCAAGCAATGTGAGCTTCAAATATTACCGTTTATAGACTGGCAGCCAAATCAAGGTAGCACAACTTTCGTTCACCACCTTTTGTTTATACCCAAAACCATTTTATTCGTATATAGTGTACCTGAACACACCTTCTAAGGGTGGTTGTAGAATTTCAAGTGTGTGCAGGGCAGAAATACAGCAAATTTAGTACATTTTGGCCTTCGCGAACTTCAGTTGTCATCTTTATTAACAAAATTCGATGTTATGCTCCCAAAACTCATTGTACAAGGACATGTTTGGTATCAAAATCTTCAGTATAATATATTCTATGAAACAATACCACATTTCGATATATATCTCCATTCTCTGATAGCAGACATGCAATTTTTTCACCATCTCAAGTGCGAAATTCCAGAAAAGTAAATTCGTATAACTACGTAAATAATTCCAAATGCCCAAAAATATGATCAACAAAATCACCAAACTTGTGCAAAAACATCTAATATAATCCCCAAACTAAGAAATGCTCAACAATACAAATTACTCATACATTCTTGCAAATCATGGAATATTTTATAAACATGTTTCATGACAGTGAATTTTCGTGGTATCATTGACTATATTCTTCATACACTCATTAGACGGATGCAGGACAACCATTTGTGGTGTCAATCACTAACAGAAACACATATTTTGTGTTACTGGGTTGTAGATAATTTAACTTAAACCAGGAATTGTGCTTATAGTCCAAATCAATCCTCATCATTGTCATCCGAGTCTTCATCTTGTTGTGCCTGGTACGGGTTTGAGCAGTCCTGAACGCATTTACATCCAAGTGAGCATCGCATGTTGTGTTTGTAGCAGGTACATCGGTTTGAAGAACATCTCCTGGCCTTGCATCCACAGGTGAGGAGTTCGACACACACTGCTGGGACTGGCTCGACGGTCAACAAAACAGGCGATAGTTGATTGTCCTTGTTGGTGTACCAGCCACATTCCACTGGCGATGCTAACATTGGTTTGGCAACAGCAGCATTCAGTCAGATATTCTTCTGATGCTGACATCTCTTGAGGTGTTGCATCAGCGCATCATGTGTTGGAGGGAGCTTCTGTGGGTTCGTTGTTCTGTGGAACATGTCTGCTCGTAGCTCATTCACAGTGCTTACTGTCGAGGTGGGGCAGTACATCTTCACAACGAACAGTTCTGCATCACTGAATGCAGATGCGCTGTTGTCAGTGAAAGCATCAAGCATTTCTGGTGCTTGTATGTATGAAGACCAGGAGCTCTTCTTGCCATACCCACAAAACTGGCTTGTCGTGTCGCATCCTGTGATGGCATGATATGCGACAATGTTGTTCAACACTTGCTGTGGCAATTGCTTACGCACAACATGAACGGGTATCCACCTCGGCTTGTTCTTTATGCCCGCATCCATCCACACTTCATCTGCTGTTTGGTGGTGTGTTAGCAACACAAGCACATCAGTGTCCCTACAGCGAACGACAACTCGCCTCACTCCACTATTTGCAGCATCTGCAGCATGCAGAATGATACGAGAGTCTGCTTCTTCGTGGGAAGAACATAGGTGATGCACTATACCAGAAACTGAAGATTGAGTGAAATCTGGATTTTCGCAACCACCAGCAACAACCAGTTCCTGTCCATCGGTGAGAGTTTTAGCACGATGGAACAACTCTTGTGCCAAGAATCTTATCAGATTCTTCTTGTTATCAACCAGACTTATGAAGTTATTCCACGATGCAGGGAGCTGGACAGAACGTGAGTCGATGATACGCCGAATCTTCCTAGCCTTTGCAGTTCTACGAGCTTGAGTAGAGCTCTTGATGCTCTGATCAGGATATCTATCAAAGACGACATCAACTCTCTTGCACACTTGTGTGAAATACCGAAACACAGCATTACAAAAGACGTCTGCCAGATCCCCAAATGTACATGCTGTAGGTGGTTTCCCTATGCTCTGAACTAACGCCATTCCGTCAATTATCACACTCGACTCCACATCAGTAGGGGGCAGGTTTGTTGATACGTGTGCATCAGCAATGATGTGTGACAGGGCTGATTTGTCTGTAGCAATCAGCATCCGTTCAGATGTCACCAGTGACAAGGGGACAGATGATAGTTCATGTGTCAGCAGTTTGGGGATGTCAATGTCTCTACCACTGGTAGAAGCACTCAGCAGTCGATGAAACAAATCACGATCTGCCTTGACTGTTTTCGTTGTTCCTGATTGGCTTGTCACTGCCACGGTGTGCAGGTTAGCAAAGGTTTTGGACTTGACCAGTGACAGTTTGGTGCGAAATGGAATGGAACGTTCTGTCATGCGAGTTGTGATGAAGTCTTCAAGTATTTCCTGTCCCCTAGTGTGTACCGCCATCAGATCTTGCTTGATATCAGCAGGAGCCACATCATTGGTTGAGATGCACAGAAGATCATCCGACTCTCTTCCCAAAGGATTGAACAGGATCAGCTGGGAGTAGATGCGCTTCACATCAGCCTCATCACGAACCATTCGTGCCTCACCAGTATCCTTCTGAGCCTGTGGTCTACCCGTTGCTAACCCTGCTTGGTGGCGGATGCTCTCTGATAATCGAGACAGTTCACAACAGGACAGCATCCAGCGATTGAGTGCACCTTGTGATCGAGTGATCCCCACCAGTCCACCAGAGACTTTGCATAGTTTGTTGACATGCTCCAGAGCCATATCGGTTGACACCTGGTTGAAGGTCCCTGTCGATTCTTTGACAACAAAATTTCCGTCAATAAACTGCTGGTGAACATCAGGAGCTGTGTCCTGTAATGCCATCATATCAGCCAGATAAACGGTACCCCAGCGCAAGTAGTTGAAATGATCATATACTGCCATGTATGGCAACATCTTCTGTGTTGCAGCAATGTGCAGTTGCCAATTTCCTTCACGCTCAGCTCGGATGAAGAGCAAAAGAACTTGCACCATTTCCATGTAGTGTATCCAGAACTGGAATGTAGCATCATCTTGTTTCTGGTCTTCAAACTGCTGCATGTCACTGTGGAATGAACCAGTGCCATCAAGAAAGTCATTCAGTGAGTCATTGCAGACAGACTTGTCCTCAGACTTGATGATCTTGGAGGCTTTTGAAGCCATGTCATGGGATGAAGTCTTTCCTTCTTGCTCTTGCCATTGCTGGAACAATTCGAGAAGAATGCGAGAAAGGGCTTCGAGTGTCAACTTGTGAGCACGCACGGCACGGTTCCAAGACTTCCCACCCAAGATGTTGTTGGCGGTGTTTTCGCTGTAGACAGCAGCTTCTATCCATGCATCGGTTAGACCAGATTTCTCCATGTGTTTCCCAATGACAGACAGGAAGTTTTTTGCCAGATGGAATGCACCAAGACGAACAATGACGCATGCAAGTTCATCCGGGTTAGCCCATATGAGTTCTTTGGCCTTCCAGTACAGTGCCTCATCGAATGTGATCACTACGTGTGGTTGATGGAAGTATTCAGCAATCTTCTTGCTCCTCAAGAGTACTGTCAACAGAGTATCTAGCTCATGAGCTGGAGCCTGGATAATCGGGAGATATCCTATGGTTGTACAGGTAGATTGTGGACTGGCTACAGGAAGCATTTGGTTGAATCCGGTCCATGCTGGGGCTATCTGATTCTCAACATGCTGCAAAGATAAAAATGGTTGTTCTTTGCAACTAATGACTACGACTCTGCAGGTAGCATAATTTGATTTTTGAGAGTGTTACCTGTAATCTTGTCATCATCCAGGCAAGGTCAAGATCCTGATAATGTTTTGAGTTCATGATAGGTATGGTCAACTTGTGTAAATCAGGTTGAGAGAACTGTGGAGATACCTGAAAATAGATGCAACATGCATGTTCATTTGAATCATATACTTTTTTGAAATGAAAGAAAGGCTTGTAGGTGTTTTGAAAACGTCCAATACTTGTAGATGAAATACCTGTTGTATTGGTACGTCAGATGTCACAAGTTCGTTGAGTTCTGGGGGTATGTTCCTAAGAGACCTATTCCGGCTAACTGGCTGGTCAGATGCACACCGCTCCTTTTCTGGTCCGCGCTGGTATACCACCATCTGAGTCACATGAAAAGTCCCCTTGCCATCCAGGGTTTCTTCTAAGAGGTCAAAGTTATCAGCTGCGAACTGAATGAAGCGGCCAGGCACCAAAGATTCTGGGATGAATATTTTGCCATTAGCCTCAAACCTTGACAACTCCCGTTCACTTATGGTGGTTGAGATGCGCTGAACAGTGTCATAACCCACACTGTCACCGGATGCATGGAGATAATCTATCAGCTGACGTGATCGAGTGGCATGATGGACAAGTACGCCTGTACCAATGTGTTTTGGTGTGTTCTTATGTCCATTCGACGTAGCATATACGACGTCCTGGCAGATGTGAAGGATCTTCTGATGAATGCGTTCGTCTTGCTGGGCATCATCTTCTGCATGTTCTAGTGCCTCAGTGGGTGGCTTCAATATCCACTTTATCAGCATGTACAAGGAATCTGGGATGCACTTCTCAGCTGAATCACTGGTGAGGTTATCATACCCACTGTGGCCTGGTGTGGACTTCAGGTCTGCATGTATGGTTCTGGCTACTAGATGTAGAGACTGCATGAATGATGGAGCATGGTACTCTGGGGAGTCGCTGAAATCCATCATGTCTGCTTCTTTCAGAGTCTCAGTAAGTGATGTGAATGCTTCCACTGCTTCACCACTTGGTGTAGGTTGGAACACCAGTAATGGCTGATTCATCGTTCTCTGTCTCTGGAAGCATATCTGCTCACCGAAATGATTTAGAAGTTTGCGCTTCAAATGATGTGATCTGCAGTTCGACTCTTCACCTGACTCACCCAGAAGTTGATTGTACTTAGTGCAGACGTCATCCATATTATATACACTACTCCCTTGGAAACCGCATCTCAGGATTCCAACCAGTTGATCAAATGCATCATTGTTTGGTGCACAACCACTCATGCCATCAGACGTTACTGTGGATGATTTTCGCCCCTCCTTGACCTTGCAGGAAGTATGATAATGGGCTTCGTACGCGATCAGATCATTCTCGCCAATACGGCACTTGAGAGCATAGTTAGACTTGGCACATGCATGTATGAACAGATTGACATCCTTCGATTGGACTTGATGAACACATTCTCGGGTTCGCTTCTGGCAGAATATGCATCTTTTCCAATCAACCTTGAACATGAAATATATTTCAATATACAACACAGTTTTTTTTATATCAATTGTGATGAGAATTTAGAAAACATGTACATAGAGCAGCAACTTACGAATGAGACTGATTGTCTTGTTAATGGTTGTTCATCATGTTCAGCAGTAGACATCCGATCAGGTTCCGCGGCATCTTGAGAGCGATTCACCAAGGTGTTTAAGTTGGCTTTGCTAGTGAATGAAGCATAACATGTTTTATGCCACTTGGGTGCGTGAGATTCCAGTTCATCCAGACACGGCTGAAGGAGTTTAACGATGTCACCATATGACGAATCAACATGATGGTATTGAACTCGTAAGTTGCAGACATCCTTGATTCTCTGTATGCCTTGAAGACTGCCCCCATGCAACACAACTTTGGAAAGTGCAGGCCTAGAAGACTGGCAAAAAATACATAGCCTGAAGTCTAATGCTGTCTTCCGGCGTTTGATTGGTAAGTTTGCTACAGGTTCTATATCATCGGCCATCATGCAGATTTTGCCATGCCCAGTTCATTGTCAATCAGTACGACTAATGGAGTTTATTCAGTCTTCCACCACCAAACAATGGACACCTGTAAAGATTAGAAATATATCTAAACCATCACCACACTCAACATGCATAACCATTACCAGAATGAACCCAATCACCGTACATCTAATAGAGAAGATTGTGCATGCAACTACATGCTGTTGTACTATATGCTCCGGAAAAGCAGTTAGCATATTGCTGCATGAAGAAACTGGACTGTTCATGAACAATACCATGACTTGATATCACATTTTACTATGTTAGTATACAAGATAAGAAAAGCTAGCGACCTACGGTAAACATTTGTATGGAAAATTAGGAGGTACATGTAAAATACTGTTTTTTTCAATGTTGAAACGAATATATATGAAAGCTGCTTGTAACTGCTTGTATGGAACATATCTCATGTCCATATGAGATGTACATTCCCTGAAGTTCTGTTTAAGAAATATAGGTACTTATCATAACAGAAAAAGAGCATCTCAATTGAGGATGGATTGAAACGACGCACAGCGGAACGTCGGATGAATTGAATAATATGGACCATATAATATGTTCATCAGTGCGAACCAGTTTGTGATAATTTTGTTAGTTAGAGTGATGAAAGTTCTTACACACATAATGGGAGATGTATTTCTGATAAATTGTGATAAATTTAATTGTTCTGTTGGCGATATTTCTCACTATATGAAAGTAATCATAAACCCAAAGGAATTAGATTTGTTGAGTTTTGCACATGACTGTTCAGCACAATGTATTTTTCTCTGTCAGAAAGTCAGAAAATATGAAAACATTTGAGTGTGCTTGATAGAGTATGATTTTTTGAAAATTTTGATACCAAACATGGCCCTGTATGATAAGTTTTGGTATGGTCATACTGAATTTTCTGGAAAAATATGGAGGTTGAAAAGTGCACCTACCACGATATAATAAACTGGCTATATTTTCTTCCTGCACATACTTGCAATCCTACAACCACCCTAAAATGATGTATATGGGTTCTCTAAACCCAGAAAACATGGTTGTAGATGTAAACAAAAGGTGGTGAACGAACTCAGAATTTAGAGGAGATACGAATTTTGGCTGCCAGTCTATTACGTTATTATGTTGGTATAGCAAATGAAAAAGGCAAAATATGTAACGTCTATCAAAACATTTGATTTCTCCACTTTGTACACAACTATACCTCATTCTGAACTGAAATCTCAGCTTAAAAAACTAATCAATAATTCATTTTTCTCTAAAAAAGGACAACGTCGGTACCACTATATTGTAGTTAAATATAATACCGCTTATTTTGTTAAAGGCGACTCTGATGCCCCATACAAATATACTGAAATAGATGTGGTAAATATGGTTAATTTTCTATTGATAATATTTTTGTGGAATTTGGTGGTCGAATATTTCAACAAACTATTGGTATTCCCATGGGTACAAACTGTGCACCATTATTGGCAGACCTGTTTTTATACTCATATGAATCAGATTTTATCCAACATTTACAAAGAGGAGGTTCTAAGAAACTAACATGTAATTTTAATTTCACTTTCCGATACATAGATGATGTATTGTCGCTAAATAATCCCAAGTTTGGTGATTATTTGGATATCATATATCCTAAGGAACTTGAAATTAAGGATACTACAGAATCCGCTAATTTTTCCAACTATCTAGACCTGAGGTTGGAGATTGATAATGATTCTAACCTGTCAACTAGATTATATGACAAACGTGATGATTTCAATTTTTCCATAGTCAATTTCCCTTTTCTAAGCAGCAACATTCCTATGTCACCGGCATATGGTGTGTTTGTTTCTCAACTTATACGCTATTCCAGAGCTAGTTGCAAATATGAGGACTTTGTCTATCGAAGTGCCCAGCTAGTCTCTAAACTGCTACGACAAGGATATGTTTTACCAAGACTTATCGCTGCGTTTAAGAAATTCTATGGACGTCATCATGATCTGGTTGATAAATACAGCAAATCCATGTCTGCCATGCAACTAGATCTATTTTCATGTTAATTTTGGGGAATTCATGACGGGTGCCACTAGTGGGGTAGGAAATGCTCACTCTTTCCGGAACACCTGATTTCACCTCCTGATGGCCATTTACGGGGGTTCATGAGTTTCCCTGTCATTTTTGTTTTCTCTCACTTCGTATGCCTGATATGACTTTCTGTCCCCGGACTATGAGATTGGATAACGGACCCTGTTTTGTTTGCTCGGAATACTTGATACTGGGTATTGATTCCACGTCTATATATATATCTGCATTTCAGGAATTGGCAATAAGAAGCAGCTTACCCGGACAATATCCATAGTTGTTGCATAGTTCCGTGAGGAGAAATTTTCCCCTCCATATTCCCCTCGAATATATATTATTATGAATTCTCCTGCATTCGAATCAGGTAAGATTGGATATTAGGCCTTAATGAATACATGGATCAATTAGGCATATACTCGTTGTGCCTTGACCAAATATTTGCTTCAAATCATGTTTTTTTTGTGTGAATATGTGTATCAGAAAACTATTTATTAGGGGCTAGGGCTAATAAAACGGATTTTAATTAACGAAATAATCATCAACATCATCACCAACAATGTATTGGTACTTTTAATTCTCTCGTAGCAGTGAACTTTGACATTCGAGTAAAATGGTCATAAATTCAGTAATTCAGGCAGAAAATCATATTTTTACTGCGAAATCACAAATATTTAGTGGTTTCGTTGAAGTATAATACATGCTTTTGTGAAGCAGGGAGAATATTCACTACCAGAATAGAAGTATAAGCCATGTGGAAAGAGATATTAGAATTATATGATATTTACGAAATATTTGTGGGATGTTCATATTAAGATGCAAATAACTCATTTTCGCAATGGTCCCGGAAAGGCCAACATCATTATTCCTCAGCCTGAGGTACCAAAGAACATAAAACATGCGTTAGAAAATGTGTCCCGAACCATGTCATGTACAACCAGTTTTAGGGGCTTTTCGGGTATCTGGGTCCCAGACTAAAAGTTATAGCACTTTAAAGAGTGAAATCGGCAAATTTGTTTTTTCAAAACAATTTAGCTAATTAGTATGCAAATGAGATATTCATGATGTCATCGGGGGAAGTTGCTTTAATTAGGTACTTTGATATGTATTTTTCATTCATTTAATGTTATGATTATTCATCAAAACTTATTCTGTACAGATTTTAATATGAATAATCAGTGTTTTTACTTTTTCTGTTGTTGTCAAGGTAACCAGTGACCTGGTATGGCCCATAGCAACCATGGTTGCTAGGGCCAGAAACCCACTTAGAACAGGGTATGCACAAATAAAAATGGTGCCAACTTGAGATCTATAATAATTTATTCAATAAATAATCGACAGAAATTCTGTGGATAGACTGACTTGGCAGTTAATGGCCATGGCAACCATGGGTAACTACGGCCATATGGAACGACTGGTAACCATAGCAACAGTACAGTTTGTGTGGATATTGACTATGTATGGTACATAATAATATGCACTAGTCAGATCGTCAGAACCTTCAATAAGAATCATTATATCATGGCTTGAAATATCCTAATTAAAATTTGTTCCCCTCGTGACGTCATGAATTCTCATTAGCATCTAATTTGCATATTAATGAATTGCTAGAACTTTTCAAGTGGCTTCTGTAATGTAGTGCCGGAATGGCAGTTTCAAATGGCTGTAACTTTTGAACGGATAGAGATATTGATATACCGTAAAGACCATTTTGCTCAGATCAATGAGATCTTTCATATAACAAAACATTATATTTTCACTTTACTAGTACTTTAATCATTTTTCTGACCTTGACTTGCTCATTATTGACATAATTTGTGATAACACCATTTCTGCGTAAATAATGTTATTCACGCATAAATAATTTTTTTTTTACGTGGAATAACGTTATTTACGCGAAATAACGTTACTTAAGCGTAAATAACTTTATTTACCCCGATCGACCAAGGGAAAGATAAATGCACGTGCAGGCAGTATTTGGTTAGTATAGCACACACGGCAAGAGTAAATAATGTTATTTCCGCGTACATAACGTTATTTACGCGGAAAAAACTTCATTTACGCGGAATTCTAACATGGTGACGTCAGACGGCTCTTAGCATTTCAGTCATTTCAAAAGGTGTTATATCAGTTGATATACGGCCCTAGGGCCTATATCAGATTTCGTTTCCAGGAGCAACGGCCTACAAAAACGTCATGATCGCAACAAACATGTGTAGCTATGGTAACGTTTATTTCCTAACAATCGTTTACCATGTTAGAATAGAAATAATGTATGGATTTGTCGTAATTTTCTACAAAATAAACTTCTCGGGACAGGTGATATAGCCCTCGACGCCTTCGGTGTCTCGGGACCATATCACCCTGCCCTCGGAAGTTTATTGTGCGACAATTACTCCAAATCTATACATTATTCCTTAAATAATGTTATTTACCCCCATCGAACAAGAGAAATCTAAAAGCACGTGTAGGCAGTATTTGGTAAGTATCTCACACAGGGCAGAAGTAACTAATGTTTTTTCCGCGTAAATAACGTTATTTCCGCGCAAAAAAACTTTATTTTCGCGTAAAAAAAACGTTACCTACGCGTAAATAACTTTATTCATGCATAAATAACATTATTTACGCGAAAATTATGTTAATTATGTATCAATCAGGATTATTTGAAATAAATATGTTTTTTTTTCACAATGTCACTTATCGGCCACTGTATGTTTACATTGTTTTTCGCTGATATTTTTGCAATGATAGATAGATAGATTTATTTTTATCAGCACTTACAGTAAAATGTGAACAAGACATACTAATTTTTCTATGCAACAATGGTGTTAGTTTTTTTGACATTAGAGCGTTGGGGGCGAAGCCCCCAACCCTCTACATGTCTATGTGCTGACTTTTTCATGGAGGTTTCATGCCAACCTATCGACGCACGTTTTTTGACATGTAAACGTTTAGATACCTACTTCAAATGAGGATTTTCTTTGTCCTTGACATAAAATCTCTCGAATTGATGGGAAACTTTGACTATTCCACAGATATATGAGGCATGAATCGATGTGCTAGGTTTGAGAAAATAACGTAAATGTTCAAATTATCTAGAAACGTCCCAAAATGGCGGAGCCGATGGAAATTGACGTTCCCAGAATGCAAAGCAAATTTTACCACAATGACGCGTATTTTGAAACACAATTTCTGTTCAGCAATTCGTGTATGCATACATGCATGTGTTTATTGTGGGCATCTGCGTGTGGACTTTTTTGGCGTTATGAAGTAAACACAGCGATTCGTCTGCGATGCCACGGCTACATTTAAGTTAATTTGACGTATTTTATAACATGACAATTAAGCTGGTGTTCTGTGCTGGATTGCGAAGTCTTTTTATTCTTAACTGGTATTTTAATTTGCCCAGTGAAGGCATGTGTTAGGCTATATCTGATGTTATCAGATGCAGATATTCCTCATAGTTTCCAATGTTTTGAGGATATTTTAATGAGGTTCCATATCATTTTAGCAGGCATATCTGTTCCATTGATCGATTTTAAAATAAATGTTTACTTATTAGTAATATGAATGAAGTAGGCCATGTTTTTCATCCTAGTATACGGAAATGAATTGGAATCACATAGGGGATGAAATTATGGCTTCTTCGTTTTTTTTTTTTTTTGGGGGGGGGGGGGGGGTAGGCCTAACGTTGTGTAAGATATATTCAGCTGTCATGGTGCTGATGATGTGCTCGAGCTCTAATGTCGTCTTCCGCAGTTTGCTGCATTTTCTTGTTTCTTGAATGTTAGCCACAGTAATAATTTAAAACACTGCATTGTTATGGACATGTTTGTTTAAGGCTGAATGGGTCATAATTAGCCACTCGGCTGTCTTCCGTATGACCCCGCTGTATATTTTGAAGAAGTTGTCAATTAAAAAACGAATAGTACAACATTTAAAAAAGGAAATTTACCAGAAAATATTTACATGATAACAAATTCCAAACTAGATCCAACATGATGCTTCAGCAGACCTATAGACTGTGAAAAATATACAAAATGTTGCTTAAGGAATATAAAAAAAGGACCAAGTACAGGAGAATATTCAAGGATTAGATATACAACCTGGAGCTATATTTAAAACAAAACAAAACAGCAACATTGATTTTGAATGGTATGTAAATACAAATGAATCAATAGGACCATAGATAATGCTCACAGTAAAATAGTTCACTATATACTAAGAGATTCATAATCACAGTACCTTGTTTTCATTAGTACTGTATAATGAATGCATTAAAAAACTTACTAAATTTGACAATCAATGCAGTTAGCATTGTTACATTTTACGGTGTCACTGTATGCTAAAAATAGGTCTGATTTTGATAGATCATTTATATGAGTTTTAGATTCTGAGTGCACGCGAAAAGGCGCCCATTCATTCCAGATTCTCGGAAAATTATCAGCACTGTTAAATGGTATCATTCTATAACGTGGCACACTTCGTCTATTGGGAGTAAAGCTGGGTCATATTTTTAAACTAATCGCATAACAGCCCCGAATTGGCAACCATGTTGTTATGGACCGTTTGTAGATTATGGTTGCCTTGGTGACCGCGGATACATCTTATGGGTTTTGTTTCTAGTTTCTAGATCCGGCCTGGGGACTCCACGCTTTAATACTGCGGAAATATTCTGGTCCAAATAACGTGTGGTGCTTGTTCCTGTATTTGCAATGAGGGTTAAAAGGTGCAAGACGATTAAATGGTATGTTTTCAGTGGACGAGTAGTAAGTGTATGTTACTTGGGCCGGAATTCGTCACCAAGTTGCGGTGAAAGCAAGTGGTCGAGAGTGTACCCAAACTCAGTGGGCCTTGGTGTACCCCGTTGTACGCCATTACTGAGCGCAGGGGACAAGTTTACCTTGTGGCCAAAAAGAGCCCCCGCTATCATGGGCAATGATGCACACTTAATGGATTCAGAGTCATTCAAATGAGATATATATTCAAAGGCTTGCTTTCGGCCCGACCCGTCGATTTCCTCTGATATGCACCTGCGTCTTCTGTATGGAAAATAACAGCATGCCAGCTGCCACCGCTCAGGACAGGCAAGATCACGTTTTCGCAAATATTTTGTTCAGTATACAATCTTTCTAACATATATTATGCGTTTTCTATAAAACTTTAATTAGGATTAGTTGGAGTTTTAAATTTAGACGCACTTCGCGAACACTATTTGACTAGGTCCTCAACTGTATGTTTGCATGATCTCCAATTTATATGAACGGTTAATTAAGCCTACTCATAAGCACTTCATAATACGAATGTAAAGAAATAAAACATCAAACATATACCTAGTTTCCATTAAATATTTATATGCCTATTTTCATCGAAAATATATGACGAATTATATTATATATTCAGCTGGAACATAACATTCAATCAAACAGTTAAGTACCGTATGTGGTGAAGAAGACAAGTCCATATAAGCACGTGTGAGAGAATTAACCCAAGGCCCTTAAGTCTTATCCAATTCTCATCAAGAAAATCAGTGGTTCAGGTCCGTTTGACAGGTTATGTGAATCAAAATATAGGTGGAATTATACAGCTATAGGACCTGAATGGGCCTAGGTAATAATGGATTATGTGATATTAATGAATATATGAACAAAATTAATGTATTTAAAATCACTACTCGGAATTCTGTATCTGATACTTCAAACATATATCACTAAAATTTTAATTCATAACCCAGCCCTCTAACTCCTGCCCGATAAATTCCACATCCATCTGGGGTTTGGCCACGGCTCCTCAAGCATGTCACCGCTCAAACACTTCTACCGGTTTGCCCACATATAGTGTTTCCTTGGATACACACCCCACCCCCAGCCGATATCCTACCTACGCCCACGTACCATCGCTAGAGTAATTCTCATCACTGACAACTGATCAATGACCTGTTAGCTGTACAGATTCTTCTTTCTTCACTTTTTTTCACCCTTGTTAAATCATTACCTGTATTATCTCTAACGGTATCATCATTCATTACTCTAATGTTATTTTCCACTCGTGTACTCTACACAGAAACGTATTGATCATCATATGTACTATAAACCATTACATTATGATTGTTTTGGCGGGAATTTATCGAAAGGATAACGTGTGTCTCACGTGTCGCGGACAGATGCGCTGGCCAAGATGAGAATGAAATTGGGCGGGAACGCGCGTGCCAGGGTTTTAGTGACTGCAGGTCAGAATGCCATCAGCTAGGTCCATATTCAAAAGTGAAAAAAAAAACCCGCGAAACTCACTACGACTACAATGCGGGAGCGCTCATGCGTATAGGAAGCGGTCAAGAGAGCGGCGCCGGGCGGGGGAACGTTGAGGGGCGGGGACTACGCGATCACATGCCACTGTTATGTCGTATCTAGCGTTGAGAGGAAAATTTCATTATAATGGCGGAAGATATTGGTAAAAACTCTCGATTAAATATTTTGCACTCCCTGTCTTGCTGAAAACTTGTCAGATCATGTAAGTCCACGTAAATGGATGGTGGTAGATGCATGGTTGCTACCTCCAATTGTCGTTAGTCAAATAGCAAGTATCATGAAGGCCCAACTTTTAATGTGCCCCCCCCCCCCCCTCCCCCTTTTTTTTCACTGGATCCCACTTCCAAATTGAATATTTAGTGATAGTTCGTCTGAAAGTCTATTCTAACGGGAAGTCACAAATACCAGTACACAACAATAGTACAACGGGGTCCAAAAGTCTTAGACCACCCTGAGAGTATCATCCTAATAGATCATCAATAAAGAGACACGTGTTATATACAAGTGAGCTATAATGCTGAATCATCTGTCTGTATTTTAGAGACATGTATCCAAGAATGACACCAGACAGTTTATTTTGGTGAAATCGACAAATATTTTCGAACAAACTTAAACAATTGTAACAAATGTAACATATTTATTCATATGTCAACAACTAGTGGTACATCGGTGAAACAAAACAAGATAACTGTTTGCAATGAAACTGATGTTGTCCAACACACAATCACCAACCATGTTGCACAGTAATCGTGATATTTTTTCATTCCATAATTTTTCCCGTAGGATTTTGAAAACATTCAAAATTGGTATTTTTTGCCCCAAATTACTCAAATATTTTAGTGTTGCACAATTCTGCGTTCTGAATTTCTGATGTCGTTTATGCAAACATACACGAGAATGACTGGAAGAACAATTAACATATAACTTAGAGAGACTAAATTATATTTTAGTGATAGGTTCCAGAAAAGGTGATATTTTCATGGTGGTCTAAGACTAAAGACCCCATTGTAATACCAGTTGATTGCGCATATCGCGAGTTGTGGGATAAACACCCGGCTCTAGAATGAAAGGTTTTGAGCAACGTCGGCCGCCATAGGTGTGTCCTCACCTCCACCGCACGCGTGGTTTGGTTTGACAGCCTGTTTTACAATAAACACTGGCAGATGTGGCCGTACATGCAAGTATGAGGGACGCCGGGTGATTCACCTGCTCCCATTGATAAGGAAGGATAGCGATTTCCGTTTACAAACGAGTTCATTTGCGGAGACGTTGGCCTAAGCATACACATCGAGCTGCGGGGGAACCGAGAATATGTACACTAAAAGATATATGACTCAGGCAAGCGAGATCGAGGACAATGAACGAGGAAAGTTGAAAAATATATTGGGCGAACATGGCAATATTCGTCATCATGGCAATACTGCACGTTCAAACCAGGTGGGTCATACAAAATTCCACGCGATAATGTTCGCACAATCAACAATCGACATATTCCAGAATTAACACATATGATGAGCCATTCGTACTAAATTCGCCCGTGTACCAGGGGAATACACACACACCGCCATAGAGATAGTGTATACTTCTGTCTGGCGATATGTCATTATGCGGTGATGTAGCCTAGGGTAGCCTGATCATAATGCAAACTGAAACCAGTATTCGTGAATGATAAACTAGTACTAATGCAGCGAATTTATCGCGCATGGCTCTGAAACTTACAAATGGAATCAGTGATACAGACTTGCACGTCTGCGATCTAATGCCGCGTTTGACCAATTGAACGAAAAAAATGTTTGAACTCCAGAAGATTATGAAAGTTAAGATTATGAAATTTTGGCGGCAGCTCACAATGAAACGTTTCCTATCCTTCCCATTGAATGAAGAATCTTCCTCGCGGCCGTCTCAACAGCACTGAGGAACCATCTGTAATTACTGCCAAAGCCAAGAAAATCCTCTCAGGGAACGATAAAAAAATAATAGATCCATTGATAAGAAATTAAAAGTAGCCTTATCACACTTTGAAAACTGGCAATTTGACAGCATGCTATCTGTTAACACTGCGGCAAGGGATAGGTTAATTCAATGGAACGTTTCATTGTGCAGCTTTGAAAAGTTTCAGTCTGTGAATTTCGATCAATTACGATCAAACGCGGTAGTGAGATGGCTACATGAGTACATTGCACGGCAGTCTATGCTGGATCTATGTATCTGTCGTATCTCGTGGGGAATTTGTTTCGAAATGTTAATTAGTTTTAATACAGACAAGGAGTCTATCAGTTACAAAAGCTGACAAAAAACAACACAATTGTGTGTCAAATGAACGTTCTTCTGTCGTGATGTTTTATTTCAAAATTGAATGGGATTAAAATTATCCACGAGTTTCAACAGGTAACGCGTAGGTTCCACCTAGAGGGTGTCCCAATAGAAAGGTAAACAAAAACATTTACATTGGAGTTTCGGTTACCATTTTTTTGGGACACCCTGTACACAAGCATGAATCAGGGTATAATCCGGTAAAATCAGAGGCCGATTCAAGTGTAAGTCGGTTCTGCTAATGTTTCTCATTTTCTTTAATTTTGTAAAAACGTATTGGAGAACATGAAACAAATCATCAGAATCTCCGTGATTTTGCCGGAACCCATTTGCTAATTTCAAGGGCTTGAACGAGTACTCGGGTAACTGGTTACGGTTCGGTTACAGAATGTAACCGGTTAATTGTGAATGTATTTCGCAACCTTAATTCAAGCTCAAACTATTTACATCAGTTATTATGCGGCCTAAGCATGCGGAATCGGGAGTGATTTTCACTCCGATCCAAAAGCACTGTTCATTCATCATAATATCACATATGTGAAAATGACTTCTAATGTCGAACTCCAGGCGCCAGTTTGACCCGTTTCAACACCTAGATTAGTTAAAATGATAATTCTGAAAAATGGCGTTACTTTGGACAATATTTAGCTCTATATTTTTGAATGAGTAACTTGTTACGGTTCGGTTACAAGTAAGCGAGTGACCAGTACGATATTTTGTACTCGTTAAAGCCCTGCCAATTTCGAACAATTGCATGCATGATGAATTGTCGTGCATCATCAACAACAACAACAACAACAACAACATACGTACGTGACATACAACAACGTACACACGTACGTACCTGTGGAGAAAAAAAACATATATTGGTGACCAGTAAGGAATTTGACCACCTGATTCTGTAAGTGAGCCAAATGAGATTTTACGGCTATCACAAAATACTGATTATAACAATTCGCTGGTCACCTTAGCCTTTACCATCTAACAAGCAAGTGGAAGTAGAATGTAGGCCAACCTCGAGGTGGTTACGTAATAGGCTACGTATTAGGTAGCTACGTACAAATAATAGGGAGTTACATATTACGTGATTAATTATTAGGTGGTTATGTTATAAGCTTACATAATAGGTTTGGGGATAGGTTTTGTGATAATACGGTCATGATGTCACTAGTATCGCCCGCACTCTCATTCGATCCTCGGCGATCTAAAATCTTCACTATGAAATGAACAGACATGGGTCAAATAACGGTACAGAGAGATTTCAATTCAACACTTCGAATGAAATGACGCTTACACGGGTGATTTAAAGAGCCCCTGAGGGTTCATCATAGGATAACCCCCCCACCCCCACCTGTGTAGGGGTCCCCAGTCGTTCGGGTGCCGCCGGCGTAGTCTACCCCAGAAAATAACAGGAGAATTATATATCACAGTTTTTCTAACCCTATAGGGAAAAACATATATATCACAAAATCTTACCTCCGCTAAGAAGGAGACCTATTTTGCTTCTTCCATGCTTAAGGTTGAGAAATATAAATGGTTTTACCTCTTTCTAAAGTCGGGATTCACTAATTATTTATAATGTTCGAAGTTCGATCTAGTTTTGCACTTTGACATGTTCATACTTCATGTACATGATCATACTCACAAAAATCATTAACCTTGTGATCGTGGTTTACGATGGAAGTGGCACAATGGTACTATTGCGGGGCCACACTGTACCTCCACTAGGACCTAGGTGATCTCTTTTTTGCTTCTTCCATGATTAAGGCTGAGAAACATAAATTGTTTTCTCTCTTTGTAAACTCCAACTGTCGGGATTTACTAATTACTAATAGGTAATGTACCAAGCTCGATCTGGTGTTACCATGCTTTTGTTGAAGGACAAACAATGCCTAATAAAACCTACTTGATTTATCAAGCTGCAAAGTTCAGAAGACAACATATATGTCATCCATAGAGTTGAATTTCGAATAAGTTACTCCTCACGTCAGAAATAAGTCTCCGGCAAGAAAGTTAAAGGAGTAAGCATTGTTTCCATAGCAGCTGGCTTTTACACAGGAACAGGCACTTAACCGTGAGGGACTTCCTCCTTCAAATTGCTATTTAGCAGCAGCTATGAACAAAATAAATTCAACAAAGAAACATGACCGATTGTAACGAATATAACGAGAGCCTCCCACGTTTGAGAGTGGCTGATTTCACACATTCATACATAGACATATTGCGAACAACTTCTCATGAATCTCCTGCCAATCTTTGTGTCGCAAGAAGATGTCACGTTCTGGCTTCAAGTCACAACGATTTCCCACTCTTCTGAAAAATCCAGAAGATCCACAACAAGGTACAAACTAGTTACGTTCACGTAATTGTTTGCAACCAGACAGATACGTTACCGTGTTTTTTTTCCATCTGGCGTATGAGTCCTTGCTTCTATTATCTCTCCAATGTACTTCATCAGGTTTTTATACCGCTTGTGCAACATTGAAAGCCCATTCTGTTCATGTAACAGTGTCTGATCAAAGATCATGCTCTCGTTGAACAGTCGTATGTACATCCTCTGCTGGTCTTGCCATATAGTTGCGCACACTTTCTTTTCGCCGCCAATGTCCGAATCACAAAGCTAGCTGGTCTCCTTGTCCGGAGCTTCGTCTCCTACAATCTCCAGTTGCTCATACGCAGGTTATGTTATAATTTTATAATTTAAAGTTTTTTTTCGACCATTTCTCCTATTTTGTATGCGTGCTATCAATTGCCATCAAATTCTTGCCATTATTTACACATAAAAACAACGGATCATTTCTGTAAGCTCATGGGTTCCTCGCCTGTTCATTCCAGTACAAACATGTACAATCCCATTGTTCTAGTATTCAAGTGTGTGTTTGTGTTGTTTGAGACTTCACCACATGGGAGATCATACTCACAGAAATCAATTCTTACAAGGTGACCAGTGCACTGGTTGTTCTATCCAAAGAAAAAAGAAAACATCCTGCTTAAACGGGCAAACCTTATCCTATTCACCTAACCTGAAACCTGATGTGTACCTTGTTCATCTCCAGGTTCACCACCTTCTCCTCCCTCCTCACACTTCTGTCATTTCTGGCGGTACACCTGAACCTTGAAGGTATAACATTTGCACCCCACATTGTGCAAAAATGTTAATTTGTCAGTTTTGATTAAATAAATGGAAGCAGTGGTGGTGTGTAGTTCTTGAGCCCAAAGTGCCATTAAACTTTATTCCTTCTTCTCCTTCCATCCCAAGTCACGACGTCC
Organism: Terebella lapidaria; assembly: GCA_949152475.1. Classification (NCBI taxonomy): domain Eukaryota; kingdom Metazoa; phylum Annelida; class Polychaeta; order Terebellida; family Terebellidae; genus Terebella; species Terebella lapidaria. Next base: position 8,931,636 of record OX424559.1, on the reverse strand, counting down.
TTAGCGCTCGTTTAAACACGTCACTAGGGGTATTACAAACAAAATATTACAGTCTTCCCTCGAAGGAACAAATATTCTTATACATATGAATAGTAATAGAAGGTTGGGTAATCATACATTTCATCTTTATAGTGTTGGTCAGAACCAGTCATCACTCCGTTTTCCGCCCTCGAGGAACAGCCATGCGTATGTAGATCTCGTATATCAGCTGTAGCGTGGTATAAGTTTAAGTTGAATTATTGATTCATCTTTACTGTTAACGAGATTTCCACGAACAGTTAATAGTTCTTGATACTTTTTAATTCAACAAATATAGTACCAGACCAGTGACAGACCAGTGCATACACCTCGGTCACATATAATTAATGAACACGTAGGCCTATATCTTCCTTAATGAAAAGAAATTGTACTGACTGATCAGCCATTGTGGGTTTTTTTTATTCCTGGTGTGAAAAAAACATACAAATTGTTTTTTTATAAATTAATTTTCTGCTCCATTGTTACAGGCGTATTATCGCAGATGAATTTATGATCTTTTGGTTACAAATATATAAATATTTTATTTCGTTCACGTAATAGACACGACATACAATTTGGGGTGTAAAAGTAATACATACGAGAGTATATTAAATAATTGAATAAATATGTGTTACGAGATTGTGGTATAAGGCTTAAACATTTCCCACATGCGTGACACAGGAACAATTCGAATGTCAGAAAAGGAGTGTTCCACTCATGAGGAAACGCAAGGCATCCTGAATTTTAGCCTGGTGCTTGTCGCCAACGTCCGAGCCTTTCTAGCGCCTCGCATATGCAGTCCCCAGTCAGTTCCTGGTTGCTAACGAATTCCACTGCTCGCGGCGTTGAAATCAAATCGTTGTAGAGACGAATATGTATCACACATTCACCCACAGGTAGTTGGAAAAAGTCGCGTATAACGACGCGGCAGGACTACCAGGTGGTAAATAATGTCTGTGCGCTCGTACCGATTGATTGGCCGTAGCTCTGGTGTGGCAGGTAAGAGTAGTAAGGCCGGCACTTTGGACAGGTTTTCCCAGGTTTTGGGGGACAAATTCGGGTTGAGCCTATCTTGACGTTTAGGTGGGCTATGTCTGGATAAAATTTTTTTTTTTTTAGAATTCAGGATAACCTACATTAGGCATTGTAAATTTATTTAAAAAAAATAATTTACGTACTTGTCCTGCACCTTCCAAGGGCGCGTTTGTCTGGACTAGGTGTATTCAGGGCTGCGGGTTCCAAAAATCCTGCCTGTGCTATTAAATCTGCAGGATTCTGTTGGGATTTGTTCAGGAATTGTGTATATTTGTGGGGATATGTAGGATGGAGCCGACTTATCAGCCGACTCTGAAGTGACCGCCTGAAAGACGACGCTTGTGGAGAGTGGGGTTACAGGGGTTGACTGATAGACGCTACCCAGTTAACTAAATCTTCTATGTTATTCTGAGCTTGATCAAGGAATTGTTGCATATAAAAATCAAGAGGGTAGTTGAGCTGTGAATTTTTTTTCATTTTTTGTGTACATGTGATTTTTTTCCCCAGTTGGATAACAAGATATTGGGCGATAATACTTACCGTGCTGACTACTAGATGTAGAGGGTTGTGGAGAAAGTGTTTTATCTCACAATAATCTTATCAATTTTTCTCCCTCTATCGTGTTACTATGATAGACATATGACATAGCCCAAGAAAGTGAAATGAAAAAGCAAAAACTTTCAATTCTCTTGTCAGCCATCATGACGTTACAGCAATAGTGTAATTTATAGCAAATGTATAACATGCAGATCCCTCGTCATGTTATACATGCTTCGTACGAAAATGAAATTGTAATGAAGTGTATGCATCGAATTGTAGTGAAATTGTAGTGTAGTCTATTCATCTAATCAATAAAATGTTTGTTGCTCGTCATTCAATTATTTCGTGAATTCTTTCATTTACTCATTCATTCATTTACTCATACAGTCATACATCCATTATTTCACTCAGTAACTTGTCATTGATCTTCAACAAGCTCTGTATAATCTAACATGAAACGCCAATGTCATAGTAGTCTAATGTATACTTCTCAACTCGATGAGCTCGAGCTCATTGAATAACCTTCTTAAGGATGACATACGCTATCTTGTCTATGATGACCACAGTGTTGAGGTCCTACCATGGACGTGGGGAAATAGCTATGGGGCCATTAAGATTACTGTGAGTAATGAATATTCTGTAGAGATCCATATTACGGACATGTCCGGGGCGTATTTCGCACAGGACATCAGGAAATACGTCATGCAGTTGAGGTAGAATGTCTGCAAGGCTTGCTTCTCCAAAACTCACATTGTTCATCACGTCCTCTGCCGTTTTACGGGAAAAGGACTCGCACCATTTTCCACTCACATTGTAGGTTTTCCAATGTGTTTCGGATGCAATTCTGTACAGCAAGTAAAAAATCAAGAAAAACATTTTAAGACCTTGAAAACCGAAACTAGATCTAGTAGATATCAATGCCTACTTGGGTAGCCGGTTCTCAAGGACAAATTCAGGTTGAGCCTATCTTGACGTTTAGGTGTGGGCTGTGTCTGGATAAGCAGTTTTTTTTTAGAATTCAGGATAATCTACATTAGACATTGTAAATTTTTTTTTTTAAAATAATTTACGTACTTGTCCTGCACCTTCCAAGGGCGCGTTTGTCTGGACTAGGTGTATTCAGGGCCGCGGGTTCCAAAAATCCTGCCTGTGCTATTAAATCTGCAGGATTCTGTTGGGCTTTGTTCAGGAATTGTGTATACTTGTGGGGATATGTAGGATGGAGCCGACTTATCTGCCTACTCTGAAGTGACTGCTTGAAAGACGCCGCTTGTGGAGAGTGGGGTTACAGGGGTTGACTGATAGACGCTACCCAGTTAACTAAATCTTCTATGTTATTCTGAGCTTGATCAAGGAATTGTTGCATATAAAAATCAAGAGGGTAGTTGAGCTGTGAATTTTTTTTCATTTTTTGTGTACATGTGATATTTTATCCTTATATTACAAGGATTGCCCATTGCTGGATGTGAAGTTAGGGAACAGATTGTAATGTTCGCTCTGTCCTTTGGGTGTGGCATTAACTTGTTTAATCTGTTTGATTTATGTTGAATATTGTTCCAGATCCGACCTGGGGGTCCAGGTATTTCAAAAGGATAACGCTTCGTGTAACCCAATTGGATTTTTATTTAGATACGATTCACAGTATCCAAATAAGATGGCACACAACAATTCCCTAAAAATAATATGTTTACTAAATTTCGATAGGACTATCCCCCACAAGGAGATAGCCGGCTTCACTGTTCAAAATAATCTAAGTAAAAGCGAAAAGCAAGCGAAAGCGAGTGAAAGCAAGTGAAAGCCCAGAATATGGGAGTGGGCTGGTTTTTATATCACCGAGAATTCATTAGCAAGGCGCGGTCAGAGCAAGCTTTTGAATACAAGTCAAATCACAGTCACCCCGAGCGGGTGACGGCCTCTCCGAGCGATGGCCACGCTTGGCTGCCCTTATCGACCAGATTTCGTGGGGTCTCACGTGGGCAATGATGGATACTAATTAGGCACTAGGGCCGGAGGCGACACGAATCAATTACCAACTTGCTCTGGTCGGCCCGACGAAGGAATTCTCGGTTCACACACCTGCAAGCTCGAAACGAAAAAAAACCAAATCTATAAATTTGGGAACCTGCCATTGCTTGGCGTTGTAAGATCACGTTTTAGTAATTTATACTTTTTAATACAATAGTTCTAAAATTCTCTTTTAACATTCCGAGGATGACTTGCAAGTGACCTAAATACCAACGCTCACACGAGAGGTCTTCGTGACCTGAAGTTTTACAGTAAACAATATATGCATTTACATAAATGCGAATTCTTCAATCCATACTAATTGAACCCAATTAATATTAACTAATATTAATATAGGGGGTTGACCTTTACACTCGCCCCTTACTTTTTCAGTTGAAAAATTTACACATAATTAATTCAACTCTTAGTTACATGCATAAAGATAAAGGTCAACACAAACGCTTAGAACCATGCAGAACACGGCCGTACGTCACATATTACCTATAAGGCGAGACTTCTGTAACTGTACATCAATATATGTGTTATCAGATACACGCTCAGAAGACAACAGCAAATGACATAATCAAATCATAACTACAAATATGACGATTCATAATATTTCGCACGAAACGGTAACTCACGCCTATTAGCAGATAACTTCTTATATAGTGTTTCTATGGCACAAACACTGAAGCTCCAAGGCTATTACCATCGTTATGCTATACTCAATATCCAGTGGTCTGCTATCTGCACACCATAAAATATAGTCACGTTATACATTCATCACAAAACAAAACGTGGTAATATAGAACAGGATGATATGACCAACACAACCTAGTGCATGCACACACACTCATCATATCGCCATGAGCACATCAGCTTCAACACAATCCAATTATAATAATAACAACATAAGAACAGTTCATTGACAATACCGACATGTCATTTAATGTACACATAACAATAAAACACAATCCTCACTACACTGCCTGCCTGTTAGTTTGAGCAGATAGAGTAGATACTGTAACATTGTCGCCAGTGGTAACTTCCACTGCACTGGAGACGTATCCCTAATAATAACCTGTACGTAACATTAACGCAGTGAATGTCACGCCGTAAACCCAGTAATGGAGCCAGTGACTCAGAATAACAGACTTACCGGGAACAACTGGGGCCCCCACTCGCAGAGGTCTGCGTTCTGGGAATCACTGCGCACTCCTATCTCGAACAGTAACTCGGTTCCACAGTACTGGCCAAGTCTGGAACCAAGCATATCCCAACTCCATGGCTCTACCTACGTTCACGGTAGTTCGGCTACTGGTCAGCCAGAGTGATCCTAGTACATCACCCCGCCTCTAACCGCAATAGAGGTGTACCCTGACTGGAACGCGATCCAGTCACAACTGGCTAGCAGAGCATGGCAAGAATCGGTGGCCATGCAGGTCGCATTCACAGAGACCTAGTCTGATGTATATATTCAAGCCACAGACCAGACCAAATCTCCTAGCATTCAAACGTAACTCGCAATCATGCTGTCTGCTGCTACTCTCTGACGGCCAAGGGTATCATATCCGGCTACTCGAGCACGCGTACGATGACCACAGGACTCCGCCAGTAGCATGCACGGTAGCCACGCTGGCTATGCACGTGGCGTGACGCCTCTGCCACGTGCGCACTGACAATTTCACACTATCTAAATATGTGTGCTCAGCCCTCCGCTGGCGCACTCAATGCTAAACAGGAACATTCTAGCCTTCGACTCAGTACATTCTACAATATCACTAATGTAACAGAATCCCACCTACCGACACCCTAACACAAAGTCGGCAACTCACTGTCTTAATCATAGTCACAGCCATGATATACATCGTAACCACACATACATGTGTAAAGAATTTGCGATCATACAAACAGATCCAAATATAACTTTTCCCAACAATTATCATGTCAAACCAGAGAAAGTAAAAAACAATTATGCTTAATTCGTAGTAAACAATACCAAAACGAAAGGAGTCCTACAATCCGGACGGCTACAGATGTAGTGTCGTCGCGATTATAGGCCATGAATAGTCGAACTGGCGTATAATTTCCCGGTGGCGCTGTCAGCGACACTCCAAAGACGCGTTCCGGTGTACGTCCAGCACCTCCGCGACGCCATCCTTTTCTAGGTCTTCTCGCATGACAATGTCCACGATGAAAGAGTCATCCGTGGCGCAAAGGATGACGCCCAAAACACCAGACCTGGCAATTTGGGCCGCGATACGTGCGAGGTCTCTGCGTCGGCGTTCCATTTTGTTTTCGTTATTCCAAATTCACGCTCGCCAGATTACAGGATTTGTAATCAAGATGTATAGTAATCCAATTGTTCTCTTCACTTAAGTCCTGGCACTAGCAAGCCAAATGTAATGTTCGCTCTGTCCTTTGGGTGTGGCATTAACTTGTTTAATCTGTTTGATTTATGTTGAATATTGTTCCAGATCCGACCTGGGGGTCCAGGTATTTCAAAAGGATAACGCTTCGTGTAACTCAATTGGATTTTTATTTAGATACGATTCACAGTATCCAAATAAGATGGCACACAACAATTCCTTAAAAATAATATATTTACTAAATTTCGATAGGACTATCCCCCACAAGGAGATAGCCGGCTTCACTGTTCAAAATAATCTAAGTAAAAGCGAAAAGCAAGCGAAAGCGAGTGAAAGCAAGTGAAAGCCCAGAATATGGGAGTGGGCTGGTTTTTATATCACCGAGAATTCATTAGCAAGGTGCGGTCAGAGCAAGCTTTTGAATACAAGTCAAATCATAGTCACCCCGAGCGGGTGACGGCCTCTCCGAGCGATGGCCACGCTTGGCTGCCCTTATCGACCAGATTTCGTGGGGTCTCACGCGGGCAATGATGGATACTAATTAGGCACTAGGGCCGGAGGCGACACGAATCAATTACCAACATGCTCTGGTCGGCCCGACGAAGGAATTCTCGGTTCACACACCTGCAAGCTCGAAACGAAAAAAAACAAATCTATAAATTTGGAACCTGCCATCGCTTGGCGTGGTAAGATCACGTTTTAGTAATTTATACTTTTAAATACAATAGTTCTAAAATTCTCTTTTAACATTCCGAGGATGACTTGCAAGTAACCTAAATACCATCCCTCACACGAGAGGTCTTCGTGACCTGAAGTTTTACAGTAAACAATATATGCATTTAAATAAATGCGAATTCTTCAATCCATACTAATTGAACCCAATTAATATTAACTAATATTAATATAGGGGGCTGACCTTTACACTCGCCCCTTACTTTTTCAGTTGAAAAATAACACATAATTAATTCAACTCTTAGTTACATGCATAAAGATAAAGGTCAACACAGAAAGTAAAAAACAATTATGCTTAATTCGTAGTAAACAATACCAAAACGAAAGGAGTCCTAAAATCCGGACGGCTACAGATGTAGTGTCGTCGCGATTATAGGCCATGAATAGTCGAACTGGCGTATAATTTCCCGGTGGCGCTGTCAGCGCCACTCCAAAGACGCGTTCTGGTGTACGTCCAGCACCTCCGCGACGCCATCCTTTTCTAGGTCTTCTCGCATGACAATGTCCACGATGAAAGAGTCATCCGTGGCGCAAAGGATGACACCCAAAACACCAGACCTGGCAATTTGGACCGCGATACGTGCGAGGTCTCTGCGTCGGCGTTCCATTTTGTTTTCCTTATTCCAAATTCACGCTCGCCAGATTACAGGATTTGTAATCAAGATGTATAGTAATCCAATTGTTCTCTCCACTTAAGTCCTGGCACTAGCAAGTCAAATGTAATGGTCGCTAGCCTCGGGTGTGGCATTAACTTGTTTAATCTGTTTGATATATGTTGAATATTGTTCCAGATCCGACCTGGGGTCCAGGTATTTCAAAAGGATAACGCTTCGTGTAACTCAATTGGATTTTTATTTAGATACGATTCACAGTATCCAAATATGATGGCACTCAACAATTCCCTAAAAATAATATGTTTACTAAATTTCGATAGGATTATCCCCCACAAGGAGATAGCCGGCTTCACTGTTCAAAATAATCTAAGTAAAAGCGAGTGAAAGCAAGTGAAAGCGAGTGAAAGCCCAGAATATGGGAGTGGGCTGGTTTTTATATCACCGAGAATTCATTAGCAAGGCGCGGTCAGAGCAAGCTTTTCAATACAAGTCAAATCACAGTCACCCCGAGCGGGTGACGGCCTCTCCGAGCGATGGCCACGCTTGGCTGCCCTTATCGACCAGATTTCGTGGGGTCTCACGCGGGCAATGATGGATACTAATTAGGCACTCGGGCCGGATGCGACACGAATCAATTACCAACATGCTCTGGTCGGCCCGACGAAGGAATTCTCGGTTCACACACCTGCAAGCTCGAAACGAAAAAAAACAAATCTATAAATTTGGAACCTGCCATTGCTTGGCGTGGTAAGATCACATTTTAGTAATTTACTTTTTAATACAATAGTTCTAAAATTCTCTTTTAACATTCCGAGGATGACTTGCAAGTGACCTAAATACCAACCCTCACACGAGAGGTCTTCGTGACCTGAAGTTTTACAGTAAACAATATATGCATTTACATAAATTCGAATTCTTCAATCCATACTAATTGAACCCAATTAATGTTAACTAATATTAATATAGGGGGTTGACCTTTACAACTTGACATTTAAAAATATTGTACACATTTTACATCTTCATTTTTTTCACCACAGTGGCCATAGTGTTGTCAATTCTTCACCACTAACCTTGTAAGCTTTTACTGTTCACTACAAATTTTTAATTGTAGAACTTGCGGTTTTATCATTCTTGATACTACTTTTATATCCTTGTTTGGCATTGAAATGGCCTTCTTGAGCCCAAAGTGTCGTTAAGCTTTATTTCTTCTTCTTCATGTTTATGAATATTACTATTATTGATGACTTTGTGCTCTAGATTTAAGATTCTTATCTAGGCTTGTATACAATTTGTTATAAGTACAAATAAAATATTTTTCAATATGTAACAAAAGTTTTTGTTAAGAACTCATTACCGTGCGTGATAAAACAAATAATACATACCTCTTCTGCCTCTTTTGTAAAGCTATACAGTCGTGGTCCTGGGACCACCACAAAAATTCCTGCGTTAAGTGTGGCCAGGACCAATTCCCGGCCCTGGCGCGCCCTTTGTTTTGCTTTTGAAATGATCTCCACCACCTCATTGCGTGATCGCGTTTTCGTAAAATTGAGTGCTTCCATGCTGTCGGGTGGCGCTAAAATGGGCAATTGGGAAATGTGGTCATTATACATATATACTCAATGGTATCCGAAAATGAGCATTGTAAGATCTATCAGCACACCATACCTGTAAAAAGGTAGTACATTTCCGACATACGTAATTTCCACTGGCGGACACCATGTTCCATCTAACATCTGTGTCTAGACCTACTGAACCTCAACGACCCTGGGGTTTCTCCTTGACACTATATCAACTGGTTGCAGTTATTCATTTGAACAATAAAAGTAACAAGTATGATTTGCAGATATTAGTGTCTGTTCATACTAAAATGGTTAAGGGAGAGAGTGAGAAATTACTAGAAGGCCACGAAAAAGTACTATCTATAAAAAACGCATAAAGAGCATGCAGGTACGGTAATGCACGGGCACGGAGATTTCTTCATGGTCAAAATCTTAAAAATTGTTGCGTTGGTCCCCTGAAGATAGAAGATGAAGTTTTTCGTAATCTACCTTATTATAGCTCAGGTCTACGGTGTCACAGACATATGTATGTCATGTGAGTGTGTGAAAAGAGTGATGATATGATTGATATCAGAGTGATGATATGATTTCAAAATTTTATTTCATATACCCATGGATCTTTTTAAGCAATATTTTACACAATTAATACAAAGTCATTATTAGAGACGTTCAAAAGTTGTTTTTATGACAAACTCTGACATTTATTCTACTATTCCACTAGCCTTTAATTCTTTCATAGCAGATATTTCCATTTTTCTCCTAATATGTTTTCGCAAATACAATGGAACAATTGTCATGAAGAGAATGGGGAGAATTATCAATACATGCAACCATTCGAGCTGAGGTTTAGAATGGTTCTCGTCTGGTGCGCAATACGTTAACACCATTAAATCGGGTCGTTGTTCTTTGAAGGCGAGGATTTCATCGCAGTTCAGACGACTGTTGTCTCTGATGTCTCGTGTACAAGATCTTCCGTTCTTCTCTCGTCAGTGCGGGAAACGTCGTGATGGAGGTGTTCAGGATGTCCTCGTCACGCCCATTTTATCATTCATATATTATATTTATTTGAAAACACTCAAAATGATCTTCATAAAATACGGCAGTAACAATACATTTAGTAAAACCGGTCACGCTACGATTGGAGTGTAGATAACTCTTACTAAAAATTATTTGTAAAGTAGTTATATTGTTCAAACCTTTGTGAATAGTTTGGAATGACATTTTTGTAAATGAGTGTGAAAAATGATGTGCAATGTAAGAAAAAAATAATAAAAACCTGCAACACATTGATAGATGTCGTACTATGCGCGAGATGCAAAGAATCAGTTCTGTACATTCCCTTCAAAGAATATGAGATATCCATTGAAGGAAAAGCACCCTATATTCAATATGAAAGAGTGATGCAATGTCAATTTCAGTACTTTATTTGAAGACCAAACATTGATACACGTATACATTTAAAACACCAAACATTTATTCTATATGATATAAAACATTTAAAATTTCCTAAATCTACACATAGAACAATTTAAAAAGCCAATACTTTATGTACAGTATGATAAATTATAAAAGTAAAATATACTATATAGTATTTTGAAAACACAATCACCTTCACATTAGACATTAAAGATACAGTCAAACACCATACATTTATGCTCCACTATAAACCATTTACACTTTCCTAAATCTACACAAAAACACTTGACATTTGAAAATATTTACATTTTCAGTTTCTTTACTACCGCGGTCATAGCGTGGTCCAGCCTGGCGTTCCTCTCACATTTCCGCGGTCTTCTGGGCGGGCCTGTTGGTGTCGCTGGCGGTGCCACTGCTACAGGTGCCGCCGATGCCACGGGTGACGTCGGTACCACGGGGACGTCGGTGCTATGGGTAAAACTAATGGCGAGGCATCTGACGGTACCCTCGCTGTTGATGTCCCTGGCTGTAGAGATTCCACCTCGTCCTCCTTTCTGGGCGGGCCTGTTGTTATCGCTGGCGGTGCCACTGCTACGGGTGCCGCTGGTGCCACGGGTGACGCTGGTGCCATGGGTAGAGCTAATGGCGACGCATCTGATGGTAACCTCGCTGTTGATGTCCCCGCCTGTGGCGAGCCCACCTCGACCTCCAGCGATGAGTTGAAGACGTCCATACTCTGTTTTGGTGCGTTGGGAGGACTTGCAGAGTAATCAGGCATTACCCCAGTACAATTGTACACAAGGAAATGGACTGGAAAAGTTCTTCAAGCTCCCGTTCCCTGAAATTGAACCCCCCTATCCGCATAGAACCCCCCTACCCCCCTATCCACATAGAAACTATTCAAGAAATTAGACACAGTTAATGTCTTGGTGTGCGGATTGAGGGGGAAAGTTGCCTCCTCCTCCAGGGTGAAGCATGCTGAGGCCTCGTCCATATGGTAGAAGAGAGCCAAAATCTCCTCTAGGAATAGCACTGTCCTAATGTTGTAGGGCCCCCTACAACGGTAAAATCGGATGTACGGTTGACCAGTTTTTGTTGTTAGTACTTCTAGCACTAGCGTTTCCGACAATACGAAAGTCTGGAATGTAATTTTGAAGAAAATAGTGTCAAATATTTACAAAGAATTTTTTTTACAAAACTATACCTAAAACTACTATTTCGCCAAATGAAAGATACATACCTGTGGTGTGTGATCCATGATTCCTTTTTGTGCGCTATTTAAAAAAACTTCTATAATAATAATAATAATTGTTTTTTCGTGCCTTCAGAGGATGAAACTCTGATTCCGTTTGTTTTTCCTTCCTTCAGATGACCTTGTCTTGATGAAACTTCTCTTCCAGTTAGTGAAGAAAGCTTTGTGAAGGCTGATTCCCAGACCGGGGACAATTTATAAATTTTCCCAGAGATTGCGGCTAGTGAAATCCTTGTTTCCATTGGCTGCTCCACCACTACACGTGATCATAGCGCGGTGCTAATCCCTTTTTTGTGATTTTTATGTTATATTTTAGTACTGCAGGGCGGAGCTTGGTATCGGGCAAACGGTACATCAACTAACGAACTGCGTTTTTTTACCACTGAAAATTTTATGAATCCACTCGACCAATGAAAGTGTCATACATTTCGATAAAAGTATGTCCAAACACTATGGCAGTAGTATCGGGGGGGGGGGGGGATTTGGGGCCATTTTTGGCGTGCCACCTGTGGCACCTGCCTTGGGTGGATGGCATACCTCTGTCACCCCGCGAGGTCATTGTCTTCCATTGTTATAAATAGAGGCAGGTGAGAAGTCTGGACTACATACCGTATCCCCCTCAATCCGTGACACCATCTGCTTCCCATGCAATGGAATGTCGGGCAATACCTCCATAACATTCCTTATCCCCTGTGGGGCATAACTCCACCTGCGTTTATTTGCAATTGGGCATCTGGTCGGGGTAGGGTCCCCGCACCTGACCCGTGGCACCACCTGCGTCCTCCACACGAAAGGGCCAATCTCGTGATGATTGGTCTTATCTGCGCGCTACATGGTCGCGTGATGAGCGAGGGTATTCTAGGATCGCGTGAGGATGGATGGGAAGTCTTGTGAGATGGCCTAGGCTTTTTCGAGGTCTCGTGATGACAGGTCTCACGACGAACGTTATGAGATGGTGGAGGTTTTTTCTGGTCGCGTGATGACGGGTTTTATCGAGGCCTTACATGGTCCCACGATGAAGTGTGATGAGTGAGGGTATTTTCCGGTGGATGGGGAGTCTTATGACGAACGTTATGGGATGGCCTAGGCTTTTTTCGATGTTGTGTTATGACGGGTGTTGACGGGTCTATTTTCGTTCATTACCTAAGTAAATTATATATATATATATATTCCTGTCTGGGCCCACTCTAGTGACAAATTTAGCTTATCAAAAATCGCTAAAGACTTCAAATTTTTTTTTTTTTTTAGCATTTTACAATTCCTTTTAGCAATAATTCTTGCATGTATACCGCATTGTACAAAAGACTAAATGTTCTCCAATGATTATGATGATTGAAAGAAATGCAAGAGTCAGACTATTGATATTATCAAAAAGTATAATTCTTCATAACAACGCCAATTACGCTTTCCCCGAAATTGAGCAAAAGCAACCCATTTCTGTCTAGCATTTTGAGCCTTTGATTAGCGAAATGCTACATTGCGATCAGACAGAGTGAGCCCAGGCTGTTTACAGGTTAAACTGGACAACAGCGCACGATATTATTACCCGGCCTACAACGCGCCAACCCAGCCATATTGGTTTTTGCCGGACAATACGTCGATTCGCTTACTACATCAGGCACTTCTACGGTTAAAAAAAAAGAAAGAAAGAAAAAAGGGAAAAGATTAGTTAGAACTCACCCACGAGCATCGTCCTACCTGCAGGCCTGCCAGAACGGATTCCTCCTCTGGTCATCGATGGGGTTTGAGACACAAGTCTCATATTGTGGCATATTGTACACGTTCCCCAGAGCCATATCTCCCTTTTTTTTTTCTTTTTTTTTCTTTTTTTTTAATTTAATTTTTTTTTAATTTAATTTAATTTTTTTCTCTTCTTTTTCTTCATTCCTGAAAAGAAGAACGCAAATGTATTAATTACCCAGATTCGTTCATCATCTCCTTTAAAAAACCTTATAGATGTATTATTATTATTATTATTATTATTATTATACTCACTCCTCCTCCTCCTCCTCCTCTCCCCATTCTATTGTTTCATTCCTATGAAAATTAGGTAAATATCGTGTCACACTCCGCATCGTTTCATTCATGATTCGACCATCTTTTTGCCATATTTTTCCAATAAATTCGTTTTTAATTGCTCGTGTTAATACGAGGGTACTTACATGTCCTCCTTCGGGGACGGGGAGGGAGGGTTTTCCCGCTCGTTTCTAAAAAAAAAAGGAACCGATATCGGAGTAAAAAATATAGCTATAGGGGTAATTTATTAAATTCAACGAAATAATACTTACTCCGCGGGTGAAAATAATCGCCGAGGCGATATAGGCGGATACCCCGCTATCGTAAACAAGGTCCCCGCTTTCTTGGGGGCCCTCGGGGTGTCGGGGAGGGGGCTACACGAAAAAAAAATAGTATAATTTTGTATCGCGAAAAATATTTGAACGCTATAGCTACAGGTAATATACAGAATACTTACGACATTTCCCCGCCTCTTTCCTCGTCTATACGCAATAGCGGGGTATCCTCGGTTGCGAGTTGCGAGCTGAAGAAAAATATCGCGTAATATAAACCCATTCGGTTTGAATTTCGTCGACATGAAGTGCTTATAATAACCCGTAATTTCCGTATAAGAACGAAATTTTATATTGAATTTAAATTAAATATCGAATTAAATTTTATAAGAGTTTTCGTATAAGGGAAAAAAAAAATGTACTTACTTCTCGGACATTTTTCTTTTCTGTTTCCGGAACGAATGATGTAGTCATGAAAAGAATAGTATTAGATATTATCCGATCATCCGGTAAAAAAGCGAATTTTCCCCTAGACCTTTGCGTGAATTTATCCAGCACCTCCTTACCAGTCCTGCGGAAAACGAATGTAGGAAATGACGAAACTTTCAAACCAGCGGCATTAAATAAGGGTCTAAGCCGTGAGCGTCCGGCGTCCCCCGCGGATGATCACACCTGTTTTCCGTCCACGGTGTATACGCTGTCCTCTCACATGCCTCGAGGAAACCTTACTATCCAAATATTTCGTTTCCACCCGCGCCAGGGTGGAAAGCACCCGCCTCGATGCATGACTCCCTTTCAAGGTCGATCAAATAAAAACTTGCTTATATCGTATCGCTATTCCATATATCTTTCTCCGTACGGGGGTAGAGATTTTATATCCGGAAACTTCTACCCACCTGGCCCTGAGGGCCACCTGCCTCCTATGCATGACTCCCTTTCAAGGTCGATCAAACAAAAAACTTGCTTATACCATATCGATATTCCCTATATCTTACTCCGTACAGAGGTAGATATTTTATATCCAGAAATTTCTACGCACCTGGCACCGCGGGCCACCTGCCTCACACGCATGGATCTTTTCCGAAGTGTACGGTGTACGGGGGCAGAGATTTTATATCTATAGGGGTAATTTATTAAATTCAACGAAATAATACTTACTCCGCGGGTGAAAATAATCGCCGAGGCGATATAGGCGGATACCCCGCTATCGTAAACAAGGTCCCCGCTTTCTTGGGGGCCCTCGGGGTGTCGGGGAGGGGGCTACACGAAAAAAAAATAGTATAATTTTGTATCGCGAAAAATATTTGGACGCTATAGCTACAGGTAATATACAGAATACTTACGACATTTCCCCGCCTCTTTCCTCGTCTATACGCAATAGCGTGGTATCCTCGGTTGCGAGTTGCGAGCTGAAGAAAAATACCGCGTAATATAAACCCATTCGGTTTGAATTTCGTCGACATGAAGTGCTTATAATAACCCGTAATTTCCGTATAAGAACGAAATTTTATATTGAATTTAAATTAAATATCGAATTAAATTTTATAAGAGTTTTCGTATAAGGGAAAAAAAAAATGTACTTCTCGGACATTTTTCTTTTCTGTTTCCGGAACGAATGATGTAGTCATGAAAAGAAAAGTAATAGATATTATCCGATCATCCGGTAAAAAAGCGAATTTTCCCCTAGACCTTTGCGTGAATTTATCCAGCACCTCCTTACCAGTCCTGCGGAAAACGAATGTAGGAAATGACGAAACTTTCAAACCAGCGGCATTAAATAAGGGTCTAAGCCGTGAGCGTCCGGCGTCCCCCGCGGATGATCACACCTGTTTTCCGTCCACGGTGTATACGCTGTCCTCTCACATGCCTCGAGGAAACCTTACTATCCAAATATTTCGCTTCCACCCGCGCCAGGGTGGAACGCACCCGCCTCGATGCATGACTCCCTTTCAAGGTTGATCAAATAAAAACTTGCTTATATGGTATCGATATTCCCTATATCTTACTCCGTACGGGGGTAGAGATTTTATATCCGGAAACTTCTACCCACCTGGCCCTGAGGGCCACCTGCCTCCTACGCATGACTCCCTTTCAAGGTCGATCAAACAAAAAACTTGCTTATACCATATCGATATTCCCTATATCTTACTCCGTACAGAGGTAGATATTTTATATCCAGAAATTTCTACGCACCTGGCACCGTGGGCCACCTGCCTCACACGCATGGATCTTTTCCGAAGTGTACGGTGTACGGGGGCAGAGATTTTATATTGGGAACTTTCTACCCACCCGGCCCCGGGGACACATGCCCCGCACGCGTAAATCTCTCCGAGAAAAGAAAAAATTCTTATATCGCATTTATATTCGCTATATCTAACCCTTTTCTTCCTACGCTACCGTACGTATGGGTTGAGTACTAAAGATGACTGAATGATTTATTCACGGGGTCCAATTCGCTATCTCGCACCGCTTAATAGCGCGTCCAGTCCATGGAGGGTGCTTGTATACCAGGCGGGGTCTGGAGTAAGCGAGACTTCTATGGGGGTAATTAATTACACTCGTTACCTCGAACGAGTAAACATTTTACATTCGTCCTCCTCGCCGTAACGGTTACAGTAATAGGTGTAATGGTCAGTCTGTGACGCATCTCCCATCCCGTGAACTTCAAAACTCTAAAACACGTGTCTAATCACCCCGCTAATTCTATATCTCGGCCCTGGCCCCAATCTTATGGGTAATTAATACGTCGGCGTGTCATCAAAATAAACACATAGCCTGTTTCTGGGAATAGAGCGCTTTTGAAGATAATTATAGTGACCCTTCCTTACGGGGGCTTGTATAAACACAACGATATATAACCCTGTTTTTGGAATCTTTTGTCTCTCGCCCGCGTGGCACGCGAGTTATCACACCTATCCCTCGTGCCCCGGGCCTATATCAGCTCTCGCATTCCCATTCTTTCTCATTCGCAAAGAAAAAAAAACAAAAAAACAAAACATGGATATCTGCATGCTATGCTTGTGCCTGGATGCGATAGCAATGTGTCCGCGAGATCCCCGTATATGCGGACTTGACACAGGTGTCAACAGGATAGTTTGGAACTCAGGACCCCCAGATTGTTACGGGTAAGTATGATGGGGTCCATTTGGGAAAATTGAACAGGCGGGTTTCATGCGTATATACTGGGGAATGTTTCCATCACACGTAAATGTAGACGTGGCGTAAAATTGCGAAATGGTCTGAAAATTCTAACCCCGCTGGGGTATATCGTTGATTATTGTCCAATAACTACACTATATGCTGATACAGACTGGGAAATGTACTCGATGCGGGCTTTTAATGGTAATTTGGGTATTCGTTTACAATAGGGTTTGATGGATACACGCCCTCCGTTTATAAACAAAACTGGCACAAAATTATGTGTTTAAACTCGAACGGACTATAATCGTCAACATCGATGTGGGCATGTTTTGTTATCTCGCGTTAGACGAGTTGCATAAAATTTAGTTTGGGAATAATATTGAATACATTCGTCTCTGCTTTAAATTATACGGCCAAATCCTAGTTTATCTAAACTAGTTCGGTATATTTTCTGTATTCTTTGTTGTTTTACTGGAAAAAATAAATATCTGCACGATTAATCGGTGTATGAAGAAATTGTGTTTTTTATTTCTCTTAGAAAGGATACCACCATCGCCCGTGCCATCAGCCTCGATGCGGACTACACGTCCTCGAACGACATCGTCGACATGATGACGACGTCAACGACATCGACATCGTCAACGGCATCGACATCAACCCCGCCAACAAACACAACGTCCGGATTCAAAACTCGCAGACGCCCTCCCAACGCCGGGACGAGAACCACCAAGTCCACCACGGTCACTACCCCCACCCCCGTCTCCACCTCGGTCTCGGATGGCACCGCCCCCACTGCGTCCTCGGCGGAAACAGATAAACCATTGACGAGAGAGTCATTCCCCTCTGGTAAGAAATCTCCAAATGCATCCTCCTCGTATTATGCGATATTTATTCATTCACCCCGTCTGCATTTGAAATAGAATATAATTATATGGCTACAGCGGGGTTTTAGCCACCAAACCTAGCGCTTAGCCAAGTGTAATTCGATACATATTCATCGCGTCTCTTAATGAACATTCTTTCCGACTTCAGGGCTTTGATTCTCAAGGTTTTGATCGCGTGCGTTGTCCTGACCGCACTCATTTGGATAGTGATCAGACTGCGGAGGAAATGTCTGAATGCTCCCTATTCCAGGTAATATCCCCCCTCCAAATACCTTCACCCCGACCCTTCGTGCATAATCATCCTCGTTTATGCCAGGTATGGGAGACACAGCCCCATTCCTCTGGAAGATGTCGCTGAAAACCCTCCCTCCGTCGTCGAAACGTCATTTTCCGTCGACCAGGAGTTTGAGTAAGTCCCATAGGTAATAATGTTTTAAAATATTGGCATGGTGATTCTACCCGGGCGTATCGCTTTTCTTCCATTGTTCATGTTTTATAACACTGCTTCCGAAGTACCCCCGATTTATTGTACCTTTTCTTCATCCCCTCACAGCTCTATCGCCATGAGGGTACACGCCCGTGTGCACGCCCGTGTGTGTGTGACTGCGAGTAAATGTGCTGGGTGATGGTGTATATAGCTGTGTAGGTGTGTAGTCGCGTATGACCTAGTATAAGCGATATTTTTGTAAAAGTTTTTTTCCGCAAATAAATGGTTGTTTGATTAAAATCTTGTTCATCGTTTTTCCTTTTACACGTAAAGTAATACACCGGTATAATACAACAGTCATTCGCATACAGATATATTTTTTATTCTACTTCACCTGTCACTGATATAATTAAGGTATACATACGATGTCGATATAGTTTATTCCACCCGCGAAAAAAATAACGTACATGACCGGGCAATTATAACAATATGAATTATTTCAAAATAGGAACATTTCCTGAAGACGTGATGCTACAAATAAAATATAGGGGCGATATCGAGGTTACATGTACATACAGGATGAAATGTTGAAAAGTCAGAAGAAAACTATTTTGCTTTTGAGGTGACGCACAGAGTCCTCCGCTTTCTCGATGTATTTTTCGTTCAAGTCCAGGCCCAGTTCACGCATCGCCTCCCGCACACGATCCCTGCTGAACGGGCCCTCTCTCTTGAACTCTACGGCCCGTTGCGTGGGGGTGATGTAGTCGCACTCGCCGTCGTACCTTCACAAGTGAATTTTTAACCCTCCCTCGGGGTACCACGATAGAGTCGCGTACAAGACTCGCGACCGTATCTCTAGGCGATACTTGTCCATCTCTGTCCATCTCCGTGGATCCTTCGAATTGCTCTTCGCAATGAACGCACTTCATATTTTTATTTTATTTTTGCGCGAATCTTCTGACGAAATACTGTCGCCGTCCAAAGTTGGAATAAAGAATATTCGGCGCACGGGGGTTTATATACATGCGCACTCAAACAGACGCCTCCTGAAAAAAGGGGATAGACGGACCACACCTGTCCCGTACACCTGCCCCTCCCTAAAGGGAACATGTCGCGTGGGGTGTGGGGAGAGATGGGAAAATATCCCCGAGGGGTGTAGGAGTGGGAAGAGGAGGGGGATTCGTGGACCACACCTGTCCCATACACCTGCCCCTCCCCTAGAGGGAACATGTTGCGTGGGGTGTGGGGGAGGCATACGGGAGAGATGGGAAGATGGGAAAAGGATGGGATACGCGGACCACACCTGTCCTGTACACCTGCCCTTTACTCGAATTGCGTCGACCATACCCGTCTCCCATTGGGCCTCCCCAACAGGGTGATAGTGACGTCACGTATCACGCGTGCGGGCAGGTGTGCGGTAGTGATGAGATCAGCTTCTCTTTCATAAATACTCCGTATTTAGAATCCTCCCCGTCATTCCCTCTATGGGACTAGGAGAGTGAACATGGCAGATCGCGAGTTCTCGATCGTCTCTGGACCCCGTGGCTTATTCGGCCGGCGCTTTCTGCTGCGCTACAGGAATGCCGCGGTGGACTTCTTGTACCAGGTCGTCTTCTCAAACGAGCAGTGGCAGGGACAGAGATTGGTCGATATGCACGGGGAAATGCACAGGGTGTGGGAAGATCTCATCGCGCATGTACTGAGAGAAGGCGCGCAACCGGAAGATCTAATAAGAATTCACATCTCTCATAGAGCGTTGACCCATGGGGACATCGTCGTCTCTCTTCGGAGAATCCGGGACATGACACCGACAGCCATTTGTAGCCATATAGAGAAAATTCTCCAGTCTTACCAGACGCTAGCATTCGACTCCAGTCTGAGAATAACCGTGGGTGTCATACGATTACCCAGAGGAGGGGTGCGAGTGAAAAAAATGGTTAATAGAAAAGTAGGCATCTCCTCGAAAAAATCCATCGTACCGATATGTAATGCGGACTTCATGTGTATGGCGCGTGCCCTCATAGTTTGCCGGGCATACCGCGAACGAGAGGAGGGAAAAATAAGCGAGTACCAGTACGCGAGGGTGAGGAGAGACAGATGCCGCCAGCAAAAGGCGAAAGCCAGCGAGCTACACGCAGCGGCAGGAGTCCCCACGAGCGGTGTGTGCGGTCTGGACCAGCTTCCGGCCTTCGAAAAGGTCCTCGGCGCCGAGGTCGTCGTCTTTAGTGCCAAGACCAGCAATAAGATCGTCTACCCCGCCAGGCTGCAAAACGACGGTCGCCCCGTGTACTACTTGTACCATACTGACGACCACTTTCACGCCATAAACAGCGTGACGGGGTTTTTGGGTGAAGATTACTTTTGCCCCTGGTGCCTGAGAGGTTACAAAAACAGGATGAAGCACAAATGCGGCGCGTTTTGCTGTCTCTGCAAGTCTGACGAATGCGAGTCCGGGACGGATAAAATACCGTGCGAGGCATGCAATTTCACCTTTCACAGTCGAGAAAAGTAACTTCTTCACGACCTCGGCGAATTTGTCCCACTCGCAGACGTTGAGGTTGATTCTGTTCGCGTAACGTACCCCGTCTTTTTCTCTAGATACGAGTACGCACGCATACATCTCCCCCCTGAATGTCTCCACGTCGATTCTGGTGGTCGAATCCAGCAGCACCCCGAGTTCTTTTTCTCCTTTCATGGCGTTGGAGATCTCAGTGATGTGCCTACCGATCTCGTCCATAATGCGGTCGCTGAGATTGTGCCATCTGGGAGATTTCTCCCCCGTTCTCGTCAGCTTGAAGTAGGGACCGTAAGTGCCTTCCACCCTGGAAAGAGTTAGACTGTCGCTGAGTTCCATGTCGAAAACGTCGTTGCCGCTGCGTCCGCATTCGGAATAATCGTGAAGGTTCTGTCCGCCACTTATATATACGCGAGTCGGCGTGGGCAAAGCGGGGGCAGATGGTAATAGCGTGGGTGGATTTCCCGTCTGAGGTATCCTATTGGACCGTTCGGTTGGAGGACGCAGGTGTTGTCACGGGTCAGGGCAGGGACGCTACGCCGCTGAGCGATACTATTGGCCCTTTCGAGTGGAGGACGCAGGTGGTGCGACGGGTCAGGTGTGGGGACTCTACGCCGAGCAGATGTCCCAATTGCAAAAAGAAGCAGGTGGAGTCATGCCCCGTAGGGGATAAGGAATGCCATGGAGGTATTGTCCCATTCCAGTGCGGGGAAGCAGATGGTGTCACGGATCGATGCGGATTCGGTATGTAGTCCGGGCATCCCACATGCCTCTATTATAGCGGTGGAAGAGAGTGACCTCGTGGGTTGACAGAGGTTGGCAGGTGGCCTCGATGTTCACTGCGGATAGGCTATGGGGTGTAGGTATCTCGCAAATCCCTTCCAATGGACACACGTCGGTGACGTCAATATACGCCCGTAACATCCATCATAACGTTCGTCGTAAAACCCGTCATCACGCGACCAGGAAAAACCTCCACCATCTCATAACGTTCGTCGTGAGACCCGTCATCACGCGACCTCGAAAAAGCCTAGGCCATCTCATAACGTTCGTCATAAGACTCCCCATCCATCATCACGCCACCTGAAAATACCCTCGGTCATCACACACATCATAACGTCTCTCACAACGCACAACCCCATCATCATGCGACCATGTAGGGCGCCCAAATCCCCCCCCCCCTTGCTGCTTATTTGTACATTTTGTATTTATGTAACGTTCCACTAATGACGAAAGCCTATAACAAATTGGTCTCCAATTTTCAGTGCAAGCAAATTTTCTATAAAATTATATGCTGCTATCTCCAAGAACAGTGGTCTGGCTCCATGTCGTTCTTCCAACTTGTCCACGACTTGAGAAAACAATCTCTTAGCAAAATCTTTTCCTCCAAGCAGAAACCATTTCCCAATACAACCAAACACTTTCTGACGATCTGCTTTAGGCATTCGGTCAACCATGATAGTGTAAAATTCCATAATTTCCATAGACCGTGAGAAGTCTGAAATTTATTTCATCTAAAGTTTAACTGTTCATCTAAACTGTTCATCTAAAGTTTAAAATGTATACCATATAACAAGGGTGGTTTTACATGTCATAAGATTTCATTATATTCCCCCATGCAAAGGAAAACTGTTACAGCAATGACTCATGGACACCTGCCTTACCCAATTGTCTCACTGGACAAGTCACTACAATGGCTTAGCATCGGCCAAAAAAGGCATGTATTGCCCATCATTTTCACACACACAGAAAAAGCGGTACTGGCCACATGCCGTGCTTTCATGAAATGAATAAAAACAGTCTAACGCTAAATGACACCCGTCGGTCCCTTATTAACTTCAGGGCTCACTAGCCAAGTCCCTACATGTATAATTGTCCTATAGTTCATGCATGGCTTCACATTTCCCCAGAAAAGGGCGACATAATGATTGTATTGCCCATCATTTTCACAACCACAGAAACAAACGGTACCAGCTATTCATATCATGGACAGATGGCTATGGACCATCAGTCTAGCTGTGCATACCGCCCCCCTCACAATCCCCTGTCATACTACAATCCTCACTTAAATGTTTTTGATGAAAAAAGATGCTTTTGAGGCAAATTTAATCAAAGCCACTGCTATATGTCACACATTTTAATGAAAAAAACAATACAATTACTTATATTTCTTTTGTCATTTTACCAAATTACTTTAAAAAAGTAATCACTCACTTAAAAATATATACCTACTAAGTCATCTTTTTAAACTCGCTCATTTACGCAAAACATCAAAAACAGCAGCAGGTGCCATGAGTCATTATAGTCCTATTGTTTTCGCCATTCAATGAAGCAATTAATCAACATCAAAGACATCCACTTGTCACTTCTATTGTAACATCAGAGACAAAAAAGGTCATTAATTAACATCAGAGACATTCACTTGTCACTTCTATTGTAACATCGAAGACAAAAAAGGTAATTAATCTCTCATAAAGGTCATTCATCTGTCAAAAAGGTCATGCATCTGTCAAAAGGTCATTAACACCAAAGACAAAGAAGGTAATTAACTTGTCAAAATTCTATTATTTACGACCCGTTGTGCTTCCCAGAGTGAAATAGGGGAGGGTGGGGCACAGTGAGACGAAAAAGTTTCAAATGGCTATAAGGGTGGATTTTTCATATGATATTACACTGTTTAAATTGTGGTGTTCTTCAGAAAGATAAAAGGTATATTACACATAAACACTACATCTGTGTAATGTGTATCATACGAGCTATGATTATCTTAATAAGTGACCCCAAGTTGTCTCACTCTGCCCCACTGGTGGGTTACACTGAGACAGTAAATGGGGCACTGTGAGACATGTCCAAAAGTATCAGATATGTGGGGTGCTACAGCATCAACCACTTTTCCGCGATAGCTCGAGCATTTTTTTTTTCACAACCACCTGTGAATACATGCAATGGAACAGCTGCAATCACAGTACATGTACGAGGGACAACGTCAAAAGTCTATCCAAACTTTCCAAAACGCAAAAGTCGACATTTTATTTATTTATTTTAAGTTTATGTATACTGATGGTTCTAAGGATAGTAGTAAAGTAGGCTGTGCCGCTGTCACCTCAGGGAGAACCTACAAACAACGTCTCCCTGATGTGTGTTCAGTGTACACAGCTGAACTGAAAGCAATACTATTAGCACTGTCCCATATCCGCCGTTCCGGAGAACTGGGTTTTGTCATTTGTTCAGATTCTCTATCAGCCCTGCAAGCTATAGAGAATCGTAATATTGACCATCCTCTACTTTTGGATATTTTAACTGAACATCAACGTATTTTTCAAATGCATAAAGTTGTAGTATTTTGTTGGGTACCTAGTCATGTGGACATTCCTGGGAATGAGCGTGCCGACAAGGCTGCCAGGGCAGCTCTTGATCTGGACGTCACATTTTCCAGGGTGCCACATTCTGATTTCAAGCTGCTCATCCACACGTACTTGTACGCAGATTGGCAGTCATTCTGGGATGAGCAGGTTGGTAACAAATTACACAAAGTCAAACCAATGCTCGGTTGTTGTACCCCAATAAACGAAATGTCCAGGCGTGATCAACTGGTCATGTCACGGGCTCGTATAGGGCATACATACCTTACTCAGGGTTACCTGCTCCGTGGGGAGGAGGCCCCGGTGTGTGTGCCCTGTCGAGAGTGGCTGACCGTTGAACATGTCCTGGTACACTGTCAAGATATTGCTGACACTCGTCGTATGTTTTACGAGTGTCAGTCAATATACGAGGTATTCAATGATTTTAATATTTATAAAATCCTCATTTCCTTCGGGAAATTGGGGTATATTTCTATTTTTAGGCATATAAATTCTAGTCAGTTCCTTTGAATCTAGATCTAGTCATCAATTCTTCACCACTAACCTTGTAAGCTTTTACTGTTCACTACAATTTTTTAATTGTAGAACTTGCGGTTTTATCATTCTTGATACTACTTTTATATCTTTGTTTGGCACTGAAATGGCCTTCTTGAGCCCAAAGTGCCGTTAAGCTTTATTTCTTCTTCTTCTTGAAAACACTCAGGATGACCCTATGGAGATATTTACATCTGTATTGCATTTCATTGCTGAAATGACAATACCCAAAACCCCTGCTTTTTCTAATAAAAAGAACAATCCATGGTGGAACGAAGATTGTCAGGAGGGTCTCTCTGCTAGGAAGAGAGCTCTCTGGATCTTTCATGAACACTCCACCCAAACAAATTTAATGGCTTATAAACATCATTATGCTCTTACCAGGAAAGTTATGAGGAAAGCAATGAAAAGTAGCTGGAGACAGTATGTCTCCAAGCTTAATAATCGAACGCCTATTAGGAAAGTATGGGACATGGTTCAGAAAATTTCAGGCAAACATCAATTCACTGGTGTAAAACAGCTATGGTTGAACGACCTGGACAACATCAATAACAAGGATATTGCTGATGTTCTGGGTTCAACCGTATCCCATAATTAGGGCATTTCGGCACCAAATGTCCTTATGGTTTTGTCAGAATTTTTATTTTATTTTTTTTTTCACTTTTTGGTTTCCGGACGATAACTCAAGAACGCCTTGACGAATCTTCGAGAAATTTTCACCAGTTATCACATATATTACATAGATGAACCCTATTGTTTTGGAGCCGGGTCCGAGGTCCGGTTAGTCCGTGAGGATGAATTTTGTGTCAAATGGTTTCCGGATGATAACTCAAAAAGTAATTGTGCTACCATTCTGAAACTTGACATTATGTTGATATAGTGTAACAGAGGAACCCTATTGATTATGGGGTCAATCCCTCAAACGACCTTTGACCCACGGGCCGAAAACAATTTTGGTGAGTCATCCTTGAGGCTCATTGCATATCTCAGAAACGGTGCATCATAGAGCGAAACGGACGTTATTTTCAGACTCATGACACTAGACATGCTTTAGAGGTATGTTGGGTGAACTTGGCCAAATTTTTTTTTTGTTGAGTCGGCATTTTTCATTTTCGGCCATATCTCGGAAAACGGTGCGTCATAGAGTGAAATGGACGTTATTTTCGGACTTGTGACACTAGACAAACATGCCTTAGGGGTATGTTGGGTGAACTTGGTCCTTGGCCAATTTTTTTTTTGCTGAGTCGGCATATTTCATTTTCGGCCTTATCTCGGAAACGGTGCGTCGTACAGCGAAACGGACGTTATTTTCGGACTCGTGACACTAGACAAACAAGCTTTAGGGGTATGTTGGGAGAACTTGGCCCTGGGCCAATTTTTTTTGTTGATTCGCCATTTTTCATTTTCGGCCATATCTCGGAAACGGTGCATCGTAGAGCGAAACGGACGTTATTTTCGGATTCGTGACACTAGACAAACATGCTTTAGGGGTATGTTGGGTGAACTTGGTCCTGGGC
Organism: Terebella lapidaria; assembly: GCA_949152475.1. NCBI lineage: Eukaryota > Metazoa > Annelida > Polychaeta > Terebellida > Terebellidae > Terebella > Terebella lapidaria. The sequence continues at coordinate 8,905,429 of OX424559.1, read as the reverse complement.
CAATTTTTTTTTTGCTGAGTCGGCATTTTTCATTTTTGGCCATATCTCGGAAATGGTGCATTGTAGAGCGAAACGGACGTTATTTTCGGACTCATAACACTAGACATGTATGTCTTAGGGGTATGTTGGGTGAACTCGGTCCTGGGCCAAATTGTTTTTGCTGAGTTGACATTTTTCATTTTTGGCATTATCTCGTAAACGATGCGTCGTTGAAAGAAAAAGATGTTATTTTTGGACTCGTGATACTAGACAAACATGTCTTAGGGGTATGTTGGGTGAACTTGTCCCTGGGCCCTCGGCATTTTTCATTTTTGGCCATATCTCGTTTATTTTCATTTATATCTCAGAAACGTCGTCTTGGAGTGAAATGGATGTATCTACATAATCATTTTGGTTGCAGAGTTGTCAGTAATTAACAGTTCACCTGTGATTGTGTTGTGTATCGAAATGCCCCAAGGCCTCTAGGCCTTTACGTCTAGTTCATCCAGTTCTCATTACACAGATTGTTTCCAGTCCTATTAGGTGAGGGAGGAACAGAAACTTCTCAATTGCAGATCCAACAATACACAGTATTATAATTGTCCTTTCAAGATGTCAGCACTGATGGAGTCTCTCAAACTGGCCCATGACACTGCGACTGGGCCTGATGATATTTACTATCAGATTCTGAAACACTTACCAGAGCCTGCACTTCGGACTCTTTTAAATATATTCAATCAAATTTGGTTAGGTGGGGCCTTCCCTGCTTGTTGGAGACAGGCCACAATCACTCCAGTTGCTAAGCCTGGGAAGAATCCTACCAACCCAACGAATTATCGTCCTATTGCTTTGACCAGCTGTGTTTGCAAAACAGTGGAAAGAATGGTCAATACTAGATTAGTATTTTATCTAGAATCTAATGAAGTTACTAGGTCCGGTAGCCCAAAACGACCTGCATCTCAATGAGAAAACGATAACTTCTTTAAGAAGGCTTCTCTCTCTTGGCTCAAAATTCCCTCCCCATTCCAATGTGAAATTTTCGCTAACACGGATTGTATGGCGACCTTGTCCTTGGCTGCGTCGAGCTCCCACTGGCCTTCGCTGGACCGCTCCGTCCACTGGAGGGTGACGACGCTGGCTCCCACTTTCATCACGGAGCCGATCCACGGATAGGCCGTGTATTCCGTGTTTTGTGGCGGCCTCACCACCACGATATCTCCGGTTGCCAAGCAGGAGGGTGCCAAAATTATGCCTGGAGGATCAGTAGAGATAAAAAAAACTTGATGAAATATATGCATATAAGACGATTGTGCTGAACATTGTATTAAACATAACATTTCCCCCAAAGAGTATTCGCACAAGCATAATATGGCACGTTCTATCTATTATATCTGTCACAAACTTACCGTCAGGACCAGTGTCCTCTACACCTGGCACTGGACTGATAACCTCTGAAGGTGAATGGAATCAACATGTGGTGAAGTGATATGGAGTGACGTGACATGCAGTGGAGTGACATGGCAAGGAATGAAGTGACATGTAGGCTAGTGAAATGTAGTGAAGCGGTCACCAACTTACCATCACGAATATTATCCACAGCATCTGGGACTGGTGCAGTCCATTCACTGACGGGCTTGTGTATCAAACTGATGTTCGCAGCAGACACTCCTAGGCAAGCACAATTTCAAAAGGAAGATTTAACGCTACAAAAGTACATGATGGGATTTGTGAAAACAACTGATTTGTCATGTTTCATATTTTCATAAATTGGACCAAATATTAAGTTCAGTTTACCTGTTGAACTTGCCCTATTCTTCTTTGCCTTTGTAGAATTTTCTGTCAGTGGACAATAGAAGATAATTTACGCAGTGCTATATTCAGCGTTGAGCGAGTGGTATGTAGTACAGAATGAAATTACCACTCTCTGATGAAAAGATAAGAGGCATTATATCTTAGCAATATATTTTTAAGGTGTTGAGTATCAATTAAAACACCGTATTCCCATGTTTCGGCACACCCGTCTCCTTACAGGGCAATAATATCGCATGTTCCCAAAATGACTTCACACCGAAGGGTTATTCAAACTAATGAATTAATGAAAATATTGAGTTTAGTTTATATAGTTTTATTGCCGTTCGGGATAGAATATAACCCTCGGGGGTGCCGCGGTAAATATTCATCCCTCGGGGCACTAGAACTGTATGTTCTCTCAAGGCCAGTCAATATTTTCCTAATATATATACCTTTCTCATTAGCGGCAATGCGTCGTTTTCTTTTTCCTTGCTGATCTGTTAAAGAACAAACCCATAACATCGTGCCAGTATTAATCGGTTGGCCTAACACATACGTGCATTATTGTTATTATTATTATTATTATTATTATTATTGTTACCTGTCGCCTTTCCAGAGTTTTGCTCTGACCTTGCCACTACAGAAGCAGACACTCCTAGATGACAAAGGAACCAATAGTCATATACCAAAACATCATTTTCAGACAGAAAATTCCACATTAAATACACAGTTTTTCTAAGTTTAATAATATTGTTACCTGTCGCCTTTCCAGAGGTTTGCTCTGACCTTGCCACTACAGAAGCAGACACTCCTAGATGACAAAGGAAACTCAACTGTGTTAACAGGCCATGACATCAATAGTCAAAAATATATTTCAGACAGAATACTCAACACCACATACAACTTTTAGTTCAAACTGGATGTGCTCATGGTACAAATATACGTTGTTTGGTAAACAGTACCTGAAGGGGTCATTTGTTCGGCCAGGGATAGTCTTGTGCACTCTGAAATACATGTACAAGTACATGTTCCGTGTATCAAGGGTATGATCAATTCAATACACTACAACTATAATAGGCTTTTTATGTACTTACGATACTTTATACTTGCAAACTAATGTTACAATAAAGTGTTTGACGAATGATTCACCACCTTGCATGCATCGGCTGAACTGCTCCGAATCCATCGCCTGCCCGAAACACTCCACCTTCATGCTGGACATGCAGGCTGCCCCCTTTTTTCACAACGACCCTATCGCCGTGAAATTGGATGGATATCGGGGCTTCCTACATGTATAATACGAAAGTATTGATTTTCAGCGGCATAGTGGTATATTAGGTGTTTATCATAATGTTTGCAGCGATGATATTCTTTTGTGTCTGCTTGTTTGTCTGCATGCGTCCAAACAACTAGCACATGTATGTCCGGAATCTGTCATCACTGGAAAGTCCAGTTAAACTGGAAGTTTGTCATTACATACCTGTGTCTTCCTGCTCTTCCCTGTTGTGCTTAGCTTCAGGGCGGCCTTATCCCATCCCGACTTCTTAAAATTTTTCAGGGTCACGAAGATTTCCTGTTGGTTCAGTGACCGAAGGCCATTGAAGGTTCTGGATTTGCACTTCCTCAGTGCAAATCCCTCCTCAACTATAGCAAAACATTCAGTACTGAATCGCGCGACAAAAATGTGTGGCTGCTGATTATGCTTCTCTTGCCTCTGAAATGTGAGTGGCGAAATCCTTAGTGTCAATGTATACGACAATTTCAGACCACACTCTTCATTGACACAACATTTTTTCTTACGTTTGTGACTTTAAGAAGGTCGTAGATGACCGGTAGATGGTCCTCATCGTCTTTGACACCTTGCAGGATTTTTCGGAGACAGCTCACAATCTCCTTGTCGTCCATACTAGTGACGGACTCGCTGATCATATTCTGACCCATACCTAGGCCCAGGGCTTGCTTTGGTGTGAGGGCCTTGTAGATGCGGCAGTCCACGTGTTTAAATGCGTCCTGTCTCACCTGTCGCACCCGACTCATCGCTTGGAAGCGATGATTTCCGTCGATGACAACGAAGTCATCTCCACACTCCATCACCGTCAGCTGTGATGACAGCCGACAGTCCTTTTTTTCCATAAACTGTTTCTGGTAGTGTGCGACTCGGTCGTCTCGGATCGGCCGCACCGTGTATGCTGGAGTTGGAGGACGCAGTGCCTCGAACTCCACGGACCTTGTTGTCAGGTACTTCCTAGCTAAGGCTTCGCCATCACTCTGGCTGAGGGTGGTCGGCGGACCCGTGGTGTTCAGTATGGCGTCTCTGATGTCATCCGCCATAGTTGAGTCGTTGTCGTCTTTCTTGGTTACGCTCTTCTGGATACGTTTGTACCCGGTGACCAGCTCCGTGGCGTTGATGCAGGGGACACTGGACATGAGTCCGACCGTCCTCACATCCCGGAGAGGTGTTGTCAAACACTCCCCTGAAGTTAGGTGCACCTAAAAATTATAAAAAGAAATGTAAAAAACCCAACCTGACGAGATTGTATGGGGCATACTTGTAACACAATCATATACGCCTGTTAGTATTATTTATTCTGAAAAACGAAAGGATGTCTACATATGTAGATGTATAAATTTGCTTGTCCGCGACACCAACACGGGAAGCTTTGTGCGAGGCTTTGCAACAATATGAAATCGTAATTTCACTGCATGGAAAAGTATCTAGAAAATTCCCAGGTGGACGGTGTCATCAGGGGTGCGGGACACTAGACACTATAAGGTAATTTTGAGGGGCTGATTCAGAATTTTGGTATACAGGGAGACAATTATCAATACATATTTCTATGTATGTAAGAATATTGAGATGTAATTTGACGGAAGTTAAAATAACTAGGCTCCCGTTATCTATAACATATGTTCCCATTTAAATAGCACAATCTTTTAGTGGATTTTGTCATAGATTAATTGGCCAGCTTATATTCGATCATATGGAACTAGTGGTAGGAGCGTGGCAAACAGCCGTATACGAGTGAGGTTTCCATACTATAATAATATCGTAATATTTATAATAATTATCATAATATTGCACTCACCGATTCTGCACTGCCCGATGCCGCACTCCCTGATTGAGCATCTGAATCCAGCGATGAAACGAGGTGAGTCAGCGGTTTATGTGTACGTTCAATGACGAGGTCAAGACAACCAGCTAACTTCAAAGATCTTCTGATATCCACCTCAGACATCTGGTTGTATTGCGTGTCACGATATTTTATTCCACTCGATATAATTCGAACGCTTGTTTGACAGAGGTTCTTCCCTTGTGCTGTATGCACCTCCATGCAGAGTTCTGCAACCATAAAAGCAGATATGCATGAAAGCCTCAAGAATGAGTCAGCAAAAATTCTTTTGACCTCTAGGTCAAAGGTCGTACAACGGATTGATCCCAAAATCAATAGGGTTCTTCCCTGGTGGTATATGAACCTCCATGCAAAGTTCTGCAACTATTGCCTGAATATTTTTTGAGTTATCGTCAGGAAACCAAGTCTCAAAATCAGCCTTGATAAGTTGATTTCATCCTCAAGGACCTCGGACCCGGCTCAAAAACAATAGGGTTCTTCCACATATTATTTCTGACTAGTGGTGAAAATTTGACAAGGATCCATCAAGGCAATGTAAAGTTATCGTCCGGGAACCAAAACGGCGGAAGAAGAAAAAAAATAAAACGGGCTAAGACAGGTTACTGGACAATTTTTGTTTTTAACATTGCAGGTGACAACCAAGGTCATCTTTGTGGACTACAGTGTATGTGTACTGCATAGAACTATGTGTACTGCATAGAACTTTCTACAGTATATGTTCATAATACAAACATAAGTCCTGGTAACAAGTATTTTGTCTGTAGAGGCCAATTTACACATTTCAGGTTAGACTTGAGATTTAACCTTCAGGGTCGTCTAAGGTCAAATCTAAGGTCACCAATAGATGTGCCATATATATATATATATGATTTTTATTAGCTTATAATATAATCCTAACCTCTAGGTGCAAGCCTTTGAACCTCAGCGGCCAAGTTAAACATTCCATATCAGACATTTCGCACTCAAGGTCATCCGAGGTCAAGTTCAAGGTCATCATTAGCTGTTCCATATACGACTTCCTATATGCTCATAATGCAAACATAAGCTGTATCTGCAATAATTTCGTCTGTAGAAGAAAATTTGGGCATTTTTTACCCAAAAATGACTGACTTGACATTTCAAGGTCATCAAAGGTCAAATTCAAGGTCACCACACAAGTCACGATATATGACTTCCTATTTGAAAGTGCCACTATCTAAGTTCTAAGTCAGCGGTTTATGTGTACGTTCAATGACGAGGTCAAGACAACCAGCTAACTTCAAAGATCTTCTGATATCCACCTCAGACATCTGGTTGTATTGCGTGTCACGATATTTTATTCCACTCGATATAATTCGAACGCTTGTTTGACAGAGGTTCTTCCCTTGTGCTGTATGCACCTCCATGCAGAGTTCTGCAACCATAAAAGCAGATATGCATGAAAGCCTCAAGAATGAGTCAGCAAAAATTCTTTTGACCTCTAGGTCAAAGGTCGTACAACGGATTGATCCCAAAATCAATAGGGTTCTTCCCTGGTGGTATATGAACCTCCATGCAAAGTTCTGCAACTATTGCCTGAATATTTTTTGAGTTATCGTCAGGAAACCAAGTCTCAAAATCAGCCTTGATAAGTTGATTTCATCCTCAAGGACCTCGGACCCGGCTCAAAAACAATAGGGTTCTTCCACATATTATTTCTGACTAGTGGTGAAAATTTGACAAGGATCCATCAAGGCAATGTAAAGTTATCGTCCGGGAACCAAAACGGCGGAAGAAGAAAAAAAATAAAACGGGCTAAGACAGGTTACTGGACAATTTTGGTTTTTAACATTGCAGGTGACAACCAAGGTCGTCTTTGTGGACTACAGTGTATGTGTACTGCATAGAACTATGTGTACTGCATAGAACTTTCTACAGTATATGTTCATAATACAAACATAAGTCCTGGTAACAAGTATTTTGTCTGTAGAGGCCAATTTACACATTTCAGGTTAGACTTGAGATTTAACCTTCAGGGTCGTCTAAGGTCAAATCTAAGGTCACCAATAGATGTGCCATATATATATATATATGATTTTTATTAGCTTATAATATAATCCTAACCTCTAGGTGCAAGCCTTTGAACCTCAGCGGCCAAGTTAAACATTCCATATCAGACATTTCGCACTCAAGGTCATCCGAGGTCAAGTTCAAGGTCATCATTAGCTGTTCCATATACGACTTCCTATATGCTCATAATGCAAACATAAGCTGTATCTGCAATAATTTCGTCTGTAGAAGAAAATTTGGGCATTTTTTACCCAAAAATGACTGACTTGACATTTCAAGGTCATCAAAGGTCAAATTCAAGGTCACCACACAAGTCACGATATATGACTTCCTATTTGAAAGTGCCACTATCTAAGTTCTATCTTCAGGCTTTCTAGGCGTAGAGTTCTGGCAGGTCCCATTACGAAGGAAAAAAGTGCCGAAAATTTTCTAAGTCCAAAATTTTTTTCAAAGGGTGAAATTTTTGTTTTGCCTAGAAATGGCCCAAAATGGATAGTAATGCGATTTGGGGCAAAAAAATTTTTTCGCCGACCCGTCAAAAATTCAAAATGGCCGCCACACGAAGACTGGCGATTCAAGGGCAACAAAACTTATACACATCACAAAGGTACATAGAAGAATCTTTTTAAACAAAAATCCTGAACTGATCAGACAGTTTTGAGAAAATGGCTGCCAAAGTTCAAAACTGAGCGTTTTTTTTACGAAAATGGCAGCCATTTTTAGAAAAATTGGAAAATAAAAAAACTAAGAACAACCTCCTCCTTGAATTATTCTAATGTATCTTTCCCCAAATTTTTAGAAAGATCGGACCGCACACTTTAAAAATAAAAATGTGAACGGACGGACGGACGGCTAAGCTAACGGACGGATGGGCGGACGAGACCTAGTTAGGGGCCTTTCCCATGTTAAATTTTCCTATCTCGACTGGCCCCTTATTTGGCAAAACTGGCACCTAAAATCAACATTTTGGCCTAAACTATAGTTAGGGCCCTTTCCAGCTTTTTCCAGGCCCCTAACTTGGGAATGTTTGTCCGGACCGACGGACATACCCCCGGAGATATACTTGTGGGGTACATCACTTGTGGGGTGTATGTTGGTACAGAACTCACTTGTGTCGAGCACCTTCAGTAGCCAAAAATATGGGGTGTTTCATTCAAGTTTCGTCAGGGGTGTGCATCAGTCCGAACAGTGGGGTGATTTGCTTAGGTTTTGGGGGTGTGCTGAATCTAAAGCAGTGGAATGATTTGGTCAAATTTCAGGGGTGCACAGCAGTCGTGCAATAGGATGTCTCAGAGTACCAGGCTAAGATGCTAGAGTTATTCGCCGAATCTGACAAATCAATTTTACCTATTTGAATTGTTTTGTAAATCAAATAACAAAATTAATGTGTGTGACAGGTAGATATAAATACAAATCACTATTGATGATGTGGCCAGAAAAAGAAGTCTACCATGCCAGGTTGAAATATCATGTTCGAACCTTCAACCCAATACCTGATGCACCATACTCGATTCTTTTCCAGACAAACAAAACAGAATTGTAAAAGTTTATTCTTTGACTGAACTGCGTCATCACAAATGCAATGAACAGAAATTAAACAATCAAAATTCACATGATCAATGATTCCCAGAAGACCAGCCTTTTGTCAGCATGGATTCTAACATCACTCTCCCAGGGGGAAGTTTGCGTCATAATAAATCCTAACATATCGGCATCTCTGCCATGCTATTGACAATAAAGAGTAAAAAATATGTCTCAATACCAGTGAAAAGTATTTAATTGGTACAAAATCATAAGATCAGCATCTTATGCTGCGGACAATAATTCAAATATGCCTTGGTACAGGTGAAAGTTTACATCTTACAATATTGCAACGGATCAGCATCTCGTGCTGCTGCCAAAAAAAGTAAGCATCATATTAATACATTAAATAAAACATGCAATATCAAACCATTTCTGTTATTCTACAGATAATAAAGAAATACATGTGTGCCATAATACCAGTGAACCAAATTTACCTCGTAAAAAATCCGAAAAGTTCAGCATTTCATGGTACTGGCGTTATTGATCAGTCGCGTACATCCCACTAGCTCATAATAACCATGCCTACCGTAATACTGACAAGACCAAAACATGTCTTAGTACCAGTTAAAAGTTTCCCGTCATACAAAATGGCAAACGATCAGCATCTCAAGCCACTGAGGATAATGAAATTAGGTGTTTACATCACATAACTTCACATCACATAAATTCGCAACAAACTGTCTCTGCCATACAAGTGACCACAATGAAACTATCTCGGTAACAGTGAAAAAGTTTTTCCGTCACACAAAATCGCAAAAGATCAGCATCTTGTGCTACCGACGAAAATTAAATTAAGTGTTCAACTTCACATCACATAAATTCACAACAAACTGTCTCTGCCATACAAGTGACCACAATGAAACTATCTCGGTAACAGTGAAAAAGTTTTTCCGTCACACAAAATCGCAAAAGATCAGTATCTCATGCTACTGCCAATAATGAAAATAGAATTTACATCACATAACTTCGCAACAAACTGTCTCTGTCATACTACTGACCACAACGAAAATAGCTCGGTACCAGTGAAAAGATTTCACCACATAAAATCGCAAACGATAAGCATCTCATGCTACTGACAACAATGAAAATAAAATTTCAAGTTTACATCACAAATTCGCAAAGAACTGTTTCTGTCACTCAAAATCACAAGATCAGCATCTCATGCTACTGACAATAATGGATACTAGTAGATGTATGGGTTTAAATCACACCTATTCGTAACAAACTATCTCTGTCATACTTCTGACTTGCTATCAGTGAAAGTTTTCTGTGACCCAGAATCGCAGAAGATCGACATTTCCTGTAATAACAAAATAGTTCTTCTCCAAGTTTACATCAGATAAATTCAAAACAAACCAGTGTCTCTGCCATTCTGTTGACAATATGAAATTTAAACTGCAGCATCTATCATTCTGAATACTTTCTTCTTAAGCGTGTCTTTGCTTCTGTGGCGTAGCACACCATTGGTACTGCCACTGATCGCTAAGGCTTTCTGAATAGCAACTGGCTTTGGTCTTTTTTTGGCTCTGAAATACTTTTTGAAAAGTTCTTTTATTTCTTGTTCTTCTTCAGTGGTCCACGTCTGCCGTTTGGTACTTTGGGGTTTCTTTCTTGGTTTTTTTCTGGAGGTTGTACTGTGATTTTCATCCTCCTCCTCATCCGAGAAGAAGTGCGCTGCTTCTTCTAACAGATCCGACATCCCAGGTTCTGCATCAACAACACCCTGTAAAAGCAAAATGCGAAGTCCCATTTTGTTAATCAACTAAGGAGGGTGGTAATTTGAGCACTTGCGAATACTAAAGGAACGAAACTCGAGATGCATTTTGCTTTATTGGCCGAGCTTTGCTATATACCATCTATTTGTTGTAAAATGATTGACACTGAAATTTATATGGGATTTTCAATTACATTTGTGACAACATCCAAACTGGATGGGTAGCAGCCAAGTTGTAGTAGTATTTTATATCGTAACTTGTCATGCAAATTCAAATGCTCTTCATAAAGTTCATTTCAGAACACGCTTTGATCAAATATATAGTGTTACCTGTGGTGACTGCATACATCCTGCTGGGAGCCCCGCATCATCGTTGCTGGCACTAGGCTGAGGTTCGTCGTCTTCATCAGTCGTTCGGCTGGCTTGCACAAGTTCTGGAAGACAGAACTTTTTGCTATTAACTATTCCAGTCTGTCACTATTTTACGATTAAAAAAAACATATGTCTGAGTGCATCAAAAAATGTTTGTCTTCTCTTGCAAATACAAAGATTACCTTGCATCTGAATGTCGTTCAGCTTCCTATTGGCGAATCTGCCCACTTGTGCATGGTCTTGCAACAGCAGGATTTTGGCTATCTGGACACGCTCTAGGTCGTCACTAGTGGCACGATAGTGGATTTTGTGGACATCAAGTGAGTGGCCGAGGTGATTCGTCACCCACCCGAGTTCGGTGTCACTCAAATCTAAAGCCTGTGAAGTTGCAAACAGCAACATCACGCAAATTGTCAACTTAACAGCACTTATCCCTGTATAGGGCCACATGCCAGGCATTTTCTGGTAGTGAAAAAGAGTACGTACATGTAGGGTTCTAGAAAAGAGAAAAATGGTACCATTCTTCAAAAACCATAAATACCTGAGTGATGGTAGCCATGTATTTTCTGAGCTGTGTGCTCGTAATACGTTGTGGTTCACTCAATCGGGCTGCTCGTGATGCTTTCGCCAGTGCATCATAGGCACGAACAACAGTGTTCCCTAAATAATTTGAATAAAGAAGACATAATGGCCACTTTCACCACATGATCAAGTACAACTGATAGTATTCATAATACCTTTCAATTTCAAGTTTGCATACCTTTTTTGGCAAACAGGTAAGGATTGTCGCTTGACACTCCTCCAGCTTTTCGCACATCCAGATTAGAAATGTACTCAAGGCCTTTGTAGCACTCACTGGGGACTATCACAGGCACCCCACGTCCAGTCTTAATACAAGCATACACACATCCAAATGATAAACCACTTTACGTCGATATGGACATGAACTGAAAACATGGAAAATAGTTTTGAAAAATCAGAACCGATTCAACTGAGAAAAACAACAAACCTTCCCGCGCACTTCCATCACCGCCTGGCTCTGCAGCAGATGTTGTTCGAACTGTGTAAGTGATCCAACGACTCGACTTGCCTCATCACCAATTCGCCTTGCGTTGAACTGTTCCAGCCTGCATGCATTGATAAGTTATTAAGACCATATGAATTAGATTCGGATATCTAAACAGTCACAAACATATTCGATGGATATAATGTATTGGTGATTACTAGTATTCAATACCTAAGTGCTTCAATCTCGCCCGTTCTCCTTCGGTTGTACATGACGAGTTTTGCAGAAAGTGCTCCCACAACTTCAACATAGTTTTCGTATGTGACATCGTCGTAGTTGAATGAGGCGATTGTGGATTTCAAGTGAGCATTGAGGGTTTGAATGTCCTGTGGGTCTGGTAGAGGCTTCTCCTTGTTGAAGTGCCGCTCCTGGAGGAGAGTTCGTGCTAGCTTTGTCACTTTCGTCCCCCACTCGATTGACATAAGCTCTGTCATATCAACACACTCCTCTTTGACTTTTGCACCTCTTGCTTTATTCTTGTCTTGAATGGCATCAGATTTCTTCAAATTGATCATTCTCTTTATGTCATAGCCGAGTTTCACCGCATTGCTCGGAGCCTTTAAGTCGTCTTCATCATCCATATCAGGAATACATGTTACAAGTGTCGCTTTAACCACCTGGTCGAAATACTTGGGCTTGAGGTAGTCGGTCATGTTCTGGCCATCCTTCAGTGGTTCTATCTTGCGCAGGTTCATAAGAAGTCGGGCCACCAATCTCATTAGCTGTGATGTGTACCGACCTCTCTTTAGTCGATTACCGATGTTTTTTTCCATCCATTGGTTGCCTAAACGAATGATCAACGGATCAGTTCTTGCCACACGCCCAATGTCATCCAAGCTCATGCAGCTCAGGACCTCCTTCAACAATTTCTTACTTGGTTGACCCCGTATTCTTCCCGACAACGAATCTGACTGTGTGATCAGGGCGGCTGTTGTCTGTAACTGTGTGGGCTTGACAGGGCAAGTTTTCTGGTTGTTTCCACATGAATTTTCTTCGCACCCAAGTCAAATATTCTGGACAGGGTCCGAACTGTTTTACGTCCAGAGATATAGGCCTTCTGTAGAGGATAATTTCTCCCTTTCCCTTCTGAAGAGTTTTGAGGTTCATCTCGTGGTTGTACTTGCTGCGAAGAAGATGAATGAGTCTTTTACGCTCTGTTGCATCATCCTCGTCCAAGATTCCTTCTTGTCGCAGGGTATCACGATGGCATCTGTGCATGTGTTGTGCGAAATTTGATACCTTTTTATGACACGGAGAACAGTACTGATAACAGTTGTATACACGTTCGTGTTTCTTCTTTTTACCGGAAGCTGTGGTGCTCGACTTTTCTATTTTGCGTATGTACACCAGAGGATTGTTTTCGTCAGGAACAATGCTGTTTGGATCTATTTCCTCTTCTGAATCATCTGATTTGGCTTTGTCCACATGGGATAGGGGCTTGATAATAGGCACAGTTTCACTTTCACTATCAGAGTTGGAAACAACTTCCATGGAATCATCTATATCACCAGAATCTTCGGTGCGATCTTTGCTCTTAGTTCTTTTACGTTTTCTCACAGGTGATGGAGAGTAGACACTTTCACAATCACTGCTAGTGACCATTGAATCTGGCTCACAAATCCCGACTTTGCTCCTGTTTCTTGAGCGTTTCCTTAGGTCGCTCGAAGGAGAGTACACACTGCCATTATCACTACTGGTGACTGCAGGGGTTTCGCTCCAAGTCGGTGGCCCGTAGGTATCACCGGTTGGTGGCTTGTCAGTTTTTGCATCATTGAATTGTGGTTTGTAGGTCTCGGCCTCTTCAAGTGGTGGTTTGTAGGTCTCGGCCTCTTCAAGTGGTGGCCTGGGGGTCTCTGTCTCGCCGAGTGGTGGCCTGGGGGTCTCTGTCTCGCCGAGTGGTGGCCTGGGGGTCTCTGTCTCGCCGAGTGGTGGCCTGGGGGTCTCTGTCTCGCCGAGTGGTGGCCTGGGGGTCTCTGTCTCGCCGAGTGGTGGCCTGGGGGTCTCTGTCTCACCGAGTGGTGGCCTGGGGGTCTCTGTCTCACCGAGTGGTGGCCTGGGGGTCTCTGTCTCGCCGAGTGGTGGCCTGGGGGTCTCTGTCTCGCCGAGTGGTGGCCTGGGGGTCTCTGTCTCACTGGTCATTGGCCCACTGGATTCTGTCTCCCGGGTGGCTTCTCCAACAGTCTCTGTCTCACTGGGCAATGGCATGCCGGTCCCTGAAATTAGATCTTTATTTACAAGTCATACAATATCACAACACAAAACAGTACAGCAACTGTCGGGGGACAAAATGCAAAGCTTGTAGCACTAAACTGAATTGTGACTTACTGGTTGTTGGCCCGACGGTCTCTGTCTCTTCGGTCAGTGGCGGGATGATCTTGGTTTCGTCTGACGGTGGCCTGACGACCCCTGTCTCACCGGTGGCTGCAATAGACACTAGATTAACAACCAACGTTTTCCAGCTGATGTCCCAATAGTTCCCAGTTTTAACAATTGTTTAATTATGTTGATATATTCCATTAAAAGCACAGTATTTTTTTCCATCTCCAACTGACCTTCAGTGCCGTCCCCTCCCTCTTCACTTGAACCGTCTTCATCACTTGCAGTGTCTTGTGCATCCTCCTCACTGGAACTATCCTCGAAGTCATTTTCCTCGTGCTTCGTACCTTGCAGAGGAATATATCATATTTAGACTGGAAATAAACACCCGGAAGTGGAACAACTTTTGTAAGATAATGTGTGCATGATATTATTGACAACAGTTACTTACTTGCCCACAGGAAATCCCAGTGAAAAGCACGCAAGGTCTCAGGTTTCCTTCTCAACAATCCTGAAAAAAAATATATGGACCTAAAGTTCAATGAAGATTTTATTTTAATACATGCATGCATGTTGTCAACACTAGCAACCTATCCTACTTGGCAATTTAGGTGTAATATTACTTGAAGAACCTCCCTTTCACTCCGTATCAATCCGTATCCAACATTCATGTTGAAAAGCTCTCTTAACCACTTTTCAACATAAATTGCTGGATAGGGATTGATACGGAATGAAAGAGAGCTTCTTGGAGTGATAGTCCACCTAAATTGTCACATGTGGTATCTTCCAAGTTTGGACAATGTGTAATGAAGTTAAAAGAATTCACAGGTTCCAGTGTTTACAAATACGATATTGTGTATTTTGTACTGACAACAGGAATACAGTTTCATGTATTTCTATATTTTGAATACAATATCTCGTATTTCTGCAGGAATACAGAAAATGGTATTTCTGCAGAAATACGCTTTTGCTATATGGTCCGTACTGGAACAGAGCTAGTTAATTATAATAATAATTGGTTCTTATATAGTGCATTATCAAAATTACACACATTATCATACTGCTTCACAATTTGGAACTTAGTCCTCTGAGAGTGGTCATTGCCAGGGTACATGTCGACCTCAGAGGGGTCTTTTTACATCCCTTTACAATATTTTTTTAGAGATGGGACTGCTATTTTACGTGTAATCCGAGTCATGGGCACACTGCCAAGTGTGAAGGCAGGGAGAAAAACTCCCTGCAATGACCGCACATCCGGTCCGACGTGGTATCGAACCCACGGCGGCGATAGCTCTTGGTTCAAATTGAGTGACTAAGCGTTCACACGTAACCACTCGGCTATCTCATCCCCCCATAGTTTATATAAATATAAAAATGTAGCATATACTATTGTTTGTACAAATATACCAGTTCCAAACAGAAAGAAAACAAACTCTTCAAACAAACATAGCAGTTGAATACATTTATTACGACGCGTCATGTCTTCAAAACCCACATTCCTCGACTCTTATTTTGTATGTGTACCTGACAGTGCTCATAACAGTTACTCAAAAATTAATTATTATTTAGATTTGATAACTTCTCAAAAGCACTATCCCTACAGCTCAGGCGCCATTGCAGGGACCCCAGCTTGATGGAATTAGAAGAAAAATCTGCCAGAAACAGGAAATTCATGTCACAGGGAATTTTAAATACCAACAATATTAAGATGATGATGAATAAATAACTACAAAATCCCAAAAAACTCGGTCAGACCGTCACGGTTGCAACTGCCAAGTCAAACATGTTTTTATTTTGTGAGAAACAACAACAGCTTAAATATGAAAACCTTTACCTTTCCCTTTTTCAAACAAGTACAAATCCTGTTCTCCAAATGGTTTTGTGTTTGCCTCGTTCACAGTAAAACTGGCATGACAAGTAAATACAAACTTCTGTTTCACCATTAACAACTCACTGCATATAATGATTCTGAAGATATACTTGAAACATTGGTCTGTAGTAGAAATAACCATCAACACAATCCATGATAGCTTAGCAGAAGTGCACTACATGTATATGAGAAAAAAACGATTATACAAACAAATTCAAAAAACAATTATTACATCAGCATTACTAGTATGTGCCAGGTACTGTATTCAACTCACCAAGCATTGTCAGCATTGCAGAAAACTTTCAAGGTGCTGCCCAGGCGTTTTCGGACCAGCACCGGCCAGAGAATTTTGCCACAGGCAGGCAGTATACTCCAAACTATGTGATCTGCAACAGAGAGACGAAGATGAGGCCTGGTTGCACAAAATATGCTGGATGCACCCTTGTGCAAGTGCCAAGGCACAAAATAATGAATACACAATCATACATATGAATTCGAAACCATTTCCTGTTTGTTAAGTGACCTGATTACAGAAGCTTGCATACCATGGATACTAGCATTGTTGATATGTATGACTATAGTTCGGAAATATATGTATGTGTGGATCGAATTAGAGAACGGATATATTGTTTTGATTTGGATTTACGTAATTTCTTTTAATAAATTATGTACGTAAATACACATATCACCATATAAACACCCCACATATTTTGATATAGTGTCTGTATGCTGCAAACTTGCAACCAAATAAGAAGACATGTATCACCCCACATAACTGACCCCACAAAACATATTACAGCCCCTTTGTCAGGGACAAGTCAACCCTCTGCATGGACGACTAACCCTGCCTGATGGACAAGTGACCCCTCAAAATGGACAAGTCACCCCACATATAACATAATCGATACACAAAGGAACCCCACCAAATATGTCTTACAAACTGTGCACTTGTATTTCTTAACAAAATTGTTTACAGCCCCTTTGTCATGGACAAGTAAACCCTCTTCATGGACTATTAACCCCACCCAATGGACAAGTGACCCCCCCCCCCCCCGTGATGGACAAGTCACCCCACATTTTATAACATCATCAATGAACAAGGGAAACCCACAAAATAAGTCTTACAAACTGTGCACTTGTATATTTCTTTCCAAAAATTGTTTACAACCCCATTGTCATGGACAAATAAACCCTCTTCATGGACGAATAACCCCGCGTGATGGACAAGTCACCCCACATTTTATAACATCATCAATAAACAAACAAACGAGATACCATTGGCCTAAAGGCCAAACTTGTCGAAATCTTTTTCTACATGCGTGGCCTACTTTAAGCATAATTGAATGAGGTTTCCGACGGTGTAATCCATTTCATTAAGGATAAATACTTACCCAGACACAATCCTATTTCGAAAATGGACGTTTGACGTCATGACGTCATTGTTGTTGAATGTAACGTGTTTAAACTCGGTACATGGCTGGGTATTAATATTCGACATAGGTTCCCATAATTACAGTCTAATAACTTCAAATTTGAGTGCACTGTGGTTGTTTCAATGTTTGCTGAAAAATCGAAAAATTGGTATGGCAGGCATTACGTTTATTACATCATAGCGGAATATCTATCATGGGAACGAATTGGACAGTAGCCCCCATAACCAAAACTCAACGAGCTTTCCAATGGTGCAATCCGCTTCTCTGTGCAACAAATACTTTCAGATATATAGCCCCTTTTTTAAATTGACGTTTTACGTCATGACGTAATTGACGTTGAACGTAGCGCGATGAAACTTGGTATATAGCTGTATATTAGTATTTCACATAGGTTCTCATAACTACAGTTCAATACCTTTAAATTTGAGTGCCCTGTGGATATTTGAAAGTTTGCTGAAAAGTCGAAAAACTTGTATGACAGGCCTTAGGTTTATGACGTCATAGCGGAAAATATATCATGGCGGAAAAGTATCGGACAGTACCCTCCTAAACCAGAATTCAATGTGCTTTCCAATGGTTTAATCCGCTTTTCTGTACGACAAATACCTGTTGCTATATAGCTCCATTGTGAAAATTGACGTTTTACGTCATGACGTCATTGACGTTGCACGTAGCATGTTGAAACTCGGTATATGGCTGGGTAATAAAGTTCCACATACGTTCTCATAATAACAGTCTATTACCTTCAAAATTGAGTGCACTGTGGTTGTTTGAAAGTTTGCTGAAAAGCCGAAAAACTTGTATGACAGGCCTTACGTTTATGACGTCATAGCGGAAAATCATGGCGGAAAAGTATCGGACAGTACCCTCCTAAACCAGAATTCAACGAGCTTTCCAATGGTGCAATCCGCTTTTCTGTACGACAAATATCTATCGATATATAGCTCCATTGTGAAAATTGACGTTTTACGTCATGACGTCATTGACGTTGCACGTAGCGTGTTGAAACTCGGTATATGGCTGGGTAATAAAGTTCGACTTACGTTCTCATAATTACAGTCTATTACCTTGAAAATTGAGTGCACTGTGGTTGTTTGAAAGTTTGCTGAAAAGCCGAAAAACTTGTATGACAGGCCTTACGTTTATGACGTCATAGCGGAAAATCTATCATGGCGGAAAAGTATCTTACAGTACCCTCCTAAACCAGAATTCAACGAGCTTTCCAATGGTGCAATCCGCTTTTCTGTACGACAAATATCTATCGATATATAGCTCCATTGTGAAAATTGACGTTTTACGTCATGACGTCATTGACGTTGCACGTAGCATGTTGAAACTCGGTATATGGCTGGGTAATAAAGTTCCACATACGTTCTCATAATAACAGTCTATTACCTTCAAAATTGAGTGCACTGTGGTTGTTTGAAAGTTTGCTGAAAAGCCGAAAAACTTGTATGACAGGCCTTACGTTTATGACGTCATAGCGGAAAATCTATCATGGCGGAAAAGTATCGGACAGTACCCTCCTAAACCAGAATTCAACGAGCTTTCGAGTGGTGCAATCCGCTTCTCTGTGCGACAAATACTTTCAGAAATATAGCCCCATTTTTAAAATTGACGTTTCACGTCATGACGTCATTGACGTTGAACGTAACGCGTTGAAACTTGGTGTATGGCTGTATATTAATATTTCACATAGGTTCTCATAAATACAGCTCAAAACCTTCAACTCTGAGTGCACTGTGGATGTTTGAATGTTTGCTGAAAAGTCGAAAATTTTGTATGACAGGCCTTACGTTTATGACGTCAGAGCGGAAAATTTATTAGAGCCGCAAAGTATCGTATAGTACCCTCTTAAACCAGAATTCAACGAGCTTTCCAGTGGTGCAATCCGCTTCTCTGTAAGACGAATAATTTCTGAGATATTGCTCCATTTTTAAAATTGACGTTTTACGTCATGACGTCATTGACGTTGAACGTAACGCGTTGAAACTTGGTATTTGGCTGTATATTAATATTTCACATAGGTTCTCATAATTACAGCTCAAAACTTCGAAATTTGAGTGCACTGTGGATGTTTGAATGTTTGCTGAAAAGTCGAAAATTTTGTATGACAGGCCTTACGTTTATGACGTCATAGCGGAAAATTTATCATGGCGGCAAAGTATCGGATAGTACCCTCTTGAACCAGAATTCAACGAGCTTTCCAGTGGTGCAATCCGCTTCTCTGTACGACGAATAGTTTCCGATATATAGCCCCATTTTTAAAATTGACGTTTTACGTCATGACGTCATTGACGTTGAACGTAACGCGTTGAAACTTGGTGTATGGCTCTATATTAATATTTCACATAGTTTCTCATAATTACAGCTCAAAACCTTCAACTCTGAGTGCACTGTGGATGTTTGAATGTTTGCTGAAAAGTCGAAAATTTTGTATGACAGGCCTTACGTTTATGACGTCATAGCGGAAAATCTATTAGAGCGGCAAAGTATCGGATAGTACCCTCTTAAACCAGAATTCAACGAGCTTTCCAGTGGTGCAATCCGCTTCTCTGTAAGACGAATAGTTTCTGAGATATTGCTCCATTTTTAAAATTGACGTTTTACGTCATGACGTCATTGACGTTGAACGTAACGCGTTGAAACTTGGTATATGGCTGTATATTAATATTTCACATAGGTTCTCATAATTACAGCTCAAAACTTCGAAATTTGAGTGCACTGTGGATGTTTGAATGTTTGCTGAAAAGTCGAAAAATTTGTATGACAGGCCTTACGTTTATGACGTCATAGCGAAAAATTTATCATGGCGGCAAAGTATCGGATAGTACCCTCTTGAACCAGAATTCAACGAGCTTTCGAGTGGTGCAATCCGCTTCTCTGTACGACGAATAGTTTCCGATATATAGCCCCATTTTTGAAAATTGACGTTTTACGTCGTGACGTCATTGACGTTCAATTGATTCGAGTGAAACTTCGCAGTTTGATGGATAATATAAACATATATCAGTGTACTAAATTTCAGAAATATAATTACAAATTTGACTGCTGTGTGAATTTTTGAAAATTCGCCAATGATGAGAGATAGGGATTTTTCGAGTTTTTAAGAATTTTTGGTGACGTCATCAATGGACCGATTTTTTTTCAAAAACGTTCGGTCCCGTCCATGGCCGAATACCTATCCACCAAAAAAGTTTCGGGATGTTAGCGTGAAAACTGTGGCCGCTAGAGAGGTAACAAACAAACGAGAGCCCCTAGGGCACCCACTTGCCGGAACGCATACTCATGATACTTGACAGGTTTCAATGAATTTGAAATTTCCAACTGTATCCTATTCAATATGGTGCACTGATGTTTCCAACTGTATCCTATTCAATATGGTGCACTGAACTTTGTACTCGACCTTGATATTGACTTGTGGCGAACCTCTCAAGGTCAAGGTCAAAGGTCACATTCAAGGTCACTCATGAAAGGCCTTTTAATATGCCACAATATTGTCTTAGTTTGAACTCTCTGCGACGATTAGTTCCGAAGTTATGGCCATTTATGTGATTTTGACCTTTCTCTTGACCTTGACCTCGACCTTTGACCTTGAGTCACGAAAATTGTGCATTGTCTGTATATGAAGACATATATTTTACCTGTATAATTCCATCAGAATCGAACAAGGTTTGTGGACACTATGACCATTTGAAAGTTCGAAAAAATTACGTTTATGACGTCACTGTGTCACATCTCAAAACTGATGAGAAAGTATGTACCAGGGAGTCAAAACCTTTCATTTGATATACTACTTGATAGGTTTCAGTTGGTTTTGAAATTTGACCTTGAAGTTTTCCTCATATGACCTTATTTTCCTGACCAAGTTCAAGGTCAATCATGAAATTGACATATACGCTCGATTGCTATGTCTCTTCTGAATGATATGGTTCGAATTTCATGAACCTACTACAATTCAAATGGATGTTATTACCGGAAACGTGTTTTCCTGGGATTTCGATGACCTTGACCTTGACCTTTGATTTTTGTATTTTAGTTACTAGAGGTTATTACTGTCAATATGCACATCAAGTTTTAAGAGATTCCATACAGTATTGACGATGTTATGGCCTTTTGAAATTTCGGAAATTTGACGTTTATGACGTCATTGTGACGTCAGTGTAAGTCGCAGCCCCGAAAATAAGGTATCACTGCAATCAGGGGGTCAAGACCTTTCCAACGATATACTACTCGATATGATTCGCTGACCTTCGTACTTGACCTTGACATTCACCTCATGGCGAACTTCTCAAGGTCAAGGTCAAATGTCAAGGTCAAGGTCACAGAAGATAGAACTCGAGTTTATCTACAATATGAACTTGGTTTGAAGTCTCTATAACGAATAGAACCGGAGTTATTGCCATTTATGTGTTTTTACCATTTTGCATGACCTTGACCTTTGACCTAGAATCACAAAAAACATGCAGTCGCGAACCATCATCCTAGAGAATAAGCACACCAAGTTTGGGGAGAATCAAAAGAAAATTGTGGACGCTAGAGGGGGCACAAACAAACAAACACACAAACCGACAAACCAACCGACCAACATACTTGCCGGAATTTTAAATTCCGGCAAGTAACAAACAAACATACAAATATACAAACAAACAAACATCCGCGAGTGACCAACATACTTGGCGAAAATCGAAGATTTCGCCAAGTAACAAACCCCACAAAATATGTCTTACAAACTGTGCACTTGTATTTATTTCCAAAATTGTTCACAGCCCCATTGTCATGGGCAAGTAAACCATCTTCATGGACGTTTTAAAACCCGCCCGATGGACAAGTGAACCCGTGTGATGGACAAGTCACCCCACATAATATAACATCATCAATAAACAAACGAACCCCACAAAATATGTCTTACAAACTGTGCACTTGTATTTCTTTCCAAAAATTGTTTACAGCCCCATTGTCATGGACAAGTAAACCCTCTTCATGGACGAATAACCCCGCTTGATGGACAAGTGACCCCCACATGATGGACAAGTCACCCCACATATTATAATATAATCAATACACAAACAAACCCCACAAAATATATCTTACAAACTGTGCACTTGTATTTCTTAACAAAAGTGTTTACAGCCCCTTTGTCATGGACAAGTAAACCCTCTTCATGGACGATTAACCCCGCCCGATGGACAAGTGACCCCCCCCCACCCCCCCCGTGATGGACAAGTCACCCCATATTATTATAACATCATCAATAAACAAACGAACCCCACAAAATATGTCTTACAAACTGTGCCATTGTATATCTTTCCAAAATTGTTTACAGCCCAATTGTCATGGACAAATAAACCCTCTACATCGACGAATAACCCCGCTTGATGGACAAGTGACCCCACATGATGGACAAGTCACCCCACATTATAACATCATCGATAAACATAATCAAGGGAACCCCACAAAATAATTCTGGCGAACTGTGCACTTGTATTTCTTTCCAGAATTGTTTACAGCCCCATTGTCATGGACAAGTAAACTCTCTTCATGGATGTTTTAAAACCCGCAGGCCCGATGGACAAATGACCAGACTTGATGGACAAATCACCCCACATACATATTATAACAATCAATAAACAAAGGAACCCCACAAAATATGTCTTACAAACTGTGCACTTGTATATTTCTTTCCAAAAAATTGTTTACAACCCCATTGTCATGGAGAAGTAAACCCTCTTCATGGACGATTAACCCCTCCCGATGGACAAGTGACCCCGCGTGATGGACAAGTCACCCCCACATATTAGAACATAATCAATAAACAAAGGAACCCCACAAAATATGTCTTACAAACTATGCACTTGTATTTCTTTCCCAAAATTGTTTACAACCCCATTGTCATGGAGAAGTGAACCCTCTTCATGGACGAATAACCCCGCTTGATGGACAAGTGACCCCGCGTGATGGACAAGTCACCCCACATATTATAACACCATCATATAATGTGTTTGATAACAAGTGGCCCCACTAAATATTAACAAATAAGTGATGAATGCTGCAGCGGTCGACAGCGATTAGATTGTATTTACGTTGTATCTACAGATATTTTAGTCGTCTATAGTTTAATTATAGTTTAGGTATAGGTGACATGCCAGACAATGTGTCCTGAAATTAACAATTTTCGTGTTTTCTCCCCTCGCCCAGTCTCTTTGTAAACTTCACTTTGTATATCTATCCACTAGCACACAGTTAGGACTCTAAAATATATAGACGCTGTAAAATTTCCAGTATATTATCTTGAAAAATGACAGAATTGTCACGAAGAAATCGTCTAGGTCTAGATTTATCATTGTTCAATGGCGCCAGTCGACTAAACAGGTCAACTATAGACAGTACAGGCCAACAGGGCGGATCGGGCCTACGTAAGTATAATCTAAACATCATGTGTATATGTAGATGTCATGTTTTTCCTAGTCGTGGAGATTGTGTCCGAGAAACCAACTCAGATACATTCTACCATACCTGTTCAATTTAGGCGGCAAATTCATTCCCAGCTAAACTAACCAGCCCAATAAATTGTACATGTGCTCCTGTTTCTCATGTCTATGACATCAATAAGTACTAAATTCTATTAATGAGTTCATCAGTAAATCAAAATTATAGGCCTAAATAAGGCTAGGCTACAGTACAGACGCGACAACAAGAACAACTAATGTGCACTGTCATAATGAACATTTTTCTGTCATAGTCTAAGCCAGCTGTCATTCCGATTCCCAGAGCCGTGTGGGAAATTAGTTGGGAATAAATTGTCCACTAAAATGGTATGGTGGCAATTTTATTACCAATTAAATTTCCCATGCTTAGGATCCTGAATGACAGTTATGATAGAAAAGTGTTCTTTAAATTATTACACACCAGATCATCGGCAGATGTTCTTTTTTTTTCTTCTGTATTTATCATTTTGTGCCACTGACTAGTGATTAACTCTTCATTGACATTGTCATCAGTGCAAGCGACGCGAGCGGATCTGCATTGTCATTGAATATCATCTAGAGAAACAGGATTGCCCACTAAATTGCACATGTCCTCCAAATTGCCCACGTTTGTGACGTTATTGTACATCTTAATTCCTAGGCGATCTAAATTCAATGGAACGTTTCATTGCGAGATTTTTTTTCTAGTCACCAGCTATCATTGTGACTGTCAGGAAGATTCCGTGTAGCATCCCGCAAGTCACAAGTGACGCGGAGCGCGAGGGCTGCGAAATGACTGTGTGCAGTCCAAGCGACGCGAGCTCCGCTCGCTTGATCTGGTGTGTAGCTGGGTGACTGTGTCAGTCGGACCGTTCAAAATTTAATTTGCGCTCGATTTCGCAATTACAAATTATACGCCCAGGTGATGCGGATACTAGATTTACTGTTTACCAACTCTGCATGATTGTCACAACTGTAAGATACCGAATCTATGCCACAGAATTAACAGCAAATTCATCTTACCTTTCTTGTCCGCCATTTTTCTCAAGTGCACTCCGCCCACGTGCAAAAATCGAACCCCGGGCGTGTATACTCTCCTTTTGGGGTTTGTCTCTCTGGCTAGGGCTATAATAAACAGCATGGACCTGAACTGTTGGTATAGTTATTTTGTTGTGTATGTTTGCAGGAAATAACAATATTCCACGCACAAGTGCACGAAAATCGAAGTTTTGCAAACGAGTTTGAGAGTATGTTTGAACAGGCAATTTCGCCCCCATGCGAATGGAATTTCGTACCCAATACTTTCACGTACAAAGTATGTTCTTATTATTTATTCCTAGTGGTATGCTGTGAGTGACGAAATGTTTTGGTATCTCTAAATTGTTTTACATCAAAATATTGTCAGTGAGTTTTGGATAAGTTGCGTTTTCAGAGTATTAGCATATTGTCAGGTCGCACCCCACCTGTTTTGTCCAAAAAAAGTGATGGGTACGAGATTTCAGAAGGAATTGTGCCAGCTGCGTGCGCAAGCCATTGTGATGTCACATATTACCAATACTTTCTTTGTCAATCGCTAGGGTGCAGCACAAATCAACGATTTTTGTCCTACTGCACATTTGTCCATGCGCAAATCGTCCGTCGCCTTGTCCGTGGATTTTGTGGGGTGTAGGTGTCCAAAACGCTCCTGCACCCCATTAGAAGTGAATAGACATGTTGTTTTAAGAGGTGCAGCCCACTAGTGACTGAAAACCCCCTAAGTATATTTTGTACTCAATTATCACCCCGGAAGAGTATGTGGGTGAGAGCGGACGAACGGACGACGGACGCAACGTGCTGGCAATAGGTTATTGGACCATAGGTCCCGTAACCTAATAAAAATATCTGCTAAAACCATAAAGGCATTTCGGCAGCAGAAGAAAAAAAAAATCTGATAAAACCATAAAGGCATTTCTGCCGAAATGCCTTAATCAGTGTCTGCTGTTCAGGGGATATCGATATACAGCACACAAACCTGCGTCTGATGTACTCTTCTCAATGGACCGTAATTTTATGTCCTTGTTGAAAGACTTCATCCATACACAGAGCTGTGTATTTAGGCGCTCAGTGTCCTAACGGTCTGGGCCAAGTTTCATGATTGTCGGAAAGCTGGTAAATGCTTTGAACGACAACAAATAGTTCTTTATGGTGGATCCTTGCATTTTGTCTTCATTTTTCTTTATGAAGTCTGTTTCGATAATAAGTTTATGTAGTTTCCTAGATTCTTCATTTCCAATGATGATGGCTGCAATCATAGGATTGAGCTGACTTGTTGTGCAATCTGCTTTGCATGCTTGACTGACTTCCTGCCACCAGATCTCGTCATCAGCCATGCTGTGAACTTTGTAATAGTAACGTCGAAATTATATAATTGAATGATGCAATCAGGTACATGCAATTTACACTCCCCCCCCCCCCCCGTGATTATTTTTTTTTCATCAAGTCAAATAAATTCTCATTTTCACAGATGATCACTATAAATCACTATAAACAATCACACTATAAATACATATATAAATACAGATCACTATAAACAATCACACTATAAATACATTATACTGCATCCTATATTTCCAGAATATGAAACTACAAGGAAAAAAAACGTATCTGGTCTCCAACATGAGCAAGGCTAGCACAATGATGTCATCCCCAATTTACCGTTGTCGGAACCAGACATATCACTTCCACGACACTCCTTGTTGGTATTTTCCTCCACACATGGATTCGCAGGTTCCAAGTTGTCAGCTTCTCCAGCCTCACACCGACTGGCAGGATCCTTCCGTTCAACGGATACTGGACGACTTTTCTGCGAATGTTTAATATCAAGTATAGCCGGCCTTCATTCCGATATATAACATCTTTATAATGGTACGATATTTATGATCAATTATATCCCATGGCAATGGCAACTGAAACCGATAGTGAGAATTTCATGGCTCCGATATGTAACCTCAGAACATTCACAAAACACAGGGCTAAGGGCCCTATAGATCATTGGAAGGTAACCAGAATATTTCATCAAATGGACGAAAAACTAGACGATTCGGTCGCCAACGACCGCGCGAGTGTATCCCCCTGGGGCCTTATCATCCCTGTTGCCCGAAAATATGTTAATATATAGCCATTTTGTGCTCTCACCTTGAAAATGAGGTCAAGTTCAAGGTCATGAGAATATTCAGCTTATATCACTTTCTAAATGTACACAATCTATTCCCAAACTACAGTCGATGATAAGCAAGATACACATTCAAAAGACTGGCGATTCAAGGGCAATTAACGTAACTTATACACGTCACAAAGCATGATAAGCATGATAAGAAAAATCTCTCGAAACAAAAATCTTTGATCAAACTGATCAGACAAGTTTTTGAGAAAATGCCCACCAAAATCCCAAATTTACTGTTTTTCGCCCAAAATGGCTGCGATTTGGGGAAAATACAAACACCTAAAAGTAAATTTTGTTTACCTAAAAATGAACATCTAAAAATTTTTGTCCCAAACTTTGGGAAGATTTGACCGTAAACAATGAAGATAAACATTAAAGGTAACAATGTGAACAGACGACGGAACCAATGCAACGACAATAGGTTATCGGACCAAAGGTCCGGCAACCTATGAAATCTTTCTAAACATCGATGATTGCAGATGATTGCAGATCAATAGCATTCCATTAGAATATTATAAAACTATCATACCTTCTGTTTAACGGATCTAGTCTGCAGAACGGATACCCTTCTATGGAGTTTTAGGTTTTCACCAGAAAGATTATGCTTCCTGACGAGATGCTTGTCTATTCTTTGAGACTTGAACATGCAACCTTGAATAGGGCAAGCTTTGAACAATTCTTTCCCAGATGTGGAGAACTGGGAACGGTAGTTCTTGGACTGCATACTTGTGTAGCGATGAACCTGAAAGTTAAAGTGTCAAAAGAGAAATGACATTTATAACAAGCAAATACATTTCTGAAATACACAGATTTTGATGGTGATAAGATTTACAAACAGTCACGAAAAACTTTGAGGGGCAATAATCTTTGTGTGATAATTTTTCTATATTCATTATTTGGTCAGCTGAATTCCATTCAACAGACGGAATTACCGGCATATACTAGTACTTCATTGGGCCTAATAGTGACATGTGCCCTAATAGTGGAGTGCCCCCCTCTATTCCCCAATAATGTCTGATTTTTGTCACCTTGTAGTTCACATTTTTTTATTATAAAATTTTGGAGTGTTCAAATTCACACATTTATTGTTGTTTGAATTGAAGACTGTAGGTATATTCAGTGATTTTCTTAAAGTAGCATAATCGGTTTCCGAATTTTGTTATAAATCAATTGGCTAGCATATATTCGATGACATGTCACCGATAAACTCGCCAAAATTTGTCCACATTATCCTGCAGGGAAGTTTGAACTTACCGAAAGAACGCAACGAATTGTTTACCTTCGCGATAATATGCACAAAGACATGATTTTCATTATATTGTCACAACTTGAAACTTGAAAGAACCACTGATTATATGGAGTTTCATCATTAAAATATGTCATACATATAACAGTACGATTTTCAAGTGGATGAATGGTGTTATCTTGCTATATTTTCCTTTATTTTTGTTATTTTTGCATCACTGCATGGAACCGTTCCCATCCAAAATTATGTCGAAAATCGGATTTTCAATGACAAGTTCATGTGCACATTGAAAATTTTTTACTGTACAGCTGCTTTGGAGACAGCTATTGATCACTTTGAGGTGGAAAACCAGAAACCAATTATTCCACTTTAAATTTTACTCAAAGTTTGACCTCATTTTTGTGCGCTCTGCTGCAGGAGGTCTTGCTTTAGCTCTCCGCGCCACTATTAGGCCCGATATGGTAAACAAAGAGAACATTTTGCAAGAACTAGACGATTCGGTCACTGACCGCATGGGTGTATCCCCCTGATGCCATATCATCCCTGTTGCCCAAATGTGTTGTATGTAATTAAAAATAAAAATGCTATTTTTATTCCATGCAGTAATACTATTAACAACTCAAATATTCCTTGACTTATTATTTCTGACCAAATACATCCCACAAAAGCTTGTCATGAAACAGCTTAGTACATAAAACTTTGCCTAATCACCAACATAACAAGTGATTTCTATATACAAAATGTATCTACATTAGCTGATAATGAATTTGTTTGAACCGTTGTAAGAATTTAGCGATATTGACTAAGTCATATCATTACCACAGGTATAGAATCATTACCGGACAGAAGCTTTGCCTTGTTCAGTTTTTGCCCTTAACTATTTTTATTGTGGCCAATAATAGACTTAACTAGTGAAATTCATGTTAACTTATTCAGTAATCTGTTTGGCACAAAACCATCAGCTCTATACTTATGCACACTCTCAGTATGATTTGTTTTCAAATTTCAGCAAAATGAAATGATGTCAAACCTCAAACTGGATATTTCACGTTTTTGTAATAAGTTACCCCAATAACTTACTGAGTATTAACGTAGTCCGCTCCAAACAGTGAGGTAACGAAAGGTCAAAATTTAATAGTTATTTCTTGAATATTATCTCTTCGAAATGACCTATTTTATAGAGTACCTGATCAGCATCCCAATACTTAAAAGAAAATAGGGGGTCACCGTACTCGTTTCTTTGACATATTCGATCAAAGTCACAAACATATACCTAAAAGGACATATATTTTTTTTTTTACATTTTTGCACATGTTTTTGGTCCATATTCACATCTTGCATCATGTTCTCCATGCAAACGGATACGGTACCCCCCTATCTCTGGATACTAGACAAAACTAATTTACCCAGGCTGGATGGAAGATCGTCTGTTTCTCTTATTTGTCGGGATAGGAGATCGTCTGTTTCTCATATTTCTCGGGATAGGAGATCGTCTGTTTCTCGTATTTGGCGCCGAACTCTATACCTGCATTCAAGGACGTTGAAGTCATCGTTGTGGCACTGACTGGTACAGGTCATGTTCCTGATTTAGATTTGAGGTCGTCCGCGAAGCCCGATGTCTCAACGGTGACACCGTAACATGCGCATCCAGCGGGAGAGTGTGTTGGCCTCGATTGCTTTCCCCTGCATGTCTATTATTCCTCCCGGACGTAAACCTAGTTCGATAGGGGACGGAATTTCGAGCATATTTCTCTCACATCAGTCCTCGTGATAAGGAGATACACAATTGCACACCGAACACATCTGCTTGGCTCCTAAGACGCTAATAACTGTTAAGATGATGTACAGATAATCCATGGCTGTTTAACTTTGCTTTATGCTTGAGAAAAAGTGCGCGTGTTGAATTGTGTTTCTCCCCACTCAAAGTGCCTTTAAACTTTATTTTTTCTTCTTCTTCCCACCAAGCCTTCCTCGTTAGGCACTAAAATGGCCTTCTTGAGCCCAAAGTGCCGTTAAACTTCCCGCTCAGCCTCAGAATTTATCTGTGATACAAGATCTAATACGGAAAGCCACTTGTAACAAGGCAGATGAAGGTTTGGTGCAAGCTTTTTGTTATTAGATCTTGTATCACAGATAAATTCTGTGACCATGGGCAGTACCTCAGGGTCAGTGTATTCTTAGTTGAATAGGTAGTAAGTACCTAGGCCAGTTATGAGGCGGATTGAATATCATAACGCTGCATACAGATAAGTAAAGATGTGCATGCATAACGTTTACGTGTATTCTTCTCTGTTACCCGGGACTTGATATACATATCCCATTAGCACGATGTGTATAGATCGGTAAAATTTTGTGATTGCAACCTTTTATTTTTTTTCGTTAATACATAGATTTATACGAAACTTTGTACAATGTAATCATTTTCTGAATACGAATCAACAAATATATTTACGAAGGAAGACATTTTCATACCATTCGATTTCATTGCAACATAAAATATGCAAAAGTGTCCGCAGGAAGTACTATACGGCCCTTGGATACGTCGAGTATTACATATATAATTGCATTTTTGCTTCTTGAAAAATGTTTTTACTTTTGAAGGTGGAGGACGTCCTAGTGGGTCGAAGTCGGGAGATCGAGACAGATCACATCCTTTTTGGCGACTTCGGATTCGAGAGCTCAAGTTGTCAGAGAACAGTTTCTGCTGAGGAATACAAAGAGGAGACCGATCAAACCAAGGAGGAGAATATTTAATTGGGCTGAATTGAATACGAAATACAATAGGGTGAATGCAATCTTAAATTGATTTCAGCGTCACGAAGGGGGGTCAGTGATCACAGGCCATCGAAAGTCCGGGATTTGCAGTAGCTTGGTGTGAATCCATCTTCCACTATGGCGAAGCTTTCTTCGCTGAATCGACCCACAGAAATATGTGGCTGCTGATTCTGCTTCTCTTGCATCAGAAATATGAGTGAAGCATACGACAATTTCAGATCACCCTCTTTATTGAGGCAATATTGTTTTTTTCTTACGTTTGAGACTTTCAGGAGGTCATAGATGACAGGTAGATAGTCCTTGTCTTCCTCAGCACCTTGTGCGTAGACAACTGACAATTGAAAGTCTCGCTGATGATACTTTGCGGCTTTGCGGCAGTCCACGTGTTTATATGCTTCCTGCCCAACCTGTCACACCTGACTCATCGCTTGAAATCGATGTTCCTCGTCCATGACAACGAAGTGATCTCCACACTCCATTACCGTCAGCTGTGAGGACAGGCGACAGTCCTCCTGTGCCAGAATTTTTTTCTGGTATTGTGCGACTCGGTCCTTTTGGGCCGGCGTCTCCGTGTTTGCTTAGGTTGGGGGGACGCAGTGCCTCGAACTCCACGGACGTTTTTGCCAGTTACTTCCAAGAATTGGCTGTGCCATCACCCTGGCTGAGAGTGGTCGGCGCACGCGTGTTTTTGAGTATGACGTCTCTGATGTCATCTGCTGTAGTCGTCTCGTTCTCGTCGTTGCTGTCTAGTCATTCAATATTTTCACGGATCGTCTCGTAGATTTTATCTTTAAATATAAATTCTTAATTTTCGAACAAAACCTCTTACCATTCTTCAATTGCATTTTTGTAGCCTGGTTTGGGAATGAAATGGTATTTTTGAACCCAAAGTGCTGTTAAACTTTATTCATTCATTCATTAGCTGCTCTGTTCGGCAGATGTTCTTGACGATTTCGTTTGTTTGCGGTGTAATTTTGGGAGGAACATTAGAAGTCATCAAAAGTACAGTCATCGGAATCACCTTTAAAAAACATATCGGACAACATAA
Organism: Terebella lapidaria; assembly: GCA_949152475.1. Classification (NCBI taxonomy): domain Eukaryota; kingdom Metazoa; phylum Annelida; class Polychaeta; order Terebellida; family Terebellidae; genus Terebella; species Terebella lapidaria. Next base: position 8,873,407 of record OX424559.1, on the reverse strand, counting down.
GGTTGAACGGTAAACCTAACATAAACTGTCAAAAAAAAATGTACAGGTGTACACGTTCCATAAGAGCACGTTATCTTGGTGAAAGTGTTGCGAATTATTTCCACAATCCTCCCAACCAGGTCATGTCTTTTTATTTACTCGAATAAAAAAAATTACCCCTAATTTTTCTTTCTAACTGACATACTTTCCACATTATAAGCCACATTTTAGAGCCAAGTTTGCTACCATTCTTTACCCGATAGATAGTTGGTTGTAAGTTCTCAACTACTAGAGGATCGTTAAGAGGTGTAAGGTGTTGTGGAATTCCCTGTGGATAAGATCGTAGGAGATGCTGGTCGTCGGGTCGACTTATACACGACTGCCATCGACGGTCCGCCGACCATGTTTCAGTCCAGATGGAGACCTTGTCATTATCGTCCTTCACAATGGCCTTCTCGAGCCCAAAGTGCCGTTAAACTTTATTCCTTCATCTTCTTCTTTACAATTTTAAGGACATGCGGTTTACTGTGCAAAGGGCAGTGATATCAGGAATTAGCCAGTTACTGATGTCGTATAACTGTGACAGTTCAAAAGCGTCAGGTTTGCGATTGTAATATTTCTTGAAATCGCACAATGACTTGTGAATTGTTATTGCAGTGTGATGTGTCAACCACCTTCAACATCTAGAAAACAAGTGATCAATGTCCTCGGTGATATGGCCTACCATCAGGAAGTCTATCTTGATTTTTTCGGAATATGTCAAGCTCGACCAAGAGGCCACACAGGGCGAGGATTAAACGGTTTTTATTTTTCCCTGCCGAAATTGTTCATTTGAGATACCAGACAGCCTCCAATAAAAAATGTTGAGACTCCTGTGCGCGCGCAATATACTGTTCACGGGCGTCACACGGTGTGAAATACGCAAACAAATTTTAGGACCTACCTTCCATGCAACAAATTATTTTTGTACATACATGTCAATGTGATTTCTATGTGTTCAAGCAAAATAAACTTGTGTAATCTCATTCCTGATTGCGAAATCTTGTTGGTTGTTATTTGGTAGAGGGCCGTTGTCTGGATTGTCCGGAATTTCTTGATCGTCGACTGAAATGTTTGTAAGTGTAACAAATGGTTGCTTGAACCTTCCTTCTGTCAATATACAGAACGGGAATCCTCGAGACAAGACGTATGAATATTTAACGGGAAACTCATCAATAATTACTGTCATTTTCCTGCCCGCCTTCAGTCGCTATATTGTGCAGCACAATACATGCGATGATTTTGGCGCAAGCCCTGTGCGGCTTGACTCTCAATTCATCATGAAGTCCGTGGAATCGCCTCTTCCATATTCCGAACGAGTTATATTCCGCCTGGGTTTAAGGCAATCTCAACGCTGACTCGAACCGAATGGTAATATTTGGTCGATGGTACTAATATGTTCTGTCACTAGACACATGGGACAATGACCGCGTGGTATGGTAATTGCATGTGGCATCCGTTTTGTCCACCAGACGGCACTGCGAAGCACCCTTTCGTGAAAATGATGTGGCATCACGTCATAACGCTACATTCAGAATTACCCTGCGGGCGCCATCTATGGATTCATTGTCCGGATATACTAAGCAAGCACAAAGTTCAGTTAGTTCCGTTTGCGAGGTGATCTGCAGTGACGGGCAGCGAGCGATTCCTTGGGATAAATTTTAACTGCTTCCTTTTGGGTTTTTCCAGCAGTGACCGGCAGCGATCGATATTATTACATGGTGGGCATACGTTATGCGGTATTGTGTGGGCTTCACCCGTACTAGTATTTTTTTTGAGCTGCAGCTAACAAATATCTACGGAGCCGCTGAAAGGACATGGAAGAAATATTTTTTGACATATGGTTATTGCGTTCCCTCGCAATATTATCACGTTCCCTCGCAATCCGGATCGCGAGGGAATGCGATAATATCGCGAGGGAATGCGATAATATCGCGAGGGAATGCGATCTGGATTGCGAGGGAACGCGAAGAGGATTGCGAGGGAATGCAATAAGATCGCAAGGGAACGCGATCCGGAATGCGAGGGAACGCGATAATATTGCGAGGGAACGCAATGTTATTGCGAGGGAATGCGATAATATTGTGAGGGATCGCAATAACAATGTGGTAAAATTATTTCTTCCATGTCCTCTCAGAGGCTCCGTAAATATCTGCCGTACAGCATGTAAGAAAAACTTCATTACCGGACATATTCTTAACGCGTTCCATTCGTACTAGCCTGTAGCTGGTACACATACATTCACACATGCATGTATATGGTCAAAGGAGTGTAAACTGTTTACACGTGGTACCTAGTAAATAATATTTATTAATTCAAGGCCTGAGCCCTGCATTTCTTCACCTGTTGTATCGCTCCTCCGCTTCGGTAGCAGGGTTGGCGTACGGGGTGACGAGCCACCTCTTGCACCCGTAGCCGCTGTCTCAAAGAAGAATCCCACTCAAGCGGCCGGTCTCAAACCCGTCCTGTAGGTCTGATTCCCGCAGGATCCGTGAGTCGTGCGAGGACGTGAACTGGTATTTGCTATTCACGGTACACTGTACATTTATTGAATGAACACCGTGTCTGTCAACATAAACGTCTTCGTTCACAGAAGGGGCAATGATTTTCACATGGGTGCAGTCTATGCAGCCCACAACATGGGGAAAGTGCGCAACAGCGTAAAATTCGCGTTTTGCTGCTGTTACTTCCTCGTTTGTGGTGGGAAACCGGACATATCGATGGGCAAGGGACACGATTACGTCAATCACTTCATTTATTATCCTGCACGCGGTAGACTGGGATATACCGAAGGTGTCCCCCACAAGTCGCTGAAATACGGAGCCGCTGAAAGGACATGGAAGAAATATTTTTTGACATATTGTTATTGCGTTCCCTCGCAATATTATCGCGTTCCCTCGCATTCCGGATCGCATTCCCTCGCGATCTTATTGCGTTCCCTCGCAATCCGGATCGTGTTCCCTCGCGATCTTATTGCGTTCCCTCGCAATCCGGATCGCGTTCCCTCGCGATCTTATTGCGTTCCCTTGCAATCCGGATTGCATTCCCTCGCGATCTCATCGCAATCCCTCGCGATATTATCGCGTTCCCTCGCGATATTATTGCGTTACCTCGCATTCCAGATCGCATTCCCTCGCTATCCGGATCGCATTTCCTTGCGATCTTATTGCGTTCCCTCGTAATCCGGATCGCATTCCCTCGCGATCTTATCGCGTTCCCTCGTGATATTATTGCGTTCCCTCGCATTCCGGATCGCGTTCCCTCGCGATCTTGTAGAATAACCTTCTCAGAAGTCATTGGCATCAGCACAATGCGAGGAAACGCGATCCGGAATGCGAGGAAACGCAATAAGATCGCGAGGCAACGCGATAATATCGCGAGGGAACGCGATAATATCGCAATCCGGAATGCGAGGGAACGCAATATTATGTGCCAAAAAATTTTCTTCCATGTCCTCTCAGAGGCTCCGTACTGAAACGATCCAGTCGACAAAAATCTCAGTGTCAATAACAGCTTAACCACTGATGGAACAGGGTTGGAACGGAAGGTCACAGGCTGTAGGTATACGAACACATATAGGATTGCCATTTAACTCCATTATAACGTTTTATGAGAGAAATCACTTTCAAAATGTTTCAATTTTCATAAAATTTCAGTATGTTGAAGCAATATATATAACTTACAAAATATTAAAAAAATCAGCACATGTTGTTGGAATAGATCAAACGCCACAAGCATTTGACTGTTAGCTGCTGACACCTGGCGAATTCCTCAGAAAGCAAACTCCCAGAAAGGGCCGGTTTGTTTATATGTATTCATGCGTACAGTAACAGCTCCAATCAACATGAAAATTCACATGTACATAGAGGAATACCCATAATACCACTATACAAACCAAAACAGAGACATTTTAAAGTGATACATGTGCATTTGGAGGAGAAACTGGGAGTTTTGAAATAATATAGTACTTTGATGCCTCATTTTGACCATATAAGGAAATGAATACAGGTCCATAACCTTAATTAATGGCAATTTTCTTCACATTTTACAATTATAACACCCCACATACAGAGGTGATAATCCCCAATTATTGAGCTCTTATGTGAAAAGGGAAGACTTGTAGAGAAGAAATAAAACAGTGATTTTTGCACTTAAGAAAGGAAATATTTTGAACAAAAAAGTGAGATTTTCTTCGGAAATTTGATTTGACGCCCGATCTAACATGCTCAAGGACAATTTGGGGTTTGTTTCAGATAAATATATTATTCACCCATATATTACCATCAGTTTGATTCCCCTTGGACTAAATATGTCAAAATTCTAAAAGAGTTGGTAGTCCTACCCCGCTGCTTAGCACCCAACACTTTCTACCATACTGCTGTCTACACCAATAGTATTCAAATGTCGCAAAATGCTACCACCACACTCTCAATATAGTATATTTCTAAATTAAGCAAAAATTCCAAAGTTTTAATCTTGACAAAACACAAAAACGTAGACAATTTGTTGAAAATATGGTTTCTGTAAGCCAGAGATCACCGACATTAGGTCACATAGGTGCCTTGTACAGGGGACTAATTTATGTGCTGTATAAAATTTATTCATGAAACACATTTATATGATGGACTGCAATCGATCAAACGGCAAGAGACACATATGGGGTCAAAAATGTGGTTCTACGGCAATATCGAAAAAAAAATATGGTAAAAAAATCGGAAAAGTGCGTACTTGACCAGATATGGTGCCAAAATTGCAAATAATATACCAAATGCATTCTGCAATGCCTAACCTAGCTTATTTATGATCGACTATATAGGTTATGGTGATGAATTTCAGAGACACCCAGTATTATCCACCGTTCAATTTTTGGTGGCCATTTCGACACCTTTTTCGGTTAGGCTGTGTCTGAGTCCAGTAGTCCTCAGTGAAAGTGTATAATATTTTACAGTGATTTGAAATATTGGGTACTATATGAAAATAAAGAAAATAAAAAGGCACTAACTCCATGTCTTTAGCATTCAAGGGGGGGGGGGGATAAACACCGCCGCTATTAGCATGTAGATATAATCCTACTTATGTAATAAAAATCCACGTGAACGAAAATTATGGTTGCAATGGTGAAAAATTCATGAATACTGCACACTATCCACACACAAATTAAAGAAATGCCACAAAACCTGCTAAAAATCTATAATACACAAAATTCCATGTCCTCGGTTAATTAATGGCAATTTTCTTCACATTTTACAATTATAACACCCCACATACAGAGGTGATAATCCCCAATTATTGAGCTCTTATGTGAAAAGGGAAGACTTGTAGAGAAGAAATAAAACAGTGATTTTTGCACGTAAGAAAGGAAATATTTTGAACAAAAAAGTGAGATTTTCTTTGGAAATTTTGATTTGACGCCCGATCAAACATGCTCAAGGACAATTTGGGGTTTGTTTCAGATAAATGTATTATTCACCCATATATTACCATCAGTTTGATTCCCCTTGGACTAAATATGTCAAAATTCTAAAAGAGTTGGTAGTGCTACCCCGCTGCTTAGCACCCAACACCTTCTACCATACTGCTGTCTACACCAATAGTATTCAAATGTCGCAAAATGCTACCACCACACTCTCAATATAGTATATTTCTAAATTAAGCAAAAATTCCAAAGTTTTAATCTTGACAAAACACAAAATCGTAGACAATTTGTTGAAAATATGGTTTCTGTAAGCCAGAGATCACCGACATTAGGTCACATAGGTGCCTTGTACAGGGGACTAATTTATGTGCTGTATAAAATTTATTCATGAAACACATTTATATGATGGACTGCAATCGATCAAACGGCAAGAGACACATATGGGGTCAAAAATGTGGTTCTACGGCAATATCGAAAAAAAAATATGGTAAAAAAATTGCAAATAATATACCAAATGCATTCTGCAATGCCTAACCTAGCTTATTTATGATCGACTATATAGGTTATGGTGATGAATTTCAGAGACACCTAGTATTATCCACCGTTCAATTTTTGGTGGCCATTTTGACACCTTTTTCGGTTAGGCTGTGTCTGAGTCCAGTAGTCCTCAGTGAAAGTGTATAATATTTTACAGTGATTTGAAATATTGGGTACTATATGAAAATAAAGAAAATAAAAAGGCACTAACTCCATGTCTTTAGCATTCAAGGGGGGGGGATAAACACCGCCGCTATTAGCATGTAGATATAATCCTACTTATGTAATAAAAATCCACGTGAACGAAAATTATGGTTGCAATGGTGAAAAATTCATGAATACTGCACACTATCCACACACAAATTAAAGAAATGCCACAAAACCTGCTAAAAATCTATAATACACAAAATTCCATGTCCTCGGTTTAGGTAAACGAACACATATAGGATTGCCATTTAACTCCATTATAACGTTTTATGAGAGAAATCACTTTCAAAATGTTTCAATTTTCATACAATTTCAGTATGTTGAAGCAATATATATAACATACAAAATATTAAAAAATCAGCACATGTTTTTGGAATAGATCAAACGCTACAAGCATTTGACTGTTAGCAGCTGACACCTGGCGAATTCCTCCGAAAGCAATCTCCCAGAAAGGGCCGGTTTGTTTATATGTATTCATGCGCACAGTAACAGCTCCAATCAACATGAAAATTCACATGTACATAGAGGAATACCCATAATACCACTATACAAACCAAAACAGAGACATTTTAAAGTGATACATGTGCATTTGGAGGAGAAACTGTGAGTTTTTAAATAATATAGTACTTTGATGCCTCATTTTGACCATATAAGGAAATCAATACACGTCCATAACCTGTATGCGATGCTCTACGATATTCAACAACCTATTTATAGCGTTCTCCGAAAAACGGAATCTAACATATAGTTCTCTGGATGTATATAGCCTTAGAGGGTTGACCCTCTCCCTGAAAACACGCTCCCTTCTCACACCATTCCTGAAATATACATCTCTACGCAGCAGACGTGCAGCCATTTTGTGGCATGCCCAAACTAAAAATGGCGGGAATATTGTACTTAAGTAACCTACCTAGGTGACTTAAGTTTTATGCTTAAACTTAGAGTACATTTCGACTCAAGTGTGTTGATAAATCTCACTTCACTTAAGTTTGTCACTTAAGTACAATACTTAAGTTTAATACTTAAGTATTGTACTTAAGTAGTTTCATGAATTCGGCCCCAGACCTCTTTGCTACGATGTCACTCATTGTGACGTCATTCATTGTCTCTTCTGTGTTGAAAAACGTATTGTAGACAAAAAAGTAAACCTATAATAAAGGAAATACTACACTACACTGGAATTTATTTCTCACTTGGTCCTTCAGCAGTGAAAGGACCCGTGCGAAATAAATCCCAGTACAATGCAGTATTTGGTTAGTATCATCTCCATAGCCGTGATGTGACACGCCATATCTGCTGATGATATGTTGAAGTGGGGAGATGTGAATAAAAATAAGACGGACCCCTGTGGCACTCCTATATCCAAGGAAACTGAGTTTGAGAGGTTGTTGTTTATGACGACATTTTGTGACCTGTGAGGTGCGACTTGAACCAGTTCAGCACACTGCCTTTGACACCAACATACCTTGGCGTCGACCCATAAGTATGTCGTGGTCGATGGTGTCAGAGGCAGCCAAGAGATCCAACATCACATGCAGTACTGCTCTTCAAGCATCAAGGGCAGAATCACAGTCGTGCTTGACTGTAAGCAATGCAGTTTTCGTACTGTGTGCAGTCTTGTATGCAGACTGGAGGGCATCACCGAGATTGTGGTTAGACATGTATTGACCCATGTATTGGTGAGCTACACAGTTTTCGATTACTTCGCTAATGAAACTGAACGTTGGAAACGGGTCTGTAGTTACATTAGACATTTTTTTCCGGATCCAGTCCTTGCTTCTTGAGTAATGGAACTACGATGGCATTCTTCAACACCACTGCAAAGTGATGCATTCACGAGCCTAGTCAGAAATGAGAGGAGCGATTCCAAAACTATGTCATCTTTAAGGATGTGTGTAGGCAGAGGATCATTCATGCAGGACTTTGTTTTAGAGCACATGATGACCTTGTGCAGTTCATCAGGGTTGACAGAAAGATGCAATTTCGCCTGGTACAGCATCGATTGCTAGTGTGTGGTAACCATCGTCACCCACACAATCATATGTCAGGTGATGTTCTGATATTTCGAACTTCAACCATGAAGAACTCAGTGAAACTGTCCGCTAGATCACATCTGAAGTATGACAAGGGAGCTAGGTGCCTTTCACGTGAAGTAAGCTGTCAGCGACCTTGAAAGCACCCTTGGGGGACGTCAATAATGTATCCTTGTAGTATGCTTGCTTAGCATGCCGAACTATGCGCACAACTCCTTTGCACTGTGAGTCATATGCCTCTTTATCTTCAAGAGTATCAACATCACCATTTATACCTCCTATCAGCAGCATCGTGGTCATGTTCCTCGGCGCTTGAACCAGACAGCTGGCTAGTGGTGGTACCTCACAGCTGGGAGGGGACTGTTCCTCGGCGCTTGGACCAGACAGCTGGGCTATTGGTGTTACCTCACAGCTTGGTGGGGGCTCTTCTGTCGACTGGGAGGGTGAAGGCTCTGTCGACTGGGATGGTGGGGGCTGTTCTGTCGACTGGGAGGGTGGGGGCTGTTCTGTCGACTGGGAGGGTGGGGCTGTTCTGTCGACTGGGAGGGTGGAGGCTCTGTGTCGGTTGATTGGGAGGGTGTAGGTTGTATTTTGGTTGACTGGGAGGGTGGAGGATCTGTCTCGGTTGATTGGGAGGGTGGAGGCTATGTATCGGTCAAATGGGAGGGTGCAGGTTTTGTATCAGTTGACTGGGAGGGTGGAGACTGTCCTGGTTGACTGGGAGGGTGGAGGGACTGTCTCGGTTGATTGGGAGGGTGGAGGCTATGTCGAGGTCAAATGGGAGGGTGGAGGCTGTGTACAAATGACTGGGAGGGTGGAGGCTCTATTTTGGTTGACTGGGAGGGTGGAGGATCTGTCTCGGTTGATTGGGTGTTTGGAGGCTATGTCTCGGTCAAATGGGAGGTTGGGGCTGTTCTGTCGACTGGGAGGGTGGAGGCTCTGTGTCGGTTGATTGGGAGGGTGTAGGCTGTATTTTGGTTGACTGGGAGGGTGGTCTCGGTTGATTGGGTGTTTGGAGGCTATGTCTCGGTCAAATGGGAGGTTGGGGCTGTTCTATCGACTGGGAGGGTGGAGGCTCTGTGTCGGTTGATTGGGAGGGTGTAGGCTGTATTTTGGTTGACTGGGAGGGTGGAGGATCTGTCTCGGTTGATTGGGAGGGTGGAGGCTATGTATCGGTCAAATGGGAGGCTGCAGGCTTTGTATCAGTTGACTGGGAGGGTGGAGACTGTCCTGGTTGACTGGGAGGGTGGAGGGTCTGTCTCGGTTGATTGGGAGGGTGGAGGCTATGTCGAGGTCAAATGGGAGGGTGGAGGCTGTGTACAAATGACTGGGAGGGTGGAGGCTCTATTTTGGTTGACTGGGAGGGTGGAGGATCTGTCTCGGTTGATTGGGTGTTTGGAGGCTATGTCTCGGTCAAATGGGAGGTTGGGGCTGTTCTGTCGACTGGGAGGGTGGAGGCTCTGTGTCGGTTGATTGGGAGGGTGTAGGCTGTATTTTGGTTGACTGGGAGGGTGGTCTCGGTTGATTGGGTGTTTGGAGGCTATGTCTCGGTCAAATGGGAGGTTGGGGCTGTTCTGTCGACTGGGAGGGTGGAGGCTCTGTGTCGGTTGATTGGGAGGGTGTAGGCTGTATTTTGGTTGACTGGGAGGGTGGAGGATCTGTCTCGGTTGATTGGGAGGGTGGAGGCTATGTATCGGTCAAATGGGAGGCTGCAGGCTTTGTATCAGTTGACTGGGAGGGTGGAGACTGTCCTGGTTGACTGGGAGGGTGGAGGGTCTGTCTCGGTTGATTGGGAGGGTGGAGGCTATGTCGAGGTCAAATGGGAGGGTGGAGGCTGTGTACAAATGACTGGGAGGGTGGAGGCTCTATTTTGGTTGACTGGGAGGGTGGAGGATCTGTCTCGGATGATTGCGTGTTTGGAGGCTATGTCTCGGTCAAATGGGAGGTTGGAGGCTTTGTATCAGTTGACTGGGAGGGTGGAGGATTTGTCTCGGTTGACTTGGAGGGTGGAGGATCTGTCTTGGTTGACTGAGAGGGTGGAGGCTCTGTCTCAGTTGACTGAGAGGGTGGAGGCTCTGTCTCGATTGACTGAGAGGGTGGAGGCTCAATCGACTGAGGAGGTAAAGGCCTCCTGAATTAATCCTTAATTCCAGCTCTCGTGAAAGCAGACTTCAGCATCGCTTTCTTGTTGGATGGGTCTGATACATCTGGGATTAGCAGGCATGGTTGCTCGGGTGGAACACCAAGTTCATTATTTGACTTTTTGAAGTAGGGAATAAGGACTTTATTGACATACTCCAGCATTGTCTCGGGATTACTCCAGTGGTTAGGAAATCCAACCATTAGGAAAGGTTATACCTGAAAACATGCAAATCACAGTATGAGTAAAGTAGCCAATAATGAGATAGGGGTTCATGTTGTATCTAACAAAGTAATTAACAACGATAAGGATACTTAATAACAGTACCTCATGTTGACAACGACCAGTATTAAAACAAAAATTTTAACAAAACTGTTAAATAAAACATATCAGCACCTCTTTTGACAGATCAAAGTTTGAAATTTCACAATATTGTGCACACCTGTAGGATGACACCCGCCACTCTTGCGAAACGAAATTCTGCCAGACATGGAGACACCCAAGAGGACTGTAATTTCCCGCTTGTCATCAAGGCTCTTTACATCCACTTGTTTTGCCCCTGGTATGAACAATAAATCTACTTTGGCAATCACCAGAACATTGAAGACAATTTTGAACACAGTATTCAGCACTACTCCAATCAGGGTGCTATTACTGTACTTCAGTAGTACTGTTATACCATAAAAAATACTAGCACTGAACTACATGTGTATTAATTCACTGGTATTTTGATTGTATTGATCTATAGACTTGAATAGACACATATTAGTACATGATACGTTTTCTGCATACAGTGTAACATCACCTCATCATCAGAAGTACTGGACTACTGGTACATGATAAAGCATGTAAGGCATACCTTGCTGATGTTGTGTCTAGTTTAAAGTGGATATGAGGTTTGTGCCTGTCTGATCAATGTTTACGAAGAGATCCCCACTTGCTATCCGATGTTTAATGCATATGTCAGAGATGCGTTTGTAGAACGACTCCCGAACAGAATCAAAGTCAGGTGGCAACTTTCTGACAATTTGGTGGCTTTTCTCTGCACGAATCAATCGCGGGGCAAGAAAGACTGCCCATTTCGGACCAAGAGAAAGGTGTCCTACGTATTGTGTAAGCAGGGATGGATCATGGGCAAGGACTATGCCCTTATCACCAGCAATCAATATTGTGCGATTGACAGGGCACCCAGCACTCCTCATTTGTATGATATAATTTTTTGTCTAGTCCTTTTTTAAGAAACAAAGGCTGTCCACGTAGACCATGTGACAGAAATGTGACTGAGCTCACATCTTCATCTTGCTTTTGCAATTCCGCCAAGTACTGTTTTTTTTTTTAATTCACGTACACTGGATTCCGCTAACTTGAATTCGGGGAACTTTTGGCCACGCTAGCGTTACCACGTTCAGCAGCAAGACGGCCAACTTTTGCCTTCTGGTCAGGAGATTGTAAGCGCCGCGCTTTCGGGCTCTCTTCTGTGTAACTTCTTCATCTTCCGACACCAGCGCATTTGACTCTGCTGTTGATGGGGTGCATCTCGGATAGCGCACCTCAGTTTCGACTGAATATTGTGATTTAAGAATTTACCAAAAAATCGATGCGTCGTGATATTTGTTTTGGGATACTGGGACTCTAAAACGAAACGCATACCCAGTGTGCAGGAGATTTGGTGCGAGATCTATTTTCATGTTAATTTTGATCTATTTTTAATTAATTTAATTTAGTTAATTTTAATTTTAGTTATTTAGATCTATTTTCATGTTAATTTTGGGGAATTCATGACGGGTGCCACTAGTGGGGCAGGAAATGCTCACTCTTTCCGGAACACCTGATTTCACCTCCTGATGGCCATTTACGGGGGTTCATGAGTTTCCCTGTCATTTTTGTTTTCTCTCACTTCGTATGCCTGATATGACTTTCTGTCCCCGGACTATGAGATTGGATAACGGACCCTGTTTTGTTTGCTCGGAATACTTGATACTGGGTATTGATTCCACGTCTATCATAATGAATCTTGTGCAACGACAATAGATCGCGATCATTTAACATCCGTAGCAAAGGGCGGCTGCTCAGCTTCGAGAAAAATGGACATTATCACATCCATTTATTTTCGCGAATTTAGTAAGAGTTGCGAACTTGATGGCTCGTGAAAATTTCTGGGGTTACAGGTCGGTCCTTTCTCTTATTCCGAAAGAGTTTGATGTTATGTTTTTTATTGCCATCATCAAAATCTTGTTATAACCGTTAAAAGGTTGAGACACACAATACCAAAGTGATCTTCTTGATGTGTGTGATACTTATCCAGTGCTCCTGATAACAATACATCAACACTTGAACTGTCAGTTAAATATGATATAGTAACAGGTGATATTTTTGAATCTATTCTCTGTGATTTAAGAACACATAACCCTTGTTAGCGATCTGTCCTACTATTTTCTCGATGGCAGCTGCCCTGCATTTCTCAACAGTCACTTATGGTTGTCCATTGTGGCACTACCTGGAACGTGGCACCACTCCTCATTTCTTGGCAAAACGCCCTTCTTTACATGTGTAACACCTCACAGGCTCACAGCTAGGACTCTCGTTTTGAACATCATGGTGTCATTCTCCAGCTCTCATCGTGTTTTAGTGAGAACATTTCTGTGAGTTTCTTATAGGTTTGATCTGTTCTCCGAGCAGTACTATACTAGTCCAATCAAATGCACAATATAAACAACTATATTTTTACAACTCTGCTTCTTTGGGGTTTCTTCTTCATTCGAAATATGTTTTGTCAAATCTATCATTCAGAGGCGGATCCAGGAATTTTGATTAGGGGGGAGGGGGCGCAAACAAAGTAGGTGCGGTCTTGGGTTTCAGGGGGTGGGGGGTATTGGCGCCGTAAGGCCCCCGAGAAAAAATAGCATTTTGGTGTTTTATGAGAGCATTTGGGGTGGTTTCCAGAGACGTTCCTGGGACTATTGGATGCCTATTTCGTGTGTTAATCAGGGACGAGTACAAGGTGCTGGGTTCCAGGTTGTGTGTATGTGGGAGGGGGGGGTGGGGTGCGCTGTAAGCCCACTTTAGTAATTGAAGTAGTATGAATGTATATCATACTAAATGAAGAGAGTAGTGCATCCAGGGGAAGATCCAGGATTTAAAGGAGTGGACCAATGCGAGCCCGGCAAGCACCTCGCGGCCGGGGGTCTGGGGCCCGCTGAAAGGCCCCAGAAGACAGAGCCCTTTTCATGTTCTGTAGTAGCTTCCTGGCCTCTTCTGAGTATAAATTCCACTCAAACTCACTAAAACCACCTTTTTTAATCAAGCAATTGTTATTAAATCCAAATTAATCATTTTTTTTCACCATCAATACCAAATAATGCCAATACCAAGTTTATTTTATCTCAAAGCATTTGGTGACAAAAATGCATCAGAACTAATATTATATTCCCCATACATGTGCGCCATATCGCAATCAAGTATTTTGTCATTTCTGTACCGACACTACCCCCTAAATTTTCGATATTAATTTTGTGCGTGGGGTGGGGGGGAGCGGGAGGAGTGGACAAGACGAAAGAAGTAGCACAAATTTAAGTCAAATCCCTGGGCCAAAATTGGAACTCGCATGGGAACGGTCAATCATGCTGAATGAGAGGGTTCCAGTGGAAGAAAAATGCAGAAGCAGAACCCTTGGACACCCCCTCCCCCCAGATCCGCTCTTGTGGCCGACCATCGATGGGGATATAACGGGATATTTTATGCTTGAAACGGACTCTTTTGCTGTTGGGTTTAAGCCTGGAATTTCAGGTGAAAAGGGGGGTTCGACCAAACCCCCCGACCCCCCCCCCCCCCCTATCTACGCCCACGAGGTATTCATATCAGCTCTTTACCTTAGATATTATATTTATATTATCTATAATAAATCCAGTGACTATTTTTTTTCTTTCTCTCTCTCTCTCTCTCTCTTTGATTTTAGGGGGGGGGGGGGCGCCGGGTGCGCCTATCCGCCTATGAATCATTGTGTATTGTTGGTAATGATAGGCAATGAGACATACTTAATTCAGTAGCAATTTGGTTTTTGATTGGTTACTTATGTACTTGTCATATACCCATTGCAGAGGGATTGTTTCGGAATTCTAAATTGTTGTAGTAGGCTGTTGAGCTGTTGCATACTGATTCCATCAAGAATGCAGTGGAGACACCCATTATTACCTACTGTCTGCCCCTGATGGCTTTGGTTGTATTATGATGATGTTGTATTTTAGGTTTCTCATTGTCATCGTCAACATCCGGTTATTTTGATGGTATGGGTTGCATGAAATGCAAATAATATCCACCCTGAAAACGAACCGGTCCTGTGATAATTAATGTCAATTACTGTGGCATCGCCGAGTTCGCAGACAAACACACACACGAGTGTATCAGAGTAAGACACTGATGAGCATATCAATTTGTGGCTGTGAGTAATGAGGACAGATGGTTGATCATGTAGTGATCATCATTATGGTGCTCAGTGTGATTACCTGTTGGTGATTAACTCAGGTGTGGTGATCATACTTTGCATGTTTTGATGGAGGGGATGTTTTCGAATTATTCTTGGAGGTAATAATTTATCCTATGAGTATGTTGTATATACTCATAGGAATGTATATATACCTACCTGAATACAATATTCGATATCGTTGACTGCATACCACTTTACCTTATCCAAAGATATGACAAACTAACAAACTATTCACAAAAGAAAAATAGCAATCGATCGTTCAGAAAGCTGGGCAAAATATGTCCCCAGACATGTTCAGTTATATTTGAGAAATAAAAGATAACCCACGGATGCTTGAGAAGCACTGACGCGCAACGGCGAGAGTAGAAAAATCCAGTGGTGCGGAACAGAACAGAATAAAATGAACTGGGGTAAAATAGATCACACAACGTATGACGTATGAATCAACCTATCAGCAATTCCATAAGATTACGATGAAATAAATAGATAAGGCAGTGTGTAAATGTACAATATAGTTGTTTCTAATGTATATTTGGTGGAATTAGTTTTCAGCAACTCAAATATACATCCTGAATATGAAGCATAGTTTGTTGTTGCAGTGCTAAATATAATCTAAATATCCAATATATTGCTACATGTCAATATGAACTGTCTACGTGTACAATGTATTCTGCAAAAACAGGCTCTTGTATATACCGGAATTTTGTACATACCGGCGTTCCTCTTAGGTCCCGATTTCTCCCCTTTGATTCTATAGTAAGCGACTCCTGACATACCGGATGTTGTCCATTCTGAATACCGGCCCTACTCCTCTTACCCAACCGGCCACATCGTATTGTCCAAATCGGCGTTACTCCAATGTTTTTAAACGGCGGCGTCTAAAACAAGTTCCTAAAAAACAGCATCAGGAACATGGCGTGTTATCAACACAGACTGAACGTCGTCAGTTAGGGGTCGATTGAAGACTGCCGAATGCATGATTTACCTGACACGATTCGACGAGTAAATCACTGATAGTTCATCACTGACGTGACACGCAAGGGGTATATAGGCGAAAACACCATATTAACCTATCATTATCTATAAATCACTTCAGACAGTCTACCAATTTATCTCTCTGATAATCAAAATACGCATGTTATTTCTGATATACAATTAACAGTAATGCATTTCGAAGATCAAAAGATGAGGAATGAGATGAGGATGTACAGCCACGGGTACGAATGAGATGAGGATGTACAGCCACGGGTACGAATGAGATCAGGATGTACAGCCGCGGGTACGAACTTGAGGATGAGTGAGCACGAAAACCTTGGTCATTGATATTAGTGTCAAATAAACCCGCGAACTGTATGATATGTGCATGACGAATATGCACAAACCAAATACAAAAGTTTAGATGATAAGGTTTTTGGAACAAGAAATTGATACACGCACATTCGCACAAATATATATATACCAGCCAATTTAACCAGTTTGCTAATGGTTATAGTTTATCCCCTAACATCACTAGGGACTTAACTCGAGAGGAGCTATCTGACTATTGGTGGTAATAGATTGATACTTACATTCATACATATACCGATTCTTAATCGTGATTTTGTAGGATTGCTCATTATTTTTTTCTGCAAGTGACTTCAGTTGCACTTCCTACAAAAGACCGCGCGTAAGTTTTATTCGCTTAATATTTGTTCTGCTTTGCATTATATTGTGTGTTTCTGACGTAGACTAAGAGTGATGTCACCGCTGGCTCAACTTGGTACCAATCTGTCTAAGCACTGGCAAGCTTGTGCCCACTGACCATGAAGGAAAACCTACAATCAAACATACAGTACGGCTAACGCACAATAATAAAAATAGACTATAAAATACCTTCAATGGGAGATAAATATATATGTGTTCGCCTTCCGGTCGTGATCAAGTACTAACCACTATTTACTTGGAGGGACTGTCGTTTTGGATTTGTGAAGTATTTAATCAGTTGTAATTGGACCCTCATATACTATTTCCATGAGGTGCACAATAGAGACAATTACAGTCCACACACTGTATTTCAATGAAGACGCCATAGTGTATTTGGATATAATGGTTTGACCAGGACTAAATATTCAAAATGAGAAAATTGCATTATCTATATCTCCTAGTGTTAGTGGTATTGGTTGATACATGCATTTCTAAATAGTGTCCCGTACTACAATAAAGCAGTGCATTTAATAATAATGTGCAGTAGTATACTATCATCGAATGCAAATGTTGTTGATTGACATCCTTGTTCAAGTCCTTTAAAACTTATCCATGTGTAAACTATTATATGGGATTATTGGTAAACATACTCAATGCTTACACGATGCAAAATGCTTGAGTCGATACGATGGACAACACACTGAGATGTGATAGATATCATTCGAGGATAATATGTGGATAACCGCAAAATCCTTATATTGACATTACACTATGCCTCGATATTCTTGAGTATGTTTTGTGTACATAGCCATTAGCGGCTGGCCGTGGAGAGGTGATAAGATACAGAATAATGATTGACAGGATCCAGTGGTTATATTTACAGTCGTTTTCTCCACCTTTAGAGCAAAGAGTTCTGAATTTAGAGGCTATATTGTGCTTTGGTATCAAGTACATTTATTTTAGTCTCAGCTGACCAAAAACAATATTGACATGGGCGGAGGCATTGGCTGCTGTACCACAGAGTGTTGTAGGAAGTGTACAGGAACGAAAGATACTGTTGTTTTCTTCTGTTAATATGTAGTTTATTCTTGGGGGAGGGGACGACATATTCCCGGTTCCTGGCCACCTTGTTGCCGGGAAACGGGAACTCTGATATCTTAGTAATTCCCGGGAATTCCATTCCCGGGAATAAACCCTAATTGATAGGAAATAATAGCAATACACATTTATATCATGAACATGAGGACATGTTATGATACGCATTGATAATATATTTTACCTGTTTACAGATTGGGTTGATGATCCATCGTTGAAATAGATCCACAGTGTAATTCTTCAATTATTGGTAAATGAAGTCACGGTTATTCAAACTATACATTATATTTGTCATGGGCTGCCCCTGAAGACGCCAATGTGGCTTTTGTGTGTACTCAGTTACTCGGTTTATTAACGCATTCATGTATGTCATTCCACTGATTCAGACAACCAGTTGCTGGTAGTACATGGGGACAACTATGAGGAACCGTTCCAATGTCAAATTTCCTGGCTAACGCCCTCCCTGTTCCACTCTCTTTGCGTCACTCTCAGACGCTTGAGAGTGACGCAAATTATGGTCATTGCACATTTATTTGTCCATAGACATGGACTCGTATACATTGTATGTTGCAGACGACTCCCATTATTGTTATGACTGTCACACTGAACTTTTACGGGTATGTGGTGTCTCTGTGGAATGGGGTATATTTAACGAAAAGTACAGAATGTTTGTGTCTTTCTGTATATCGACCTACCTTGCCTTATCAAGATATTTCAATATTCACGGTTTAATCATGGTCGGTGCTGACCAGTAGTGACTAAAATTTGTCAACAATACTAATTTCGCTATGTATGAACGATATTCTCAGAACAGAGCATGAAATGCGAGGTGGTTCATTACCGAATGACTTCAGTGAATTTGCAATTGGCGAAGGTACCCCATTACTAGGGGTTATGTCCGAAGCAGGGCTAGTAGTGATTAGTACACTTTAACCGTATCACCATCAACTGTTAAAGACGACGGACAGTAAAAAAAATTCTTGAACAAATATACTGCTTATGTTCATATGATATGCTACGAAATAAATAAATGTACTAATTCGATCGATATAATGCGCGTCTGGCGCGATCAAAATGCTGTTCACAATGCCCCAGCCATGCCGTGTGTTTCAGGTAAAAGAATCGTGACGTCACGATAGGTCATTACGTTTACCATACAGCTGTATAGATACCTGAACGTTTTCCGCGGATGCTGTGATCACCGCGGTGAGGTCGATAAAATTTCATGCGTTGAGAAGGCGTTCATTAAATATTTGCGACACACCCATTTTTGGGCAGAAGGATATGATAAATTGCCACCATGTTCAGGATAGTATATAGATGACACTGTTATGGTGAAATATATGGTTAACCTGAGAAATATGCACAGTCCATGCCCTAACTTGGTCTCTAATCGGAAAATATTTCAAGAGGGTGATGAGTTATAACCCACAGGTAAATATGTGCTCATCAGAATTTTCTCAAAATTTGTCTGATTATCAAGTGATATGTGTAGGTTGAAATCGTTGAAAAAAAATTGGGGGTCACCGCATTGGATTTGTTGAAAAACACTTTCGAAAGAGTTTAGCTATCCTTCGAAATCCGCCATATTATTAATTTCAAAATGAATTAACAGCCCCAGAAAAAAATCCATACGGTAGAAACGTCTAAAATTTAGTATACATGTCTAGTGGACTGTACACATGTAAAAAATGAAAAAAATGGGGGTCACTGCGGCTGAATTTTCGCAATCTGCATTTGAATGCTGTATGTCGGACTAGGATCTTGCGCCCGTTTGCCACCAAAACGTCAGAGGTTTACCTATCGTGACGTCGCACCATTCGCTCGAAGCTTCTTGAAGAGAGTCTACTACAGAGCGTCCACAGGGCAACAGGATGCGTATTTATTGAAAATATTGTTGCTATCATTTATAACCCATACGACTCTGTCATATAAAGAAAAAATCCTGAATATTATTATTTCACCGTCCGTCGCCTTTGAAACATGTTCTTGGCCAGCAGAAATATCCAGATCAGGCGGTGTATGTGTATTGGTGTTGGTGCTGTTTTTTCTGGAGCAATTCAATGAATCAATATTGACCACATATAGTCATGTAGTGGATTATTACAGTTTATATTGTGCATTTTGCTATGGGAATTGTTGTTGTTCATTACCTTATCCTTGGTACTAAAGAGCCAAAGATGTTGTTTTTGTGGATTATTACACTTTATATTGTGCATTTTGCTATGGGAATTGTTGTTGTTCATTACCTTATCCTTGGTACTAAAGAGCCAAAGATGTTGTTTTTGTGGATTATTACACTTTATATTGTGCATTTTGCTATGGGAATTGTTATTGTTCATTACCTTATCCTTGGTACTAAAGAGCCAACGAGGCTCTTTGCTTGGTACTTTTATCCCAGCTGAACTAATAAAGAGAAGAATATATAAAAATTAGCTCAAGGGCTAAGAAAGGTTACCGGGCAATATGTGTTCTATATTTTAGATATTAGCAATTTTGTCCCGTGACGTTGAAAAAAATAGCACCAAGTGTGATGTAGCTTACCGGCAAATTATGAGAACTGAGTATTGATTTCCAAATATATAAATTGTTACAATGATCTTCGAATCTATTGTCAAAACATGTTCCTAAATATTGCCGAACACACAATTTCCGCTTTTTTTAGACAAAAAAGGGTCATTTTAACCTTCCAATGTCATTCAAGGTGAAATTTAAGGTCACCACTAAAACTGCAACATATGATTTCGCCTTCGTATGTGCCAATACATCCACTCTATCTTGAAGTGTTCTGTGAGTTTACTCCACACAGCTCCCATTATGAAGGAAAAATTGGGTTCTTCAGAACTTGGACTAATAAGGTCACAGGCTAATAGGGTCACTGGTCAAATTCAAGTTCACAGGAATATTCAGCATATATCAATTCCTATATGTCCATAATTGATAGCTATGTTGTTAATTTGATAACAGAAGCGATATTAGCCATTTTGGCCAGTGACCTTGAAATGATCTCAAAGGTCATATCAAGCTTAGGAATCCATGGTCGACATATAGGAAATGATAAATACTGAATACACTGATGACCTTATTTTCAAGGTCAAGAGCACAAAATGGCTAATACCTCGCTTATTATCGACTTTACAGCTTAGGTATTCATAGTGAACATATAGGAAATGATATATTCTGAATATTGTCATGACCTTGAGTTTGACCTCATTTTCAAGGTCAGGGGAAAGAATGGCTAATATCTCACTTATTATCGACTTCAAAGCATGGGAATCAATTATGAACATATAGGAAATTATATATACAAATTATTCTCATGACCTTGAATATGACCTAAATTTCAAGGTCACAGGACAAAATGACTAATATCTCCTTTATTATCGATTTTACAGCTTAGAAATCAATTGTGAACATATAGAAAATGATATACGGTATGCTGAATATTGCCATGAGCTAGAAATCGACCTTTGACCTCATCTTCAAGGTCAAAGGTCATCTCCATTGACTTTATGGCTTGGAAACCGGTTGATATACACTGAATATTCTGATGACATTGAATTTGACCTTGAACTTATTTTCAAGGTCAGAGTATTGAAATGGTTGATATCTCGCTCATTATCGACTTTACAGCAAAGGATTTCATAGCGAACATATAGGGAATGATATGCTGAATATTTTGGTGACCTTGAATTTTACCTTTAACCTAATTTTCCAGTCCAGAGAACAAAATGACTAATATCTCGCTTATTGATGACTTTACAGCTTAGGAATCAACTGCGAACAGGAAATGATATATACTGAATATTCTCATGACCTTGAACTTGATTTTTGACCTAATTTTCAAGGTCAGATGACAAATGGCTAATATCTCACTTATCGACTTTACAGCTTAGGAATCAATTGTGGTAAAACTCCAAATGATATATGCTGAATATTCTCGTGACCTCGACTGGACCAATGAACTTATTTTCAAGTTTCCTTTGACCTGATTTTCAAGGTGATAGGACAAATGGCTAATATCTCGCTTATTGAATTCATAGTGTGGGAATCAATGATGGACATATGGGAAATGGTATACGCCAAATATTCTGATGACCTTGAATTTGACCTTCTCAAGGCCACAGTACAAAATTCCTAATATCTCTCTGATTATTGAATATACAGCTTAGCAATGCTAATATTATATATCCTGAATATTCTCTTGACCTTCAATTTAACCAATGACCTGGCTAACATCTAAAATTTTAAACATATATTGTCCGGTAACCTATCTTGGCCCTTGGTCTAATCTTCATTAAAACAAATACCGCCATTTTGAAAAAAATCGATAAAAAAACCCTCCTCTTGAAGTATTTATAGGCATTTGTGTGCAAAATTGCAGAAAGATTCGACCGTAAACTTTAAAGATAAAAATTTATATGGATGACGATGGACGACGCAAGCAATGCAATAGGTTATTTATTGGTCCAAAGGTTCTGTAACCTAAAAATTGTATTTGTTTCGTTTATCTGTATATTACCTGCAATATGTTGAACCACATAACAAAGACTGCTGCTGCTGCGGGAAGGAGAGAAATTGAATTTCCATATCCGTGAATGCAACCGGCTGGTGTGACCAGCCAGCAAGGAATGCCATAAAACCTGGTGTCCGTTTTTAGATGTTAAGCAGGTGCACCAAATGCGAAGATTTATGCGCTTCGTGGTTCCTTTCGGGCAAATGCACCTGAGTTCTCATTTTATGGTAGAACCATTTCCATGTGTTAATTGTTATTCATCCTCGCCACAAGTGGAGGCCTCATATCGCAACATCACTGTATTATTCATTGACATTATTTCTCTGGTAGGACATTGACGAACATAAATATCAACAAAACGAATCAACCTAAAAGCGAAATTCTGCTATCGAACTATGCTGTACCCTCTCAATATACAAATGAAATTACCAATATTCGAAGAAACCCATACCATCAAACAAAATGGATGACTTATCCATTCATCCATCCATCCAACATATTCACATTTCTATAACCCCACTGATAAAGCAATCATACAACTCTGATAATTCCTAAATTTTACAGCTAGCTATGGAATTTTTATTGTTGATGTGGAAACTGGGTAACCCTTGTATTCACAATACATCAAATGTTTTATCCCAGCTTGACGTCAGCATTTCCCCATTGGACACTGTACAAGTATTAAGTTATCGATCCGATGTTTCAAGGCATTGAATGAGTTTCTGCTACAAATTGTTATGATTCGTGTGCTAACAAAATGCCCATGAAAACGGACATGAATGACTTCTGTTTGATGGCGATATGGATCTGTAGTACCATTTATGGCCAGTAAGTGCCGACGAATCACATTGTAATGATTATTCCCCCCCCCCCCTTTTCCCTCCCCCAAAATCGTACTATGTGTTACCGTTGTATCGCGGTAAAGTTTAATAGTGGTGAGATGCTTGATACTTCTAGAAATAAGATGTAGAATTGCCATTCTACAGACAACATTGTGTTCCAGTTCCTGCAGAAAATAAATGTAAAACGTGCGCATTCTATCAACTCCCTCAGTGGACAAAATGTTCACAACTGTTATCTGTCACTGAACATCCGCAGATTTCAAAAGAAAAAAAGACAAGCATCTGTCATCGAAAAGGGGTATTTCATACAGTGATGCGAAAGTATTAAACAAGTAAATTTGCAACTTCACATCGGATGTATACGATGGCCTGGACCTGCCAACCTAACATCTGTTTACAATCAGATAATGCATCATCGATTGTAATTTAAACGTCAAGTTTTCGAAATTTGTGGGTGAAACGTTGGTTTTGAGGGTATTATAAGGTGAATTACGGTCAGTACATTACCCAACTTCAAGCGACCATGATCACACAATTAGTTCCATTGCATGTGTGTCAAAATATAAATGCTGATAGAAGGATGCTTTAAATTCATCATCAGTTGTTCACATTTTGTTGAGTCTATAATTGTCCTAAATATGATGATTGACCATTCGTCCACAAAACTTACTCTGTTATATACTGGTTATATAATGTACCCATATAAGGTAAGATTGTTTGTAGTACCCACCAATAGCATAATAGTAGTCATTTCGTTAATATTGGTATTCGATAAAAGCAATTATTTAGGTGAAATTTAGGTAATAGTTATACACCTCGTAAATATATATGAGTGGTAATATTAAACCTACACCTAGTACGCATAGAACTTGAGTAATTACATATCATCGACTTATATACCATCAAAGGGTTCTTACACAGCTGCGTGATACTTAATGAACGCTGATGAACGTATCGATGTCCGGGTATGGTCATTTGCTATGAACTCGGGTACGATAATGAAGTATTAATCTTACCCTGGATGTTATTAATGATATACTATTAATTATCGATGTCTGATTAGTGGTGGGATTAACAAGCAAAACGTCTATACATTCTGTTTCATACATACTTCCATATATACCTAGGTTATAACTTTCACTTACGTGTATGGACCATCATTTCATGGTCGATAAATAGGATTCACGCAACTAGAAGATCAAAGGATGAAAAACGGTGTATATTAAATTATATCTGGACTCACAGGAGATATATCTATGAAAGTTTATGATTGGCCAAACCATTTCGGATCAGGTCAATGGTTCGTTGAATCTGTCATCACACATACGAGGACAGTCTATAATCCAGACGCAAAATTGAACGCTACACTGATTAGTAATATACTTCTGCCCTTTGTGTACATATAAATATTAATAATGTCAAGATGACTGCTTTTTTATTAAGTTGAACGCGTTAATTAACGAATTAACGCGTGGAGATAATTCTGTACAACGAACTTACATAATTCCAATAGGAAACTCTCAAATCAGAGGCAGAATTTAGTTTGCTGCAACACATTTTGAACATAAACACATCGCTTATGCTTAAAACTGGAGAATTTGTTATGAATCAACCAAATGTCAATACCCAGGTTTTTATTTTTTTCCTTTGGGGGAGGGGGAGGGGGTTGTCTGGAGGGGCACAGGCGGTATTGTTGACATTACTCTCTTAGAGCACAGTGCTGTATTGGCGAACAGGATGTGTTTGCTAAGCCATTATTATATCCCAAGGTAAAGATGTGTGTGATACACATTATTTTTAACAATGGAGACGTATTAAGAAACGACTGTGCTCACATTTTGTGGTGGAGTGTCCTAGCGATGAATTCGTGTCGAAATGTATATCGCAATTCAATGAATTATAGGCATTTGGCAGTGCTGCGTTTTAACAAAAAAAGAAACAACAAATAGTTGTGACTGACTTCGACCCTAGACCTCTTCATCAGATCGACATCGGTACCGCTTACTACTGTTATATCACTTGTTCATTGTACATTTTGCATAAACAAATTATGCCAACTGGGAATATACGATAGAATTGTATGAGAAAATATATTTTTAATATACTTATCTATATGTGACTAGACACCTTGAGACTATATGTAATATACTGTTATCTATATATCGTACCTCATTTACAATCTAGAGGGATATTGGTATATTGCATGTTGAGATTTAGTTTGGTAGCAGGATAGAAATTGTTGGAGATTGGATGTGACAGTTGTCAATTGTTTCTCTCGGAGAGCAATACTAGAAAATCAGGATATATTTTCGAGTCACTGTACACTCAGTGCGTGAGCTCAATATTCTTAATTATTATCTTATTAACATGACCACAGTATATTTTCTCAGATGTTGCATTCTATTTGGCGCTGATATTGATACTTAACTTCATTTCACATGAGACAAAAACTCCATGTGTATATATGCAACAGCGATCTGTTCACTACAAAAAAAGTTGAAATCTTCAGCAAAAAGCGCGATCCTAAAAACGTTATACACGACAGGTATATGCATTTGATAACACTAAGCTTGTGTAGTCATGGTTATAAAACAAATGCAAAACATGGCTAAATAATCATCCTAAAATCAGTATCATCTCATCTTTACGACACAGTAGTCTACTATACCTGGCACAATATACCTCCCTTATTGTAATGACCGTCCGGAGGCAATTTGCAGTGTTACATAATAATTACTCGAACGAATTTCTGCCCACACATCACTTTGTATCCATCAAGTTGGTCGCCGTTGTAACTACTTATTAACTATAAATATAGTTCTTAATATAATGGAAGTTACCATTTTTTTCCATTCCATATAAAATGATCATCCAGGCGTTCTGAAATCTCTGCTTCTGACATTTTTCGATATTCTTTCATACACATAAATATACATCGTCAGTCAGAAATCAAATTAACAACGTAGGAATTATTTTCAAGCATACACTAGTATATGATGAGAGCTATCGATGATTGGTGCACGGCTATTTTAAGGATTGAAATACCTGTACTTAGAAATGTATACATGTACATCTATGGCATGAGCAGTTTTGATTTCTATTCAAAGTTGCTGTTTTTGTCCACAGTTTTTGTCTAATTATTGCGACCACTGCCCTACATGTGATTAACTGTGACTGGATCTCCTGCTTCCAACCCCAATTTAAAGAAATCACTTTGACATACATAATCACTCCAGAGTTGAATATTTCCACCAACGTTGTAAATGTCGTCCACGGATTGATGTAATATAGACTTGAATGTTTAGAGTCTGACTACAATATTTCGTATTTTTCTATAATTAGTTTCGGATTCCGGTTCGGATTTATAATGTAAGTATCAACCTATTTCCACCGATACAAACCGAACCCTGTAACATATATTTTAATGATGACAATAACAAAGGTAAAGTACAACATTTTGGAATGAACCGAAGCCCACCAAAAAGTTTATCCAAAGACACAATGGAGTCATCAAGGGCAGACTGTGTGTGAAATGTATTTTTTTGACATTAGAGCGTTGGGGGCGAAGCCCCCAACTCTCTATATGTCTACGTGCTGACTTTCTTTTCTTGGAGTTTTCATTCTTGGAGTTTTCATGAAGTTTTCACAAGGAGTTTCCATGCCAACCTATCGACGCTCGTTTTGGCATGTGAACGTTTAGACACCTACTTCAAATGAGGATTTTCTTCGTCCTTGACATGAAATCTCTCGCATTGATAGCAAATTTTGAATATTCCACAGATATATAATGCATAAATCGATGTGTTAGGTTTGAGGACATTACGTAAAACGCTCCACTTGTCTAAAAACGTCCCAAAAAGGCGGAGCAGGTGGAAATTGACGTTCCCAGCATGCAAAGCAAATTTTACCACAATGACGCGTATTTTGGAACACATATTTTCTGTGCAGCAATTCGTACATGCATGCACGATGTAAGCTTGCGTGTGGCTTTCCTGCACGTTATGAAGTAACGATTCGTCTGCGCTGCCACGGTTACATTCACCGTAATTTGACGAGGGTGTTTCATGCTTGGTTGTGAAGCCTTTTTGTTCCGAACTGGTCTTTCAGTTTGCCCATTAGGCATATCAGCCATTAGGCATATTTGCCCATCAGATGCAGATATTCCTCATAGTTTCCAATAGTTTTAAAGATATTTTGTCGAGGTTCAATAACATATTAGCAGGCATATTCGTTTCATTGAATTCAAAATTAATGTTTACTTATTAGGAATATGAAAGAAGTAGGAGAAGTTTTTCCATCATCATATACGGAAATGAATTGGAATCATGTGGGGAGGATATGGTAGCTGATGTGCTCGAGCTCTGATGTCGTCTCCCGCAGTTAGATGCATTTTCTTCAATTTCTTGTTCTACTGTACACCTGATGGAATTAGTATACAAGTGTCCAACGATCTATGAAAATAATTTAGAAATCCGAAGCAAACCCCATGGAATAGATGTATGACAAGTACATACGTACCTAATCACAAGTCAAAATGCTACTGGGTTTATGGTATCCTCGGGGGCAGATTTAACGTCCACCAGCAGTGACATCGGCTCAGTGGTATGAATGTAAGTATCAACCTATAACCTATGATGACAATAGCAAACGTAAAGTACATTTTGGAATAGGACCGACGTCCACCAAATAGTTTATCCAAACTCAAATCTATCTAAATTGTTCTAACAGGGCGTCGGACAGATGAATACTAATTCCATCTAATTTTCAGTAGAAACACCTACATTCCATACACTGTCTGCCACTGTGAGTCCAGTTTTCCTTCGGCTGTAAATATTTGGTCGGGCTTCATTTTTATTCCCAATAATGTTGTATTTAGGTTAGCTATTGACATTCGGTAATAAACTGATACTTGTATTCATAGCAAAATCACTGCATTATTTGAGAAACCCACATTGGTACACTGAGTCAGATTAAGCACTGGTGTTTTAAATAATCAAGACGGCATGTTCAACTCGAAGTTCAAAATGTAATAATGATAATTGTAAAGTTATTGACTCGTCCGCTCTTCGGGATCCTCGAGGATAGTCCTCTCACTGCGAGTCCTTGCGGACGCGCATCCGCTATTCCGGATCCTTGCGGCGGCGCCGCTCACCGGAGGTCACTGCGGACACGGTAACCACTCTAACATTTACGGGAACCAGGTAACATCCCACCCGACACGCCCCGGCCTACGGACGCCGTTCAGAAACTAGTTCATCACCACGGTGTTAGCTGGAGAGGCCTGGCGAGCCGCGGTCTGCCTCGGGGACGGAACCCCGTACAGCCCGACGAGCTAGCCAGAGCCTACGTCACACCGTCCCGGGAAGGGAGAGAACTGGCGATCCACAGGGCTTGCGCTCCCGAGTCAGCAACTCGTCTCTCCCAGCCCGGGCCCCCCTATGGAAATTGTCCCCAGGGCCCCAAGGGGCCTCTACTCACGACCAGGGAACGCAAAGCTCATGGCGAGCCTTGCGTGCGTCCTGTCAACTCTCTCTCGGACAATCTCCTCGATCGAGTAGCTTCCAGTGTATATATAATACACTACAAACTGAAGGACGCACGCGAGGTGTAATCAAACCATTGTTATAGTTTACTGGAATAACGTAAATTACAATGAGTCGCCGTAGCAACGCCCGCTCGAACGGAGCGTGTCAAAACAAGGCCAAGACAGAAAAGGCCACACAAATGGCATGTAGTTTTACAATCACCTGCCGCGATCTTAGGGCAAAATCGCCACATTATGAACTCTAAATTCATATCACTGGATAGGTAAATGCATATAATATGTGAGAAATACTTAGATATCATTGTCCAAGTCTGTTAGAAAGCTATTTTGGGTCACTGTGTGGATAACCTCAAAAATCCTTGTATTGACATTAGACTATGCCATGATGTTATTGAGTATTCTTTGTTTACACAGCCATTGGCTGGCCGTGGAGAGGTGATATGATACAGGGTGAGGACTGACAAGATCCAGTGGTTATAATTACAACTGTCGTGCGGGCGATGGATATTGCTGTTCCTGTACTGCTCTCTGCTGTCCCTGCTGTTGCTCTACTGCTGCCTGTCCTGTCAGGCTATTGCTCATGTTGCACTGTCCAGGCCGTTGCTCTACTGCTGAATGTCATGCTGGTGCATTCGCAGACCCTTGTTGACGGATCTGATTTGCAAGTGCTCGAGCATTTTGCTGTCTTCTTTTACAGGACCCTGGTTACTATGAGAGTTAGTGATGTGTTTCTTCTTTATTCACATCATGGGTGACCTAACAATTATGAGAAAATTGTAGGATGATACTTACGGGTAGCGTTCGCGTATACTCTTCAAATACTTCAAAATGTATCCCATGTATATGTCTCATTTTCTTGACAAAGACTTTCGGCCCTATACATGACTCGCACTGCATTGTTTAGGTTGGTGAAACTTTGATGATTGATCATTAAGACTTCTAATGTTCATTGTGTGCCCTCCTGTCTCTGTACATTTCCGCTACTTGAGGGATCAGTTGCTCGAAACAGTAGGTCGTCGGGCAGATATATACTAATTTAATCTAATGTACAGTAGCAAAACCTACATTTCACACACCGTATGCCTTTGGTCACGCCAGTGTGCCCTTCGGAGTAAATATTTGGTCTGGCTTTATTTTAATTCTCAAAAATGGTGTGTTTAGGTTTGCTGTTGACATCCTCGACATCTAGTTGTGTTGGTGGTAAATAGGTTGATACTTGCATTCATAGACGTATCACTGTATTATTTGCTACACCCATGTAGGTACACTGCGTTGGCACTGGTCTTGTATTATTGAGGACGAAATACTCAACTTCAAGATCAAACTGTAATAATGACAATGCACTATAATATTCCGATCACTCTATATAGATAAATATTCCGTGAGAAACATCTAAACATCTTTTTCCAAGGCTGTTAGAAAGCTATTTTGCATCACTGTGTGGATAACCGCAAAATCCTTGTATTGACATTAGACAGTGTCATGATATTCTTGAGTATGTCTGTGTACATAGCCATTAGCGGCTGGCCGTGGAGAGGTGATAATATACAGGATAACGATTGACAGGATCCAGTGGTTATATTGAAAACTGTTTCATCCTGTTCCACCCACACAAATAGGATATTTATTTATATTGCACACAAGGACAAGATATGATACAGATTGAATAATTTGTGACATATTGCGAATTGCATTTGATGAACTGAGACCACCTTGACATTTGCTCGCTCAATGTCCGTATATGTATTTTCATGAATTCCATCAGGTGTACGGTGGAAACCACCAGGTATTGCACACTGCCTGCACCTTGTGTCTTGGCTCCCCCTGTGTCTGTCGGTCTCGGTTTAAATTCTCATTTATGTCCACAAACTAGTACCATTTTCATCACCATCCACAGTACCTGGAGACCACATACAAACTCAGACGTTGAGAAGCAAGCTCACGCATAAACTGAGGGATAAACAACGAAACTTAGATTCTTGGATATTATGAAGTACAAAGTCACATTGGTTTAGGCCACCGACCCCTATTGTGGAGGTTTTGTGTTGCTCCTCGTCGACCGTTTCAAAGTTCATCTTTGAAATTGTTTGAAATTCTACAAAATAATACAATAGACAGACCTGAATTACGTTTCTTTGTTGTTGTGTTTTTGATTGAATAAATCAAATATTTATTCGTTCCATGACAATACTTTTATAATGATTAGTGGCTGGTTTGAATGAATTGCGAGAAGTCAGCATTTCAGCTCAAAGGGGGCTCAAAAGGTACCATGGTAAAGGGAATTGCGAAGGAGACAAGAAACAGAACACAGGAAACAGCCTAACTTTCACGTGGGGGCACATGTGAAGTCACATTCTGACTTGAATACTGACTTCAAATTTGACCTCCGATGTTTACGACATCAACATCAAGCCTTGAAGGTTGTTGGAGATCCATGTTCTTTTTATTATCATTATAACTTTTTAGAATATTGTTTCATGACTTGTCGAATCTATGTGCATGATATTTTGTATGAAACTGGACAGTACTAAAGAAATGTTATGGTCTTTCACTGACTTCTTGCAGATAACCCTTGGGTCTATTTTTTCTGGAATGTTCGAGGCCACTTCAATGATTTGGACGACCCAGTTGATAAGAATTATATATGTGCCATTATGGGGAACAGTTCCAGTGTCACATTTCCGTGCTACCGCCCTCCCTATTCCACCGTCCTCGCGTCACTGGCATACGCTGGGCTGGTCCGGCTAAATTACGGTCACTGAACTGTTTTTGTCTCTAGGCATGGTCTATTTATTTTTCTGGAATGTTCAAAGTCAACCAGATGATTCGGACGACCTAGTTGATGAGAATTATATATGTGCCGTTATGAGGAACAGCCCCAGTGTCACATTTCCGTGCCAACGTCCTTGCTATTCCACTGTTCTCGCGTCACTGGCAAACGCTGGTCGGGCTAAATTACGGTCAATGAACTGTTTTTGTCTCTAGGCATGGGCTCGTATCTGTTACAGACGACTTCCATTAATATAATGGCGGTCACAATGAAATAGCTAGTGGAAGTTAGATATCCTCTCTAGCAATAGTGAAATTATTTTTAGCAAAAGTGGAATTTGGGGGATATCCATTTGAAGAGTAGCTTTGTCAGTAATCTTCATTTTTGATTAACTTATGGTAATATTTGAGGATACTACACATTTAGATTTCATGAGCGAGTCGGTTCCAGAAATCCAAGGACACATTATTCGAGACTTATAATTGAAATCTCAAGCCCGTGTGGACAGCGCAGTGTGAAGAACAACAGTTCACGTGCATACAATTAGGACGTCATTTACACTCTAGAAGGACTTCATGTCTTTTGGGTAGAAATAATGTTGAATCATACATATGGTTGTTTGCTGGCTAAGGTCCGACGAGGTGGCCACATGTATTCGGGATTGCAACGGCAACAGTTCCACAAGGAGCCATTTATTGCTCACTAGCTCATTGAAAGTATATATAACTACAATTATTCCTCTGTATTTTTTGCACATCTAGCATCATTTACCCACATCGATTCTGATTAATACGATTGAAAACCCTAAAATGATTAACTCCCGAAAAAGTGAAACATATCCGGCCGAACAATCATTCAATGCAACACTGCCGTCACCAGGACTGGCTGTGTAGCATATGATTGAATCCACTGTCCATCTGAAATAGTTAAAATGCAGCAACAATTATTACAATGGACAAAAGAATTTTAAAATTCAAATCAGCTGACACAAAGGTGTGTTGTACATATAAATCTAGACAAGGCCAGTTACGTCTTTAGCCATGCTTTGCGAGATTTGTTTTTCATGTGGGTCGAATGAATATTCATAGGAAATTACCAGTGGCTCTGAAAGAAAGATGAATTAGTTTTTAGGTTACTATAGTGTACATGTCAGTACCTAGATGCTTAAAGATATTTCTGTATTTTTGTTGGTGTCAGTTGTGTTCCTCTGGTACATTTTGTTTTTGTTCCTATAATAATTACATGTTATAAAGAGGTTTTATTACAAATATAATGCAAATCGGCTTATGAGGATCCGATAAATCCGATGTGATAATTCACACAAACATTGACGTTTGCACAGCAGATTACCATGTTCCATAATAATGATTCGGAGGGTCAATTCAAATACAATTGTTGATTACAAGTATGATGATTGCATCAATTTCCTATTGCTTGTGATTATGCTCAACTGTGCTTATTCATATGAGAGTATATACTATTGTTTGTTCTAGATGGTGTCTTTCGTTTCTGGAGTATTTGAATATGTTGGTTTGAAAATAAAAGAAATCGTTCAAAAGAATGTGTTGATGTGATGTGACCAGATAAGGAATGCTATGAAATCTGGCACACGTTTTATGTGTGGGCAGACACACAACTTGTGAAGATTTATGTGTTTTGGTGGATTTTCATGGTCAAGTGCATCTGGGTTCGTATTTTATGGCAAAAGCAATACGTTTCGTATTATCAGCTCGCCCAGAAGGTGAGGTGTTCTTTCTGGACATGTGCATATTTGTACCCCAAGTGACAAACGATTATCAACAGAACGATTCTACAAATCAAACTCAATAGTAAAGTTTCGATTTCTGACTATGTTCTATCGTTTGAATCTACAAATGATCTCACCCAAAATTTGCATAACCCAGTAGCTTTGAAGATAAAAAAGACGCGTTTGACATCACAGCCATCCATCCTTCTATTCGAGTCACAATTCTATAACAATTAGAAACTGACCAGCACTGGTGATGGAAAAAACCCACAGCTATCACGATTTCCAACTACCTATATGAATTTTACTGTTATCGTTCATTAAGTTGTAGAGATTTTAATATTCTGCAGAGAACTTTTGTCTTTCAACTATTGCGGGCACTGAAACCCATGCAGTCCAGTTTGAAATGTGGACATTTACTCTCCATTGGACAACTCTCGACAATTTAAAAATGTGATTTGTTCCAGCATCTCCTCGTTTCAAATATATCTGTATATATAAAAATCAATATCTATGAAAACAATGCGAATTTCACAAAGTGAGGGGAGAACTGAATTGAAAACAAATTTTCAAAATTTGACACTTTCACATCTAATGTTTACTTTCGTGAAATGTTCTTTAGATGCATGCCCGCGGAATATACCACAATTGCGTTGTAAAACACTGCAGGATAGTTAGCCTTTGCCATATGTTATTGGTCGGATATATGAGAAATTTCATTGCAAGCTGTTGGTCCCAATGAGAACAACAGCTTGCAATAATGGGGGTCACCTGAGTGCGATAAACCCCCTGTAGGCAATAATTACTTGAGTAACAAAGCAATTTCATTCATTCCCATATCGACCTGGCACAAGCTATAATCTGACTTTTCTGGTTTCGTTTTCCGGATCATGTGAGATTTTCGTTGTGAAAATTTATTTCACACAACTGTATGTAATGATGACAAAATTCGTCATATACACGGGCTGATCCTCTATTTTCCTACTGAAAACATACATGAAACATACCTATACAACTGAGGCTTCTCATGAAACATGTAAGTGCATAATCCATTGTTCGCATATAGATAGATTTCCAGTTTCACTTATACTTGTAATAATAATCATGTTATACTATATTGCATATATTTATACGTTTGATTGAAAAGGAAAAGAACATTATAAAAGTTGTGATTTTTAGGCTACCGTACCTTTGGTCCGATAACCTATTGCCGTGGTGTTGCGTCCGTCGTCCGTCGTCCACATTTTTATCTTTAAATTTTACAATCGTGTTTTTCTGAAATTTTGCACAAGATTTTTTTTAAAAAAAATTTTGTGGAAAAATGTACAATTTTGTACTTTGGCAATCATTTTCTCAAAAACTATTCAGACAGTTATGAGATTTTTGTTTCAAAAGATTCCCCTCATATACCTGTGATGTGTATACGTTTTGTTGCCCTTGAATAGACGATCTGCATGTGGCGGCCATTTTGTTTTTTTATGGGTGCCAAGTGGGAGTTTCCAACGTTAAATTCTCTTATGCTTTATAATGGGACAGATTATGTGTAATATCTCACTTAATATTGATATTAGAGATTAGGAAGCAATTGTGGACATATAGGAAATGATATATGCTGAATATTCTCATGACTTTGAATTTGACCAGATTTTCAAGGTCAGAGCACAAAATGGTCAATATCTCGCTCATTATTGACTTTACAGCTTGGGAATGAATTATGGGCATATAGATAATGATGTATGCCGAATATTTTGATGACCTGGAATTTGATCTTTGACCTCATTTTCAAGGTCAGGGCACAAAATGGTTAATATCTCGCTTATTATCGACTTCACAGCTTAGTAATCAATTATGAACCTTTAGGAATTATGCTGAATAATTGCATGAACTTGAATTCGACCTTTGACCTCATTTTTAAGGTTAGAAAACAAAATAACTAATATCTCTCTTATTATCGACTTTACAGCTTAAGAATCAATTGTGGACATACTAGAAATGATATATGCTGAATATTTTCATGACCTTGAATTGACCAATAACTTTATTTCCAAGGTCACGGGACAAAAGGCTTATATCTAAAATATATTTTCCGGTAACCATTCTTAGCTCTTGGGCTAATTTTTATCTATAAAGTTTACAGTCGAATCTTTTCGAAATTGTGAACAAAAATACCTAAAAATATTCTGAGAGGAAGATATGTTTTAGGTTTTTGATTTTCACAATTTTTTTTCAAAATGGCGGTCATTTTTGACGAAAAATGGCCAATTTTGGACTTTGACGGTCGTTTTCTCAATATCTGTTCAGTGCCGTCCGTCGGCATATACCTCAGTGATGTGTATTAGTTTTGATGCCCCTGAATTGCCGGTTTGCGTTTGGCGGCCATTTTCATGTTCTCGACTGGTCCCAAATGGGACTTTCCCATGTTAAATTCTCCTATAATGGGACACATTATGCCTAATATCTCTCTCTAATAATGAGATTAGAGACTAGGAAGCCATTATGGACACAGGAAATGATATATGCTGATTATTGTAATGACCTTGAATTTGACCTTTGACCTCATTTTCAAGGTCAGAGCACAAAATGGCTGATATATCGCTTATTATCGACTTTACAGCTTAGGAATCAATTGTACACATATAGGAAGCGATATAATCCGAATATTCGGATGACCTTGAATTTGACCTTTGACATTTGACCTCATTTTCAAGGTCAGACACAAAATGGCTAATATCTCGCTTATTATCAATTGTGGACATATAGGGAATGACATATGCTGAATATTCTGATGACCTTGAATATGGCCTTTGACCTGATTTCCAAGGTCAGAGCTCAAAATGGCTAATATCTCGCTCATTATCGACTTTATAGCTTAGGAATCAATTGTGGACATATAGGAAATGATATAGTTTGAATATTGTGATGACCCTGGATTTGACCATTGACCTCATTTTCAAGGTCAAAGAACAAAATGACTAATATCTCGCCTTTATCAACTTTACAATTGTGGTGAATCAATTGTGGAGATAGGAAATGTTAGATGCTTAATATTGTCGTGACCTTGAATTTGACTTTTTACCTCATTGTCAAGGTTTCAGGACAACTTAGCTGATATCTTGTTTATTATCAAATTTACAACTTAGAATTATGTTCTGGACATACAACAAATGATATATGCGGAATATTCTGATGACTTTTGATTAGACTTTTGATTTCATCTTCAAGGTCACAGGACATATTGACTAATATCTGTCTTATTACTGAATTTACTGCTTAGTAAGCAGTTGTGAATGTATAGGAAATCATATATGCTGAATATTCTCGTGACATTAAATTTTACCGTGACCTTATTTTCAAGGCCACGGGACAAAATAGGTATTATATATTGTCCAGTAACCTATCTTGGCCCTTGGGCTAATTTTTTTCTCATTGATGCATAATACTCCTTATTTATGCCGCTGTGACATGTATAACATTCGTTACCCTTGAATCACTCGGAGGGGGCCATTTGTGCCCAACCTCGGCCCAAATGGGACTTTCCCATGTTAAATTCTCCCATGCTTTATAATGGGACGCATTATGCTTAATATCTTACTGAATATTGAGATCAGACACTAGGAATCAATTGTGGACATATAGGAAAAGATATATTCTGGATATTCTTGTGACCTTGAATTTGACCTTTGGCCTAAGTTTCAAGGTCACAGGACAAAATGGCTAATATCTCGCTTATTATCGACTTTACAACTTACGAAATAATTATGAACATATAGGAAATGATATAATCTGAATATTGTCATGACCTTGAATTTGACCTCGACCTAATTTTCAAGGTCACAGAACAAAATGTCTGATATCTCGCTTATTTTCGACTTTACAGCTTGATAATCAATTGTGAACGTATATCAAATGATATGTGCTGAATGACCTTGAACTTTGACCTTTTTTTCAAGATCAGAGATCGTTATTATCTCGTTTATTATCGACTTTACAGCTTAGGAATCCATAGTGAACATATAGGAAATGATATATGCTGAAATTTGTCATGACCTAGAACTTGAGCTTTAACCTCATTTTCAAGGTCAGATCACAGAATGGCTAATATCTTACTTATTATCAAATTTACAGCATAGATATCAATTGTGGACAAACTAGAAATGATATATGCGGAATATTCTCGTTACCTTGAATTGACCATTGACCTTATTTTCAAGGTCACGGAACAAAAAGTTAATATCTAAAATATATATTGTCCGGTAATTTTTCTTAGCCCTTGGGCTAATTTTCAATATCGTGTCTTAATGTAAACATTCTACGCAAACATGTTCTGTTGGGTCATGCAAAATGTAACGGATCAACAATCAATGAAGACATTGCCGATTGAGAAATAACTAGTATGTATTATAACACATTGACTGATGAACAAGATGTAGATTTCCGTATATTCTGGACAACATAATGATTCTCTCTCACAAGCAGCATTTTCCCATGTCCTATGGGTAGAGCAATTTATAAATAACAGAAGGACGTTTCCTCATTTCAATTGATTAGCTGCATTTGCTGTGTGTGAATATATAGCAAACTATAGACAACGAGTTAATTATTAGTGCATTATGTTAAGTCTTTAGTGATTTAAAATATGTTCACTGGTCATTCGTTCTCAAAGCTTTCTTGGTACATCAAGGTCTTACAACTTGAAGTCATAGAATCTGTAGGGTCCTATCATAGCAAAGTCACTTTGCGGATGACGATATTCAGTGAAAGCAGTTGTGTAGGTGCGATCAATGTAATAATTATATACATGTTAAAGGTAATATAAAATCTACACATAATATAATATAACCGGAGTATAAATTCAGTTAATCAATTAATGTAGCTTCAAAGACTCCTTACCTAGTTGTGTGGTAGTCTGATGAACGCTGATAAAGATATATTTATATATCCGTGTACAAGAAAAGGACAGGTGAGTGGCATAATGTATCGTAGATTATCATCAATTTGTCAATGATTCGTTATAAGCCCAGGTGTGCTAATGAAGTGGAAATTATACTCTTGATGTTTTGATGACATTGGTTATTAATTTTCGGTGCTTAATTAGTGATTGGATCAATCCGCAGCATACGTGTAATTTTGTAGGACCTGGGCTATGATTTTCGCTCACATGTGTTGAGCGTCCTTTGATGATCCGTCATTGACTAGAAAATACGAGCAACAGGAAGATCAAATAATAAATAACTAATTACATTCAATAAAGACTCACGGGAGAGACATTCCTTATATTTCATGATCGCGCAGGCCTCTCAGCTATATTATGTTAAATCAGCATTGCCAAAATGACCGATATAGTGAACATAATTCTCTGAAGTATGCATTTATTTATCGGCAGATATTGGTTTCAATGCGAAATTGTCACATAAATTCATAAACAACAATGTGACTAATTTTCAAAAGGTTTTAATGATGCCCATACGAAACGTTTGCTGTTTGTGTTCTCAAACTCCTGAGTCGATTTCTATCAAGAATGAAGGAGTGGACATGATTTGAATATGGGTTGCATAACTTCAATTGGTAACCATGGTAACTCTCCAATGAAAGGCAGTATTTATTGTATCGAACATACTTTGAGGGCAGACGGTGTTTGTTTGTGTTACTTGACCTGGAAATCATACACTGGAGAATATACGGTGGATTGACAGAATGCCATAACCCACTATATAATTATTGGCTAGAGAGACACAAAGGCGAGCTACCGTTGACATTACTCTCATAATACACGGTTCTCTATTTGGAGGACACATGGTGTTTGTTTAGACATTATCACACAAGGTGCGTGATACACAAGTAAATGGGTTGTCGTAAGATACACCACGTAATTACTGTGCTCAAAATATTTCTGAGATTTCTAAACTTTTGCTGGCGTGTATTTGTGTGAGAGTGAAATGCGGATTTTAACATTCACTTCGCTCCAGCATAAGATGGATTTCCCCATAGCTTTATTTGCAATGCAATGTTGCATCCTAGCAAAACTAATGAGAAACTGCGTCAGTTTGACAGTGCTACCGCTTACATTCGATTTGATATCAAGGTGCAAAATATTAATTTTGGAGATGGATATACCAGTTGGAAATAATACACACGTTTAATAATACAAAATATGTATAGTAAACTAAAGTGGACGTCATTCTTTGCATAAAATGTGATATTATTAAACTGCATGCCACAAATGTTCTACAACATCTTTCCCTTCGAGTCTGCGTATTTGAAGCTGTAGTATAATATCTTAGTATGGAAATGTTGTGAGCAGGATGTGGCAGGTGTCGATAACTTGCTCTCGGAGGGCAATATTGCATAATCAGGATATATTCCAAACACTCGCAAGCTCAATGTTCTGGACATCTGACACCAGGCTTATGCTACCACTCTCCAGTATCTTTGGGTGTGTGGGCGGTTGATATTGTTTTGTTGAAAAGCAGACAAATGTCGACGTGTATTGTGCCACGACGATTAGTGTACTATAAATATTATATAAATATTTAACATCCGTTCCACAACTCGCGAAATTATAACCTAATACGCAAAATATTATACATCGACCATGCATCCGACACACTTATTTCGTGTAGTTAACGTTACACTTATAGGGCACCAACACATATTTGAAGCCGTGCTCCTCAGATCAAATAGCACGTGATCTTGTCACCAAATTATAGTCGTTACACTAATACATGTCTTTAAAGCTGAATAGTCTATTCCATTTCGTGCAATGTACTTGCATTTTTGTATTGATCGTCCTCATGCACTTCGCAATGTTACATAATAATTACGCTAACGAATTTCTGCCCACACATTACTTTATTTAGCTCGTTGGCTACTCGTTATTACCACTGCTTGTGAATTATAGATATGTCATACCATGATGGATGTTACTATTTGGGTCATACTATATAGAATCTATCTTCCAGGTGCAAAAAAAAGTGTGTGTTTATCATACATGTCGTATATATTGTAATTGTTTATGTACAATGCTTTTTTTGCTGCAAATTCCTGTGTCGTTCATAGAATTTTTTTGCACAATCAACGAAACACAAATACATGTTCTTAAATCGAAACCACATCGATTCAATATGCCTACCCTCAAATGTTATTGAATTTTTCATCTACTGGTGCAGAGGCGTTTTTGTTTTTGTTATTGCCATTTGTGGATCAATTTTTGAAGAACACAATGAATGTGTGGCAAGTGTCAAGGTAGGAGCTCTAACTGAAATCCCACGTGTTATTTACCAGTGACGTTTCCAAAAACTGATGACCTACTGTGTAGGCGCAGAAATGCGCCTAATCCAAAAGTTTCTGGCAATCAAAACACGATTTGTCTGATCCCGGCAGTTTCTGGAAACTCCTTTATGATGATATCATTATGTGTGCCTATGTGTGGGGTTGTGTGTGTGTGTGTGTGTGGGGGGGGGAGGGGGATTGTTCTTTCTGGAACAATTAATGTAACATATCTTACGTTCATGTACAGGAGGGGTGTGGGGTTCATGAAATTTCCATTTGATGAACATTTCTGGATTTTGCCAGAGATAGACTCCACGTCGCTCATATTTGGACAAATGCAGACCAAGCTATTTTAACACTGGGTCCATCGATAATGATCATTATGAGCAGCAGAATATATATTGCCACCACATTGGACTGTGATATTACTTGAAAGCATATATTCAAGCATATTTGTCTTATACTCAATAAGTCATAATATGTGAGTTCAGATTAATTCAGTGGATATTCCGTTTCAGCCTTGTGTGAAAACTGGTGTCAAATTTGTTTTGCACAATATAAGTAGTAATGCTTATATAAATATAGATAATTCATATTATACTGGCCATTGCTTTCTTGATTGGTTGAATTTGCAGCGCAATAAAGATGTCAAATGTGATTTGTGTATTCCTAAAAGCTAGATTAATGACCGTACCAAGCTTCATCGCTGAATGCCGTTTTTGCATCTGCAGCCTTAATTCCGAAGTGATTTCACATCGGTGGCAAAGTTTCGAGGGATGCCCCCATATCAACAGGTGAAATTGAATAATAAATTATTCGTTCAGCAAAAACCGTTAACACAACACATGAATAATGTGGATAAGAGGAAATAATTTGTCATCAAATAATTTGTCATCGAAATCGGCAATGTGTACATCCATTGCAGCCGTCGGGATCGCACAATACGAATTCACTATGAGGTTCAAGAAGAAAATTGCCACGACAACACTGGACAAGAGGTCCACCATTCTCAAGATCATGGTTAACCATTGCGACCTCAAGCGCGTACTTACAAAACTAAACGAATGGAGAAGCGAAAATTATTAAATTAATAGTAGATAATTGATTTTGAGAAATGTTTTGATTCAACAAGTGGAGCAGTGGATGAGGCGTCCGACTCGTAATCCAAGGGTCATGGATTCGAGTCTCGAACTGAATTGCTGTGTCATTTCTCTAGTATCTTTAGGCAAAGGCATTGCCACTGGCTGCACAATGAGTGTTTCATAGAGTGCTTTGACTGTGACTGCTTCAAGTACATTCAGTCAAAGTGGCGTTAAAGTGTAAAGCGCCTTTAAAAGTGGATTTCGATTTAAAAGAGTGCTATATCAAATGTGATAACTTTAAATTTAATTCAAACTAGACGTTGTCGAAAGTGCTAGAGTTGTCATGTAATTGTAGAAGAATAATATTATTATTCAATTTGAGGGAGGGTCATCAGCTATAGTTACACCCCGAATTAACAATAATGTTGCACAATCATCAATACAAAAAATGTGTTATCAAGAAACGCAATGAATGATAGAGTAGTTTATTTCAGAATTATTAACCATGCAATCGCTCCTTGCATTTTACACAATTTTCATGAATGCTGTCTAACTTTTGAGCGAAGAAAAATTTCTGAAATTTCCCTGGTTCCCGATATCAGGTGCTGAAATGAAACTCCCGAGATGTATGCCGAGTTGGTTTACAAAGAGTTTTACTTCTTGAAGGATTCCAACTGTTCTCTTGATATTTTCCATTCTCTTAGCTGATCGGTGTCAGTGTTTGTGGATCTCATCCTCCACTATGTTAGCCCCAAACACTTTGTTCAGGGCGGCCCAAAGTGGCCAGCTGATTTGGCTACATATGTCAACTGATTATGTAGGCTACATATGTCAACCTTGAATTTTCAAGGTCACAGAACAAAATGTCTGATATCTCGCTTCTTTTCGACTTTACAGCTTGATAATCAATTGTGAACGTATATCAAATGATATGTGCTGAATGACCTTGAACTTTGACCTTTTTTCAAGATCAGAGATCAAATTCGTTATTATCTCATTTATTATCGACTTTACAACTTAGGAATCCATAGTGAACATATAGGAAATGATATATGCTGAAATTTGTCATGACCTAGAACTTTAACCTCATTTTCAAGGTCAGATCACAGAATTGCTAATATCTTTACTTATTATCAAATTTACAGCATAGAAATCAATTGTGGACAAACTAGAAATGATATATGCGGAATATTCTCGTTACCTGGAATTGACCATTGACCTTATTTTCAAGGTCATGGAACAAAAAGTTAATATCTAAACTATATATTGTCCGGTAATTTTTCTTAGCCCTTGGGCTAATTTTCAATATCGTGTCTTTATGTAAACATTCTACGCAAACATGTTCTGTTGGGTCATGCAAAATGTAACGGATCAACAATCAATGAAGACATTGCCGATTGAGAAATAACTAATATGTATTATAACACATTGACTGATGAACAAGATGTAGATTTCCGTATATTCTGGACAACATAATGATTCTCTCTCACA
This sequence comes from Terebella lapidaria, assembly GCA_949152475.1. Classification (NCBI taxonomy): domain Eukaryota; kingdom Metazoa; phylum Annelida; class Polychaeta; order Terebellida; family Terebellidae; genus Terebella; species Terebella lapidaria. The sequence goes on along the minus strand of OX424559.1, from coordinate 8,830,533 downwards.
AGCAGCATTTTCCCACGTCCTATGGGTAGAGCAATTTATAAATAACAGAAGGACGTTCCCTCATTTCAATTGATTAGCTGCATTTCCTGTGTGTGAATATATAGCAAACTATAGACAACGAGTTCATTATTAGTGCATTATGTTAAATCTTTAGTGATTTAAAATATGTTCACTGGTCATTCGTTCTCAAAGCTTTCTTGGTACATGAAGGTCTTACAACTTGAAGTCATAGAATCTGTAGGGTCCTATCATAGCAAAGTCACTTAGCGGATGACGATATTCAGTGAAAGCAGTTGTGTAGGTGCGATCAATGTAATAATTATATACATGTTAAAGGTAATATAAAATCTACACATAATATAATATAACCGGAGTATAAATTCAGTTCATCAATTAATGTAGCTTCAAAGACTCCTTACCTAGTTGTGTGGTAGTCTGATGAACGCTGATAAAGATAAATTTATATATCCGTGTACAAGAAAAGGACAAGTGAGTGGCATAATGTATCGTAGATTATCATCACTTTGTCAATGATTCGTTATAAGCCCAGGTGTGCTAATGAAGTGGAAATTATACTCTTGATGTTTTGATGACATTGGTTATTAATTTTCGGTGCTTAATTAGTGATTGGATCAATCCGCAGCATACGTGTAATTTTGTAGGACCTGGGCTATGATTTTCGCTCACATGTGTTGAGCGTCCTTTGATGATCCGTCATTGACTAGAAAATACGAGCAACAGGAAGATCAAATAATAAATAACTAATTACATTCAATAAAGACTCACGGGAGAGACATTCCTTATATTTCATGATCGCGCAGGCCTCTCAGCTATATTATGTTAAATCAGCATTGCCAAAATGACCGATGTAGTGAACATAATTCTCTGAAGTATGCATTTATTTATCGGCAGATATTGGTTTCAATGCGAAATTGTCACATAAATTCATAAACAACAATGTGACTAATTTTCAAAAGGTTTTAATGATGCCCATACGAAACGTTTGCTGTTTGTGTTCTCAAACTCCTGAGTCGATTTCTATCAAGAATGAAGGAGTGGACATGATTTGAATATGGGTTGCATAACTTCAATTGGTAACCATGGTAACTCTCCAATGAAAGGCAGTATTTATTGTATCGAACATACTTTGAGGGCAGACGGTGTTTGTTTGTGTTACTTGACCTGGGAATCATACACTGGAGAATATACGGTGGATTGACAGAATGCCATAACCCACTATATAATTATTGGCTAGAGAGACACAAAGGCGAGCTACTGTTGACATTACTCTCATAATACACGGTTCTCTATTTGGAGGACACATGGTGTTTGTTTAGACATTATCACACAAGGTGCGTGATACACAAGTAAATGGGTTGTCGTAAGATACACCACGTAATTACTGTGCTCAAAATATTTCTGAGATTTCTAAACTTTTGCTGGCGTGTATTTGTGTGAGAGTGAAATGCGGATTTTAACATTCACTTCGCTCCAGCATAAGATGGATTTCCCCATAGCTTTATTTGCAATGCAATAGTGCATCCTAGCAAAACTAATGAGAAACTGTGTCAGTTTGACAGTGCTACCGCTTACATTCGATTTGATATCAAGGTGCAAAATATTAATTTTGGAGATGGATATACCAGTTGGAAATAATACACACGTTTAATAATACAAAATATGTATAGTAAACTAAAGTGGACGTCATTCTTTGCATAAAATGTGATATTATTAAACTGCATGCCACAAATGTTCTACAACATCTTTCCCTTCGAGTCTGCGTATTTGAAGCTGTAGTATAATATCTTAGTATGGAAATGTTGTGAGCAGGATGTGGCAGGTGTCGATAACTTGCTCTCGGAGGGCAATATTGCATAATCAGGATATATTCCAAACACTCGCAAGCTCAATGTTCTGGACATCTGACACCAGGCTTATGCTACCACTCTCCAGTATCTTTGGGTGTGTGGGCGGTTGATATTGTTTTGTTGAAAAGCAGACAAATGTCGACGTGTATTGTGCCACGACGATTAGTGTACTATAAATATTATATAAATATTTAACATCCGTTCCACAACTCGCGAAATTATAACCTAATACGCAAAATATTATACATCCGACACACTTATTTCGTGTAGTTAACGTTACACTTATAGGGCACCACCACATATTTGAAGCCGTGCTCCTCAGATCAAATAGCACGCGATCTTGTCACCAAATTATAGTCGTTACACTAATACATGTCTTTAAAGCTGAATAGTCTATTCCATTTCGTGCAATGTACTTGCATTTTTGCATTGATCGTCCTGATGCACTTCGCAATGTTACATAATAATTACGCTAACGAATTTCTGCCCACACATTACTTTATTTAGCTCGTTGGCTACTCGTTATTACCACTGCTTGTGAATTATAGATATATCATACCATGATGGATGTTACTATTTGGGTCATACTATATAGAATCTATCTTCCAGGTGCAAAAAAAAGTGTGTGTTTATCATACATGTCGTATATATTGTAATTGTTTATGTACAATGCTTTTTTTGCTGCAAATTCCTGTGTCGTTCATAGAATTTTTTTGCACAATCAACGAAACACAAATACATGTTCTTAAATCGAAACCACATCGATTCAATATGCCTACCCTCAAATGTGATTGAATTTTTCATCTACTGGTGCAGAGGCGTTTTTGTTTTTGTTATTGCCATTTGTGGATCAATTTTTTAAGAACACAATGAATGTGTGGCAAGTGTCAAGGTAGGAGCTCTAACTGAAATCCCACGTGTTATTTACCAGTGACGTTTCCAAAAACTGATGACCTACTGTGTAGGCGCAGAAATGCGCCTAATCCAAAAGTTTCTGGCAATCAAAACACGATTTGTCTGATCCCGGCAGTTTCTGGAAACTCCTTTATGATGATATCCTTATGTGTGCCTATGTGTGGGGTTGTGTGTGTGTGGGGGGGGGGGGGGGGGAGGGGGATTGTTCTTTCTGGAACAATTAATGTAACATATCTTACGTTCATGTACAGGAGGGGTGTGGGGTTCATGAAATTTCCATTTGATGAACATTTCTGGATTTTGCCAGAGATAGACTCCACGTCGCTCATATTTGGACAAATGCAGACCAAGCTATTTTAACACTGGGTCCATCGATAATGATCATTATGAGCAGCAGAATATATATTGCCACCACATTGGACTGTGATATTACTTGAAAGCATATATTCAAGCATATTTGTCTTATACTCAATAAGTCATAATATGTGAGTTTAGATTAATTCAGTGGATATTCCGTTTCAGCCTTGTGTGAAAACTGGTGTCAAATTTGTTTTGCACAATATAAGTAGTAATGCTTATATAAATATAGATAATTCATATTATACTGGCCATTGCTTTCTTGATTGGTTGAATTTGCAGCGCAATAAAGATGTCAAATGTGATTTGTGTATTCCTAAAAGCTAGATTAATGACCGTACCAAGCTTCATCGCTGAATGCCGTTTTTGCATCTGCAGCCTTAATTCCGAAGTGATTTCACATCGGTGGCAAAGTTTCGAGGGATGCCCCCATATCAACAGGTGAAATTGAATAATAAATTATTCGTTCAGCAAAAACCGTTAACACAACACATGAATAATGTGGATAAGAGGAAATAATTTGTCATCAAATAATTTGTCATCGAAATCGGCAATGTGTACATCCATTGCAGCCGTCGGGATCGCACAATACGAATTCACTATGAGGTTCAAGAAGAAAATTGCCACGACAACACTGGACAAGAGGTCCACCATTCTCAAGATCATGGTTAACCATTGCGACCTCAAGCGCGTACTTACAAAACTAAACGAATGGAGAAGCGAAAATTATTAAATTAATAGTAGATAATTGATTTTGAGAAATGTTTTGATTCAACAAGTGGAGCAGTGGATGAGGCGTCCGACTCGTAATCCAAGGGTCATGGATTCGAGTCTCGAACTGAATTGCTGTGTCATTTCTCTAGTATCTTTAGGCAAAGGCATTGCCACTGGCTGCACAATGAGTGTTTCATAGAGTGCTTTGACTGTGACTGCTTCAAGTACATTCAGTCAAAGTGGCGTTAGAGTGTAAAGCGCCTTTAAAAGTGGAGTAAGTTCGATTTAAAAGAGTGCTATATCAAATGTGATAACTTTAAATTTAATTCAAACTAGACGTTGTCGAAAGTGCTAGAGTTGTCATGTAATTGTAGAAGAATATTATTATTATTCAATTTGAGGGAGGGTCATCAGCTATAGTTACACCCCGAATTAACAATAATGTTGCACAATCATCAATACAAAAAATGTGTTATCAAGAAACGCAATGAATGATAGAGTAGTTTATTTCAGAATTATTAACCATGCAATCGCTCCTTGCATTTTACACAATTTTCATGAATGCTGTCTAACTTTTGAGCGAAGAAAAATTTCTGAAATTTCCCTGGTTCCCGATATCAGGTGCTGAAATGAAACTCCCGAGATGTATGCCGAGTTGGTTTACAAAGAGTTTTACTTCTTGAAGGATTCCAACTGTTCTCTTAGTCCAGGCAATCTAACACTATACCTCGAACAAATTGCAAAAGTTTTGAAACCTATGCCAATGTACTCTAATAGTGAACCCACTGAACATACTGAAAGTCTAGGAAAATATATTTAGTGGAACATGTTGATATATTGCTTTGCATATTCAGGTCATAGGCAGACTTTATGGCTCGAAAAATGATTGAATTTCACACGACCTGTCGTCATAGTGATTGAAATATGTAAAAATGGTGGTATCTTAGTGAGCATAATTTATAATACAATTATGAGCAACAAACCATATGATAATTAATGTACATTATTGAACTTTACTTGCGTGAATATGTGCTGACTCAGAACTTTTTAACAAAATCATAATAGAGACGTAAATGCATGTACACAGTTCCAACGCAAGTGTGAGAACAACAGGAAGTGATGGTTTATGTGTTTGATATAACTTAACTTACATACATTTTTGCTGTAATTGATTTACTTTACTCTTTCCCAGGTTTAGATAATGCAGTGGATCGAATACATACTGTACTACGGTGGCTCATTACCGCCAATTACGTTCGTGTATTTCTCACCCCATTTATAATTACCACCTCATAATATTCACTGCGTTTATAATTCCCACCCCTTTCATATTTATCACCTCAGAATTATCACTGCGTTTATAATTTCTACCCCGTTTATAATTATCACTTCACAATATTCACCCCGTTTATAATTTCTACCCCGTTCATAATTATCACCTCAGAATTATCACTGCATTTATAATTTACACCCCGTTTATAATTATCACCTCACAATTTTCACCCCATTCAAAATTTCCACCCCGTTCATAATTATCACGGTGTTTATAATTCCCCCCCCCCCCCCCCCCTGTTTATAATTATCTCCTCATAATTTTCACTCCATTCATAATTTCCACCCCGTTCATAATTATCACCTCAGAATTATCACCGCGTTTATAATTTCCCCCCTGTTTATAATTATCTCCTCATAATTTTCACCCCATTCATAATTTCCACCCCGTCTATAATTAACATCTCAGAATTATCACCCAGTTTATAATTATGAATTGATCACAATCATTACTGGGTACAGAATTTCAATTGGAGCATTGAGTATTAGTATGAACACTCTTGGGTTCTGTGTACCGTATTGACGTGCATATAAAGACATGTCCTCATATATATGAGCACTTCCTTATATTCGGACATAAGAACATGTCCTTATATGTGAACTTTCTTAGAAACTGCCTGTAAAACATCTGATCTACATATTATAGGACATTTTGCATGTTGATGATTATAAGTTGTGAAAATGATGCAACTGGAACACATGTAGCATGTACCACTACGTATACCATGTGCAACATATTAATCTCGAATATTCTTGTGGTCTTGAAATTAAATTTTAGTCATGTCGGATGTATGTGTTATAGACCTACAGGGAATTATGTGACAATTGTTTGATAATTTAATTAGGTCCCCATTTTTCAGTGTATAGTATATAGTGTCCTTATACATGAATGAACTGGGTGTTTTAATGTCTGGATAAGAGGCCGTGTCCTTATAAGTGAACATGTTTTGAATTTTCGATATATTGTGAAAATGCACAAATCCACATATGAGAATCTGTGCTTATATGCGCTTCAATGCGGTAGCTATAGAGGCGTTTCCACAAGCGTCTTGTTCCTTTGTGCTGCAGATGTTCATGAAGTGAGATGATGATTATAAACCGGGTGGATATTATAAACGCGGTGATAATTATGAGGTGATAATTGTAGACGGAGTGGAAATTATGAACAGGGTGAAAATTGTGAGGTGATAATTATAGACGAGGTGGAAATTATAAACGTGGTGATAATTCTGAGGTGGTAATTATAGATGGGGTGGATATTATAAACTCGGTGAATATTACGAGGTGATAATTATAGATGGGGTGGAAATTATGAACGTGGTGATAATTCTGAGGTGATAATTATAAATGGGGTGGATATTTTTACCTCGGTGAATATTGTGAGGTGATAATTATAGACGGGGTGGATATTTTAAACGCGGTGATAATTCTGAGGTGATAGTTTAGATATTTAGATATTTATTTTTCTCATGTAACCCCTGGTCTGGGGCATTGGAGACAGAAGTTGAGAAAAACAACAGTAAAACAACAACAGATATTACCAACAACAACATATAGCAATTTTGGATGAGAAGATGAAGACGGATGATTATAGATGGGTGGATATTTTTAATTCGGTGAATATTGTGAGGTGATAATTATAGATGGGGTGGAAACTATGAACGTTTTGATAATTCTGAGGTGTTAATTATAGATGGGGTGGATATTATAAACTCGGTGAATATTGCGAGGTGATAATTATAGACGGGGTGAAAAATGCACGAATATAATTGGCGGTAATGAGCCACCGTACTTTACTCATGTCACTCGGATTGAAGCGGACATATGATTTGGATTGGAGCAGACGAGGAAATTCGCACAACGTTTGAATAATTAAGTTAATTGTTGATCTATATATGATTTGAGTCATAATATTGTTATAGTAAAAAAAAGTAGCCATTAATTGATGTACTTTATAAACTAGTGTCAGAATAGATCCATACAGTCACTACTACGGTGGCTTATTTCTGCCACAATTAGATTAATTTCGTTAAAAAAAATTTCAGATAAAAATATTTTAATTACACACAAAGCAAATGTTTTCTTCGCAAAGCAAACATTTCCTACATGAAGTAAATAGTGCCCTACGTGGAGCAAATGTTTCATTCATGAAGCAAACGTTTCCTTCAGGAAGCAAATAGTTTGCTTTGCATAGCGAATGTTTCCTTCGCAAAGTAAACGTTTCTTACACAAAGTAAATAGTTTCCTATGCGGAGCAAATGTTTCCTTCACGAAGCAAACGTTGTCTTCACAAAGTAAATAGTTTGCTTTGCATAGCAAATGTTTCCTTCGCGAAACAAACGTTTTCTTCACAACAAGCAAATAGTTTGCTTTGCATAGCAAATGTTTCTTTCGCGAAGCAAACGTTTCCTACCCAAAGTAAATAGTTTCCTCCGCGGAGCAAATGTTTCCTTTACGAAGCAAACGTTTTCTTCACAAAGCAAATAGTTTGCTTTGCATAGCAAATGTTCCTACGCGAAGCAAACGTTTTCTTCACAAAGCAAATAGTTTGCTTTGCATAGAAAATGTTTCCTTCTCGAAGCAAACGTTTCCTACACGAAGTAAATAGTTAATGATTTGCTTCGTGTAGGAAATAAATGATTTGCTTCATGTAGGAAACATTTGCTACGCAAATCAAATTATTTGCTTCGTGAAAAAACCGTTTGCTTCGCAAAGGAAACATTTGCTCTGTGTAGGAAACTATTTGCTTCGTGTAGGAAACGTTTGCTTCACGTAGGAAACATTTGCCCGGTATAAGTGGGAACACCACATTAGATTTATAATAGAGATTAATCTCCAAAATAGAAAGCATGTTTTTTTTACAAACGTTTCTCATTGTCATGTCACAACTCATCAGTCTTTGCGTTGCCAAACAGCATTATTACGTCATATTGGACAACTGAACAGTTGTATAAGATAGAGGAAGCATTATGCTTGAATTTGGTATGTTACATGTCAAACTGGCTTGCTTTGAACAGGACCTAGAGGTGATTATTATGAACGTCCTGAAAGGTAAACCGAAACGCGTCACAGATTTACGTGATTTAGGGGTACCTCAGTCATGTCAATTTTTAACAGTGCTCCACTAAATATATTTTCCTAGACTTTTAATATGTTTTTATATGTATACATGGGTAGCTAAATCCACAAGGTTTGAAACTTTTGCAATTTGTTTGAGGTTAGGTCCATAGTTGGCTCAGATTGCCTAGACTATCTTGATATTTTCCATTCTCTTAGCTGATCGGTGTCAGTGTTTGTGGATCTCATCCTCCACTATGTTAGCCCCAAACACTTTGTTCAGGGCGGCCCAAAGTGGCCAGCTGATTTGGCTACATATGTCAACTGATGCAGCGCCATAGTTTCTTCGCTGACTGGAGAAAATCTGCTAGCAAAATGAGGCTTTTTCGTAGAACAATAGGATAAAGGCACAAACTTGCACAGTTATTAGTGCCTAACCGCGCAGATGGAGTAGGCCCTTCATTAGTATAAATTCTTTACACTGTAAATATATGTGTGGTAAACGTAGAGGTGAAATCTCCAACTGACATTCCACTTGTTAATTAGTTATTGCCAGTGATTTGTTGGGGAACTTCTAACCTAGAGTCTCACCCTAATCCAACAATTTGTGATGCATTTTGTTGATGGACTCAAATATGTACATTGAACTTTGTACGGTGATCAAGTATAACATACTGTATGGGGTTTTCACATTCATATGATCAAACTTTGATATGATATTTCTAGTATATTATTAGCATAAATATTATAATTGAAGAATTTCATAACAAGTTAACAAACAAATACAGTCCATGTCATTTATGCTGATTAGTTTCATTGAACAGTTTATTCCTCGGATTGTGTGCATTTGTTGCACAGCTAGTTTTCCCTACGCATCAGACGCAGATGCACAAGTGTTTGCTAGCTTGCACGCTGACATCCACGATGATACTGCTGAGGACATTCATTACATCGGACCCAGTCACAGCCGCCGAAATCCGTCATACCCGGCTTCATAACACGTTTCGTTTTTCGCTTCAGTGGCTGCCATGGATCTTTCTCGGATGGCCTTGGGTTATAGAAGGTTGAGCTCTCTGATGATCTTCTGGCCTCTGCGGGACAGGGGCTGTTTCAATTTCCAGCACGGCAAGAGTCGAGAGACGCCCTCCAAATTTTCTCTCGGATGATGACTGTAGCATTGTGTCCCGTCTCGTCATGATTGAAAATGTGTGATGGGGTGTCGATATCATGATGTTGTGTGCTGACCTTTGACTTGTCCAGCTTGTCTGGTGTACGAATGGGCAAGGACGTTTCGAAGCCATTTGCGAGAGGTACCATCCTCGCTGAAAGGCATTTTTAGGTTCAGAATTCTGATAACCTTTCTGGTCAATCCAGGGAAAATACGATCACTCATGAATATGAGTATAATTCACAAGTATTTCTTCCACTTCATCTGCGTGCTTCCCGTGGGACACAGGCTCCAGCCTTGTCGGGCATGTTATGAGTTAACTCCCAGAAGAAAGAAAATATATTTGTAAATCAGCCTGCATATCGCTCAATTTTTCAACCATAATTTATAGGTTTGTGCATCTATTTTCATTATTGCAAGCATTATGCACATTTTTATAATACCCATTCGGCGTTTGCTGGTGCAATATGTTTCTTATGATAAAGGATACATAGGATGATCAACCTCGCAAGCAATCATGGTTGTAGTTTGTAATGCTTTAATATTGAACCCAACGTCCGGTCGATAGGTACCGGGCTGATGAATGGTACCACCCTAACGCTAATATTTAGTTACTGATGGCTAGTGATAAATCTTGCGGACAGTAGTCCCAATTTCGATGGCGATATGAAAATCACGCGAGCTAGAACAAAACGCGAGCTAGAACGAATGTTCCCTCACAGTCGTGAATTTGTCTGTGACATTTATGAATGTGCATTTATATGAACGTGCGTATCAAAGTTTTACCTGTTATCAATTTTTCACAGACAGATAGCGTGAGGTTCTTTCTTTTATGTGGTATTATTGCATGCTTTGCCGTTGCATTATTGCAATGACTCCATGACATTGACAATTCAATTTGTGGTCGTGGAGAGCGGAATAACGCTACTATTGCGCTATTTTATCATTCAGATCTACTCAGAACATTTCATGTGCAACGCATATCAAGTATAGACACCATACTCAACCCTATGCTACCTGAGGTATTTTCAGAGCCACCCATGGGAAGATGAATTAATTTGGGAATAATTAGATATCTTCAAATTTGGTATTCTCCACAGAAAAAAACTTTCTGAAGCTTAACGAAGATTTTTGCTGTACGTGGATAAAAAGCGTTATCCTCTTCCTGTCGGTTTAGCATAATAGGAAGTGCTACAAATATTGACGAAGATGTGAACAATGCAATGACAAATACACACATCTCGAAAACACAACTCTAGATGACCAGAGGTAGGAACGCAACTCCAGGTGGCATGGGGTTAAACACAACGTCAACAGTCAGGAACACTAGGTTTTACAGTAAGCTGAAGTTGACTGCTACGAGTAAAAAAAAAATCAAGTAAAAAAAAATATTTACCTACCAGCGTTGACAAAAGTTGCAGTAAATTTTTTTTTACTGCTAGGAGTAAAAAATGTTGGAAATTGGTCAACTTTGGTGATCGTTTTCATGATGAAGGAACATCCTGAGACACTAAATATTTCGCACAGATGTACCCATGAACATAATAAATCAACACGCAAAGGGGTACTATGGGGTATCGTGGGGTATCCAGTGTGACGCCGCTTGAAAACAGTGTTTTTTGCCGGTCTGTGCAGAGACGTTTTGTTTTGCTTTCCGACATTGCCGACAGGTGGCAGGAGCATCGCTGTGGTTAGTTTACTCTGACGAGTCAATTTATTTTTACCGAGTGTCGTGGATTTTGGGAGACGGCTGTGCGTAAAAACTTTGTTACTCGTAACCGTTCACCGAAATCTGGACAGGAGCTTGTTATTTATACGCATCGATATTTCATGGACATGAGAGGAGACGCTTGTTTGTCTTTGCACTGCATTACCTGTCAAATTCCAACGTCTCTACCTCTGATTTATGGCGTTCGTGCAGCACTGTATACAAGTATGTTCGTATCTGTGGCTTTGAGCGTGGCAAGACGGTAACTGTATTTTGGAAATGAATGTAACTATCATACCAATGGGGGTATGTTATGTTTTTGAATTAGCAAATGCTGTCGAGATAAATATATACACCAGTGTTGTCTTTTGTTTCTCTATTTTTTTGAAGATGCATGTGCTGCCGTTGCTGCGAGCGCTTACCCACGTGGGTCATGGACTGGTCGAAAAAGCAAATATCATATTATTGCTCTTCACCATGTTCACACGCGCCATGCATGTGATAACTATTATTAAGTGACAAAAGTATACATGATATATTATAATTATAGACTTGAAAGCACCATGAATATATCAAGGTTAACGTGGTTTGCTAAAAAGTGCACATATACATCGGGCAGTGATGGTTTGCCGTCCCTGCCTAATGTATTTGTGCACCTTTTTTTTTAAATCGTTGACGTGTGCAAGTAAACTATGCTTGACTCATCGCAGTAACTAATTTTAGTTGACGTGCAGACGTAAAAAAAGTTTTGCTCTGAAAGTTGTCTATTGCCATACAAGGGGGTAAAAGTAAAAAACGATCAGGTTTTAGATATACATACAATGTATAGGCCTACATCATCATGATAATGTACATTTATATATTTATCTAGCTGATACAACATGTACAATGAATACCGATATGCTGTGGGTCATGGACTGGTGGGAAAAGCAATGTTCATGTTGCTCTTTAATCATGTTAATTAACACGCCAGGGATAACTTAGCCACATAAAGTATATTATAAAAATATACTTAAAAGCACGATAAACGTATCAAGGTTACCATGGTTAATCGAAAAGTGCATATATACATCGGGCAGTGGTGGCTTACCGGCCCTGCCTGATGTATTTGTGCACCTTTTTTTAATTCGTTGACGTGTGCAAGTAAACTATGTTTGACTTATCGCAGTAACTAATTTTAGTTGACGTGCAGACGTAAAAAAAGTTTTGCTCTGATAGGTGTATATTGCCATACACGGGGTGTAATGCAAAAAGGTCAGGTTTTAGTAAAAAGAAGACAGGTTTTAGACACACATATACATGTAGGCCTACATCATCCCCCTCCCCCTCATCATCATCATCATCATCATCATGTACATGTATATATTTATGGACCTAATACCGATAGATATGATTATAATGAGGGCAATATAAAACACCCAATATGAATAACTGTTGGAATAGAATTAAAGTCCTTTCAAACAGTTGTAGCACAATCCACACTGGTATCAGTGACAGACACTGAAATACTATATCGTAGTTGTTTGTACTACATACATACTGTAAAACCAGAAATGTTTGCGAGGTATTTATTTCGCGAATAAAGAAAAATACCGCCAAATGTAAGCCTCGCCAAATATTTCTATGTCATCCACATCGGTGACATCAAGAAAAGACTCAGAATCAAGTAGCATCAGCAGCGTGTGAAATGGACATCAGCCCGAGGAGGGTAAAAATGTCATCTGGCCAGTAACTCACGAAATGTGCACGCCCGACAGGCTGGTATCGAATTTCAATGAAATAACTGGAATTATAATGACGAGATATTGAACATTTAATGAACCTTTAGATTACACAGCGAATTTTCTCTGTGTTGGATTGTTGTTCTGTAGTTAGTGATTCAACCAAATTTAGTAGATTTTAAACAGTACTAGCATTCGACATAACCCTTGCTTGGGAATCAAAGCAAACATAATCCTATTGTTTGTGGTAATTCTTTGCCTGGCTATTGGTCTGCAACTCAAATGTAGGCCTACCATTCCTAGCACTCCCTGTCCCGACAATGCGCGGCCCTGTACATGACTTGAATGCACATTACTATAATTGCACATAAATGTAACAAACTTTTTTACACACGGACCGTTGCATAGCCTCCTCATTCCAATGGACCCCCCCCCCCCCCTCCACTTCACGCACAGCATGTGTACAAACCACCCTCCCATTCACTCGATCTCCTCCACCCCTTCTGTCTATCCTGAATCACTCAGCCATGTGCAGAGATAGCTATATATAGACCGGTTTTAGGAAAATTCAGGTGATGTCACTGGTTGAGGGGGGTGGAGGAGGGAGATGTGCGGTGGAGATGGTTCGAGGGCATTTCGTATGCTCATATATGTGAAATTTTACAAGCAATACTAGCACTAATATACAATAACAATTATGATGGACGTTAAGTATTGTATGTCTGCGTTATCGGGGTGGGGGATGGGGGTCAGTGTGGAAGGGATGAGGAGATTAGACTCCAGCAAAAATGTACATCAAATACATGTACTAGTACCTTGTTTTTGACAATACAATTTAGTGTTTAGTATGTCATGTCTTGTGTTTTTAATCTGACATGATCTGAGGAGCACACATCCTGTATCATTATGATTTGTGGATTCAGAATAAAAGATGACATGGGTTACCAAGATAGCATCCGGGCTAGTAGCTGTCAAAAGCCATCAGATCAGTACATTGTAAAGCTCACTGTACATATACTTGTTGGTTTTAGTTATTCATATTATTGTTTTGAAGACAAATACTGTAATGTGGACATTAAACATTTCAATTTGTTTGGTTGATTGAAACACAAAAATAAGTCCCCGCCAAATTGGATTGTCTGAGAAAACGGCAAAATTTAGACATTTGTGGTTTTACACGTATTGCTCTATTATACGTGTACCCAATGTACATGTATTGAGGGAAGGTCAATGAACTCCAAGTACAAGACCATTTTGCATTTTAGGACATATTTTGACGTCTGACCTCTCCTGATGACTACAACGTGTATAATATAATGTGTATATATCAATATACTGGCGTAAACAGCCAGGATATACCCGTGTATGTGGCACTTTTGAATAACAAATTGCCTGATGTCAGCGATAGCCAAACGAACCACAAGTGATCCACAAACATTATAACCAAAAGTGCATGAAAAGTGCATGATGCATCATGTGATATTGACATGAATGGTGGCTGACACCCATGTCTGGTGTGCGTGTGGAATTTTTTTTTTGACAAAGTTCACGTGTTCAAGTAAAAATTATTTTACTCTGATTGTAATTGACGCACATGCGTAAAGAAATTTTTACTCAATAATTACTGTTGTACTACATGAGCGGTGAACTTGTGCACACGTGAGCAATGAGATTGCGTGTTTACTTTGTGTGTATCTTGGGTATGTTGCTAGAAGATATGGACGGGATTTAAATTGTTGAAGTACCATACCATCTTGGATTTATCCACAGGGATTAAGGTACCCCCCACCCTCTCGGCAATTACTGATAACTATCATAGAAAATATAAAGAACGTTTTATAACATGTAGGCCTATTCTATGTCGTTCCAAACGTCTACAGACACACTATCACAAACCACTGCTAAATAAAACAGCAAAATTATATGGGATTTCAGATAAATCGTGTATTCACACACGAAACATAACAAGTATACATGCTTCATCTTGTTTATTGATTGTGCTAGTGAGCAAGCACTGCTACGTGGTAGCCCATGCAGAAGATCAAATGTGTAATGTTTGAGCAATCCATGCCCTTCATGTTACCCACATATATATTATTCCAACAAATACATACTAGTAGTCAAGTTTGCGTGGAATGTGCACACATTATTACACAGGGAAGGCTTACCCCCTGCTGTTTGGTGTTTGTGTGTAGTTTATTATTTAAAAAAAAAAGAATTTACGTGTTCAAGTAAACAATGTTTGACTTGTCACAGTAACCATTTACTCCAATTTTTGTTTTCATACATCTGACAGAATTGTGCACAAGCAACATGAGCTTCATTATGAGGATGTATGCATCCATGGTATCATTGGTATGTTGCTGGAATATCGATGATGACGACCACAGAAAGTATAATGACACTTAAGTATATGATACAAGTAATCATGGTAATAAGCAAGCACTACCCCATGATAACCAATGGTAACCAATGCAACATTTGACGAAGACTCCCTGCCCCTCACGTGAGACCCACAAATAAGATCCCAACGGTTAACATGGTTACACGTAGTACCCGGATTTATCACATGGTAGGAACAAACATTGCATTTCTTGGAATGGAACACACGTTCAATTTAGTGGGCAATTATATTTCTTGTGATAATCAATTATAGGCCTAATGATGAGTTTATCAGTCGTACAAAATGATAATCATATATAAAAAGAACGAATAGTGTGTAAAATAAAATACATTTTCCTATCATAACCAGTTGCCATTCCGGATCTTAACTATAGGAAATCAGGTCGGAATGAAATTACCCACTAAATTGAACATGTAATCCCTTAGGATCACTAGATTGTATGAAAGCGGCACACGTACATGTACACATCGGTTGATGCTTGTTTTACTCATACATTTGGGCAAAACTGACTCGTGCCAGTAAGAATGATTTAACTTTAGCAGTACACTTCATCGGACAGATTATTTTTCAGTTTTTCACGTGCCACTGTAAAATCAATTACTGGCAACCTGTATCCAGTATAATGTGTGTACATGTATATATTGCTGAGAAATGCTTACAATTCAAGTCATGCTGTTCAACAGACACGAACTGGTGCATAAAAATTTAGTATGCCCAGCTTGTGTTGTGACTAGGTGCAGAATCCGACAGCTGAGAATACAATGAATATATGACATCATTAGCATTTATAGGGCCGCGATGAATAAAAATCATAACAATGGTAACAGGACATTGATTAGCAATATCATGAAGATAGAACACAAAAGTTGAATTACTACCTTCAGAATAAGATAAGGTAAGTATAGCCAGTATGATCTTTCCCTAAGATAACTTGTTGACGTGTGTAAGTAAACAATGTTTGACTTCTCACTGTAACAATGTTGTATCGACGTATAGACGAAGAAATTTCTTCACAAAAAGAGGTACGACTCCTGGATCATGTACACAAGATATGACACTATATGTACACGTACAGACGACATTATTGGACATAAAGAAACAGAAATAAGGGGCATGAAAAAGATAGGCATACATGTTGATTGTTGAGTTTGATACACGTACATGTAATTTCTCTAAGTAAAGAATGAAATATTTTTTTATCGCTCAAGTGCCGAGACAGTATTATCATGATAAGTGGAAAGATGGAAAAAAGTATGAGGTACCTTGCATCATATGTATCATGAGATCATGCACATCGGGATAGGTGGTACCGGTATACACAAGGTTTATTTACTTACAGCAGTAAATTAAATTACACTGCCACTAGTCAATAAATTGTGCCATACATATACATGTAACAAGTAACTAAGGTAAGGGGACTCATGGATATACAAACTCAGTTTTGTATCATCACACCCACACATAAACACATTTTAGATTTATCGTTGAGAGCAATCCGTGGAATATTCATACTTTACAGGCATCATTAGTTTTCAAAAATGATTTAAAGCTCGGTCTTCGAACCTTTTCAACGTAGACATATGTCAATAAGATGTTAAATACGTATAGTTCCAATATGTCAAGCACATCATACATGTCACAAAGCAATTTTGTTTTGTACGGCACACTTGATTGACAATCAATAGCCCAAAATCTAATTATACCAGGAATTAGCATCTTTGATAATTCACACCTTTTTTAAAAGGTCACAGACAGCAATTAGTTCCACGTGCTAATCACCCCTGACATTGACAAATATAAAAGATTTAAAAACAATAATTGAACATTGCCTGTGTAATTTATATTAGCATAACATCTATCATGCAAGTATACCTCGTAATTTACATTCAGACTCCGTCAGCTGAGAATACAATGAATATATAGCATCATTAGAATGTGTCGAGCCGAGATGAATACAAATCATAACAATGGTAACAGGACATTGATTAGCAATATCATGAAGATAGAACACAAAAGTTGAATTACTACCTTCAGAATAAGATAGGTAAGTATAGCCAGTATGATCTTTCCCTAAGATAACTTGTTGATGTGTGTAAGTAAAGAATGTTTGACTCTCACAGTAACAATGTTGTATCGACGTTTAGACGAAGAAATTTCTTCACAAAAAGAGGTACGACTCATGGATCATGTACACACGATATGACACTATATGCACACGTACAGACGACATTATTGGACATATGGAAACAGAAATAAGGGGCATGAAAATGATAGGCATACATGTTGATTGTTGAGTTTGATACACGTACATGTAAATTCTCTAAGTAAAGAATGAAATATTTTTTATTGCTCAAGTGCCGAGACAGTATTATCATGATAAATGGAAAGATGGAAAAAAAGTATGAGGTACCTTGCATCATATGTATCATGAGATCATGCACATCGGGATAGGTGGTACCGGTATACACAAGGTTTATTTACTTACAGCAGTAAATTAAATTACACTGCCACTAGTCAATAAATTGTGCCATACATATACATGTAACAAGTAACTAAGGTAAGAGGACTCATGGATATACAAACTCAGTTTTGTATCATCACACCCACACATAAACACATTTTAGATTTATCGTTGAGAGCAATCCGTGGAATATTCATACTTTACAGGCATCATTAGTTTTCAAAAATGATTTAAAGCTCGGTCTTCGAACCTTTTCAACGTAGACATATGTCAATAAGATGTTAAGTACGTATAGTTCCAATATGTCAAGAACATCATACATGTCACAAAGCAATTTTGTTTTGTACGGCACACTTGATTGACAATCAATAGCCCAAAATCTAATTATACCAGGAATTAGCATCTTTGATAATTCACACCTTTTTTAAAAGGTCACAGACAGCAATTAGTTCCACGTGCTAATCACCCCTGACATTGACAAATATAAAAGATTTAAGAACAATAATTGAACATTGCCTATGTATTTTATATTAGCATAACATCTATCATGCAAGTATACCTCGTAATTTACATTCAGACTCCGTCAGCTGAGAATACAATGAATATATAGCATCATTAGAATGTGTCGAGCCGAGATGAATACAAATCATAACAATGGTAACAGGACATTGATTAGCAATATCATGAAGATAGAACACAAAAGTTGAATTACTACCTTCAGAATAAGATAAGGTAAGTATAGCCAGTATGATCTTTCCCTAAGATAACTTGTTGACGTGTGTAAGTAAACAATGTTTGACTTCTCACTGTAACAATGTTGTATCGACGTATAGACGAAGAAATTTCTTCACAAAAAGAGGTACGACTCATGGATCATGTACACACGATATGACATAATATGACTAATTCCATCAGGTGTACAGTAGAAACAACTACATTTAACACACTGTCTGCCCCTGATGACGCCAGTGTTTTGGATAAACTATTTGGTCGGGCTTTGTTTCTATTGCAAAATGTTGTACTTTATGTTTGTTATTAACATCATCAAAATCTGAATATATTGGTGGTAATAGATTGATTCTTACAATGACACTATATGCACACGTACAGACGACATTATTGGACATATGGAAACAGAAATAAGGGGCATGAAAATGATAGGCATACATGTTGATTGTTGAGTTTGATACACGTACATGTAAATTCTCCAAGTAAAGAACAAATTTTTTTTTATTGCTCAGGTGCCAAGACAGTATTAGCATGATATGTGGAAAGATGAAAAAAAAGTATGAGGTACCTTGAATCATATGTATTATGAGATCATGCACATCGGGATAGGTGGTAGCGGTATACACAAGGTTTATTTACTTACAGCAGTAAATTAAATTAAACTGCCACTAGTCAATAAATTGTGCCATACATATACATCTAACTACTAACTATGGTAAGAGGACTCATGGCTATACAAACTCAGTTTTGTATCATCACACCCACACATACACACATTTCATATTATATCGTTGAGAGCAATCCGTGGAATATTCATACCTTACAGGCATCATTAGTTTTCAAAAATGATTTAAAGCTCGGTCTTCGAACCTTTTCAACGTAGACATATGTCAATAAGATGTTAAGTACGTATAGTTCCAATATGTCAAGCACATCATACATGTCAAAAAGCAATTTTGTTTTGTACGGCACACTTGATTGACAATCAATAGCCCAAAATCTAATTATACCAGGAATTAGCATCTTTGATAATTCACACCTTTTTTAATAGGTCACAGACAGCAATTAGTTCCACGTGCTAATCACCCCTGACATTGACAAATATAAAAGATTTAAAAACAATAATTGAACATTGCCTGTGTAATTTATATTAGCATAACATCTATCATGCAAGTATACCTCGTAATTTACATGAATATATAGCATCATTAGCATGTGTAGAGCCAAAACGAATACAAATCATGACAATGGTAACAGGACATTGATTACCAATATCATGAAGATAGAGCACAAAAGTTTAATTACTACCTTCAGAATAAGATCCACATTTGCTGTAAGTGTACACCATATATCATGGTTTGATGAATATGTACAGGAATCGTTCATTGTAATTGGTTATCATGGTAGTTATAACCTGTATAATCTTTCCCTAAGATAACTTGTTGACGTGTGTAAGTAAACAATGTTTGACTTCTCACAGTAACAATGTTGTATCGACGTATAGACGAAGAAATTTCTTCACAAAAAGAGGTATGACTCATGGATCATGCACACACGATATGACACTGTATGTACACCTATAGACGACATTATTGGACATATGGAAACAGAAATAAGGGGCATGAAAATGATAGGCATGCATGTTGATTGTTGAGTTTGATTTTTGACATTTACATTCACACATACATGTAAATTCTCCAAGTAAAGAATGATTTTTTTTATTGCTCATATGCCAAGACAGTATTAGCATGATTAGTGGAAAGATGAAAAAATGTATGAGGTACCTTGCGTCATATGTATCATGAGATCATGCATATCGGAAAGGTGGTACCGGTATACACAAGGTTTATTTACTTTCAGCAGTAAATTAAATTACACTGCCACTAGTCAATAAATTGTGCCATGCATATACATGTAACTAATAACCATGGTAAGAGGACTCATGTATATACAAACTCAGTTCTGTATCATCACACCCACACATATACACACACACACACCAACACACGCTGTAACTTGGAACAATCAGAGATTTTAAAATTTTATTTTGTTAACCACCAGTTGGGACCAATATGGAAAAAAAAACATAGTTTGACATGAAATAAAAATGGCAATATATCATGTACACTAGGTACATGTCACACAAATTGGTATACAACAAGCAGTCAACTGTTCAACACAGTTCAAATTTCAGTGATATTATATCGTTGAGAGCAAGCCGTGGAATATTCATACCTTACAGGCATCATTGGTTTTCAAAAATGATTTGAAGCTCGGTCTTCGAATCTTTTCAAAGTAGACATATGTCAATAAGATGCTAAGTACGTATAGTCCCAATATGTCAAGCACATCATATATTTCACAAAGCAAATAATTGAACATTGTCTATGTATTTTATAATAGCATAACATCTATCATGCAAGTATACCTCGTAATTTACATTAAAACTGATGTGCTTGACTTTTATTTACTTTCAGCAGTAAATTGAATCACACTGCCAATAGTAATGTGCGTTTATGGTGCATGGCATGGCATGAACTCTCATGTTATTCACCTACAGCAGTGAATTAAATTACACTGTCAACAGTCAATAATTCGTAATGTGTGTCTTATATCAATTTTCGCATGGACAAGCTCTGCACCAGTATTGGAGGTATTATGGTAGTGTAAGACCATCTACGAGAATTGTTCTCTGTGAGAGGGAAGTAGAGAGTTATTACAATACGAGTTCGAGTTACAATACGACTCGAGTTCATTTCATATTGTTATCAAACTAATCAATAGGCTTTAAGTTGATTTGCAAATATTGAGCAAGGAAAACACACACCATAGTCCTTTGTGGAACCAAGAAATGGGTTTCGTGTCTACTTATCCTTGATTTTTTTCGTGTTCATTCAGCCTCGAGTATTGGTTCTACTCTCCTTTGTCCCTGTGGCCGCACACGTAACCTCAAGTTCTGCTGTTGTGATGCTTGTAATTTATACTGGTGTGGTGGACCAAAGTCCTGTAGCCAACTGACACTAGAAATACAACCTTCAGCATGACTTAGTTGGAAAGTGAATTATTTAAATGTGCATTGCGTGCACAATATAGAATATATTGAGCAATGCCTTTAAGCTATTTTAAATAGCTTATATATAATATCTACTATCAACGTAGGTAATTTACAAAGAGATGGCATGATACTCAGACCTAGCCTTAATCTTGTAAGAAAACCAAAAAATAGTGTTTATTATACGTATATAGCTTGAAGAATACAAGTTCTAATGAGACACTATAAATAATTGCCAAATTGGTTTGAAATAGATTTTTTGATAGCGATACAGTAGATCTAGTAATTCCACTTGACATGTAGATCTAGGTGTGACCCATGGGCCATAAACATAATTGTGCTGTAACTTTCGGGGCACAATCAATCACTCTAAATCATTGAGTGTGGAGATTCATGCAGTACATCGTATTGCATGGAGCCTCGACTCGTATTGAAGAACCCCGAAACTAGCCACTAATATTAGTTCATTCATTTCCAATGAAAATCAACATTCATGGATTCAAATATGGAATTGCTGTACTATGACGTCCTTGGCCTTGTTTGTTTGTTACAAGTATGATAACGAAACTCATTCTGATAGATTATCTCGGATTTCATGCAGTAGCTCCCCCATCTTGTTCTTTCCTTCCCAGGTTGAGTGGCTGAGTCGTTTTCCACAACCCCAGAACTCGTCTCTGCTTGCTTCAGCTATGACTTTCTCCCCCGTCTGAATCAAGGCATCCCCCATGTGTTTGTTCTGTTTGAATTTCTGTTCTGTTTGAGTTTCTCTTGCTTTTTTCATACAAGGAACAGTTGCCACGACTCCGGGGCTTGGATTCGGTCACCAACTGCTTTCATGTCAACTGCATTGTTGCTGACCATGATTTTAGCAGCGCTCGCGTGGTCATTTGCAGCCAGAGCCTTCTGTTCCTGGTAATATCCCTCCACACATGTGTACGTCTTTCCGTCCAGGTGAATGTTGCAGGGGTAGAAATTGCTGAGTGGTGACAAGCGTCCCAGGAAGGCTATGGTTAAATCATCGGACTTGGAGTTGACATCGTTAATGTCGAATGGGATACAGTTGAGATCATGGCATGTGAACTTGTTTCCATCTATGTAGAGTATATCATCTTTCAGGCTTGCTTTCAGATTAAGTACCTTTGCTCTTTTGAAGACTGGAAAGAGGCTTTTCCTATTGTCTTGAACTTGCTGAGGGAACTAGGCGGTGATGAATCGGTGATTTGTAGTTTTTCAGGTGCTTACAGGCAGATAACACAGATGATACCTGCAAGTGATCGGCAAGGCATACGATGACATTCCTTGGTCGTTGTTGCTCATCGTCGCGCTTGGGTTGAGGTCTCAGTCTGTGTAGACTCTCTGTAGAGAAGTCTCTTTGGTTCAGTTTGAGAACGCTTTTGAAGAACTTGGATATTGTTGTTTTCAAAGAATGCGTTGTTTCTTGTTCATTTTCTGGTATACCGCTAATTTTAAATTGTTGCACATTTATAGTATTGTTACCAATAGAGACATGATTCATATGACTCACTCCAAGAGACTCACCTAATTCTAACAACCATTCCACAACCTTCATTTGCCCTCCCAATGCTGCTCTTCCTAGAGCCGGGCGTCCACCTCTCTCTATCTCGGCTTTCTTGGACACCAACATCTTTGCCACATCCAAGTGTCCTCGCTTACAGGCATTAGAGAGTGCAGTATAGCAGTACTGGTCCTCGGTATTGACATCAGCACCTTGGAAACATGGAGGGAGGGAGAGGTAGGGAATACAGATACATATTTCATCTCTACAATGGCTTACCAATCTTACCATTAATGTTTAAAAACTGACGTATGTGATAATTTGACCACATATTTTGTACATGGTTATTGATCTAATTTCCTGGTATGGTTACATTTGTCTGCACTATGACATTGTATGGTATGGTTGATGCACAAGCCGTATTTTTTTATCAACGTTTTTTTTTCAGAACATGACCTGACCCTATGGAAGAAATACAAAAAAAAAACAAAAAAACGCATGGTGAAATATTGAATATGCAGTGGAATGCAATCAACACACAACTTCGTCCAGTATAGGCACATCGTCAGTCATGAAGATTTTTCATTTTGGTTAATGTGACAACATATGAACTTCAAAGGGAACGAAAAGATGATATATTCCGAGAAAATATATTCTTTAACTTGTAATTGTACAGGTGCGCAGAAGGGACACCATCAGGAGATTAACATTGTTTCTGCTTTGAAAATATTTACCTAATTCCAGCAGCCACTTCACAGCTTCCTTGTGTCCTCCCCGGGCTGCTCTCCCTAGAGACGGGTGTCCTCCTTTCTCTTTCTCGGCTCCCTTGGCGACCAGCTCCTTTGCCACTTCCAGATGTCCTTGGTCACACGCTAAGGAGAGAGCTGTGCCACTGTCCTTATCCTCAGCATTGATGTCAGCATCTGGGGAACATGATGAATGGTAAGCATATGCTATGACATATACGACTACAATATACTCTTTAATGTATCCCCAATTAATGATCAATATTATTATCACCATTCATGACATGATTCACATGAATTCCAAATGACTCACCTAATCCCAACAACCATTCCACAATTTTTATGTGTCCTCCCCATGCTGCTGTCCCTAAAGCCGGATGTCCTCCTCTATCTATCTCAGCTCCCCGGGACACCAGCACCTTAGCCACATCCAGGTGTCCTTGCTCAGACGCTAGGGAGAATGCTGTGTAACCGTATTTGTCTTGGGCATTGACATCAGCACCTAGGGAACATTGGGATGACGATATCAAGCATATACTATCCCATGCATCAGCATAATATATTCATCCGTATCCCATAAGTGAACACTTTAATATAAGATATCATTGATGTAGCATGTCAAACGTGACATGTGAGGAAACCGAACATGACCCATGTCGAGCTTTTTATAGCCAAATCCCTATTATCACCCATGTCGCCTTTTATCACCCATGTCGCCTTAATTGGATGGTCACACAACAAAACGTACATACCAACAACAGCTTGTTTGTAACGCTGAAGATACGACGCGTTGTTTGCTGAGGCGTGTAAAAGTGATATCTATAATCATCAATTGGTACAATCCCATTGATAATTTTTATAGAATCTTGTCTCGGTTCATCATCCATGGCTATACATACCTCTGGTAATGAAGTTTCAAGAAGAAGTTTGGGTAGTCTTGCTGATTTTGTTACCTTTATGTTTACATTACAAATGAATGGGAGAGTGGCTCACTACAGTGTTTGGTTTGTTACCCACAGTCAATCCTTAACGTGATTTGACATTTCTCGTGATATTTGATTTTTCGGTCAAATTTTGGGGCTAATTCGTGAAATTCTACATATCTGAACTACTGCACTTTACACGGAAATTATCAGAAGATTATCACATGTCCATACATTTGTCATGACCCATTCCTACGATCGTTAAAGAACTAAATAAGCATTTTTCTCAAGCCTTTTACTCCATTTGAAAGCATGAAAAAGTATGTTCTTATGTTCCGAGGGCATGACCTTCACGGGAGAAAAATGCTCATTCCATTGAAACTACGTGACAAGTATGTGAAACGTCTGTAACGGTTCTAGGGGTAGATTGTTCTTCTGCAGTCTTTTTCGGGTCAACTGAGTGTTATAGAGTCGGTCGTTGAGTGGTTGTTGTTGGTTCTAGGGACAGCTCCCAGAATTCGGCTGCAGGGGCACTTCGGGAGACTCTGGTGCTCTGCCTGCAGGTCGTCTCAGTTGTCTCAGGAACTTCGGCTGCAGGGGGCGCTCCGGCTGCAGGCCGTCTCAGTTGTCTCTGGAACTTCGGCTGCAGGGGCGCTTTGGGAGACTCTGGTGCTCTGCCTGCAGGTCGTCTCAGTTGTCTCAGGAACTTCGGCTGCAGGGGCGCTTCGGGAAACTCCAGTGCTCTGGCTGCAGGCCGTCTCAGTTGTCTCTGGAACTTCGGCTGCAGGCGCGCTTCGAGAGATTCCGGTGCTCTTGCTGCAGGCCGTCTCGGTTGACTCAGGTGCGGTACTTCGGGAAGCTCCGATGCTCTGGCTGCAGGCCATCTCAGTGGTAGCGTGTTCGGGTCTGCAGCTGCAAGTATTCCCGAAATAGGGATTACCTATCATGTAGTTCGGTGTTCGGCTCCTCTCGACCTCTTTTTCTTCGGTTGTAATTTCGGTTGATAGCTTGGGTTCACAGCTAGCTCACATTGAACAACATGCCGAACTCTGTTTAGACTCGCGAATTTCATGTCTACACAGGTGAAATTTAACATTGGAGTAGCTTGCTAACTTATTCAATTTTCAAAATAGAAATTTGAAATTCGGTGAAAAAATTTTATGCCAAATTGAAACAAAGCAAACTTCAAATTGATCTGACCATCATAATAAAAGTTATGGCCAAAAATCTTATGAGGTCTGTGTTGAACTTTATTTTACTTAAACGGGGCCAATTTTTCATTTTGTAAATATTCAATTTAAAATTGGGACATTGTGAGATCTCCTTTTTTTTCACGAAGGTCATCTCCCCAACGAAATTTCTCAATACGATTGTACGCCGAAAGTTGGATCTACTGTCCGCATTTTATAAATTCTCAGAACGAATGACCCATGTACAGAGTCCCAGACATAGCCTACAAACGGTGATCCGCTTTTACTTCAATTTCATTTTTCAAGTAAACACAGCAGTCTCACAATGTTCACAAAAAATGCTTCGTAATATACCTTTACCAAATGTTTGCGAACTTTTTAGCATCTAAAAATAATCGATTTTCATATTTATGTTGACCCAAAGCATTCAACAAATGCACCTATCGGTTTCCGTAGGAAACGATTCTGGACCAAACCCCTGACCCAGATATGAATCGGATCACGTGATGTCAACAATTTGCACGTGAAAACCACGAAAACATATTTTGAGAACGGACACTTTACTCTTGGAAAATCATGCCAAGAAAAATTTGTGTTCGTGAAGTTCCAAGGAATATTTGCCTTGTTTAGTGTTGAAGTGATCCGCTATTACTGATGATCCGGAACTACTACACTGACTGTACATCTTGCGAAATAATATCACGATAGATGTGAAAATATAAAACATAACATACTTTAAAGATATAGATTGATTTCATCGCAATTATTCTGTACAAATGTACAGCCCATGACCACGCGTTTAGTTAATCCTATGGATTTGGAATAAAATATAACTCAATAATCATTGCATTTGATGCCCGCCACCACCCCCCCCCCCTCTTCCGCCCACGCAACATACATATCGCGAGAATGTAGTTTTTGTCATCATTTGTCAGAGATCCGTGCTTGAAGAGAGCAATCTCCATGCTGTCTTCGACATCTTCGTAGTTTGTCCTACACTTGTAATTTGTAATCAGTATACAAAAATCTAAAATACTAATTTGACTCGAGGTTTTATCTATTTCGACAGAAATATATCTATGCCTCTGAGAATCCCCAATGCTATAGTTGTACAAGTAACTTCAAAAATACGTACATTATTACATTATACATGGCATACTGCGCTAAGTGCGGCTTTAGGGAGGCTCATGCCTCACTAACATTTCACTAACTTTAATGGCTTTTAAAGTGTCACTTCGCCACAAAGTGAGAGGTGTGCAATCGAAAAGGGTGACTTAAGTTGAACTTTTCGTAAAGTGTGGCTAAAATACGACATGTGCAGTTGAGCCAAAGAGTGATATGTTTATGAGGCAAGCACTTTGGGGGCTTGCTGGGTTTGGAACCTCGGTCGCCACGAGCATTCTTGGTCAATCAGAGAAGGACTTGTTCTTCACTGTGTTCATCTCCTTTACTGTCAAATACCCATTGCTTAGAGTATTCTGCTCCTTGGGGCCAGATTAATGGATTGCTTCCACGTATCTTTTGAGTCCAATGATGTACTCAGTCAAGTCAGCCTCATCACTTTGAGCGAATATGAATCAAAATCATGACCTTGATGGGTCGTGGGTGTGTGGAGTGACTGGCAAGTATACCCATGGTCACTGGCAACAGCACTTGTACACTTTACGGTGTTGTGGTTGAGTAAGCCATCGTCACATAGGTGTACATGGGATAGTTTGCTTTTCGGATGGTCAGTGTTTGCAGCGAGGATGCCACAGCTGGCTAGCTTGGTGGTCGGAGGTTTGTGTAGATGGGCACATGCTGTCTTACTGTTCGAGTTCCTGTTCCGAAGCTTGATGGGGCCATTGCGGTTGCTGCCTTTGCTGGCAGCAATGCGAAGTTCTTGGTCGTCCTCATTCTAGTAATTCTAGAGGGTAATATTCCCAGCGACTGTTGTGACAGGAAGATATCGATAGTTGTCGAAGTTTCACTCCTATAGCTGTCGCTGGTGTCTGCATGACGGTTGTTGCCACAGGCATTGGGGCAGTAAAAGTTGACATGTTGTCTATCTTTCGCATCAACTGACTGATGAACCTATGGTCCGAAAATCTATTGAAATGGCATTTCGCTCGTCATCGTATAAACATGGATTTCTGCATAGCATTGTGCACCTTGTTATCCTATCAAGATGCGGCATTGTATATTAGTGTGGAAGTACTATATTAGAATAAATGTTTCTATGGCCCGACTGCACATGTCGTGCTTTAGAAAATTATGGCCCAACTGGACATGTCGTGCTTTAGCCACACTTTAAGAAAAGTTCAACTCAAGTCACACTTTTCTATTGCACACCTCTCACTTTTTGTCGAAGTGACACTTTAGAAGCCCTTAAGGAAGGACCAATTACATCATTGCACGTAACATACCAGTGACTGCAGTGAGGCACTTTTTCATTGATTTATAACGTGAGAGTAAAAGTAACAAAACCACCAAGACAATACAATCCCCTGACCCTAAACTTGGCTAACACACACACACACACACACACACACATACATGTTTATTCACCAAACTCACTACCTTGGACATTACGCAGGAAAGTGACTACCCCATCAAATACCGATCACAGACAAAAAAAGAAGTTATTTTTCACGTTGTTTTGTAATAATTGATTTGCTGATCTATCAGGATTCTCTATTTTTTAACTATGTGGCAGTATGAAATACCACCTTAAAATCACTACCCTTTGTTACACAGGAAAGTCACTACCTCTTGTTACACACTGCAAAGTCACTACCCCTTGTTACACACAGGAAAGTCACTACCACTTGTTACACACAGGAAAGTCACTACCTCTTGTTACACACAGGAAAGTCACTCCCTCTTGTTACACACTGCAAAGTCACTACCTCTTGTTACACACTGCAAAGTCACTACCCCTTGTTACACACAGGAAAGTCACTCCCTCTTGTTACACACTGCAAAGTCACTACCTCTTGTTACACACTGCAAAGTCACTACCCCTTGTTACACACAGGAAAGTCACTACCTCTTGTTACACACTGCAAAGTCACTACCCCTTGTTACACACAGGAAAGTCACTACCACTTGTTACACACAGGAAAGTCACTACCTCTTGTTACACACTGCAAAGTCACTACCTCTTGTTACACACTACAGAGTCACTACCCCTTGTTACACACTGCAAAGTCATACATGTTTATCCTACATAATCACTACATTAGAGATTTCACAGGAGAGTCACTACTTTAGGAATCAACAGTGTTAGAATGGAAAAAAATCATCGAATATAGCATTGAGAAGCATATATACGAGTGAAAACAACTTAATTTGATACAGATAGTTAAAATATAAGAGTGAGATTTCCTACAGGAAAGTGACTACTTCACTTACAGCAAAGTCACAATTCCCATATACACACGAAAGTCACAATTCCCATACACACACGAAAGTCACTACTTCCCATACACACACGAAAGTCACTACTTCCCATACACACACGAAAGTCACACTTCCCATACACACACGAAAGTCACACTTCCCATACACACACGAAAGTCACTACTTCCCATACACACACGAAAGTCACACTTCCCATACACACACGAAAGTCACATTTCCCATACACACACGAAAGTCACTACTTCCCATACACACACGAAAGTCACACTTCCCATACACACACGAAAGTCACACTTCCATACACACACGAAAATCACAATTCCCATACACACACCAAAGTCACAATTCCCTCACACACACGAAAGTCACTACTTCCCATACAAACACGAAAGTCACACTTCCCATACACACACGAAAGTCACACTTCCATACACACGAAAGTCACTACTTCCCATACACACACGAAAGTCATACTTCCCATACACACACGAAAGTCACTACTTCCCATACACAAACGAAATTCACTACTTCCCATACACACTCGAAAGTCACACTTCCCATACACACACGAAAGTCACACTTCCATACACACACGAAAGTCACAATTCTCGTACACAAACGAAAGTCACTACTGCATATACCTACATAGAATTCACGGTCCAAGTATCATATACTGCTCCTAGTGTGTGTCACTATATATATTTGTCAGTGTGTCAATGACCATATGTGTGTGTCACTATATATGGAGCGCTTCATCAACGTTACACACATTATCAAAGGACTTCACAATTTGGAATTTGGTCCTCTGAGAGTGGTCACTGCCAGGGTACGAGTCGTTCTCAGAGGGGTCTTTTACAGTAATTTACATCCCTTTATAGAATTTGTTGGGACGTCCATTTCGCGTGATATCCGAGTCACGGGCACTGACACCACATTTATGTCTCGGAGTGTCGATACGAATTGGGGAACCATTTTATCCCACCAATTCCTCTTCCCCTTACATTATCGGGCTTGGAGCCATATAAACCACTCTCATGGACTCCACCTTATAGGATCGTCCTTACGATCCGTTATCAGTAATGGTACAATTAAGAGTATTTCAACCGTTGATTTCCGTGGTGATACTCATTGTCTATCTAATAATCCACCAAATGCCTTATAACGTGGCGGATCATCGTTAATATTAAGTAAAATTATCACGTTGGTTCGATGTACATATATATCTACAGTATCAAGCCAGACCAATCATGTATATCTCAACTATCCCCTGATAATGATTTCCCTCAAAAAAATATATATATATATATCAAACTACGTGTAGTGGTGCATATTCGGTTTGCATATATACATATAGGTATATCAGTTTTTGGTCAATTCAATAAAAATTGTTAAATTCTTCACAGCTTTCCCGGTTATATTACATTGTATTTCGAATTGGAGATGCACGTTTCATAATTTAGGATCAAGTTTCGTGTACCGCATTAATATAATGCTCTTCTAACCATATATCTGGTTTGCAAGGCGCTTCACATTCGGTTCAATCGAGTTGCCATTTCAACACCTTAGAGAGCAAACAATAGTTAAACTCCCACAATAAAAGCGCTCTACTATCATTTTAATGACAGTGAGATACGGAATTTTATTACAATGAATTTCAAATTGTGATTTGTTCAAATCCATTTAGTCCAGTTAACTCTAATTGACACTAGCTATTTTTTTTAAATTCTATAATGCTGAAACATTGTTGTGAAATTTGTTTCCCTCGGCTGCGTCAGGTAAACGATTGTCGAAGTTGATCAACATCTGGAGTATATAACAGACAAGTTTCTAAATAGTTAAATACGTACCTCCCTAATTAAACACGTTCGCTACCACGCGAAGTAATGATTAGTCGGAGATACGCTGCCTGTAAGGGCATTCCAAATGGAGAAAACTGTTTGTGTCTGGGCGTTTATAAATCCAAAGCAATTCGACGAACGAATGTTTCGGAGTACTTAACTCAATATTTAGCTTTCTGTGAGTCTGATTTTTAAAAAAAAACTTCCTTGAAAATGCATTGTGGATGTTCAAATTGCTGTATTGTATAGTATTATCATTTTTAATGCAGGGCAGTGGTGTGTCTGTGTGCATATATTTGCGCTTTCATTTCTCTTTTTTTTTCACTCAGGGTCATCACCTCGATGAAACTTAGGATTTTTCTAATGTCCTGTTCTATCATGTGTCAAATTATTTTATGTTCTTAGTACCAAATTACTTACATACTTATTCGTAAATAGCCCCCTTTAATGCTTGCCGGAGCTCTTCTTTATGGCAGGTCAGGGCACCTACATTCATACTGATAAATAGTTTTAAATTGACGTGTTTTATATATTTGTTTTCACTACATAAATGCAATTCTAAAAGCACCACTAGAATCAACAAACTTTCAAATTGATGATGGCCTTATCTTTGATATGCAGGCACCCAGGCGCTAGGTAACAGAGGAGACAACACCCAGTTGCCCTGTCCGCGTTAATTTCCGTATTTACAAAGGTTTAATTTTCTTCAGCTGATAGGGACTTCGGTAAAATACACGCTTTGTAATTGGCTTTGATCAGGGTACACTGACTTTAATCAGGATCGATAAGGTGTGCTTGTTTCGTAAACAAACACGATTATCCATATGTTCCGTTTCAGAGAGAAACTGCGCATATCCAGTAATACATTAGTCGGCATAAAACAACAGTTCAGCTTGTTTAAAATGCTTTGGTCCTCTCTGGAAAAGACCAGTACATGTCGGGAAGTCGTTGAACGCGCTCTCATGCACCAACCAAATTAATGAATGAACTATTGGAATTAGGAAAATGGAAGCACTCAGTATCTTTAGCACTTCAATAGTGTGCGTATTCGTCATATCGTATTGCGACGTTTCGCATGCTTTTGTAGTTGGAAACTTTGTCATGGAAAGCCAAGGATGGGCTATGGAGTATTTTCGCACCCCCAACATCCCCGGGCCACACATCTTCGCCGGATACTTCGACAAGAAACAATTAGATGGTGAGTTGGCCTCCTTCAGCTGCGGCGATCAGAAATATGGCCTTACGTCCGATGTCCGTCGTGTGCCGGCTCCGCGTTCAGTTCACGACCTCGAAAGAATGAACGAAGAGGACGAATTGTTTCCAGTGGAACAATTCACGGCAGGTAAATCCAGGACATACGCCGGCATTTGGTCAGAAAAATGTTTCGTCGGGAGATGGTTGCCTGCCACCACATCTTCTCATTCCTTCACGCCACATTTCGAACAGATTCTATCAGTTTGGATGCTAAAGCATATGGAAGATCTAGGGGACAATGTGCTGGTGGCATATGCAACGAAGAAACCATGTGACTACGGGGAAAGGGTGGATCGTTCTGTCAGAAACTGCTTCGAAATGTTGAGGAATGCCGTTCACGGGAAAAACAAACTGAAAAAAGACCTGTCAAAGTCATTTCTATACATCATAACAATCGACAATGTCTTCTACAAACTAAATTGGGACAGTGGAACAACAGAGCAGATCTACGGACAGAGGCCAGTAAGTTCGGTATTTGCGAGTTTGATGTTGCCTTTCACGGACGTAGCCTATGGAGTATGTGAAGGAAGAGGACGTCAGACACGGCATGCCGGAAACACATCACAGGTAACTCTCAACAAAAAATCCTACAAGTGTCAGCAGACAAATACCACAACAGTCGCAGCTCTGAAGTTTAACACCACGTCATCTGCACCGTTAATTGTGTACGACCGAGGGACAGTGTACCACAACTTTGAGGGAAAATCAGAAATCATGCAGCCGTTTTCATCAGATCGTTTGGAAAATATTCTGAAGGACTCTTGGAGACAACTTCACGATTTGGACAATGACAAACCGATGAAAAACGTGCCATCCTTTGAACCTGACGCAGCACTGCGGGAATTGGTCAGAAACAAACCTCTGCCAAATATCGGCTATCTGTTTGTTGGATACATGGCCGAAGAAGGTAATCCCGTGAGTACGTTGGGCATCGATCCCGGATTTAGAAGTCTACCTGTGTTCAATGCACGTTACCATAAAAGAAAAACTACAGGCGATATGGCATACACAATACCAGACGGGACATACGCATTGACGTCATCCTCCTGCCAGAAACAGATGACAACCAAAACTTTCTCGGACAGTGCAGCTTACAAAACTGAAATGAAGGCCCACGCCGGAGTCAGAGGTGGATACATGAGCTTCGTCTCCTTCCAGGCAAACGCAGATGTCGCAAAAAAGTTGAACAGTATAAACGGCAGCAGCATGGCATTGGTTCACTGTGTTGCATTTTGTCAGAGATACGTTGTTTCTCTGGACACATATGATCCTCCGATCCCTTCAAGGTCATTCCTGACGGCAATCAGGAGAACCAAACTTACTAAAAGTTCAAGTGTTATATCTTTCATCAAAATGTACGGAACTCATTATATAAAAGAGCTAACTATGGGGTCGAAAACAGGGGTCGAGATACTGGTGAACAAAGACGTATACAGTAAAGAGAAAGCTAGCGGGTTCGACATCGAAGGCACACTATCGGTTAGTTTTCTGGGAAATGCTGCAGCAGGGTACAGTCAAGCTGACAGCGATATAAAACGACTAAATGCCATCACAGAGGAAAAGTTCTTGTTCTCTATTGGCACGTCCTTGCCGAAAGACTCCAAAGAATGGCAAACTAGTGGCCCAGACTTGATTGGTCCAATAAAATACAAGCTGGAAAGATTAGATAACTTTCCAGGACTAACTCAAGTATCATCTACAAAACTAAGACAAATTGTCCAGAAATATAAGGCGCTCAACAAGGTGCCTCTGCTTTTTGAGCCAGTAGGTGGCGGTCAGGGCGTGTTGAGAATGACTCAGAAACCACTGGTTCAGTGAAGCATTGGTGGCTATCATGATGGCTAACTTATCAATACCATTATACATGTAGTTTGACAAAAGATGGTTGCCTTATAGTAAAAGTTCCTACATGTTCAGACATATTTTGGAGAAGTCGCGAGGCGAGTGACGTTGTATCTTGCAAAAGCCAAAAATCAGAATCTGGTGAAATTGTGGTACTAGTGTATTAATTTCATCAATAGAACTGATTAATAAGCACAAACTATCCTCAACAAATCAGCCCTACGGTTTTACTGTCATAAATTAAGTATTATCAATATCATATTGAAATCAATCGTTTGTCAATGGCGCAAATACTTCCGGTATTCCGAAGAAAGCCATTCATGTTTCAATCATTACTTTTTTATCGTTATATCAAGTTACTAGTGAGCCTACAAACCAAACATTGATGATACAAATATACCTCTTGAAGATCACTCAATAATAACATTTCAGTGTTATTTTTATGAATGAAATATTCATTGTTAGCAAACTTATCAGAAAGCGATTACCATTCAATTAGTGAATTGCATTAACATCATCTAATTCATATTGAATGCATTAATTTGTCAATGGCACATTTACTTCTGGTATTCCGAGGTACGCCATTTTCATTTGAATCATTACTCATTCATATAGAAACGCTCTCCTATAATAGGAGAGCGTATACATGCAATGTATTAGATGTAGGTTTATAAGTGCAATAAACTATCGGGAGTGTAACATCTGTTATCCCGGGGAGGGTGGGAGTGGACGTTATAGACCTTATATAATATACTGCAAAGTGCTACGACATAATTTATTGTCTGCAACGTTCCCAAAATGGCGTCCTTGCCGATGGATGGCATTGAATTGGATGTAAGTGATGTTGACTTTCACTTGTTGGCCTTGAGGTCAGATTATTTTCGAGCTCTCAGGCGATACGACCTGGAATCACCTGAGGATATCCCCGAGCTCATCCAGGTCCCCTGTTGGATGAATGACATAGATAGCCAGAAAAAAATTGTGTTTCATTTTCAACAGGCATTGTATATAATAGGAGAGCGTATAGATTTAGTTGATGATCTAAGCTTGGATTTTTCTATTTTATTACACATAGCCGAGTTTCTCTGTTGTGATTATTTGTATTATTTTATTGTATTCAACGTCAAAGAAACCAGTAATATAAATCCAGTAGATCTTTTCGTTTCTCTTTTAACAACAGGAACGTTTTCTAATAATCACCCCCTTGTTCTCTATATGTTGAAGTATTTTCAAATAAATTTCTTACTATCCTCATCAAAAGTGTGGCAATGTTTAACGCCAATTCATAATCGTAGGACCAAGAAGAAATATGTTTTGTCTCCCTTGAAAAAAATAATTCGTGATTTCACTCGATGTGGTAATCAATTTTGGGAAAAGGCAACACGTAACGGAAATGTGTGTATATGCATACTATGCACGGAAAAACTGACTATTACTGAAAGTTTTCATGGTTATCAAGCCACGATACGATTCCTTCCATGTTGTCTCCCAAACCTGGTCCATATAAAATGTTTTGACAATTTTATCGCTACACCAGCACGTTTCCGCTATCATTCTTGTCCGAATTGTCATCAAATCTGGAATTTGGATTTCATTGGTAAATTCATGGCGAATGCATATTATGGTACGTTTCAAAAAAGACTGTTCGAAAATTGGACTTGATTGTCTTGTGCTATTTTATTATCATACCTTGTGATTTTTGGTGGTGTTCGTAGTTCGATACAGTCACGCGTTCATGTGATCAAATAATAGCTTATGACAACTTGCACTGAAGAAATGGTATATTAATGTCTTAATGACCAGTATGTTTAGAAATTTATTCAGTCCAGTGTTTGTACTTCGTTACTTATTCATTCATGGGTTTATTGATTACTTATTACCATGGTGAGAGCAAAAATGAACTTAATTATTTTGTGCATTAGTTTATATAAGTTCTTAAATTTATATGTATTTCATGGTTTCATCGTCACGAAGTTCAAAATTTGTTGCATGGAATACAAAGCATATTACATATTATAGGGCTGCATTATCGAAAAGAATGTGAATCTGCCAACTGAAGGTACATTATCTTGCATTGTGTTTACATGTGGAATGTTGTGTTATATGTGGAATATTGTTATCATGTATCTGATGTAGCAGTGTGAAAATAAAATATCAGTATATATATATTCTTGTTATTCAAGTGTAATTTCCCAATCATCTGGATTGATCAGATTTGAACCGACTATTATACCCTAATCACCCTAATAATACAAAAAAAAATACTCACAATGCATGAACGCGAAGTGGGTGTGGCATATATTATCTACGTGTGTATAATGATAGCAACATCTTTGGAGAAGACGACATTTGAAGGTGCCGTGATGAATGTACTGGGTAAGAGCCGACCCTGAATAAAGTATATATGTGTAGCAAAGTCGCTACATAGGGCATTTCGGGTAGATGTTGTAGAGGATTTTAACATAAACGAGAGGGCAGGAAGACGCATGGACAGGTCGGGTAGATGTCGTAGAGGGCTTCAACATGAAGGAGAGGGCAGGGACACGCAGGAACAGGTCGGGTAGATGTCGTAGAGGGCTTCAACATGAACGAGAGGGCAGGAACACGCAGGGACAGGTCTGGTAGATGTTGTAGAGGGCTTCAACATGAAGGAGAGGGCAGGGACACGCAGGAACAGGTCGGGTAGATGTCGTAGAGGGCTTCAACATGAACGAGAGGGCAGGGACACGCAGGAACAGGTCGGGTAGATGTCGTAGAGGGCTTCAACATGAACGAGAGGGCAGGAACACGCAGGGACAGGTCTGGTAGATGTTGTAGAGGGCTTCAACATGAACGAGAGGGCAGGAACACGCAGGGACAGGTCTGGTAGATGTTGTAGAGGGCTTCAACATGAACGAGAGGACAGGAACACGCAGGGACTGGTCGAGTAGATGTTGTAGAGGGCTTCAACATGAACGAGAGGGCAGGAACACGCAGGGACAGGTCTGGTAGATGTTGTAGAGGGCTTCAACATGAACGAGAGGGCAGGAACACGCAGGGACAGGTCTGGTAGATGTTGTAGAGGGCTTCAACATGAACGAGAGGACAGGAACACGCAGGGACTGGTCGAGTAGATGTTGTAGAGGGCTTCAACATGAACGAGAGGGCAGGAACACGCAGGGACAGGTCTGGTAGATGTTGTAGAGGGCTCCAACATGAACGAGAGGGCAGGAACACGCAGGGACAGGTCTGGTAGATGTTGTAGAGGGCTTCAACATGAACGAGAGGGCAGGAACACGCAGGGACAGGTCGGGTAGATGTTGTAGAGGGTTTCAACATGAACGAGAGGGCAGGAACACGCAGGGATAGGTCGGGTAGATGTTGTAGAGGGCTTCAACATGAACGAGAGGGCAGGAACACGCAGGGAAGGTCTGGTAGATGTTGTAGAGGGCTTCAACATGAACGAGAGTTCAGGAACACGCAGGGACAGGTCTGGTAGATGTTGTAGAGGGCTTCAACAAGAACGTGAGGGCAGGAACACACAGGGAGAGGTCTGGTAGATGTTGTAGAGGGCTTCAACATAAGCGAGAGGGCAGGAAGACGCAGAGACAGGTCGGGTAGATGTTGTAGAGGGCTTCAACATAAACGAGAGGGCAGGAAGACGCAGGGACTGGTCGGGTAGCTGTTGTACAGGGCTTCAACATAAACGAGAGGACAGGAACACGCAGGGAATGGTCGGGTAGATGTTGTAGAGGGCTTCAACATGAACGAGAGGACAGGAACACGCAGGGACTGGTCGAGTAGATGTTGTAGAGGGCTTCAACATGAACGAGAGGGCAGGAACACGCAGGGACTGGTCGAGTAGATGTTGTAGAGGGCTTCAACATGAACGAGAGGGCAGAAACACGCAGGGACAGGTCGGGTAGATTTTGGCTTCAACATGAACGAGAGGCCAGAAACCACACTGCAAAGTAACTACCTCTGGCTGGTTACACACAGGAAAGTCACCTCTTGTACACACTGCAAAGTCACTACCTTGTGTAACACACTAGTCACTACCTCTTGTTACACACTGCAAAGTCACTACCTTGTGTAACACACTACAGTCACTAACTCCAGCTGGTTACACACGGGAAAGCTACCTCTTGTTACACACAACTCTAGTTTGTTACGCACCTGCAGAGTCAATATCTTGTATTTAACATTTAAAATTTATAGGCAAATGTTCATATGCTTAGAATTAGCAGGTGCTTAGGAAAATGTTTGGGTTCATATTGTGTGTGCTCAGCTTTGTTGTTCATGTAACTAAAAATTAGGCCAAGGGCCAAAGATAGGTTACCGGACAATGTTTAATATTTAAGGTGTTAGCCAGGTCACTGGTTGAATTCAAGGTCAAGAGAATATTCAGCATATATAACATTAACCATATATCATGTCCACAGTTGATTGCTAAGCAGTAAGTTCAATAATCAGAGAGATATTAGCAATTTTATGCTGTAGCCTTGAAAATGAAGGGGCAAAGGTCAAATTCAAGGTCATCAAAATATTCAGTGTATATCATTTTCTATATCATGTATATCATGTCCACAATTGATTCCCAAGCCATACAGTCAATAGAGGAGCAAGATATGAGCCAGTTTGTCCTTGGACCTTGGAAATGAGGTCAGAGGTCAAATTCAAGGTCACGAGAATATTCAGCATATATCATTTCCTATATGTCCACAATTGATTCCTAAGCTGTAAAATAGATAATAAGTGAGATATTAGCCATTTTGTCCTGTGACCTTGAAAATGAGGTCAAAGGTCAAATTTAAGGTCATGACAATAATCTGCATATATCATTTCCTATATGTTCATAATTGATTGC
The DNA here is from genome assembly GCA_949152475.1 of Terebella lapidaria. NCBI lineage: Eukaryota > Metazoa > Annelida > Polychaeta > Terebellida > Terebellidae > Terebella > Terebella lapidaria. The sequence continues at coordinate 8,791,490 of OX424559.1, read as the reverse complement.
TAAGCTGTAAAGTCGATAACAAGCGAGATATTAGCCATTTTGTCCTGTGACCTTGAAAATGAGGTCGAAGGTCAAATTCAAGGTCATCAGAATATTCAGCATATATCATTTCCTATATGTCCACAATTGATTCCTAAGCTGTAGAGTCGATAATAAGCAAGATATAAGCCATTTTGTGCTCTGACCTTGAAACTGAGGTCAGAGGTCAAATTCAAGGTCACGAGAATATTCAGAATATATCATTTCCTATATGTCCACAATTGATTCCTAAGCTGTAGAGTCGATACTAAGCGAGATATAAGCCATTTTGTGCTCTGACCTTGAAAGTGAGGTCAGAGGTCAAATTCAAGGTCACAAAAATATTCAGCATATATAATTTCCTATAGGTCCACAATTGATTCCTAGTCTCTAATTTCAATATCAAGTGAGATATTAGGCAAAATGTGTCCCATTATAAAGCATAGGAGAATTTAACATGGGAAAGTCCCATTTGAGCCGAGTTTGGGCCAGAATGGCCCACTTCGAGCGATTCAAGCGCAACGAAATTTATAGACATCATAGGAGTACATACGAGGAGTGTTATTTATCAAAAAGAAAAAAAGTTACTGAACAGATTTTGAGAAAATGGTCGCCAAAGTCCAAAATCAGGCATTTTTCGTCGAAAACGGCCGCCATTTTGAAAAAAATTAGGCCAAGGGCCAAAGATAGGTTACCGGACAATGTTTAATATTTTAGATGTTAGCCAGGTCACTGGTTGAATTCAAGGTCAAGAGAATATTCAGCATATATAACATTAAGCATATATCATGTCGACAGTTGATTGCTAAGCTGTAAATTCAATAATCAGCGAGATATTAGCAATTTTGTGCTGTGGCCTTGAAAATGAAGGGGCAAAGGTCAAATTCAAGGTCATCAAAATATTCAGTGTATATCATTTTCTATATCATGTCCACAATTGATTCCCAAGCCATACAGTCAATAGAGGAGCAGATATGAGCCAGTTTGTCCTTGGACCTTGAGAATGAGGTCAGAGGTCAAATTCAAGGTCCGAGAATATTCAGCATATATCATTTCCTACATGTCCACAATTGATTCCTAAGCTGTAAAATCGATAATAAGTGAGATATTAGCCATTTTGTCCTGTGACCTTCAAAATGAGGTGAAAGGTCAAATTCAAGGTCATGACAATAATCTGCATATATCATTTCCTATATGTTGATAACTGATTCCTAAGCTGTGAAGTCGATAACAAGCGAGATATTAGTCATTTTGTCCTATGACCTTGATAATGGGGTCAAAGGTCAAATTCAAAGTCATCAGAATATTCAGCATTTATCATTTCCTATATGTCCACAATTGATTCCTAAGCTGTAAAGTCGATAATAAGCGAGATATAAGCCATTTTGTGCTCTGACCTTGAAAGTGAGGTCAGAGGTCAAATTCAAGGTCACGAGAATATTCAGCATATATCATTTCCTACATGTCCACAATTGATTCCTAGTCTCTAATCTCAATATTAAGTGAGATATTAGGCATAATGTGTCCCATTATAAAGCATAGGAGAAATTAACATGGGAAAGTCCCATTTGGGCCAAAATGGTCCACTTCGAGCGATTCAAGCGCAACGAAATTTATAGTCATCATAGGAGTACATATCAGGAGTGTTATGTATCAAAAAGAAAAAAAGTTACTGAACAGATTTTGAGAAAATGGCCACCAAAGTCCAACATCAGGCATTTTTCGTCGAAAACGGCCGCCATTTTGAAAAAAATGCGAAAATCAAAAAACTAAAAAATACCTCCTTCTTGAATTATTTTTAAGTATTTTTGTGCAAAATTTCAGAAGAGTTCGCCTGTAAACAAAAAAGATAAAAATGTGGACGACGACGACGACGGACGACGGACGCAACGCCATGCCAATAGGTTATCGGACCATAGGTCCGGTAACCTAAAAATGCGAAAATAAAAAAACTAAAAAATACCTCCTTCTTGAATTATTTTTAAGTATTTTTGTGCAAAATTTCAGAAAAATTCGCCTGTAAACAAAAAAGATAAAAATGTGGACGACGACGACGACAACGGACGACGGACGCAACGCCATGCCAATAGGTTATCGGACCATAGGTCCGGTAACCTAAAAAATGTATGCCCATTCTTTAATGTGTAAGTATCAAATCGAATAAAAGAAAGAAATACCAACACAGGAATTTATTCAGTTTGCCTCATGTACTTCTTATCATATTGTAATGCTACAGAAATGCAAAAACAAAATGATATCAACATGCAATGTTTTAAATACAACACAATCCGTGCAACTGCAATGTTCAAAATAAAATACCACAACAAAGCCACTGCTTTTTTTGTTCATATCCACAGCATACTTATCTAATAGTAAGGAATTTACACAACACAACTGTTGAAACTTGTCATTGGATTTAGGCAGTAGTATACAGTTCACCCATGCTGGAAAATGTAAGCTGATAAGACAGAGCAACAAGGCATATAGTTTTACATCCAGTATCTCCCTTTGTATGAATCCAAATACAACCACCTCAATTATACTATGTGGCTTGTTTGTAACAGTATTGATGTATTAAACGATGTTGTAAGAGGATACACTCAACAAAACAAAGCTGTTGACATGAAAAATCTAACAATATGACATATTAAAAAATCTTGCGTTGAATCACAACTCAATAAAAACATTTGTCACCTTTTACAGTCAAAAAACCATGAAACAGACGTAGTACCGGTAATAAAAAGAACATGTAGTTACATTCTAAATGGCAGCAAAGGGAATTGTCACAAACAGATATAGATCTATGCAAGTTTCTTGTCATAATGCTAATAATGATTCATGACCAGAATGACAATGTCAGTTACCATCTAGCACTTTGCGAGGCGATTCACCTTTGATGTGATAATGTTCTTGACATGATATTTCACAGCTCTCCAGTCGCGAGCTGCTAGCCTCCTATCTCGGAGCGCCTGCTCGCAGTGACGTTTTCCTGGACACCGCTGCTCTATGATGAAGGTCGCCAGGTGTTGACGAACGGCTTCTGTTTCATCCTTGGACCAGTGCTTTCTGTTCTTTTGTTCTGTGATAACAAGGACAGATCAAATGTGGATAATAGCAATAATAAAGATAAAAATTAGCCCAAGGGCTAAGAAAGGTTACCGGACAATACATATTTTAGATATTAGTAGTTTGTCCCGTGACCTTGAAAATAAGGTCATTGGTCAATTCGAGGACACAATAATATTCGGCATATGTCATTTCTAGTATGTCCACAACTGATTTTCAAGCTGTGAAGTCAATAATAAGCGAAATATTAGCCATCATGTCCTGAGACCTTGAAAATCAGGTCAAAGGTTGAATTCAAGGTCATAGCAAATTTCAGCTTATATCATTTCCTATACGTTCATAATTGATTTATAAGCTCTGAAGTCGATAATAAGCGTGCTAATAGCCATTTTGTCCTGTGACCTTGGTGATTAGGTCAAAGGTGGAGTTCAGGGTCATGACATTTTCTATATGTCCACAATTGATTGCTGAGCTGTAAAGTCGATAAAAAGCGAGATATTAGCCATTTCGTTCTCTGACCTTGAAAATGAGGTCAAAGGTCAAATTCAAGGTCATAGCAATATTTTCCTATATGTTCATAATTGATTCCTAAGCTGTAAAATTGATAATAAGCGAGATATTAGCAATTTTGTCCTGCGACATGGAAAATGAGGTCAAAGGTCAAGTTCAAGGTCATGACAATGTTCAGAATATATCATTTTCTATATGTTCACAATTGATTGCTAAGCTGTAAAGTCGATAATAAGTGTGATATTAGCCATTTTGTGCTCTGACCTTGAAACTGAGGTCGGAGGTCAAATTTGAGGTCACGAGAATATTCAGCATATATCATTTCCTATATGTCCACAATTGATCCATAAGCTGTAAAATCGATAATAAGTGAGATATTAGCCATTTTGTCCTGTGACCTTGAAAATGAGATCAAAGGTCAAATTCAAGGTTATCAGAATATTCAGCATATATCATTTCCTATATGTCCACAATTGATTCCTAAGCTGTTAAGTCGATAATGAACGAGATATTAGCCATTTTGTGCTCTGACCTTGAAACCGAGGTCAGAGGTCAACTTCAAGGTCACAAGAATATTCGGCATATATCATTTCCTATATGTCCACAATTGATTCCTAGTCTCTAATCTCAATATTAAGTGAGATATCAGGCTTAATGTGTCCCATTATAAAGCATAGGAGAATTTAACATGGGACAGTCCCATTTGGGCCGAGTTTGGGCCCAAATGGCCAACTTCGAGCGATTCAAGCACAACGAAATTTATACACGTCACAGGGGTACATATGAGAAGTGTTATGCATCAATAAGAAGAAAAGTTACTGAACAGATTTTGAGAAAATGACCATCAAAGTCCAAAATGGGCCATTTTTAGATGAAAACGGCCGCTCTGACCTTGATACCGAGGTCAGAGGTCAAATTCAAGGTCACGAGAATATTCAGCATATATCATTTCCTATATGTCTACAATTGATTCTTAGTCTCTAATTTCAATTTTAAGTGAGATATTAGGCTTAATGTGTCCCATTATAAAGCATAGGAGAATTTAACATGGGAAAGTCCCATTTGGGCCGAGTTTGGGCCCAAAATGGCCCACTTCGAGCGATTCAAGGGCAATGAAATTTATACATGTCATAGGGGTACATAGGAGGAGTGTCATGCATCAATAAGAAAAAAAGTTACTGAACAGATTTTGAGAAAACGACCATCAAAGTCCCAATTGGCCATTTTTCGACGAAAACGGCCGCCATTTTGAAAAAAATGCGAAAATCAAAAAACTAAAAAAAACCTTTCCTGGAAATATTTTTTAGGTATTTTTGTGCAAAATTTCAGAAATATTCGCCTGTAAACTTTAATTATAAAAATGTGGACGGACGGACGACGGACAACGGACGCAACGCCACGGCAATAGGTTATCGGACCAAAGGTCCGGTAACCTAAAAACAAAAAAGTCCAAAATTGGCCATCTTTCGACTAAAATCGCCGCTCTGACCTTGAAACCGAGGTCAGAGGTCAAATTCAATGTCACAGGAATATTTAGCATATATCATTTCCTTTATGTCCACAATTGTTTCCTAGTCTCTAATCTCAATATTAAGTGAGATATTAGGCTTAATGTGTCCCATTATAAAGCATAGGAGAATTTATAATGGGAGTCCCATTTGGGCCCAAAATGGCCCACTTCGAGCGATTCAAGGGCAACGAAACTTATACACATTGTAGGGGTACATATGAAGAGTGTTATGCATCAGTAAGAAAAAAAGTTATTGACAGTTTTGAGAGAATGGCCGCCAAAGTCCAAAATCAGGCATTTTTCGTCAAAAATGGTTGCCATTTTGAAAAAAGTGAGGAAATCAGAAAACTAAAAAAAAATTTCCTGGAAATATTTTTAGGTATTTTTGTGCGAAATTTCAGAAAGATTTGACCATATACTTTAAAGATAGAAATGTGAACGGAAGAACGACGGACGCAACGCCATGCCAATAGGTTATCGGACCATGGATAAGATAGGTTACTGGACAATTTTGATTCAAGCACCACATAAGAGGACCCCCCCAAAAAAATGTATATGTTTTTAGGAGGCACATCAAGGTCATCCATCATCCAACTTGTCCGAGATCTGCTCATGATGCACCTCTGGTACGATTTTGGCAGTATTTCGTTAAAAGGTTTGTAAGTTATCGCGTTCACAAGATACAAAGTCCTGTTCTCATGTATTATCAAGTTCGAAGTCCTGCCACGACCTGAAAAATAGGTCAAGGTCACCCATCATCGAACTTGTCCGAGATCTGCTCATGATGCACCTCTGGTATGATTTTGGCGGTATTTCGATAAAAACTTTGTAAGTTATTGCGTTCACAAGAAATTGTTGACGGATGGACGGATGGGCGTTACGGGCGGACCCAATGTTAAATTTCCTATCTTAACTTTCCCCATAAGTCCTGAAAAAATCCCCATAAGACCGCACTTTTGGCTTAAACTGTGGTTGTGGGGCGTTTTCAGCTTTATTCCCCCTAAGAAATCCCCATAACTCCGTTCCGTTTGCCCGGACAGACAGACGGACACGCCAATCTAATAGGCAGGTTGGTTGCATGCAACCCGCCCAAAAAACTAAAAAATGCCTCCTTCTCGAAATATTTTTAGGCATGATTGTGCAAAATTTTAGAAGGATTCCACCGTAAACTTTGAAGATAATAAATGTGAACGGATGACGGACGGACGGACGGATGATGGACGCAACGCCACGGCAATAGTTTTTTGGACCAAGGATCCGGTAACCTAAAACTGCCAAATTAAATTGTTATCATAATCAATCTCTCAATCCTTCATCATTGTACAATTATGGAATCGTCAAATTAATTTTCTGCCAAAAAGCTTAGGAGTCAAAACCACCAAATTTAATAGCCATCAAAAATAGTCTTTTCATGGTATTCAGCGTTAAAGTCAATGCTTACCAACTGCAGATTCTTGGTTCCTCTTGGACAGTTTTCGCTTTGCATGCTTTGACTCCTTGGTCATTGGTCCTTGGTCTTGCATTGCACAAAAAGGAAATATATCATCACTGATCATTACTCTTGAATACTTTACATGTGAATTAGATGTCTTAAATAGGACTGATAGATTTTAAAACTATTATTTGATTAAAATAAATACCTTCATCTTCCAGTGACAAAGATTCTTCATCTGGAGACTCTGCCTCAGATTCCTCATCGGAAACTTCGTCTTCAGACTGAACCAATTCTTGTGAAAGAGAAAATTGTGAACATGCTCGAATACTTAGTTCATTACTGATAACAGATCAAAAGTAAAATTGTAAAAAAATATTGTAAATTTTCTGTTTATTGTTATAAATTGGTGATGTATAAAATAAACTTCATTAATTAATGATCTCGTTTGTTTCAAGTACTAGCAATTAATTATAACTTTTTAAATATATAGTGGGCATCAAAGCTTATGGATGGCTTGGGAGCATTTTGGTTACAAGTGTGGGAAAAGGAAGAATAAGATATGACAAAAACATGAGCACATTTCGTGCTGAAATACTCTTTATTGCAGGTCCATTACATTTACCTGACTGGTCAAATTCAATCTCATCAAAATCCTTCCCCTTGAATTGGCTGATTGTCCCGTTGTTGATACAATGCAGTAGTTTAGTAACTTTGGCGAGCTGTAGTGTCCTCTCAGGAAGACGATAAAACTCTCGATGCACACGGATGTCATGGCCCTGGAACGCTGCCACCAGATCTTGATTTGTGTTGCTCAGATTGAGGACTTGTGCCAGTGTCGCGAGTTGTTTTCTTAACTTGGTTGATGTGAGAACTTCGGGGTGCACTGCACCACACACCTGGGCAAACTTCCTCAAGCAGTCGCTGCCTCTATAGGGATAACGAGCACTCGGTCGTGCAAAAAGAAATGGACTAACAATACCAACTTTGTCTCGGTGTTCAATTAGAACATTGATTGAGGCGACCATATCATCAGTCAACAGAACAGCAACTTTCCGTCCTTTTTTCCCACGGATTTCCACGTGTCTATGAGATTTGCAGAGGTATTTCTCGAACTCAGTCAACGACTCGTGAATGACAGCATCAGATTCTTGGGCTGTTAGAGACTCCTTGTAGTTGTTCAGCAACATTCTTTCTGCTTCGCCACTACGTTTCCTGTTGAATAATATTAGCTTTGATAGACACACCTGGGCTAGCTCTGGGTATAGGCTTGGGTCTGTTTTGACAGATGTGCGGAGTCGTTGAGCCTCTGTTGACAAGTAGTTTTCTAACTTCACTACGTCTTCCACTACTGGGAGTAGTTCTGGTTTGTTGTACTTCTTAGTTGCCAGTGTTGATAAGGCCTTGGCTGAAACACTGTGTTCCCACTCATCTGAATACAACTCTAAGAAAGTATTGGCTTGGTTGACTTTCTCAGCATCTCCAGTTTTGTTGCCGTCTGTACGCAGATACTTGGCACACTTTTTGAGACTATGCCCAATCTTCAAAGCCAGAGAAGGCGTCTTGTACTGTCCATTTTCTGTATCATACCCAGCGACTGTTAGGACTGATTCAATCACCGTGTCCCAATTGCAAGATTTCATGCAATCATCAAGGCTCTTGATGGAGTTGTTTCTTGTTTTAACATCAATCAGTAATCGGCCAAGCTCACGCATCTTCTGGGAAATGTAATGGTGATTCTGCACTTGGTGACCAAGCTTCGAGAACATGCGGTTTCCGAAATCCAGGATTCTAGGGTCTTGTTCAATTTCCAGCTTCACGTTGTCACATTTCATAGTCGAGATGATTCTCACCTTAAGTTCTTGGTTATTCGTTTTCTGTGGTAGTAGCCTTGCACCTTCTTTGACACTTTGACCTCGAACTTTGTTTCTTTCAGTTTTCCCCTGACATTTATGTCTGTAGAGTTCACTTTTCCGGTAGAAAGCTTTGCACTGAGCACAGGGCACGAGATTTGAAGATTCCTGACCCTCCTTATTTCTGTATTTGGGGATCAGCATCCCCTTCCCTGCTTCTAGAACCTGATAGTTGTGCTCGAAATCACCTTTATTCACTAAGGCCTCCCAAAGTTTGCGTCGTTCCTTACTTCCTTTCGGAAAAATCAATATTTTGGCGACTTCATGCTCATTGGCGTGCATCCTTGCCAGGTGTCGAGAAATGTTGGGTCGTATCGCTTCACAATATACACAAGCATGTGGTTTGTTTCCGATGTTGCCTTTGGAATTCCTTGCTGAATATTGTACTGTAACTGAACTTGAAACCGGGGCCACTACTTCAGATTCATCGTCACTGTTGTCAGGTTTGTTGCCGTTGTTAGCAGACATGTGATATGTATCTGACTGTGCCTCTCCATAACCTGCAAAATTACAGATACATATGTCCAGACTCTAATCTTTCTCATTTTCAACCACATACTTACAGGACCCCATGGGGCCATACATGTAATACTATTTAAAATGAGGTCAGAAGCACAAAACAACATAAAAAAGACATAACATATGTGTTGCATTACCAGAACTACATTGTAGATAGAAAACTAACCTAAAGGGCGACGTAGGTTACCGGGTATGTTTACAGCGTTGAACTGAGTAAGTGCCCAAATGGCCTTTTTTCAGCTTAAATGGTAGTGTTGACCGTGCGAAGTCACTGAATTCCAAATTCAAGGTCACCACTTTAACATAGGCACACCAGACAACCTCCTGCTGCCGGGCGAGCAGGTATAGGTTGGGGTCAGCGACCGAGATGGCTGTCTGTGCACTGCCATTGACCCCCTACAATCATATCCACGATCGATAGGTCCAAGAACTGAACCAGAGCCAGCACCAGGCAGTCTAGAGGCTGCTTAGTCAGCTGCGCTGTCACTTGGCCATGATTGGGAGAACAACCAGAGAAGGATTGTGGGAGAGTCCTCTACTCATACCTGTGGTACCTGGGGTCCCCCCTAGACCTTTGACCAGAGGTCCACACCGATCGAGCAAAGGCTCGTTCGTCTGCTGCCGAGTGGCCAGCAGAGAACCCTGACCGCCTTCAAGTGACGAGACAGATGAAGAGGTAATGGGAACCTGCTCTATTCCTTGCTCAACAGGAGCAAAAGTAAAAAAATTAGCCCAAAGGCTAAGATAGGTTACCGGACAATTTGGTTTGGCCATGGCAGCATTGGCAGATAATATACCTTTAGATTTACCAATCAACATTCACAGTGTGAACATATGACCTTGATATTTACCAATCAAGGTCATCCGTGTGAACTTCGATGTCACCATTACATGTATGTGTGCGGCATTTGATATTCTATATGTTCATAATATGAAGATATATCTGGGTCGAATCGCTTAGGGTGCTCAGGTCAATTTACACATTCCGAGTCAGACATTGGGCACTCAAGGTCATCTGATGTCAAGTTCAAGGTCATCATTAGTTGTGCCATATATGTCTTCCTATATGTTCATAATGCAAAATTGAGCTCTATCTGCAATCATTTCATCTATAGAGGCAAATCTGGGCATTTTTTTTCTACCCCAAAATGGCTGTTTTGACCTTTCGAGGTCATCGAAGGTCAAATTCAAGGTCACCATACAAGTCGCCATATATGACTTCCCATTTGAAAGTGGCAATTTCTAAGCTGTATCTTCAAGTGTTTTATGAGTACAGTCCTGACAGCTCCCATTATGAAGGAAAGTGCCGAACATTTTTTAAGTCCAAAATTTTTCTCAAAGGGTGAACAATTTTTTTTGCCTAGAAATGGCCCAAAATGGATAGTAATGCGATTTGGGGCGAATGATTTTTTTTTCGCCGACTCGTCAAAAATACAAAATGGCTGCCACACGGAGATTGGTGGTTCAAGGGCAACAAAACTTATACACGTCACAGAGGTATATAAGAGGAATCTTTTTGAACAAAAATCTCAAAACTGATCAGACAGTTTTTGAGAAACTACAGACCAGGTGCAAATTTGAGTATTTTTCGACCCAAAAATGGCTGTTTTGACCTTTCAAGGTCATCGAAGGTCAAATTCGAGGTCACCACACAAGTCGCCATATATGACTTCCCATTTGAAAGTGCCAATTTCTAAGCTCTATCTTCAAGCGTTCTATGAGTACAGTCCTGACAGCTCCCATTATGAAGAAAAAAAGTGTCCGGTAACCTAAAGAGGTGGGAGGACTAGGGCATACCAAAAGCTGAAGACGTCTTCCAAGACTCCTCCCTTGCCGACTAAGGAACCTATCGGAACTCCCTTTTCGAGGAAGAGTCCTAGAAGGAGGGACCCCTGGGACAACGACTGGGTCAAGAACTTGACGACAGGCATGTTGACAAGTCCTGTGACAACCCAGGGTAAGGTTGAACACAGGAGTGGTCTGTGGTATTCCCTGCATAGCCCTCACACGGACGACTAGACTGGGAGCCCTGAAGCGGCCCAGCCAGTCTTAAGGCATCCCTGCGGGCGTCAGACCCAGAGGGATACCTCATCGTGGCGAGGACGAAGTCAGAAGGACGCCAGGAATGACACAGGTCGCACCTAAGATCATACTAATGGGCCCCAGCTCGAGACAGTCGAACGCAGCGTAACAGACCGCACCTCATGCATACCCTAGATGCACGTGCTAGACAGATCAAAGATCCTAACAACTGGATAGGGTAGTGTTACTATCAATTACAGACATGGGTAAAGTCTAAAATTATCTGGTTGGCGCTGAAACACCAACCCTAACAGGGCACGGGAAATAGCAATAAACACTAGCTATATATATAAACTACCACAGTATAACACAATAAACCATACAGCAACAACTACAGGTATGTTAGCTGTATGTAAACAAATGGTAGGGTGCCAATAATAGAACGAACTGACAAAGTCGTCTGACGATCGTTCTAACCAAAGAAATCGTCGCAATAGACACAGATCGAATCTATTGACGACCAGTAGAAAGTATCCATAGGAAAACACTGGAGAGACTAGTGAGGAGACTAAATTCCACAACTTTCACTGGACTAAACAATCCTGCTGCCAGTCAAACATGGCGGTGGACAGAAATGTCAAGTTTGGGCAAACCTACATGCGCGGGTGCGCAGTGGTCGCGCTGGAAAAAGAGGCGTCGAAGTCAAACGGCAGACGTACACCATGCTTTATAACGATCTTTTAGTATCCAAAACAATCCGATGGATTGAAAAGGAGCATGTAGTAGTTTAGGTTGGTAGTGTATAGAACAAAAAAATACCTCACTCCTCAATTATTATTTTACTATTGTCTTACAAAATTTTAGGAAAATTTGATCGTAAACTCTAAAGATAAAATTATGGATCCCGGACGCAGTGTCATGCCAGTAGGTGATCGCACATTCGGTATTAACTAAAAAATCTATATTTGACACTGCACAAAACATCACCTTCATATCCATGATATCCATCCTCGTCTTTCTCAGAGCCACTAGCCTCATCTTCCTCAGAGCTACTATCTTCATGTACGTCTTCCCGTGGGTCGTATGATGGATCCAAATCAGAATTGTCACTTGCTTCAGAGTCAACTAGGAGAAGAAAATAGACTTTCACTGAAATTGAAGTGTATTACCAGGTAGCTGTAAAAGCTGAGAGTGTATCCCAGACACATTTATCTTGTGTCACGGTGTGTCTTGTATTTAAGGGATAAAACTGTGTTTGGCTCGATGTCTGTGACGTGACAAATCGCCTCGAGTGTCTCGGATCACAACGGAGATCCCGAGGGATTTTTGTTAGTCACAGACATCGAACCAAACACAGTTTTATCCCGATTATAACATGGCATCCTACGTGTTGGTTTCTTCCAATCTTCAATGAAAATGATCAACAAACACGGTTTATTTTCCATGGCAACAACTTTCCGTTGTTGTTGCTGTCTGCTTGGCTGAGTAGCGCCACGGCTCATTTGCATATCGATTGATCAAATACGTGCATGTGATTGGTCATTTTAATTTACGTTTTCCACCTCGATCTCTGTACTCGATTAGAAACTGCTGCTGGCCGTCTCAGATTACGGAAAGACGAGTCTGTCACAGCAATAGGGCGTGTAAGTGAGATTTGAAACGTCACGTTATTTTACGTGATTTGACCTTTCTGGTGACATTTGATTTTCCCGCCAAATTTTCGGGCCAATTCGTGAAATTCTACATATTCGAACTCCTGCAACTTACACGGAAATTATCGGAAAATTATCGCATGTTCGTACTTTGATCGTGACCCGTTCCTACGATCGCTAACGATCTAAGTATGCATTTTTCATAAGCATTTCATTCCATTTAAAAGGGATGAAAAACGTATGTTTTTATGTTCCAAGGTCATGACCTTGACGGGAGAAAAAAGCTCATTCCCCTGAAACTACGTGACTAGTATCCAAACCGTCGGTGGTGTTTGTGACTATAAATGATGTGGCACATGTTCTGTACACCTTTTGTCATAACATCACAGAAATAATCTTGTTATATTGGAATATGGAGTCCAAAGACATGCTGTGAAACACAACATAGTTCGGGGGCGAATTGACCATGAAAAAATATCCATTCATTATTATAAACAGTGGTATGTTGTAGTTCGGAGCAAGTGTAACTAGGAAAAAAATGAACTGTAACAATATTCTTAATAATATTTTCGTATGGTGTTTCTAAAGTCAAGCAAAATCAGCAAAAATGACCACGTGGCATTGTTTGTCACCACTACGTACCTAAATACGTCATTTTACGACATATATGAAATGAGACTTACAGGCCCTATGCTATGTTATAATCTATGTTGGAGAGGCAGTTCGGTGGAGACATGATATTTCTCCAACTTGATAAATGAAAACTACTTACCACACATCTTCCCTGCATCAGGTTGGCAACTCCTCTGGATAAAAAAATAAAAACAAATGCAACGAAGAAAAGTTAGGAAAACCTCATGATGAACAGAACAGCAACAGCAATTTTCAGTAGTTCCTACCACATGTACCAGTTTGGACAGATCCCATACATCTAAACATTTAGTAAATTTCACTAATTTGAATTACAGTGGTCCCTGTAAGATAAGATACCTCCGAAATAAGACTTCCCTGTCTGTAAACACTTTTTTGTATTCCCCAAAGATCAATTTAACATGTAAATGAACCTGTGAAATAAGACTTCCTGTAAATTAAGACCTCATTTTCTCTGCAAAAGGTGAGGTCTCATTTTACAGGGACCACTGTACACTAAAATATCATGCTGAACATGGGAATATTCGCAACATGTGTAATGTACAACTACGTGTATATATATACTGGCAAACCTTCTGACATACCTGTTGTGTAATTTTTTTAAATTTCAAGAACAAGGAATCACTCATTTCTCTAACTTTCGCTGAACCACTGAACTTTCGACACTGAAAAATTGAACACATTTTATACACAATGTACTTGATAAAATGTAAAGCTTCCCCTTTACTCATGTTATTAGTACAGGTGTAGTTCTATACCTTCTTGATGGTAGCTATGATTTCTGGGAAGGCTAACAGCACCACTGCAGGCACTGTCAATTCTTTCATCTCTTCCAGGACACTGATGCACTTGTTGATATCCTGATTTTAAAATAAAAATTGTGTTATTTTATCACATTGTTTTAATAAATGTGTGCACCAAACAGATTTGATGCGATGTAAAATTAGGCTGACGTTCAATCATCCATCCACCGCATCACTGCAACATATGATATGCTTATTAATACTGTAATGATTTAATGAATATTAATAACGGGTAAACAAAAGAATTGCATAACATAAACGATGACATGCTGTGTATAAATATTGTGTATAAATGCCTTATCACAATATTTTGCTTTGATAAGCTCATTTAAACATGGCCAGAGTGTATTTAAACTCTGTGAGTGTAAATAAACAATTACCATTATGCCCTCACCAGTTCACCACATGTTAATTATATTTGTTCTGAATATGACAGCAATAAATAGAAACTTACCATATGTTTTATGTCTAGAGAAGATTTGATGGCTTGGTCCATTTTTGCTAGTTTAGTTTTCGTTGCCATGACTGAAAATCAATATCAACTAGAAAATAGTCAAGGTATATCACAAACATACGCCCAAGGGACCTGTAGCTTACTGGCTAGCCAAGGTCTCGAGAATATTCAGCATATATCACTTTCTATACATGTTATATGTCCACAATTGATTCCTAAGCTTTAGAGTCAATATTAGTCATTTTGCGCTCTGACTTTGGAAATGAGGTCCGAGGTCAAATTCGAGGTCACAAGAATATTCAGCTGATTTCAGCATGTATCATTTCCTATATGTCCACAATTATTCCTAGTCTCTAATCTCAATATTAAGCGTTAAGTGAGATATCAGAAGCAATGTTTCCCATTATAAAGCATATGAGAATTTAACATGGGAGAGTCCCATTTTGGTCCCGTGGAAAAAAATCAAAATGGCCACCACACGCAGACCGGCGATTCAAGAACATTTTAAAACTAAAATCTCAAAACTGATCAGACAGTTTTTGAGAAAATAATTTTCAAAGTTGACAAACATGCAAAAACAGCTACTTTCAGCATAAAAATGGCCACCAAATCTGCATAAATGATTCAATAAAAAAAAATGAAAAAACATCTGGGGGTATTGAACCAACACAAATTCCCACAAATTTATGGGCAAATTCATCTGCCCAAATAAAAAGATAAAAAATGTTAACATATGATGTGCGGACTACGACGACGACGGACGAAAAGCCACGACAATAGCTTATCGACCCTTATGGGCCGGTAAGCTAAAAATGTTGGCAGATGATGTGCGGACGATGAAAATGCCGCCGCCGCCACCGCCGCCGCCGCTGCCAATGGACGAAAAGCCATGACAATAGCTCATCGGCCCTTATAGGCCTGTAAGCTAAAAATAGTAGATAAAAATGTTTGTTAATCGATAAAGAAGCGAGATGAAAAAGTCTCAAATCTCATACATGAAGTACATGTATATCTACTAAAATTTATATATATTTTGAATTAGGGAGGTGTTTGAAGGGCATGCTTTACTCCTGCCATGTAGTGAGTTTGTAGACGGTGTTTGACTCCTGCCATGTAGTGAGTTTGTAGACAGTGTTTGACTCCTGCCATGTAGTGAGTTTGTAGGGAGTGTTTGAATCCTGCCATGTAGAGTTTGTAGACACTGTTTGACTCCTGCCATGTAGTGAGTTTGTAGGGAGTGTTTGACTCCTGCCATGTAGTGAGTTTGTAGACAGTGTTTGACTCCTGCCATGTAGTGAGTTTGTAGGGAGTGTTTGACTCCTGCCATGTAGTGAGTTAGTAGGGAGTGTTTGACTCCTGCCATGTAGTGAGTTTGTAGACAGTGTTTGACTCCTGCCATGTAGTGAGTTTGTAGGGAGTGTTTGACTCCTGCCATGTAGTGAGTTTGTAGGGAATGTTTGACTCCTGCCATGTAGTGAGTTTGTAGGGAGTGTTTGACTCCTGCCATGTAGTGAGTTTGTAGGGAGTGTTTGACTCCTGCCATGTAGTGAGTTTGTAGGGAGTGTTTGACTCCTGCCATGTAGTGAGTTTGTAGGGAGTGTTTGAATCCTGCCATGTAGAGTTTGTAGACACTGTTTGACTCCTGCCATGTAGTGAGTTTGTAGGGAGTGTTTGACTCCTGCCATGTAGTGAGTTTGTAGACAGTGTTTGACTCCTGCCATGTAGTGAGTTTGTAGGGAGTGTTTGACTCCTGCCATGTAGTGAGTTTGTAGGGAGTGTTTGACTCCTGCCATGTAGTGAGTTTGTAGGGAGTGTTTGACTCCTGCCATGTAGTGAGTTTGTAGACAGTGTTTGACTCCTGCCATGTAGTGAGTTTGTAGGGAGTGTTTGACTCCTGCCATGTAGTGAGTTTGTAGGGAGTGTTTGACTCCTGCCATGTAGTGAGTTTGTAGGGAGTGTTTGACTCCTGCCATGTAGTGAGTTTGTAGACAGTGTTTGACTCCTGCCATGTAGTGAGTTTGTAGGGAGTGTTTGACTCCTGCCATGTAGTGAGTTTGTAGACAGTGTTTGACTCCTGCCATGTAGTGAGTTTGTAGGGAGTGTTTGACTCCTGCCATGTAGTGAGTTTGTAGGGAGTGTTTGACTCCTGCCATGTAGTGAGTTTGTAGGGAGTGTTTGACTCCTGCCATGTAGTGAGTTTGTAGGGAGTGTTTGAATCCTGCCATGTAGAGTTTGTAGACACTGTTTGACTCCTGCCATGTAGTGAGTTTGTAGGGAGTGTTTGACTCCTGCCATGTAGTGAGTTTGTAGACAGTGTTTGACTCCTGCCATGTAGTGAGTTTGTAGGGAGTGTTTGACTCCTGCCATGTAGTGAGTTTGTAGGGAGTGTTTGACTCCTGCCATGTAGTAAGTTTGTAGGGAGTGTTTGACTCCTGCCATGTAGTGAGTTTGTAGGGAGTGTTTGACTCCTGCCATGTAGTGAGTTTGTAGGGAGTGTTTGAATCCTGCCATGTAGTGAGTTTGTAGGGAGTGTTTGAATCCTGCCATGTAGTGAGTTTGTAGGGAATGTTTGACTCCTGCCATGTAGAGTTTGTAGGGAGTGTTTGACTCCTGCCACGTAGAGTTTGTAGGGAGTGTTTGACTCCTGCCATGTAGAGTTTGTAGGGAGTGTTTGACTCCTGCCATGTAGTGAGTTTGTAGGGAGTGTTTGAATCCTGCCATGCAGAGTTTGTAGGGAGTGTTTGACTCCTGCCATGTAGAGTTTGTAGGGAGTGTTTGACTCCTGCCATGTAGTGAGTTTGTAGACAGTGTTTGACTCCTGCCATGTAGTGAGTTTGTAGGGAGTGTTTGAATCCTGCCATGTAGTGAGTTTGTAGACAGTGTTTGACTCCTGCCATGTAGAGTTTGTAGACACTGTTTGACTCCTGCCATGTAGTGAGTTTGTAGGGAGTGTTTGACTCCTGCCATGTAGTGAGTTTGTAGACAGTGTTTGACTCCTGCCATGTAGAGTTTGTAGACACTGTTTGACTCCTGCCATGTAGTGAGTTTGTAGGGAGTGTTTTACTCCTGCCATGTAGAGTTTGTAGGGAGTGTTTGACTCCTGCCATGTAGTGAGTTTGTAGACAGTGTTTGACTCCTGCCATGTAGAGTTTGTAGACACTGTTTGACTCCTGCCATGTAGTGAGTTTGTAGGGAGTGTTTTACTCCTGCCATGTAGAGTTTGTAGGGAGTGTTTGACTCCTGCCATGTAGTGAGTTTGTAGACGGTGTTTGAATCCTGCCATGTAGTGAGTTTGTAGACAGTGTTTGACTCCTGCCATGTAGTGAGTTTGTAGACAGTGTTTGACTCCTGCCATGTAGTGAGTTTGTAGACAGTGTTTGACTCCTGCCATGTAGTGAGTTTGTAGACAGTGTTTGACTCCTGCCATGTAGTGAGTTTGTAGGGAGTGTTTGACTCCTGCCATGTAGAGTTTGTAGGGAGTGTTTGACTCCTGCCATGTAGAGTTTGTAGGGAGTGTTTGACTCCTGCCATGTAGAGTTTGTAGGGAGTGTTTGAATCCTGCCATGTAGTGAGTTTGTAGGGAGTGTTTGACTCCTGCCATGTAGAGTTTGTAGGGAGTGTTTGACTCCTGCCATGTAGAGTTTGTAGGGAGTGTTTGACTCCTGCCATGTAGAGTTTGTAGGGAGTGTTTGACTCCTGCCATGTAGAGTTTGTAGGGAGTGTTTGACTCCTGCCATGTAGAGTTTGTAGGGAGTGTTTGACTCCTGCCATGTAGAGTTTGTAGGGAGTGTTTGACTCCTGCCATGTAGAGTTTGTAGGGAGTGTTTGACTCCTGCCATGTAGAGTTTGTAGGGAGTGTTTGACTCCTGCCATGTAGAGTTTGTAGGGAGTGTTTGACTCCTGCCATGTAGAGTTTGTAGGGAGTGTTTGACTCCTGCCATGTAGTGAGTTTGTAGACGGTGTTTGAATCCTGCCATGTAGTGAGTTTGTAGACAGTGTTTGACTCCTGCCATGTAGAGTTTGTAGACACTGTTTGACTCCTGCCATGTAGTGAGTTTGTAGGGAGTGTTTGACTCCTGCCATGTAGTGAGTTTGTAGGGAGTGTTTGACTCCTGCCATGTAGAGTTTGTAGGGAGTGTTTGACTCCTGCCATGTAGAGTTTGTAGGGAGTGTTTGACTCCTGCCATGTAGTGAGTTTGTAGGGAGTGTTTGACTCCTGCCATGTAGTGAGTTTGTAGGGAGTGTTTGACTCCTGCCATGTAGAGTTTGTAGGGAGTGTTTGACTCCTGCCATGTAGAGTTTGTAGGGAGTGTTTGACTCCTGCCATGTAGAGTTTGTAGGGAGTGTTTGACTCCTGCCATGTAGAGTTTGTAGGGAGTGTTTGACTCCTGCCATGTAGAGTTTGTAGGGAGTGTTTGACTCCTGCCATGTAGTGAGTTTGTAGACGGTGTTTGAATCCTGCCATGTAGTGAGTTTGTAGGGAGTGTTTGACTCCTGCCATGTAGAGTTTGTAGGGAGTGTTTGACTCCTGCCATGTAGAGTTTGTAGGGAGTGTTTGACTCCTGCCATGTAGAGTTTGTAGGGAGTGTTTGACTCCTGCCATGTAGAGTTTGTAGGGAGTGTTTGACTCCTGCCATGTAGAGTTTGTAGGGAGTGTTTGACTCCTGCCATGTAGAGTTTGTAGGGAGTGTTTGACTCCTGCCATGTAGAGTTTGTAGGGAGTGTTTGACTCCTGCCATGTAGAGTTTGTAGGGAGTGTTTGACTCCTGCCATGTAGAGTTTGTAGGGAGTGTTTGACTCCTGCCATGTAGAGTTTGTAGGGAGTGTTTGACTCCTGCCATGTAGAGTTTGTAGGGAGTGTTTGACTCCTGCCATGTAGTGAGTTTGTAGACGGTGTTTGAATCCTGCCATGTAGTGAGTTTGTAGACAGTGTTTGACTCCTGCCATGTAGAGTTTGTAGACACTGTTTGACTCCTGCCATGTAGTGAGTTTGTAGGGAGTGTTTGACTCCTGCCATGTAGTGAGTTTGTAGGGAGTGTTTGACTCCTGCCATGTAGAGTTTGTAGGGAGTGTTTGACTCCTGCCATGTAGAGTTTGTAGGGAGTGTTTGACTCCTGCCATGTAGTGAGTTTGTAGGGAGTGTTTGACTCCTGCCATGTAGTGAGTTTGTAGGGAGTGTTTGACTCCTGCCATGTAGAGTTTGTAGGGAGTGTTTGACTCCTGCCATGTAGAGTTTGTAGGGAGTGTTTGACTCCTGCCATGTAGAGTTTGTAGGGAGTGTTTGACTCCTGCCATGTAGAGTTTGTAGGGAGTGTTTGACTCCTGCCATGTAGAGTTTGTAGGGAGTGTTTGACTCCTGCCATGTAGTGAGTTTGTAGACGGTGTTTGAATCCTGCCATGTAGTGAGTTTGTAGACAGTGTTTGACTCCTGCC
Source organism: Terebella lapidaria (assembly GCA_949152475.1). NCBI lineage: Eukaryota > Metazoa > Annelida > Polychaeta > Terebellida > Terebellidae > Terebella > Terebella lapidaria. Next base: position 8,771,507 of record OX424559.1, on the reverse strand, counting down.
ATGTAGTGAGTTTGTAGACAGTGTTTGACTCCTGCCATGTAGTGAGTTTGTAGGGAGTGTTTGACTCCTGCCATGTAGTGAGTTTGTAGGGAGTGTTTGACTCCTGCCATGTAGAGTTTGTAGGGAGTGTTTGACTCCTGCCATGTAGAGTTTGTAGGGAGTGTTTGACTCCTGCCACGTAGAGTTTGTAGGGAATGTTTGACTCCTGCCATGTAGAGTTTGTAGGGAGTGTTTGACTCCTGCCATGTAGAGTTTGTAGGGAGTGTTTGACTCCTGCCATGTAGAGTTTGTAGGGAGTGTTTGACTCCTGCCATGTAGAGTTTGTAGGGAATGTTTGACTCCTGCCACGTAGAGTTTGTAGGGAGTGTTTGACTCCTGCCATGTAGAGTTTGTAGGGAGTGTTTGACTCCTGCCATGTAGTGAGTTTGTAGGGAGTGTTTGACTCCTGCCATGTAGAGTTTGTAGGGAGTGTTTGACTCCTGCCATGTAGAGTTTGTAGGGAGTGTTTGACTCCTGCCATGTAGTGAGTTTGTAGGGAGTGTTTGACTCCTGCCATGTAGTGAGTTTGTAGGGAGTGTTTGACTCCTGCCATGTAGTGAGTTTGTAGGGAGTGTTTGACTCCTGCCATGTAGTGAGTTTGTAGGGAGTGTTTGACTCCTGCCATGTAGTGAGTTTGTAGGGAGTGTTTGAATCCTGCCATGTAGTGAGTTTGTAGGGAGTGTTTGAATCCTGCCATGTAGTGAGTTTGTAGGGAGTGTTTGACTCCTGCCATGTAGTGAGTTTGTAGGGAGTGTTTGACTCCTGCCATGTAGTGAGTTTGTAGGGAGTGTTTGACTCCTGCCATGTAGTGAGTTTGTAGGGAGTGTTTGACTCCTGCCATGTAGTGAGTTTGTAGACGGTGTTTGAATCCTGCCATGTAGTGAGTATGTAGACGGTGTTTGAATCCTGCCATGTAGTGAGTTTGTAGACAGTGTTTGACTCCTGCCATGTAGAGTTTGTAGACAGTGTTTGACTCCTGCCATGTAGAGTTTGTAGGGCATGTTTGAATCCTGCCATGTAGAGTTTGTAGACAGTGTTTGAATCCTGCCATGTAGTGAGTTTGTAGGCAGTGTTTGAATCCTGCCATGTAGTGAGTTTGTAGGGAGTGTTTGAATCCTGCCATGTAGTGAGTTTGTAGGGAGTGTTTGAATCCTGCAATGTAGTGAGTTTGTAGGGAATGTTTGACTCCTGCCATGTAGTGAGTATGTAGGCAGTGTTTGAATCCTGCCATGTAGTGAGTTTGTAGGGAGTGTTTGAATCCTGCCATGTAGTGAGTTTGTAGGGAGTGTTTGACTCCTGCCATGTAGTGAGTTTGTAGGGAGTGTTTGAATCCTGCCATGTAGCGAGTTTGTAGGGAGTGTTTGACTCCTGCCATGTAGAGTTTGTAGGGAATGTTTGACTCCTGCCATGTAGAGTTTGTAGGGAGTGTTTGACTCCTGCCATGTAGTGAGTTTGTAGGGAGTGTTTGACTCCTGCCATGTAGTAAGTTTGTAGGGAGTGTTTGAATCCTGCCATGTAGTGAGTTTGTAGGGAGTGTTTGACTCCTGCCATGTAGTGAGTTTGTAGGGAGTGTTTGACTCCTGCCATGTAGAGTTTGTAGACACTGTTTGACTCCTGCCATGTAGTGAGTTTGTAGGGAGTGTTTGACTCCTGCCATGTAGTGAGTTTGTAGGGAATGTTTGACTCCTGCCATGTAGTGAGTTTGTAGGGAGTGTTTGACTCCTGCCATGTAGTGAGTTTGTAGGGAGTGTTTGAATCCTGCCATGTAGTAAGTTTGTAGGCAGTGTTTGACTCCTGCCATGTAGTGAGTTTGTAGGGAGTGTTTGACTCCTGCCATGTAGTGAGTTTGTAGGGAGTGTTTGAATCCTGCCATGTAGTAAGTTTGTAGGGAGTGTTTGAATCCTGCCATGTAGTAAGTTTGTAGGGAGTGTTTGAATCCTGCCATGTAGTGAGTTTGTAGGGAGTGTTTGAATCCTGCCATGTAGTAAGTTTGTAGGGAGTGTTTGAATCCTGCCATGTAGTGAGTTTGTAGGGAGTGTTTGACTCCTGCCATGTAGTGAGTTTGTAGGGAGTGTTTGACTCCTGCCATGTAGTGAGTTTGTAGGGAGTGTTTGAATCCTGCCATGTAGTAAGTTTGTAGGGAGTGTTTGACTCCTGCCATGTACATGTAGTGAAATTGGCATGTTGCCACGTTTATATTACTTTCTGGAAATGACAAAGCAAAGACATGAAAGGAGAACTCACCAATCATGTCGACATTGAGTGTACGTGGTGTGCCTGACTGCTGCTGTCCGTTGACATCGGGTATACAAGGTGTGCCTGACTGCTGCTGTCCGTTGACATCGAGTGTACATGGTGTGCCTGACTGCTGCTGTGCGTTGACATCGGGTGTACCTGGTGTGCCTGACTGCTGCTGTCTGTCGTCATCGGGTGTACCTGGTGTGCCTGACTGCTGCTGTCTGTCGGCATCGGGTGTACCTGGTGTGTCTGACTGCTGCTGTCCGTCGACATCGGGTGTGCGTGGTGTGCCTGACTGCTGCTGTGTGTCGGCAACTGGTGTGCGTGGTGTGCCTGACTGCTGCTGTGCGTCGGCATCCGGTGTACTTGGTGTGCCTGACTGCTGCTGTCCGTCGACACCGGGTGTACTTGGTGTGCCTGACTGCTGCTGTCCGTCGACATCGGGTGGACCTGGTGTGCCTGACTGCTGCTGTCCGTCGGCATCTGGTGTGCGTGGTGTGCCTGACTGCTGCTCTCCGTCGACATCAGGCGTCCTTGGTGCGCCTGACTGCTGTTGTCCGTCGACATCGGGTGTACCTGGTGTGCCTGACTGCTGCTGTGCATTGGCATCGGGTGTACCTGGTGTGCCTGACTCCTGCTGTCCGTCGGCATCAGGTGTATGTGGTGTGCCTGACTGCTGCTGTGCGTTGACATCGGGTGTATGTGGTGTGCCTGACTGCTGCTGTCCATCGGCATCGGGTGTATGTGGTGTGCCTGACTGCTGCTGTCCATCGGCATCGGGTGTATGTGGTGTGCCTGACTGCTGCTGTCCATCGGCATCGGGTGTATGTGGTGTGCCTGACTGCTGCTGTCCATCGGCATCGGGTGTATGTGGTGTGCCTGACTGCTGCTGTCCATCGGCATCGGGTGTATGTGGTGTGCCTGACTGCTGCTGTCCATCGGCATCGGGTGTATGTGGTGTGCCTGACTGCTGCTGTCCATCGGCATCGGGTGTATGTGGTGTGCCTGACTGCTGCTGTGCATCGACATCGGGTGCGCTCAGCTGGATGGGCTTGGCGGTCACATCATCATGATCATCTGGGTATATGGTTGACCTGATTGAGCCTGAGCAGAGGTGTGTGTCAACCTTTTCCATGAGCTCTGCAAAAATAACATCAAGTCATGTGGCTAACCACTGGGTTCTATGATTAATACTGTACTCATGATAATAATACTATTACTGTGATCATGGTTATACATGTATTGTAATTTAAACCAGAGAGTGCATCTTTGTTTCAGCTGAAGGAGGATTTGTACAGGACTGCTCTGTGTATGACCAGATGACCCAAAATTTGGCTAGATTTCCTATCTGCATTTGAAATTTCCACTTTAGTCTGGTAGTGATAACAGAGAACCCCCAACCCCCACAAATTTACAACACATAAGCTGGCAGGAAAAGTAATGAATGTGCCTGATTTATCTGAAATATATTATATATTTTGCAAGATACATGTAATGTGTTCTTTTACTTTCATATTTTGTGACTACCTGATTTATGACAATTAGGCATGTAGTCAACTATTTTTTAATTTTAATATGATACCATTAACATAATCATGTGTATCACAGAGAACACAAAATATTTCACTATTACGAACTACTATCCAACTGTTTACTAAAAACATAGCACCAAGGGTGCTGTAGCTTACTGGCACATCATGAGAATTGCACAGAGTATTGATTTTCCAAAATATAAATTGTTACACTATCGTCAAAACATGTTCGTAACTGTTTTTTTTTTTTGCGTTAATAACATATATTCACAGACCGTCGTTTCAATGGCAACAAGACTTATAACCCAGTTTTTCCTTCACAATGGGAGATTAATGGAGTTAACTCCTGGAACTCTTCAAGATAGAGTATAAGTATTGGCCCATCATATCTCTCTAAGTGCAATCGTTTAGGACGCTGAGGCCAATTTACATATTCCACACCAGACATTTAGCACTCCAGGTCATCCAAGGTCAAGCTCAAGGTTTTATTTTGTGCCATATAGGTCTAATATATGTCCATAATGCAAACATAAGCTCTACCTACAAGCATTTCATCTGTAGAGGCAAATTTGGGCATTTTTTTACCATAAAAAGGCTAATTTGACCTTTCAAGGTCATCAAAAGGTCAAATTAAAGGTCACCACACAAGTCGCCATACATGACTTGCCATTCGAAAGTGGCAATATCTAAGCTCTATCCTAAAGCGTTCTATGAGTACAGTTCCGGCAGTTCCCATTATGAAGGAAAAAATCGTGAAAATCCAAAAAATTTTCCAAAGGGTGAATTTTTTTTTCTGCTGCAAATGACCCAAAATGAATAGTAACGTGATTTGGGCCGAAAAATCAAAATGGCCGCCACACGCAGACCGGCGATTCAAGCGCAACGAAACTTATACACGTCATAATGGTACATGAGAGGAATGTTTTGAAACAAAAATCTCAAAACTGATCACACTGTTTTTGAGAAAATTGCCATCAAAGTCCAAAATTGGCAATTTTTCGTCAAAAATGGCCGCCAAATCGGCAATCAAAAAAAAGATTCAATCAAAAAAATTTAAAAAACGTTTTTAGGTATTGGCCTAAGGTGTGTTCTGACAAATTTATGGGGAAATTCATCATACCAAAAAAAAGTTACAGACCCGGACGGACGACGGACGACAGACGAAAAACCACGATAATAGCTTATCGGCCCAAAGGGCTGGTAAGCTAATAATGGCTCAGGGTATTAACACAAGGAATGTTTTAGTTAATTTTCAGAAAAATTCATCTAGACAAAAAAAAGTTATTTGCCGGAGGGACGACGGACGAAAAACCACGACAATAGCTTATCAGCCCATATGGGCTGGTAAGCTAATAATCTGTACACATCACTGTCTCACCCTGTTTTGTGTTTGCATACATATTGTATGAATGTGTCAGCAAACATGATAAATCTAGGGATTTTACGGTAATTAGTTTGAGGCGTGACTTCAGCATGTTCAGTGGGGGTTTTTACCCCCAAACTAAGAATCACAGTTTACCTTTTAATGTCATGGGACAAACATCCAACAAAGAAGAAAGAACACTGAAAACATGGAAAAGGCTTGACTATACTTAATTATTTTTAAATGATACTACTTTGTGAATAAGTATAAATGAGAAATAACAATAACAGGTAGTGGGTATCAAAGTTTTTTGTTGGATAAAATACGATACAAAAACGTATGACATAAATGTGTACAAATTATTATCCACGTACAACATATATATGTGTACATTGACAGACAACAAAAACTTTGGGGAGTTAAACTCAAACACTAACTACTACACGCGGGTGGGTGGGTGGGTGGGACATTTGAAGCATGAGAGAGCTGGTAAAAGCTGTGAACGACAAACGCGGTAACGCCGGGCAAATATATCATGTATATAGGAGCATGCAACGCTAGTGTCGAGCTCACAGAGATTATGTTCGCGGGGTACTAGGGATTATCTGTGAGAACTTGTGAATGAGAAAAACAAGTCACGTACATATTTAATACTAGTTAAATGAAATTTAACCATACAGATTCATCTGATTCTCTGAACAACCATTAGTACAAGTAAACACTTCAATATACATGATATATATATTCAACTAGGTTAACTTGGCTAATATAATGGAGAATAGCAAACCTCGGTCATATACTGGTTTTGGAACATAATCTTTCTATAAAAAAATAAGATGCCACAAACTGATTTGACACACTAACACTGTCAACAATAAACATGATAAATATATTGGTATCGTTATTATATACTAGTATGTATTATTGCATGGCTGATCATGATCATAGCACATATTTTAGCAGTTTAGCACTATGGAGCCAGGTCGTAGCTTAGAACTGATTATAATGATAATCAATGATAATTTGATTTGACAAACTCACTTCAACCCAATGTTACCTGAGTTATTTTCAGTACCACTTCTGAGCATTTGAATTAATTTGAGAATCTTTAGATTTCCATGAGTTTGGATTTTCCAATGAAAGAGAGTGTTGGATGCATAATACATTTTCTTGTTGTATCATTATCAGAAATTTCTCACCTTTCTAGTGATGTATTACAAATGTAAGTGCTATGAAAGATACAATGATCCAAATAACTAGTGCATGGAGCTCCAAAACACAAACTTAATGCAACTCTCGATGACCAAAGGTAGTAAAGAAAAGGCAACTCCAGGTGGCAAAGGGTTTAAACTGATAATCAATATTACAATCCAAACCGATTCCTATCAATAAACATGATAAAAGCGTTGCCCTGTCGATCTTTGATAAATCAAACTAAACGTCAAGGCCTGAAGATGCCTTGGGGCATTTCGTGTGAGTTTTATTCCTACCTAACATATACTAGTATTGAATCGAAGAAAAAACGCTGAAATTAATCTCCTTTTCGCTCTACCACGCACCGTTTCCGAAATACAGCCAAACAGAAAGTGCAGAGTGGGCGAAAAAAATTCAACGCCAGGGGTCGTCTCAACCCAAGATACCCTCTAGACTAGTTTGTCTAGTGCCGGAAGGCCAAAATTGAGCTCTGTTTCGCTCTACGATGCACCGTTTCCGAGATACGGCCAAAGAGGAAGTGCCGAGTCGGCGAAAAATAAATTCGGTACCAGGGGTCGTCTCGACCCAAAATACCCGTAAGCCTAGTTTGTCTAATGCCGGGAGGCCGGAATTGAGCTCCGTTTCGCTCTACGATGCACCGTTTCCGAGATACGGCCAAACAGGAAGTGCCGAGTCGGCACAAAAAAATTCGACACCAGGGGTCGTCTCGACCCAAGATACCCTCTAGACTAGTTTGTCTAGTGCCAGGAGGCCGGAATCGAGCTCCGTTTCGCTCTACGATGCACCGTTTCCGAGATACCGCCAAACAGGAAGTGCCGAGTCGGCAAAAAAAAATTCGACACCAGGGGTCGTTTCGCCCAAGATACCCTCTAGACTAGTTTGTCTAGTGCCAGCAGGCCGAAATTGAGCTCCGTTTCGTTCTACGACGCACCGTTTCTGAGAGACGGCCAAACAGAAAGTGCCGAGTCGGCGAAAAAAAATTCGACACCAGGGGTCGATTCGACCCAAGATACCCCCTAGACTAGTTTGTCTAGTGCCAGGAGGCCGAAATTTAGCTCCGTTTCGCTCTACAACGCATCGTTTCCGAGATATGCATGAAAGCCTCAAGGATGAATCAGCAAAAATTCTTCCGAGCTCTAGGTCAAAGGTCGTTCGACGGATTGATCCCAAAATCAATAGGGTTCTTCCCGGGTGGTATATGAACTCCCATGCATAGAATACTTGCCATTGCATGAATGCTTTTTCGAGTTATCGCTCGGAAACCGTCTCAAAATCAACCTTGATTTCATCCTCACGGACCTCAGGGACCCCGGAGCCGCCTCCAAAACAATAGGGGTCTTCCATGTAATATTTCTGACCAGTGGTGCAAATTTGGACAAGATCCGTTCAGGCGTTCCCGAGTTATTGATCGGAAACCAAACGGCGGAAAGTGAAAAAAAAAGAAAAAAAAAAAAAAAAAACCAGACAAAACCATAAGGGCATTTCGGGCCGATAGTTTGTTCTGTTTCGTTCCGTACTCACATGTCTCCAATACAAATCCTGTCCACTACCATAATCGTATCTCAACTCGATTTTTGCTTCCAGGTCTTTGTTCGCAAATAAGCACAGATGGTCTACACCTGCAATCATGACTTTCTTCATTGTGCAGTTGGATGTCTTTTGGGGGGCATCATTGACATATCGAGCTTTACATGTTGATGTTGTGGCATCTATGCTGAAAAAGGAAGCCCAATGATAGAAAATATCTGACGAAGGAGTCACACTGTAGCTCTATTGCAATGAACTACAATTTGGCTGCCAGCCTCCATTACATGCGAAAGAGGACTGCATATATATATACTACACGTACTACAGTCAAACTTCCATTAGTGAACACCTCCGATCAGTAAACAAGTCATATTAGTGAACAGTTTTTCCCGGTCCCAAATGAACACCTATCCTTCAACATTGGAGCTATCTTCTGATTAGTAACACCTCTCTACTGTGAACAGTGAACACCTTTTTGGGTCCCAAATGGGGCATTTCAATAGACCTCCATAAAATGAATATAGGAATTTCAATGTTAACCAATTAAAATATCTCGTTCAGAATCCCCCAGACCCATTCTTCCGATTAGTGAACACCTCCAGTTAGCGAACATTTTGACCTGGTCCCTTGAACTAATGGGAGGTTTGACTGTAGTAGTCATTTAAAGTAGATGTATGATCACGAATGTCACAGCTGTTACTGGCTGTATCTCCCTATACTGAGCCCCAGTCACAATAGACACAAGCCGGCAACACTCTGGATATACCGGACCACCACGACTGGTCAGGATGGAATTGCCAGCATAGGCCGGGGCTAGTTGGGGGGGGGGGGGGGTGGCGTGAGGTGGGGTGTAAATTCTGTCTTCCATGGTTTCTCTACAGTGACACTACCGATCGTATCCCACACCACTCGGGGAGAAAAAAAATTAGCCCAAAGGCTAAGATAGGTTACCGGCAATTTGGTTTGGCCATGGCAGCATAGGCAGGTAACAGACCTTGAGATTTACCAATCAAGGTTCGCAGTGTGAACATAATTATGACCTTAAGATTTACCAATCAAGGTCATCCATGTGGACTTCGATGTCACCATTACATGTATGTGTGCGGCATTTGATATTCTATATGTTCATAATACAAAGATATATCAGGGTGGAATCGCTTAGGGCGCTCAGATCAATTTACACATTCCGAGTCAGACATTTGTCACTCATGGTCATCTGACGTCAAGTTCAAGGTCATCATTAGTTGTGCCATATATGTCTTCCTATATGTTCATAATGCAAACATGAGCTCTATCTGCAAGCATTTCATCTATAGAGGCAAATCTGGGCATTTTTTACCCCAAAATGGCTGTTTTGACCTTTCAAGGTCATCGAAGGTCAAATTGAGCGTTTTTCGACAAAAATGGCCGCCATTTTGAAAAAAATGCGAAAATCTAAAAACCAAAAAATACCACCTTCTCAAAATATTTTTAGGCATTTTTGTGCAAAATTTCAGAAAGATTCGATCGTAAACTTCAAAGATACAAATGTTAACGCCGGACGGACGGCTAGACGGACGCAACGCCATGCCAATAGGTTATCGGACCAAAGGTCCGGTAACCTAAAAATCAGGGGGTGGGGGCAAGGGGGCATGGGGTGGGGGTGTAAATTTTGTCTTCCATGGTTTTTCTAGTGACACTACCGATCTCACCCCACACCACTACAGTCGGAGTCTCCACTACAGTACACTGCTGCGGTAAAGCGGCGATCACTAGTGATGGACCGATGATCGATTATTTTCGAAAGTCAGTTGGTTTGTCAAACCGATTTCGATGATCGATTATGGAATCCTATAATCGATTATCTAAAAGTGGCAAAATTTCTTTGTAATCCATGAAAAGTCCACAAAGAGAGTGTAAGTTTATACCAATTTTTAATTTCAAATATGTGACATATGAAGTTGTAAACTCAATTATATATATTGTTTACTTTAATACCACATCCCTTATACATATAGCATAATATTCTGCCAGTCAAGACTCTGCACCACTTGATTATAATATCACGGTTAAACTGATTAATAATCGAAAGTCAGTTGGTTTGTGAAACCGATTATGAACCAATGATCGATTGTCAAATTCAAACGGACTCCCATCACTAGCGATCACACTATACTGGTGAGGGCCCCGGTATGCCCCGGTGCCGGTGGACAGGTACCGATGAGTCGGGACGGGGTTTACTACCAGAAACGCCACAAAGCATCCCGATTTGCCATGGTATCGCCAAGGCAGAGCCCCGATGTCCTAAGCTGGAGCCCCGGTGTTCTCCGACATAGCCATGGTAGCGTCACGGTTTGCAACGGTGGTGTCAAGGACTCAAGGTTTGTAACGGTTATTAAGAGCCATTGTTTGCCCCGGTATTGCCATGGTGTTGCCAAGGTTGCCCTCGTGGCTATACCACGCTTTGGAGGATTCAAAAAATCCCCCGGTGAGTCCCAGTGTGCCCCGGTAGTTTTAAACATTTTAAAACAACCGGGGAGTTTACTGGTGCATCGAGGTTCATCCCGATTCAACAAGGAAGAGCCACGAAGTTGCTATGGTTCGCCACTTATTGCTGTCAAGGTGCCATCAAGGTGTCTCAACTCTCAAGGGTCCTCCCGGTGGCATAAACCAGGGCTGAGCGGGGCCTGACCGGGACAGTGTGATCGCCGCTTAAACACGGCAGTGTCCCAATTCCATTACAACAGCATTACGGCAGTCCAGGACCATTCGTAGTATCAATGTGATTGCCATAACGATGTCGTAGTGCCACCATGGTGACATTGTAGGGTTGACATAGCTCTTCTGTGATGTAAACCGTTGTACCTGGGTACTGTTGGGACTAAACCGTAGCAAGGCCAGGACTGCTATAGTGATGGCATAACTCCCGACCCCCCCCCCCCCCCCCCCCCCCCGATCATCATGGAAGTGCTATGCATATGGTACTAACTACTAACAGTACCACCTAGATGCTCCTGGCAGTGCCACAGTTTGACGACGAATTGGTGTGCTTCCCACTTCCTGTCCCGGTCACCGAGGATGTTTTAAACAGTTTAAACCAATCGTGGACCCATCACAGACCATCACGGTGTCACTAAGTAAAGACTTACTACAGACTAACTATGGATCTCCAAGTTTTGGAGGCCGGACATGCTCCTGACAAGTCCAGGGCAATCCGGGAGTTCTACCAGCTCCAGTGTGACTGCGGCTTTACTGGCCACAAAACAACAAACGAAACTCATAAAAGTAGGTGTATCTCCACTTTCTCTATGGCACCGAAATTTGGAATAACTAGATGTTACTCACCACATAGTGCACTTTCGACCTCGGACATCAGTCTCAAAGAAGTACTCGTACGACCCCGGTCCCCATGGATTTTCACCATGTTCACTACTCCTCGTCACTAAATCTGCCATTTCTTGATCCATCAATTCACCTCGGTACTCCAACAAGAAGTCTCCTTTTTCGAACGACTGACTCGTGAAAACACCGTTCCCTGAAAGTCAAAATAATAGAAGTAAAATTAAACTGTACCACTTTTCCACGTTATTAATTTCGCTGATGTCACACACAATGCTAGCGAGAAATATTTTGCGGGGATGAAGTTTTGCAATACGGCAAAAACAGCGAAATCAGAAAATCTTTCTCCAATGTGAAACATTCCCCTTTCACAGTAATCAATACTTATGCAAAATACAACTTATAAGGAACATTATATTATATGCTGACAAAGATTTTCTATACCAAGATAGCCCACTCAGGCCAAAAGGGATGCAAATATTTGAATAGTGTCGATCCTGGCGGTGAGGCTGAACGTTGGACGTTTCTCCAGTACTGACGGCGGTTTTCATTCATAAAATGACGTTTTGGTTACAAATATTCATTCATAAAAAGGCAAATGTAGTAATTCCACAGTCTGACCGCCAGGTGGATTTTTCGCTTCGTTTTGGCCTAAGTGGGCTATCGTGGTACAGAAAATCTTTGATGCTGATTACTAGTATGACTTCACCAAAAACTAATTTATTTTGTCATTGCCAAGTATTTATGATTATGTCTAACAAACCAAGACATCATTGTCATTGGGAAATACCAATTGTGACTTACGAACCTATTTCTGAATTTATCCATTGAATTTGGAACCCATCAGGGTCACTTCCAGTCTGACAGTAGTATATAGCGATGTCTCTGGGTGATTTTCGTTTTCGCTGATTAAAACAAACAACTTCATCAACTTAATCTTCATGTTTACAATGTACAATGATGCATCCATATTAGTATCAGTCCAAGACCATAAAATTACTACAGCTTGTAGTGTTAATGTATTGTAAATGATTTGATCATGACACAACAACCTTCCAAACTACATATATTTTACACATGTGCTGGAGTTTCATTACCAGGGTATGTGTATATTCGAAACATACATACCTTCATCATGTTCACTGATGAAGTGCTACCTTCAGGCTGATATAAATTTTTCCTTTTCCGCGGCATGGTTCTGGTTGAGGAATACAACGCAATGTATTCATGAATTATTTGACCTTGATAGTTTGATACCAAATTGGCACAATCAGCATTCGACTACTATGCTTGGTATTACACATTTTGTGTTTATCCACGAAAATTCACAAAAAGCTGTTGCTGAAGTCAATATTTCTTCTAGAAATGCAAATGTGTTTTATTCTTTGAATAAGATGACCAAACACAGTGATAGAATACTACACTGTAATTGGAATATGCCAACAATGGGACTCTCCATAACTGTACATTATGATTATACTGTACTAGCGCGCATACGCCACATACAGAAACATGTAGTTATAAATCCAAATACTGACATGATTTTGAGGCGAAAAAGGCTAGTTTGTTCATATAAGTGTACATCACTAAACTCACTATATTCAAATTCGAAGCACATACGGCGATCTTAGTCCCATTCTGATGTAAATAAACAGTCACGTTGGCATGGGAAACGAAGGGAGCATATAAGCTACACTCTACGCCACCCCAATTTGTGGTTGATAACCACCTCTCCCCCCCTCCCACCCCCTCCCATCCTCGTCTCAAATCTCAATCGCATTCCAGTTCTTCACTGACACTGGCATCTATAGTTGTATCAAGGTGCGGGACGTGACCTGCAAAATGTATGGTACGTTATGACCATGCTAGGGGCCTATCTAGCCAATGAGGGGGATTAGATCACCATGGTGAGAGTTGGATACTGCACCTTACTGCCCAGCTCCCGCACCTCACAAAAGTCACATTTAATTGTTAGGCCTACCAGTCATCCGTCCTAAATTTGCCGCATTTCCAAATTTGCCAACAGCATTTTTTCATTGTCTGACATGAAATAAAAGCATTGAATAACATCATTAACCGATAGCTTAATGTCCAAGCTTTCCACCAACAGTAACAGCTTCGATGAGGTATACTAGCACTCTATGTGACCCGGCCGCCCATGCGACTCTGCCACCTCGGCTTCTATCCTTTGCTAATAAGCAGGTGGCGAACTTGGGGCTGCGTCGCGGGCAAACTTAGGACGAATAGCTGATAGATATTTTTTTTCTGAAAACGTAGGATGGAAGGCTCGTAACAAAATGCCTAGGTCCAACGTTCACCACCTAATTCTGCTGAATAAGCTCAGTTATCCGCATCACCAACGGTATACTGTAAACCCGTTAATGTTCGCTACCCTTTCATTTTGCGGATTTCGCAGTTTGAACAAAATAGCGAACTTTAATGGATGCAAACTCTAAAAATTACATTGAAACTGATGTAAAATAAACAAAACACAAACTTAAATGGTTAGCGAATTCAAGAATTTACTCCCGACGCTTCTATTTATAGAACAAAACGTCAGATGACGTTTTTGGTTTAGGATCTCTGCCGAGTCGACCTGGGCTGATCTGACAACTGGCTCAGCAGAGATCCTGGGACAAAAACGTAATCTGACCTTTTGTTCTATAAATAGAAGCGTCGGGAGAAAAATCTTGGAAATCCCCTAAAAGCCGAATCCCATACAGTGGCCCTTTAATGGAAGCGAACTTAAATGGGTTTACAGTAGCCGACGTTGCTCCATTTTGAATGTTTATTATTGGGCGGGACATTCAAAATGTCGCGCCGTGATCCAATGCTTAAGACCTATATTAGGTTCAGCGCTGGACATAACACTTCGGCGTGTCAACTAACCGCGATATTCTGACTTAGCGAACAGTTTTCTACTTCGGCGCTGCGGTTTGGAAGCAGACATTCAATCATATCTTCAGATATAAACAATTTTCGAACTTGTAAGCACAGAATCTTTCCACTCTGCCGCCATGATACGGGATCCGTGACGTCACATGACCATATTGCCGAAATTGCGGACTGCGGATAAGCGGGCTGATCGTGATTTGTAAACGTGCATACATGAGTTTTACAAAAACTTACATGTGTGACAGCTGTTTATTGCCTGAACTTCATGGCAAATCGAATATCATCATAATAAAATATATACACTTATTAACAAGCAATTCAAAATGAAAAACAGGACATTACTGACACATGAGGTCCTGAGAAAGGTTGTTAGAAAAAAAAATTGAATTGAGCGATGATATGGTACATTTGGAAATGAGAAGAGATATTAGATGTGTTTATAGAAATTATGAAAAGCCTTGAGACGGAGGTTTTGTGTGTGGTTTTAATATTAGCAAATGTATTTGAATTATAAGCAACATAATTACCATTGTAAAAGCAACACAATTAATAAATTAATTGTAAAAGCAACACAATTACCCCTGCAAAGCATTATTAATATTTGATTTCTGCTGTTGGCCAGGTGTCTTTTCATGTATGACATGATATAGGTTGTACATAAATTTTGTCATCAATATCAATACTACATATTTATCAAGATGTTCCATTGTTCAAAGTGTAAACATGTTGGAGACATTCTGTTATGTGTTATGTCCAGCGCTGAACCTAATATAGGTCTTAAGCATTGGATCACGGCGCGACATTTTGAATGTCCCGCCCAATAATAAACATTCAAAATGGAGCAACGTCGGCTAGGTTTACAGTATTAGCAAATGGATAGAAGCTGTTTTTGTGAAAATCAAAACTGCTGGTCAGAGCATGAAAAATGCTGTTGGTGAATTTAAAATACACTACAACAATCATAAATTACTTCAATCATAACTGGATAGATTACTCGGGTATCGACCCTACCAAGACAATGGTCATAATTATGGTCTTTACCAAAATGGTCAGAGCAAATGTGACATATGGCGATTTCTGGGTGCGGCGACTTTTAGGCCTAACGAATAGGCACTCACGACTCAGCACTCGGGGTGGGGGGGGGGCTACCATTCCTTTCCCCTCTATCCCGCCAACCACCAATCAAGCTTTGCACCCCCCCCCCCCCCCCGGTGACAAGCGACTGTGTTACTAGTGCTGCATGATAAAACCGAATATTGTGAAAACCCCGACATGGTCGGCTTTTTCATGTGATAAAAGTGACCATGTCGCTTTTTTCACGTGAAATATCCGACCATGTCGCTTTTTTCACGGTTGGTATTTCCGCCGTGAAAAAAGCGACATGCCCGTGAAATACCCGACATTAACTGCGGAGCTATTGAAATAGCTTTTGTTCGTGAAATTCACGACATGCATGACCATATTATCGTCCAATTCATGGACAACGCAATATTGAATCAGGACACAGCGCTGAAATCGAGTGGTAGTGGACGATCTGGCCAACAGGGAGGGGGGGGGGGGGGGTTATGGTGCGATATATGACCAATACATCGAACGATGTTGGGTGCGTTATGTGCTGCGTTCCATTTAAGTCGTGCAAATGGTGATCATGAGTGAGAAGATACGGTAGTAGGCCTACGAGTTCAAAGCATTCCATTGGCAAAACACACAAATTGACATCAAGTGTGTCTGTTTACATTTCCTATTGCAACAATGATTAAATTGGAACGTATTTAGAAGCCAAATAATCCATGATGTGGATATTGCAAGCAGATTAGAATAAAATATTATCCACCAATCACATCCGGCGTGAAAAATGCGACATGGGCGATAATAAGCATTCGACCGTGAGAAACGCGACATACATGGTGTTCGATTTTCTCACATGTCGCGTTTGTCATGCTACACTAGTCAGTTCGGCCGGGGCAGTACCGTACGGGTTGAACTCTGGGTTGAGCGATAATAGAGGTTTTTCGATTTTGTGTCTTCAAAATGCACTTAATATGTGGACATTTCTTTTTACTTGGTCTCAATATAAGTTTATCTGTTAATCCTACTATGTTTCAAAGTTATTATTTTGTAAAGATCTGCGTTTTACTCACCAGAAATCCGTTTATTTTTTTTCACTTTGATTTTTGCCCTCGTCACGTGAGATAAATTTTCCCAGAAAGCATTGCGCGACCGATGAAAGTGTGTGAGGCCATCATGACGGTATGGCGATTGCTGAATATGTCATCACACACTCATACACATTTTTCACACCTAACCGACAAAATCAAACTTTGTCAGATATTGACAGAAATGAATCGAAATGCAATTTTAACCATATTCAGCAACCGATACAAAGTCACTACACGGGTTCATGTAGTGAGTTTGTGTCGATGTAGTCATTTTGTTGGTGTGTATTCTAACCCATGTAGTGAGTTTGTCGGTTAAACGCACGCACACGCACGCACACACACACACACACACACATAATATTGTACTCATGGACCATGAATCGAGACGCAGTTTCATAAATAATATCACAGAAGCTGTGCAATTTGATGATTAGATCAATCATCTTATACGTTTCACCTAAACGAACATTCATGTCTTCTGCTTGACAAACACTGGTTGCTGCGTATATGTATACTTTGTTGTGTTCAAAATAATGAGACTATCTAGGGCTGTACTTTCTGTGAGACGAATACGAAGAGCTGAACAATCATAATCCCAAATACCTCGGTGCCCCCGATTGCATATCACCCGTGAGTTCTACTAGCATCACCAGCAATTTACAGGAAACTGTAGAGCACAATCCTGTCGCTCGCCCTGTTGTGACTGTATTATTTTGTCTGCTGAGAGATAGATCATAGAATAACATATAAAAACAATGAGTTTAACAAGTTTAATATTGTTCAGTATGAAACAGAGTCACGGTTGGTAATCCATGCTGCCTAACAACCAGAAAGGCAAAGTTTCACGTCGATTGGAAGTGTATACATTCGTGAATTTGTTACTTTTATATTTACATTATAAGTGAATGCATAGCTGGTCCATTCCAGTTTAATGATTATTACATGCAATAAATCCTTAAAATTAGTGATATGTCAGTGAGACATGAGGGTCCCTAAAGCCGCCCTCAGTGCAGTATATCATATATAATGTACTGTAACAAAATCAATGCAACTAGCCGCGCCAATCCAAACGTTCGTTAGGAACGAGTCCCATTGGCCATTTGTGGAAGAACCCTTCGTGGGAGAACCATTTGAGGATGACTACGGAAGCACCTTTCACAGAAGAATCGTTCGCGGATGATTATGGATGCACCTTTCATGGAAGGACCGTTTGCGGATGACGAAGGAAGAACTCTTCGCGGAAGAACCGATTGTGGATGGAGATGCTCGTGCAGCCACCCAGGCTATAAAAGAGCGGGCAGACGCCAGCTCAGAGAGCACTGCAACAGAGACAACGACCCCGGGGAGATCATCACCACCACGACCAAGGGCCAGATGACCTCCGCGTGGCTGACTCCTTCTTCAGGACCTTTGGGTCACCGGGATTCGACCACTTACCTGAAGAACTGGGCGACACTAAGGAGGGTAATGTTACCGGGACGGGACGGAGAGAAGCCTTTGGCGAAAAACTCTTTTAATCTGTGCCCTCGTGCACCATTATTTTCAATGTGATTGTACAGTGCTTCGTGTCTGACCTATTTATCTTTACGTCACCTGGGTGACCAACAATTCAATTGTAAGTTGAACATCTCATGTATATAAATCTTCAATCATTTACGTCTGGGTTGATCATTGCTTGAGCAAACCAGTAAGCTACTGAGTGATGAAACGAAAATAGAGGGGCACCTTTTGTGGCGGCTCTCGAATCACAATGAGCGGGAGTTACAAAAATCTATACGATCTGAAAAAAGAGTTTTTGGGTCGACAAAAACAAAACAACAAAGAGCTACAACACACACCAAACGCCACAACTTGTTGCCGTGACCAGGATTCTCGAGGGTTTACTGCCAGGGAGCGAACCTCAGCATCACTCATGTCCAGAGGAGAAAACGACCGCTCCAGGGAAGACCGGAGGTGAAGAGGAAGATTCTTCGCGGACGACCCTGTTCCGGGAAGACAACGACCGTTCGCGGAAGACGACCTTGGTGGATGACAGCGGCTGTTTGCGGAAGAGCAGCTTCACAGCCAAGGGTGGATGTGGTGTTTTGGAGGACGAGGAGCAACAGGGGAGGTCGCAACCTTCCATGGGCCAGCTGGCGAGTCACAAGAGACCCCGGAGCCAGACACCTGACAACCGTTTTCCTTTCAGGTCCTTTGGCCGCGACTCTGAGTGGCAACATGAGCGTGACAGGGAGAGGTCATCCTATCTTGAGGACGTCAGCAAAGGCCCTGGGTTTCGCCGTGTGCTGGGAGGAGAGTACATCAATCTGGACGGAGAGGATAGTGAGATCTGGGTGAGGAGAGATCGGTTACAACTACTGGAGCCGAGTCTGAGAGTGGCACCCCCAGAAAATGCGACACTGAGGTGGCTAAGGGACCAGTTCCAACAGCAGCCTGGTGCAACAGGGCTGCAGTCGGGTGCTACAAGGCTGCAGTCTGGTGCAACACAGCCGCAGTCTGGTGACAGAGCCGCAGTCTGGTGTGACAAATCAGCAGTTTGGAGCGACTGGAGGCGGGTCACTTGGGCTCCAGCCCAGGAGAGCAGCTCGGGAGGAAGGGGACTCTTCAAGGAAGGGAACATTCGTGGACGAGAGGCATTCTTCAGTGGTGGGGACCCTCGCAGCCGGGGATCCTTCATGAACGAATGTGCTCGTGGACGATTGGGATTCTTCGGTGACGAGGACGCTTGTGATCAGGGAGGTGTAAAAGGGTTATGTAACATGTTACATAATCTGTTATTATTCACATTAATTGTTTTCGCATATTTCAACATATGATTTCCATGTATCAAATCTATGTATCCAATCTATGTATCTTGGAAGGAGGGCAATGTCGTGGGAAAGTGATGTGTCACGAAAACCAAAAAAACTGCGCAATATTTTGAATTGCGCAGATCGCCGAATTCTTGCAAGATCGCTCCAAAAATCATTTAAAGTTATAGAAGCCGTAAAAAGGCAATTATCAAAGATACATTGGATGGCTCGATCGCAGGTGCGAGTTTATGACCCAAGGGTGCGCGGGCGTGCACCGCCGGTTGAATCTTGGGGCGGGGCCTGTGATCGAGGCATGGAACCAATCGGACCTCTAAATTTTCTGCTGTTGGTCAGCACTTTTGGTCACCCCTTTCGGCAAGCACAAATAATTGTGATATAAAAGACCTTGCAAGAGCCTGACCCGCGGTTCTGGTCGTTGTCCACGATTTCGGTCTTATTCGATCTAGAAATTGGCCATCACCTTTCTCGACATTACCGCCCAGCCACAAACTCTGGGGCATGCAAATAAATGACAACGGAGCGGGAACATTTTGAGTTGCTTTCTAAACATCATCATACACGAACACGGTTACAAACTGGTGCCGTGACCAGGATCATCTCTGTCTAATTTAGAGATACTAAATGGATAACCAAAGAAAGCGACAACAAGACATTGCCACCGTGCTTATAGTGTGCGTCACCGACGATTTCTGCCTGTCGGACATTGCCACCGCAGAGGACTTGGACAGACCAGATGTTGAAAGCATAATTGCCCAACACCGAGAAGCAGCCCTTGAAGACCGGGTTCAGCGCCATCACAAATTGATGGAGTTATTCGACCAGTCCATCGGCAGAGGAGAGCAGTTCTCTTCCATTGACGTTCAGTAGACGCCCGCTGATGGCCGACCGTGACGATATTAGGAACCTAATAGGAAAACTCACAGACATTATCGATAGCAAACCTGCGAGCGTTCAACACCATTACACCTACATATTTAACGTCGTGGGAGCATTGGAGCAGGGCGGAACGATTGTGGAACCATTCCTGAAGATGATTTTGGCCCAGCTCATCACAAACCATAAACAATCTTCGATGTCTGTGACTACAAAGGAACTGTAACACACAACGAGAGACACTTGTTATTATTGCTGTATTCACATTTGCTGAGGACGCCGGAACTGAAAGGTTAGTACCCCCTTCATTTATTGTTGACAGTGATCACGCTTGTGTTAGGCTGATATTAATGTGAAATCCAATTAGCGTAACAGACACCTTGATCGGTAATTAATTCCAAATTCTTTAAACATGGATCCTAACCACGTGCCGCTACCTCAAGATGAGCAACTCACAGCGCAGGTGCTCCATGAGAGCTTCCATCACCTGCAGATGGAAATGAGGGCTCAAACTCTCTCAAAACAGATTCGAGATTTTGCGGGGGATGGAAGTCGAAGATTCAGGGAGTGGCTCCGAGATGTGGAGCGGGTGGGGGCGGCTCTGGGCGCTGATGATGAACGGCATAAGCTACTGGCGTTGCAATCGTTGCGCGGTATGGCCGGCGACTTCATTGCCCGTTTATTTAGGGAGCAACCAGCCATTACGTGGCGTGACACACGCCAAGTTTTAATGCAAAATTTTAGTGAGGAGTCCGACTCCCAAATTGCGATGCAGAAGCTGCATAATATGAAGCAAAGCAAGGGAGAGAGCGTTCAAGCGTTTGTAGAAAGGATAAGGTCCGTGGGGGAGGAGGCGTTCGTGGGTAATGACATGCGGCATGCTCTGGTCCAGCCTCAATTAATCGACACCCTTGCTGGTGGAGTGATTGATAAATCGACAGCGCGGCGCATTTTGCGGGAACGCACTAACGATTTTCAGCGCGCGGTGGATATTGCTATATCTGAGCAACAGACCGCTCGAGCATTCAACCTGCGTCGAGGGGAAGAGATGATGGAGATTGACGCCGTGACCTCATCACCAGATCCGAAAATTGAAGCGATGGAGCAGATCGTGGACAGACTTGAGGCGCTGTTCACATCAAAAGATATGCAGGCGCGAGCTCCACGAACAAAGCAAAGTCCATTTAAATGGACTAAGGACGGGAAACCGATATGCGGATTCTGCAGCAAGGTGGGTCATATTAAAAAAGACTGTAGGAAGCGTAAGAGACAGTCAAAGGACGACCGACCCTCGGAAAACTAAGTAGCGCTGAACCTTTGGGAACCGAGGAGCAGCGCAATTTTGGCCATGGTCCAGATCACATGTACACCGGACAGGTAAAATTCTGTCCTCTTCATTTTGGAAAAGTTAAATTACAGGTGCTAATAGATACCGGAGCCGACATTTGCCTTATTACTAACCAGGTACTGAAGTCAATTCCAACCAGAAATGTGCACAAACTTTCGGGCCCTCGTGCACAAATATCTGGAGTCACTGGTGCGTCTCTTAACATTCTACATCGAGTGCTTTTAAAATTCAAAGTTGGACGTAATTCAGTCTGTCATCCTTTTTTTGTTGTGGAACGCATGAGTAAATCAGTTATATTGGGATCCGACTTCTTGGCGAGGGTAGGTGCTAAACTGGACTATAGTGGCAAAACGATTGCCATTGGGTCTGATGTGGTGTTGCTAACGAATAAAAACCAATTGCAGCAAGCTAACAGAGAATGTGTGCTCGTTAAACTGACAAAATCACACACAATACCGGCGCACACTGCCTCTTTTATCAAAGTAAAAATTCGCGACCTCAACTCTCCTGTGGTAGTCTCACCTCTTGACAACTGTAACCTATTCATAGACCATCCGGGACTAACAATGCCTGAAACTCTTTTAGAAACCTCTGACACTAGTAAAGCTTTAATGCTCATAAACGATACTAATGCACTTATCAAAGTCAAGCGAGGGCAAGTTGTGGCGGTAGCCGAGCCCATAACCAGCGACGAAGTGGCAACAATCGATTATGATGTGGACACAGTGGAGGAAACACAAAACCCCGATTCTACCCCTAATAACATGACTGCGAAAATTCCTTTAGGACATGTGAAGGGAACCGAGTTCAAGCAATTGAAGTCTATATTGGCTAAGTATGCGCATCTCTTTGCAGAAAAGGATACCGATCTCGGGCGCACTAATTTGGTAAAAATGACCCTCAATACAGGCGAAGCAAGTCCAATGAAACAGAGACCTTATCGCACACCTTTCTCCCTGCGACCTGTAGTAGAAGAGCATATAAATAACATGCTTGATGCTGATGTCATAAGACCATCCACTAGTCCTTGGGCAAGTCCCATCGTAATTGTACCAAAAAAAAGGACGACACTAAGCGATTCTGTGTGGATTACAAAGGGTAAATCAAGCCATTGTCAAGAACTCATATCCACTGCCCCTTATAGACGATGTGTTATCATCAGTGGGTCAAGCCAAAATATTCAGTTGTTTGGATCTTAAAAGCGGTTACTGGCAGATCGAAATGGCGGAGGAAGACAGGGAGAAGACAGCATTCGTATGTCATCAAGGTTTATCTTAGTTCAATGTCCTCCCGTTCGGCTTATCAACAGCACCTCCGGTATTTCAAGATCTAATGAATAGAGTTTTGGGGGATATTCAGAATAAATTCACTATTGCCTACTTGGATGACATAATTATATATTCAAATACATCTGAAGAACATCTACAACATCTGAGCATTGTATTCGAAAAACTTCAAAAAGCAGGACTTAAACTTAAACCATCTAAATGTAATTTCCTAATGGAACATGTTCATTACCTCGGTCATGTCATTTCCCGAGATGGCATTGAACCGGACCCGTCTAAGGTAGAGGTTGTAAAGAATCTGACACCTCCAAAAACTGTCAGACAGGTAAGATCACTAGTAGGCATGGCGTCCTATTACAGGAGGTTTATTCCAAATTTCAGTGAAATTGCTAGGCCCCTAACATCACTCACGCATAAAACGCTAGATTCTCTTGGAATGAAGAACAGCAGAAAGCTTTTGAAGAACTTAAGGTTAAGTTAGCATCGCCCCCTGTTTTGGCACACCCAGACCTCACCAAATCGTACAAATTGTGCACAGACGCCAGTCAATATGCAATAGGTGCGGTGTTAGCACAAGACTTCCCGGAGGGTGAACGCGTCATACAATACCTATCTAAACAGCTAACGGAAGGCCAACAGAAATGGCCTACGATTGAACGGGAAGGTTATGCAATCGTATATTCTGTCAATAAGCTACGCCATTACCTTCTAGGCTCGAAATTCACAACATATACTGACCACAAACCACTTAGGACACTGTTTAATTCCGAAATGAAAAACACACGGATACAGAGATGGGCTATCATGCTTGAGGAATACGGATGTGACATCGAATACAAAACGGGTAAAACTAATATCCCTGCCAACACACTTTCTCGTGTTATGCCATCTGAGGTAGATATGATCGATAGTAGCAAGCCAGAAAACCTGGAAACAATAGACACCTTGCCACAAGTCGAGAATAATGATAACTCTACTGACTTTGATGCTTTGAATGACCTTTCTCAGGTCAGTGATTTTCAGCGAAACGACCCACACTACGCCCCGATCATCGAAAGCATAGAGCAGGGTGAGGCAGTAAAAGACTATGTCATTGAAAAAGACCTACTGTATCATATTGCTTTACCAGTCAGGCTTGACAACACTAGCCGTCTGCAGTTAGCAATACCTGCGGGGTTAACCGATAAGGTAATTGAACAACTACATGACAATGACATGGATGGAGCACACACAGGAATCGATAAAACCTATGATAAGGTCAGTACTCGGTATTTTTGGCCAAGAATGTTTAGCGACATTGTTTCATATATAAATAAGTGTGAGGTGTGTGCCGCTAGAAAAATGAAAAAGCAAAAAGCACCAATGTAAGGCTTGCCCGAACCTAATTCCCTTTTGAGGTTGTAGGAATTGACACGTGTGGACCTTTTCCGGAAACCGCCAACGGAAATAAATATGTCATAACTATCGTCGATCATTTCTCCTCGTGGCCCGAAGCTATTGCCGTACCCAATAAAACAGCTGAGACGGTAGCGAAATTACTCCTGGAAGAAATCATCCCCAGACATTCATGCCCCCGACTTATCCTATCTGACCGTGGAACAGAATTCTTAAACCACGTCGTTAGCCTTATAACTAATAAGATGAAGACAGGACACATACGAACATCTCCATATCATCCTCAAACGAATGGAAAGACGGAAAGATTCCACCTTTATATGAATGATGTTCTCGCCAAATATTGTTACCAAGATCAAACAACATGGGACATGTATATTCCAGGCATGCTAACGTCGTATCGCTCCTCTGTAAACGACTCAACCAAGCACATCCCATTTTCCTGCTGCATGGTAGGGATCCGATATTGCCCATGGATACATTACTCCAACCAAAACTAAAATATATGGGTGATGAATACGTGCCAACTATGCTGCAGCGGCTGCATCACGCCTATCAGGACACCAAAATTAACATGCAAGAAGCGAGAGCAAAGAACAAGCGCTTATACGATCGCAGGGCGATACAAAACGATTTCGAGGCTGGTGATGCAGTGTATTATTACGATCCTACACGTCAGCCCGGTACTTCTGACAAACTAAATTTGCGATGGAAACCGCACTATCGCGTCGTTGAGAAGACATCACCGGTAAATTATCGCATTAGCAACCAAATCTCAGGTCAAAATAAGATCGTACATATGTCTAACTTGCGAGCCGCACACCCCGAAAATGTGTGGGACACCGAACGTCAAGGGTTTGAGTTAGTCAATCCGAACGAACGGGAGGAATCTGTGCCTCTCCGTCAGCAGCCAATGCGTCAGGCTAAAATGGCTTACAAACCCTTGCACGTGCCCGATTGGCACGACGGCGAAAGCCCAGACTACTGGAGCTCGGATGACAAAATTCCGTTATCTAAACTACAAACTGAATGGCGACACCCCGCGACGGAAGACGCTAGCACTAAAGTAAACTGTCCGAACATACCGAATAGGGATACACCTGCGATCCCGCGAAAGAGGAGACGACGAGTAGTCTCCCCTGACCGGAATCCAACTACATGTAAATGAAGTAAGGCGGAACCAGAGTTGCCTCACATGGAAGTAGGTATAGCTACTTGGTCAGACATGGTTCATGATCCGATAAGGAAAATTATGAGATTTCTAGGGGTTATTCGTGAATGACCGGTCACATAATGGCCATATGTACCGACTTGAAGCAGAGCCCACATAAACGGATAGTAGGAATACGCGGTCCCGACTAGTAGGATGGGCTTCTCCATGAAATATACTTTTGACGGAGACGAATTCCGCTCTGATCAATTCTCCGGTTCCTGAAATTCTATCTGAAGAGAACGAAATTTTGTACATATTATGTATATATTGATGAACATGACAACATGGATAGCATACATCCCGAGATAAACTAATATTCGTGATCACTGTGACAACCTAATGAAGACGGGTACAGAGTGAATGTGTGAGTGAATGTGTAATTCCGAGTAAATCTGAGAATGAATGCACTAACAAAATGTGTCCTATATTTGTGAAGTTTCACTTTGATTATTGAATACCCTGCTATAATTAGTGTGACATACTAATGGTATTTGTATTACATTGTTGATTTGCAGAATGATAGTAACACTACTGATCATAGGCGCGCTGGAACTATCAGGCGTCTCCTGTACAAAGTGTAACGGTTTTGGGGCGTACCCAAAAGTTTCCCCTAGGTAATTCTGTTAGTGTTTTGTGATATTATGGTTAAATAACCGTTTATTAAAATGTATATGTGTTTAAAGGTCCATACGGTTCCGTATTGTTAATGTTTAAAAGGTTTTCCGTCTCGGAACTTGGTATATTTGTGATGTTGGTAAAGCCGGAGACGGAGCCGGAGACGGAGACGGAACGGGAGACGGAGTCGGAACAATGGAGTACAAAAACGTAATGACGTTATTTCCGGAAGGTCATGTGATCAGCCTCGTTTTCGGTTTAAAAGGTGACGTGTCAGCCACTGATTGGTTCTAGAGTGTTTTTAGAAATCCGGAAAATATCAGTGTTTTGGCGGACTATGACGTCACAATAGGTTGGTCACGTGACGTGGGTCTCAGGTCTATAAAAGCCCCCGCTTCACAGCGGACGGCGGAGTTGGTGTCCTGACGTCGACCTGTGCAGACCCCTTCTCCCATAGCAGAGTACTCCCTTGTTCCGGATAGAGTCATCCAGATGATAGCAGATAAGTCTTCTGACTGTGCACTTGGAGAATAAACATGAAAACTTCAACCGAGTTGTTTTTCCGTGTTCGTTAGGGAACTGGAATTTATAATAAAGATAGTACACCGGAAGAGAAAGTAATACGGAGAAAAGGGAGATAAGACCACAGTCGGTTAAGACCAAGTTGTAACGACGTCTTAGGGTGATCCAAGAACCCAGATCACCAAGGAAGGAGACGGAGACGGAGGTGGAATTCAACGGAGCAACTACGGAGGCGGTATCGGACGGAGCAGTTGCAGAGACGGGAACGACGAAGCAGTTGCAGAGGCGGTACCGGACGACGGAGTTGCAGAGGCAGTACCTGACGGAGCGGTTGCGGTAACCGGAAGTGAGAACACTTCCGAGATACTCCATTTCAGGTGCAGTCGCAGGTTGCGGTGAGGCGGAGCCAACCGGAGCAGTTTGCAGTGCGGCGGAACCTGGCAGAGCGGTTGCAGTATTCGGAAACGGCAACGTTCCCGGATTCTTTATTCCAGGTGCAGTCGCATATTTGCAGTAAGGCGGAAAACGACGGAGCTGTTGCAGTAAAGCGGTATCCCGACGGAGCAGTTGTAGTACCGGGAGACGGAAACGCCTCCGGATCATTACTTTACGAGAGCAGTTGCAGATTGGCAGTCGGACAACGGTTAAGAGGTCCATTCCAGACCACGCTACCAACCTTCAGAGACTTCTAGCCGGAGTTCAACCATACAGCAGTAGCAGTTTCCCGGAGTTTTACCGTTTCAGCTCCGGTTAAATAACAACTCACCCACCTCCCTAGAAAACCGGTTCATCAAGACGTCACAGAAGGGTGAAGAACCCGTTACGACTTTTTGGTGGCAGCGGTGGGATCATCTGCAGTATGACTACTAGACGGGGCAAGTTGGCGGAACAGCAGCTGAAGACAACCGTGTCAGACACGGAGCAGCCTGTAGGAGCAGTAGGAGCTGAGCCGTTGCAGGTGCCGGTTGCGGAAAAGGAAGCAGTTCGTCCGGCCGAGTGAAAGCTGTTGCAGCCGGAAATGCAGAAAGCAGTTGCAGAAGAGCCCCTTCGGGTTCCTCAAGGAGTACAGCCTGCAGAGCAGTTAGCAGAGGCGGAAATTAACTTTCCGGACCAGGCTGGCGATCGGGAACCGGATGCGGAACCGGAAGGCGGAGAGAATTTAGTCGACAACCTGACCAGATTATTGGCGACCCAAATGGAGGTGTTTCAGCAGCACCTGGCAGTAACCGGAAAGCAGCAGCAGGCAGAAGCAGTACAACAACCAGCACCAAGGGCAGGAGTAGCCAGATTAATGACATATGACGGAACTGATCCGTTGCCGGAGTATGAGGCTCACCTCCTCGAATACGCTCGGTACTACCGTTGGTCAGCAGAGGAAAAGGCGCTGAACTTATGTGTCAGTTTGAGGGGTAACGCCCGCAGCATACTACTGGATTTGTCCGCGGAGCAGAGACGCAGCTTTGATACGGTTGTGGCGGCATTAAAACAGCAGTTTTGTCCGGGAGAAAAAACATTTGTTTTCCAGGCGGAATTGCAGACACGGAAATTGCAGCCGGAGGAGGAGCTGTCCGAGCTGGCCAGAGACATACGGAGCAAGACGCGGCTAGCTTACCCAAAAGCGGATCCGGCAACAACAGAAGTGCTCATGAAGATGCATTTCTGCAACAGTCTGATGAACCGAGATATGCGGTTGTCGGTATTGAAAAGCCACCCGGAAACGCTGTCGCAGGCCCTGGCTTTCGCTACCGAGTATGAGAGTATTATGAAGACGGACAACAGCCGACCAGCGGAGCGACACCGGACGAGGCAGCTGAACACGGAGCCGGAGTGGAACCAGCAGGTGAACGAATTGCGGAAGCAAGCCGAGCAGACTCAGCAGCAGTTGGCGGATCTGATGACTCAGGTCAAGGAAGCGGTTAGCCGGCAGCAGCAGCAGCGCAGTTCCCGAGCGGATTTAGAATGCTTCAACTGTGGCCGAAAAGGGCATTTTGCCCGAGACTGTAGGCAGCCAAAGCAGCAGCAGCAGCGGCGTCAACCACAACAGCAGCAGTCGCCGCGACAACAGCAGCAGCAGCAGCCGCAGCAGCAGCAACAACTGCAGCAGCCACGACAGCAGCAGCAGCAGCCGGAAAACTAGAGCGGGTCGCGGAAAAGGGGAAATCCGGGACCCGGAAGAGAGGACACCCCCATAACCGGCAGGTGGTTCACGGACCCGGTCCCAGGGGCGAGGTGGGCATGTGTGTGACAGCCAGAGTATGCGGAGAACCAGTAACGCTGATAATCAACACCGGCAGCACTGTCACAATGCTCAACCTACAAACCTGGGAACGGATCCGGAAGCCCGGAATGAAGCTGAAGCGGTCGCCGATTCGTCTTTCAATGGTTGACGGAAGTAACATATGGACGCATGGCCGGAAAGAACTCCCACTCAACATCGCAGGAGTAGCTGAGACCGTGACGTTCGAGATTGCAGACTGTGAAGACGAACGAATACTGGGAATGGATTCCATCCGTTCCCGGATATCCAGCATAAATTTTGACCGAATGACCATGCAGATGGGCAGCCAGGAGGTGTTCCTCACCATGTTCGAGCAGACCAGGGAGCCGTTTCCGATCAACGCTGTAGCAGATTACCAAATTCCGCCGGAAACGGAACAACTGATAATAGGACAAGCAGAGAGTGTCCGTGAAGCAGAAGGAGTACTAGAAATGCCACAGGAGCCTACTGAGAAAAGACCTTGGCTGATCGGGAGAACTTTATCCCGGATAAAGCAAGGAACAGTCCCGGTTCGAGTGATCAATGTGATGGCGGAGCCAGTAATCACCAAAAAAGGAGCGCAGTTGGCGACGATGACCACCTTAGCAGCCGGTTGCAGTGTTGTGCCGTTGGCGGAGCGGAGCAGGAAGGTGCAGATTTCCACGGAGTCGGAGGCCGGGCGGAATTGGAGCGGGTACGAGAAGCTGTGGCAGTTAGCAGAGCAGACCCAGGATGCAGTGCCGAGTCATTTCCGCGAGAGAGTAACCGACCTCCTATTTCGGAATAAGCCGACCTTCAGTAATGATGCCGGAGAACTGGGGCAGACCAATGAGGTACAACATCAGATAAACACGGGCAGTCACCGGCCGATTAAGCAGCCGACCAGACGTATTCCGCCAGACAAGAGAGAGCTGGTGAGCAGTCTGATTCAGGAGATGGAAGACAAGAACGTCATTGAAGAAAGTAGCAGTCCGTGGGCTTCCCCGATTGTTCTGGTGAAGAAAAAGGATGGGACCACCCGGTTCTGTGTCGACTACCGGCGGTTAAATGCAGTCACGGAGAAAGATGCTTACCCGTTGCCGAGAATAGACGACACCATAGCAGTCTGTGCAGACGCCAAATGGTTCTCCACTCTCGACCTGACCAGTGGATACTGGCAGGTCAGGATGGATGAAGACGCCCGGAAAAAGTCGGCCTTCTGTGTTCCTGGTGGCCTTTACCAGTTCAAAGTCATGAGTTTCGGCTTGTGCAATGCTCCGGGTACATTCGAGCGGTTGATGGAGAAGGTGTTAGGCGGACTGTCCTGGAAGACCTGCCTCATATATCTGGACGACATCATAGTCTACAGCAAGACCCTGGAGGATCACATCCATGATCTTCAGGAGGTTTTCAGCAAGCTGAGAGAGGCAGACCTAAAAGTCAAACCGTCAAAATGCAAGTTCTTCCAGCCGGAGGTGTCTTTCCTAGGTCACATTGTCGGCAGAGACGGTATTCGTACCGACCCGGCAAAAACGGAGGCAGTACGGAAGTGGCGGACACCCACCAACCTGATGGAGCTGCGCAGTTTTCTGGGACTATGCTCCTATTACCGGAAGTTCGTGCCGAAGTTCTCCGAGATTGCAGCGCCGCTGAATCACTTGACGGAAAAAGGGGTGCAGTTCCGGTGGCAGACGGAGCAAGAGCAGGCATTTGCAGAGCTGAAGAACCGCCTAGTATCGGCACCGATACTCGGGTACCCAAGGGAGCAAGGCCGATATATCCTGGACACGGACGCCAGTGACACCGGGCTGGGAGCTGTCACAGAAGCAGGTCACAGAACTGTACTGTCACAGAAGCAGGGCAACCAGGAGCGGGTGATAACCTACTTGAGCCGCAGCCTAACCAAAGAAGAACGGAGATACTGTGTCACCCGGAAGGAGCTCCTGGCGGTTGTGTTTGCGGTACAGAAGAATAAGCAGTACTTGCTGGGACGACACTTCCTTCTTCGCACAGATCATGGCAGTCTTACCTGGCTTATGAATTTCAAGGAGCCCCAGGGGCAGGTAGCCCGGTGGATTGAGCTCCTGAGTGAGTTTCATTTCGACATCGAACATCGTCCGGGGCGAATCCATAATAACGCAGATGCCTTGTCCAGATCCCCATGCAGCCAATGCGGAAAAATCGACTGGAAACAAGCCAAGATAGACGCCTGGAACTACGGAGAAAGGATCCGGCAGACACGAAGTGAAGAAACTCCTCAGCCCAAGCCAAGGAAGGGGGGACGCCGGAAGCAGTCACGGAGATCGGGCGGAGAAGCAGAACCGACGGAGGAAGCAGTCCCAAGGAAGGCGGTTGCAGTGACGGAGAAAGCAGCGTCCCAGAAGCCGGTTGTGGTTGCGGTGACGGAGGAAGCAGCGTCCCGGAAGCCGGTTGCGGTTGCGGTGACGAAGAAAGCAGCGTCCCGGAAGCCGGTTGCGGTTGCGGCGACGGAGAAGGCAGTTCCAGGAAAAGCGGATGCGGATGCAGAGCAGATTAGGCTGGCGGAAAATGCGGACCAGGATACTGTGCTGGGGCAGAAATATCGACCAGATGATTTGCGGAGAATGCAGCAAGCAGAACCTTGGTACCCACTGGTGACGTCGCTGATCGACGGGAGCGGTACAGCTGGCAGTGCAGACTTTTCCAGCATGAGCAGCAAGGAGAAAGTGCTGTACGGGATGCGGAAGACCTTGCTGAAAGTCGACGGAGTAGTCTACCGGAAATGGAAAACGGCAGAAGGAACCAGCCGAATGCAGTTAATAACCCCGAAGGAGCTGAGACAGGAGATTTTCCGTCTGGCCCATCAGAGCCGGACGGGAGGACACCTCGGAAGCAGAAGGATGGCGGCTAGCATTCATAGGCGGTATTTCTGGCCGGTTATGATGCGGGACATGAAGCAGTGGGTGCTGAGCTGTGACGAATGTGCGTCAAGAAGTATGCAGAACTTGAAACGATCTCCGATGCAGAAATACCGGGTTGGAGCGCCCATGGAGAGGGTGGCTATGGACGTGATGGGTCCACTACCTAAATCCACCCGGGGGAACTGGTACATCTTAGTAATCGGTGATTACTTCACCAAGTGGGTAGAGGCCTACCCGATGCCGAATCAGGAAGCGGTGACGGTTGCGGACATATTCGTCAACCAGTTTGCAGCGCGGTACGGCATCCCGATGGAGATCCACACCGACCAAGGCAGAAATTTCGAGTCCGACTTGCTGAGAAATGTGTGCAGAATCCTGGGGATTCACAAGACACGGACAACCGCTTTCCGACCTCAGTCGGACGGTTTCATTGAGCGATTCAACCGGACGCTGCAGCAGATCCTGAGCCTGTACGTAAGCGAGCGGCAGACCAACTGGGATCAGCTAGTACCGTTGGCGATGGCAGCTTACCGGAGTACCCCGCAGGAGACAACCGGACAGAGTCCCAATTTGCTGATGCTGGGCAGAGAAGTCAACACTCCGGTAGAGTTACTGATTGGCAGGCCGCCGGGCGAATCGACAGCAGAAGTAACAGAGTATGGCAGTCAGCTCCGGGAGCGACTAGACGCAGTATATAAGGCGGTTCGAGCGAAATCTGGCAGAGAGATGGAACGGCAGAAGAAGCTGTACGACCGGAGGAAGGTCGACAATCAGTTCCAGCCAGGAGACCGAGTGTGGATGGCGGTCAAAACACGGAAGAAGGGCAAGGCACCCAAGTTGCAGAGGAAGTGGAGCGGTCCAAAGCTAGTGCTGAGCAGATTTACCGACGTGACCTACGAGATTGCAGAGAGTGAAACTCGGCAGAAGGTGGTTCACTTCGATTTGCTGAAACCGTATAATGGTGTCAAGCATCCGAGATGGATGAAGCGGAGAATGGCGGATTCCTGGAGGCAGACGGAGTCGCCGAAGCAGAGTAGTGTTCCGGAGTCGGAACAGACGGTCTCTGAGTCAGATACGGACTCGGAGTAAAGCCGCAGAGGACGCAGAAATATAGGAAGACGGAGTGAGCTGTAGAGCGGGAGAAGGAGATAGCTGAGACCCTGGTAAAATGTTGAGTTCCGGCAGAGAGCGACCGCAAGAAGTTGGAACAATGAGCTTGTGCTGGTTCCGGAAACAGGGCGGAGAAAGGAAGCAGAGCAGAAAGCGGTGCAGAGACCGGATAGAGACATCCTAGAGGTTCTGACTGGGGTTGAGAGCATAGTCAACCAGTCCAGGGTAGCGGCCAGGGGTCCAGAAGAATCTGGGTTAGCGGTCTAGTATCTCCAGAGCAGCAGCTACACGTCTTCCGTATTCGGAGAATTAAGACGGAAAAGTTTTCCGGCTGTAGACATCCAACCGGAGTTTCCACTTAGCAGAGACAGTAAACCAACTGCAGATTGACAGAAACGGAGAAACATCACCCCAGATAGGAAGGCGCCTCCTTCTGGACAGAATGTATGCAGTTTCCAGTGTCGACAAGCAGTAATACCAGTGAGCAGATATGCAGTTGACGAAGCAGTACAGATGGCGGAAACGCCCAACTTGCAGTCTAAATGTTCGTCTGGCAGGCAGATTCAACTGGCTGAGACTTTATTCAACCCTCCTGATGGCAGAGATACTTCAAAATTGCAGATACTTCGCTCGGAGAAGCAGTTGAAGGGGAGCCGGAAAAACCCGGAGAAGCCGGTTGAGCCGGAGACGGACACCTCTCGGTTAACGGTTGAGTTTTTGCATAATTGTGACGTCACTCCTGAGGCAGCCAATCAGCGTGGAGCTTTTCAAGTCACGTGAGAAGAAAGGGTATAAAAGGGCCTTGAAATCGGGCTCTGAGAGCAGTTGAAGAGCAGACCTCGAGCTGTGCACATCGCTGTTAAAGTTTGGCGGAATCGACTCAAGTCCAGCATTTTCCGGCTGCGGCAGATTTTGCAGTGAAAAACGACTAAGTGTTTCCCGAAAGACCACCAGTCCGGAGAAGCGGTGCAGCAGAAGCGGTGCAGAAGCGGTGCAGTAAAAGCGGTGCAGTAGATAGACAACTTTTGTTTCCCGGCTTTTCCGGATGGCGCTCCAGCAAAGGCGAGGTGGCGGCCCCAATGAGACGGAGATGGGCAACCGAACGAAAGAGCTGTGGCGGTACTGTAAGAAGTGTGACCGGATGTTTGCGGACGCGAGAGACAAGAGAGGACACGTCTGCCCGGCCCAGAAGTACTATTGCTGCCTGTGTTCCTTCTACGGAAATCGGGCCTGTGATTGACGGAGACATCTCCGGGAGGCGCATGGATGGACGTACCCTGCAGAATACCGTCCTCCTCAGGACGAATGGACACTGAACCGGGTCGGAACGTTCGACTCAGCCCGGAGAGGGATTGCTACGAAGTCCCAACAGAACCGCTTCCGCAGATTCCTGAATCGTTCCCCGGTACAGCCTCCGGTTCCTGTTCCGTCCCTTCATCAACTCCCGTACGGAACAGACTGGGATGCCGGAGCAGCCGCTCCCATCGAACGGCCGGAACCGATCGACCCGCCAGGTTGAGCTCCGGATCCGCAGGGCTGTCTTCGGGCAGCGGAAGACACACCTCCAGAAGACTGGGAGCGAGAGATGTCAGCGGAACCGGACGAAGAAGTTCAGCCGGCGGAAGACTGGGAGGAAGAGATCAGGGTGTGGGAGTATACTCCACCTTCTCCCACCCCGGACACGGAATCGGAGACTTCCGAATATCACACCGCGGACGAGGAGGAACCCTAAGGCGGATGGCAGAGTAGCAGTCGACGGAGGCGGTTGGCAGTGTAGCGGTAGACGGAGGCGGTTGGCAGTTTGGCGGAGACGGAGAAGAAGAAGCGGTGGCAGTTAGCAGCAACAACACGGAAAAAAAAAAAAAAAAAAAAAAATATATATATTATTTATCCAAGAAGACCACCAGGAGGAGTTGCAGTTTGCTGAGCAGCCAATCATCGAGCAGATAAGCCAGTCACGTGACTTCCAGAGACTATAAAAGGGGCAGATAGCTGTTACCGGATGCAGAAGGCAGTTTGCTGTAGCTGAGTCAACATCGACACAAAGCAGAGAATCAGAATGCCGAAAGTAAAGACAACACCCCGCAAGCCCCGCCCTCACCGGTGTGGAGACTGTAACCTAGAGTTTAAGAGCAAGCACACGTTGCTCCGGCATGTCACGGAGCAGCACACGAGTGAAGTCACCGTCTTCGCCTGTCCTCAGTGTGGACATTGGAGCAGACGGAAAGAGGGGACACAGAAGCATCTGCAGTCCCGACACGCAATGGATGCGAACCCGATTCGACTAAGGGTTGGCAGAGAGCAGTTTGAGGAGAAAAGCCTCCGGTCCAAGATGACCCCTCGGAAAAGCAAGAAGCCGGTAACACGGCAAGATCAGTTGTCGGACACGGAGTCGGAGTCGGGAGGTTCGGTTTCGTCCCGGACCCGGTACCGTTCCGGTACCCAGTCGGTGGCCGCCTTAGCAGCCGACGTTTCGTCCACGGAGGCGGGGAGTAGTTCGGAAGAAGAAGCAGAGCTGAAAATCATGGCAAGTGAAGACGAGTTGCAGGACCCGGAGGATCCGAAGCCGGTTAAGCCGCCAGTGACCCGGAGTTCTTCCCGGAACACCTCCCGGAAAAACAGCCCAGACCCATCTCGAGGTACCGGAGCAGATCGAGACCGCGGAAAGAAGCGGAGTCGCAGCCGTTCGCCGGATAAATCCGGTCGCCATCAACGCCGGCAATATAGGAAGGAGAGCCCGGAGCGCGCCAAGGACCGAGGCGGAGAACGTGGCCGAGAGGAGAAACGACACACCCCACCCAAGTCTACAGGAGGCAGCGTCAAGGGAAAAGGCAAGGCGGTGTATGACTACAAGTTCCGGCTGTTGGAGGAAGGTTCCAGCGGAGCAGCGGCAGAAGTTGGAGTAGCAGACATTGCGGAAATGCAGAGCAGAGACGATGAGGAAGACCTTTTCCGGAGCCCACCTCCGAGAACGACTAGCAGTGGCAGAGCAGTGAGCAGCGTGATTGTCCGGCCCGGAGGCGGAGCAGAAAGCAGATCCAGCGGCCGAGCCGATAGCAGAGCAGATAGCCGAGCCGATAGCAGAACAGATAACAGAGCAGATAGCCGAGCGGACAGCAGACCCATTGGCAGATCCGGAGGCAGACCGGAGACCAAAGCGTAAGGCGGAACCTGGAGCAGAGCTGTCAGTGAGACGGAGACCCGAGGATCCACGGAGAGAACTTTACCGGCAACCATTCAAGCAGTAGCCGGAAGCAGAACCAGTTCAGCGGCTAGGGATGACGGAATGGAGTCTTCCGCGTCTGACCGAAGCCATGCGGACGTGCAGAGAGCCAGGAGGAGTATCCTGGTAGATCAAGCCAGAGCTACACCCGGAATCCTGTCTCCGGTGGAGACCCGGCCTCGACAGTCTTCCAGTGAGCGGTCCGGAAGGAGCCAAGTCCGAGCACCAACCCAGAGTCCACCCTACACATTCTACCCGTTTGGCGGTCCTTCAACTCAACCGTGTCCGTCCCATTGTTTCCCGGTGAATATTGGAGGACGGAGCGCATCCGCCTTTGCACCTGCAGTCCCGGAGCATGCCAGATACTATGCAGTACGTTGGGGACCGGAGCAGTGGGGGCCAGCCGAGATGAGAGACTCCGGCGTCTACGTGGAGATCATGGAGCAGAGAGAGTCACCGTTTGGTCTCGTCCCGACCCGTCAGATCGTCCGGATTCCAGATTGGTCCATCCGGGACGAACGCCTCAGGAATGGGTTCTACGTCCCGCCCCAGTGGAGCCTCCATGATCCCGATCTTCTCCCGGTTGATGCCAGAGGAACAAGCTTCGGACGACCGTTGGTACCAAATACCATTCCACCTCGTCCGCCGTCGGGGAGCAGTTCGCGCCGTGATACTGGTGGGCAGTAATCGTCGCAAGTCGTCGCAAGTCGCCGCAAGTCGGCGCAAGTCAAGTCGGCGCAAGGAGAAGAAAGAAGAACCGTTTCCCGGATTCTAGTATAATTAAGAGTTAAAAGTGGGAAACGGAACAAGCAAGATATCTGGGTACAGTGACGGTAAACTAGTTAAGAGATACCAGTACCCGGATCACGGAAACAAGTTGTGTTTTATTATACGGACAGTTTAACGGTTAATAATTTGTATATTTGTGATATGTGATATTGATCTGTTCGGGACGAACAGAGTCTAAGGAAGGGGGAGTGTAACGGTTTTGGGGCGTACCCAAAAGTTTCCCCTAGGTAATTCTGTTAGTGTTTTGTGATATTATGGTTAAATAACTGTTTATTAAAATGTATATGTGTTTAAAGGTCCATACGGTTCCGTATTGTTAATGTTTAAAAGGTTTTCCGTCTCGGAACTTGGTATATTTGTGATGTTGGTAAAGCCGGAGACGGAGACGGAACCGGAGACGGAGTCGGAACAATGGAGTACAAAAACGTAATGACGTTATTTCCGGAAGGTCATGTGATCAGCCTCGTTTTCGGTTTAAAAGGTGACGTGTCAGCCACTGATTGGTTCTAGAGTGTTTTTAGAAATCCGGAAAATATCAGTGTTTTGGCGGACTATGACGTCACAATAGGTTGGTCACGTGACGTGGGTCTCAGGTCTATAAAAGTCCCCACTTCACAGCGGACGGCGGAGTTGGTGTCCTGACGTCGACCTGTGCAGACCCCTTCTCCCATAGCAGAGTACTCCCTTGTTCCGGATAGAGTCATCCAGATGATAGCAGTTAAGTCTTCTGACTGTGCACTTGGAAAATAAACATGAAAACTTCAACCGAGTTGTTTTTCCGTGTTCGTTAGGGAACTGGAATTAATAATAAAGTTAGTTCACCGGAAAAGAAAGTAATACGGAGTAAAGGGAGATAAGACCACAGTCGGTTAAGACCAAGTTGTAACGACGTCTTAGGGTGATCCAAGAACCCAGATCACCAAGGAAGGAGACGGAGACGGAGGTGGAATTCAACGGAGCAACTACGGAGGCGGTATCGGACGGAGCAGTTGCAGAGACGGGAACGACGAAGCAGTTGCAGAGGCGGTACCGGACGACGGAGTTGCAGAGGCAGTACCTGACGGAGCGGTTGCGGTAACCGGAAGTGAGAACACTTCCGAGATACCCCATTTCAGGTGCAGTCACAGGTTGCGGTGAGGCGGAGCCAACCGGAGCAGTTTGCAGTGAGGCGGAACCTGGCAGAGCGGTTGCAGTATTCGGAAACGGCAACGTTCCCGGACTCTCTATTCCAGGTGCAGTCGCAGTTGCAGTAAGGCGGAAAACGACGGAGCTGTTACAGTAAAGCGGTATCCCGACGGAGCAGTTGCAGTACCCGGAGACGGAAACGCCTCCGGATTCTTACGTTACAGGTGCAGTTGCAGATTAGCAGTCGGACAACGGTTAAGAGGTCCATTCCAGACCACGCTACCAACCTTAGAGACTTCTAGCCGGAGTTCAACCGTACAGCAGTAGCAGTTTCCCGGAGTTTTACCGTTTCAGCTCCGGTTAAATAACAACTCACCCACCTCCCAAGAAAACCGGTTCATCAAGACGTCACAGAAGGGTGTGAACCCGTTACAAAAGGAAACATATTTTGTATACACTAACGATATCTATTTGACACACAGCAGCTGGGTGTTAACGTTCTCGGTTGATGTAAAGCCGAATGAACAACAATTGATTTTGCTGGAAAATGAAATATCCAGGTGTCATGAAATGTTCAAGTCTCTGTTAGGGAGTAAAAGTGAGCTTAATGTAACTTTAAGTGGACCTCACGCCCAGGTGGAGGCCAATATTGTTCGTTTAATGGAACGAGGATAGGTCAATTCTATGATGAATTCAATGCAGCACGCAAAACTTTGGATGAAATTAGGTATCTTGCTACATCTCGATTCAGAGACAGAGAAGAGAGAGCGATACTACCCGTCGTAGGTAACATTTTGTCCACTTTGTTCGGGACAGCCAGTCAAAAGGACTTACAAAGACTTAGAAATATAATTGGAAATTTAGCAAATTATCAAGACCAGATGGTCCATGTTATAGAAGAAGGGCTATCGATTGTAAACACGCGGGAAGATGTACAAACCAACCGCATGGTGATAAATCAATTAAGTGAAGCCACCGATATTTTGTCAAATCGGTTGGAGCTATTGTACGACCAGGTAATAAGAAAAATTGTATTGCAAACGACGTTTCTCGAATTGTCCAACCAGCTACATGATGTATTTCATATTGTCAACACCGCAGTTAGGGACGTACAATTTGTATTGTATTCGCTTTACGACCAAGCATTAACGCGGTCCGATACAAACATGGAGGTAACGGAGAGTCAAAATTTAAAAGTCTTTTCGTGAATATTATCTCTTCAAAATGACATTATTTTATAGAGTAAATGATCAGCATCCTAATACTGAAAAGAAAATAGGGGGTCACCGTGCTCGTTTCTTCTACATATTCGATTGAAATCACACATATTTACTTAAAATGACATAAATTCTGGCATTTTTGCACATTTTTGTCCATATTCTCATCTTGCATTGTGTTTTCCATGCGAACGGATACGGTGACCCCCTATTTTCTTTTCAGTTTTAGGATGCTGAAAAGTTACTCTATAAAATATATCACTTTGAAGCTCTAGATTATGTTGATACAGGTATTTATTTTAAAAAACACTTTGACCCCCTTTCCTCACTGTTTGGAGCGGACTACCTTAAGCGCAATTAGAGGTGAAATTAACCCTAAATTGGTCACACCAAAAAAATCTGGCCTCAATTCTCAGATCAGTAAAGCGACAATAACCAAAGGATCTTTCACTACCTTATGGCTTATCATCCAAAGGAATCTCGGAATATTATAAAGGTTTGAGCACCATGCTCATGCCTGATAATGAGCAATTTCATGTGTTAACAGCTATTCCCGTAATTCACACGGACAATATCTTTGAAGTGTACGAAATTGTCAATTCACCGGTACCGATTGTAAACACCGTGTCAGCCATGTATTCTGTTGAAACCAATTACCTAGCTGTTTCTCACGATCGTAGAATGTATATGACGTTAAATGAATTGGAAGCCCAATCTTGTTTTGGAAAGTTGTGTTGTAAAGTCAACAGCCCAATGCTAAGTTTTGAGTTAGCTCCTGATTGTGCTACAAGTCTCTTTGTAAAACGTGCTGATCAAGCAAGAATGTATTTTTGTAAGAAAGTACTGTTAGCTACTATTCGGACACCGGTTGTTAAGCACCTGCTTAACGGGATATGGGCAATATCAAGCTCATTTAATTTTCAGATGCAAATAAATTGTATCCGTGAGAAGGGAGACACCTCCTAAGACGAGGAGAAATTGTTAGAAGTTGGAACTACTCTCATAATATTAGAGAAAAATTGTAAGGCATCTTCGAATTACTTCGAATTGCCATTGTATCTCACGAAGCACAGTAGTGTCGAAGTGGAAACGATATTCTCTGAACATTTGGCACTACCTGATTTATTGCCACCTATTGATGTTCTCGATGACAGCAGCGTGGCGCTGCCCTCCAATTGGCTAGCCTTGCCTGAACATGAAAGGCTAGCACCACTGTCAAAGTTGCCGATTGAGCAGCTGAATAATTTACTGGAGCATATTCCCTCTCATTCGTCCGGTTTAATTGGCCGCGACATTGACGTATGGCATGGTCGAACGACCAGTGCCCTGGTGTATATTTCTATTTTGATTGTAATCATTGTGTTAATTTGTTGGCTCGTGCGACGGTATCGTCGTGTATTGTATCCAAAGAACCACAGAAACCGAAGTCGTGCTGAGATACCCACTGAAAAGAAAAATGTACAAATTGAACTTCTACCCATGACAAGCCAACCCCCTCTTGTCAAAAAGACTGTGTTCAATCCCGTCTCCACCGACGATGTTTAATTACTGAAAAAGTAAACTGCTGTTGTGTCATTCCGTATTGTACAGATATATTTTAGAATAACATTGCTTGTAGATAGTCTTTCTTACAGTTTGATTACCCTTCGGAAAATCTTTGTGACAAACTCTGCGAGTTTGTCAGGGTAAGAAGGGGAGGAGTGTAACAGGGTTATGTAACATGTTACATAATCTGTTATTATTCACATTAATTGTTTTCGCATATTTCAACATATGATTTCCATGTATCAAATCTATGTATCCAATCTATGTATCTTGGAAGGAGGGCAATGTCGTGGAAAAGTGATGTGTCACGAAAACCCCAAAAACTGCGCAATATTTTGAATTGCGCAGAACGCCGAATTCTTGCAAGATCGCTCCAAAAATCATTTAAAGTTATAGAAGCCGTAAAAAGGCAATTATCAAAGATACATTGGATGGCTCGATCGCAGGTGCGAGTTTATGACCCACGGGTGCGCGGGCGTGCACCGCCGGTTGAATCTTGGGGTGGGGCCTGTGATCGAGGCATGGAACCAATCGAACCTCTAAATTTTCTGCTGTTGGTCAGCACTTTTGGTCACCCCTTTCGGCAAGCACAAATAATTGTGATATAAAAGACCTTGCAAGAGCCTGGCCCGTGGTTCTGGTCGTTGTCCACGATTTCGGTCGTATTCCATCTAGAAATTGGCCATCACCTTTCTCGACATTGCCGCCCAGCCACAAACTCTGGGGCATGCAAATAAATGACAACGGAGCGGGAACATTTTGAGTTGCTTTCTAAACATCATCATACACGAACACGGTTACAGAGGGCTCTTCGCAGATGACCACATTTGCGGACGAGGACGACTTGCGGACGAGGGCATTCGAGGGCATTCGGAGATGAGTCTTTCACCCAGACGGTGGCTCAACGGGAAGAATGATCCAGGCGATCAGTCTTCCTTTCCAGATTTTCAGAACAGACGGGGAGGGCCCTCTGTGGAAGAGACCGTTCGCAGAAGACCAGCGATAGACGGCGTTAGCCTCCGTGCGGATAAACCAGTTTGCGAAAGACTCGCGAAAGACAGCGTTCAAGGAGGACGCCTACTCGCAGAAGAACTTCTTCCTGAGCTCATACGGATGATTTTGTTTGTGGAAGACTCACGGAAGACGGTGTTTGTGGAAGACGAGGGTCTTCACTCAGTCGACAGCCGAGGCAACCAGCTCTCTGGAAGAATCAAGCTTCCATTTCAGGTACTCAGGGAGGCCGGAGAACGCACCCTTTATTGTCATCAGGCGATGATGGGCCATCCTCGGATGGAGGGACTGACAACAGCCATGGTCACCCAGGACGCGGGAGGCGACCACTGAGGCGGGGACCGCAGCTGCACTGACGAAGCCCCAGGCCGAGATGGAGACAGGAAGACTCATCATCTGAGGACAGCTCAGCCTGGAACCAGAACGGCAGAAGGAACCGAAAGATGCTGACACCTGACGAGTTTGATGGGACATCCATAGATTGCCTGGTGAACCGGGCCCACTTTGACGTCATCGTGGAGGTCAACGGTTGGACCAAAGGGAACAGGGCATTTACTTAGCTGGAAGTCTGACAGGGGAGGCGCTACGGATGCTGACGAGCCTGAGTCCTGCAGACCGGAGGGACATCGATGTTGTAACTGAGAAGCTGACCCTACGACTCAACCCCAACTGTCAGGAGGAGTCATACAAGGCGACCTTGGGACAAAGGACCCACAGGAAGGCTGAGACACCCCAGCAGTATGGATACGAGCTGCAACGACTGGTATGCCATGGCTGTCCGGATCTGAATTCTGCAGCTCAGGAGGTTATCGCCTTAGACCACTTCTGGGAGGGCCATCCAGACAGGGACATGAAGATGATGGAGCTCATGAAGAAGATGAAGACCATGGAGGAAGCCATGGCGTTCATAGCCCAGTATGAATGTTTCAAGCCTAAGCCTGGGGAGCCAGTAATGTCCATCGAGTCGGAAGACTTCGAGCCAGCAATGGGACTTCTGCAGCTTTTGAAGAA
Source organism: Terebella lapidaria (assembly GCA_949152475.1). NCBI lineage: Eukaryota > Metazoa > Annelida > Polychaeta > Terebellida > Terebellidae > Terebella > Terebella lapidaria. The sequence continues at coordinate 8,728,989 of OX424559.1, read as the reverse complement.
CCAGCAGGAGAGTGGCGCGACAACCAACGGGCAGCAGAGCAACCAGCCAAATGCGGCAGGTCTACCCAGACTTCCGTACTTCACAGGGCTCTTTGAGAGCCAGGACAAGAAATTGGAGCGACTGGTCAAGCTGTATGAGGAGGTGCTGTCTACCAAACCAAGGGCCGCCGCTACTGAGACCAAGGGACCAAACATGAGGCCGGGACCAGATTTATGCTGGCACTGCGGAAAACCGGGCCATCAGAAATTCCAGTGTCCAGATCGGCCTTCACCTCGGACAAGGGAGGAGCACTTGCGTCATCTGCTGGAAGAGATCGGCAAAGAGAACAGTTCCGCAGATGAGGAGTCTGAAAACTGGTAGGGCTCATACCCGACCCCAACCGTATGGGAAAGTGGCAAGTGTATGCATGGTTTTACAAGAGGGAAGAACGATAAAGACTTGAAGAACGCATTGCCAGGGGGGAATCTTCAGTTACTCTTTTACAGTTAGTTAATAAGTTCAACAAGTTCACATCCGGAGAGATGGAGTGGACACGGGAGGAGCTCGTGGACCAGCTTCTCAAACTACTGGAGGGCAAGCCTGTCGAGACAGACGGGAGTGCCAACGTCATACAGACTGATGGAGCCGTGGAGCTTCTGGGGACCCACGGAGACATCATCATGGTTTCTGCTAGCAGCAAGATGACCAACAAGTTACAACCTTGAAGCTAGAAACTGTGGAACAGCAGGGACCCCCCATTCAACTGAACCAAAGGTGGCCGCGAAAGAGGAGACCGACTGCCGGATGAGCGATATGACTGAGGGGCCAGCGCAGCAGCCATTGCTGGTGAACGACTCAGTACTTATCTGGAGCAGCGGTTCTGGGGGAGCAAATCCCATGAGATTGACAGAAATGACCAGGATGGTGCACCACTGTGGGTGGACGACTCAGTACTTATCCAGCGTGGCAGCCCTGAGGGCAGTTGCAGCTTGCATAAGATTGACAGAAATGGCCAGGTGGTGTCGTTGTCAGCCGGTTCCCGAGGCACATTGGCGAGGTATGCGGCATGCCACGTTATGGGGAAGGTGACTCATATGCTTGTGGATACAGGATGCTTGTGGATACTTCTCCACCATTCTGGACGAGTGTTTCTTCCACCAACTGGATGACGAACATAAGGCAATGATAAAGCAGACGAGAATAAAGTTACGGGCAGCAACCATAGACTAACTACAGGTTCGAGGTGAAATGCCTGTACAACTTCTACTGGGCTCACGACTCAGGTCAGGCGGACGAACTGGTGGCTAAGCTGGGAATCCAGGGCGTGCTAGGGCTCAATGTATTCAACAGGTTGGGGGACAGCTAGATCTGCGAAAGGGCGGGTGGCAGGTGGGTGACACTACTGTAGTGCTGAGCTCGAGTCACGAGGGTGCTGTCTACACACTGGTGATGAAGGAGACGGTCGTCTTGCCACCCTTTTCCGAGATGATGGTGGACCTCAAGCTGATCTGGAGTGAGGGAAGAGATCCAAAGGCTGGTCTCATGCAGTCAGCAAGAGAGCTGATGGGCGACGACCCCTCGTAGTGGGATGAGCCCTGGTACGCCGAGGACGCCTGGTGCCGGTAGTACTTCTAAGAGCTGGAGTCTGCACCGTTCTTATGGGGACCATCCTAGCAAAGCTTCACGGAATTGAGGCCGTGATCGACCTAGGATTTCGTCCTGATGACGGGAGAACAACCCAGGACGAGCCTTAAAAGGAGCAATGGTACTGGGAGGAGCAAGGGAAGGAGCATGAGCCCTTTACTCAAAACTTCATCTGGTGGCGGAACCGGACGCCTGAGCAGCCCAAACTGAATGTGTATGCTATGCAGTCGGAACTATCGATGGGATTACCAGAGTTCCTTGAGCATCTACTGCCGCTCCTGGAGGGAATGCATCCAGATTTGACGGAGAGGGAGGTGGGAGTCATCAAGGATCTCCTTCAACGCCACCAGCAGGTCTTCATGGGACCAGATGGGAGGTTGAGCCGGACGTCCCTGGAAAAACATGTCATCGACACCGAAGATCACCCCCCGATCAAGCAGCCTCTGTGGAGAGCCCCGTACTATCACCAGGAGCTGATCGAGGACGAGGTGAACAAGATGTTGAAAGCCGACGTAGTATAACATAGCGACAGTCCTTGGCCCTCCTGTGTACTAGTGAAGAAGAAGGATGGCACACTGAGATTCTGGGTCGACTACCGCCACCTGAATGACATCACCAGGAAGGATGCGTACCCTCTGCCTGAGTCGATGAAAGTTTCGACACCTTATCGGTAATTGCCTACGCTTCCCGTGCCTTGAGGGACACTCAGCGGAACTACCACTCGACGCACACCCCTGTCCAACTCAGGAGGAGTGTCCCTTACCGCTGAGAGACCTCTCTGATGAGGATCTGCTTCCACCGATCAACGGAGAAGAATGGAGCTCAGGAAGACCCCAGGTCAACATCATACGGGAGGTCCCCTTGGAGCCCTGGGCAGAATACAATTACTGTGGAGATGGAGTATGGATATTCCAGATTTGGGAGGTGCAACACCAGGAGGACCCAGGACCGACTACGGAGCCAGCCGAGGAGTCCATGCCCAAAGACCGGAGGACCCCATAGACGAAGGACAGAGCCAGGAGTTTCTGGAGATCTCTCCATCGACTTCGCCCCTCTGCCCAGTTCTTGTTTCTTCTGATGATCCTTCTCACACTGCATGGTTTGGGACCTGGAGCTTTGGCCAGAGCAGCAATCGGCGCAATGGCCGACACGTGGATGCGCTGCCGAAAGGAGACTTCAGAACCGGATCCATGCCCAGCCCTGTAGTCCGAGACCCAGACAAGGGAGTGCTGGCTATCATGCGGGCCATGGCCATGGGAGGACGCAAGACCCTGACAGAAGGAACACCAGAGGTCCAGGTGCTGAACGGGTATTCTTGTGAAGACCTCGAAACCCTTCAATGAGACAACCCTGAAGTTGGAGGCATCCTCAAGTGGAAGAACACCTGTACCAAGAGGCCGGCATCGACTGGAGTCAGAACTAAAAGTCAACAGAAGACTCTGTGGCAGCAGTGGGCTCAGCTGGAGATGCGCGAGGGACTTCTTTGCTGGAGATACTGGGCAGCTAATGAGCCACCAAGGCGTGACCAAGACTGTCCACAGACAGAAAGCTAGAATGTACTGGCCGGGTATGACGAAGGACGTGGAGTTTTGGTGCCGGGAGTGCTTGAAGTACAGTGGGAGAAAGCCGCAACCGGGGCCTAAGTACCATCCTATGGGAAACCTACCAGTGGGCAATAGGCTAGAAAGGGTGGCCATGGATATTCTGTAGCCCAAGACGATTAACAATTCTGGGAACCTTTATATACTGGTTGTGGGTGACTATTTCCCCAAGTGGACTGAGGCCTACGCTTTACCCAACCATAAGGCCCAGATAGTAGCGGACGTCTTCGAAACCAAGTTTGTGTGTCGCCTGGAGATGCCAGCCAAGATACATACCGACCAGGAATGGGAGTTCAAGAGCAAGCTTTCCTCGAGATGATCAAGATCCTAGGAGGAGAGAAGACTCAGACAACTCCCTATCACGCCAAATCAGACGGGATGGTCGAGCGGTTAAACCAGCCCCTGCTGAACCTTCTGGCCGTGGTCATAGATGAGAACCAAAACGACTGGGACTACCATCTGCCTTCCATAATGGCAACTTACAGAACATCAGTACCTGAGAGTACCAGGTGTACACCATTCCGGATGATGATGGGATGAGAGGCAACCACCCCGTTGGACCTAAGGTACCAGAAGAAACCGGACGATATAGGAGGACCGATCCGGAGTGTGCTTTGGCATACATTGAATGGGTAAAAGAAGCTACCATACAAGCCCACCAGACCACCCGAGAGTGTCTGAAAATGGCTACCGTGCGACAGGAGCACCATCACAATGCCAGCCGCTCGACACTGTCCGGTAGTGTATTGGTACCCTCCAAAAGCCAGGCCAAAATTAGGACTAGGGTGGACGGCACCTTACCTCATGGTAAAAGCCCATCTCAGATGAATGGTGTCGATACATGATCGAATTGGCGGTAAAATCAAAGATGTCCACATTGATAATTGAAGAAGGTGTTGGTTTACTCCCGAAACTAATGCCTGGACAATCAATTCGGATGATGTGACCCCAGTCCGGACTTCCAGCAGTGACGAGGAACATAGAGAAACCAGCCAGAATGCAGCCAAAGTGACCTAAAAAGCAACATAACCGTTCACGGAGGAACCATTCGCGGAAAATCCGTTCGAGGGAGAACGGTTCGCGGAAGAAAATGAAGAACGATATTCCGTTTTTAACAGTGCAGTACTAATGGATCCCGGGTCCCTGTGTTCCTTATTTAAGCAGGCTGGCCTTGCGTTTTGTCACCACTTCAACCATGAACACACCAACTCTACAAGAAATTGTGACACCAATCTTTGTGGAAAAAGACTTCGGAGAAGTACCAGATTTCGATCTCGCTGATTTCCTGCTACTTGAAACCGTCAAGATGATTGGCAAGGCTGACAAGCCGGAGAAAAGCGACCGGAAGAGAGGACCGATCCAGGAGCCGGGAGCATCGACAAGAGCCCTGAAGAGTCCGCCGGTCCCCTGCAAGAAAGCCAACCCTTGGAGGGTGGACGACGGTGGTGCAGCCCCTGCAGAATCCACGTGATGTCTTCCAATTACAGTCGGCATGTGGCAACTAAGCACAGCCAGAAGGGCACTTGTGCAAGTTCTGCACACAGCGATTCATGCGCAGAGCTGACAGAGATCGGCATGAGACCTCCCATGAGAACTGAAACCCCCTGAAATCGGGACGGAGGAGGACAGAGACCGACACTCCCATAACCGACCCCAGGGATGGACCACCTACCACTCCCACCCCCGAGCTAGAAACCATTAGCTTCACAACAAGTCGGATGGCCAGCCCCCAACAGTCGAGCTCCCGGGAGGACACCCCCGTCAGGAGGTCTCCCCAAGTCAGGAGGACTTCTCGAGCCAGGAGCACGACCCAAGCAGCTCTGAGGCGGAATGAGGCACCAGGCAGGAGTGACGAGAGGTGAAGTCTCCGGAAGTCCCCATCCCCGAGGATGACGGACCCCCCGCTCCCAGGGATCCTGTTCCAGCCCAAGCCTATAAGCCACTGGATCTCATCTGGTTTTCAAAGCCAGTGCCGGAGACCGAAGAAGAGTGGCAGCCGTATGTCGAGGGTCTGGGCAGAGCCGTAACTGCTGGAGGAATGGCCCTGGAAGACATGGCGTCTACCCTGGCGACAGGTCGATGACAATTGAGTCAGGTGGAGGCTCAGTTACAGGCCAAGGAGAAACGGCGAAGTCTTCAGGCACAGGTCGACCAGCTGAAGAGAGGAGCCCTGCAGCGAGAGAAGGAACACAGAAAGGAGCTGCGGGCCCTGATCGAAGAGAACAGGATGCTCAGGGAGCAGCTCCGGGTGTACACCGACGCCTGAGATTGGCTCGGGGAGACCTCAGAGAACAAAGAGGAGTGCTAGTAAAGCTGCGGGGAAAACTTTCCTGGAAAGACAACCAGAAGAAAAGAAGACCAAGACCGTGAGAAGGAGAAAGGATCAACGGGGACTTTGATCTCTAGAAAGGGTGGAGTTGTAACAAAATCAATGCAACTAGCCGCGCCAAACCAAACGTTCGTTAGGAACGAGTCCCATTGGTGGAAGAACCATTCGTGGAAGAACTCTCCATGGAAGAACCGTTTGCGGATGACTACGAAGCACCTTTCATGGAAGGACCGTTCGTGGATGATGAAGGAAGAACTCTTATCGGAAAAACCGCTCGTGGACGAAGATGCGCACGCAGCCACCCAGACTATAAAAGAGTGAGCGGACGGCCGCTCAGACTCAGAGAGCACTGCAACTGCGTCATCGACCATGGGGAGATCCACGACCAAGGGTCAGACGACCTCCGGGCGACTGACTCCTTCTTCAGGACCATTGGGTCACCGGGATTCGACCACTTAACTGAATAACAACTTACTGGGTGACGCAAGGGAGGGAAACGTTACCGAGACGGGACAGAGAGAAGCCTCGGCGAAGAACTCTTTTAAATTGTGCCCTCATACACTATTATTTTCAATGTACAACATTGAGGTTCATGTCCGACCTATTTATCTGTAGGTCACGTGAGTGACCGACAATTCAATTATAAGTTGATGATCTCATGTATATAAATCTTCATTTATTCACGTCCGAGTTGATCATTGCTTTAGCAAGCCGGTAAGCTACTGAGTGATGAAACGAAAATAGTGGGACACCTTTTGTGGCGGCTCTCGAATCACAATGAAAGAAGAGTTTTTGGGTAGACAAAAACAAAACAACAAAGAGCTACAACACACACTAAACGCCACAGTACGTATTTTAAGTTTTTTTTGTGCAACCATAGCATTAAAGGTTCTCAGAGGTATAGATAAATGTATGACGATATAGATAAAACCTCGAGTCAAATTAGTATTTCATATTTTTTTTCCAATTTTACCATTTTTGTTTTCTGATTACAAAATTGTAGGACACACTATGTAGATGTCGAAGACAGCATGGGGACTGCTCTATTCAAGCACTGATCTCTGACAAATGATACAATGAATTTTGTGGGTTATTATAGTTTCTAGATAGTGTCAATAAAAAGATATTACTTTTAGAAAGGTTTTAGAAAGCAAAAACTGACTCTGAAAATGGCCGAATCATGCGCTTGTAGTACAAGGGAAATAGGGCGTGAAACGGCAGAGTCCAGCGGCCAGCACAAGGAAAAGTACTTGCAAAGTTTTCCCTAACCACCCACCCTGTTGCTGAATGTAGAAAAATAACCGTTAATAGAAAATTTTCAGAAATAATTTTAAAAATGGGTACAGCACCCCCTGTATGATGGAAAATTAACCTGAAAATCACTCCTCCCCCCACATCTCCCCTCTCGTGGACATGAAAAAACAGTGGTACAAGACGATAAGATCAGCACTTTTTAGCGTTTAACATAACCATTCCTAAGTATCATGATCATGAAAATAGCTAGCAATAGCCCAGGACTTTGAATACCCTTACTATGTCATTCGTGTCGAGTAGAAAATCAATACAGACATTGTGTTTTGATCACATCGGCCACTTTTCAACTGACTGTCATATCAGTATAATCCTATAGAAGTAGATTTGGAGAGATTCCGATAAAATAAAAATAAAAAAATTACTCATTTTATCATGTTCAAAACGATACGTGTGATATCTTTTTCGACAAACTTCTGTCCCGGACCATTATTAGCAGGAGCAGATGAAGGCATGCACCCATTGGCCGTTTTTATTGCATTATAATATGTCGCCCCAAAAATGGAGGCGACAACGAGCTACTTGGTCATATGTACGAGTTACTAAGACATACCTGCTGGATACTAATAGTAAGATCTTTTCCCTGGATTCCTTGACCACTTTCTTCTACCTTTTTATTACTGATTCGACTACCTGGGCTATTTTGACAAAAGAATGCACCTCTGGGATTTCATGGCTAACTCTGCCAGAGCCTGAAATCCAAAATGGCTGCCATCGCTATTTCTAAAAATGAAATATCCAATATCTCAGTGGCTGAATCAGCAATAGTGATGAATAAAATATTCTTTTTCACCGATTTCAGCATGATAAGGCCATTGGAATGATTATTTTGGAGTTTCGGATTAATCCTAGTTTCGAAATCCAAGATGGTCGCCATCTCAGATCCGAAAATTAGCCCAAGGATTAAGATAGCTTACCGGGAAAATGTTGAGTTTCAAACCATAACTTTTTTCATCGAAATTGCCTTATTGACCTTTCAATGTAATTAAAGGTCAAATTTGAGGTCACCAATGAAACTGCAATAAATGATTCTCCATTTTGTACAGCTACTATTCAAGATGTATCTTGAAGTGTTCTAGGAGTTTACTCCATGCAGCTCCCATTATGAAGGGAAATTATGTCAAAGGTCAGAATCAAGGTAATAACAATATTCACCATATATTATTTCATAGGGTCACAATTGATTCCTAGGCCATAACGTTCATAACAGAAAGATATTAGCCATTTTGTGCTCCGACCTTGACAATGAGGTCAAAGGTCAAGTTCCAGGTCATGAGAATATTCAGCTTATATCATTTCCTATATGTACAACAATCTATTCCCAAACCATCAGTCGATAGCAAGTAAAATATTAGTAATTTTGTGCTCTGACATTGAAAATACGTTCAAAGCTGAAGTTCAAGGTCACAACAATATTCAGCATATATCATTTCCTATATGATAACAATTGATTCCCAAGCTGTAAAGTCGATATTAAGCGAGACATTAGCTCTGACTTCTGAGCTCTGACCTTGAAAATAAGGTCGAAGGTCAAGCTCAAGGTCACGATAATTTTCAGCATATATCATTTCCTATACAATTGATTATCAAGCTGTAAGGTCATCAATAAGCAAGATATCACTCATTTTGTGCTTTGACCTTGAAAATGAGGTCAAAGGTCAAATTCAAGGTCATCAAAATTTTGGCACATATCATTTCCTATATGTTTACAATTGATTTTTCTGAGCTGTAAAGCACACAATAAGCGAAATATTGGCTATTTAGGGCTTTGACTTTCAAAATGAGGTCAAAGGTCAAATTCAAGGTCATGAGAATATTCAGCATATATCATTTCCTATATGTTCACAATTGATTCCTAAGCTGTAAAATCAATAATAAGCAGACTATTTTTCTCTGATCTCGAAAATGATGTCAAAGGTCAAATTCAAAGTGATGAGAATATTTGGCATATATCATTTCCTATATATTCACTATTAACTCCTAATTGCTAATCTCAATATTAAGTGAGATAATAGGAATAATCTGTCCCATTATAAAGCATAGGATAATTTAACATGCGAAAGTGCCATTTGGGACCTGCCCAAAAAATCAAAATAACCACCACATGCAGACCATAGATTCAAAGGCAACAAAACTTATACACATCACGGAGGTATATGAGGAGAATTCTTTTTAAAAAAATCTCAAAACTGTTTTTGAGTAAATGGCCCCTAAAATAAAAGAATGACCGTTTTACTTCGAATATGGCTCTCATTTAGAAAAATAAAAAAATAAAACCCTTCTCGAAATATTTTTGGGAATTTTTGTGCAAAATTTCAGAAACATCCGATTATAAACTTTGAAGATAAAAATGTGGACGGATGACACGGGCGACGCCAACGACACGGTTGGCGACGGACGACGAATGCCATGTCAATAGGTTATCGGACCATAGGTTCGGTAACCTAAAAATGGCCTAATTTAACACAACCTGCCAAGATGAACTAATACAGTGCCATCGATTAATTTGGAGAAACTTTAGTGAAGTCTTGGATACCACAATTTGATATTGCAGTCACACGATTATGACTGTATATTTTCAGTAAATCAAGTGATCAAAATTACAGGCTACATTAGGGTTACAATAAGAGTGATAGCTATAACGACTTAACTGGATCTTTCACTTGTTTTGTATCATATATCACATAATCTGGGGGGGGGGGACATATGTTCGCTGAATCCCTTTCCTTGGATATATATTATTTTTGAAATCATTTGCCGCTCAGAATCTTTCAAGGTGGATGACGGTATTGAATGAAAAACATTGATGAAAATAATTTGAGGTCCGTGCTCACCCACAGATAGGGAAGAAAAGTCCCAGATCAAGATGCCCAAATCCGGATCACCTGTACCGTCATATGACACTACAGAATATATATTATGTAATTAATTGGTAGTACATAATCTCAATATGTGAAAAAATAACAAGTATATCATACATCAATTATATTCCATTGGCTGTATAACAATTTGGAAAGTGTTACTACTTTTGCATGGCTCCAGATTAATGGATGGCACTGTATATGGCTAGATTTGGATTGAGATGTCATATTTTACTAGCAACTACATATCTAACACAATTCAGTACCTAATTCATTTTTCCAAGGATTGTTTGGACATGAAAATCCAAGATGGCCGCCACCTATAATATTGAATATTAGTTAGGCAGATAGATCTAATGTATGTGAAAAAGATGCTCAATGCTGGCAGAAAGTACGAAAATTACGAAAGTGGAAAAGTACGAAAGTGGAATAAAGTGTGTGACGTCGTTTTCTCCCCCTGCAGGGTAAGAGTCTGCAATCCAATATACAAAACTATTGCAAACGGGTAGTATAAAATATAGCAAACGATGATAATGGGGCAAGTAGGTCGATTCACTTACCTGGATTGCTTCAATGTCGGTCTCTTGTGAAGACCCAGTACGTTGTCATCTTTCCGATCTGTTGTCTATTCGGATTTTTATAACAAAATTTCTAGCCAGAATATGGACTTTTTTATTGGGACCATGTCGCAATGGTCAAAGATTGACAGTCTTATCTAACCATCGATAATATCATTATACCCCTGGTAGTGCACAAAATATATAGTCAAGGCATAATCAATCATGCATAAGAACTAATCAATCATGCCTATCAGCTTGACGTTTAGTGTTTTCCTCGATGATTATGATGAAACAAGGCCACTTTACTAGCCTAGATTTGTTCCCGACAGATAGGCAAGTCACGTTTTAGCCATTAGGGTTATTTATATTGGGAAATATGGAATCTTTGGACGATGTGATCTGCAACTATTAGAAATAAGTAGAACGTTATTGATTCAATCATTTACGTAGAAAAAAAGAACCTTTGGAATTGAATCCCTCTCTATAGGTTTCAGCAACAATCTCGACTCTCGGCCCTGATAACAAGACGATAGAACTATGGGCTATATACGTGTGTATCCTGATCTTTGCTGTCTGCACCATGTAGTTACGTAAAATGTGTGTGAACATGACAGAATGATTTGAACAAGAATTAATCACAATGATATGATTGAATGTATGCAACTTTTTCGCTCATATCAATTAAATAGCTATAGAAGTAATGGTTATCTCCAAGCAAGTTTTCATCTATCAGCATGGTGTAAGAGATATAAAGTTTTGTAATATTTATACCTAGAGTGTGACGAACGAACCACATACTTTCCTGGATAGCACTGGACATCAGTTTCTTCATATATCATTAATCATTGAGTCACCAAACTGTCAAATATTGTTTATGAATATGTGGTATAGTTACATATTTTGTACATTAGTTTAAGCATTTTCTGACGTACTGAATCCTGAAGCAACGACTGATTGCTTCATGACTTTTATTGTCGTTTTCGTCATTATATTCACAATGCGAATACATCGTTCATACAATGGAGCGGTTTAAATAATACATCCGTAGCGACCTTCGTAACGTACGGGACTTTCCAAATGACAATGGGTGACACTGTGGCGTATTTCCTTTTTGATATTGCAGTCACACGATTATGACTGTATATTTTCAGTAAATCAAGTGATCAAAATTACAGGCTACATTAGGGTTACAATAAGAGTGATAGCTATAACGACTTTCGTCACTTGTCTATACTAGACATTGTTTAACATTGAAATGATAGCCACAAGAAGCTTTATTACGTATACATAACATTTTTTTCCTCCTGCATATACGTTAGGCCCATACGTACGGACGTAATATCTAAACCTTTCTAATTTCAGCAGCGAAACGCCACCAACGCATGTGTGTCAACTGTAACCAACGTTAACCCTTGGTCTTGGTGATTGAAAAAAGCCATGGCCAAGCCAAGGCTAAGATCTGTTGAGTGGGGCTGTTGCTCCACGTTTGATTTTTAAAATTTGATCTGATCCGGTGAATAATATAAAACATAACAGAAGCACATATATATGAAAAACTTTGAAAACCGGGATAACATATGAAAGTGAAAACATTTATTTTCAATGTGGTCCTAAAATATCCCATGAATCTCATAGTACCGTTTATATTACTAACAAATGTTGTGAACAGGTAGAAACTTCAAATCCAACTGTTTCATTGTGTGGCGTTAGCCGTACTATATCAGTTACTGTAATTTTGGCCCCATAAAGCAACAGGCGATGACATTATTCATGTATTATGTCACGAACTCACAACACAAAACACAACTAGGTAGTAAAAAAATGAAGAAGGTGCAACTAAAACATATTTTGCCAAGAACAAGGAGAACCTGGACAAAAATTGTTAGTGAGAATCGCTTTACGCTGAACAAGCTCCACCTCAGTAATGGAGGTATGATGGTTTTGAGGAATATTTAGGACCTCTGTGAGAGGAAATTTGAGAGTTCTACAATACAAGTAGATAGCCCTTAACTTGAATAGCATTTTTTTTGCTGATCCTTTAACCGAGGAGGGGCTTTTGCGCTCAGTCATCCTTTATGTGTTTGTGTTCACTAAGCCTCAAGTATTTGGTCTCAGTCGCAGTTGTCCCCGTGGCCACACACGTAACATTAAATTATGCTGTTGTGATGCTTGTAATATGTAAGTTTGTGTTTGTGCAAGATATGGTTACCATGTCACAACTATGTTATTCAATTTTGCTTTAATTATTTCAGGTTATAACTTAAGTGTTTGGTATATGATACCACTGGGCAATCAAAACTTTGCTGACAATTATACATTATCACACCTTTAAATAGTGAATCAATATATCTAGACCGGACAATCTGTCTCAGTGCCCTCTGTGTTTGAAGGCGCAGCAACACTGAATAGTTTCAAATCAATATTAGTTACAAGTGTGGACATAGCTTTGAAGGATGTTGACATACGTTGTCATGAACGTGCTATCGTAGGGGAATGAAGTTTAACACAATACCTGCATTCTCGCTGCCATTACAAAATACAGGTATTCTTGTTGTCATTACAAAATACGGGTATTCTTGCTGCCATTACAAAATACACACATTTTCGCATGCAATTATTCCACGTTCAACAATCCACAATTGTTCCTTGCAAGCAGAATTCAGAAATGGATGAAAATGTGTTCTGAAATAAGCCAGCAGCAGAAAATGATTTCCCCAGGTTTATTCAAGTTATATATAACCAACACCGCAATTTCTAATAGAACTGTCATGGTTATGCTGAAATCAATTTTAGAAGGCTGACAAGTGTTTCATAAGTGTGGCTATCATTGGTTTTGGAACATTGGTTGAAACGAGCTAAAGACTTAAGGTTACTTCTCCTTCAGCTAAGCGAAATTTCCAATGTGTGTATCCTGGTGCATCAGAAATGTCATAAGTTATTGAAATAAGTCACTTTATAATTTATAAGGTTAATATCTCAACCTACTTGCGTGGCTAGGGGCATAATTGTGAATAAACACATGAATGAGTGTTCTTTGATACTCATTCACGAGATATGACCTATATGACAAATATATTGATAAGGTTGATGATGTTGGTGCAACCCAAATGACTTGGTACATGTGTCAGGAACCATGGAGCCACTTTAATTAAATAAATATCCTCTCAAATCTACACCGTATGTTGTAGCAGCCTCTATGAGTCGATTACCAGGTTGCACAAAAATCATAATTGTTAAATGTGCGATTTAACGTTTTACTTAGTGAAAAGTTTTCCTAAAAGTATCATTGATTCACCATGCTTCACATTCATATTCGAGTCGTATATGAGCCTGTTATGGTCATTTTGAGCATCAAGTGACCTGTTAACAATCTCAGGGAACCTGACCACTGACTTCAGGGCCATAAAAACATGGATACTGGGGTATGCGAAGTGGCATTGGCCACATTAAATCTGTTTAATTTTGGACCGATGGAGCCACTGGCAAGGAGCTGGTCCATGCATGGACTGATTGCTACCGACTTGATCCACCGTTGACATTACCGATGTATTATGTCACAAACTCAATTCGCAACACAGTAGCAAATAATGAGTAGTGCACACACGTACCATCATTCTTTTTGGAGAGTGCTAGTAAGTTACATTTTGGAAACAGTAATGGGCACTTCGACAAAAATTGCGGGTGAGAATCGATTTACGAATGAAAAGCTCCTTCTAAGTGTGGCGATTTTGCCCAAAGATCGCGGCAGGAGTTTGGTTGCTAACACTGTTCTTGTTTTGGCCGCTTCTGTTCTACACAAGTATCAAACTTATCAAACGTATAATATAGTTGTATATAACTTGAGTGTTTAAAGACTGCCGTGAAAACTAAGCATATACTGATAAGTTAACGCTGTATCAAGTAATGAGTATGAAGGAATGAAGTAGAATAGAATGGAATTGATTCATTAGTCATGAATCGCAAATATGCACGCAATATTAAAAGCACAGTTATTTGAAAAAAAAGACATTAGCCTAAGCATACTAATGCTTAGTAAATGCTCAGAATACATTATCAACACATTGTTGATCAGTTGTGAAATTAATCTGGCCGACATATGTAGACCGGCGATTCAAAAGCCATGACTATCTACATGTATGCATATCACAGAGACTCTATTGTAAGGAAAATGCCAGCAAAATGAGAAAATTGTTCACTTTTCAAATGGCGAATCGCACAATAAGAACGTGAAAGTTCTATACATGTTACAGTAACCCATACTTAATTATTAATTATTGTTGATGCCAAGAAAGGCAACACCAATTTAGCCTCAATCAAACTTGATCAAGAATACATAAACAGTGAAGTTTTGTTGGGATTATCGTCACCAAATATTGAGCAAGATGTGTCTAAATAATCAGCTGAGTAATTATCCATTAAAGACAGATAAGGTCCTCGGCACATAGTTTATCAGAGATCATAAGAAGTTTCTCGTCTTCGCCTCGAAAGTCATTATTTTCTCTGAGTTACCTGTACCTCATACCTTATCTTGTACGTATTTCCTTATGTATCATTGTGTATGGTTATTTTTGTTTGTTTTTGTGAGTGGGGTGGAACGGAAGCGTTTTCTAGCAGTATGAATATTTTCGATGAGAATATCGCCCCAGGGCATAAGTGGCCTGACAGATCATCTTAAATTGCTCAGACTCGTGTTCACCAATAAACTAGGCCGGCCGTGGAGTTGACTGGTTCAGATCGGCCTCAGTAATTGTACACTCCAGTTAATATAGATGATAAACCATTTGAATGACGTCATGCGAATGTCATCGTCCTGGGCCTTAGAGATATTGAGATTCTACATAGCCCCCCCCCCCCCTTCTTCGACAGACACACCCACATTATTTGATGAAATGATATAAACGAAGTGAAAGCACAACATGGAACCTATACAACAAAAAGCGATGCTTCAGGCGGTTCCACAAAATTATATATACACATAACTGGAAACGCATAAGAGACGCTTATGTGTTTCTGAAATTGTCAATGGTAGTGGCGTTGGTTTGTTCCATCATACCAATTGGAGTAAACCAAACACTCATGAGTATAAAGAAATGTTTAGGGGCGCTCGTTAACTTACGGCACATATTGGATAATATATCTATTATCATTGCCTCAGCGCACATTTAAACTGATTACAAGAACCTGCGATGGTGTGCACGGAAATTCAAAAATATTCTAGCATAATCATGATATGTATAACTGCTGTTATGCACTTGTTCGACATGACAGTTGTCTCAATTGTATGAAAGAACGATACCTGTATATCATTAGAACAAAAATCATTGGTTCCTCATTGGAGTCGACCTATTATTGTCAGTGGTGCTCGGGTTGGGAATGTGCAATTAATGTTACTTACCCTGTACAAGTATCTATGGCAGTATATGTTATTTAATTATTCAACCTCCCCATGGGAAAAATGACAAATTATGACACAATGTAAAACATGTAAAACATGCAATAAAACATACAATAAAACAGTACATACGAGAACATACATGTAAAACCAATGACAGTGATCAGAATGACCTGGTCAACAGTTTGACCAATTTGTATTCGGAGTACAATGGTTTAACATAGTTATCATTAAGTACATGTAATAGGTAATTCAATACGTGGCTTTTGATGACTCAGTTTCTGAAACATTACCTATGGAATATGGTGTACCACAAGGATCAATGCTGGGCCCTCTACTGTATCTCATCTATGTAAATGATATAGGTCACTCTGTCTCACAAGGAAAAATCCTCTCATTTGCAGATGACACTTCACTTTATATTTCTGATAGTAGTATAGACAATTTGTATCTCAATGCAAATAATGAAGTTAATAATCTATATAATTGGTTTCGTGCAAATAGATTATCATTAAATGCCAAAAAAACAAATATGTCCACATCAGATCACCCAGAGCCAACATCAATTTATCAAACAATAATATATCTATAAATGGCACAGTCATTGAAAGAGTTGGTAAAGACCAAATAGTAACCAGTACTAAATTTTTAGGTGTCAAAATAGATGATCATCTCTCTTGGGGAGAGCACATTAAACATATCAATACTAAAATATCTCGTGCCCTATTTATTATTAGGCAAGTTAGAAACTTTCTCCCACAGAAGTGCCTGAGAACCCTATACTTTTCTCTAATACATCCATATCTTACTTATGGCCTACTAGCATGGGGTAATGCCTCCACATCTTTTATAAATTCCATCTCAATATTGCAAAAATGAGCAATCAGAGTTATAGGTGGGGCTAAATATAATAGTCATACTGAGCCATTATTAAAAAAAACTAAATATTCTCAAATTCTCAGATCAGTATGAATGTGAAATTACCCTATTTATGGCGAAATATCTTTAAAATAAACTACCTGCATCCTTCAATGGCATGTTTGTTGTCAACCATGAAATTCAAACACATCATATCACCAGACAATCAGAGCAGCTTTATGTCCGACGTGCCAGAAGTGACTTTGCTGGCAAGTTCCCTATTTTCAATTTCCCTCACATCTGGAATAAATGGCAATCACTCTTGCCATACCATAACTCCATGTCAATAAATCAAATTAAAACATATCTCAGACACGCAATGCTATCCAATTATAAAAACATTGTATGGTGCTCAAATCCTACCTGCAAAGACTGTATGTGAACCTACAACAATATCATCTCTTATCATGACTGGGCTAATATGTATCATAACGTATACATGCACATGCACACATTGATTGCAAATCATTGTCCGGGCCCCGGGCCCGGATATACTAAAAACGCACTAATTTCAGCTGGTTCCGTTTTGCGAGGTCTCCCGCAGTGACGGACAGGGAGTGATTCCACGGTGGACATACGTTGCGCGCTATTGTGCGGGATTCGCCCGTTTACTATGCTGTGAACTGTAGTTCATAATGTCTCATGTCAAATGCCAGGGATGTTTGTGTGGTACAGTGGGGGTCGCAAATATTGTCACTCTGTTTGCCCAGGCAAGGATTTTTTGCACGCGCTGATATAACGCTGATGTAATAGAATCATATTAGAATCGCACTTCAAATAGGATATTGGCATATATGCGCATAAAAAAAATCTGGAGTGAAGACTCGAGCACTGGGGAATAATAGGCGAGATATTAATTCAATTCTTAAATAAAAAAAAACAGCAAAACATTTCCTCCGGACATATTCTTAACACTTTCCATTCCTACTATTCTGTAGCTTGTCCTATAACGGATATCCTATCCTTTGTACATGTATTAGCAAAGTTGAATCAGATCACACTAAATTGATATACAATTTCGGGATATGTACCGGTATACATCTTGAGATTGTATATTGATGGGCATTGCCTTTTCAAGGGTCTCTAGGGCGGGTGGGATTCGTGGGCATTATCAAGCATTATGATCTCTGATCGTGACTTGGCTAATATCATAACGTATACATACATATACATGTATCGTTTATCACTAAATCATCACAGAACCTTCTGTATATGTGTTTGTAACGTGGGCCAGGGCACACTAATCTGAGGGCCTATTCGCCATTTTTGTGTGTGTGGAAATCTATCTTTTTCAAGGACATTATGAAATAAATATATATTTATATCCATGGGCTTACACTATCAACGATCTCTAGTACGGGTTGGATCCGTGGGTCTTTTTACAACCCTCATTAATGTTATTCACTAAATGTCCAGTTCATTTTGAAATCGAATGATAAATTCAATTCATAGCTTCATTGTTGTTCCATGGCTTTTTATCTTTTCCTGGGTCAGTAATTTTCCAACCAAAGACAACACATTTATTTTCAATCACATATCTGTTTTATAATGCTGATAAAATTGACACCTAGGGTCGTCGGGGTTCCCAGTAGTTCCATCCACCAAAATGACGCTCTCAAGTGTTCATTTTTTTCTTCTCTTTATTTTCATACTCATTACATGTACATCCGTTTAGTTTGTTATTTCCTTTGTTTTATGATTTCTCACTACCTGTATTTTCGCTTAACATTTTCTTTCCTTGGTTTATGTGTTCTTGCCATGTATCTATTTCGTAAAATATGTTTATCTCTATTATTATTTTTTTTTTTCGAGGCCATACATAATACAGCCCTCAGGCTTTGTATGGTCTCTTCAGCAACTTACATGTATCGATTGGTTTTGGGATTTTTTCTGTGCAAATCATGTTTGTTTATTTCATATTTGGTAAGTTTATTCCACTATCATTTTCTCACTTATTGCTTATTATTTCATATCATTTCATTTCAAGTTGCTGAAGAAAAACATATCCAAAAACATATCCTATCCTTCAATGAATCGGCGAGGCCATTACAATTCGTACTCACTTTGGCAGTTTGACATGGATTACATGTGGATTTATTTAACATCAGAGATATAAGTGAAACATCCAAATTGACATAGAGTGTTATCGATAATGTATTTTTCCAACATATACAGACAGAGCTCTCTAGTCGGAGAATCAACTGCACAGATTCTGTGGAACAGTGACGTAGTAAGCTTAGTAATACCAGAGTGCATGGAATTAATTTTAAAGGCGTGTAGAAGTTGACTATGATGAACACGTTTGTTCAGGCGACACATTTGTTTAACTATTGATCTTGAGTTTGTTCCAGTTGTTTATAGTTAGATACACTTGAATTAAGGGATTCCATCCCATACTGCAATGAGGGGAGGCAAACAGTTCTATACAGGTGAACTTTACTCAGGATATTAACACCAGGATATAACATTCCGACATCAATAAGGGAAAATAGGCTGCGTTTACCTTTTATTGGATGCGCTTGTTAATATGAAGGTTGTTATTGGATATCATTACCAAAGATTACCCAGGATTTTGAGGTGATCAACAGTTTCAATGGGAACATCCCCTAGAGTCTAACAAGGTTCCAGAGTAAATCTATTGGGTTTATAACCAGGCTTAGTAGCACTGACAATGGGGATGTCATCAGCATAAGCAAACACATTATACTTGTGCTCATCGATTCGGAAACCATGATTGGACTCATTAAGCTCATGCATAAGATCATGAACAAAAATGTTAAACAACACCGGAGAAATAATGCTGCCCTGTCTAATCCCTCTGGAGACACTGAAGTATGTGGTAGGATGAACAATACCATTCCATTTTATGACTGCCTGGAGTGATTTGTACCAGTTGTATAGGACCCGCCATATATGACGAGGTAAAATATTCAAGAGTTTGAAGAACAGACCATCACGCCAAATTGTATCGAAACACTTTACTTATATTCAATTTCACATAACGAGGAACGCAGCAGGCGTCTGAAGCTAATGTACATGTATGTGAAAAAAAAATACCACATTGACATAGTTAGAACGGCACCGTGAGTTCATACAGCACATCTATTTAAAGGCTGCTCAGATGATCATGTTTTTGATATAGGGAGGCGCAGGATGGTGGGTGGGATCATCAAATATCAACACATGCTATGTTTGAATATACGGCAGCTGATTTTCTCATTAACATAAAATAAACAATTAAAAACTAATTTTTCTATGAAGGAAAAGTCTACTATGCCTAGCAAATGTTCGCTACACGTAGCAGGCTGTTTGCTGTGTGTCTTCGTATAGTATTTAATGTATGGAAACTGACGGTAAACGTGATGGAAATAAGCCACTGATACATTATTATTGACACATTCAAATGGGAAGCCATATAGTGATTTCAGTGATGACTGATGACCTTGACTGACCTTTAAAGGTAAAAACTAACAGTTGTGGTTCAACACTATAAATTTCTTTCTTGGCCGTTGAGTTGATTTTGTTTTCCCGAACACCTGATTCACACAGGCACAAAACAAACCAACATATGAATCAATAGACCTATCACTGCGTCTAAGGATATTATGTCACTTTATATGAAATCCTCAATGTGTCAGACATCCGTAAGTCTATTCCTCGCTTCAAGCCACCGTGATCACACTGCGCCTAGAAAATAGCAATCACTACTCTTGTGACAAATGTTACACTAATTACAGAAATATGTAGATTATTCAAAACATTGTAAACATGGCCTATTGTTTTCACCATTATTTCAGATGTTAACTCAACTATTATAACTGAACATGGAGTCAAACGCTTGCTCCACGACGCCAACACTTCTGATGATGTGGAGTGAGACTATTCTACTGCCAGATAGGTTCCCTCTACCTATGCACTCTGTTTTCCAACACCCTCCCAAGGAGCGGCCGACAGTTGGGCTCAGGGCTACTAGTAATCTGGAGAGGTGGTACACACACAAGACTGGAAGAATTCCACTCGACCAGGAGCTGAGTGTACCACCCACCAAGTGGAGCAGCTCGCTCTGCAAGGATAACACTCAGTTATGTGGGTACGATCAGCCAGCCAAAACCATGAAAACGGCAACAATCACAGATAATCTGTCTGGATGTTCCGTACTTGTCCTTGGTTGGAGTGAATGGTTGTTGGTAATAGTATTTTATACAATGGTTACGAGATGGTACATCGTAGAGCAAAATGGACATTAACTTTGGACACGCCACTATAGTCAAACATGTCTTAGAGATATCACATATGAACGTGGTTTTGAGCCATGTTGTTTGCTCGGTGGTTTTGGTCCTTGGGACCTTGGATAACATGTCTCGGGTCGCTAATGGTGAAGATACTATATCTTTCCATTGGGAGGCCAAAAAAACAGACATTGACGTTTGGTGGTCTACTCTTAAACAAGTTCAAGTTTCACGCTTTAACACTAAATTGAATTTGACAATCATATAGCATTTGAAATCCATGTCTGAACAATGCGGACTTGTGAGGCACACAACACATATAAGGTTTATGTGATAAGTAAATATGTATTCAATCAACAGAGTCGAATATACATGTAATCATAGTTAGATTTATAACAAGAATATTCATGGCATATGAGTTTTATATCAAACTTCTCTTTCAGACATTAGACACAGAGCTATGATAATGGATATTTATCAGAGCTAACGAAGGAATTATTCGTGGGTCTGAATGTTTTTTTCTCAACATGACAAATACAATAACGAGCCACGAAGATCACAAAATGATTTTGATCTATTCCACACAGAGGTGGACGTCTGTTTATTCGACTACAGACGCCCATCAAATCATCTAACTTACAATACAAACAAAAATAGTCTGATACAAAATATATTCACAACATATTTCACTTAATCATACATTGTTACTGTATGTACAAATGGAATAAAATAAAAAGTCCAGCTATCTTAATACACAAGATATCAGTATTATACACTATCTATACACTTGCAAATGAACATACATGATACTATATACATGTACAATAAATACACAAAGATCGCTGTACAAAATATCCCTGTACAAAATACATGGATATCGTACATGGATGCCAATATCTCTTGTGCAAGCAAAAGAGTTCACGAACACTAAGTGTGATTATAAAGTACTATTTTTGTTTCTTCAACACACTCACACTCACACACTGTGCATTAGGAATGTAGCCTCCAGCAGTATTCAATCAAGTGACATACATGTATTGTGTTATTGTATTTTCATACCTCATAAACATATGCATATATCATACACTCCATACACACACGCTGTCAGCTGGAGCTCACATGATTGAAAAGATATATTACTGTACACATGGAACACTCAAAGTATTGGGACACAAATCCAGAAGCTTTAGGTCCAAGGATGTAGCAAGTCATGCCATGTCATGTATTCTGTTCATCTGAGAGGGGGTCCAATTGATGTATTGACATGATACATGTAACTCACAAAGACTTGTATAATACATAAGCTGTAAATTTGGTATCTGGATAAAAACTTTTAAAAGTTTCTTCACTCTTGGATAATGCAAAACTTTCGATTTTATCATCCATGTGGTGACCTATCGGGAGCATCATTTGTTCACTGCCAGAGCAATTGTTTTCCTTCAGAGAAAATACTTTCGAGAGCTGCCCTACAGTGTCTTTAGTAAGTCACAAATTTTGGAGTCACTTTCGAGTTTTTCCTCCCTGTTGGTGACATACCACAGAGCTGAGTGGCCATCAGAATCCACGGCATTGACGTCGGCACCTGGGGACAGTTTTCAACACACAACCATAGTATCATTCAACAATTGTTCTCATAGTCCAAGGAATTAATCATGTTTCAAAATATTTGGGTTGATAGAGAACATATTTTCATTTTTGGCCATCAAAAATTTCATTCTGATGATCCTGATCGCCATATTTTACGGAGTATTTACCAAGCTGCAGTAGCCAGGTTGTCGTATTCACGTGTCCTCCGAGAGCTGCCCCAGTCAGAGGCTTGTTCACCCCGAGGTCAAACTCAGCCCCGTGCTTGACCAGCTCCTCAGCGACCTCGTGGTAGCCATGGGCACAGGCATAGTACAGCGCCGTCAGACCGGCTTTGTTCGTGGCATTCACGTCAATTCCTACAATGATAGTTATGTAATATGTGTTGATTCGGCATCTGTGGATTGCAACATTCTTAAATGACATTGAGCTTAAACTGATACACTCATTTATTGGTTGCTCAGTAGATTGTTGTGTATCTCTAAATATGGCAGTGATTGCATACGACTATATAAAAAATTAGTCCAAGGGCTAAGAAAGGTTACCGGACAATATACATTTTAGATATTAGCCTTTTGTCCAGTGACCTTGAAAATAAAGTCACTGATAAATTCGAGGCCATGAAATTTTCAACAAATATATCACTTCTAGTATGTCCACAATAAATTCCTAAGCTGTAATGTCGATAATAAGTGAGATATTAGCCATTCTGTGATGTGACCTTGAAAATGAGGTCAAAGTTCAAGTTCAAGGTCATGAAAATATTCAGTATATATCATTCCTCTATATTCGCAATTGATTTCTAAGCTGTAAAGATGATAATAAGCGACATATTAGCCATTCTGATCGCTGACCTTGAAAATGGGATCAAAGGTCAAATTCTAGATCACCAAAATATTCAGCATACATCATTTTCTATATGTTCACTATGGACCCCTAAGCTGCAAATTTGATAATAAGCGAGATATAAGCCATTTTGTATTCTGACCTTGAAAATAAAATGACTGACCTTGAAATTTAGGTCAAAGGTCAAATTCAAGGTCATGAGAATATTCAGAATATATCATTTCCTATATGTTCACAATTGATTCCTAAGCTGTAAAGTTGATAATAAGCGAGATACTAGCCATTTTGTCCTGTGACCTTGGAAATGAGGTCGAAGGTCAAATTCAAGGTCACGAGAATATTCAGCACATATCATTTCCTATATGTTCACAATTGATTCCTAAGCTGTAAAGTCGATGATGAGCGAAATATTAGCCATTTTGTCATGTGACCTTGAAAATGAGGTCAAAGGTCAAATTCAAGGTCACGAGAATATTCAGCATATATCATTTCCAATATGTTCAGAATTGATTCCTAAGCTGTAAAGTCGATAATAAGCGAGATATTTGCAATTTTGTCCTGTGACCTTGGAAATGAGGTCAAAAGTCAAATTCAAGGTCACGAGAATATTCAGCATATATCATTTCCTATATGTTCACAATTGATTCCTAAGCTGCAAAGTCGATAATAAGCGAGATATTAGCCATTTTGTCATGTGACCTTGAAAATGAGGTCAAAGGTCAAATTCAAGGTCATGAGAACATTTAGCATATATCATTTCCTATATGTTCACAATTGATTCCTAAGCTGTAAAGTCGATAATAAGCGAGATATTAGCCATTTTGTGCTCTGACCTTGAAAATGAGGTCAAAGGTCAAATTCAAGGTCACAAGAATATTCAGCATATATCATTTCCTATATGTTCACAATTGATTCCTAAGCTGTAAAGTCAATAATAAGCGAGATATTAGCCATTTTGTCATATGACCTTGAAAATGAGGTCAAAGGTCAAATTCAAGATCACGAGAATATTCAGCATATATCATTTCCTATATGTTCACAATTGATTCCTAAACTGTAAAGTCGATAATAAGTGAGATATTAGCCATTTTGTCATGTGACCTTGAAAATGAGGTCAAAGGTCAAATTCACGGTCACAAGAATATTCAGCATATATCATTTCCTAAATGTTTTTTTTTTTTTTTTTTTTTGTTTAAACATAATTTATTTTGCGAGGATTTTCACACGCATTTATGCACAAGGTGAGTCTCCTCGTCCAGAACGAGTGAGGTACCAGATGTTCTGCAATTAATGATATACAATTGTTACCGAAAACGCTGTGTTTGTAAAATATATTCATGAACATTTTTGAATAGATTTATATTCCAAGTTTTACTTTCCGATGAGTTCCCGAAGAGGTATATTTTGACAACAGTCTTTTTTTGCTGAGTGTTCATTGAATGTATGTTCAAATCGGGCAATACAGTGTTAAGGCATTTTGTCATATGACCTTGAAAATGAGGTCAAAGGTCAAATTCAAGATCACGAGAATATTCAGCATATATCATTTCCTATATGTTCACAATTGATTCCTAAGCTGTAAAGTCAATAATAAGCGAGATATTAGCCATTTTGTCATGTGACCTTGAAAATGAGGTCAAAGGTCAAATTCAAGGTCACGAGAATATTCAGCATATATCATTTCCTATATGTTCACAATTGATTCCTAAACTGTAAAGTCGATAATAAGTGAGATATTGGCCATTTTGTCCTGTGACCTTGAAAATGAGGTCAAAGGTCAAATTCAAGGTCACGAGAATATTCAGCATATATCATTTCCTATATGTCCACAATTCATTCCTAGTCTCTAATCTCAATATTAAGTGAGATATCAGGCTTAATGTGTCCCATTATAGAGCATAGGAAAATTTAACATGGGAAAGTCACATTTGGGCCGAGTTTGGGCCCAAAATGGCCCACGTCGAGCGATTCAAGCGCAACGAAATTTATACATGTCACAGGGGTACATATGAGGAGTGTTTTTCATCAATAAGAAAAAAAGTTACTGAACAGATTTTGAGAAAACGACCGTCAAAGTCCAAAATTGGCCATTTTTCGACGAAAACGGCCGCTCTGACCTTGAAAACAAGGTCAGAGGTCAAATTCAAGGTCACGATAATATTCAGCATATATCATTTCCTATATGTCCACAATTGATTCCTAGTCTCTAATCTCAATATTAAGTGAGATATAAGGCATAATGTGTCCCATTATAAAGCATAGGAGAATTTAACATGAGAAAGTCCCATTTGGGCCGAGTTTGGCCCAAAATGGCCCACTTCGAGCGATTCAAGCACAACGAAACTTGTACACCTCACGGGAGTACATATGAGGAGTGTTGTGTATCAAAAAAAAAAGTTACTGAACAGTTTTTGAGAAAATGGCCGCCAAAGTACAAAATCAGGCATTTTTCATCGAAAATGGCCGCCATTTTGAAAAAATTGTGAAAATCGAAAAACTAAAAAAATCTTTCCTGGAAATGTTTTTAGGTATTTTTGTGCAAAATTTCAGAAAGATTCCACCGTAAACTTTAAAGATAAAAATGTGAACGGACGACGTACGACGGACTGCGGACGACGGACGACGGACGACGGACGCAACGCCACGGCAATAGGTTATCGGACCAAAGGTCCGGTAACCTAAAAATAGGTTGCAGCCGTAAATACCTTTTTCAAGTAGCATTTTCACAATTTTCATGTGAGGTGCCATGTCTTTTCCCTCCACTTGCTGGTTAGCGCCACATTCTAGCAACATACCGTCCTTCAAAGATCGCTCGTCCACAACATCAAAGTGCCCAGTGCGGCACACACAGTGGAGAGCCGTGTCTCCATCCTTGTCTGACACACCCACATCTGCTCCAGCTGACAAAACATTACAGGTATACTTAATGCAACAGTTGAGTTGCAACAGTTGAGTTTCGATCTCATGAAATTTATTACAAGTAGACACATATGTATACCATCATGTGCAAAACATGTTATGTCGTTTGATAGCACACATCTCACCTGCATCCAGAAGCCATTTGACAATGTCTATCTGAATATAGCCTGCTGCACCTCCCAATGGCTTCAGACTGCCGACATCCACCAGAGCTCCATGTTCGACTAGCTTCTTGGCCACTTCCTTGTTCCCAGCGGTAGAGGCACGGTACAAGGGTGTTCCACCAAACGTATCCTCAGAATTCAATGTAACTCCTAAAAATTAAAGCCGTTTGTGAAAGCAGTGGAGGTTCAGGCCAAGCTGGGAGAATGTTTTGACAAACATCACACGTCACATGTAAGGCTTATCGAGTCCGAAACCTGGAATGTGTGTCATATTTCATGCGAGGATAACCAACTATTTTAACCTTTTTGAAGCAGCCATTCCAACAACTGCATATGTCCAAACAAGGCAGCCATGCCAAGCGGTACTCCCAGCTCGAGGTCTGCTCCGTGCTTCACCAGCTCCTTGGCCACCTCTGTTTGCCCTGTCTGACAGGCCCCGCAGAGAGCTGTGTAGCCATCTATTTCTCGTGTGGCGGCATTGACATCAGCACCTAAGGTTTCACGGAATGTCCATATTCTTTAAGATTTCATACTTTGGTATTATTATTGGTATAAATATTGTCGAACAATTCACACAAACTGTAATGGCTCAATTGAGTACCTGTCTTTTAAAGAGTGCCTCCCGGAATTGCACAAAAAAAAACGTAAATATCACTGATTCACGCCACGTGGAAATAAAGAACAGAGCCTCCCTCGCCCCCCCTAAAGAACACCTCCCTCGAGTGAGCGCCAAAGGGTACAGATTTTTGACAAATGAGCGCCTCTCTTGAACAAGCGCCTCCAAAGAGCACCGGAATTGCACAAGAAAAAACATATATATCACTGATTCACGCCACGTGGAAATGAAGAACACTTCAATTGCCGTTTGTTTCAGCTACTATTCATATGGTAGGCCTAGTTTACTTGGAAACAGTAAATAAATACTGGTAACAATTTACCTTAGTACTAGCTGTCAAATGCAGGTGAAATTTCAAATTTACAATCTTTAATTTGCCTTAGGCTACCCCTAATGGACATATTCGATTTCTATGCAATAAAAACTTTGTATGACTGGAATAACATGGATGTGACTACAAGTGATCAATCCAAACCATGGTAGTTCTGATATACGAGTATGCCCAGTGTTGGTAAAACAATTTCTGGCACTCTACAGCACAGTTTCATATTATTATTCCAAAATGTTTTTCCGCATCAAACTTCATTTGCTTGAAGGTCATCTGCTGCAATCATATAATTGGCAAGCAACACTGATTAGTTTGGTATTGAATATGGTATGCTAATTTCTATTAAAACCGACTAGAGGCCTGGGGGTCATTAACTCAAGGAGGCGCCAGACTGTTTGTGTTTATTTTATTTAAACATATTAGAAACTATTTCTTGATCCCACATATTGTCCAGTGGATTTGTTGCGAAATATTCTCTGTACATTATTTTTTTGGCATCGGGTGACAAACTCTTCGTCTGCGCACTTTTATTGCAAGATATTTATCGAGCCTATTAATCGACAAAACTTACAAGCCACACGAGGAAAGCCTATACCACACACACAAAACTGTGTCATATGATATCATCACATGCAACAAAATCATGCCGATATGCTAACTGATCACTGGTCAGCACACACTCACACCCATATGTAGGTACATTTCGTGTAACGAATGCTTTTTTGTTAAATAACGAATATGTAATAATTACATAATGAGTGCTTCTGGTTACATTCGTTATAATTTCGTTAGGAGTTCATTACGTATTCGTTAACCATGATAACGAAAATAATATACAAATTCCATAGTCATCTGCCCCCAGCCATCAGTATTGTCTAGCAACATATAGGTCGTAATTTGAACCTGGAAAAGTGTGTTGTCGAAAAAGCGATTCCCTTGAAAGAGTGCCTGTCTTGAAAGAGCACTGGGAGGTCAAACTTTCGTGACAAATAAGGGCCCCGGCGCTCAATCGAGCCTTTACGGTATCTATGATTCAATGAATCCATATCAATATCCTCGCAAATGGGTCATGTTCAGGAATATATGCAACGGCTGCTTACAGCACTGTTTCTGGTGATCAAGTGACGCCATCATATTGTTTTTTCTGGCGATTCCAATATAAACAAAAGTTTAGCACCATAATTCATGCATTGTTTAATACAGATGATATCTGGTATCAATGTTTTCAACCCTGTTGAATGAAGGTATGGACGAGGAGCATTTAGAATGGGTTACCACATGTTTTTTTTTATACCCAGGCATAAATGGTATTCAAACAATTTGCCGGGGTAACACACATCCACACATTTGGAACCATTTACGGATATTCATGTATCAGCCCATGAGCAACTTGGAGGTCTTCCAATTTAGCTATCGATCACAACATGATACATGTAAGTTCCGAAATCCTCACCTAATTCCAACAGCCACTTTACAATGTTCATGTGCCCTCCCAATGCTGCGCTCACTAGAGCCGGGTATCCTTCCTTCTCTATCTCAGCTCCCTGCGACACCAACACTTTCCCCACCTCCAGGTGTCCTCGCTGACAGGCTGCAGAGAGCGCTGTGTCACCATTCTTGTTCTCAGCATTGATGTCAGCACCTAGTCAACATAGAGAATATGAAACACATACAATACCATGTATCATCAAAAGATTATAACAAGCACAAAATCGATATCATATGGCATGCATCACACTCCTCAGCACATTTGAGATAATTTACTGTCTTTGATGACTAACAATAATAGAATATTTTGATGGTTATTTCTGTTGATACTATATTTATCATTATTTTATTATATCTAGAAATAAGGTGTCAAAAGCCTCACCTAATTCCAACAGCCACTGAACAATTTCCATGTGTCCTCCCCATGCTGCTCTCTCTAGAGCCGGGTATCCGCCTTTCTCTATCTCAGCTCCCAGTGAGACCAACACTTTCCCCACCTCCAGGTGTCCTCGCTCACAGGCTGCAGAGAGCGCTGTGAAACCGTTCTTGTTCTCGGCATTGATGTCAGCACCTAGTCAACGTGGAGAATATCAAACACATACAATAACATGTATTACCAAGGCATATTTATAATGAATATAAGAAAATTTTGAATCCATAACTGAAGATTGACAGTAATGTCTACATCTTTGTAGAATGTCATTATTGTTAATATTTAGGCTGTTTAACTGTCTTCACACATATGTTGTAATAATACACACGTCAAGTGCTGCTCACAAAACTCTTCAGCACATTTGGAATCATTCACATATCAGTTGAAGGTATGTCTACAATAACTGATAATAGTAGACTACAATGATGATCATTGTTTGATCATCATTGATTTTATTCTTATCCTCATTATTATTATCTCGAAAAAAAACCAATGCAAATGTCAAAAGATTTGCCTGATTCAATCAGCCACTGAACAATTTCCATGTGACCTCCGAATGCTGCCCTCTCCAGAGCTGGGTATCCTCCTCCCTCTATCTCAGCTCCTTTAGACACCAACACTTTCCCCACCTCCAGGTGTCCTCGCTCACAGGCTACAGAGAGCGCTGTGTCACCTTCCTTGTCCTCAGCATTGATGTCAGCACCTAGTCAACGTGGAGAATATCAAACACATGCAATAACATGTATCACCAAGGCATATTTATACTGAATATAAGAAAATTTTGAACACATAACTGAAGATTGACATTAACGTCTATATTGTTGTAGGATGTCCATAGTCTTGATATTCAGGCTGTTTAACTGTCTTCACACATATGTTGTAATAATACACACGTCAATTGCTACTCATAAAACTCTTCAGAACATTCGGGATCATTCACATATCAGTAGAAGGTATGTCTCTAATAACTGATAATAGTAGACTACAATGATGATCATTGTTTGATCATCATTGATTTTATTCTTATCATTATTATTATTATCTCAAAAAAAATCAATGCAAATGTCAAAAGATTTACCTGATTCAATTAGCCACTGAACAATTTCCATTTGACCTCTCAATGCTGCCCTTTCCAGTGCCGGGTATCCTCCTTTCTCTATCTCAGCTCCGTGAGACACCAACACTTTCCCCACCTCCAGGTGTCCTTGTTTACAGGCTGCAGAGAGCGCTGTGTAACCTTCCTTGTTCTCAGCATTGATGTCGGCACCTAGTCAACGTGGAGAATATGAAACACATACAATACCATGTATCATCAAAAGATTTATATGAAGCACAAAATATATATCATATGGCATACAATCCTCAGCACACTTGGAATCATCCACGTATATCTCTATCAGTTGAAAATATGTCTTTCATAACTAACAAGAATATAATATTTTGATGATTATTTTTGTTGACATTATAGTTATCATTATTTATATTATATCTAGAAAAAGGTGTCGAAAACCTCACCTAATTCCAACAGCCACTGCACAATTTTCATGTGTCCTCCCAATGCTGCTCTCTCTAGAGCTGGGTATCCTCCCTCCTCTATCTCAGCTCCGTGAGACACCAACACTTTCCCCACCTCCAGGTGTCCTCGTACACACGCTGCAGAGAGCGCTGTGTAACCGTCCTTGTTCTCAGCATTGATGTCAGCACCTAGTCAACATAGAGAATATCAAACACATACAATAGCATTTATCACCAAGGCATATTTATAATGAATATAAGAAAATTTTGAATACATAACGGAAGATTGACATTAACGTCTATATTGTTGTAGGATGTCATTATTCTTAATATTTAGGCTGTTTAACTGTCTTCACACATATGTTGTAATAATACACACGTCAATTGCTACTCATAAAACTCTTCAGAACATTCGGGATCATTCACACATCAGTAGAAGGTATGTCTCTAATAACTGACAATAGTAGACTACAATGATGATCATTGTTTGATCATCATTGATTTTATTCTTACCATTATTATTATTATTATTATCTCGAAAAAAAAACAATGCAAATGTCAAAACCTTTACCTGATTCAATAAGCCACTGAACAATTTCCATGTGACCTCCGAATGCTGCCCGCTCCAGAGCCGGGTATCCTCCTTTCTCTATCTCAGCTCCGTGAGACACCAACACTTTCCCCACCTCCAGGTGTCCTTGTTTACAGGCTGCAGAGAGCGCTGTGTAACCTTCCTTGTTCTCAGCATTGATGTTGGCACCTAGTCAACGTGGAGAATATGAAACACATACAATACCATTTATCATCAAAAGATTTATAACAAACAAACGCAAAATAGATGTCTTATGGCATACATCACACTCTGCAGCACATTTGAAATCAATTACTTATATCTATCATTAAAGAATTGTTTTTCATGACAAACAATAATAGAATATTTTGATGTTTATTTTTGCTGATATTATAGTTAACATTATTTTTATCATATTTAGCAACAGCGTGTCAAAAGCCTCACCTAATTCCAACAACCACTTTACAACTTCCATATGTCCTCCCAATGCTGCCATGTCCAGAGCCGGATATCCACCTTTCTCTATCTCAGCTCCTTCAGACACCAACACTTTCCCCACCTCAAGGTGTCCTTGCTGACAGGCTACAGAGAGCGCTGTGTGACCGTTCTTGTTCTCAGCATTGATGTCAGCACCTAGTCAACGTGGAGAATATCAAACACATACAATAACATGTATCACCAAGGCATATTTATAATGAATATAAGAAAATTTTGAATACATAACTGAAGATTGACATTAACGTCTATATTGTTGTAGGATGTCATTATTCTTAATATTTAGGCTGTTTAACTGTCTTCACACATATGATGTAATAATACACACGTCAAGTGCTACTCAGAAAACTCTTCAGCACATTCGGAATCATTCACATATCAGTAGAAGGTATGTCTCTAATAACTGATAATAGTAGACTAAAATGATGATCATTGTTTGATCATCATTGATTTTATTCTTATCATTATTATTATTATCTCGAAAAAAAAAACAATGCAAATGTCAAAAAATTTACCTGATTCAATCAGCCACTGAACAATTTCCATGTGATCTCCGAATGCTGCCCTCTCCAGAGCCGGGTATCCTCCTTCCTCTATCTCAGCTCCATGAGACACCAATACTTTCCCCACCTCCAGGTGTCCTTGCTGACAGGCTGCAGAGAGCGCTGTGAAACATTCCTTGTTCTCAGCATTGATGTCGGCACCTAGTTTACGTGGAGAATATGAAACACATACTTGACGACTGTGAGTATTCCCAATGCATGTGTTTCATAATTTACTTGTAGTATACCTAGGAATATGTAATTTCTATCCCAATTTGTTATGATGGACCTATTGGGTGACGGAGTAATTTGATGAACTCGACCGCAGTCCACTTCCACGCAATACTTTGACCGTGAATGGCTCATCCCCTTTGTATTTGCATGCATGCAAATGAGAACCATGACCCACAACACCCCGTACGTATATCATTTATATCGATGGAAATGATCGGAACGTGAATTTTTGAACATAATATAGGGTAGGAAAAAGTATTTTCTGTCATGGAAATATACGTATTCCTAATAGTGCTTTCCTGCAAAATCTTCATTCACCTATAATAGCACCTCACGGGGCCTTCATTGCTAAGTAGATTTATACGCCCATCAATATACGCGTATCTTCCTTGTCTTTCGTTTTGACACACATGTTTACGGACTACACATTATGGATGAGACTCAAATCTCAATGTAGTGTAATGTGGATTATGTGCATTCCTATATGCACGTATCTTCAAAGACATCTGGTCTGTGATGGTATGATGTTTTCTCAACACATACCCACATTGGTTTGTTTACAAACACTACTGCACCCGACCGGTCAATGGCCTATAGTCGATGCTTGCGTGGGCAGGTGTTTGGGTGACTCAGTAACATGAACTCGACCATA
Organism: Terebella lapidaria; assembly: GCA_949152475.1. Classification (NCBI taxonomy): domain Eukaryota; kingdom Metazoa; phylum Annelida; class Polychaeta; order Terebellida; family Terebellidae; genus Terebella; species Terebella lapidaria. The sequence continues at coordinate 8,695,777 of OX424559.1, read as the reverse complement.
GTCCACTCCCACGCACTACGGATTATTTACATGTACTCATGCACAAGTGACCAGTGATCCACATTCCATATCATGCATGAGCGCTGATGGTAATAAACATTGAAATTGCTTACATTCAAGGGATATAGTGATATTCATTTGCACAGGACGTCCCCAGCCTTGTACATGTGATAACTATACTAATGGAAACCGGTAGCTACATGGACTTTCTGTCCTCAAATATTGGGGGGTGGGGGGGGTCATCGACGAGAATTTGGTTTTCAATCAATGCTAGTGATTGAATTAATTTTCAATCACTTTTTATCAATGCGAATTACACTGTTAGACATTAGTAAAACAATTACATCCCCGGCAGGTGATTGACGGAGGTTGTTCCCACCTTACCGCTCTCGACTGCCAGGTACATTACAGACACACGCTACTTAACACACATTAACATACCTGTTCAGTGCGGTATACAGGGTTTGCTCCCAACCGTCTGGATCGTCTGAACAGTACATCCATACATACACAGACATACAACACAAACTTGTTCGCAATGTATATATGTTATTGTTACATTTTTGGTTTATAAATACTTTTTCGTATAATAGTATGGAGGGGGTACAGGGTGATTGACATATTTCTATGCTCACTGCATGTGCCCAATTTGTGGTATAGCTTTGGTGTATTTCAGGTCGCTTTTGTCGTTGCTTGTTACTGATAATGCTTGAACCTAACTGTAGTATGCATCCTTTTGTTGTTTCTAAATGGTGTGAGCAGACACATTTGACGTTCATCTCTGTACATAATGTTGCCACATATCATAGTTACCTGGGGTCGTTCCCCATGTCCTCCCACTGCACCTCTCGCCCATGGTGTCCCACGCGTGTCACAACCCCGTCTCCCACCCAATGGATAGCAACCAAAGTATTTACCAGATTCCGAGTAATGTGAGTCAGCCCGATACAATAAGAAGCGTACTTGATGACTTCGACTACGATAGTGAGTATTATGAGATTTAAGAGAAATTGAACATGGTAACTATAAATATGGATGTTTACACATAAACATTCATAGTTTACCTGATAAATTTGATAATATGAAACTTTTATTAGCAAGACTTTCCTACGTCAATATAAAAATACACTTTATAATGCTATGTGAAACTTTTCTTACCAATGAAAATGCTCAACGATATAATCTACAGGGATACAACTTCTACTATAAGAATCGTGAAAACAAATCAAAAGGTGGTGTCGCTCTTTATATTGATAGCTCTTTCCCTTCCAAAGTAATTGATATTGAATGCTATTTTGAAGGGGAATTCGAAACTATGTTTGCTATTATTCATGATAACAATAAAAAGGTTATTGTTGGTGAAATATACAGGGTACCGAATACAAATGAAACACTGTCAATTTCCAGATATTATCAAGTATTAAGTCGTGTACAATCAATCAAGAACATCAACAACATTATTATTGGTACAGACCAAAACTTTGATTTCCTTAAAATTGAAAAATACCATGTATAATCATAACATATTGATAAATAATATAAGAACGAATTTTGAAACATCTCTCAACATTGATGTCAACCTTATGGTTTGGAAGGATATCATTATTTTCGAAGTTTCAGGCTGTTTGGCAATGTTCACACACATTCATAAATGGAATACACGATAAAAGCCATACATCAATTTACACAGCACATTTGAAATCATTGGCCTATATCTATCAGTACAATGTTTGTCTCTAATGACAAATAATGTTAAAATATATAATGGCGACTATTTTTCTTGATATTATTGTTGGCATTATTATTATCATCTCGGGAAATTCACCTAATTCCAACAGCCACTCTTTCTAAAACACACATCCAGACATTTGGAATCATTTACGAATAATCAAGTCAATGAATGGCTTGAATGGAGGTTTTCTATAATAGTAATATTAAAAATATCAATCACAATATGATACATGTAAGTTCCAAATCCTGACCTGATTCCAACAGCCACTGCACAACTTCCATGTGTCCTCCCAATGCTGCTCTCTCCAGAGCTGGGTATCCTCCCTTCTCTATCTCAGCTCCCTGTGACACCAACACTTTCCCCACCTCCAGGTGTCCAAGCTCACAGGCTGCAGAGAGCGCTGTGGAACCTTCCTTGTTCTCAGCATTGATGTCAGCACCTAGTGAGTGTGGAGAATATCAAACACATGCATTATTATGTATCATCAATAACATATTTATATTGGTCACATATGCAAATTTTGAAAAATCACTCAACATTGAAATCAGCTCCCACGGTTTTGCAGAATGCCATGATTCATAATGATGTCATTTGTTCAACTGTGTTGACACATACACATAAACAATACAAACTCCATGTGCCACACATCATTCCTCATCACATTTGGAATCATTTACCTACATGTATCAGTTGAGTGGTCTCTAATGAATAAAAAATATCATAATATGATGATGATCATTGTTTGTTGATTTCATTTTTATCATTATCACTGACATTTCGAGAAATCAATCAAAGTGTCAAAAGCCTCACCTAATTCCAACAACCATTCCACAACTTCCATGTTTCCCCCAAATGCTGCCCTCTCCAGAGCCGGGCATCCTCCTTTCTCTATCTCAGCTCCGTGAGACACCAACACTTTCCCCACCTCCAGGTGTCCTCGCTCACAGGCTGCAGAGAGCGCTGTGTAACCGTCCTTGTCCCCAGCATTGATGTTAGCGCCTAGGGAGAGTGGAGAATATGAAACGACCAAAATACCATGTATAATCAAAACATATTGATAAATAATATAAGAACGAATTTTGAAACATCTCTGAACATTGATGTCAACCTTATGGTTTTGAAGGATATCATTATTTTCGAAGATTCAGGCTGTTTGGCAATGTTCACACACATTCATAAATGGAATACACGATAAAAGCCATACATCAATTTACACAGCACATTTGAAATCATTGGCCTATAACTATCGGTACAATGTTTGTCTCTAATGACAAATAATGTTAGAATATATAATGGTGACTATTTTTCTTGATATTATTGTTTGCATTATTATTATCATCTCGGAAAATTCACCTAATTCCTACAGCCACTCTTTCTAAAACACACATCCAGACATTTGGAATCATTTACGAATAATCAAGTCAATCAATGGCTTGAACGGAGGTTTTCTATAATAGTAATATTAAAATTATCAATCACAATATGATACATGTAAGTTCCAAATCCTGACCTGATTCCAACAACCACTGCACAACTTCCATGTGTCCTCCTAATGTTGCCCTCTCCAGAGCTGGGTATCCTCCCTTCTCTATCTCAGCTCCCTGTGACACCAACACTTTCCCCACCTCCAGGTGTCCTTGCTCACAGGCTGCAGAGAGCGCTGTGAAACCTTTCTTGTTCTCAGCATTGATGTCAGCGACTAGTGAAAGTGGAGAATATGAAACGACCAAAACACCATGTATAATCATAACATATTGATAAATAATATAAGAACGAATTTTGAAACATCTCTCAACATTGATATCAACCTTATGGTTTTGAAGAATATTATTATTTTCGAAGATTCGGGCTGTTTGGCGATGTTCACACACATTCATAAATGGAATACACGATAAAAATATACATCAAGTTACACAGCACATTTAAACTAATTGGCTTATATCTATTAGTAAAATGTTTGTTTTTAATGACAAATAATGTTAAAATATATAATGGCGACTATTTTTCTTGATATTATTGTTTGCATTATTATTATCATTTCGGGAAATTCACCTAATTCGAACAGCCACTCTTTCTAAAACACACGTCCAGACATTTGGAATCATTTACGAATAATCAAGTCAATAAATGGCTTGAATGGAGGTTTTCTATAATAGTAATATTAAAAATATCAATCACAATATGATACATGTAAGTTCCAAATCCTGACCTGATTCCAACAGCCACTGCACCATTTTCATGTGCCCTCCTAATGCTGCTCTCTCCAGAGCTGGGTATCCTCTCTTCTCTATCTCAGCTCCCTGTGACACCAACACTTTCCCCACCTCCAGGTGTCCTCGCTCACAGGCTGCAGAGAGCGCTGTGGAACCTTCCTTGTTCTCAGCATTGATGTCAGCACCTAGTGAGTGTGGAGAATATCAAACACATGCATTATTATGTATCATCAATAACATATTTATATTGGTCACATATGCAAAATTTGAAAAATCACTCAACATTGAAATCAGCTCCCACAGTTTTGCAGAATGCCATGATTCATAATGATGTCACTTGTTCAACTGTGTTGACACATAAACATAAACAATACAAACTCCATGTGCCACAAATCATTCCTCATCACATTTTGAATCATTTACCTACATGTATGAGTTGAGTTGTCTCTAATGAATAAAAAATATCATAATATGATGATGATCATTGTTTGTTAATTTATTTTTTATCATCATCACTGACATTTCGAGAAATCAATCAAAGTGTCAAAAGCCTCACCTAATTCCAACAGCCAATTTACAACTTCCATGTGTCCTCCGAATGCTGCTCTCTCTAGAGCCGGGTGTCCTCCTTTCTCTATTTCAGCTCCATGAGACACCAACACTTTCCCCACCTCCAGGTGTCCTCGCTCACAGGCTACTGAGAGCGCTGTGTATCCGTCCTTGTTCTTAGCATTAACGTCAGCACCTAGTGAGTGTGGAGAATATCACAAATAACACATGCATTACCATGTCTCATCAAAATATTTATAACAAACACAAAATCTATATAATATGGCATACATCACACTCCTCAGCACATTTTCAATCATTCACTTATATCTATCAGTTGAAGATATGTCTTTCATGACCCACAATAATATAATATCTTGATGTTTATTTCTGTTAATATTATAGTTATCATTATTTTTATTATATCTAAAAATAAGGTGTCAAAAGCCTGACCTAATTCCAACAACCACAGTACAGCTTCCATGTGTCCTCCCCATGCTGCCCTCTCCAGAGCCGGGTATCCTCCTTTCTCTACCTCAGCTCCATGGGAGACCAACACTTTCCCCACTTCCAGGTGTCCTTGCTGACATGCTACAGAGAACGCTGTGAAACCTTTCTTGTTCTCAGCATTGATGTCAGCGCCTAGTGAAAGTGGAGAATATGAAACGACCAAAATACCATGTATAATCATAACATATTGATAAATAATATAAGAACGAATTTTGAAACATCCCTCAACATTGATGTCAACCTTATGGTTTTGAAGGATATCATTATTTTCGAAGATTCAGGCTGTTTGGCGATGTTCACACACATTCATAAATGGAATACACGATAAAAGCCATACATCAATTTAGACAGCACATTTGAAATCATTGGCCTATATCTATCAGAACAATGTTTGTCTCTAATGACAAATAATGTTAGAATATATAATGGCGACTATTTTTCTTGATATTATTGTTTTCATTATTATTATCATCTCGGGAAATTCACCTAATTCTAACAGCCACTCTTTTCAAAACACACATCCAGACATTTGGAATCATTTACGAATAATAAGTCAATGAATGACTTGAATGGAGGTTTTCTATAATAGTAATATTAAAATTATCAATCACAATACGATACATGTGAGGTCCAAATCCTGACCTGATTCCAACAACCACTGCACAACTTCCACGTGTCCTCCCCATGCTGCTCTCCTTAGAGCTGGGTATCCTCCCTTCTCTATCACAGCTCCCTGCGAGACCAACACTTTCCCCACCTCCAGGTGTCCTTGCTGACAGGCTGCAGAGAGTGCTGTGCAACCTTCCTTGTCCTCAGCATTGATGTTAGCACCTAGTCAACGTGGAGAATATGAAACACATACAATAACATGTATCACCAAGGCATATTTATAATGACTGTAAGAAAATTCTGAATACATAACTGAAGATTGACATTAACGTCTATATTGTTGTAGGATGCCATTATTCTTAATATTTAGGCTGTTTAACTGTTTTCACACATATCTTGTAATAATACACACGTCAAGTGCTACTCACAAAACTCTTCAGCACATTCGGAATCATTCACATATCAGTAGAATGTATGTCTCTAATAACTGATAATAGTAGACTACAATGATGATCGTTATTTGATCATGAATCTTTTGATCTTTTGGGGGCCCGGTAAAACCCTCCAAGATAATTTAGCTATTCTTTGTTTTCTAGGAGTAATTTGGAGCATACTTAGTAGTGTTTTTTCTAGTATTTCAGGCCTAGATATTTATCTCATGTATTCATAACGTTTCTTGTAAACATATGTTACACATGATATCAGAAACCCATCCCTCTTATGGGTTTCTGATGATATTTACAGAAAATATTTCATTTTGTGACAAAGTGTCAATACAGAGAATGAGCTCGTATGGAAGTGCATAATTACATAAGTTAACTCTCTATATTATCAATGCAACCAAATTCATGTGATTGTACCAGGACATGATTTGTTGAGGGAAGAAGATTACCCCGAGGGCAAGTGTAAGGAAATAATTGTCCCCATGTATGTTGAGACAGCCCAGACATATACTCCTGGAAATAAATCATATACTTATACTGGGCATAGACCTCACGTGAGGTCTATGTACTAGGGAAATCACCTCAAGCAGACGATTATTCGTGTTATAATTCGTTTTGTCAGAACAATTGGGCCATTGGCCTATTTTTCATACCAGGCCTCTGTACCCCGTAACCCCAGGACTCTACATGTGGTCGTGAACTGACAGATAAAAGGTCAGGGCGTCAGGTTGGAAATTAAACATGTCAGACTGAATTGTTGTGGTTGAGGTGGAAGAAAGTTGCTGATACTGAAAAAACAAGTGCAGAGTTTAGCACGTGTGTAATCTTGCACAGAAGGGCGGGGACTCAGTATCAGGAAGATATTGCATTCCTTATAGTTCTAGTCGGGCACTACTGCCACTAGACGTTTGACTAGACGCCACTAGAAGAATATCTAGACGGCAGTGTATTTGTTTATATACAGAAACTTATTTTCAATATAACTTTTTTTCAATCATTTTGAAGAGTTTTGGTGTAGGCCTACATATCTAGATCTACTTCATGGAATTTGGGGTGGGGGGAGGAGGTGGGGGAGGGAATAATTTATGGTAATAAATTGCGAGGTATATTCCAACCCCCTTAGGATCTATGCCGATCCTCAATAATACTTTCCCAAGGAACCAAATCCAATAACCGAATATTCATTCAATCTTATACAAAATAATGTAGATGTTAAAAAAATAGAAATTTTATTGCTGCAAAAAATTAACACGAAATTCCCCACTAAGACTGTCATATCTTCATCACTAATTGAGATGCCGTGAACACTAAAAAAATCCATAAGATAAACTAGACACATAATCGCATGGGTGCACCCCCTTAATGCCCTATCTACCACTGCAGTGGCAGCTCCAGATCAAGTGAGCAAGAACAGATAAACTGATCAAGTGATCGGAGCGCTCGCGTCTCTGAGACTGATCAAGTTGTGGGGGCAGGGAAGGCCCGTGTCATGGTAACCAATCATAACGTTTGGGCATATTCTAGTTAATAAATTATAGAAAATGCTAATTTATTTCTTGGGAAAGGTTTCATCCGGATTTCTAAAGCATGCCCTCACAAAGTTTGGGCAAAAATTGGTGTGTTTGAGAAATAAAGACAACAAGCTCGCAACTGAGGGTTTTCATTTGTTGTGCGCGACGTTTGCAATTGAAATATCGCTTTTTGTCCATTTGCTAATTTATGGAAAAAAGTAGTGGTCCGGATGAACCTTGCGTGAATTATTATCTCCCATATATTTCAACCAGATAATGAATGAAATGCCGGAACGTTATGATTCGTTTACGTACAGTGTCTGTGGTGTGCTGACCGGTGAGTAGATTTCTTGTAAGCAAACTTTGTGTTGACGAACATACCATACACAGGGGGTCTATCGTTTTGTCAGATTGTGTCTGATATTTTATGGGAATTTCAGTCGTAATGGGAAGGAAAACGGCAAATCCTTTCCACGATTCCCAAACATAATAGTGTACATATCGTACATGGACAATTATCGGAGAATTTCGTTTGCCTGTTAAGTAATTAGTGTATCAATGGAAACTCTTTTTTTATCACAAACCCAAACGAATTCAATCAACAATGATTATTTTATTGATCTGTGTTCTTTTGAGCATAAATCAAGATGCTTGTGCATTGTAAAAGGTAGAATTCATACCAGAAAGCCCTAAATGCAACACTCATTTAATAGGCTTTTGAGGATTTCATTTCCACCAATTGTGCCATAAAAACCGCACGTCTCAGATCAACGTCAATCACATTTTTCTAGATTTGTTTTCCTTCTCAAGACAACATACACAATTGGTATATATCCAGGTTAGTTATTATGATATGATGACATGTAAATACATTTCTCGTACTTGTCCTTCTTGGACTTGAAAATGTTTTTAAAAATAATCAATTGTAAAAATATCCCCAAATGTACGGAAAATTACCCATTCAGTGGATTTTATAATATATTTTTATAATCGGATCGAATTCCCACAAAATTGCATTTCAAAATGAACATCGCTCTCATTACTTGAATTTCAAACAAAACATTTTTTTTTCTTCAGCACTTCAATTATGTCCCAGTGTATCGTATAACCCGAACAGGACATCGAGTTTCAAAATGAAATAATGTCTCCCCAATTCTAAGTGGTGAAGAAATTAGGCCTAATTTGTGTGGGATTGGTGTCTACGGTTACCCAACAATGTGAAGCACGTGACTATAGCACTTAGAATTAGGCAATTCATACCAGTTACAAAGGCCATGCTTTTATATTATTTTATCAATGTATCTCATGTGACAAACTAGCACACTAAATTGACCATACACGTCTGTGATACGACTATCCCGGGACTGCGACTATCCTGGGAATCTCGGTGTGACCATGTCGGGAACGGTGACTATCCCGGAAAAAGGAAACCCCCTCATACGACTAAGTCGAGAAATGCGACCATCCTGGGAATTGTGAAATATGATACCGAATAGATATTGTGAATTGTTCATTGACAGAACTAACATGCATTTGTAATGTTAGTATTGATAAAATTAAGATATTTTAGGAATACCTAAAATAAAAACACAAATATAACCATTCATTTTTTCAAAGAGCGTATTCTTATAAAATGCCATTGATACGAAAGATAGGCTGACAAGAGTACATGTAATCCAACGAAACAATGTACATGTAATAGAGGATACACTGAAGTTGAAGTATACTAGATGTACCGTATAGGAGATTTATTGATCTCTGTGGTAGGCCCTTATATAAAAGACATTCATGGCAGAACTATTTGATCAAAGTTACATTGGTCTTTCGTGGAAAAAAACCTATTTAAACTTTAAGCTGTGTCAAACAAGTCGAAGTTGGAAAATCAAAGATTCCACTTGAAAATCTTTGGTGTACTAGTAATTTGATTGCTCAAATGGGTGAAAGATACCATGATGATTGGTGTAGGGCACAACCTACTAATGGGAACGTGCTAAACTTTGCCATTTAATAGGTTTTACTCCAAAATAGATTTGAATATAATAATAATATAATGAAATATAATAAATAGCTTACTCTGTGACACGATTTGAATTCTTCTTCAATACATGTACCTTGGCATCGTATTATTGGTGTATTATTGGAGATATGGATCATACTTTCCTGTATTAATGTATTCAGACACAAAATTTTGTGGTACTAACTAGTTACTCGAGCATGCAGCCACACCGTAGTGTCGTAGCCTGGGGTTTAACGTCGCCACACCGTAGTGTCGTAGCCTGGGGTTTAACGTCGGGTGGTGATTCTGCATTGAGTACAGGTAGGCATATTGAATGGAGAAGTTTTTGCTTTGCCAGGATGAAAACTAAAACTAGATCACTATAATTTGTTGGTGACAGGATTCGAAGCCACCTCTGAGCTTCCTGGCAAACCTTCAAGAGCCCCAGTCCTTTATCTCCTCGGCCACGAGCAGAGTGGGCAAGACTGAAATTTGTTTCAAAAACTAATCCTACATGATTTTTTTTATAAAACTCGGGAAGTTCTATGCTGGTATTAACGCTAAAAATTGTAATATGCATAGGGTATGGCTTGCGTACAATTTGTTATCGGTTTCCCAGGATTGTCGCAGTAATTCCTGGATAGGTGCAGTTTCCCATGATAGTCGTATGGCCATGAAATTTCCTGCGATAGTCGCAGTCCAGGGATAGTCGTATCACACATGTCCCTTATTATTCACACGTATTACTTGATTTGCGTAATGGAGCAACACAAGATCAGTGTTTTCATGGCTAAAATTGCTTGATTTTGTTTCAAGTTACAAAAAAGTGGCCTCAATAAGATTGTTATTATTTTTATTATTATTATTATTATTATTATTATTATTATTATTATTATTATTATTACCAATCATACATCTCTGCTACAAAACCTCACCTAACTCCAACAGCCACTTCACAACTTCCATGTGTCCTCCACTTGCTGCCCTCCCAAGGGCTGGGTGTCCTCCTCTCTCTACCTGGGCTCCACTGGACACCAGTGCTTTGGCCACATCCAGATGGCCTTGTGCAGATGCTAGAGAGAGCGCTCTGTCACCGTCCTTGCTCTCAGCATTGACATCAGCCCCTAGAGAACGGGGGAGATATCACGTAAACTACACCATGTATTGCTACATTATATATTCACTCATATCCTGTATGAAAACAATAATATTGAACAACTATAAATATAATGCGTTATACATTACACTCTTCAACACATTTGGAATCGTTTTCTCATATCTACAACATGAAGGTTTGTTCTGTTAACTAATATTTTTTTATTACCAATCACGACATCATCCATATAGTTTCCACAAAACTCACCTATTTCCAACAGCCACCGCACAACTTCTATGAATCTTTGATATGAAGCCGCCATTAGAGGCGTGTATGCTCCCTTCTCTATATCGGCTCCGCGGGACACCAGCACTTCTGCCACGTTTGAGTGTCCCTGCAAACAGGCCATGTGGAGGGCTGTGAAACCGTTCTTGTCCTCGGCATTAATGTCAGCCCCTAAAGAACATGAAGAATGTTATGGTACATACATACGCTATGCAATTTGTTAATACTACTTACATATCACATGGAAAATTGGAATATAACACAGCATTGATGTCATTACCTAGGATGTTGATTATCCCTAAATCATTATATATATCATTATCCCTAAAGATTTTTTCTGTAATACAACATCTTGATATCTTGATTCACACAGGTTTGAAAAGTACACACACCAATAAATACGATTTACACTCGTCAATACATTTGAATCAGTTGACAAGAGGATTAGTATTAGTAGAGTAGATAAAGTTATACTATATTTACCACAATATATTTTAGTTTGATTTCTGACATATTGTGCAATTGCATGAACACATGAGGTATACACCCTGTTTTCTGTACTCGGGTTAGTACAACCCCTCATCAGGAATATAAAATTGCAGCATTACTGAGCATTCTATCCATTGCTATCAGCTCTTAAAGATTCAGATAAGACGGTGCTAATATGTATGATGACTTCCCGGACTTTGCCTTGATATACATATATACACATATATAGTAGTACTAATTTGAGCAGTTTTCATTTGTGAGGTCTCCACAGTGAAGGGTAATGACCAATTCCATGGTGGGTATACATGTTGTGTGCTAATATATGTGCGGTCTTCATCCGTATACTAGTATTCTGATTCTGGAATCAGGGGCATAAATTGAGTGGGTGTGTTGTTGGCATTTGAGTGGGTGTGTCACTGCCCCGGAAACGCAACATGATGTATGGTAACCACCTTATTTCAGAGACAGGGTCTCTGACTGAGCACATATAATTACAAATAAATAATATTACAAATCATATTATAGCAATAAGTTCAATAACTGTCATGTGACTTTAAACATATTATTCACGATATGTGTCATATGGCATGTAAAAACATGCATACCAGTACATACTCTTACACCTTCCATTCCTATTATCCTGTAGCTTGTAGGTATAACGGATACACAGGTACAACCATGTGTAGCATATTTTAGGACAGTAATGGCCAGCAACCCTCCCCCCTCACATGTTCTCTTACTTATGTAAAGTTCGGATGCCCAGTACGGGGCGCCCGGGCGATAACCTACAGGTATCACAACCAGGTACCAGTCCGTCCGGAACGAGCCCGGATCTCAAACATCACCACATAGTACAACACATCATCATCATCATCAACATCATCACATATCACATGCATTATACATCATAATGGCAATGTAGATGTGTGTAGAGCCCGAGAGGCCATGGGCGCGGCCTCACGGAACCCGTACACGTGGGCATATTGATCTCCGGACTCGCCGACGGCACTGTCGCAGAGATAGAACTCTGCACCAGCCCGACGGTCTGCCAGAGCGTCCGTCACCTCGTCCCGTGAAGGGGGAAAACTGGCGATCCACAGGGCTTGCGCCCCCGAGTCAGCAACTTGTCTCCCCCAGCCCGGGCCCCCAATGGAAATTGTCCTCGGGGCACCCACGGGGCCTCTACTCTTGAAACAGGGACGCAGAGCTCATGGCTGAGCCTGCGTGCTGTCCCAGCACTCTCTCTTGGACAATCTCCTCGATCGAGCGGCTTCCAGTGTATATATAATGCACCACAAACTAGAGACAGCACGCGCGGATTATTCAGACCATTGTTATAGTTTACTGGAAACGTAAATTACAATGCGTCGCCGTGGCAACGCCCACTCGAACCGAGCTAGGCCAAAACAAAAAGGGCCATACAAATGGGATATGAGTTTACAATCACCTGCCGTGAACTTAGGGTGAAATCGCCACATTACCCCCTTCTTACAATGTTGGTCCCCAACATGCTCTGCCTACGCACAAAACCTCCCGAAACACGACGGAGGCATCGCATGGCGGACCGAAGGAAGCAAGGTGAGCAGTACCCAGAAGTCACGGCGCAACAGACTAGGACTTTAAGAGTCCCTTTTTGGAAGAATGGGGAACGACCCCCGGACTTACGGAGTAAACTATAACGCGCTCTGCAATTTTGAATAAATCCTCATAAACAAGCTAAAATTTTGAACGAGGTGTTCCAGAAAGGATGATGACCTTGGAAGGTCCCGCCGAAAGGGACGGTGTGCCGAGTCTTTGGAAGATCTTTAAGGTTAAACTTTAAATTTAGAAATTTTTGTAAAACGACACACCGAGTGATCAAAAATGGTAGTACCTCTAAAAGGTGTTGCCGACCGCCCTACCGGCCGGCGCCCCAGACCTGCAGCATGGATCTGAGGTAGGGCAGAGCCACCGAAGCGACTCCGGCTTGTCCGCATGGACATATGTACACCTGACAGACATACATACACCTGCGGACAGCTGTCGCAGACAGCTATCAACGCCAACGCAGCAAGCCGCGCTGACTGCCAGTATCGATATACTACTACCCGAGCAAGCCAGTGCTGAGACGCGCAGATAGGCGGACGTCCGCACATACGTGCAGACACCCGCCACCCGCGCATCTCTGGACATGACCCGCCTAGGGAATACACCACCGGCATGAACACTCGCATCCCAAACACCGGCCACGCGGATCCCTCGAGACCCGGCGTTGCAGCAGCGGATGAAACGCGAGTAGCACAAAACAAGTGCGCTAACATCTGGAGATCGATAAAAATCCGGGTACAACATATATATAAATATAACAAATATTGGCAGCTATTCTGCACGCACAGCAGTGCACGCGGCGTCACTGCCAAACTCTGTCAGCGGTCTTAACGACACACTGCCCGGCTCAAAATACAAGCACTATTAACTCATGCGGGTGCAATCATTTCCCTCCGGTGACTCCTCACACTCCATGTATACGGGTAGAAAATGCATTTCTATCCCGGGGGACCTCGCAAATATCATATTGTAATTAACATCAATCATTAGCTTATCGCTTCTGCACTGGCGGTCAATGATGTGAAGTTAATCACACAGCAAGGTAGAAATTGGGCTTAAAATTGACAGTAACCACTAACTTGTGATTGTTACGAATATATCAGATGAAAACAACAATAAATTGTCATTCTCCAGTCTTTTCGAATATGCACATCACACCATCACTGTCAAAATTAACGCAATTCCTTACACCCCTCTTTCGAGAGCGGAAATCTCCCGATTTCTTACTCTCGTTTGCACCGGAAAGGAAATTTCACATACTTGTCTCAATTGTGTCATTAAATGAGCAAGAACAGAATTCTCCAGAGACATGCCGCACACTTGTGGCTTATATAATCCACTCAATAAATCATAACATGAGATGGAAAATAAACAAAACCACTCCCCATAGCCGCTGGTACGCTTACAAGGCAATCGGACATGCCCATGGCAGCCGGACAGACAATTGGGCGCCCTATGGGCGTTAGCTACACGCCCACTAGCAACCCCAATGTACAGCCCGGCCGAGGAGCGGTGTTCGGTCCAACCTAGAGCCCATCCAAACGACTACCAGAGTGCGGAACCAATAGATTAGACGCGGAGCCGGCATGGTCCTTGGCCTCCATGGCTAGGGGGACGTACCCGTCATGCCGGCGCCCAATCTAGGGGATCCCTAACATGATGAAATTAATAGCCGGCGGACGTCTGCAACTGCCCGCGGATGGAGTCCAGGACGAACGCCCACCATAAATTTGGCATATTGACCTTATCCGATGATAATGATAAGGATTAAAAGCCACAAAGTATGCTGTGCATGTACAATACGACCCTCTTCTTAGAAAGGGGCCGGGGATCCGGTCATCCCGTCCGGACCGCGTATTATAAGGTGCGATCCGGACGAAAATGAGTGTCCCCGACTGCCGCGGCTGGTCCGCACGCGCGGACTTAACAGCCGGTCCATTTCAATAATGGTAAATGGTTTCCTGCCGTAGAAACCTTAACCTACTATAACACTTATAGTAGTGGCGCACGGGGAATAACTACACCGAAGTGCGTCATCTTAAAGCGTCCGGAGCGCCGGACAAGTCACGCGGACGAACCGCGGACGTCGATCCGCACGTCCGGACACTATCCCCGCGTCCATTAGCCAGTTCCCCAAATCCGTGGGAAGGCGCTTCTCCCATAGCGGAGGTAAATCCCAACCTCAGTCTGGCCACATCAGAGGCTGTTCCAGGACCAGGGGCGTCCGGCCGGATCAGTAAATTCGTCCGGCCAGCGCAACCGTTGTGCGGATTACGCCGGACAGCCGTCCAAAATGTGCGGACAGGCCATCCGCATGTCCCTGGCGCTGGAAACTACGGGAGGGTGGATGCGGAGCGGTGGCGTTACGACGCAAAGATATCCGCGGACCCTCAACTCCGGAGATAGCCACAAATTGACCGCTCACGGAGGAAAGTCGTGTGGATCCTCACGGAACGACCTAAAATCCATCCCTGGTGTGATAGATGGATACCGCAGACGCATCCGCATGGGCGGAACGTTAATCCCACCCATACCGGGCTGGCGCACGAGGTTTCCGGCGTGGCCGCCCGTAATCCGCAGGTGATGGAGGGAGCAGGGGTACCTGCGGATCGCCGAGATCTGGTTCAAAGTCGTCCGGACCATCATCTGACGGATCAGAGAGGTCCGGAAGACCCACCGTACGGCGCACACGCTCGTCCGGAGTCCGCGGATGCTGGCCGGACGGATCCAATAAAGGAGCATCATCCGGTTCCGCATCTTGTATTAGCGGATCCATGACAAGCGGACCTTCTTACTTCTTCAGGTTATCTATGTGAACTACCAGAACCCTATCCGGGTCAGAGTCCCTCCGGATCCGGTAGTCCACGTCCGTAACCCTCTTAACTACCATAAACCGCCCTATCCATGGCTTAGTAAACTTATTACCTTGCTTAGCGGCGGATAATAGTAGCGCACCTCGTCGCCTTCCGCGAAAGCGGGCCTAGCCTTAGCATGGGCATCATAGGCTGGTTTCTGCCGGATGGCGGACTTGTCAAGGCGCGCCCGCGCGAAATCATGGGCGTTCGCCAGGGCGTGGCGAACCCACTCCACGTACTCCGGACCGCACTGGGGTACCGCACCGGTCTCTGCCGCGGTTGGATACATGATATCCACGGGCAGATTGAGCTCCCGGCCGTACAACATCGCGTGCGGAGTAACTCCGGTCGAAGAGTGGACCGACAACCTGTACGCCATTAAGACATACGGGAGGTGGTCATCCCAATAATTCGCACGATCGTTCACGAAGGCCGCCAGCATGTTCAGGATAGAACGGTTAAAGCGTTCAACCTGTCCATCCGACTGGGGCCTGTAAGGGGTGGTCCACACCTTGGTACTGCCCAGCATCTGTGCTAGGCCCCGGAACAGGTTGCTTTCAAATTGCGTGCCCTGATCCGAGTGTACCTGCTTAGGTACGCTATGGTACACCACCCAATTATTCACCAGTAACCGAGCTACCTCGTCCGCAGTCTGGCGGCGCAGTGGGTATGCATCGGTATATTTGGTGAAATAGTCGGAAATCACCAGGATATACCGGAAACCGCGCAGGGTGACCCGATGGGTTTCCAGTATATCCAAAGCTATCCGATCGAACGGCGCGCCGGCCTTAACCGTGGTTAAGGGGTGGCGGCCAGGAGCTGGAACTCCTTTTCGAGCTTGACACCGTGGGCAGGCTGCGCACCATCGTTGCACGTCCAAGCTGCTACCAGGCCAGTGAAAGCGCTGTTGTAGCCTATGGACGGTCCTCCGGATTCCCAAGTGACCGGTCACCTGGAGGTCGTGCAACTGATGGAGCACCTCTTTCCGCAGCTCCGCCGGAAGCACCAGCTGCCATATAGGCGGCAGCGGGCTTGGTGGCTCATAGCGCCGGTACAAGTGGCCATCCCTCAAGGAGAGTCTTTCCCACTGGGAGATAAGAGACTGGGTCTCCTCCCTGTAGGTTTTCCGCTCATCCTTAGATGGTTTCTGGCCGGCCTCAAGGGCTTTTATCACCAGTGCCAGAGCACTGTCAGCTCTCAGCTTCGCAGCCAACTGTGCCGGAGAGTAGCCACCCAGATAATTAGGCTCCTCATCCGACACGTCAGGCTGCGCCGCAGCGGCCATCACCACAGGGGGCAAGGACCGCTCGTACTCAGACTCGTCCGAGGACGCTGCGGGTACCCATGAGGAGTACACCGCCGGACTCGAAGAAGACTCGCTGGAGCTGAGCCGCACCTCCGCTTCAAATGCGGGACGCCCTCGCCGGTAACGGCGGGTCCTCGTGCGGGAGTGGACTCCTGCTGCTCCGGCCGCCGTGTTGTTAGAGGGGGCGGCGGCCTGCGGCCTACCCGGAAGGTCCAATTCCGAGTCTGAGGACGAATCCGCGGCGTGCTGGAATGGAGCCATCCCTGCACAGCCTGGATTCTTGCACTTGTGACAACGGGACAGGCGGAAACGCTTGGTCATCGTAACCACCGCGAGCAACTCGCGGTGAGTGGTGCAGTAGTTCATTTGAGAGCGGCTCAAGGCCACGCTCGCATAAGTTACTACCCGCTCTTGCCCGTCCACGATTTGCGAGAGGACACCGCCGAGTGCAAAGTTACTCGCGTCAGTGTCCAGGATGAACTCGCAATCCGGACGAGGGTGCCGCAGAACCGGCGCTTCTGCCAAAGCCTTCCGGAGTTCTGAGAAGGCGGAAACCAGACGAAATCGGCGCCCTTTTCCGTGAGGATAGTAAGGGGGCGCGCGATCTCCGCAAAGCCTCGCACAAACCGGCGGTGGTAACTCGCGAAGCCCAAAAAGGACCTCATGTCTGCCACGTTGCAAGGCCGAGGCCAGCTCCTTACGGCCTCTATCTTCTTAGGGTCTGGCCTAACTCCGGTGCCCGTTACCATGAAGCCCAAGTACAGGATTTCCTGCGCGAACAACTCGCACCTACTCGGCTTCAGCTTAAGGCCTGCTTCGCGGATGCAATGGAGTACCATCTGGAGGTTGGTGAGGGTTTCCTCGAATGACCGGCCATACACGACGACATCGTCGATGTAGACCATACATCGCTTCCAAAGGAACCCTTTGAGTACCATCTCCATGAGGCGCTCAAACGTCGCTGGCGCGTTACAGAGCCCGAACGGCTTTAACTTGAATTGGTAGAGCCCGTTCTTGGTAACGAAGGCAGTCTTCGCCCTATCACTCTCCTCCATCTCAACCTGCCAATACCCGGAGGCCAGGTCCAGAGCACAAAAGTAGTGCGACCCGGCCAGGGAATCGAAGGTGTCTTCGATATGCGAGAGAGGATATGAGTCATTCCGCATGACATCCTTTAACTTGCGATAGTCAACGCAGAATCTCCACGAGCCGTCCTTCTTCTTCACCATAACCACAGGACTTGCCCAAGGGCTGTCACTGGGTTCGATGTTGTCTAGCTCAAGCATCTTTTGCACCTCCTGGTCAATGACCTCTTGGTGCATTATCGCTGCTCGCCGTAGACGTTGTTCAATCGGACGCTAGTCTAGGAGGTCGATGCGGTGTTTGGCAGCGTCTGTCTTGCCAACCGCACTGTCCGGACCCATAAACACATCCCCATACTGCCGCAGCAGTCTGCGGAGCGCCTGGCGCTGCTCTCCATCCAGCCGGTCCTTCGGAACCATAGATTCCAGATGGTCCGGCAGGGTGAACGGATCATCTCCGGCGGCCACCGCCGCGCATGCAGCACAACAGACAGGATCGTCGGGGATGACACAACTAGACGACGCGGGCATAGCAGTGGCTGCTAAGTATCCGCGTCCCAGTACAACGGGTGAGTCTGTAGGATTCACCACGAGGAGGGGCATCATGCAGGCGTCGGACTTGACCAGAGTCCCACCCAACACGAGTCCCGTTCCCTTGGCGAAACTGCTCACCGGCTGCACTATGCACGGACGACCTTCGAGGGGCAGGCGAGGACGACGCGGCCTCGCCTCGATGATCATCTTGCTCATTGGCGGCACAACAGTAGTGTGCGTCACCCGCATTTGGAATAAATGCGCCGGATCCGAGCGGAAGAGGTAGTGTGTATCCTCTCCCATCCGGAACTCGCCGGCACTGAAGTTGGCGATAACCCGGTGGGCCCGGAGAAAATTCATCCCAATAATCCCGGCCGCTCCATTGTCCGCAACGATTGCCTCTGTTGGATACACTTTGTTCCCATGCGTAACAGGCAAATCGATGATACCGTGGACACGGATGCGGTTGTTACCGGCTCCGTAGAGCTGGTAAGGCCCGGGATCCCGCAACTCAAGGTTGCGGAGCGCGGGTTCCTTCCGGAACGTTCCTATGGCTACGAGGGTGACCTCCGAGCCTGAGACTACAAGGAACTGGACCGGCTCCCGCCCAATTGGCAGGGGCAGGTACCAGCAACTGTCCTTGACCAATGTGCATTTTGAACGGTATCTTTCGCACACATTGGGCCCAGTTTCGGAGTCCTCGTTATCCGCCTCAGCCGTGGATGAGCTAGACTGATCCTCAAGGACCACTTCCGGAGAAGCTATATCTACTTGAGGTTCGTCCGGTTCATCCGTAGGTGAGGCGGCATCCGTTGCCACAGAACAACTGTCCTCGGACGTAGTGTTGGTCGCCACCATGTCCGAGTTCAGTTTCCCTGCCGTGAGGGATGGCCTTGTTGTCCCGTGGGACCAGGCCGGGAGTAATTACTCCGGCGCGGACTAGGTAAAACCCCCTGGTATCCGCGTGCCCGCAGACGCTCCAACAACTCCGGACACTTCAGCCAAAAATGCCCCTGCTTTCCGCAGAAATAACAGGGGCGGTTCTGAGCCGGTCCGGAGGTGAACGCACAGCATTCTGCGGGCCCCGGAGCTTCGATCCCAGCACAGTACGCAATCATCTGCGCGGCGCCGAAATCGTACTCCTCGTAGTCGTACTCATCCGAGGATGAGGACGGTGCCGCTTGTGCGGGCGTCCCTGTGGAGGGCGCCGGCGCACCAAACCGCTGGGGTTGAGGCTCTCCGGCGGGCTCCTGATAAACCAGGGCCTGCCATGGAGTAACCTGCGATGCTTGGACCGGAGGAGGTGCCGCCGCCTGTGCGGGAACAGCCGAGGCCGGAGGCATCTGTCTAGGGCGGACAGCTACCTCTATCGCGAGGGCGGCGTTAATTGCCTCCTCCATCGATGGTTTTTAATGGGTAGCCAGTCCGTAAGCAATATGGTAAGGCTGGCCATCGATGAACTGATCGATCAGCATCGGTTTAAACCGACTGGCTTCCATGTCCGGATAGGCTCTCCGGCCGAGTATGCTCAGGTTAAACGCAAACTCTGTCACGGATTCAGTCGGTAGGCGGGTCCGCGCTTTGAACTCCCATTCAAACTGCCGCCTGTTGTTCGTCGGCGTAGTTGCCGCGCAACCTCGCCGAACGTTACTGTCCCCACTGTTTTCAGTGCATGTCTGCGCTCATAACTCAAAGACAAACGGTCCAATCAATCTGAAATCTGTAGGGCTCAAGCGCCCTCATGACTCTGGGTTTTCTGAGATTTAAGACCATGACATGTTGTGAAGCCATTTTCAATCTTTTTAAACCGTTTTTGTTCAGGAGACATGCCTTGATAACAGAAACAATATTGTAAAATTTTACAGCTCAATATTGAGCGACAAGGTCCACAGAAAAGGTCAAAATCGAAAAGCGCAATAACGTTGCTTATATTCATTATTAATTTCTCTCATTAATTTTGCATTTTCTATGGTCGATTCCCCATCATTTGCTATATGATCGATGGTCGTGCGATCCAAATTCCCTATTATCGCGCAAGGTCGACAATGTAAGGGTCATCAGCTGAAATCGCCAATTCGTTGTGTGGCAATACTTAGGCTCTATCTTGAAGTTTTCTAGGAGTTTACCCCGCAAAACTCCCATTATGAAGGCAAAATTGGATGAAATTTTCTGAGTCCAAAAATTTTTTCAATGGCCGCAAAAAAAATAGTTTTTTGGTGGAAATGGCTCAAAACGAATAATGATTTGATTTCGGACAAAAAGTTTTTACGCCTACCTGTCAGAAAATCAAAATGGCCGCCCCACGCAGACCGCGATTTTGAAAGCAACAAAACTTTTACACATCACAAAGGTACATAAGGAGAATCTTATACATGATTTATACATGGTACACCACCCAATTATTCACCAGTAACCGAGCTACCTCGTCCGCAGTCTGGCGGCGCAGTGGGTATGCATCGGTATATTTGGTAAATAGTCGGAAATCACCAGGATATACCGGAAACCGCGCAGGGTGACCCGATGGGTTTCCAGTATATCCAAAGCTATCCGATCGAACGGCGCGCCGGCCTTAACCGTGGTTAAGGGGTGGCGGCCAGGAGCTGGAACTCCTTTTCGAGCTTGACACCGTGGGCAGGCTGCGCACCATCGTTGCACGTCCAAGCTGCTACCAGGCCAGTGAAAGCGCTGTTGTAGCCTATGGACGGTCCTCCGGATTCCCAAGTGACCGGTCACCTGGCGGTCGTGCAACTGATGGAGCACCTCTTTCCGCAGCTCCGCCGGAAGCACCAGCTGCCATATAGGCGGCAGCGGGCTTGGTGGCTCATAGCGCCGGTACAAGTGGCCATCCCTCAAGGAGAGTCTTTCCCACTGGGAGATAAGAGACTGGGTCTCCTCCCTGTAGGTTTTCCGCTCATCCTTAGATGGTTTCTGGCCGGCCTCAAGGGCTTTTATCACCAGTGCCAGAGCACTGTCAGCTCTCAGCTTCGCAGCCAACTGTGCCGGAGAGTAGCCACCCAGATAATTAGGCTCCTCATCCGACACGTCCGGCTGCGCCGCAGCGGCCATCACCACAGGGGGCAAGGACCGCTCGTACTCAGACTCGTCCGAGGACGCTGCGGGTACCCATGAGGAGTACACCGCCGGACTCGAAGAAGACTCGCTGGAGCTGAGCCGCACCTCCGCTTCAAATGCGGGACGCCCTCGCCGGTAACGGCGGGTCCTCGTGCGGGAGTGGACTCCTGCTGCTCCGGCCGCCGTGTTGTGAGAGGGGGCGGTGGCCTGCGGCCTACCCGGAAGGTCCAATTCCGAGTCTGAGGACGAATCCGCGGCGTGCTGGAATGGAGCCATCCCTGCACAGCCTGGATTCTTGCACTTGTGACAACGGGACAGGCGGAAACGCTTGGTCATCGTAACCACCGCGAGCAACTCGCGGTGAGTGGTGCAGTAGTTCATTTGAGAGCGGCTCAAGGCCACGCTCGCATAAGTTACTACCCGCTCTTGCCCGTCCACGATTTGCGAGAGGACACCGCCGAGTGCAAAGTTACTCGCGTCAGTGTCCAGGATGAACTCGCAATCCGGACGAGGGTGCCGCAGAACCGGCGCTTCTGCCAAAGCCTTCCGGAGTTCTGAGAAGGCGGAAACCAGACGAAATCGGCGCCCTTTTCCGTGAGGATAGTAAGGGGGCGCGCGATCTCCTCAAAGCCTCGCACAAACCGGCGGTGGTAACTCGCGAAGCCCAAAAAGGACCTCATGTCCGCCACGTTGCAAGGCCGAGGCCAGCTCCTTACGGCCTCTATCTTCTTAGGGTCTGGCCTAACTCCGGTGCCCGTTACCATGAAGCCCAAGTACAGGATTTCCTGCGCGAACAACTCGCACCTACTCGGCTTCAGCTTAAGGCCTGCTTCGCGGATGCAATGGAGTACCATCTGGAGGTTGGTGAGGGTTTCCTCGAATGACCGGCCATACACGACGACATCGTCGATGTAGACCATACATCGCTTCCAAAGGAACCCTTTGAGTACCATCTCCATGAGGCGCTCAAACGTCGCTGGCGCGTTACAGAGCCCGAACGGCTTTAACTTGAATTGGTAGAGCCCGTTCTTGGTAACGAAGGCAGTCTTCGCCCTATCACTCTCCTCCATCTCAACCTGCCAATACCCGGAGGCCAGGTCCAGAGCACAAAAGTGGCGAAACTGCTCACCGGCTGCACTATGCACGGACGACCTTCGAGGGGCATGCGAGGACGACGCGGCCTCGCCTCGATGATCATCTTGCTCATTGGCGGCACAACAGTAGTGTGCGTCACCCGCATTTGGGATAAATGCGCCGGATCCGAGCGGAAGAGGTAGTGTGTATCCTCTCCCATCCGGAACTCGCCGGCACTGAAGTTGGCGATAACCCGGTGGGCCCGGAGAAAATTCATCCCAATAATCCCGGCCGCTCCATTGTCCGCAACGATTGCCTCTGTTGGATACACTTTGTTCCCATGCGTAACAGGCAAATCGATGATACCGTGGACACGGATGCGGTTGTTACCGGCTCCGTAGAGCTGGTAAGGCCCGGGATCCCGCAACTCAAGGTTGCGGAGCGCGGGTTCCTTCCGGAACGTTCCTATGGCTACGAGGGTGACCTCCGAGCCTGAGACTACAAGGAACTGGACCGGCTCCCGCCCAATTGGCAGGGGCAGGTACCAGCAACTGTCTTTGACCAATGTGCATTTTGAACGGTATCTTTCGCACACATTGGGCCCAGTTTCGGAGTCCTCGTTATCCGCCTCAGCCGTGGATGAGCTAGACTGATCCTCAAGGACCACTTCCGGAGAAGCTATATCTACTTGAGGTTCGTCCGGTTCATCCGTAGGTGAGGCGGCATCCGTTGCCACAGAACAACTGTCCTCGGACGTAGTGTTGGTCGCCACCATGTCCGAGTTCAGTTTCCCTGCCGTGAGGGATGGCCTTGTTGTCCCGTGGGACCAGGCCGGGAGTAATTACTCCGGCGCGGACTAGGTAAAACCCCCTGGTATCCGCGTGCCCGCAGACGCTCCAACAACTCCAGACACTTCAGCCAAAAATGCCCCTGCTTTCCGCAGAAATAACAGGGGCAGTTCTGAGCCGGTCCGGAGGTGAACGCACAGCATTCTGCGGGCCCCGGAGCTTCGATCCCAGCACAGTACGCAATCATCTGCGCGGCGCCGAAATCGTACTCCTCGTAGTCGTACTCATCCGAGGATGAGGACGGTGCGGCAACCGGTGCCGCTTGTGCGGGCGTCCCTGTGGAGGGCGCCGGCGCACCAAACCGCTGGGGTTGAGGCTCTCCGGCGGGCTCCTGATAAACCAGGGCCTGCCATGGAGTAACCTGCGATGCTTGGACCGGAGGAGGTGCCGCCGCCTGTGCGGGAACAGCCGAGGCCGGAGGCATCTGTCTAGGGCGGACAGCTACCTCTATCGCGAGGGCGGCGTTAATTGCCTCCTCCATCGATGGTTTTTAATGGGTAGCCAGTCCGTAAGCAATATGGTAAGGCTGGCCATCGATGAACTGATCGATCAGCATCGGTTTAAACCGACTGGCTTCCATGTCCGGATAGGCTCTCCGGCCGAGTATGCTCAGGTTAAACGCAAACTCTGTCACGGATTCAGTCGGTAGGCGGGTCCGCGCTTTGAACTCCCATTCAAACTGCCGCCTGTTGTTCGTCGGCGTAGTTGCCGCGCAACCTCGCCGAACGTTACTGTCCCCACTGTTTTCAGTGCATGTCTGCGCTCATAACTCAAAGACAAACGGTCCAATCAATCTGAAATCTGTAGGGCTCAAGCGCCCTCATGACTCTGGGTTTTCTGAGATTTAAGACCATGACATGTTGTGAAGCCATTTTCAATCTTTTTAAACCGTTTTTGTTCAGGAGACATGCCTTGATAACAGAAACAATATTGTAAAATTTTACAGCTCAATATTGAGCGACAAGGTCCACAGAAAAGGTCAAAATCGAAAAGGCGCAATAACGTTGCTTATATTCATTATTAATTTCTCTCATTAATTTTGCATTTTCTATGGTCGATTCCCCATCATTTGCTATATGATCGATGGTCGTGCGATCCAAATTCCCTATTATCGCGCAAGGTCGACAATGTAAGGGTCATCAGCTGAAATCGCCAATTCGTTGTGTGGCAATACTTAGGCTCTATCTTGAAGTTTTCTAGGAGTTTACCCCGCAAAACTCCCATTATGAAGGCAAAATTGGATGAAATTTTCTGAGTCCAAAAAATTTTTCAATGGCCGCAAAAAAAATAGTTTTTTGGTGGAAATGGCTCAAAACGAATAATGATTTGATTTCGGACAAAAAGTTTTTACGCCTACCTGTCAGAAAATCAAAATGGCCGCCCCACGCAGACCGCGATTTTGAAAGCAACAAAACTTTTACACATCACAAAGGTACATAAGGAGAATCTTATACATGATTTTGAAGGAAACTGTCTGAATAGATTTTGAGAAAATTGCAACTACTCAGAAAGAACTTGACCTTCCTGCTCTGTACTGGACTCCAAAATTACACAAATGTCCCTACAAGCAACGCTATATTGCAGGGTCAGCTGTGTGCTCCACCAAACCATTATCAATATTGTTGACTAAATTATTATCTGCTGTAAAGGAAGGACTTCAGAAGTATTGTGATACTGTTTATTCCAGAAGTGGAATTAATCAGATGTGGATTTTGAAGAATTCAAAAGAGCTTATTGAAAATCTCAAATCGCGCTCATTTTCCACAATAACCAGTATCAAAACTTTTGACTTTTCTACCCTTTACACAACCATACCTCACTCTAAACTTAAAGAAAGGTTGAAGGATCTCATATTACAATGCTTTTTCCATAAGAATGGGAAAAGACGTTATAAGTACCTGGTAGTTAATTATAAATCTGTTTATTTCGTTCAAGAACATTCAGCATCAAACACTAAATATACTGAAACCGATGTTGTTGGTATGCTGGAATTTCTAATCGACAACATTTTCGTAGAGTTTGGTGGTGAAATATTCCAACAAACTATTGGAATTCCAATGGGGACTAATTGTGCTCCATTGTTGGCAGATTTGTTTTTATATTCATACGAAGCAGAGTTCATACAATCGCTTCTGAAGAGAGGAGAAAAGAAACTAGCCAGTTCATTCAATTTTACATACAGATACATTGACGATGTATTGTCATTGAACAATCCAAAGTTCAGTGATTATTTACATCTCATATATCCGAATGAACTGGAAATTAAAGACACCACAGACTCCTCCAAGTCTGCAGCATATCTTGACCTATACCTCGAAATAGACAAGAATGACAATCTATGTACCAGATTATATGACAAACGTGATGACTTCAATTTTCCCATCGTAAATTTCCCAGTACTGAGTAGTAACATACCAGCAGCTCCTGCGTATGGCGTCTATGTGTCTCAACTCATTCGATATGCTAGAGCATGTTCAAATTACCAAGATTTTCTAGCCAGAGCCAAAATGCTAACTGATAAGTTATTAAAGCAGGGCTATTTGAGACCTAGATTGCAGTCGACCTTTAAGAAGTTTTATGGTCGTCACCAGGAATTAATAGACCATTTCGGTCTGTCTGTAACTCAGATGATGGGAAATATTATCTCATCATGTTGATTGGTACTTGTAGAGTCGTTATTATAACCTAACTATGTCCTTCATCTCGATGGCATTTATTTTGGATATCACAGTGGGTGTCGCATGCGAGGCAAGAGGAGCTTACTCTTACTGGTACACCTGATCTCACATTTGGCTTTGCCGGATGTCTGTGATATTCAAATTGCTCGTACCTTTATCACCAATTTTGAATTTTTGTCCAACCTTAACATACCGATTGTGTAAATTTTGTCCATGGATTTTGAGTTTAGTCTTGCGGATTGTTTGGTGTTTGGTATCATACTTGTCTTTGTAACTATTTGTGATAAAAACATGTGTAATGTGTCTAAAGGTGTACATGTACTATTTGGGTCAATGAATCCAATTATACCATTAGTTTTGCCCTATAGGAGCTAGATTTTTTTAAAAATCCGAATCTATTTCAAAGTGACATTTTTTCAGGGGGACCGCAGAACAATTCTGAAACCAAGTATCTATTCAATGCAAGAGATTTTAGCATGTTTCTTACTATTATTTTGAGGTACCAGGGAGCTCCCACTATGCAGCTAACTCATAAACAGTACATATACTGCTTCCCAGAAACCACATTGAAGATAACTGTCTACCCTGGATACATGAAGTAAGTAGCCTAATCGCAAACACATGTATTCATATGGCACATTTTAGCTTGACAAGCAAGTGAAAAAATAGACATGCTGGATGTGATGTACACAGTAACAACAAAAATAACATACATTTCATGCACTAGTTCATAGTAAGTCACTAAGAAAATATGTGTGGGTGACAAGTCTCAAATCTTAATTGTTATGCTAAGCAATACTTACCTCTGATTCTTGGGTTGTGTAATTAGCGAGCCCTCATTGGCCAACCACACATGAAATTTGGGTGGAATAGAATAAAATTTAGCTAGTCTGTTAGGACTACGTGCTGTTTAGGTAGTTGCCCGAGCAGTTCAGGTACGGACGACCAATTCCCTAGGTGTAAGACTTCAGCTGACAACCTTGCAGTTCACTGAAGCGCTTAGCAGAAGTGAGGGCCAGGAGAAAACTCGTCTTATGGGTGAGGAAGCGAAGATCTGCTTCTTCTAAAGGCTCGTAGGGGAATCATTCAGGCTGGACAGCATGAACAAAGGTTCCACTTTGGCGGATGAAAAGCCGGTGGCAAGTCCTGGACGAAAGACATCAAGAAGGAGATAATCTCCCTCGAGTTGGAGATGTCCAGACCATGAGCTAGCAATACATTCGCTATTGTCGCACGGTAACCTTAGACTGTAGGAAGCACTCTGTAGCGCCTGTCCCTGAGCCAGATGAAAACGTTTGCTACTCCAGGGAGAGAGGGATGGCACGGACCGATCTCTCCCCCCCCCACCGCCCACGAGAACACCAAGCAGAGAACACCCTAGACTGAAAAAATGCCAGAAAGTCTCGGTGCATGAAGGTGTAGGACATCTGGACGCTCGTTGAACTGCCTCCCTGGCGAGGTAGGCTTTGAATCTGTGGCAACAGCCTTAGAGTGTCCATGAGAAGGTCCAAGAACTCCGAAAACCAGCGCTTCAATGGCCAGTTGAGAGTGATCAGGATGACCTGGGCATGACTCGACTGATCTTTTGCAGGACTACTGGAAGCAGGGAGAACAGCGGAAAAAAACATATGGTCAGAGGTCGGATCAGTGCAGAGTGATGGCGTCGACCGCCCAGGCATGAGAACGGGGAATGGGGAGACATACAGTGGAAGCCGATAATTCTGAAAAGTTACAAACAGGTCTAAGTTAGGCTGACCATATAGACTCCGCAGGTGGCTGCAACCCTGGGGACAGAAAGAACAGTTTTACGAGACTGGACCCTTCCTGTCTGTCAGGGTATTCCTGGCTCCCGGAATGTGATGAGCAAGAAGATCGATGTTTTGCGATTTGGCCCATTCCATCATTCTGCACACCAGGGCACTTAGTCCCCTTGACTGTGTCCCCTCCTGCTTCTTGATGTAATCAATCATGTTGGTGTTGGCAGACACAGTATGAAGCATGAAGCCAGAGACTGTAGGCTGGAAGTCAGGAAGGCCCAGTCAGACCGCCTTGAGCTCTAGCCAGTTGACGTGTTGCAGGAGGTCTGAAGAAGATAAAAGGCCCGAGGCCTGGCTCTTGCAGAGACAGGCACCCCAACCATGGCGAGAGGCAATCGTGATAAGGAGATATTCCGGATCGAATTTTTTTGGATGAGATGACTTCGGAGCAAGCTGCTGTCGCTCCTTCACTACTGGAGTTTGGCCTGCAGAGCAGGAGGCAACGGAACCAAGGTTGTCCCTGGGCCCTGGCCTCCACAGACTGCTCGCCCAGGGCCGATGCAGGAGCAGACAATTTGGAAATCGAGGAATTTTCTAACTTGATGTTCCAAGAAATCCATCCTAGAAGATGAAGGAGAGTCGACAGGGTGTCTGACAGATGAACATGCCCTCCACTTCACTCAATTCATCTTCCGATGATCAGCCAAAATTCACATACACGACAACGCTGAGAATTTGAACACTCAAAAGGGCGACAAGCAGAACATCGATCGTGTGGATCCACGCCTGCAGGAACGGGAAAGTGCTCGCACTTTGCACACATGCAGGCGACTTCTCTATTGAAAAGTAGAAAAAAGCGAGCGAAAGTCCGAGCGAAAGTCCGAGCGAAGTGTGTTCAGCTCGTCAAAATGAATATATGGGCAACAGAGCGTCACAATGATTCAACTACTCAGAGGGTGACCTGATCAGGTAACTACCTAACCAGCACAGGGTCCTAGAGACTGGCTAAATTTTATTTTAGTTCACCCAAATTCATGAGTGGTTGGCGAATGAGGGCTCGCTAATTACACAGCCCCAAAAACAGAAGTAAATATCGCTTAGCATAACAATTAAGATTTGAAACTTGTCACTCAGACATATCTTCGTAGTGACTTACTATGAACCAATGCATATAATGTATGTTAAATTTGTTGTTGCTGTGTACATAACATCCAGCAAGTCATTTTTTTCACCTGCTCGTCAGGCTGAAATGTGCTATATGAAATGTACTTGCGATTAGGCTACTTACTTCATGTATCCAGGGTCGTCAGATATCTTCAATCCGGTTTCTGGCAAAAAGTGCATGTACTGTTTATGAGTTAGTTGCATAGTGGGAGCTCCCTAGTACATGCCACAATCTCTTGCATTAAATAAATACTTGGCTTCAAAAATGTCCCTCGGTGGCCTGAAAATCTGTCATTTTGATATAGATTCGAATTTTAAAAAAATTTAATTTCTATAGGGCAAAACTAATGGTATAATTGGATTCTTGAACATAAATAATATACATTTAGACATATTACACGTGTTTTTATCTCAATTAGTTACAAAGTTATGAATATTAGCAAAATTTTTGTCAATTGGTGGCGGCCATTTTGTTTTTCGGCCCTGAAAAAATTCCTCAAGGGTGCCAAGCTGGCTTCCGTCTGATTTCAGTTCAGGATAGGTCAAAGATGACAAATAAACAATGAAACGTTCTACGGACCTAAAAACACAGTTGTCTAAGAAAACACTTTTGGCAGCTGGACTAAAACAGAATGATCGAATGAACAGTGACTTGATTTGAGTAAAAAATGGTTTTCACCCACTCTTCGAAAATTAAAATGACCACCATGCACTGACTGGCAATTCAAGAGTAACGAAATACACACAAGTCACAATGGTACATCTTATGCATGATTTTGCAAAAAAAATATCTGAATAGATTTCGAAAACATAACACCATGGGTGCTGTAGCTTACCGGCAATCATGAGAAGTGACGAGTATTGGTTTTCCAAAATATAAATTGTTACACTGATCTTAAACTCTATTGTCAAAACATGTTCGTAAATGTTGCTGGAAACGCATTTTCCGTAAGACTATAATACAGAATCAAGTTACATCTTGAAAGATTTCTTTTATTGTGAATGACACATATTCACAGACCATCGATTCAAAAGCAACAAAACTTGTGCACATCACAAAGGTAGAATCTTATGCATTTTGAGGAAAATTGCCTGAAAAGTTTTTGAGAAAATAGACACCAAAGAAGAAAATCGTTTCGACCTTCCAAGGTCATTGAAGATCAAATTCAAGGTCACCATTCAAACCGTAATATATGATTTCCCATTTGAATGTGCCAATACTTAGGCTCTATCTTGAAGTGTTGTATGAGTTTACTCCGCACAGCTCCCATTATGAAGAAAAAATTGCAAAGTCCAAAAAAAATTTTAATGGCCAAAGAAATTTTTTTTTTCATTTAGAAATGACACAAAACGAATGATGACTTGATTTCGAACAAAAGAATTTTTTTCGCCTACCGTCAATAAAGCAAAATGGCCGCCCCATGCAGACCGTTATTTTAACCCCTTCACTGCGGGGCTCAGTGAAATCGCCTGTGCGGAGGAAAAATGGCAAAATATGATATATTCTAGATATTTTGAATATTTCAACAAATAATTGGAATATTAGAGTAAAAATTATATACATTTGATACGAAGCTTTATTCTCTCCAACACAGCTGCAACGCCGATAAGATTTGTTTGATATGTAGCAGATTACTATGTGAATGATCACATTTTAGCGAACGAAACATGCTTCTCTCAAGGCACTGAATTATCCCCATCAGACACAACTTATGTCTCCATTTCCATTGACCTGATCAGATATATTATGTAAGAGCCAACTTAACTAGTTCACGATTGCTGAGCAGCATGTTGCAATCATAACTGTCAAAATGAACAGCGTATAAATATTGTAAATCACATCTATGCCATGTGTGCATATGATTCAAAATTTGCACGTAGACAAAATACATGTCGGTTTTTATCTCTTCTGCAGAAGTCAATCTGAAGATGTACTTATAAGTTTGAGATGACCGGTCGAATAGTGCCCATCGCGTTATCTTGGCGAGCCCATTCATGCTCGCCAAACTTTTGCGAAATATCATAACGATCTTGACGCTCCACACTAACTTATCACACATTGTTCAGAGCCCGAGATCTTCTCGGGCTATATGCACACTGGATTAGACATTAGTGCCCGAGACCTTCTCGGGCTGTACGCAGTGAAGGGGTTAAAGGCAACAAAACTTATACATATCACAAAGGTACACAAGGAGAATCTTATACATGATTTTGAGAAAAACTGTCTAAATAAATTTTGAGAAAAAGGCCACCAAAAAAAAATCATAATTTTTTCGACAGAAAAGGTCGTTTTTACCTTCCAAGGTCATTGAAAATCATATTCAAGGTCACCACTCAAACCACAATATATGATTCCCCATTTGAATGTGGCAATACTTAGGCTCTATCTTGAAGTGTTCTATGAGTTTACCCCGCACAGCTCCCATTATGAAGGAAAAATTATGTCCAAAAATTTTTTTTGCTGGAAATAACTCAAAACCAATAGTGACTTGATTTGGGACAAAACATTTTTTTTCGCCGACCCATCAAAAAATCAAAATTGCCGCCACACGCAGACCGGCGATTCAAGGGCAAATAAACTTATACACATCATAGAGGTACATGAGGGGGATGTTTTAAAACAAAAATCTCGAACTGATCACACAGTTTTTGAGAAAATGGCCATTGAAGTCCAAAATTGACCATTTTTTGTCAAAAATGGCCGCCAAAATCGACAAAGCGCCGGTAAGCTAAAAATGGCTGCCAAAACCTAAAACTTAGCGTATTTGTTGACATCAACAAAAAAACCCAGGTATTTTTGTTGGGAAATATTCGACGGTAAATATTAAAGATAAAAATGTGGACGGCGATGACCGGCAATGGATGGTGATGGACGATGGACTACGGACAACGGATGACGAACGCAACTGCAAGCCAAAGGTCTGGTAAACTAATAACTGGAATGTATTCCGGACGTATGTTTAGATATGTTTTGTGCAAAAAGCACTTGGTACCGCCATTTGAACCCGCACTAATGAACCACAACGTCCAAACAAAGAATTAAAAACCAAGGAACTCGAGAAACAGGACCAAGAGTCCTTTAGCTTGCCAGCAGAATATTGCAATGAACATTGTTCATATCATTGCAATGAGCTGTTCAAAGTCACTTCTTAGACTACTGGTAACCAGTTTAACTGTAAAATACTTGAATCACATGCTTACATATAAAGCTTACACATAACAGTATAATATGTACATATAATAATTGCTCTCAGATGTAGATTTCTACCTGACGCCAGAATGTTGAGCATTCTAGTTTCAGCAAAGGCCAATTTGTTTAATCTAAATTAGTCATGTTAACTTCTCAATGTCATTTGAGGTAAAGTCACCGAACGATTAATCTTTTGTGGATTTCTCTACATGTATGCTCAGAATACAAGTTTAACCCCTTTATGTATCTATTGTTACTCAAGGTTCCAATTTGAAAGTTGGCCAATTAATCATTCTCCCCAAAAATGTTTCGAATTGTCGGTGGCTAGACAGATCCAGCGAAACACTGTGCTCATACATTGACAAATTAGCCCAAGGGCTAAGAAAGGTTACCGGACAATATATATTTCAGATATTAGCCGACTGTCCCATGACCTTGAAAATAAGGTCATTGGTGAATTCAAGGTCACGAGAAATCTAGGTCAAAAGTCAAATTCAAGGTCATGAAAATAATCTGTATATATAATTTTCTATATGTTCATAGTTGATTCCTAAGCTGTAAAATTGATAATAAGCGAGATATTGGCCATTTTGTTGTGTGACCTTGAAAATTAGGTAAAAGGTCAAATTCAAGGTCATGAATATAATCTGTATATATCATTTTCTATATGTTCATAATTGATTCCTAAGCTGTAAAATCGATAATAAGCGACATATTGGCCATTTTGTCGTGTAACCTTGAAAATAAGGTTAAATGTCAAATTCAAGGTCATGACAATAACCTGCATATATCATTTTCTATATGTTCATAATGATTCCTAAGCTGTAAAGTTGATAAGAAGCAAGATATTAGCCATTTTGTCCTGTTATCTTGAAAATGAGGTCAAAGGTCAAATTCGAGGTCATCAGAATCTTCGGCATATATCATTTCCTATATGTCCACAATTGATTCCTAAGCTGTAAAATCGATAATAAGCAAGATACTAGCCATTTTGTGCTCTGACCTTGAAAATCAGGTCAGAGGCCAAATTCAAGGTCACGAGAATATTCAGCATATATCATTTCCTATATGTCCACAATTGATCCTTAAGCTGTAAAATCGATAACAAGTGAGATATTAGCCATTTTGTCCTGTGACTTTGAAAATGAGGTCAAAGGTCAAATTCAAGGTCACAAGAATATTCAGCACATATCATTTCCTATATGTCCACAATTGATTCCTAGTCTCTAATCTCAATATTAAGTGAGATATTAGGTGTCCCACTGTAAAGTATAGGAGAATTTAACATAGGAAAGTTCCATTTGGGCCGAGTTTGGGACCATACTGGCCCACTTCGAGCGATTCAAGGGCAACGAAATTTTTACCTGTCACAGGGGTACATATGAGGTACATACAGGGGTACATATGAGTGTTATGTATCAAGAAGAAAGAAGTTATTGAACAGATTTTGAGAAAACGGTTGTCAAAATCCAAATTCAGGCATTTTTCATCGAAAACGGCCGCCATTTCGAAAAAAATGCGAAAATCAAAAAATTAAAAAATACCTTCTTCTTGAATTATTTTTAAGCATTTTTGTGCGAAATTTCAAAAAAAATTTGTCCGTAAACAAAAAAGATGAAAATGTTAACGGACGACGGACGCAACCCCACGGCAACAGTACGTAAAAATATGCAATCTGTTGGTGAGTTAAAATACATCTGAGGTAAGCTCGAATACATCAAATTTAATATTACATGAAATTCAGGCACATATTTACAATTTATATTCATAGTAATATTCCTACCTGCTTGCAATAACAATCTAACCATCAGTTGTTGCCCCCACTCAGCTGCATCTATTAGTAACGTACTGCGAGTTGAAATGAGGTCTTCACACTTATTTGTCTGATAGAAATAGAATGTATCTTATACGATTTGTATTCAGTTTTCAAACAAAATGTATTGGCATAACTCTCGAGATACATTGCACGAAATTTACCACCATTCAGTAACAATCCCTTAGTGTAAAAGATGATAAATTTCACCTGGTCGCTCCGTATTTTTCTTTTTGTGCACAACACTTACCTTGTCAAATAGGTCGTGGAGTCTGTATTGAGCCCTCACACGCTGCTTCAACTCTAACCTTCGCTCACTGAGTAGAGCAGTCTTTGACAAGGAGAATGCACTCAGGTAACATCCGTCTAGAAACGCATGTGGTACTGCTGAATTTTGTAGTGTACTGATGGATTGGAACATGTCCAATACCAATTCTTTGAAATCCTTCTCCAGATCCTCAGCATTTTTGAAGAACGATGGTTCATCCAGTACTTTCTTTAGCAGGATGTGTTTGAAAGCTGCAGAGTTTGTGGAAACTTCAGGCTTAGCACATTCATGAAAGTCAATGGCATCTTTCTCCCTAAGGAAATTATGTGCATACCGCATACATTTGTTCCACTCAAGATATCTGTGATCATCTGGAGGCAGTTTCTTCATACGCCGCAAAGTGGAGATTAGTCTTCTCTGGAGCGGTGTTCGGGGTTTGTGTTCAGTGTGGGCGCTGTGATAATTGATGATTTTGCCCAGAGCAAATGCCATTTTTAGAGATGAGTTGTCAGGAAGGCTGGAAAATAGTTTAGCTTCAAGAAGAGCGGTCGTCAGCATCCAGGTTTCATTCTTGACGTCAGGTACCAGATGGACATCTGTCTTTGAAATGAACTTTCTGGGTAGTGCTTTTTGCAGTGGATGCATTGTATCCCGAATCTTTTGCACCACATCATGGCCAACTGGGAGCTTGAATGCTGGTGTGATGTCAATCGAAATATCTGAGAATTTCAGCTTTTTTTCTACTCTCTCTGACTTTTGGGGAGCTGACAGTTTTTTTGCAGGAGTTCGTAGGAGAACAGTGACTGCTGGACCATTATATCTCACACCACTGAACTGAGGAGCATTGTACCCACCATGGGACAAGACCTGATCCTCTCCGAAGTATGGGCATCTTTCTACTGCTCTTGCTACGGCTTCGGCGAATTTCTCTCTAAGTTCTAATGGCGAAATGTGTTGTCCACTATCGGAATAGATGCAAAATGTACTTTCACCTTCTTCTTGCACGAAACTGTAACTCCCTATCATCACATACAAGGTGTCCATCTCCGATGTCCTCCCCACTCGGCATTCGTCCGCGCAGCTTCCGACAAAGTACAGATGACCAGGATACATGTCTTCATTAACCTTCCGGAGGATGTAGTCAGTGGTTTTTTTCTAGCTCCCGAACTTCCGGATCATCATCATGATAGTTGACTAGTCGCTTATGACGTGATTCTAGATCACCATGTTTCACAATCTCCGTGACAATTCCCTCTTTGCTGAGATCTCTCTGTATGACTTGACCTTCCGGTATTTCCTCACCAAGTTGGTCATTATTGAGTGCTTTCTTGTATAAGTCGTTGATTTCGCTCATAGACAGATCTGAAAGAGGTGAATGGATAATTAAAAAATACAATTGAACAAATATATTGTGTTGCACAAGTCCTGAAATGTCATGCATTAAGAATGTTTTTTTTTTAAACCAGGATGGTTGTATTCCAAGAGGATGTACCTGTGTACAATTTCGATTGGGAGTTTGTTGAATCATAATTGATCATAATAACAAACAAGATCCTGATATAGTGCTTGACAAACTATATTTCAATACTTTGCAGGATTATTTTCAAAACTTTTATCATGAGATCTTTCCATAAAAGTCCTGTCAATGGGAGTTCTCTACAAAACAACAAAATCAATAACAATCAATCGACCTTGAAATCGAAATGTACCAGCAAAAATTTGGCCTTGAAATGTGAACTGCACCACATGAATTCGTATGCATAAACATATTAGAATGATATGTGTAGGAATTCCTCCAAACCAATCCCCATCTACAGACATGCACACATCACATGTACTTGGACCCTGACCTTGGCTTAGTGTTCTGTGCTCCACAAACACTACAAACATGACATGTCCACGCATACTTACACCATTCCATGTTATTCTATTGCATCACAATAACAACACTCGATCGTGGGCCACATTATATGCAAAGGTACGCATGACATGCAAATTATCCCTGCCATCAAACAAGCCTGCACCAATCAGAACACTCACACGCTTAAAGGTGCTTAATGACTTTCACATTGTGCTTGTATTTCACATCATATTCCAGTAAACCCTGATCACATAGTGGACTGAGTGTTGAATTATAAGCAATACAGCGTGAATGTGACAGTTACTGTCAATCGCCAGTGTCCGATGTCACAACATACACAGCACTCAAGAGACTCGCGGTGCCGGATCAAGGATCCACCATATATGACTTGAGTCTTGGAATGTCTATTTCAGTACAAATCAACGCTGTCCTAAAATGCACACTATGAAATGTTGAGCTCTGTCCACCATTGTATGCATGCAATGGACAACGGACCCATTCCAGCTGTCTTATGTGATCTCAAAATATATTAATATGCAAGTTAATCTCAGGTGGATATCAAAGGTCATCAAAATATCATTCATATTCCTATATATTAACCTTATGGACCTAACCTCAATGTATGCGCATTCTTGCCCGGAAGGCCAAATTTGATAAATGAGATGAGTTTGGTCCATATCCTAGGTGTATTTGAGCGACACAATCATAGATATTATAAGTAAGATAACAACCCCGAGCATTATTATATTTGAAGTAAGAATCAAATGTACTTCATGAAACATATTTAGTCCTTTTTTATCTCTATTATGGGCCTTTGGAGCGATTCCAGGGATATCAGCTTTATAAACAATATGTCATCAGAAATACATTGCAAGTCCCATAGCCATTTGTGATGAACGACTGGCTGGCTAACACAAGGAACGTCACGTCAATATGTTATCAGACCAAAAGCTCGGTAACCTAAAAATCACATTGGCGCTTGTATAAAGAAGGTATATCACTATTTCATTGTTTCACAACATCATTTGCAGCTTTGTAACTTCACCTCGTATCTTTGTCAGATACATTTTGCAGTTTTGCAGCTTTATGGTGTTAAAGATTCATTCTTCAGTTGCTGCTTCGCGTCATATATTATGATATGGTTGCTCAAGAGAACCATACATTCGAGGGTGTTCCCGGAGGCAGTGTATTACTGGGATAGGCTGACATACCTGTAACATGTTCTACATCTGATGATATTTGCCCTCTGATGGATTTGTCTTGTGATGTCTCCTCCCTCTCCTCCATTTTGTATTTGCTCAAATACATCTGGAATGAAATAGGTATACATTTCCCCAAAATGTTTTCACAAGCGACCATAATTTAGTTTTTTAGCATAACTATTTGACTTTTATACCCTACGTTTGTTTGCACTAATGATCAAATATCACATGTGCTTGTTATTGGAGTACTTACAGAACTGGGTGATTTCCGACAACCATAGCACGCCCTCAGTACACAATCACATGGAATAGAAATATTGCTGATCACGAGGTCAAGTTGGAGGTAGAGGTCGGAAGTTTGGGCTCGCTGGAAAAAAGTATTCATTTTAACAGGTATTTTGGCTAGTATAAAAAATACAATACAACCAATATTAACAATACAATAGACCAATATAACAATACAATAGACAAAATATAACAATACAATAGACTCAATATATCAGTCAAACTATAAAGAGATGAAAGTAGTGAAAATATATACTATTCATATGTAAGCAATGTACGATGTAAGTATGTTTGATGGTTCTTATTACACAATACATATTTATAGTGATTCTGAAAAAAACACAAATTGTGATAGTCCATCATTCACGTACATCATTGAAAAATAAAATCAGATTCATAGAACCTTATCGTAATTATTGCAAACTGATACTGTTTATTGCTCTATCTATATAAGGAAACTGCAATTTAAATTGAATATCAATTCAACATCATTGAATAATATTCTAGCAGGTGGCAATGTTGGTAATATCACGTGTTATTTTTAAGCTCTTGTGGCGATTTTGCCCAAAGATCGCGGCAGGTGTCTTTGAAAAAACACTATCTTAAACACTATCTTGTATTACGGTCTATTTTTGGCTGCTTCAGCTCGAAGCGCGCGTTACCCAGCAACGCCCTCTAAGCCTCTCTCGTCCAGTAAACTATAACATTGGTTTGACCTAGTTTCCCTTCGTGTCTCGTGTGCTGGGGTACATATACTCGAGCACCGGCTTGATCTGGAGAGTTGTCTCAGAGCAAGGCGAGAGAGAGGACGGGAAGCTCAGCCATGAGCTATGCCGCCCCGTCTGGAACCTACCCAGTAGGATCGGCGGGAGTCCCGACCACACCAAGCCAGGGTGGGCAATTTGTGGGTATGTACCCGGCGGCGAGCGTGAGCTTCCCAGCTCCCACGTCCGCGGCGTACGGGTCCGCTCCGGTGGACTCTGCCGCGGGAGCAGGAAGTACACGGACTCTGCCGTCATACACAGCCAGCCCTGGAGCTGGATCCGCCAACCGGACGCGCTCCCCGCGTGATCGAGGACCAGACCAATCGTCTTCGCAGAAAAAGATCAACGGGGATAACGCCGATCTGGAGGACTACTTACTCCAGGTATGGCGGACGGCCGTGTATGAAGGATGGACCCAGGAGGAAGCTGGGCACATCCTCTCGGAGAGCCTGGAGGGAAAGGCTCTCAGAGTAATGCAGTGTCTGCTGGTGGGAACAGCTACATTCGGCGAGGTTGCTCAGCAACTACGCCGGCTGTTTACGCCGACCACTAACAGGCGGATGTTCGAGAAGGAGTTTAAAGCTCGAATACGCCAACCGACGGAGTCCGTTACCGAGTACACATTCAACTTGCGCGTACTCGGCCGGAGAGCTCATCCGGACATGGTAGCCAGTCGGTTCGAACCAATGCTAATCGATCAATTCACCAATGGCCATCCATACCATATATCATACGGGCTGGCCACCCATGAAAAGCGATCGATGGAGGAGGCAATTAACTCCGCCCTTGCGATAGAGGTAGCTGGCCGTTCCAGACAGATGCCTCCGGCCCCGGCTTTAGCCCCAGCTGTTCCGTCGCAAGCGGTGGCACCTTCTCCAGTCCACGCATCGCAGGTGGCCCCATGGTCGGCCCCAGTTCCCCGGGAACCAGCCATGGAGCCCAACCCTCAGAGGGTTGGTACGCCGGCGTCCCCATCGGGGATGCCCGTACAAGCGGCACCAGCTGTCGCGTCATGCTCGTCCTCGGATGAGTACGACATGGAGGAATACCATTTCTGTGCGGCGCAGATGATTGTGCACTGTGCAGGAATTGATGCTCCAGGACCCGCCGAATGCTGTGCATTCACGTCCGGACCAGCCCAGAACCGTCCCTGCTATTTCTGCAGAAAACAGGGACACTTTTGGCTGAAGTGTTCGGAGTTACTTGAACGCCTGCGGGCACGCGGATATCAGGGGGAACTCCCTGATCCGCGCCAGAGAAATTCCTCGGTCTGGTCCTTCGGGACAGCAAGGCCGACCCCCGCGTGCGGGAACCTTAAACCGGACGTAGTGGTGACCAGCACTGCGTCCGTAGACAGTTGTTCTGTGGCGTCTGACGCTGCCCCCTCCGTGAAGGAGCAGGACGACCCTCAAGTAGATATAACTTCTCCGGAAGTGGTCCTTGAGGATCAGTCTAGGTCCTCCGCAGCCGAGGCAAATAACGAGGACTCCGTAGCTGAGCCCAGTGTTCCAGATGATTCTGATCATCTGACGTGCACACTGGTGAAGAACCCTTGCTGGTACCTGCCCCTGTCTTTCGGTCGGGAGCCGGTCCGGTTCCTCGTAGACTCTGGCTCGGATGTTACCATCGTAGCCACTGGAACGTTTAAGCGTGAGCCAGAGCTCCGCGACATGGTGTTGCGGGATCCCGGGCGTTACACGCTCCACGGAGTGGGTAACAACAGCATCCATATCCACGGTATCATCGATCTGCATATTACTCTTGGGGACAAGGTGTATATCACAGAGGCAATCATTGCGGATATCGGAGCGCCTGGGATCATTGGAATGAACTTTTTGCAGATCCACCGGGTAATCGCCAACTTCAGCTCCGGCAAACTACGGATGGGAGAGGACGCCCACTTTCTCTTCCGAGCAGGTTCGACTCGTTCGTTCCAACTCCGGGCGGCGCGCACTACAGTAGTGCCGCCTTTGAGCGAGATGATCATTGAGGCGAGGCCGCGTCGTTCTCGCATGCCCCTTGATGGTCGTCCGTGTATAGTGCAACCGGTGAGCAATTTTGCCAGAGGAACCGGGCGTCCAACACCCGCGCAATGCCCATCCTCGTGGTGAATCCCACGGATGCTCCCGTTGTACTGCGGCACGGTTGTGTGGCAGCTACTGCTACGCTCGCGTCATCTAGCCGGGTTATCCCTGACGATCCTGTCTGTCATGCTGCGTGCGCGGCGGCGGTCGCCGAAATGATCCGTTCACCCTGCCAGACCATCTGGAATCTAGAGTTCCAAAGGACCAGCTGGATGAAGATCAGCGTCAAGCTTTCCGCGAGCTGCTCCGGCAGTATGCGGATGTGTTTATGAGTCTGGATGGTGCAGTTGGCAAGACAGACGTGGCCAAACACCGCATCGACCTCCTGGACGAGCGTAAAAGCAGCGTCTATGTCCAGCAACGATAGTGCACCAAGAGGTCATAGACCAGGAGGTGCAAAAGATGCTCGAGCTAGACATCATCGAACCCAGTTATAGCCCTTGGGCAAGTCCTGTGGTTATGGTGAAGAAGAAGGACGGCTCGTGGAGGTTCTGCGTGGACTATAGTAAGCTTAACTATACGTGGAAGGACTCATATCCTCTCCCGCACATCAAGGACACCTTCGATTCCCTGGCCGGATCGCACTATTTCTGTTAGACCAGACCCCGCAAAGATAGAGGCTGTGCAAAACAGGTCTCGGCCTTGTAACGTGGCGGATGTGAGGTCCTTCTTGGGCTTTGCGAGTTACCACCGCCGGTTTATACGAGGCTTCGCGGAAATCGCGCATCCCCTTACTATCCTCACGGAAAAGGGCGCCGATTTTGTCTAACAAGCTGAGCAGGCAATCGCCTTTTCAGAACTCCGGCAAGCTCCAGTAGCTGCCCCGGAGCTGCGGCACCCTCGTCCGGATTGCGAGTTCATCTTGGACACTGATGCGAGTAACTTTGCACTCAGCTGTGTCCTCTCGCAGATCGTGGACGGGCAAGAGCGGGTAGTAGCTTATGTGAGTGTGGCTTTGAGCCACTCTCAAATGAACTACTGCGCCACTCACCGCAAGCTTCTCGCAGTGGTAATGATGACCAAGCGCTTCCGGCACGATTTGTTGGGACGCCATTTCCGCTTGCGGACTGATCACAGTTCGCTGAGATGGCTCCTCAACTATAATGAGGCCGATGGCTTGATGGCCTGGTGGCTCGTCAAACTCCAGGAGCACGACATGCAAATAGAGCACCGCGCCGGAAAGTTGCACGGCAACGCGGATGGCTTGTCCCGTTGTCATAAGTGCAAGAATCCTGACTGTGCAGGGATGGCCCCATTCCAGCGCATCGAGGACTCCTCAACAGACTCGGAACTGGACCTTCCGGGAAGACCGCAGGCCGCCACCCCCTCTAACAACACGGTGGCCCGAGCAGCAGGAGTCCACCCCCATGCGAGGACCCACCGGCAATGGCGATGGCATCCCGCATTAGAACCGGAGGTGCGGCTCAGCTCCAGCGAGTCTTCCTCGAGTCCAGCGGTGTACTCCTCGTGGGTACCCTCCGTGTCCTCAGGCGAGTCTGGATACAAGTGGTCCTTACCCCATGTGGTGATGGCCGCTGGTGCGCAGTCAGACGTGCCGGATGAGGAGCCAAATTATTTAGGCGGCTACTCTCCGGCGCAACTGGCCGTGAAGCAGAGAGCTGAGAGTGCTCTGGCACCGGTGACCAAAGCCCTTGAGGCCGGCCAGAAACCCTTCAAGGATGAGGGGAAAACCTACAGGGAGGAGACGCAGTCTCTTATCTCCCAGTGGGAAAAACTCTCCTTGAGGGATGGCCTCTTATACCGGCGCTATGAGCCACCGAGCCCACTGCCTCCTATTTGGCATTTGGTGCTTCCGGCGGAGCTGCGGAAAGAAATGCTCCATCAGTTGCATGACCTCTGGGTGACCGGTCACTTGGGAATCCGGAGGACCGTCCATAGGCTACAACAGCACTTTCACTGGCCTGGTAGAGGTCTGGACGTGCAACGATGGTGCGCAGCCTGCCCTCGGTGTCAAGCTCGCAAAGGAGTTCCGGCTCCTGGCCACCACCCCTTAACCACGAGTAAGGCTGGCACGCCTTTTGACTGGATCGCCCTGAATATACTGGATGCCCATCGGGTCACCCCGGGTGGTTCACGGTACATCCTGGTGATCTCGGACTATTCTACCAAATACACCGATGCCTACCCACTGCACCGCCAGACACCGCCAGAGGTAGCTCGGTTGCTGGTGAATAGGTGGGTGGTTTACCATGGTTTACCCAAGCAGGTACATT
Source organism: Terebella lapidaria (assembly GCA_949152475.1). Classification (NCBI taxonomy): domain Eukaryota; kingdom Metazoa; phylum Annelida; class Polychaeta; order Terebellida; family Terebellidae; genus Terebella; species Terebella lapidaria. The sequence goes on along the minus strand of OX424559.1, from coordinate 8,652,686 downwards.
CGGATCAGGGCACGCAATTTGAAAGCAACCTGTTCCGGAATCTAGCACAGATGCTAGGCAGTACCAAGGTGCGGACCACCCCTTACAGGCCCCAGTCGGACGGACAGGTTGAGCACTTTAACCGGTCTGTCCTGAACATGGTGGCGGATTTTGTAAATGATCATGCGAATGATTGGGATAACCACCTCCCGTAGGTCTTAATGGCGTACCAGTCGTCGGTCCACTCTTCAACCGGAGTCACTCCGCATGCGATGTTGTATGGCTGGGAGCTATATCTGCCCATGGATATTATGTATCCAACTGCGGCGGAAACCGGTGCGGTACCCCAGTGTGGTCCGGAGTATGTTGAGTGGGTTTGACGTGCCTTGGCGAACGCCCATGATTTCGCGCGAGCGCACCTGGATAAGTCTGCCCTCCGGCAGAAGCATGGCTATGACGCCCATGCCGAGGGTAGGCCCACTTTTGCGGAAGGAGATAAGGTACGCTATTATTATCCACCACTTAAGCAAGGTAATAAATTTGCTAAGCCATGGATAGGCCCGTTTACAGTACTTAAACAGGTGACCGACGTGGACTACCGGATCCGGAGGGATTCTGATCCAGACAGAGTTCTGGTGGTCCATATCGACAACCTGAAGAAGTACGAGGGCCCACTTGTCATGGATCCGCTGATACAAGATGCGGACCTGGATGATGCTCCTCTTTTGGACACTTCCGGTCAGCATCAGCGGACTCCGGACGAGCATGTGCGCCATATGGCGGGTCTTCCGGACCTCTCTGATCCATCAGATGACGATCCGGACGACATTACACCTGTTCTCGGCAATCCGCAGGTACCCCCAATCCCTCCAACACCTGCAAATGATGGGAGGCCACGCCGAAAAACCCCGTGTGCCGACCCGATATGGGTGGGATTAACGTTCTGCCCATGCGGATGTGTATGCGGTATCCATCTAGCACACCAGGGATGGATTTTAGGTCGTTCCGTACGAGTCCGCACGACTTTGTGGCTATCTCCGGAGTTGAGGTCCACGGATATCTTTACGTCGTAACACCGCCGCTCCACATCCGCCCTCCCGTAGTTTCTAGTGCTAAAGACGTGCGGCTACCCTATCCACATCAGATGGACTGGTGTCCGGCGTAGTTAACACAGCGGCTACGCTGGCTGGACCACTTTTGCGGATTTGCCGGATGCCTCTTGGTCCCAGGACAACCTCTGATATGGCCAGACTGAGGTTGGGATCTACGTCCGCTACGGGAGAAGCGCCTTCCCACGGATTTGGAGAATTGGCATATGGACGCAGGGGTAGTGTCCGGACGTGAGGACTGATGTCCGCGGTTCGTCCGCTGACTCGTCCGGCACTCTGAACGCTTTAAGATGATGCATTCCGGTGCATTATCCCCCGTGAGCCACTACTGTAATTAAGTTTATAGTAGGATAAGGTTTCTAACGGCAGGAAACCGTTTAACCGTTATTTTTGATGGACTGGCTGTTAAGTCCGCGCGTGCGGACCAGCCGCGGCAGCGGGTGACGCTCATTTTCGTCCGGATCGTACCTTACAATACACGGTCCGGCCAAAATGACCGGAACCCCGGCCTCCTTCTAAGAAGGGGGTCGTATTCTAGATGTGCAGCATATTTTGTGGTTTTTAATCCCTGTCATTATCACCGGATAAGGTCAATATGCCTTTTTATGGTGCTTGTCTGGTTCTGGCAGTTCCAGACGAGCGCCGGCTATTGATTTCATCATGTTTGGGATCCTCTAGATTGGGCGTCGGCATGAAGGGCTCGGCCCCCTAACCGTTGCGGTTATGGCTCTGCCGGCATCACGTTTAATCTATTGGTTCCACGCTCCGGTAGTCATTTGTTTGGGCTCTAGGTTTGACCGGCCTTGCTCCGCGACCCTAGTGTACGTTGGGGTTGCTAGTGGGCGCGTCATGAACGCCCACAGGGCGCCCAATTGTCTGTGGGGCTGCCATGGGCTTCGCCAATCACCTTATAAGCGTACTAGCGGCTATGGGGAGTGATTATATTTGTTTATCCATTTCATGTTATTATTTCTTGAGTGGATTATATAAACCACGAGGGTGTGTGCATTCCGTGGAAACGTTATTCTTGCTCATTTGATCATACATTGAGATAAGTTTAATGATATATCTTTTTCCTGGTGCATAGAGAGTAAGAAATCGGGAGATTTCTGCTTTGGTTAGAGGGGTGTAGGAGATTGTGTTTTGTGTATTGGAAGCTTGTTTTGCTGTGATCTATGAAAAAGCAAGCAAACGGTGGTTTCATCGTTGATTCGAGCGGTGTATTTTATCGCTGCTGATAGGTGGACATATTCATATGATCCACAAGTAGATCGACTTCTGATACATTGTATACAATCTCTATCCTGCTGAAGTGATTAGTTTCACGTCATTGACCGCCAGTGCGGAAGCAATAGCTAAGGACTGATTATAATTACTGAAGTTAATTTGCAGGATCCCCCGGATGGCCTGTATTTTCGCGTCTTTCGGCCAACCGTATACATGGTGTGATAAGGAGTCACCGGGGGGAGATGCGTGTATATACGTAGGACTATAGAGAAAATGTAATTCGTTTGTTAGCCCTTATCGATCGATGCTAAAAATAGACGTTTCCACGGAGACACGCTATACCGCTGAGCGTGCAGAATAGCTGCTGGCCTAATGATGTAAAAACTATGTAATCTGAATTACTGGTCATTCGAGCAATCGGCACTTGTGGAGACAGATCTGCGGATCTGACTCCCAGTGTTTGGGTGGCTTAGAGCACTCGGATAGTTACCTATGTCTGAGAAGAGTAGTGGGAAAGACCAGGGAAGGAGCCTCCGGACAGTGATCGTGAGATCCAGTCCGGAGATGAGTCCCTTGAGAGCGATCACTCACTTCGGGACGAACCGGCTCTGGGGATGACGGCCGCGACTCCGGCAGTGATGCCGTGAGTGTGATTGAACGGCAGGACCGTGCTGTAGAGAGCAACTTGGCTGTTATAGATGCCGAGAAGCTCCGCGATCCGTCTTCACTTCCAAACGTGGAAGTGTTGATGGACTACAGCGAGGGGGACTCTGCTGGTGTTGACATTGTGTTGCATCTGCCCGCGGAGATGCTTGCATCTCTTGGCGCGGATGAGAGTACCCCAGTCTGCCTGATCAGGGCAAGTCTGCGAGCTGGTCAGACCAGGTTGATGCCGCTGAGCAAGCCGCGTCCCAGGGTCCGACATAAGCGCAGTAGCCGGGCTCGAAGGAAGACGCAGAGTCGGATGACGGGTTTACTTTGCCTGTCTCCAAGCACACGCTCCTTCGAGCCAAGAAGATTGCCCAGAAGCAGTGGGCGGCCCAACTAAAATTGGAGGCCACCAACCCCGAGCAATCTGAGTCTGGCCCCAATGAGGAGCCAGACCGATCCGCTCCTTCTGCAAAGAAGAAGAAGAAGAGGAATCATCGAAAGCATTCGAAGCCCTCGGGCTCGCGTGACGGTGCTCCTCTGCCCGGGTCCGGACCTAAGTCCGGAGGATCCAAGCTGCCCGCACCTAAGCAGGGTGGCAGTACAGGGTCCTCTGTCCAGTCCGGAGGTTCTAAAGCGCCAAATCCTTCGGGAGGCCGTGCCGACAGTACCTCCGCAAAGTGCAACCAGTATACGGGAGGTTCTGGCAAGAAGACGCCCTCCGGGGCACCAAAAGGAACCTCCTCGAGCAAGTCCTCCGGCAAACAACAGTTGTCTGGATCTGCCGAGAGCGGGTCGTCACCTTTCGACCGGGGCCGCCACATGCTGCAGGAAGGAGATCCCCAGTTGGAGCTTCTCCGAAGGCAAGCGGAAAAGGATGGGGCTACGGACCTATCCTCGGCCGCGTTGGCAGCGGGGTGGTAGGCATTCATTGAGGAGCAATGAAAAGCCGCCGCCCAACGTGCGAAGAGTGTGCCTCGACGCACCAGGTAGAAGTCTCGTTCAGGGAGATCGTCACGCCGATGATCATCCTCGGAGCAGCCTCCGCTCAAGAAGCTGTGGGCCGACATGGGCCCCAAACTCTCTGGTGTGCGTCAGGGCATACTGTTTGTTCCACTGTATGGCAGGGATGCATACTCTCGCCGCTCGGTGGAGGCGGGCGCGCCAGTCAACATGCCCGGAGCGTGCCGGGCTGCCGCCCGTGATGGAAAACGGGGTGATTTGCCTTTTCTGTCTGTTGTCCCTGGACGGTTATGAAGACCCGCATGAAGCCCTCAACTGGAATCGTAGGTATCCTTCCTATGACCACCTGAGCCGGCATATTGCGGGTTATCACTACCCCTGGGTGAAGTTGTTTGTCTGTCGGTGGTGCTACGCACGTGGCCCGCGGGAGAGATTCCTCCCCAGTTTAGAGGCCTTGAACGCTCACCGCTCGGTGCACACTGCTGTGAGGGACTTTACACCGACGGTGATGAAGTGGGGCTTGTATTCAACTATGGATACATTCCACCTCGGGTGGCGCCGATTATGACCACGTCAGGATCGACGAAGGATCGTATCTTTCACTACGGCCCGTGGCGCTTTGCACAACGCGTCATGGACTATAGTTGGAGAGAGTCTGGTATCGTGTCGGCAGGCTTGAGCTACGCAGCTCGCTTGACGGCAACCATGGGCCAGACCCCGGCGGAGACCCCGGCGGAAGAACGGACCCGGATTACCTCGGTCGTGTCCGAGATGTCGTAGATTGTGGTCCGGACACGCATGGCCTCCCCCAAGCATTGCGCCCGACCACAGACTAATAATACTCCGGAACTGTTCCGGCACGGACGGCGCCCCATTCAGTTTACAGGTGCCTCGACGCCGGAGGATTATCCGGGCTTGCTGGAGGTGACAGTCCCTGGAGGTCCGTCGGAGGGACGTGTGGTGGCGGATATCACCACCTCCTCGAGCTCCGCGATGGTGGTCAAGCCTAAGACCCCTCGCAAGGCTCCCTCTAAAGCAAGCAGTTCCGGACGTGCGCCACCTCTCTCGAGGTCAACGTCCGCGTCCTCTATTCCGATCGATATAGACCGTATAAAGTCGGACCCAGCGCTGGCTAACCTGCCGGTACTTATAGCCATCGGTGACTTGGAATCCTCAGGAATGACCACATGACCAAGGCCTCATGGAAGGTACCCGGTGGAGCTTTGAGAGCTTCTGGACTCTGGCAGCAGAACATGAGCGGCAGGTTTTTGAACAAGGAAGAGCCTCCGCTTGTGCTGCCGGGTCCGAACAGGTCTCCATCTCCCCCGAGATTTCCGCCGAGGTGCAGAGACTGACGGCTGAGAATGAGGAGCTATGGCGTCACTTACGCGAAGCTGAAGCTGCTCAGACTCGCCTGTTCCAGGGCGTAGATGACCCCGTGTCGTCCGCCTTGGACCAGTCTGCTGCCCGGCGGGCGGACGCGGCTTTGGAGCGGGCCATCTACCCCATTTTAGTTCAGAGAACTAATGGGGAGAACGTATGGCCGGCATCCAGCGCACCCGCGATACGGTAGAGATGTTCGCCCCGTTGCAAATCTCGGCGTGACAACTCTACCGGCCTCCTTCTTGTTGGCTTCGTCGAGACCTGGCTTGCAGGGCTTCCCAGTAAAGCCCCTGCAACCGCCGCCAGGCCTGCCTCGCCCGACCGTGCAGTCAGATTTCTCACTTCCGACTCTGCTGCTACTGCCCAGAGAGCAACAGCAGCGTAGGGACCCGTCTCCGCCGCCAATCCCCAGGAAGGGCGGCACGGGCGAGCAGCCAATGGAGGAGCAGGAAGGCTAGAGAGTAGCCTGGATTAAGTGCAGCGGCATGCTGGAGTCGCTTCTGTGGCTTCGCCCTGCCTCAGGCTCGTTCTGCGGGTCTGAGGAGGCGGTCGGCCAGGCAGCCGGCAACCCTTTTTAAAGGTACTACTACTCTTGATCACTCAGTGTGTCGTTTTACAAAATTCCTAAATTTAAAGGTTAACCTTAAAGATATTCTAAAGACTCGACACACCATCCCTTTCGGCGGATGACCTTCCAAGGTCACCATCCTTTTTGGACTACCTTGGTCTAAATTTTATCTTGTTTATTAGGGTTTATTCCAAAATGTGGAGCGCATTGTAGTTTACTCCGTAAGTCAGGGGGTCGTTCCCCATTCTTCCAAAAGGGACCCTTAAAGTTCTAGTTCATCTTGCCTTCTTCCGGTTCCTGCATTCGTTGCCTTCGTCGTGTTTCGGCTGTTTTGGGCGCGGGCGGAGCTTGTTGGGGACCTGTTACGATTTTGCCCAAAGATCGCAGCAGGTGTCTTTAATAAACACTATCTTGTATTACGGTCTATTTTTGGCTGCTTCAGCTCGAAGTGTGCGTTGCCCAGCAACGCCCTCTAAGCCTCTCTCGCCCAGTAAACTATAACAATGGTTTGACCGAGTTTCCCTTCGTGTCTCGTGTGCTGGGGTACATATACTCGAGAACCGGCTTGATCTGGGGAGTTGTCTCAGAGCAAGGCGAGAGAGACGACGAGAAGCTCAGCCATGAGCTTCACGTCCTCGATCGGCTAAGGCCCTTACAGACTCCTGGGGACCACTTCCATAGGGGGCCCGGGCTGGGGGAGACCGTGCTGACCTGGGGGCTCACGCCCTGTGGATCACCGGTCTTTTCCCACCCGGGATGGTGCGACACAGGCTCTGGCAGACCGTCGGGCTGGCCCAGGGTTCTATCCCTGTGACAGTGCCGTCGGCGGGGCCGGCCAGCAACATGCCCACGTGTACAGGTTCCGTGGTGCCGCTCCCATGGCATCTCCGGCTCTACACATGGCTACATGACCATAACGATGTATTGCGCATGTTGTATATGTTGATGATGATGAATTGATGTGTTATGATGTGATGTATGAAGGCCGGACTCGCTCCGGACGGACTGTAACCTGATTGGATACTCGTAAAGTACCGCGACGCCCTGTAGCGGGCGTCGAACTTTACACTCTGTACATGTATGTTAGCATTGAACATTCAAACATTCCAGATATGCCAAGCCAAAAGCCAAAACTTCCAAACACAGTGGCTATTTTTGACCTATTGAGCGATTCCAGGCATATCAGTTTTATAAACATGGGATCATTACAAAGATCCTAAAAGTTACCATTTACCCATTTGTGATGAACGACTGGCTGACTAACACAAGAAACACCACGTCAATATGTTATCAGGCCGAAGGTTCCGTACCCTAAAACCACATTGACGCTTGTATAGAGAAGCTATATCACGACTTCAAAGTTCCATAACATCATTTTACAGCTTTGTAACTTAAGCTTGCTTCTTTGTCACGTAGCTTTTGCGCTTGCAGTTTTGCTGCTCTATGGTGAAATATAATCGTTCTTCAGTTGCTGCTCCACGTTAATTTCCCTTTGTTATGATATGGCTGCTCTAGGAAACCATATATTCGAGGGTGTAACTAGAGGCAGTGTAATATTGGGCTCGGCTGACATACCAGTCAACTTGTTCTACATCTGCTTTTGTTGGCGACACACTGGTGTTTTTTTTCCTGTGTTGTCTTCCTCATCTATTCTCACCAGCTGTGATTTACGCAATGTATGTGAGATACAAGAAACACGTCTGGTGACACCACGACTGAGATATATCGATCTCCTGCCGGGTGTGCACTCTTTACACCCCTGTATAAATACACAAAGAAAATAGTTTCCATGTTCGAATTATTTTGCAGTCATTCGCTAGGTGACAGCACCTCCCGGCTCCCGCTCAGAAGTCCGATTTATCCCAAAGAAAGTACATTATGATACGACTTTATTCCCATATACCTGTATACACTTGCATTTGTTTCGGTTCTGCACTGGCACGCGACACGAATGACAACGGCAACAGTCTAGACGCGCACGAATATACGGACTATTTTTTATGTCAACACAATGGCGGCAATATCGTAAAATTTGATTGTTTTGTTGGAATATTACTTATATTATAGTGTTTTTCGTTAACCCCAAACTGACTTATGGTGAGAAAGAGAATCTTATGTCTTGTTTTGATGAGATGGAGAAATCTCAGACTCGTCATCACCTGTCCAGGCTCGCCTAAAGGCTCGCCATGGACTACGCTGAAGACTCGTCTGAGATTTCTCCATCTCATCAAAACAAGACATAAGATTCTCTTACTCCATTTCGTCTTTGGTCAGGTACACCTGAAAAGAACAGAGCGAACTATTTTTCAAACTTATATACAAGCCACAGTGAAATTGCCCCATGTCACGAATTCTGCAGACTTTACCACAATGGGGTTTTGTATCATAACTATTTGTTTTCTGTACCTTACGGTAGTCCACAATAATGATCAAGAGTCAAATGTGTTTGTTGTGGAAGTACAAAACTTCAACAACCAGAACAAGCCCTCGTCACACCATTACATGGAAGACATATATAGCTCATCATGAGGTCAAACCGGAGGTTGAGGTCAGACGTCTGGGCTGGCTGAAAAATTAAATTTACGAGTATATTTATTCGTTTATGTGTAACATGTAACAACACAATACAATCATGGATGCAATATAATAACCAAACTAGTATTCTATTTCCGATGTAATTGAAACACCAGTTGTAAAGAGATGAAAATTTATTCAAGTAGTGAAAATGTTTAGCATTCTTATGTATACAATGTTTAAAGTATATATGATTATTCTTATTACAAGTACATATTTATGATGATTCTGAAGAAAGAAAAATGTGATAGTGCATATTATATGTACGTCATTGAAGAGGAGTTACGACATAATAATGTTCACCAACCAATCTTATTGCTCTACTGATATAGAGATAAACTGCAATGTACTTTATTTAGCAATTCAACATCATTGTATATCACGTACATCACGTATTAATGTATGTAAACATCAAACATTTAAAATATGAGAGACAAGGGCGATGTATTACCACAATGCAACGAAAATTATGTGACACCAAACATATGCCATGTCTCACCCTAAGTAATTATTGTGAAGATGACGTTTCAAATACAGCCATGATTGTTTTGATTGCATTATGATTCAGTAGACATGTAGCCTTGATTGCATTATGATTATTTGGACCTGTAACCATTCAGTGGAGCCATAGCCTTGTCTGCATCATGATTAAGTGAACCTGAAGCCTTGGTTGCGTTATGATTAAGAGAACCCGTTTTCTTATTTGCATTATGCTTAAGTGGTTCTGAGACCTTGATTAGACTATGACTAAGTGGAGCTGAGAATGACTTGAATACAGTCTGTGATCCCACAGTATTTCACTATGTTCACCAAAAAGAAATTCAAAAGGCAATGTAAACTTTGACCCGTCATTCAACAAACAGGCGGTGAATGAATCATGGCCCATCTTAATCTTTCTCCTTTTTTATCCTTCTCTGCCCTGACGTTGGCTGCAGCTTATGAATGATTCGATCAAATGTAGCCCATGTGGCCAACCCTTTCCCCCTACAATGGGCTGCTGTGAGTGACTCGGTCTAATCTAGCCCATTTAACCAATCATACAACAAATTTTGCTTGAAGACATGCTGGACTCACTAGATTCTATCAATATCTCACAGGAAACGGTGTACGGGTGTCAAAAAATGAAATTGTCTTTCAGGAAGTGATGAGCGCAGTTTTGTTTTTCTTTAAGCGGGTGATGCCCAGGGTTTTAATTGACACGGGCGCCTCACCAGAACCATAATACATTTTTTGCCTAATGTATATTCAACAAACATGGATTTCATTGGAATAGTTACAACGATTCCTGCGTTTCATATAGTAGTTATATTTATATTTTTGTGGTCATTAAATATCTGGAATTCCATATGAATAGTTTCCGAAGTGAAAAAAATTGGAAAGTTCTTATTTCATGAAGGAAATGTTTGCTATGTCTCGATATTAGTTTGTGTTCCGCCACAAACTAATTCCTGCGATTCATATAGTAGTTATATTTATATTTTTGTGGTCATTAAATATCTGGAATTCCATATGAATAGTTTCCGAGGTGAAAAAAAAATTGGAAAGTTCTTATTTCACGAAGGAAATGTTTGCTATGTCTCGATATTGGTTCGTGTTCCGCCACAGTCTCTAACTTTTAGCTATGTTATCAAAGTGCTGTGATGCTATCAAACTATGTAGCTAAATATTATCGGAGTGCTTGAAAATTGCTGGAAGCCTGAACAGTTGCAGGATTTTTTTTCAAAATAAAAGTAAATTCCCGCTGACATGATCACAGAGATAAATAAGCATTAGAATGGACAACCTTATTGAGTGACCTGAGCCAAAACCTATGAACATAGTGGCCATCGTGGAACAATAACTTATGAAACGCCTTGTGGTAGATGAACAATATTCATGAAGATAATTTCACAGAGATAGATACGTGTAACTATTCATATGTTCGTTCCCTAATGACAAGAATAAACACGTAGTTTGTTACAAGTTGGTACATGGCAGATACCTACTATATTTGTTTATGAACTCGTGATCAGGCTGTGACTCAGCTGATTAAACCGAATTCATAGAGGTCTCCATATCAGACTATTGGATATCTTCTAGAGTTGCTCATTTAATGTATGCATTATGATTACTAACCTCGAATGAAATATTTATCAATTAAAATCTTGTTAGCTCTTACAAAATAATAATACAACATTTCGAAAAAGTTGGAACAGCCAATAATTGACTCGGAATAAATTCAGATAAAACCAACACAAATTGTCACATTCATTGATGAAAATTCCATTTCAGCCTTATTTGTTTGGTATGTTTGGTTTATGATTGAGCATGATAGTTTTACTCAATTGCTGAATTCGACATAGTGATGATGATTGTGCACAATTCATAAACATACTCGATTGTATTGATTGAGCATTGTACTGGTTAAGCATGTGTCATTCATTTTACACATATTTTCATATGTGTTTTCGCAATTTCTGATGTGAGAAAGTGACCACATATTTCCATTTCATCAAGGTAGATATTGCAACAGTCAATTGTGAATGTATCTTGCCATTTTATGGCATATGTTACACAACATATGTACACAACATGCATGTGACGTAATTGAATATTCATTGTTTCAAGTAGTGTTGATATTTGTTTTTTAAACGAACATACATGTAGAGTAACGATTTTTTCGTCCATTACAATGAGAAGTTGACTTACGAGTGGTTACCGGCAGCTTAAAGAATACTGGGAATGAAATACTTCTTCCTTTGTGCATATACAGTTCGATAGACCACACAATAGAACCAATTCTTCTGAAAATTTAAAATTTCTACTTCTATACCATTTCACATGCAAACAAATTCAATTGATTCCAGTGGGTATTTTTAGCTCTAATAATTTATAGCCCAAAAGAGCAATTGGGTTGATAAATAATTCTTTGCAACGGAAAATCATTCGCAATTTCAGTTGTCTTCATTTTTTTTATCTTGATTAACTAAATATTATCATAAAGAAACATGGAGAGTTCCAAAAGTGTTCATTAATCTCACTAAGTCAGATCTCTCAGAGTAATTTGGTTCCTTTCAGTGCTACAAATTATATACTTGGAAACTCTAATAATATTCCGAAGGGGAATAATCACTTACCTGTGTTTGGCTGTCAAAGCGTCACTATTGTGTGATCTACACCCGTCCATGTCTCAAGTAAAAGTGACATGAGCCAGAGTCAAACTCGAGCTCGGAGTGGAGGCAAGAAGCCGCTACGCCCAAGTACGAGATGCGACACACCCTCGGAGACTTATGCCCCAGCAAATACAGGCTATAAAACATCCAAATAATGTTGTGTAAGATTCAACGTCCTGGGCAAGAGTATATTCTAAAGTTTACATCCAGAGTGCCCCCACCATTTCCCCGCCCTACATCACCGGTAACACACATGAAAACCATCTATTTATTGGCCAGCGCGTCGCGCTGGTGTTCCAAGTTTGGGTAAAAACAGACTCACAGTGGGTTGGCATGGGAAGCCCCAGTCCTGCTATCGTTTGTTTTAAATAAGGTAATCTCAAAAAAAGGATCGCAGCACTTTCAAAAAAATATATTTCTGATTGTTTCAATGATGTTCTTTACATTTTCATCTTGTGAATAAACGCAAATACCTAAAGATGCCTTGGGGGCATTTCGACTGAAATTAGGCCAAGGTCAAAGTCCATCCATAATACCCCTTAGACATGTTCATCCATAATATCTCTTAGACATGTTTTAAAGTCAAGTACACCTGTCAGTGAAAAAGACTTTTTGGTCGTATTTTTGGTAAAGCTCATCATATCAGTTTGAAATTTTGTGTCTCAATTGGGTATTTCAGAATTCAAATTTCAGAATTCTATCTCAAGAAAAAAATAACAAGTTGGGAATCTACCCCAATGCTAGATTTAGGATCCAAAATAGAATTTCAGAGTTGGCATAAAAACAGCAATTCTTATTAGATGCTTGAGTTATGTATTGCTTCAAAATAAATATATTCATTTAATATACACCGACTGTGCACTCCGACTCCAAATCAACCCGATATGTTCATTCTGTAAGCACATAAACATGATGAAAGCCCTGAATTCGATGGAATTTATTTGATCCCATTATGTACTGAAATTTAACATTAGGGTAGAAAGTTCATCCATAATAACCCTCAAACATGTTCGTGTAGGGCGACGAGTACGAAAATAACATCTGTTTCACTCTACGATGCACCATTTCGATATATCGACGAACACGAAAAATGCAGACTCGGCAAAAAATATTGAGGTCAAGGTCTAAGTTCGTCCATGATATCCTTCAAATATGTTTGTCTAGGGCGACGACTATGAAAATAACATCCGTTCCACTCTACGATGCACCGTTTCCATGATATAGATGAAAACAGCAAAGCAAAACTCAGCAAAGGTCAGGGTCAAGGTCAAAGTTCATACATAATACCCCTTAGACATGTTTGTCTAGGGCGACGAGTCCGAATATAACATCTGTTTCGCTCTACAACGCACCGTTTCCAGATATGCAGGAAGTCTCAAGGATGAATCAGCAAAAACTCTCCCTAACTCTATTATAGGTCAAATGTCGTTTGACCACATAAGCCAAAAATCGACAGGGTTCTTCTCTGGTGATATATGGACCTCCATGCATAGTTTTTTAATTATTGTGCGCAAAAAAGTTTTAAAAAAATACATATATTTCATCCTCATGCACCTCAAGGACTTCACGGACCTCGGAAACAGCTTCAAAACTATATAACACATCTACATGATATGTCTGATCAGTGGTGAAAAATTTGAGTCGATTCATCGAGGCATTCTCGAGTTATCGCGCGGAAACGAAACGGCAAAAAGTAAAAGAAAAAAAAACTTAGACAAAACCATAAGGTCATATCGTGCCGAAATGCCCTAATACGCTTGAGACGATCATTTGATTGGGCTACACCAGGCGAGCCTCTCTAGGCCGAGTGTCGCTGCAATGTATGGGCATTGACAAAATGTAGAAAAGTTATGTGGCGCTTTCTCACTTGTGTGTCATCTATGATACTAGTATCTTTCACCATTAGAGTCAACAAACGTTGCACTGATTGCACTGGCTGTAACCATACAGATAGCACAAGCGGCTAATACCGGTATTAATTTAGCAATAATCAATGATATACTAATACTCTCTTTTACATATAAAACACTCACATTTGCATGCATCCTAATATACGTTGCCATTGTATTGATAATTTGTAATATACTCAGGCCTACGTCACCTTCTCTCAAGGAACTTCGGCTGTTAGCCACGGGGTAAATCGTTTAGTAAGTTAAATCAAACAAATCACAATTCATAATGATCGCTGTTGATATTGCCACTGACTTAGTTATATAATTGCGTAACAAATCACTTAGTTAAAACATTTCATAGATGTGGAAGAAGAATTCATGATGTGGAATATGATCAAAGCATTGGATGAAAAGCATGAAAATATTGGATTCAGGACTTGATATTTTAGTCTTCTATTGATATCAGTGGTGATCCAGTTCAAAATGTGGGATTAGTTTGGCGTGCCCATCCACTTCACAATACAATACATGCCCAGTACATGTATTTCTGTATCAATGTTAAAGAACATCGACTGCTTTAATAATGATCAGATTTATTTAACGACGGTCCCCATCCCCCATCGGGTGACAATTTAGAGAGCATATTCGAATGGAGAAACCTTTGCGTTGCCAGGATGAAAACTCCACCTACGTTGTGCCGGTGATGGGGATCGAACCTGTGTCACCTACCGCCTCTGAACTTCGTTGCTTCGAGAGCCACCGGTCCCATCCACTCGGCCACAGACGCGGTTAACGTCCACTGCTTTGACAAAGTTAGAATGGAACCCGATCACGCAGTGGTTATGCTAAGAAAGTATTTGGCCGGGGTGGAGGGTAGGTGGTCATTAAATATCACCATATGGAATGCTTGAAACTACGCTAGTTCAATTTGAATGACATACAGTAAAAGTAGAGTTTACAATGCATAGCGAGCTATTTGCTACGCGTGTAATGATAAAGGGTGTAATATCAAAAACATAGCACCAAGGGTGCTGTAGCTTAGTGGCAGATCACGAGAATTGTACACAGTATTGATTTTCCAAAATATAAATTGTTACACTGATCTTCAACTCTATTAACAAAACATGTTCGTAAATGTTGCTGAACCTACATTTTCTGTATGGACTATAATACAAAATCAAGTCATATATTCACAGACCGTCGATTGAAAGAAACAACACTTACACGTATCCCAAAGGTACATATGGAGAATATTATTTTTGGGGGATGGGGGGTGGGGGAGAAAGGCTCGAAACGAAATGTGACTTGATCTGGAATGGAAAAAAAATTGTTTGCTGACCAGTCGAAAATTCAAAAATTAGCCCAATGGGCTAGAAAGGTTACCGGAGAAATATACAGAGTTAAGCCGAGAAAGTTGAAGGTCAAACTCAAGGTGACCACTGAAATCGCCATATCTCTAACCGTGAAAATGGGATCAAAGGTTAAATTCTAGATCACCAAACTATTCAGCATACACCATTTCCTATATGTTCACTATGGACCCCTAAGCTGTAAATTTGATAATAAGCGAGATATAAGCCATTTTGTAATCTGACTTTGAAAATAAAATGACTGACCTTGAAATTTAGGTCAAAGGTCTAATTCAATATCATTAAAATATTCAGAATATATCATTTCCTATATGTTCACAATTGATTCCTAAGCTGTAAAGTCGATAATAAGCAAGATATTAGCCATTTTGTCCTGTTGACCTTGAAAATGAGGTCAAAAGTCAAATTCAAGGTCAAAAGAATATTCAGCATATATCGTTTCCTATATGTTCACAATTGATTCCAAAGCTGTAAAGTCGATAATAAGCAAGATATTAGCCATTTTGTCCTGTTGACCTTGAAAATGAGGTCAAAAGTCAAATTCAAGGTCACTAGAATATTCAGCATATATCATTTCCAATATGTTCACAATTGATTCCTAAGCTGTAAAGTCGCTAACAAGCAAGATATTCGCCATTTTGTCCTGTGACGTTGAAAATGAGGTCAAAGGTCAAATTCAAGGTCACGAGAATATTCAGCATCTATCATTTCCTATATGTTCACAATTGATTCCTAAGCTGTAAAGTCGATAATAAACGAGATATTAGCAATTTTGTCCTGTGACATTGGAAATGAGGTCAAAGGTCAAATTCAAGGTCATGAGATTATTCAGCATATATCATTTCCTATATGTTCACAATTGATTCCTAAGCTGTAAAGTCGATAATAAGCAAGATATTAGCCATTTTGTCATGTGACCTTGAAAATGAGGTCAAAGGTCAAATTCAGGGTCATGAGAATTTTCAGCATATATCATTTCCTATATGTTCACAATTGATTCCTAAGCTGTAAAGTCGATAATAAGCAAGATATTAGCCATTTTGTCATGTGACCTTGAAAATGAAATCAAAGGTCAATTTCAGGGTCATGAGAATTTTCAGCATATATCATTTCCTATATGTTCACAATTGATTCCTAAGCTGTAAAGTCGCTAATAAGCAAGATATTGGCCATTTTGTCCTGTGACCTTGAAAATGAGGTCAAAGGTCAAATTCAAAGTCACGAGAATATTCAGCATATATCATTTCCTATATGTTCACAATTGATTCCTAAGCTGTAAAGTCGATAATAAGCGATATATTAGCAATTTTGTCCTGTGACCTTGAAAATGAGGTCAAAGGTCAAATTCAAGGTCACGAGAATATTCAGCATCTATCATTTCCTATATGTTCACAATTGATTCCTAAGCTGTAAAGTCGATAATAAACGAGATATTAGCAATTTTGTCCTGTGACATTGGAAATGAGGTCAAAGGTCAAATTCAAGGTCATGAGATTATTCAGCATATATCATTTCCTATATGTTCACAATTGATTCCTAAGCTGTAAAGTCGATAATAAGCAAGATATTAGCCATTTTGTCATGTGACCTTGAAAATGAGGTCAAAGGTCAAATTCAGGGTCATGAGAATTTTCAGCATATATCATTTCCTATATGTTCACAATTGATTCCTAAGCTGTAAAGTCGATAATAAGCAAGATATTAGCCATTTTGTCATGTGACCTTGAAAATGAAATCAAAGGTCAATTTCAGGGTCATGAGAATTTTCAGCATATATCATTTCCTATATGTTCACAATTGATTCCTAAGCTGTAAAGTCGCTAATAAGCAAGATATTGGCCATTTTGTCCTGTGACCTTGAAAATGAGGTCAAAGGTCAAATTCAAAGTCACGAGAATATTCAGCATATATCATTTCCTATATGTTCACAATTGATTCCTAAGCTGTAAAGTCGATAATAAGCGATATATTAGCAATTTTGTCCTGTGACCTTGAAAATGAGGTCAAAGGTCAAATTCAAGGTCACGAGAATATTCAGCATATATCATTTCCTATATGTTCACAATTGATTCCTAAGCTGTAAAGTCGATAATAAGCGATATATTAGCAATTTTGTCCTGTGACCTTGAAAATGAGGTCAAAGGTCAAAATCAAGGTCACGAGAATATTCAGCATATATCATTTCCTATATGTTCACAATTGATTCCTAAGCTGTAAAGTCGATAATAAGCGAGATATTAGTCATTTTGTCCTGTGACCTTGAAAATGAGGTCAAAGGTCAAATTCAAGGTCACGAGAATATTCAGCATATATCATTTCCTATATGTCCACAATTCATTCCTAGTCTCTAATCTCAATGTTAAGTGAGATATTAGGCTTTAATGTGTCCCATTATAAAGCATAGGAGAATTTAACATGGGAAAGTCCCATTTGGGCCGAGTTTGGACCCAAAATGGCCCACTTCGAGCGATTCAAGCGCAACGAAATTTATAGACATCATAGGAGTTCATATCAGGAGTGTTATGTATCAAAAAGAAAACAAGTTACTGAACAGATTTTGAGAAAATGGCCACCAAAGTCCAAAATCAGGCATTTTTCGTCGAAAATGGCCGCCATTTTGAAAAAAATGCGAAAATCAAAAAACTAAAAAATACCTCCTTCTTGAATTATTTTTAAGTATTTTTGTGCAAAATTTCAGAAGAATTCGCCTGTAAACAAAAAAGATAAAAATGTGGACGACGACGACGGACGACGACGACGGACGACGGACGCAACGCCATGCCAATAGGTTATCGGACCATAGGTCCGGTAACCTAAAAATGACCGCCACACGCATACTGGCGATTCAAGGGTAACCAAATTTATACATAGCACAAAGGTACATGAGAGGATTTTTTTTAAATAAACATTTCAAAACTGATGAGACAGTTTTTGAGAAAATGACCGTCAAAGTTCTAACTTGAGTGTTTTTTGGCCAAAACGGCCGTCATTTTTAGAAAAATTGGCAAATAAAAAAAACTGCAAAATACCTCCTTCTTTTATTATTTTAAGGTATCTTTTCCCGAATTTTCAGAAAGATTGGACCATACACTTTAAAAATAAAAATGTGGATGGACAGACAAAAAAAATGGACAGATAAAAATAGGTTATCAGACCATAGGTCCGGTAACTTAAAAATGACCATCCAAAAACGGCCATTTTTCGGCAAAAATGGACGCCAAATCTGCTAAAATAATTAAATAGAAAAAACGAATAAAAACTCATCAGGGTTTTTAGCCCAAGGAATGTTTTAGCAATTTTCAGAAAAATTCATCAAGGCAAAAAATGTTATTCGCCAGATGGATGGACGACAGTCGACGGACGAAAAACCACGACAATAGCTTATCGGCCCATATGGGTCAGTAGCCTAACAAGAGGTAGAACTGTCTATATATTTCTGTGTCAAGCAAGAATACCATAACTTTCTCTGGTAAGTTATAGAAAAGTTAGTGAGGAAGTTCACAGTGTCCAGGCAACAAAAACTGAAAATTGTCATTAAGTTATCAATGCTCAAACCCCAGGTCGCATCTGAATTAGGCGAATAGCTGAATCATTCTCAACCTCTTTTTCTCAGCAAATCTAGATGGTCCAAAAACAGTTTGAGCTGCGAATGGACAAGGAAGATGCGCATGAACGTCAGCGACCATCATTTTCTTGTCACCAAAAACCTTTAGCTTAAATCTATCATCATGACAAGCCATGCTGCCTAAACGCAATGCCAATGGAACTCTTCAAGAATACCCCCGTGACAGTTAACAATAGTCAACAGAAGTTTTGAGGAAGGTATTTTTCCAGAAGCCTTGAATTCTGGAGGGAATGCTCAAGAAAGAGATTCTGGTCTGTGATCTGCTGCAGAAATACTGGCCCTGTCAAACGTTCCGTAGCTCAGTAAAATCTCATTGTAAATTGCTTTGCAAGGCACCGCAAAGCCAGCAGTAATTAAAACACCAGAGAAAACTAGCCAGTTTTCTTCATCATGCTGGAACCATCAGCTGACATTGACACCATCGACCAATACATGAGCCATCAATTCGAAGTCAAGAATAGAACCCTTTCCTGCTTTTACACATACCCGTTTCAAATAACTAAAATCAGAACTTCATCCTTCAGCAAGATAACTTTAAGTCTACCTCAGGGGTCATCGATTGGTTCGAGTGATGTTTACCAACGTTCAACGATTATCTAGTTAAGGCCAATAATCACCAAAAGCAGTTGGTGTGCTTGGTTAGACTTTACTTGTCAACTGCCTCCAACCATTAGACAGGCAGAGACGTTTGATATTTCAATATTTCAAATTGCTCTATAATATTGCTGATAAGCATGGAACTAGTGCTCAAGTATGAACTGTCCGAGCAAACAAAACCAAGTTTGTTTTCCAATTTCAAAGTCTTGTGTCAGGGTAAAATCGATAATGGAATTTCATGAACCCCCATATATGACCATAAGGGGTGGAATCAGGTGTTCCAAAAAAAGTGAGCATTTCCTGCCCCACATGTGGCACCCGTTATGAAATTCCGAAAAACAAAAGTTGATTATGCAGACAAGTTTTGCTGCATACTAGACACAGATTTGACATATGTAGTGAAAGGTTGATGAAATAAGCATGAAGTGATTTGCCACCTGTAGGCTTTTAAGTGCCAAATTTCTCCAATTGATATGAATTGTGATGCTCCTGTTCATCCATAGGAGCATATGTCTTTACGAATAGGAGCTTAGCAGGTACATTACAAACCCGAACTGTAGCTCTCTAAAAAAACTTCCATTTAGCAAAAAGTTATGTTCAGCACGTATTTGAAGTATGGTTTGCGTTGCACGCATGTGATTGATATGTAATCCTGGTAACTGGCAAACATATCTGTTATAAAAATGAAGTACATGTACATATTGTACAGTTATTCAACAATTTTATGCAATATTTTAACAAAATATACATGCAGTCAGTATTATTTGAAAACGCTATTATTTGATGTGCATTTTTCGCCAATTTGTGTGTTATTTTTGCCAATACTAATGCGAATTCAGTACATTTTGACCAGATTCATATTTATACAGTTTTCTCATGTATATTTGGTTATGTTGGTTGTTTGCTTTTGTCCGTGGGGTGGAACAGGAGTGTTCATAGGTAATCTGAGCAATATCTCGAAGGGCATAAATTATCGCCCCATTGCATGGGTGGCCTGACAAATGTCCGCAAAATCACCTATCCTTGTTCAGGCGACAGGCCCGTGTACAGCGATAAACTAGGCCGACCGTGGGGTGTTTACCGACCTAATTCATGGTTGGCCTAGTTTATTTTTTTACATGGGCCTCAGAGACAGTACACCAGCGAACAAACAAAGGCTATATGAGATTTGAATGACGTCATGCAAGTTTCACTGTCCTCTGGGCCTCACCAGGCCTCACCAGATCGACCCCCCCCCCCCCCATTGACATACACACCCAAATTATTTACTGAAATATATAACAAGAATTGAAATTACAGCTTAGAACTCATAAAACAAAAACGATGCTTCTGGCAGTTCTACATCATTATACTCTATACACGTAACTGGAAACGCGTAAGAGACTCTTGTGTGATTCTGACATTGCCAATGGTAATACCGTCGGTTCCACCCTGTCAATTGGAGTAAACCAAACACTCATGATGCACAACTATAAAGAAATGTCTTGGGGTGCTTGCTAACTTACGTGACATCTAGGATAATATGTCTATTATCATTGCCTCAGCGAACATTCACACTGAATGAGCGCCCTGTAACGATATGCACGAATTTTTAAATGTATGATAACATATGTGTATGTGGTCAATTCTCAATGGATTGTGATCATTATTCTTATCGTCACTGACTGAACGGTATGGTTTAGTTGTGAAGCACTTGCTCAAAATATATGACCTGACAAATAACTCTGTGGCGTTTGGTGTGTGTTGTAGCTCTTGGTTTGTTTTTGTCGACCCAAAAACTCTTCTTTCAGATCGTATAGAATTGATACTCCCGTTCGTTGTGATTCGAGAGCCGCCACAAAAGGTGTTTCCCTAGTTTCGTTTCATCACTCCGTAGCTTACCGGCTTGCTCAAGAAATGATCAACTCGGACCTAAATAAATGAAAATTTATATACATTTGATCAACTTACAATTGAATTGTCGGTCACCCACGTGACATACAGATGAATAGGTCAGACGTGAAGCACTGTTCATTCACATTGAAAAATAATAGTGCAAAAGGGCACAACTTAAAAGAGTTCTCCGCCGAAGGCTTCTCTCTGTCCCGTCCCAGTAACGTTTCCCTCCCTCTAGTCGATCGGTTCTTCAGGTAAGTAGTCGAATCCCAATGACCTAAGGTCCTGAAGAAGGAGTCAGCCGCGCGGAGGTCGTCTGGCCCTCGGTCGTGTTGGTGACGATCTCCCCTCGGTCGATGTCGCTGTTGTCGTTCTTTTATAGCCTGGGTGGCTGCGCTCGCATCTTCGTCCGCGAACGGTCCTTCCGCGTGGTGATGACGTCATCCACGAACGGTTCTTCCGCCAAGGGGGTCTTCCACGAATGGTGCTTCCACGAAAGGGTCTTCCGCGAATGGTTCTTCTGCCAAAAGGACGCGTTCCTAACGAACGTTTGGTTTGGCGCCGCCAGTCGCATTAGTTTTGTAACAACTCAATGGTATGAAAGAACGTGACATGAATATGATTGGAACAAACAGCATGGGGTTGACACTAACATTTTCTATTATTATCAGGGATGCTCGAGGTGGAAATGTGGACATAGTGTTGCTTGCCCTATATGTGTAGTTCTAATTGTATCTTCCACTTGAACTATTTTGACACAAGCAGGAATGCATCAGGCGTCTGTATGGTTAGACATAGTTAGAACGACACTGTGGATTAATACAATAGTTATACTTAGAGATTGCTTGTGGGGGTTGGGGCCTGAGCGGGTGTTATCATCAGATATCAACACATGGTATGCTTGAAAGTACGGTAGCTTTTTTGTCTCTGACATAAAATAAACAGTTTTGATGTGACAGCAGTTAGAAAATATTTTTCGATAAAGGGATCTGTTGTTCGTAGCAAGCTAATTGTTGCATGTGTAATTACAGTGTTCATTGCGAAGCATTTCAGTAAAAGTGGGATAATTAGGCCACCGTGTGAAACGTCACAACGATTTACTTTTTTAGGGTTGGAGCTATAGTGATGATGGCAGGAAGGTGTGGATTTTGCCATACAATTCTGACCAAAGGAAGAAGACATAATGGTCATATTATCTGAACTTATATCCCCAAACAGATGTCCCTTTCTAACTGATTCCGTTGTGAGTATCTGGTGGAGATTATGTTGACATTACCTCCATATTCTTGGTGCTTTCCCTTGATGCGATGCGATTCCATCTGATAAAGATGAATTTATCCATCTGATCAATCATAGTTTATTTTGTAACCTATTTTTCTGAGACCACAGGCATATATGTAATTGATTTGGAACAAAGAGCTTTTCTGCCAATCACTTCAATATATCTCGCCCTGGTCTCTATTGTTCAGCTATTTCTTTGAAAGTAGTTTTTCTAATGTTATCGGATATGCTACATGTATATACATAATTGGGGGTGTACACAATTTGCAATGAAACCTAAGAGTTTGCTGATATATTTAAAGTATTAGTATAAGGGGATGACATGGAATATAGTGGTGTTTTTATTGAACAACCCTAAATCCAATATATGCATGCAATCTTGAAAAAAAAAAAAACATTTAACCGAGTATTTAAATATTTACTGGACAATATTAGGTGTTAGACAGACTAAAAAAAAATTGAAATTAATGTGGTCGCCATGTTCAGAACGGCTCTTCAAGAGGAAAGATATCTATCATCATTTCACTGATACTCTTGGGGAGTCTAGTATTATTATCACAGACGTATGGAATCCCCATTACGATCTGCGAGCTGCATACTGCGAGCTGCGACCTGCGAGCTAGCATAGAAACGAGGACCCAAGTATCATACACTGTGCCTTCTATATTCAATAAGGATTAAAAAAAGTAACAGACGGATTAAATGGCATTCATTTAGTGGACGAGTAGTATTAAGGCGCAGTGTATGATACTTGGGCTGAAACGAGAAATGATATCGTATATATGGCTTATTCCGTAGAATTAATACGGCAAATGTATATTGAACTACCATATATTTAAGTTGTATTTTGTTGCCCACAGGTTGCAGTTTGTAATGTGAGCGGCCCAAGTAGCGCACCTTACTCTGTTAATACTACTCACACACTGAATGTATACCATATTTAATCCGTCTGGCACATTTTTAATCTTCATTGAATTTAGAAGAAATAGTAAGCTGCGCTTAATGGGCCATGTGAGCTCGCAGTTCGTTCCTCGCAGGTCGCAGTCTTTACCTCGCAGGTCGCAGTTATAGCTCACATGTCTGTATCAGTTTATAGCTCGCAGCTCGCAATACGCATGTTGCAGCTCGCGCTTTGTAATGGGAATTCCATACAGAAAAGAGAAATGTTTATTGCAATTAAAATAGTATGCCATAATCGCTCTATAGGAGCACATGCCATTACGAATAGGAACATAGCAGGTGCAGCACAAATCAGAACAGGAGCTCTCTAAAAAAACTTTCATTGCACAAAAAGTTATGTTTAGCACATATCAGAAGTATGGTTTGTATCGCACGCATATGACTGATATGAAACCACTGTTCACTGATCAGCATATTTGACATACAAATGAAGTGCATGTACATAATGCACAGTTATTCAACAATTTTATGCGATATTTAAACAAAATATGCGCACATTCATCATTATTTGAAAATGTTATGATTTGTATATATTACTAGCATGACAGGTGTGCACTTACAAGTTTGGTTCACGGTTGGCCTAGTTAATCAGTTCACATGTGCCTCAAAGATTGTACACTCTAGTGAACACAGGCCTATAAAACATCTGAAAGACACCATCCAAGATTCAATGTTTTGAGCCCTGAGAGATATATCAAGCTTGCTACAGAGCCGTGGGTACAGAGTGACTCCATCTCGGACTGACACACACCCACACACATAACACAAATTATTTGATGAATCACTGTAGGCGAATTGAATTCATAGAGCTACACCACTGCAGTCTCTCAAGACTGAATGTCATCAATGGCAGTAGGATGGTTTCAACATGCTATGATGCACAACTATAAAGATATGTTTTGGGGAGTTCGCTAACTTACAGTACATACATTTTAATATATATTTTTTCATTGCCTCAGCGAACATTTACACTGAATGCAAGGCCCTGTAACGATATGCACAACATTTCCAATGTATCATACATAGTGCTAAAATATGAAAACTCATAATAGCACAGTTTGTTTTATTTCAATTCTATTGTGTGTCATTTTGTTTGATTATTTAAAAATATATTATACGATAATAGATTATATATATATATATATATATATATATATATATATATATATATATATATATATATATAAAATTTCCCCAATTGATATGCAATTTGATGCTCCTGTTCGTCCGCAGGAGCAGATGCCAATACGAACAGGAGCTCAGCAGGTACAGCGCAAATACAAGAATGAGTTCTTTAATTACTTTCATTGGGTACAAAATCACACATTTTAAGTATGTTTTGCAGTGCATATGTTAGGCTGATAGGTGATCCTGTTCACTATCAAATATGTCTTTAAAAAATGAAATACACGTACATTTATTCAGGAATTTTCAGTGCAATGCTCAAACACAACACATATCTACATGCATCATTATTACTCCAATTTCTTATCATTTCATCAATCACACTGACTTGAGAGGTGTGTGTTTCGTATTTTTTGTTAACAAGGTTAATTCGAAGTCTGGACAATATGACAATTTTTAAACATATAATATACATGTATACTTTCGTCATGTATATGGATATTTTGTTTTGTTTTTTTGCTTTTGTTTACAGAGTGGGAGAGGAGCGTTTATTGGTTGCATGGATAACTTTCCCATGAGAACATCGCCCAGTGCATGAGTGGCCTGACAAATGTCCGCAAAAATATCGATCATTACTCAGGCGACAGGCCTATTTGTGTGCACCAATAAATTATGTTGACAATGGAGTGTTCACGGACCTAATTCATGGTTGGCCTAGTTTATTAGTTAACACGGGCCTCAAAGATAGTACACTCCAGCGAACACAGGCTATAAAACATCTGAATAACGTCAGAAAAAGACTTAATGTTCTGAGATGTAAGAGATATTGAGCTTCGGTACAGAGTGCCTCCATCTGCGACTGACGAACACCCAGACACATACCACAAATTATTTGATATAGGCGAATTAACTTTATGGAGCTACGCCACTGCAGCCCCATAAGGCCGAATGTCCAAAATATCATGACGCACAACTAAAGAGAAATGTTCTTAGGGCACACGCTAGCATATGAATCATCTTTAATTTTATCTTTCATAATTGTCTCAGCGAGCATCTACACTGAATGCAAGGCCATGCAAAGATATGCAGAATATTTTCAATGTATAATACAATAATTTTTAAACCTTCACAATAACACAGTTTATTGTATTTCCATTATATTGCCAATATCCTTGATTACCTTAATATTACACCAAACCCAGGCATGTAAACCACTTTTTAGCAGAGGACTCCAACCATCAGAGAACTTAGCCATGGAGTGAATCGTAGAATATTTTGATACGAACAACTCTCAATGGATAATGATCATTGCTTCTATTGTCACTCATTGGATGTAGGTATCAATCTATTACCACAAATACGGTAGATTTTGATGATGCCAATAACAAACGTAAAATGCAACATAATATGTTCCCTTTTGATATACTTGGTTAAAATATTTATCTGGCAAATATTTTATAACTCCATGGCGTGAAAGAAAGATACATGTATATGATTGGAACGAACAGCATGGGTTCCTGGACTTGACACTGACATTTCTTAGTGGTGATCGGGATGGAAATATGGAATTAATGTTGCTTGCCCTGCACATGTATCTCTAAAGATATCTTTTACATGGAGTAATTTCACACAAAGAGGAATGCAGCAAGCATCTGTAAGCTTATAAATGTTGAGAAAAAAATCATTGACTGCATGACAGCGTTAGAATGACAACGTGGGTTCTTACGTGAGCTATACTTAGAGAGATTTTTTTGAAGTAGGATGGGGAGAGAGGGGGGGGGGGGGGTCATCAAATATCACAAGAAATGCTTGAAACTGCTGTAGCTGATTCTTCCACATAGTACCTCTAATATACAAATTTGGAAGTGAACAAAATTGGCAACTATGTATACCATAAAGGAAATGTCTGATATTTTTATGAAGTGTTTGATATATATAGGAAGCTTTTGTTGCTGTGTGTGTAATGATAATATTTTGGTAAATACAACTGTATATAAATACGGCAGAAATGGGCCACTATATGAAACGACTACGATTTACCAGTTACTATTCCACCTGTTACCGCATGCCAAGTTTTGATTTGGCTGGCGTCCGAGTCTGGATTCATATCTCGTCATGGTCTCTAGCTTTCAGCTATGTCTACACAAGTACTTTTTATAACGTTATCAAACTTATAATGTAGCTATATATAATTGGAGTGTTTAAAGACTGTCGTGAAAACTAAGCGTTTGCTGATAAGTTAACCCTGTATCAAGTAATGATAATGAAGGAATAAAACGAATAGAATGGCGTTGATTCATTAGCCATGAATTTAAGAAAAACATTACCTCGAACATATTAGCCCAAGTGGTGGAGAAACAACAAGAAATATATAGTGTTCGAAAGACAAAGTGGGAGAGCTGTTTTCATGATTGAACCGTTGTCAAAGCGAACTTAGTCACATCCAAGTTCGATTGATTGATTGAGTTTATTTGGAATCAACACGTGTAAAACATAGTAAAACAACAATGTAAAAGTGATATGTACATAATAATACTGAATTTACCAATATGTAACCCGTTCATAGTTGACTAATTATAGATGAATACATCATGCTCTCTATCAGAGAGACATTGAAACATATGTTGTTTACACACTTTTTTGAACACATTAGTGGCTGGATCTCATCAACTGGCAATGCCTTTTCTTCGTTGTAAAGTAATTTAGTATGCAAGTAGCACTAGATAAAAAATTGCCCCCAAATACCTCTTTCACTATAAATTTACAGCAGAATAACTTATTATGTGTAACAACTGGAACAATATCACAGGGAGGAACCGTTTGTCTGATTCTATGTGCATTTGCCTGATTTTATGGGCAAAAAGTCTGATTCTATGAGCAGATTGTCTGATTCTATGGGCAAATAAGCAAGTAAGCTGCGGGGCACCAGTAAAACATGCTGGATCGACGGCTAACTTCTCAACACAATCTGATGGCGTATGTTCTGTTTACTTCTTAAATCATTGCAGAATATGATTCATGTTCAGTTTCTTATGTGGTGTTCACCGCTCTTCATATATCTGTCGCACAAAAGTGGAACGGCTAGACAATGGAGCAGTTAGCCATCATAAATCACCAAAGACAAAGCGCTTCCAGTTACTAACCAGGATATATTGACCACAATTGCATGACAATTATTCCAGTTAACATATTGATTGCTCCTGGATGTGAAGTCAGCTACGTAATCGAACAAAATTGGACATAGAATGAAAATAACAGAAACAAACCTGATTCTATGGGGACAAACCTGATTCTATGGGTAGGGTGTTGTTATAGCCATGAAACTAACAGCTTGCTGATCCTGAATAAAAATATTATTGAATCTTGATTTTATGTTCTGTTTCTAGAAGAAGGTCAATAACATGGACGACAGATCGTAGCCCATAGTTCCATGGTTATCAAATAAACCTACCCATAGACATGATAGAATCAGGTTTGTTCCCATAGAATCGGGTTTGTTTCTGTTTTTTTCAAGTTGGTGATTTATTATGGATAACTGCTCCACCACCTAGCCGTTCCACTTTTGTGTGGCAAATGTATGAACAACGGTGAACACTGCATAAGAAACTGAACATAACTCATATTCTGCAATGATTTATGGAGTAAATAGAACGTGTGCCATTAGATTGTGTTGAGAAATTTGTCGTTGATCCAGCATGTTTTACTGGTGCACCACAGCTTACTCGCCTATTTGCCCATAGAATCAAACAATTTGCTCACAGAATCAGACTTCCTGCCCATAGAATCAGAATAATGCACATAGAATCAGACAAAGGGTTCCTCCCTGTGAATATAATAAACTGAATACACAGTGCTCATCATGTCCTCAATGATATCAGTATTGGTGTGTTGCATGGACCTAACCTATCTTACGTGTGTGTTTTTGCTAGCAACTTTCCTAGAGATAATTATTATGGCTGGTGACTGTGGGTACTGCAGTTTCTCATCAGAGCAAACGGATGACATTGTACAACACTGCATCCAGTCCCACGCTGGTCCCAATCACGAATACTGATCAGTGAGGTCATGGTGAGCACTGTATATATTCAGTTTATGTATAGTGTACATACATATTATACCGTTCCAGTTGTTAAATATAACAAATAATTTTGCTGTAAATTTAGTGGAAAGAGAGATTCGGGGACAATTTTACATCTAGTGGTACTTGCATTGCCAATTGATGAGATCCAGCCAGGAATAATGCAGCCTATATGCTTGTACTTTTCCAGTACAATGCACAATCCATGAATCTAACCTTTGTATGTGTTTATATTGATGTGTACAAAGTTCATTCAGTGAAAAGAAAAATTTTAGGGCAATTTTACATCCAGTGTTACTTGAACACTGAAGCGCCTGTTACGTGAATACTTCAGCGCCTGTTACGTGAATCCTGCAGCACATATCTCGTGTGTGCTACGATAAACAATTGCTTGACAAACACAAACAGACAAGTGTCACCTCGCATTAACTGTTGAATTTGATCAACTGTGAACCAATAAACCCCCATGCACATCAGCAGTGGGCAAAAGTTCCATTATATGGTGATTTCATGTAGACAAAGGGGCAATCGGACGATAATTGAGGAATAATCTCACTTCATGTGTTTATAGTTAATAATAACGAAGGTGTCAACAACAAATAAAACTACCACTCAAAAGAATATCTTTATGTTAGTCTATCTGCTAAGTCGCTTTGCTGGAAACCTCGTTTGGGATGTGTTTCCAACCAAAAAATACCCATCCACCATCAATTTACTCAGATTATGTTGTTGTTTTTTGCAGGCTTCCTGTAACTCCGCTACAGGAATCCTGTGCGCACGTTGACGACTGTGTATACATGATACAATAGCCCATACTTAATTAATAATTATTGTTGATGCCAAAAAAGGCCACACCAATTTAGCCTCAATCAAACTTGATCAAGAATACATAAAACAGTCAAGTTTTGTCAGGGTTATCGTCACCAAATATTGAGCAAAATATGTCTAAATGATCAGTTGAGTAATTATCCATTAGAGTCAGATTTTTTCGATGAGAATATCACGCCAGTGCATGAGTGGCCTAACAAATCATCTTAAATTGCTCAGGCCGGTGTTCACCGATAAACTAGGCCGGCCGTGGAGTGTATACAGGCCCAGTTCATGGTTGGCCTAGTTGATTGGTTCACATCGGCCTCAGTAATACACCAGTTTACGGTTTCAATATTCATGAGGCTATTATCATGTAAACAATGTACGTGCTCGGGACTGTCATAGTATGGTGCCCGATTGAGGCCATTTTATTATTTCAAAACCGAGGGACCGAATAACGAGGCGAAGTAACAAAAAACCGACGCGAATTCTTTTTGTTGTTTCATCAACTCCTAGTCGTACGTGGAAGACAGTTATTTTGTAGATTTTCACGCATTCTCTTGCCAAAAAAACTAGATATTTATTTCAAAAAGTAATAATTATAAATAATATATAAATAATAAAGTCGAAATAATATTCCATGATATTATTCTGACTATAATTTTAATTTTCTCTAGAGAATGTGTTATGCTTTCGTTCATGTGTTTGCTGCTGAGTGAAATAGATATTCCAACTGCACTAAATGGAGTGGTCATTTAACACGTGGGCTTATTCTAGAAAAATTGCGATAGTGTAGGGAGAACTCCAACGTATCAAACAGTTTGCCACAGATTTACGGCATGCACGCTGGATCCCGCTACCTAGGGCACAAGCGCTATGCACTGCCGCACTGTCACAGCGGGTGCCGTAAATACATAACTGAAACCAGGTACGATAGTCCGCCAGACGGGATCCGGACCAATACACAATTCAGAAATACATCGTCATAGTAACCAGAAAGAATCAAGGTGAGCGGAATCCAAAGTCGCGATGCAAAACGATCAGACCTTTAGGGTCTATTTTGGAAGAATAGGGACTGACCCCAAAACTTATGGGCTACACTGTTATGCTCCAGAAATTTGATTGAGCCCATTGTAAGCAAACTAAAATTTTGAGCGAGGAATTCCCGAATGGATGATGACCTGTGAAAGTCATCCACTGAAAGGGAAGGTGTGCCGAGTGCTTGGAATTCAATTAACCTTTTAATTTGAGAAATTTTGTGAAATGACAAACCAGTAATGGAAAATGAGGTACTTCTAAAAGGTGTTGCCGGTTGCCCTTGCTGACTGGCGCCAGCAGATCTGAGAATATCCGTGCAGGGTTGAGCTGCAAGAAGCGAGTCGGCAATGTCACTGCGGCCCTATGGAGTGGAACCAGTCAGCCTCACTTACCTTCCTCTATCGGCTGGTGGTGCTTCTTCCTGGGGACCCCGGCTCTCTCAACAAGGGAGGAAGATATAGCCTCGGAGGTGGGAAGGAGCCCTGGCTCCCGCAGCGGGGTTGGTAACTGCAACCCTGGCAGCCACCAGCTGTGCTTTGCCACCCCACGGACCCACCTTCTGAGAACAGCGAGGAGACAAACGCCGACCTAGTAAGAGGTGGCAGTCATATAAGAGCAACTTCAGCGAACGGAGCAGCAGCAAAGGACCTTGGATATGGAGCAAGACAGGCATCATCAGTCAAGACACGTCTGTGAAAAATGAACTATTTGCCACGAAGCACGGATTGCTTTTTCATTTGAAAAATAGTGTTAGTTCATACGCATATTAAAGTTTGACGTCGTCCGCTATCCCGGATCCTCGTGGATAAGCCGCTCAACGTGGGTCACGGCGGACGCACATCCACTATCCTCAGATCCTCGTGGATAGTCCGCTCACTGAGGGTCACTGCGGGTGCAGTATTTACTACGGAACGTTAACCAGGAGCAGCCCACCCTGCTAGCCCAGTCTTGCGGACACCACTCAGATACACGATCGTCACCGTGGTGCTAACTGTACGTGAGTACCCACTGGACGCTGTGCTCGCAGACGCAGTGTTTTCTGAGTTGCCATGTGCATTGCTGACACCAGTGGCGGCAGTGTTACAGTCAGTCGAGAAAGACGGGCCACAGCATAGGACACGCCTTGCGAGCTAGGGGGCCACACTGTCTCTGGAGCTGTTCCATAAGACTGGCTCTTCCCCGAAGTTGCAGCCCGAGTGCGCTGGTCCAGCGAGGTCACCCGGGTCCGGCCCACGATTGGGGCATCATAGGCACCATGGACCATAGTGTCAGATAAAGATTCTGCCTGGATCTAGTAACTCCATGTCAGAGGCGATCATTGACGGGATATAATCATAATTGAATATGGGCCCTTTAATATGTTGTATTGTGGTTGATGAATTCAGAATACCAAGTATAGAACACATGATATTGGGGAATAATAATTGAAATATGTGGTGATGTGGACAGAATTACGTTGCTAGGCCTTTTGGTTTCACCATGATGCGCTTTTCCTTTATTGAAATTACATTCTCACATTGGTGTCATATACATTAGCACCAAGATGGATATGATCATTCACTGCATGCAGTTTTTCGTGTCGCCATTGTCTAATGCAATAAATGTCCCTACAGAGCTGTATACGAAAATAGTCACCCCATCGCTGGGTGACAGGTACCATAGGCCTATTGAGAATGTTGATAAATTCAATTGCAGACTGTCAGTTATGACACGTCTGTGAAAAATGAACTATTTGCCACGAAGCACGGATTGCTTTTTCATTTGAAGATTAGTGTTAGTTCATACACATGTAAAGTTTGACGTCGCCCGCTACCTCGGATCCTCGTGGATAAGCCACTCACCGTGGGTCACGGCGGAAGTGCATCCGCTATCCTCAGTTCCTCGCGGATAGTCCGCTCACTGAGGGGCACTGCGGGTGCAGTATTTACTACGGAACGTTAACCAGGAGCAGCCCGCCCTGCGAGCCCAGTCATGCAGACACCTCTCAGATACACGATCGTCACCGTTGTGTTAACTGTAAGGCCGCCTCGCCGCGGTCCGCCAAGGGGGATGGAATCCGGACAGCCCGACGGTACGCCAGAGCCTGTGTCGCCCCATCTTAGGTGGGAGACCGGTGATCCAGAGGGTGTACACCCCCGAGTCATCAAGGTCTTCCCCACCTGGGCCCCCTATTTAAATTGTCCCCAGGGCCCTCGCGGGCCTTAGCCGAGTGAGGTCGTAGGGCTCATGGCCGAGCCTTCCGTCATTCTCTCGCCTTGCTCAGCTCTGAGACAACTCCACCGAACAACGCGGCTCAAGAGTACTTATAGTCCCTGAAGCACGAGATACGAGGGAAGTGACGTAAGACCATTGTTACAGCATACTGGAGGAGAGAGTTAGAGGGCGTTGCCAAGCAGCGCACGTGCTCCGAACAGAAGCGTCCAAAACAAGGCCAGAAACAAGCATATTTAGAAAGAATCACCTGCCTCGATCTTTGGGCAAGATCGCAACACACAATATGTAGCCTGACTCCCTATGTCTCCCTATCATCTCGAATGGTTCAGATATTTTTGACATTTAAAAGTCGTCAAGTTATATTGGCAGGAAATCAATTTCATATATGCCTGTGGTCTCAGAAAAATGGGTTACAAAACAAATTATGCTTGATCAGATGGATAAATCAAGCATAATACAAGCAGCTACTTTTCTTTTCTTTTGTGCGCCGTTAGCTCTGACTTAACCCATTTCACGCTCGATTAGCTCCGACATATACGAGTAAGCTGCAATCGCATTGCATCAAGGGATACAAAGCACCGAGAATGGTGTTACTGTAAACAAAATCAAAATATCTCCACCAGAAATTGCAACGAAATCAATCAGAAAGGGGAGTCTGTTTGGGCATACAGGTGCAGATATATAACTATTATGCTTTCTTCGTTCGATCAGAAATGTATGAAAAAATTCATAACCTTCCTCCACAATCACTTTAAATACCAGACTGATAGGTCTAGAGATTATGATGATACGAATATGCTCTCAATAATACCAATCAATTCACCAAATCAATGACTTGTATTAAAGTTTAGAATCTCGACGTTTATGTGCGGCACAAAATATTTCATTTAGCATCACAGTTGCTAAACTGCATCGTTATTTCGGTGTAATGCATTGCTCATTCTCCCCGTGTTAGCGAGAATTGAAATGACCGCCATCGGACACCATAGCCTCGGATGGTCCTGCAGCTGTCAACTTGTCATTCGGTTCAATAAATTTATAGAAATGAAGAGAATCCCGACCAGTTTTCCTTCTTGAATTGTCAGGAAGAAATCTAGGGTGTTCAAGGGGTGGGTTTGTAAATGTATGAGATTTTTATTCGTGTACAGTATTCATACTGGTTTATTCTGACAGATAAAACTGCTGCTGTCGTGCTGATGCACGTGTGGTTTGTTTACCCGAACTTTATTTTATTTGGCAAACTGTAAACTGGTGTATTGTACACTCCAGTTGATATAGATGATAAACCATCTGAATGACGTCATGCGAATGTCATCGTCCTGGGCCTTAGAAATATAGAGATTCTACATAGCCCCCCCCCCCTCTTCTTCGACAGACACACCCAAATTATTTGTTGGAATGATATAAACGAAGAGAATGCACAACATGGAACCTATACAAAAAACGATGCTTCAGGCGGTTCCACAAAATTATATAATATACACATAACTGGAAACGCATAAGAGACTCTTATGTGTTTCTGACATTGTCAATGGTAGTGGCGTTGGTTTGATCCATCATACCAATTGGAATAAACCAAACACTCATGATGCATAACTATAAACTATAACTATAATAAATGTTTAGGGGCGCTCGTTATCTTACGGCACATATTGGATAATATATATATAAATATATATATATATATATATATATATATATATATATATTTTTTTTTTTTGAAACATGACTCATTTATCTCCTTATGTCAGCAAGAAACATACATTCAAAAGTGACACATTCGTCAGACTAAAAAAAATCACACTAAAAAAAACTAAAAAAAGTCGCACAAAAAACACACACACACATTCATACATGTTCCACTACATCCTATATTCCACACAATGTAACTATGAGAGAAGAAAGACACGAATTTTTTTCTGTATAATATGATAAGGTAATGGCGCACGAGAAGATTTCTAATTGGACAGCGTGGAGTTTCATTTTAAAATAATCATTCAACTGTAATCGTTAATCCAATTTGGCCTTAATGGGGGCCCATTTTGTTATGTTTTCCGCTCTTTGGGTCGTGTTACTAAACTTTGATTCGATTTTCATTTTATTTCTTAGATATGCTTTTGCATCCAAAATATTATATATTCCAGTGATCCACTTTCTAGTATATAGGTACCTTTTCAAATTTAATATTATAGTATTTTCTAACGGTTTGTTTTCTTGAAAAATTCCCAATAAAATGTGTTTAATATTCATATAGGGGAATAATTCTATCTCTGGCATCAACCACACTACAATTCCATGCCATATTTTGTGCTTTATTGGGCAGGTGTAGAAGAAATGTGCTACATCATCTTCAATATTTTGGCAAAAATCACAATAAGAATTATCCCTCAATCTGTAGGTGTAAAGTAATTTATTTGTTGGTAAAACCCGATGTAGTAGTTTGTACTGAAAGCTTTGAATGGTTTTGTCTTGACTGATTTCATAGGCAAGTGTTGAAATTTTTTCCCAATTATTATTGTCATAAATTTCTGATAATTCGTCTTGCCATTTATCTTTATATGAATCTTTTCTCGGGAGTGATTTGATTAATTTAGTATATGAAAATTTGCATACCTTTTTTTGGCCACATATTTCTGTCATAGGTTGTATTATGTTATAGTCTACTTTTAGCTCTGTCATTAATCTGTCATTAATAGGCTTAAGTATTGATTCTCTAAAACTAAAGTAGTCAAGATAATTCATGTGAATATTATATTTATCAACGAGCTGCGTCCTACTAATCAGCGTCTTTTCTTCATAGTTATATGCATCTTTGAAATAGACCATTCCTTTTGAGATAAACTCATTTTTGCGTATTTGTAAATTTTCATTTTTGCAAAAATCAGAGTACCAAATTACAATATTAAGAAAATATTGGTCGTCATAATTACAATATATTTTTTCTCGATAACATATCCAAGCTTCCAAAACTTGTTTCCAGAAAATATTTTTGATAGATACTGAATATTTCTTGATATAGTTTAGCGATCCTTCTAAAAAATAGTTGATATGGGGCGTATTAAATATGGTACAAGCAGTTATTTTCCAGGTATTTTTTTCTGATGTTTGAAAAAGGTTCTTTATCCATCGTAATTTAGAAGATAGACAAAAATATTCTAAATGAAGCATTTTTAACCCCCCATCCATGTACTCCTGAACAAGTGCATTTAAACTAATTTTAGGACGTTTGTTGTTCCAAATAAAATCCAATAGAACTTTGTTTATTTCGGTTATGTAACTTTTAGCCGGGGTTGGTAGTGTCGTCAAGACATGAATGAATTTCGGTAAAATATGCATCTTAACAACGGTGATCCTTCCAGCAATTGAAAGCTGTTGACATTGATAAAATTTGATAATATGCTTTGCAGCTGATATTTTGTTAGAAAAGTTCAATTCTATCATTTTGGTCAAATCTACATCGAACCGTTTGCCTAACAATTTGAAAGTTGTTGTATATGGTAGGTTGAAATATGGACATAGGTCCTCGTCCTGTGATGATCCTAATTTAACTATTTCAGTTTTGTTGATATTCATTTTCAATCTAGAGATCTTTGCAAAGCTATGGAAAACTTCCAGGGTTGTCTTTAAAGTTCGACAGCTTCCATCTAGGGTCAGAAATGTGTCATCCGCATATTGTCCAATTTTAACCTCATGGGTACCTACCACTATCCCTTTTATATCTGAACGGGAAATTATATATTGGGCCAATGGTTCAATAGCTAAGATAAACAGATAAGGTGAGAGAGGATCGCCTTGTCGACATCCGCGACCCAAATTGAAAAATTTTGAGTAATGACCATTATTTATCACACAACTTTGAGAGTTTTTGTATGAATTCATGTTATTTGTTGTGGCCATGGCAACTAGGCCCTCTGCAATTATAGTTGCTACCATCGATATATAGGTTAAAGGAAACAAATTAAAACAGTGCATATTCGATGGTGGTGACAAATATTCGTCAAATTATCTGATTAATATTGTGTGTTCGTTTTTTTCTTAGTTTTTTCCCCTATGGATTATGTATTGAAGTTGCCGTATTGTCCATAATACCAATCAATGACATGGAAACATGTACATTTCATCCCCCAAACAAATATCCGTTAATTTTATTGAGGCATTCTTGGGCCATATATGTTACAATATAAATCGTCATTGACTAATCAGAGTCACTTTGCATGTGACTAACGCGCACCATTCCTATGGAATTCGGAGAGGGGGGGGGGAGAAGATTTTTTTTTTTAAATCCCGGGTTAGTAACTTGATAATATCGACTTAGTATATCGATAATGTATCTCAAATAAAATGTAAATTTTATTTTATTTTAAAATGAATTTCTATGGATAGACCAACATGCTGTGTTAAAGCACTAAATAAGTGGCGGCCGCCAGATAATTAAGTGGCGGTCGCCAGATAATTAAGTGGCGGCCGCCAGATAATTATGTAACGGCCGCCAGATAATTATGTGGCGGCCGCCACTTAAATATATTTTCACATCTGGCACTAACGGTCTTCCGTAAATAACTGCTCTTATGCACTTGTTCAACATCACAGATACCTCAATGGTATGAAAGAGCGATAAGTGTATATGATTAGAACAAACATCATTGGTTCCTCATTGGAATTGACACTCAAGTTTCCTATTATTGTCAGTAGTGCTCGGGATGGGAATGTGGAATTAAGGTTACTTGCCCTGTACAAGTATCCATAGCAGCATATTTTACTCAAATTTAGCAGCATACTGAGGAATGCATCAGGCGTCTGAAAGCTAATGTATGTAAAAACATCACATTGACATAATTAGAACGATACCGTGAATTCATACAGTCAATGTATTTATAAAATACCCTGATATGTTTGTTTTCGTTAAAGGGAGGAGGCACAGGGTGGTGGGTGATGTCATCAAATATCAACACATACTATGTTTGAATATACGGCAGCTGATTTTTCCACTGACATAAAATAAACAATTAGAAACTAATTATTCCATAAAGGAAATGTCTCTTATGCCTATCAAATGTTTGCTACACATAGTAGATTGTTCACTGCGTGTGTTTGTAAATTGTCGGTGAACGTGAGAGAAATGGGCCACCATAAGAAATGCCACTATGATTTACTGGGCACCGTTTGGAGTTGGCTGGCGCCCATGTCTATGTCACTGTCTCACGGTGGTCTTTAGCTTTCCACTATTTCTTTGAAAGTAGTTCTTCTAATGTTATCAATTTTGGTATATCTATATATATTTAATTGGCGTGCACCACGACTGCCATGAAACCTGCTCGGAGGAAAACGTGTGGAAATGGTTTTCATGGCAATAGAAAATGTGAAAAAAATGCATTTTTGGCCATAAATTCTGAACAAATCATTGAAAACACTTCAACCTTGGTTCATACCATGAGGCACTGGGAAGAGCATAAAATGTGAATAGCATAAATTGAGCAAAATCCCTGCCAATTTAGTTCGTTTTCAGATCGCAATTGCTGACCTAGCCAAAGAGACGCTGATTGTCGATATCACTGGTCCATTGAGCGAACACATTCATTCTCTATTTACAAAGCTTATATCATGTCATGCATTCGTACTGTTATTTTTTCAAATTAAGGAATAAAAACAAACCTGAATTTGGCTGAAATCATTCGCAATATGGTCAAGCCTGTCTTTATTTAAATTTATTTGACAAAATTATGTGTGTAAGTTTTGTTCTTCTTGAACCACCGGTCTGCATGAGGTGGCCATTTCGATTTTTGGTGAATTAACAAGTTAATTCACCAAATTGCCGCTGCTCAGATCCCAGGCAACTCCCACCATGTTGTAAAACACTGATGTATATATGTGGACAATTACCTTGCTCAGGCAAGTGTCGCAGATGAGACGAATCCTCGGCTGCAAGTAGAATCAGGCTGCGGTGTGCGAGCGTTCTTCGTGCTTTCAGTCCAAGGGTTCACATTCGTCTGACTTGCGTTTCCCGGGCCCCGGCTGTAGGGCTTTCCCCGATTACGTCATACCCGCTGTGGTGATGCTGATTGGCTTGTTGGATTGGGACTCGCTAATTTACGGATGCAGTTTCACAACATCCTCCCCCGTTTTGAAGGATTCCGGACTATCCTGTTGAAAGCTAGAGGAAATACTTGTGGGCGTTCTGAAGAAGGACGAGTACACGGACTAATGTGTGACCATTAAAACTCCTAAAACTGTAGTGATGACATTCGTGAACTAAACAGGCAACCTAGCCTAACCTCTGTGCACTCCTCAGAATCAGGGGGAATATCCCACCAACCCAAAGGGGGCAGAGTTACAATACTGAGCAGCGGCAATACTGAATGGTAACAATATATACATGAACTCAACTTGTTACAACTCGTAACTCTGAATAATACTGGATAACATGATAAAACATTTCAGACTGTTACAACTCGTAACCCTGGCTACGTGGAACCTTAAAACCATAAAAACTACCACCATGACAAACTTCCTGGTTACTACTCGTAACTGGACAACGGGAATATGAATACACACCACAGGCATACTAATTGCATTTACACATCAGGCACAAAACACACGAGCTATGTCATGGCCACACTCGTAACTGAAAATCCACTTGATTTTACATACACCCTCTGTAGCGACCTTACTTCCATCCCAGGCAGAGGCAAAATGCCGCCATCCCAGGACAGCTTCCAGCCACTACAGGAACAAATTTAAAATGAATTTCAGGCACACAATACATATATATCACAATCGACTATTTCTTAGACTCTCCCTCCCCCCAGAAGAACCGGAGGGCGTTCTGACGGGCCTGGAGGGCGATCAGTGTCGGCGGGAAGTTCCGGACTCGCGCGATCCGCTGGATGATGGGCCGTAAGGCGAATGGTGTCGGGCTTTGGTACCCCGCGTCGCTCTCCAGCAGCAAACGATGACCCTCCATGGCCTTGAGCATCTGGGTGGTAGGCTCTCCCGCGCGGAGAAGTGTCTTTCCGATGCCGAACCGGATGTTTGGGAAGGCTGAGGTCCACCGTTTGGCTGCGTTCACTGTTCCCGAAAAACAATGAAGATAGACGGGGTGCTGTCGCGGCAGGACATCCTGGAGGATCCGTAGACCGTCCGAGGTCGCTTGATCGGACCCAAATGCATCTCGGATGTGCAGCACCACTGGAAGCCGCCGCTCCAAGGCAATTCCCAGTACAACTCTGAAGTACTCCCGTTGGCGGTTGTGCTCTTCCTCCTTGGTCTGCCGGAAGTAGTCGAGACCGATCTCTCCGACCCCAACACAGTCAGGCCGCGCCACGGCAATCCGCAGTTCTGCCCAGTGGACATCCGTCACCTCGTCCCGAGAGCGACCAACCACCGTCGGATGGTAGCCCAGTGTGAAACTCACACCAGACAACTTCTCCAAACGGGGCAGGAAGCGGCCGAAACCAGGAAAGTTGAGGCTCGCCACAATCCTGTCCAGTGCAACACGCTGTCCCTCTGGGGTGTTGGCCTCTAGTTGTGGAAGGTTGAGATGACCATCTCCAAGGAACTTCTCGAGGTGAGCGTGAGCATCGATGGTGATGAGCTGCAGCCCGGGGATGACTGGTGGTATCGGTTGGATAATATCCGGCAAGCGGACCTGGCGTTCATCCAGCGCGACAATCAGCTTGATCACGATAGACCAGTGAGTCAGACAGGCGACGGAGCTCGGCGGGTTCATGGCAAACACCTCCATACGGTCCGGTCTCCCGTTCAGCACCTCAAAGCTGTGGAAGAGCTGCTGGTAGGACGGGGGAATGTTCTGCGACCGGTCGTCATTGTAGAGGCGCTGTTCGATCACCAGCTGGAGTAGGTCCTGCAGGGTAGAACAGCAAAATTCCTGCCGGAGGAAGTTAAGCAAACCATTCATCTGGCCTACCCATTGTGTCAGCCGTCGGTCGGTGAAGAAGTCCTCCTCTAAGTGGTCAGGTTTGGACTCGTGACAGGCAATCAAGAAGGCTCGGCTGAGTTCGGATTTCTGACACCGGAAGCAACAGTGGTCGGGCCGCACATACCAGGGCAGGTGGCAGTCTATCAGATGACGCTTCATGGCCGCTTGAGTAGGCTCCTTGCAGATGGTGCACACCTTCAACTGTTTGACTTTGCCGTCGGCAGTGCGCTTCACTGAGGGTGGCCGGTCAGAGGGCCCACGCAGACTGTCGGCACTAGCTGTTACCAGCCGAGTCTCAGCATGAGTCTCCGAGGTTCCGGACAGGGCCGTTGACACCGACTCCTCGAGAAGAGTCTCGTCATAGTCGGGGATGAATTCTGATTCATCAACGATCTCCATCTCTGCAAGTTCAAAACAGACAGTTAGGGAACCAGAGAGAAATTCTCACCAGTTCCAAAAACAAATAAAACATTGGAATACAAATTAGGAAATCAGAAAGGAATTCTCACCGATTTCTGCGGAAATTTAGAATACACAATTTAGACATTATCCGGAGTGACCAAATTCAGGGTTAGTTATTAAGTAACTTATCTAGAATTGTGTGATCCTACTGCTCGTAGTCCGCCAGGTATGCAGGTGGCCTGACCCTTCTTCCCGCTCTCGATTGGGTTGGCTCTTCAAATAGGCGAGTCAGGCCCCAGTCTCCTTGGATCTCTGATGTCTCTTGATCCCTTTGCCGGTCCCGTCTTTGATTTTGGGGTCCATCTGGAACTTCGAATTCCGGATCTGGATCTGGTTGTTCCGGTTCGGATCGTGATACTGGTCTGGTGTTATCGAAGTTCCCCTGTCTCCTTCTATCAATGACCATCCTGATCCACGAACAAAGCAGAAGGAGAATCCCGCCACTCCGAACATGGATCTTGGTGCTTCGGATTACCGGTCTCTCTGACTTGTTTCGGGACAATCCTGCTGTTCCACACATGGATCCTGCTGCTCTTTGCTTGGTGAGAGTCACGCTGAGTACGTGACCAGTTTGAACATCAGGATCAGTTGACAGAACAGAGGGAGCATCCCACCGCATCGAAAACTGACCCAGACATTCAGATTCGGTCAGCTCTTCTGTCGCTGGTATTGGGCCCTGCTGTGGGTAGGTTGACGAACGCCCTACTTCATCAACCCGTTGGAGTTTGACGTCTGGTTTGAGCAAGTAAGCGAGGCACCTGCACGGTATCACTGTGGTGATCTGTAGTAGTCCCGTCGGTTGATGATTGTTCTGGTAGAGCAAATTGCAGCAGAATGTCCTGGGCTACAACAACGGAAGCAGACATCCTTTGAAGTTGAAGTTTGGTTGTTGTCTTCGGACTCCTGAGATCTGGAGCTGTTCTGGCAGTGTGCCAGAAGGTTACATAGGCAGTCTACTATCTGGTTGAGTTCTAGTCCTTTTGGGCTGACTGCTTTGACAGTCTTCAGCTCGTCCTTGCAGATCGGCTCGACAAATGACACCTGTCGTATTGTATAGCTCTTCTGGTGGAAGGTCTTCTGGTTGTGAACGGAACTCTTCACATGTTTCAAAGCTCTGTCCAGTGTTGACGGATTTCGCTCAACGGCTCTGGAGGCATCTGACTTGTTCTTGCAGCTCTTAAGAAGAGAATCCATGGCTAGGGCATTGACCATGCTGGTGTGGGCACTTGGGTACCTGTCAGTGACCAGCCGGTGCACTTGGTCCGCGTAGTCGTCGAGATCCTCACCTTCTTGTTGTTGAGCCGAACCCAACTGCTTCCTGATGATGGAAGGCAAATCTTCCTGACAATATCGCTTCTTCAGCCTCTTTATCAGGTCCATATATGGCTTCCTGGACAGAGATGGTCTAGACTGCAAGAATTCAATGTCCTTGTCCTGCAGACACAGCAGTAGTTTCTTTCTTTTGGTTCTGGCTTCCAATTGGTTGGTTTTCGCCATTTGCTCGAACTGGAAGTAAATACTACTCCAGTTTTCAGGTTCGCCATGGAAGGTTGCCAATTTTTGGTTAGGGTCCTCGCCATGGTTCTGACGTCTGTGTCGGACTTCCTCCTCGCTTTCACGCTCCTTTTTGTCTTCACTGGAATCCAGGCAGTCATCGTCATCATCAGATTCTTCAGACTCCGAACCGTAATTCCGACTCCTACTTGAAGGATTTGGTGGAGGCAAGGAATGTTTTGTGTCCACCCGTTTCGTGACTTCTGTCCCGCCTTGTTCTTGAGTATGGTCTCGGGGTCTAGTTTCATCCTTGGGAGGTTCATTTTGACCAGGCTTCTGCTCAGGCTCCGCATTCTTCAGAGGCTCCTCTGCTTTTCCTCCCCCTGATGATTTTGGACTTGTGCTGGAGTACACTCCATCCTGGGGGTAACCTATACGTGCAATGCAGGTTTCATGATCTGCCAACGGCTTGGGTTCTCGGTCCCACATGTGCTCCAGTACCTTCGACTTCTCTGGAAATCCAAGAAACTGTGGTCCACTGGTTTTAATGACAGTGTCAACATCCTCTTGGTCGGCTGATGGAAACTTCTCACCCACAACTCCCGGTGTGGGCATCTGAGTCGGTGGAAACGACCAGTTCCTCGCAGGTGGTTGGTTAGGGTGTGGTTGAAACCCCAGTGACTTGATCAAATCCGTCATGTCAGTTCTCAGTTGGGACATCTCCTCTGCCAGCTTGTCAAATCCTCCTGTGATTTCTCCTCTGAGCTGTTGTAGTTCAGTCTTTGTGGCATACTGTTGGTCCATTCCAGATTCCACAACTGTAGTCATTTCTGATGATTCATCACTAGCAGACGTACCTTCTGGAATAGGTTGGAGGACACCAGATGCAATCAACTCGGTGAAGTGTCGACTGGGCAAATTGGTTACAGTAACCAATTGCAGCAGATCAATTTCCTTGTCGGGAGACTGGATTTTAGCTATCTCCCTAGCTTTTTGTTTCCCAATCTGAGGCAACTTCTGAAGTTCCTCCACTGAAGCCTTATTTATATCCATGCTTACAATGTTCCCTACCACAGTTACAATGATTGTAATTATTAACCTGTTTGATCTTTACCTACGAGGTTACAATAGGAATTCACCTATACCGATTTTATAATTATTATACACTAGTTACTGTATATTTATATCCAAATTACCTATTGTAAATTACAATAATTCTTTTAGTGGCTGTAACAATTACATACAATAGATATATAATGAATAGTTTGGTTTAGCTGTTTACACCAATATCAATATTGAAACACACAAATATGGATACTTATAAATACCAATTACTTTAATAACATATACGTGATGTAAGCTCAAGTACGTGTCAAAATACAATGACCGTTTACATTAACATACAATCGATTAATACATGCAAATACTGAATATAATCAATACATATACAATATTCAATCAATACACACAATTCTTGAGTTTATAACTCAATAAATATTACAAGCGAGCAATAAATAATACAATGCACAAATAAATATCACATCACATGCAAGACAATTATTACATAATCAATTTGATATCACAATGACACCATAGTATAATACTAGTCTTGTTCAGTATTAGTACCACTTAAGTAAGCGATTTGGTCACTGTTGATGATTCAACAATTGTTTGTTTTCACTTGATGTGCGCGGCTACAAATGTCAGCGAATAATTATGATGGGTTCAAAGTATTACACATATAAATTATATGACAACAATTCCACAACAGATCCACTTAATTTGTCACTAATTGTGGCAAGCAATAATTTTGAACTAACTTACTGGTCACGAAATCAATGTAAGTATCAGAGTGTATCTCACACCACACCTAAATTAACAAGTGACCCGAAATTATTTACTGGGAAAGTAACAAAGTCCAAAAATACAATTACCAATGAATCTGTTGGGAACAGTACACAAATAATATTTGACCAGTATATTGTGGAATGAATATGATGTAGATCTAGTTATGAGCTAAATGTAGCTAAATGTATAGGTATTGTGTCAATCAATCTATGATTACCGCGAAAATACTCAGGAATTCAGCAAAGTAATAACTATTTACTAATGTATTGTAATATGTATGGTTACAACATTATCACAACAGACACATTACAGTATTCATCACGAATTGTGACAATATAGAATGATTTGCAATAAATTATCAGTCACTTGGTTGAATTAATACTAGAGTGTAAGTCACACCAACTTTAAATCAGCAAATGACCAAACACAATTCTATAAGCCGTGAAAATTTATACGGATTTATCAATGAGTCTGTTGGGACTAATACACGCACAAGTTCTTAACTGTATGTCCAAACTTGGTGACTGTAATCTAATCAAAACTGTCAACTATTTTCTATTACTGTGATTGTAATGTTATTGAATAGGAAGGACAACTTGCAAAGTCAAATTTGTAAACAGTATTGAATACACACGATATTGGATTTGAAATG
This sequence comes from Terebella lapidaria, assembly GCA_949152475.1. Taxonomy (NCBI): domain Eukaryota; kingdom Metazoa; phylum Annelida; class Polychaeta; order Terebellida; family Terebellidae; genus Terebella; species Terebella lapidaria. Next base: position 8,607,826 of record OX424559.1, on the reverse strand, counting down.
GATATGGTGAATTCTACACGGTACGGTGGAAAATTTCAATACATGCGCTCACATTGGTGACCTAGTTTTAATCCGCATGTGGAAATCACACCTGCGGTCAATCATGCGTGAAGCAAAAAATGTCTGGCCGGATTTTTTCCACGAATTTTTCAATCCGATGACAATCTGGTTTTCCAGGCGAAATATACACTTTTATTCTGACACCAATGTTGTAAAACACTGATGTATATATGCGGACAATTACCTTGCTCAGGCAAGTGTCGCAGATGAGACGAATCCTCGGCTGCAAGTAGAATCAGGCTGCGGTGTGCGAGCGTTCTTCGTGCTTTCAGTCCAAGGGTTCACATTCGTCTGACTTGCGTTTCCCGGGCCCCGGCTGTAGGGCTTTCCCCGATTACGTCATACCCGCTGTGGCGATGCTGATTGGCTTGTTGGATTGGGACTCGCTAATTTACGGATGCAGTTTCACAACACTTGTTAATATTGTTTAAATCATGTATGACTCGCGTTGAACTCTAAAGGGGCCGGTCACAGTCCGCGTACGCAGGTAATCTACTCATATACGTCTATATATTGTATTAGCTCTACTGGTCCCATTGTTCTCCAGAGGTCGATAACTAACTTATACACCCGCTAGCAGGTGTATAACTAACAACAATAGAGCCAGTAGCTAAGTCAGATATACACTTCGCGCTTCGGTGAATTAGAATATTATGAAACCTCGCGGCTTCGCCGCTCGGTCCATAATATTCCAATTCACCTCGCGCTCAGTGTATATCTATTACATATGTACCTGCAGTTGATCATTCTGGAATTCGTTTAATACATGACTGTAGCAGACCCCAAGGTACTGCACTAAATGACTTTGCAGATCATGATCCGTTCAAATATCAAACATTCCAAGTACAGTTGACATGATAAAGCCCGGGTATTTTCTCGCCAAGCTGGACTTGGCATCTGCGTATAGGTCGGTGAAAGTGCATCCCTCAAACTACGTCGCCACTGGGATAAAATGGACGTTCACGGGGGACAGTCACCCTACTTACCTGGTAGATACTAGACTTCCATTCGGGGCTCGGGCCTCGCCAGGTATTTTCCACCACCTTGGACAGGCTGTCAGACGCATGCTATCAAACATTGGGATTAATGCATACACAATCTTCTGATTCAAGATGGCGACCGGAGTGAACGGGGTGATTCTGACGATCTATATTTTTATAGTTTTTACACACTTAAAACTGTTTGTGTGCCAAAATACACACCAAGCCTTCGAAACACTACCAGAAGAACTGTTTGAAAGGTACTTTGTACACGAACAATCCCTCAACAAACGAAACTTCGCAACAAGCGATCATGATCCTGCATTACCGCCCACCGTGACACTGCAAGATCATGTGTTCAAGATGGCGGTCAACTCGCGACCAAGAAAGCCAATATCCATCAGCAAATGTACCATGTTGCTGCTATTGTGCTGTGGGGACATCGAAATTCAACCGGGGCCGAAGAGACAACAGCGACAACCGAGATTTCCATGCACAGTGTGTGCCAAGGGAGTCATCGCAACCAGTATGGCAGTGAGCTGTGACGAATACAGCAGATGGACCCATACAGAGTGGTGCTCCATCAGCCGGGCAACATATAAACAAATGGTGAGGGACAATATTGACTTTGCATTCATATGTCCCTTATGTGTGACTAGTGGTATGCCTTTCTCATCTGATGAGTTAGAGACTGAGCCGGATAAGACCTACGACCTGGACTCCGCCACTGATCCACAACAATACAATGATGACCTGTTCAAATGTTTCCAGACTAAAGGACTACATGTATTGCATCAGAATGCCCGTTCACTTATCAATAAACTAACGGACATCTCCATTATTGCAGACAAATCCAAGGCTAGCATCATGGCCATATCAGAGACATGGTTGGACGGTACGGTATCGAATGATGAGGCTGCCCTACCTGGATACAACCTTCTCCGAAAAGACCGCGACCGGCGAGGTGGCGGAGTCGGGATCTACATTAAAGATACTCTCGCCTTCTGCCCTCGTGATGACCTCGCAAACGATGACATCGAAGCGGTCTTGGTCGACATTCTTCTGAAGAAATCAAAACCGATCCTGATAGGATGCGTCTACAGGCCGCCGAACCAGACAACTTTCCTCGACATTCTACAGGAGACCATCGCACCTCTACATATGGAGATAGAGACTATAATTCTAGGTGATTTTAACATTTGCACCATCAGCAATCATTCTAACTTGTGTTCCATGTATCAAACTGTACTAAGGTCGAGTGCCATGACACAAATCATATGTGAACCTACCAGAATCACTGACAAGACGTCCTCATTGTTAGATCATATCCTAGCAACAAATGTTAGTAATATTGTCAAAAGTGGAGTTATCCCAGTAGGTCTAAGCGACCACCAACTTGTATTCTGTACTAGAAAAATAACACGTAAACAATCAGAAAGTGATCGTATTGTACAAATCAGGTCACTCAGGCAATACTCTAAAGATCTACTCGTTCATCGCATTGAAAGCACAAACTAGGACGCGGTCCTAAACTGTACAAACACAAATTCCGCATGGAACAATTTTGTAACCATCTTTAGAACCATAATAGATAGCCTAGCCCCACTTAAGACATGTAAAATAAAATCATGAAGTGAACCGTGGATAAATAACGAAATCCTGGAATGTATTCATGACCGAGATATACTCCTAGTGACTTACAAAAAACACAATGACCCAGCCTGTTATAAAGAATACTGCAAACTCCGTAATAAGGCACAACGTCTAGTAAAAGCTGCTAAAAACGATTACCTAACTGACCAACTTGAACAATCAAATGGTGACACCAGGAAAATGTGGCGATCACTTAAAACCCTAGGACATCGGTGTAAGTCAACTAGCAAGGATCCCATGGTCCTAAAAATATATGATAATACCCCATGTTGCTGCCAAGCCCCCATTTACGGGGGTTCATGAGTTTCCCTGTCATTTTTGTTTTCTCTCACTTCGTATGCCTGATATGACTTTCTGTCCCCGGACTATGAGATTGGATAACGGACCCTGTTTTGTTTGCTCGGAATACTTAATACTGGGTATTGATTCCACGTCTATGTCTCTACTGCTATGATCCTGTCACAATTGGAGAACATGTAAATAACTTCTTTATCCATATTATCCATATTTGATGAGAAGGCACAAGTTCAGTGCCTTCTCATCAAACTGTGTAAACTTTTACAGAGGTAAATCTCCAGAAATGTACGAACTTCAAACCGTAGATGAGGCCTTCATCTTGAAGGAACTCTCAAATCTACGAGCAACTAAAAGCACTGGCCTAGACAATATAAGCCCTCATTTCCTCAAAGATGGAGCCAAAAAAAGATGGATCTTAGCTCACATTGTTACCTACTTAGTAAATCTGTCAATTTCAACAAAAATTGTCCCCGACTGTACTAAGTCAGCCAAAGTTAATCCCCTGTACAAAAAAAACAACAAAATGTTTGTAGAAAACTACCGACCAGTAAGTGTCCTTACAACTCTGTCAAAAATTCTTGAGAAATCAGTACACTCTCAAGTTGAATCTCACTGTAAAAAACACAATATTCTATATCCTCTCCAGTCTGGATTTAGAGGCCACTGACACGTGTCTTATTTATCTCCATGACCACATAAGAACAGAAATAAGTAAAGGTAATTTTGTCGGCCTCGTAGCACTTGATGTTCAAAAGGCCTTCGACAGTGTAAATCATAATATCTTACTGGAAAAAATCAAACTCATAGGTATTGAACCCGATTGGTTTCGTTCATATTTACACTCTCGAAAACAACTTGTTGCAGTTAATGGCTGTATGTCTTCTCAACAATCTATAAAATGTGGTGTGCCTCAAGGCAGTGTCCTGTGGCCATGGTGCTACCTTGTGTATAGTAATGACATGCCAACCTGTGTATCCTGCTCCATGATCATGTACGCTGACGACACTATATTACTGGTAAATGATAAAAACCTTGACGTAGTCTCTGAAAAACTCAGTAACGCAATCTCTAATTGTTACCACTGGCCTACAAATAATAATCTCTCAATGCATATGGGTAAAACAGAGGCAATGATTGTATCCTCAAAACGCAAGCGTCATCTTACAACTAACTTTGTTATCAAATGTCAAAATCACACAATAACCGCAAACACAAGTATAAAATATCTTGGTCTATGCCTTGACCAGACTCTATCAGGTGAAAGTATTGTCGAATCAATTGTGTCCAAGTGTTCATCTCGACTTAGCTTTCTGTACAGGCATAAAAACGTTCTCAATTTTAAGGCACGCAAACTATTATCAATGGCACTTCTACAATGTTATTTCGATTACGGTGCCTCTGTGTGGTATTCAAGCCTAACAAAACGATATACAACAACTTCAGGTATCACAAAACAAAATGGTTAGGTTTATCCTTGGCCTGGACCCCAGATCTCACATAGGCCAAGGAACTTAATAGAGTTGGCATTGTCAACACATCAGACAGGGTTCACCAAATCATGCTTAATCATATGTATAACATCTATTCACGAACAGCACCCGAGTATCTACAAAACCTGTTTACCCGTGTATTCAGTCAATCAAGCCACAATTCTAGGAATGCTAATGTTAACTATGCAGTCCCACAAGTAGCAAGTAGTTCAAAATGTAACTTCTCATATTAAGCAGTTAAGGTCTGGAACCAAATACCACCATCTATTCGCAGTGTAAACTCAAAGTCACAATTTAAACGTATGGTAAAATCCTTCCTTCAAACAAGGGCACTGGAATCGGAATCTACCGAATTTTTGTACTATTAAATCAGTATTGTCATCGTACTCAGTATTATGTCACATACCGTCCATGTATCCATACATACTTTTCAATAACTGTGGTTTGTCTGTCTAAATGTTTTTAACCCCTGTTCACCAATTCTCCATTTTGTCATCTTCAACAAGGACCGCACTGGAAACAAGTGCCTGGCACTTTCGTGCGCAATCCTTAGTTGTTCATCATGTTCTGTATGTATGTGTTTTATTCATTGTATATATTCCCATGTATGAATGACTGAAATAAATCAAATCAAATCAAAATCAAATTAAACAGATGGTGGTCTATCTGGACGATTTTCTGATAATTGGGGAGACGAAAGAACAATGTGCAAACTATCTGAGGCGGGTTATCCACCTTCTGAGGTACCTTGGTTTCACAATCAACTATAACGAGACAATCAGAGATTGCAGACCCTCGCCCTTCAGATTTAGTCACTAAAATTAGGCGATAATTGAGAGTTTTGGTCTTAAGACCATCGGTTGTACGCCATACGATTGGGAATTGGCCAAAGAAAAATACAAAAATAGGTTGAACATTCAATATTGATTAGAACCGGAGTTATAGTCAATTATGTGATTCTATTTTTTCAGTTGCCATGGCAACCGTTTTCACCCGATTTTGGCAAAATTTGAAAGGGACTGAGCCATTACCATAGCACTCCAGCCCTATAAATTTCAAAAATAACCGAAATCGTGACCCCCAATTTTTCGACATCCGGCGATAATGGAGAGTTTTCGTCGTACGACCATCGGTCGTACACCAAACGATCGGGAATTGACCAGGAAAAATACAAAAATAGTTGGAAAAATTAATATCAGATAGAACCGGAGTTAGAGCCAATTATGTGATTTTCTTTTTTTCCGTTGCCATGGCAACCGTTTTCATCCGATTTTGGAAAAATTTTAAAGGGTCTGAGCCACCATCATAGCACTCTAGTTCTATAAATTTCAAATCGATCGGACCGTTTGCCTTTGAGTTATGAGCACAGACATTTGCACTGAAACGTCGCTGGCCAAAAATAACTGAAATCGTGACCTCCAATTTTTCGACATCGGGCGATAATGGAGAGTTTTCATCGTATGACCATCGGTCGTACACCATACGATTGAGCGTTGGCCATAGAAAAATACAAAAATAGTTATAAAAAATAATATCAAGTAGAACCGGAGCTAGAGCCAATTATGTGATTTTCACTTCTTCCGTTGCCATGGCAACTGTTTTTATCCGATTTTGACAAAATTCGAACGGGACCGAGCGACCATCATATCACTCCCGCCCTACGAATTTCAGATCGATCGGACCGTTTGCCTTTGAGTTATGAGCGCAGACATTTGCACTGAAACGTCGCTTGCAAAAATTCACCGAAATCGTGACCCTCAATTTTTCGACATCGGGCGATAATAGAGAGTTTTCGTCGTACGACCATCGGCAGTACACCATAGGGTCGGGAATTGGCCAAAGAAAAATACAAAATTAGTTTAAGAAATTAATATTCATTAGAACTAGAGTTATAGCCAATTATGTGATTTTCTCTTTTTTCGTTGCCATGGCAACAATTTTTTTCTGATTTTGACGAAAATTGAGGAGGACCGAGCCACGGTGATACCGCTTCTTCCCTATAAATTTCAGGACGATCGGACCATTCGGTTTTGAGTTATGCGCGCGGACAGACAAACAAACAAACAAACAAACAGACAAACAGACATACAAACTGACAGACCCAATTACAATACCCTCTGCCCCTATCGGGGCGAGGGTAATAAAGTAATGGGACCATGTCAGCAACTCACGTTCCTAGGAATATCCATTAGTACTCTTAATATGTCTTTGAGTCTCCCGCCGGACAAAATCAATAGTCTCCAAGAGTCTCTGACCAGTCTGTTGTGAAAGAAAAAAGTTCACAAAAAAGACCTCCAGTCACTTGCAGGCCGCCTCAACTGGGCGTCCCAGGTGGTGTATGGCGAACGGTTCTACATGCGACGCATCTTGGACGCACTCATTCCACTCAAATGTCCTTGGCATCGTACGCAGGTAACCAAAGACATTCGCGATGACATTGTCTGGTGGGCCCAGTTTCTGAAGGCGCTCAACGTAACAGTAGATATGATCGACGCGCGCGCGATAATGCCGGTATGTCTAGACGCATGCCCAGTGGCAGCAGGAGCGTGTCACCAGGATCAGTTCATCTACACTCCGTGGGAATGGTGGCCTGGCTCGGAACACTTACACATCAACTTTAAAGAGACACTCGCGCTGGAGCCAGCGGTTGTACTCTGGGCTCACACTTGGAGAAACAAGAAAGTGTTCGTGCGCTCGGATAATCAGGCGGCGGTGGCAATCCTCAATAAGGGATCGTGTCGTAATCCCTTTGTTATGCAGTCCCTAAGGAGGGTCTTCTGGTACTCTGTGGTGTACAATTTTAGACTTAAAGCAATATACTTACCTGGCCGTCAGAACCAGACAGCTGATGCCGTCTCACGGCTACACGAGTGGTATCCTGTACATGAACTCATTGATAATATGTTTAATCTATATTCTACTTACATGTCTGGTGTGTGACTTAAAACGGTAACATTCTAATCATTACCCTACTTCTACTGGGGTTTTGGATCAATGTCATATATCTTCCTTTACCATCTCATATTATGTGTCATACTTGTATTTTATTCACATGTATCTTACGTGGCTGGCGCGCGCAGCAACATGTATTGGTATTTGTAGTTTTAGTAACATGTCTGTTTTACCCCTCATATTGTCTTATCATGATTTAAGGTGAATTAACTCGTTAATGTTGTTTAAATCATGTATGACTCGCGCTGAACTCTAGAGGGGCTGGTCACGGTCCGCGTACGCTGGTACAGGTAATTTACTCATACACGTCTATATATTGTATTATGTACCTGCAGTTGGTCATTCTGTTCGCGACCACGACACAAACAACGCAATTTTCCCTCCCTCCCTCCCAGGGAACAGGGGGTGGATCAATGTCATATATCTTCCTTTACCATCTCATATGTGTCATATTTGTATTTTATTCACATGTATCTTATGTCGCTGGCGCGCGCAGCAACATGTATTGGTAGCCTATTTGTAGTTTTAGTAAAATGCCTGTTTTACCCCTCATATTGTCTTATCATGATTTAATGATGAGTCACCAAAAAAGAAATTTTGTCCACTATCTGTTTCAAGTCATTTCCAACCAAGAACTGTTTTTTGACAATGAAAAATATGTTGGACTTTTGAATTTGGTCGATTATGTCTTCATAATAACAAATGTGGATCAACAATATGAATTTCTGTCTTGGCCTTTTTTAGCCCTTCTTCTAATTTCGACTTCCCCAAAACCAAAGTTTCACACATGCAAAATAAAACAACACATGAATCGATAGGTCTATTACTGCGCGTGAGGCAACCATACGTCCAGGGATATTGTGTCACTTCATATGGAATCCTCAATGTGTCAGGCATCTTTAAGTATATTCCTGTTCAAACCACCACAATCGTACTTGACCTAGAATACAGCAATCACGACACCTGTTCTGTGTCACAAGGTATGCCACAATCACAGGAATGTGTGGATTATTCGGAATATATGGTGGCCTATTTCTGTCACATTTATTTCACATCGTCCTGGAGCAAAACGTTTCCTCCAGGACGGCAATAGTTATGATGATGTAGAGTGAGATTATCCTACTGCCAGATAGGTTTGCTCAGCTTCCCTCTACCTATCCACCCTGTCTCCGTCAGTGTGACTTTGGATAAACTATTCGGTCGGGCTTCGTTTCTATTGCAAAATATTGTATTTTTCGTTTGTTATTGGCATCATTAAAATCTCACTGTATTGGTGGTAATAGATTGATACTTACATTCATACCACTGAGTCGGTGTCACTGCTGGCGGACGTTAAATCTGTCCCCGAGGATACCATCAACTCAGTAGCCTTCGGGCTTGTGATTAGGTACTTATGTACTTGTCATATATCTGTTCCATTGGGGTTGTTTCGGATTTCTAAATTATTTTCATAGGTTGTTGGGCAGTTGTATACTAATTCCATCAGGTGTACAGTAGAAACAATCACAGTTAACACACTGTCTGCCCCTGATGACGCCAGTGTGTCTTTGGATAAACTATTCGGTCGGGCTTCGTTTCTATTGCAAAATATTGTATTTTTCGTTTGTTATTGTCATCATTAAAATCTCACTGTATTGGTGGTAATAGATTGATACTTACATTCCAACACTGTCCGAAGGAGCAACCGATAGTTAGACTCAGGGTTACTTAGTATCAGGGTTACAGGCAGATGATCACTTAGTCAAAGGCTGAGCAGTATCACTCACCGAGTGGAACAGCTTGCTCTGCAAGGATAATACCCGTCTATCTGGGTACGTTCAGCCAGCCAAAATTGCACCATTTACAGACTCCCCTCTGGATGTCCCATAGCCTACTCGTCCTTGGCTGGAGTGGATGGTCGTTTTCCTAAGAGTGTTTTCTACAATGGTTCGCATCGTAGAGCAATTTGGACATAATTTTTTAACTCGCCACAACAGCCGAAATTCTGTTATAGGTATCGCGTAGAAACTTGAGTCATTTTTTTTCTGAATAGTTTTCTTTTATATATCTCAGCGGTGGGTTTCAGCCTTGTGACCTTGGATAACATGTCTTGGGTCGTTGATGATGAAAATACAGTATCTTTCCATTGGGATGCCAGAGGGCAGACTTTGATGTTTTATTGTCTATTCTTCAACAAGCCCGAGTTTCACTCTTTGACATTAAATTGAACTTGACAATAATATAGCATTTGAAATCCATGTCTGAACATCGCGGACTGGTGAGGCACACAACACATATAAGGTTGATGTGATAAGTAATTATTTATTCAATCAACACAGTCTAATATAATATACTCACAGTTAGGTTTATAACATGAATATTCATGGCATATGAGATTTGTATCAAATTTCTGTTCCATTTCAGATATTAGACACATAATTCTTTTTTGGGTCTGAACATTTTGTCAACATATACAAATACAATAAGAAGCCACACAGATCACAAAGTGATCGTGATTTATTCAACACAGAGCAGGACGCCTGTCTATTCGACTACAGATGCCCATCAAATAATATAACTTACAATACTAACAAAAAAAGTCTGATATAAAATATATTCACAACAACATGCCGGTATTTTACTTGACAATGCATTGTTAGGTACAAATGGAATGAAATAAAGAATTTCGGCTATCTTGATACATACGATATCAGCATTATACGCTATCCATCCACTTGACCATGACCATATACATGATACTATACAATAACAGAAATACATGTAATTTGGACAATGCCTAATTGTTGCTAGTACTAGTAATAGACACAAGATGCCCACAGCCTGACATGCAAACTTTTTGTTCCCTATACTTGCTGTACAAAGCACATAAGTACTGCACATGGAATCCAAAGTCTCTTGTACAAGCAGAATATATGTGAGGGGTGATTACCTAATACAATTTTTTCAGCAAACTCACACACTGTATTGAGGATGTAGCCTCCAGCAGCATTCAATCAAGTGACATATTGTGTTATTGTATTTACATACATCATCAACATATGCAAGTATCATATCCATACAGTATCATATCCATACATACATGCTGTCAGCTGGAATTAACATGATTTGAAAAAAATAATACTGTCCACATGCCACACTCAACATAATAAGAAACAAGTCCGAACGCTTTAGGCCTAAGCATGTTCAAAATCATGCCAAGTCATGTATTTTGTTCATCTGAGAGGGGATCCAATTGATGTATTAACATGATACATGTAACTCACAAAGACTTGTTCATACATAAGCCGTAATTAGGGTTACGGCTTCTGGATAAAATACGTTTAAAAGTTGCTTCACTCATCGATATAGCAAAATTTGCGATTTTATCATCCATGTGGTGACCTACCGGGAACATTGTTTGTTCACTGCCAGAACAATTATTTTCCTCCAGAGAGAATACACTCGAGAGCTGCCCTACAGTTTCTTCAGTAAGTTACAGATTTCGTCTAGTTTCTGATGTTCGTCACTTCTGATGGAGTCAGTGTCGAGTTTTTCCTTCTTGTTGGTGACGTGCCACAGAGCTGAGTGGCCATCAGAATCCACGGCATTGACGTCGGCACCTGGGGACAGTTTCCAACACACGACCATAGTGTCACTGATTGTCCCAACAATTGTTCTGATTGAGTGGTTTAATCGTGTTTCAAAGTATTTGGGTTGATAGAGAATATATTTTCCTCTTTGAACATCAAAAATTTCATTCTGATGATCCTGATCACCATATTTTACAGATTACTCACCGAGCTCTAGAAGCCAGGTTGTGGTCTTCACGTGTCGTCCCAGAGCTGCCCCAATCAGAGGCTTGCTCAACCCGAGGTCAACCTTAGCCCCACGCTTGACCAACTCCTCAGCCACCTCGTGGTAGCCATGGGCACAGGCGTAGTATAGCGCCGTCAGACCAGCTTTGTTTGTGACATTCACATCAATTCCTGCAAGAGAAGAATGCAAAACATGAATGTGCTGGCCCGATAATTTTGACACAATTTGTTCCTGGATTTCTGCCACACGCTGATGGTCGATATATGACCATCTGCAGCTCTGGTGAGTTGCATCTCGATGCATCTCTTGTTGGAAGAATGTTGATATGTGTATTCAATTACCAATGTGTATGTATATTACTGTCACCATCAACAACGTTAGAAACAGCTGTAAAAAGGCTACCTTTTCTGAGTAGAATTTTAACTATTCTCAAGTGAGCTGGTTTGTCTTTTTCCTCCAGTTGCTTGTTCCCGTCGATACCGACTGGCATACCATCCTTCGATGATCGTTCATCTGCCACGTCAAAGTGGCCAGTGCGGCACGCACAGTGAAGAGCTGTGTCTCCATCCTTGTCTGACAGACCCACATCTGCTCCAGCTGGCAAGAAGTATAGTTGTTATGTATGCAGCAGTTGAAATGAAGCGTATTAAACACATATCTATACTTTCATTTGCAAAACATTCCTATTCTATTTCATTTCACACATCCCACCTCCATCCAGAAGCCATTTGACCATATCTATCTGGTATAACACGCAGCGCCTCCCAATGGTTTTAGACTGCCGACATCCACGAGTGCTCCGTGATGAACGAGCTTCTTGGCCACTCCCAAATTCCCGGAGATAGAGGCGTAGTACAGGGGTGTTGCACCAAACTTATCCCCAAAATCCAATTTGACTCCTTAGGAAATAATCAGCTTTCAAAGTGATGCAGGTCAACTTGAATGACATATATAACACCGGCCACCCGATTCAGAAATTGTGTCATGTTTGATTCGAAGGTAATCAACTATTTGGAACGGACCTTTTTGAAGCAGACATTCGACTAGTTCCACATGTCCGCTCCACGCAGCCATCCCAAGTGGCACTCCCAGCTCGAGGTCTGCTCCGTGCTTCACCAGCTCATGTGCTACCTCGGTGTGACCGTTCTGACATGCCGCATGCCGCACACAGAGCTGTGTCACCACTATCTCGTGTCGTGGCATTGATATCAGCTCCTATGGTTTTTATGGGATATAACTATTCTTAGACTCAACACACAGACTTTTTTGTTATCAATCTGTGAGACAATATACGCACATATCCATGGGTAATGAATCAACATCAATATTCATGCAAATGGGGCATGTTCCAGAATATATAACGGTCAGCTGTCAGCACTGTTTTAGTGGCTCACATGACGCCATATTGTTCTTTTGTTACCAATAGAAATAGAATTCTACCACCATAATGTATGCATTGTTTATTACTGTCGATAACTGTTAGTAAATTGGCGCCAAAATTTACACTGTGGACGATGCTGCCTCCCGTTGAACGAAGGTATAAACATGCCCCATTCATGATGTGCTAATGTACTACATGTATGTTTGAACGTATGCATCAATGGTATTCAAATAATTTGTCAGAGCAACACTCATCCACACATTTGAAATCATTTATGGATAATCATGTATCAGGCGATCATTGACTTGGAGGTCTTTCTATAATCGTAATATTAAAATTATCATTCACAACATGATACATGTTCCAAAATCCTCACCTAATTCCAACAGCCACTTTATATCTTCCATTTGTCCCCCGATTGCTCCTGTAATCAGAGCCGGGTATCCTCCTTTCTCTATCTCAGCTCCTTTAGACACCAACACTTTCCCCACCTCCAGGTGTCCTTGCTGACATGCTACAGAGAGTGCAGTGCGACCATTCTTGTTCTCAGCATTGATGTCAACACCTAGTGAACGTGGAGAATATCAAACATATACAATAGTATTGATCATCAAAAGATTTACAACAAACACAAAATCGATATCATATGGCATACGTCACACTCCTCAGCAAATTAGGAATCATGTACTTATATTATCAGTTGAAGTTACGTCTTTCATGACTAACAATAATAGAATACTTTGATGGTTATTTCTGTTGATATTATATTTATCATTATTTTATTATATCTAGAATCAAGGTGTCAAAAGCCTCACCTAAATCCAACAGCCACTTCACAACTTCCACGTGACCTCCATATGCTGCCCTCTCTAGAGCCAGGTACCCTCCTTCGTCTATCTCAGCTCCGTGAGACACCAACACTTTCCCCACCTCCAGGTGTCCTCGCTCACAAGCTGTGGAGAGCACTGTGTACCCTTCCTTGTCCTCAGCATTGATGTCAGCACCTAGTCAACGTGGGGAATATCAAACACATACAATACCATGTATCATCAAAAGATTTATAATAAACACAAAATATATGTCATATGGCATACATCACACTCTTCAGTACATTTGAAATAATTTACTTATATCTATCAGTTGAACATATGTCTTTGATGACTAACAATAATAGAATATTTTGATGGTTATATCTGTTGATATTATATTTATCATTATTTTATTATATCTAGAAATAAGGTGTCAAGAGCCTCACCTAATTCCAACAGCCACTGCACAGCTTCCATGTGTCCTCCCCATGCTGCCCTCTCTAGAGCCGGGTATCCTCCTTTCTCTATCTCAGCTCCTTCAGACACCAGCACTTTCCCCACCTCCAGGTGTCCTTGCTGACATGCTACAGAGAGTGCAGTGCGACCATTCTTGTTCTCAGCATTGATGTCAGCACCTAGTGAACGTGGAGAATATCAAACATATACAATAGTATTGATCATCAAAAGATTTACAACAAACACAAAATCGATATCATATGGCATACGTCACACTCCTCAGCAAATTAGGAATCATTTACTTATATTATCAGTTGAAGATACGTCTTTCATGACTGACAATAATAGAATACTTTGATGGTTATTTCTGTTGATATATTTATCATTATTTTATTACATCTAGAATCAAGGTGTCAAAAGCCTCACCTAAATCCAACAGCCACTTCACAACTTCCACGTGACCTCCATATGCTGCCCTCTCCAGAGCCAAGTACCCTCCTTCGTCTATCTCAGCTCCGTGAGACACCAACACTTTCCCCACCTCCAGGTGTCCTCCCTCACAAGCTGTGGAGAGCACTGTGTACCCTTCCTTGTCCTCAGCATTGACGTCAGCACCTAGTCAACATGGAGAATATGAAATACATACAATACGAAGTATCATCAAAAGATTTATAATAAACACAAAAATAGATGTCATATGGCATAAATCACACTCCTCAGCACATTTGAAATAATTTACCTATATCTATCAGTTGAAGATATGTCTTTGATGACTAACAATAATAGAATACTTTGATGGTTATTTTTGTTGATAATATAGTTATCATTATTTTTATTATATCGAGAAAGAGGTGTCAAAAGCCTCACCTAATTCCAACAGCCACTTCACAACTTCCACGTGACCTCCATATGCTGCCCTCTCCAGAGACGGGTATCCTCCTTCGTCTATCTCAGCTCCGTGAGACACCAACACTTTCCCCACCTCCAGGTGTCCTTGCTCACAGGCTACAGAGAGCGCTGTGTAACCGTCCTTGTTCTCAGCATTGATGTCAGCACCTAGTGAACGTGGAGAATATCAAACACATACAATAACATGTATCATCAAAAGATTTATAATAAACACAAAAATAGATGTCATATGGCATAAATCACACTCCTCAGCACATTTGAAATAATTTACTTATATCTATCAGTTGAAGAAATGGGTTTCTTGACCAACAATGATAGAACATTTTGATAGTTATTTTTGTAAATATTATAGTTATCATTATTTTGACTGCATCGAGAAATATGTGTCAAAAGCCTCACCTAATTCCAACAACCACTGCACAACTTCCATGTGTCCTCCCAATGCTGCCCTCTCTAGAGCCGGGTATCTTCCTTTCTCTATCTCAGCTCTGTGAGACACCAACACTTTCCCCACCTCCAGGTGTCCTTGCTCACAGGCTGCAGAGAACGCTGTGTCACCTTCCTTGTTCTCAACATTGACGTCAGCACCTAGTCAACGTGGAAAATATGAAACACATACAATAACATGTATCATCAAAAGATTTATAACAAACAAAAAATCGATATCATATGGCATACATCACACTCCTCATCACATTTGGAATCATTTACTTATATCTATCAGTTGAAGAAATGTGTTTCTTGACCAACAATGATAGAACATTTTGATGGTTATTTTTGTAAATATTATTGTTATCATTATTTTGACTGCATCGAGAAATATGTGTCAAAAGCTTCACCTAATTCCAACAACCACTGCACAGCTTCCACGTGTCCTCCCAATGCTGCCCTTTCTAGAGCCGAGTATCCTCCTTTCTCTATCTCAGCTCCGTGAGACACCAACACTTTCCCCACCACCAGGTGTCCTCGCTAACAAGCTGTGGAGAGCACTGTGTACCCGTCCTTGTCCTCAGCATTGACGTCAGCACCTAGTCAACGTGGAAAATATGAAATACATACAATACCAAGTGTCATCAAAAGATTTATAATAAACGCAAAATCGATATCATATGACATACATCACACTCCTCAGCAAATTTGAAATAATTTACTGATATCTATCAGTTCAAGATACGTCTTTGATGACTAACAATAATAGAATACTTTGATGGTT
Organism: Terebella lapidaria; assembly: GCA_949152475.1. Classification (NCBI taxonomy): domain Eukaryota; kingdom Metazoa; phylum Annelida; class Polychaeta; order Terebellida; family Terebellidae; genus Terebella; species Terebella lapidaria. Next base: position 8,591,831 of record OX424559.1, on the reverse strand, counting down.
ATTTTTGTTGATATTATAGTTATCATTATTTTTATTATATCTAGAAACAAGGTGTCAAAAGCTTTACCTAATTCCAACAGCCACTGCACAACTTCCACGTGACCTCCATATGCTGCCCTCTCCAGAGCCCGGTATCCTCCCTTCTCTATATCAGTTCCATTAGACACCAAAACTTTCCCCACCTCCAAGTGTCCTCGCTCACAAGCTGTGGAGAGCGCTGTGTACCCGTCCTTGTCCTCAGCATTGATGTCAGCACCTAGTGAACGTGGAGAATATGAAACACATACAATACCAAGTGTCATCAAAAGGTTTATAATAAACACAAAATAGATGTCATATGGCATACATCACACTCCTCAGCATATTTGGAATCATTTATTTATATCTATCAGTTGAAGATATGTCTTTCATGACTAACAATAATATAATATTTTGATGGTTATTTTTGTTGATATTATAGTTATCATTATTTGTATTATATCGAGAAATAAGGTGTCAAAAGCCTCACCTAGTTCCAACAACCACTGCACAACTTCCATGTGTCCTCCCAATGCTGCCCTCTCTAGAGCTGGGTATCCTCCTTTCTCTATCTCAGCTCCGTGAGACACCAACACTTTCCCCACCTCCAGGTGTCCTTGCTCACGGGCTGCAGAGAGCGCTGTGTCACCTTCCTTGTTCTCAGCATTGACGTCAGCACCTAGTCAACGTGGAAAATATGAAACACATACAATAACATGTATCATCAAAAGATCAAACAAAAAATCGATATCATATGGCATACATCACACTCCTCATCACATTTGGAATCATTTACTTATATCTATCAGTTGAAGAAATGTGTTTCTTGACCAACAATGATAGAACATTTTGATGGTTATTTTTGTAAATATTATTGTTATCATTATTTTGACTGCATCGAGAAATATGTGTCAAAATCCTCACCTAATTCCAACAACCACTGCACAGCTTCCACGTGTCCTCCCAATGCTGCCCTCTCTAGAGCCGAGTATCCTCCTTTCTCTATCTCAGCTCTGTGAGACACCAACATTTTCCCCACCACCAGGTGTCCTCGCTTACAAGCTGTGGAGAGCACTGTGTACCCGTCCTTGTCCTCAGCATTGACGTCAGCACCTAGTCAATGTGGAGAATATGAAATACATACAATACCAAGTATCATCAAAAGATTTATAATAAACACAAAATAGACATCATATGGCATACATCACACTCCTCAGTACATCTGGAATAATTTACTTATATCTATCAGTTGAAGATATGTCTTTGATGACTAACAATAATAGAATATTTTGATGGTTATTTCTGTTGATATTAAATTTATCATTATTTTATTATATCTAAAAATGAGGTGTCAAAAGTCTCACCTAATTCCAACAGCCACTGCACAGCTTCCATGTGTCCTCCCCATGCTGCCCTCTCTAGAGCCGAATATCCTCCTTTCTCTATCTCAGCTCCCTGTGACATCAACACTTTCCCCACCTCTAGGTGTCCTTGGTTACAGGCTGCAGAGAGCGCTGTGTAACCTTTCTTGTTCTCAGCATTGATGTCGGCACCTAGTCAACGTGGAGAATATGAAACACATACAATACCATGTATCATCAAAAGATTTATATGAAGCACAAAATCGACACATATGGCATACAATCCTCAGCAAACTTGGAATCATCCACTTATATCTATCAGTTGAAAACATGTCTTTCACAACTAACAAGAATATAATATTTTGATGGTTATTTTTGTTGACATTATAGTAATCATTATTTATATTATATCTAAAAATAAGGTGTCGAAAACCTCACCTAATTCCAACAGCCAATGCACAATTTTCATGTGGCCTCCAATTGCTGCTCTTCCTAGAGCTGGGTATCCGCCTTTCTCTATCTCAGCTCCCTGCGAGACCAACACTTTCCCCACCTCCATGTGTCCTCGTACACACGCTGCAGGGAGCGCTGTGTAACCATCCTTATTCTCAGCATTGATGTCAGCACCTAGTCAACGTGGAGAATATCAAACACATACAATAACATGTATATTTATAATGAATATAAGAAAATTTTGAATACATAACTGAAGATTGACACTAACGTCTATATTGTTGTAGGATGTCATTATTGTTAATATTTAGGCTGTTTAACTGTCTTCACACATATGTTGTAATAATACACACGTCAAGTGCTACTCACAAAACTCTTCAGCACATTCGGAATCATTCACATATCAGTAGAAGGTATGTCTCTAATAACTGATAATAGTAGACTACAATGATGATCATTGTTTGATCATCATTGATTTTATTCTTATCATTATTATTATTATTATCTCGAAAAAAACAATGCAAATGTCAAAAGATTTACCTGATTCAATAAGCCACTGAACAATTTCCATGTGACCTCCCAATGCTGCCTGCTCCAGAGCCGGGTATCCTCCTTTCTCTATCTCAGCTCCGTGAGACACCAACACTTTCCCCACCTCCAGGTGTCCTTGTTTACAGGCTGCAGAGAGCGCTGTGTAACCTTTCTCGTTCTCAGCATTGATGTCAGCACCTAGTCAACGTGGAGAATATGAAACACATACAATACCATGTATCATCAAAAGATTTATAACAAACAAATGCAAAATAGATGTCTTATGGCACACATCACACTCTGCAGCACATTTGGAATCATTTACTTATATCTATCATTAAAGAATTGTTTTTCATGACCAACAATAATAGAATATTTTGATATTTATTTTTGCTGATATTATAGTTAACATTATTTTTATTATATTTAGCAACAGCGTGTCAAAAGCCTCACCTAATTCCAACAACCACTTTACAACTTCCATATGCCCTCCGAATGCTGCCATGTCCAGAGCCGGATATCCACCTTTCTCTATCTCAGCTCCTTTAGACACCAACACTTTCCCCACCTCAAGGTGTCCTTGCTGACAGGTTACAGAGAGCGCTGTGTGACCGTTCTTGTTCTCAGCATTGATGTCAGCACCTAGTCAACGTGGAGAATATCAAACACATACAATAACATGTATCACCAAGGCATATTTATAATGAATATAAGAAAATTTTGAATACATAACTGAAGATTGACATTAACGTCTATATTGTTGTAGGATGTCATTATTGTTAATATTTAGGCTGTTTAACTGTCTTCACACATAATGTTGTAATAATACACACGTCAAGTGCTACTCACAAAACTCTTCAGCACATTCGGAATCATTCACATATCAGTAGAAGGTATGTCACTAATAACTGATAATGGTAGACTACAATGATGATCATTTTTTGATCATCATTGATTTTATTCTTATCATTATTATTATTATTATTATTATTATTATTAGTATTATTATCTCGAAAAAAAACACAATGCAAATGTCAAAAGATTTACCTGATTCAATCAGCCACTGAACAATTTCCATGTGACCTCCAAATGCTGCCCTCTCCATAGCCGAGTTTCCTCCTTTCTCTATCTCAGCTCCTTTAGAAACCAACACTCTCCCCACCTCCAGGTGTCCTCGCTCACAGGCTGCAGAGAGCGCTGTGAAACCATTCTTGTTCTCAGCATTGACACCAGCACCTAGTGAACGTGGAGAATATGAAACACATACAATACCATGTATCATCAAAAGATTTATAATAAACACAAAATCGATGTCATATGGCATACACACACTCCTCAGCACATTTGAAATAATTTACTTATATTTATCAGTTGAAGATATGTCTTTGATGACTAACAGCTTCACATGAGGGAAGAGCGGCAAAGACGTGACAAACACATTGCCAGGGAGGAATCTTCAGTTATTTTTCACAGATGATTCATAGGTTTTGCAGGTGTGCATCCAAGGTGACCGAGTGGGCACAGGAGGAGCTCGAGGATTGAATTCTCGACTATTTAGAGGGCAAGCCTGTCGACAAAAACGGGAGTGCCAATGTACTGCAAACTGATGGAGCCATGGAGCGTCTAAGTACCCATGGAGACGTCTGGGGACCCACGGACACATCAACGAAGTTTCTGCTAGCAGCAAGGAAGACCAGCTCGTTACAACCTTTAGGCTAAAAACTGCGGAACAGCAGGCCCCCCATTCAACTGAACCAAAAGCTGCCGTGAAAGTGGAGAGGGAGGGCCGGGTGAGCGGAATGACCGAGGGACCAGCGCAGCAGCCATTGCTGGTGGATGACTCAGTACTTATCCGGAGCGGCGGTTCCGAGGAAAGTGCATCCCTTAAGATTGATAAAAAGGACTAGGATGGTGCATTACTGTGGGTGGAAGACTCAGTACTTTTCCAGGGGTTGTAGCAGCAGCCATTGCTGGCGGGCGACTCAGTACTTATCCAGGACGGCATCCCTGAGGAGAGTGGCAGCTCTCTTAAGATTGACATGAGCGGCCAGGTGGTGTCGTTGGCAGCCAGTTCCCGAGGCACCTTGGTGTGGTACGTGGTGTGCCACGTTATGGGGAAAGTGACTCGTATGTTCGTGGACATGGGTGCCTCCTCCACCATTCTGGATGAGTGTCTCTTCGACCAACTGGATGACGAACATGAAGCAACGATAAGGCAGACGAGAATAAGGTTACGGGCAGCAACTGGAGACTACCTACAGGTTTGAGGTGCAATGACAGTACAACTTCTACTGGGCACAGGACTCATGTCGGTGGACGTACTGGTAGCCAAGCTGGGAATCCCGGGTGTGCTAGGGCTCGATGTACTTCAACAGATTGGGGGACAGATGTTTGAGTTTATTTGGAATCAACACATGTAAAACATAGTAAAACAACAATGTAAAAGTGATAAATTACGATGAAAATTTACAATGAAAGATGAGTTGATTGCCGGGTTGATTAAAAAAAGACCCACACAGTAGGTCTTATTTCCATTGAGGACCCTGGTAGGACAAGATAGTTACCGGATATGATTTATGTGATACTGTATTTGTGAATGAGAGCTAATACCCAGAAGGAAGAAATGTACATAATAATACTGAATTTACCAATATGTAACCCGTTCATAGTTGACTAACTATAGATGAATACATCATGCTCTCTATCAGAGAGACATTGAAACATATGTTGTTTCCACACTTTTTTTAACACATTAGTGGCTTGAGTATTCCTAATATTGCTCCGCGAGTTATTCCACTCACAAATGGCAGAATACTGGAACGAGTTTGTGCCGATTTTATTTCTATATCTAGATACAGGCAGAGAGTTTGATTGACCAAGTCTTGTGCCGCGTGAATTGTGTGACAAGTTGATCCCTCCAATATATAACTAGAAGCGACTCCAGTAACAATGCGTTTCACAACTGAGATACCTCCGATGTAACCATGTTGATTGAATCAATACATGTATGTACAATATTGTCAATAACTTATGTAATGAAGATGGAGAACGGGACTTGACTCCTCCTGAGTCGACGATAAATTTTAATTGGAAACATTTTTAGAAAGCGGAATTTGCTCAGAACACATTATCAACACATTGTTGATCAGTTGTGAAATTAATAGGGCCGCCATATGCAGACCGGCGATCCAAGAGCCACGACTATCTATACATATCACAGTGACCCTATTGTTAGGAAAATGCCAACAAAAATAAGGAAAAGGTTTACTTTTCAACTGGCGACTCGCACAATAAGACCTTGAATGTTCTATACATGATACAATAACCTATACCTAATTATTAATTATCGTTGATGCCAAGAAAGGCCACTCCAATTTAGCCTCAATCAAACTTGATGAAGAATACATAAAACAGTGAAGTTTTGTTGGGATTATCGTCAATAAATATTGAGCAAAATGTGTCTAAATAATCAGTTGAGTAATTATCCACTAAAGATAGATAAGGTCCTCGGCACATAGTTTATCAAGGGGTCATAAAAAGTTTCTCGTCTTCGCCTCGAGAGTCATTATTTTATCTGAGTTACCTGTACCTCATACTTTATCTTGTACGTAATCCCTTATGTATCATTGTGTATGGTTATTTTTGTTTGTTTTTGTCAGTGGGGTGGAACGAAAGCGTTTTCTAGCAGTATGAATATTTTCGATGAGAATATCGCCCCAGGGCATGAGTGGCCGACATATCATCTTAAATTGCTCAGGCTCATGTTCACCAATAAACTAGGCCGGCCGTGGAGTGTATACAGGCCCAGTTCATTGTTGGCCTAGTTGACTGGTTCACATCGGCCTCAGTAATTGTGAACTCCAGTATATATAGATGATAAACCATCTGAATGACGTCATGCGAATGTCATCGCCCTGGGCCTTAGAGATATTGAGATTCTACATACCCCCCCCCCCTCCTCATCGACAGACACACCCAAATTATTTGCTGAAATGATATAAACGAAGTGAAAGCACAACATGGAACCTATACAACAAAAATGATGCTTCAGGCGGTTCCACAAAATTATATTATATACACATAACTGGAAACGCATAAGAGTCTCTTATGTGTTTCTGACATTGTCAATGGTAGTGGCGTTGGTTTGATCCTTCATGCCAATTGGAGTAAACCAAACACTCATGATGCATAACTATAAAGAAATGTTTAGGGGCGCTCGTTAACTTACGGCACATATTGGATAATATATATCTATTATCATTGCCTCAGCGCACATTTAAACTGATTACAAGACCCTGCAATGGTATGCACGAAAATTCCAGAAATTATAGCATAATCATGATATGAATAACTGCTGTTGCGCTATTGTTCGACATGACAGTTGTCTCAATTGTTTGAAAGAACGATACGTGTATATGATTAGAACAAACATCATTGGTTTTCTTATTGGAGTTGACACTGAAGTTTCCTATTATTGTCAGTGGTGCTCGGGATGGGAATGTGCAATTAATGTTACTTACCCTGTACAAGTATCTATGGCAGTATATTTTATTTATTTATTCAACCTCCCCATGGGAGGAATGACAAATTATGACATAATGTAAAACATGCAATGAAACATACAATAAAACAGTACAGACCGGAACATACATGTAAAACCAATGACAGTGATCAGAATGACCTGGTTAACAGTTTGACCAAATTGTATTCGGATGACCTTGGTTTAACATAGTTATCATTGAGTAATAGGTTTTTCAAGAAATCGGCGGCCCATTACAATTCGTACTCACTTTGGCAGTTTGACATGGATTACATGTGGGTTTATTTAACATCAGAGATATAGGTGAAACACCCAAATTAACAATACGATATAACAGCGAGCCTGGGAATAGAGTGTTATCGGTAATGTATTTTTCCAACATATACAGACAGAGCTCTCTAGTCGGAAAATCAACTACACAGATTCTGTGAAACAGTGACTTAGTAAGCTTAGTAATTCCAAAGTGCATGGAATTAATTTCCAGGGTGTGTAGAAGTCGACTATGATGAGCACGTTTGTTCAGGCCACACATTTGTTTAACTATTTGATCTTGAGTTTGTTCCAGTTGTTTATGGTTAGATACACTTAAATTGAGGGAATCCATCCCATACTGCAATGAGGGGAGGCAAACAGTTCTATACAGGTGAACTTTACTCAGGATATTAACACCAGGATATAACATTCCGAAATCAGTAAGTGAAAATAGGCTGCGTTTTTTGATGCGCTTGTTAACATGAAGGTTGTATTGGTTATCATTACCAAAGGTTACCCAGGATTTTGATGTGATCAACATTTTCAATGGGAACAACAGTATCCAACAAGGTTCCGGGGCAAATCTATTGGGTTTATAACCAGTGACCATACATTTACTCTTCTGTACACCAAATTTAAGTTTTTCACATATTAGCATAGCTGGAATAAATATTTATCAATTGTTGGACACCAGGCTTAGAAGCACTAACAAAGGGAATGCCATTATCATAAGCAAACACATTACACTTGTCCTCACTGATTCGGAGACCATGATCGGACTCACTAAGCTCACATATAAGATCATGAACAAAAATGTTAAACAACACGGGAGAAATAAAGCTGCCTTGTCTAATCCCTCTGGAGACACTAAAGTAGATGGTAGGATGAACAGTACCATTCCATCGTATGACTGCCCGGAGTAATTTGTAGCAGATGTATAGGAACCACCATATATGAAGAGGTAAAACATTCAAGAGTATAAAGAACAGACCATCATGCCAAACTGTATCGAAAAACTTTACTTATATTTAATTTCACATAACGAGGAACGCAGCAGGCGTCTGAAAGCTAATGTACATGAATGTAAAAAAACACCACATTGACATAGTTAGAACGGCACCGTGAGTTCATACAGTACATGTATTTATAGGCTGCTTAGATGATTTTGTTTTCGGTATAGGGAGGCGCAGGATGGTGGGTGGAATCATCAAATATCAACACATGCTATGTTTGAATATACGGCAGCTGATTTTCTCATCAACATAAAATAAACAATTAGAAACTAATTATTCTATAGAGGAAATGCCTATTATGCCTAGCAAATGTTCGCTACACGTAGCAGGCTGTTTGCTGCGTGTCAGGCTGTTTGCTAGTATTTAATGTATGGAAACTGACGGTAAACGTGATGGAAATAAGCCACTGATACATTATCATTGACACATTCAAATGGGAAGCCACATAGTGATTTCAGTGATGACTGATGATCTTGACTGACCTTTAAAGGTAAAGAAATAACAGTTGTGGTTCAACACTTAAAATTTCTTTCTTAGCCGTTGAGCTGATTTTGTTTTCCCAAACACCTGATTCACACAGGCACAAAACAAACCAACATATGAATCAATAGGCCTATCACTGCGTCTAAGGATATTATGTCACTTTATATGGAATCCTCAATGTGTCAGACATCCGTAAGTCTATTCCTCGCTTCAAGCCACCGTGGTCACACTGCGTCTAGAAAACAGCAATCACTACTCTTGTTACATTAATTACAGAAATATGTAGATTATTCGAAATATATGGCGGCCTATTTCTCTCACAAACACGGGAGTATATAAACACGGCCGGTATTTAGCATCATGCGGTGAGGTAAAAATTTTGAATTTTTCTCCAATTTTTCTCCAAAACCCAATATAACTTTCTCCAATTTTTCTCCAAAACCCAATATAACTGGAATATCTGGCCTGTGGAATATGATATGGATTATTTGAACAATAGTGGAATCCATCTGTGAACCATAGAACGTGAGTTTCTGCACAAAACCACAAAAACGAAGATTACAAAGTTCAACACAAAACGTGATACAAATAGCCTACAGTGTGAAAATCGATTGAAATCCTTACCTGGCAATTCAGAGAACAATAGCCCATTACAAAGCTCTGTAAGTGCTACAAAATGCCAGGTAAACCAGCTTGGACGGAATCATTCAAGCAGGAAATAATTGAGGACATGAAAGAACAAATTAAACTCACTGTGAAAGAAACGACCCAGAACTTGATGGACAAACTGAACGAGGCAACACAATCTCTGAAAATTTTGAGCTCAGAGAACACGAAATTAAATAAGGAAGTTACATTCCTCAAATCAAAGTACACACAAAAGAAAGGCTACTGAAACTAGAGAGCTACACGATGCGTGAAAACCTCATCTTCACGGGTATCAAGGAGGACAAGGATGAGGATGAAGATACCATCCGCCAGACACTGATGGAACTCTTCTCTTCAGCAATGTGACTGGATACCAGCGATATCGACATCGTGAGTTGCCATCGGTTGATGAAATCCAACACTAAGCCTGAGGCCACGAGGGACATCATCGCACGGTTTTCCAGACACAGCAGCAAAAAAAAGGTACTGTTCGCAGCTAAACTCCTAAAAGACCACCAACCACCAATTTTCGTGAATGAACAATACCCTAAAGAGATAAGTCAGCGTCGTAGTATGCTCAGACCTGTCATGAAGGCAGCAAAAGACAACAACCTCAAGACAACCATGGTCCACGACTCCCTGATCATCGACGGTAAAAAGTTCAGATTACAAAATATACTACAAGTGCCCTTCCCAACCTCGGCCATCAGTACAAAAATGACAGACTCTAGAGTGATGTTCAGTGGATTGCTCTCAGAGTTCAGCAATTTCTACACCAAAAACAACCTGATTACAATTGATGGTAAATCATATTCCAGCACTGAGCAATATTATCAATACTCCAAAGCTATGGCAGCAGATGACCATGGAACCGCACATGAAATCATGTCTGAGAATGATCCCCTGACCATCAAACACATTGGAGACGGACGGCCTGACCCTAGCAAATGGACCAATACAGCACGTCAAATCCTGACCGAAGGTGCCCGAGCAAAGTTCAGCCAGAATGCCGAACTAAAGACTGCCCTTCTTGCAACTGGTGATCGTTCCTTCATCGAGTGTTCGCGGGACAAGACATGGGGTGCTGGATTAACGCTCACCGAACTGTCCAGGGATGTCAACAAACCACTGAAAGGCAGAAACGTCATGGGACACATACTAGATGAGGTCAGAGGTGAATTTAGGTCACAATTGTAACTAACACTGAGACATTCATGTGTTTATTTTCCATATGACACTATGTTCTTGTATTGATCAAAGCTTTTTTTTCTTCTTCTTCTTCTCTCTTATCTCTAATAACAGATTAAGGTTATTTGTTCAACTGTTTGCAGTATCAGGCCAACTCTTTTATCAGTCAGCTGATGCCTATTGATGTATTACCTGGCATATCTTATGTCAGCTATTTTGCGAAATCTTGCAAGATGTGTGTGTACATACATGCCTAATTTGATTACACCTAGTATACTTGTATTGTAGAGGTTTTTTTTTCTCGGTGTGCAAAAATATGAACCAACTAAATTATCAGTCAATTGTATTGATATCACTGTGTAATAACTGTTTGAATGTAACTATAATATCCCAGTCAAAACATGTCCAGTAGTTTCCCAACTGGATAATGTTGTCTGGTCAAATCTATCAAATTGAATAATGTCTGCCAAATCTATCACTCCGTTTGGGAGACCCGATGTAGTTTTTCTAACTATATAATTCGCAAAAAGGCTATATGTGTATATCAAATCACTTGTCATGTTCAGTGAAGGTTGTCTGGTCAAATTTGTCATATCAGATTAATGTCTTTATTGTCTAGCAGTTTCCTAATGAGATGATGTCTGGTCAAATCTATATATCAGATGAATGTCTTTATTTCCCAGGAGTTCCCTAACTGGATAAGTCTCCAATGTTTTAGCATGTGTGCTACATGTGTATATCACACTACCTTGCATATCTTATATAAGCTATCTTGCCAAATCTTGCAAGATGTGTGTGTACATCCATGCATATCTTGATTACACCTAGTATATTTGTAGAGACCACCTAGTATTGTTTTTGTAGAGTTTTTGTGTGTGTGCAGAAATCTTTTGTGTGTGCAAAATATGACACACTATACTATCAGTCAAGTGCAGTGATATCTCTGTGTAACTACTGTTTCAGTGTAATTATAATATCCCAGTCGAAACATGTTTGCATTCACCATAAAATCCTACTGTGCTAATTACACTACCTGTTTGTAGAGTTTTTGTGTGTGTGCAGAGTTGTTGTGTGTGTGCAAAATATGACAAACTATACTATCAGTCAAGTGTATTTATATTTCTGTGTAACTACTGTTTCAGTGTTATTATAAATCCCAGTCGAAACATGTTTGCATTCATCATAAATTCCTACTGTGCTAGATACATCACCTGGCAATTTTTCTTATATCAAAGGAGAGATCTATATGTCCAGTGGTTTTCCAACTGCTTATATTCCAAGATGTTTTTCTCTTCTTCTTCAAAACACGTACATCACACTGTCTGGCATACTTCTGAAGGATGTCTTTTTCACCAAAACTCTTACTCAACAATTGTGCAGCCACAATTTGAATGTCTTAAGGATTTTTCTAAAGTGATATGTTGTATTATGCATAATCTGGCATTGCTCTCTTATACCAAAAAAAAAAAACACAGATGTTTTACTGGTGTCTGTTTGTGAATAATATCTGAGTTTAGTTGTAGTCGAATAAATTTTAGCTTATCTGTACAACATTATGTTCCAGTTACAACTGAAGATTGAATGGATGGATTATTTTTTGAGTGTACTGTTATCAAAGATATCTAGCCTATGTATCATGTCGTAGGTCTTGCTGTTCAACTGCCATATATAATGTTTATTGAAATACCACATCAATCCAAGCATCAATCTAACTCATTCGTGACAACAATTATTTATGTATTTCTATGACAAATGCTGTGCTGTCACTATTTACTCGTTTTATTCTTGATAAGGCTTGTTTATTTAACTTCTTTCATTTCCTCATTTTCACACTAGTATCAGTGTAAATATATTTTCCATAAAAATCGATTTGGCACTGAATTGGGAAACGAATCATGGTAAATGTACACCGAATATTTTTTTGTTCCTCATGTTCACCGAATGTGATTGATGAGTTAATATTTTTTTCATGGAGTATGCCTAATGCTGGGGTCACAACAAATATATACGGCATCAACTAACAATGTCACTAGTGTGCTCCAGAGCAATAACTCAGTATTATGTAATTGGCATTTAATCCTCATGTGGTGGGATTAACTAGGCAGCTGTAGTACCGGGTAAGCAGGTTTAGCTTCCTGTATGTTGTTATTGGAATAGGTATTACAATTGTTGTGTTAGTACTTCATGGAAAACTTATTTATTGTGGATACTGTCAATCCATGTAAATAATTCGTTGCGTTTTGTATATAACTTGTTTGTTTACAGCCAGTAATAACGATCTCACATTTGAACTGTCAGTGGGTATAGGGGAGGGATATGAGGGGCTGATCTTATATATTTATGCACCATGTTTACGCTGAATTCGTTTGTCACCTACTTATTCGTGAGCCCAACTGTATGTCAAATATTTAATTCAATCACACGTTTAATGTCAACATCATTGCCCATGTCATTCATTTCATGCAGGTCGTTGTGCTGGTATATACCACTGTGCCCTCTCGCCCGGTCGTCATGGTGTCCACGGTCTTGTGTTGGTGGTTGCGGTTCTCTGCCCGTCGGGACGTTGGAGCTGTGAGGAAAGGTTCCATCAAACACCCAATTCATAATGGAGGGTGACAGTTTCAATAGCCTTGATAATATGCACAATTTACTATCGTGTCTGACTGGGTCAAGTTCAGAGAATGATGAAGAACATATAATCACATCAGTCATCAATGACAGTGATTACCTTGATATCGATGGCTTGATTGCACAACTCACGCCAAATTCAAAGAACACCCAACTGAAAGTATTGCATCTAAATATTCAAAGTATCTCGTCAAAATTAACATCCCTGCAAGAAATTCCAGATAAACTTGAGCACAATAACATTTTTCTTGACTGCATACTATTATGTGAAACTTTCTTGCATGACAAAAATATACAATTAGCTAATATACCTGGATTTTCACTTATCTCCAAACACAGGTCTCAAATGTCCAGAGGTGGAGTCGCGATATATGTTAAAAATACTATTGATTTTAAAATCAGAGAGGACCTTAGTGTCTTTATTGAAGGGGAATTTGAAACGGTGTTTATTGAGTTTGATTTGTTTCGTACTATGACTGTGATCGGAGAAATATACAGAGTTCCTAATAGCGACCCTAACTTGTCTGTCCAACGATTCGATGACGTACTTACGAAACTGCGCAACTATAAAAACGTAATCATTGGTACAGATCAAAACTTTGATTTATTGAAGCTGAGAAGCCATAAACAAACCTCGCAGTTAATTGACTCAATGTTCGCAGATGGCTTTATTCCTACAATAACGAAACCTACGCGCATTACTCATAGCACAGCAACGCTGATTGACAATATTTATGTTAAACAGGCATTGCAATCTGCAATATTAGCTCACGATATATCCGATCATTTTCCTGTATTTTGTTCAGTGAATTATCCCCAAAACATCCAGAACCATGTAAACCACTCACATTTGAACATAGAAAAATGACAGACGCGCAATTAAGAAAAATACGATCTGATTCAGATGAAATAAATTGGGAAAATTCACTGGGTGCATTGAGTCCTGAAGAGGCATGTGACAAATTTGTGAATGTGTTAAACAACATAATAAATATCAATGCTCCCTTGAAAACCATTACCATTGCAAAAAACAAAATCATCAGGGTTCCATGGATGACACCTGCATTATCTCATTCGGCCACGAATTGCATCAAGTTATACAAACATTGTATTGGGAAATCAAAATCCGACCCTTCCTATAAAAAGTATATGACTTACAGAAACCTATTTAACAAGCTGAAACGAACTGCCAAAAAACAATATTACAGCGAACAACTAGAACAATTTAAAGGTGACATGAAAAAAACTTGGCAAGTAATCAACTTAACAATTGGGAAAAATAATAATAAAACCGAAACGCCACAAAAGTTCCTGCACAATGGGTCAGAGATAATTGAGGATAAACGCATTTCTGAGGAATTTTGCAAATATTTTACGGAAATCGGACCCAAATTTGCCAACGCTATCGGCAAATCCAAACACAGTTCATTGCACTACCTACATAATAACAGACACAGTAACCAAAAAATAATCAGTTATTTTTGTTATTATTATTATTGTTATTATTATTATTATTATTATTATTATTATTATTATTATTATTATTATTATTATTATTAGTTATATTATGAGTATTAGCATTTATTATTTTTTACAAATATTAGATTACTATCTTTGTTATCATCTACTAGTCGATGTGTTCTTGCTAGCCTGTCGTCCATCTTAAGAGGACCACAATGGAAATAAGTGCCTTTTTGGCTGCTTTTTGTGCTATCCTCGGCAATATTTTACTACATGTACGTGTTTTTACCTGTATATTTTATTGCCAAATAAAAATCAATCAATCAATCAATCAACCCGAAGTCATTATTTCTCTCTCCGACCGATCATATTGAGGTATCTAGCATATTAAAATCTTGTAAACCAAAAAGCAGTAGTGGCCATGATGCCATAAGCACGAAACTCCTAAAAACAATAAGCGATTCTGTGTCCATCCCAATAAGTATCATAATAAACAAATCACTGATGACTGGTACAGTACCCAAAAACTTGAAATTAGCCAAAGTAATAGCCATACATAAAGCGAAAAGTAAAGCAGAGTTTTCAAACTACCGACCCATCTCGCTCCTGCCCTCGATATCGAAAATATTAGAAAAAGTAGTACACAAAAGGCTTGTTTTCTTTCTGGAAAGTAATGACTTATTATACAACAATCAATATGGTTTTCGATCCAAACGAAGCACGATAGATGCAGTCACAAAATTTGTTTCCGATATAACATTGTCTCTTGATCAAAAGAGATCTGCATTATCTGTCTTCCTAGATTTGTCGAAAGCATTTGATACCATCGACCATGATATATTACTACAAAAACTACATTTTTATGGAGTCCGTGGAATTGCTCATGATTGGTTTCGAGATTACCTCATGAACAGGCAACAATATGTAGAATATCGAGGGATCAAATCAAGTACCTGTAATATCAGATGTGGTGTTCCACAAGGCTCAGTGTTGAATTGAATTGAATTGAATTTATTTGGTATAAAAAACAAGTGTATATTACAGTAAAAAACATATCACAGGTACCTGACAGCTATACCATATAATATAACACGGTGATTGTGACATGAAAATCACTATTAGACACCATTGTTAAAAAATACCGAGGATAACTAAAAAAAGTCCAATAGGGGACTCATTTCCATTGAGGTCCTCAAAAAAAAAAGAAAATAAAGTAAATGATTCAAGGTAGCGAATAATACAATACAAAAAGAACACAAATAAGTTGACAGTATGCTTTAAAATGATTAGAATGGTGTACAATAGTAAATACAATTTTACAAAATAATTTTATCCGATAGGTAAACCTTAGTTTCCTTTTTAAAAGTTGAAAATGTGCTAATACATTGTAAGTGGACTGGTAAATCATTCCACTGCATAATAGAACTGTAATTAAAACTATTTTTACCCATGACTGTACGAAAGCGGGTAGGACTAGACCGTTACGACTACGGCGAGTATTATGTGAGTGGACCTCAGTTGTGTAACAAAAATTAGAAGACAAATAAGATGGAGCAGAGCCAGATAAGATACGCTTAACATGACATAACTGGAGATGATGAACTTGTTCTTGGACTGGGAGCCAATTTAACATTTCAAAATGGATTTTACCAACATGACATCGAGATGATAATTTAAGCACACATCTGATGAGCTTGTTTTGACAAATCTGAAGTTTGTGTTTCGTGTTTACAGTGAGACCATTGTACCAAGAGCAACACCCGTAGTCAAACTGACACTGTACTAAAGCATTTGCTAGTAGTTTTGCTGTACATACATCAAGGTACTGTGATTTTCTGCCCAGGAATTTTATTCTGGAGGTAACCTTTTTGATGACAGAGGCAGCCATGGTCTCACCACTCATGCTTTGATCAAGCAGAACACCAAGGTACTTTATAGAGTCTTTGGGTACAATCAAAGTGTCATTACATACCACATTAAGTTGAGAACACTTTTTTAGTTGATGTGAGTTACCAAATAAGATAGACTCAGTTTTGCCTAAGTGAAGCGATAACCTGTTATCATCGAGCCATGCTTTAACTGACTGTAACTCAGAACTGAGCACACTCTCAATCACATGTACATTCCGATTTGACACTATTAGTGTGGAATCATCTGCATATAGTAGTAACTTACAATTTACAGCAGCTTCCATGTCATTCACGTAGATTAAAAACAAGAGTGGACCTGAGATGGACCCTTGAGGTACACCACAAGTAATTGGAAGAAATTATGACACAGCTCCCTGTACATCAACTACCTGTTCACGGTCACTGAGATGTGATTTCATCCAATTCACACCACTAGAGTCAAAACCCAAGGCCTGGAGCTTATACAACAATATTTCATGGTCGACCGTATCAAACGCTTTTTGTAGATCTAACATGATCATACCACAATATTTACCATCATCAATTTGTGAGCTTTATGAGACATGATTCCGTAGAATAATTCTCTATGAACCCGGACTGATACTCATACAATAGATTGTGTTCTTGCATGTAGTCTCGAACCTGGTTGTATACAATACGTTCAAGTACTTTTGACATGATGTTCAACACCGATACCGGTCTGTAGTTACCGGCTACCGTTTTATCTGACTTTTTAGGTTACCGGACCTATGGTCCGATAACCTATTGGCATGGCGTTGCGTCCGTCGTCCGTCGTCGTCATCGTCGTCGTCGTCGTCGTCGTCGTCCATATTTTTATCTTTTTTGTTTACGGGCGAATTTTTCTGAAATTTTGCACAAAAATACTTAAAAATAATTCAAGAAGGAGGTATTTTTTAGTTTTTTGATTTTCGCATTTTTTTCAAAATGGCGGCCGTTTTCGACGAAAAGTGCCTGATTTTGGACTTTGGCGGCCATTTTCTCAAAATCTGTTCAGTAACTTTTTTTCTTTTTGATACATAAGACTCCTCATATGTACTCCTATAATGTCTATAAATTTCGTTGCGCTTGAATCGCTCGAAGTGGGCCATTTTGGCCCAAACTCGGCCCAAATGGGACTTTCCCATGTTAAATTCTCCTATGCTTTATAATGGGACACATTATGCCTAATATCTCACTTGATATTGAGATTAGAGACTAGTAATCAATTGTGGACATATAGGAAATGATATATGCTGAATATTCTCGTGACCTTGAATTTGACCTCTGACCTCAGTTTCAAGGTCAGAGCACAAAATGGCTTATATCTCGCTTATTATTGACTCTACAGCTTAGGAATCAATTGTGGACATATAGGAAATAATATATGCTGAATATTCTCGTGACCTTGAATTTGACCTCTGACCTCAGTTTCAAGGTCAGAGCACAAAATGGCTTATATCTCGCTTATTATCGACTCTACAGCTTAGGAATCAATTGTGGACATATAGGAAATGATATATACTGAATATTCTCGTGACCTTGAATTTGACCTCTGACATCAGTTTCAAGGTCAGAGCACAAAATGGCTTATATCTCGCTTATTATCGACTCTACAGCTTAGGAATCAATTGTGGACATATAGGAAATAATATATGTTGAAAATTCTCGTGACCTTGAATTTGACCTTTGACCTCATTTTCAAGGTCACAGGACAGAACGGCCAATATGTTGCTAATTAGCGACTTTACAGCTTAGGAATCAATTGAGAACATATAGGAAATGATATATGCTGAAAATTCTCATGACCTTGAATTTGACCTTTGACCTCATTTTCAAGGTCACATGACAAAATGGCTAATATCTCGCTTATTATCGACTTTACAGCTTAGGAATCAATTGTAAACATATAGGAAATGATATATGCTGAATATTCTCATGACCTTGAATTTGACCTTTGACCTCATTTCCAAGGTCACAGGACAAAATTGCTAACATCTCGCTTATTATCGACTTTACAGCTTAGGAATCAATTGTGAACATATAGGAAATGATATATGCTGAATATTCTCATGACCTTGAATTTGACCTTTGACCTCATTTTCAAGGTAACAGGACAAAATGGCCAATATCTTGCTTATTAGCGCCTTTACAGCTTAGAAATCAATTGTGAACATATAGGAAATGATATATGCTGAATATTCTAGTGACCTTGAATTTGACTTTTGACCTCATTTTCAAGGTCAACAGGACAAAATGGCTAATATCTCGCTTATTATCGACTTTACAGCTTAGGGATCAATTGTGAACATATAGGAAATGATATATTCTGAATATTTTAATGATATTGAATTTGACCTTTGACCTACATTTCAAGGTCAGTCATTTTATTTTCAAAGTCAGATTACAAAATGGCTTATATCTCGCTTATTATCAAATTTACAGCTTAGGGGTCCATAGTGAACATATAGGAAATGATGTATGTTGAATAGTTTGGTGATCTAGAATTTAACCTTTGATCCCATTTTCAAGGTTAGAGATATGGCGATTTCAGTGGTCACCTTGAATTTGACCTTCAACTTTCTCGGCTTAACTCTGTATATTTCTCCGGTAACCTTTCTAGCCCATTGGGCTAATTTTTATACAAAGGAACCACTCGTGCCTTTTTAAACTCATTGGGTACAATACCATGTGACAAAGATAAGTTCATAATGTGGTTTATAGCTGGTGCTATCACGACCGCAGAGTCCCTAATGAACCTTGACGGCATGGCATCCAGACCAGTTGATTTAGATATATTCAAAGTCTTTAGCACATCAGTGATATATGATAGGTCAACAGGTTTTAGAGAGAAAGACGCTGGTACAACACCTTTACTAACATAATAATGAGATACATGGGAGAAACCAAACTTTCCACTGGGTATAGGCAAAGCATTGACTAACTCTTGAGCTACAGATGTAAAAAATGCATTAAACCTTTCTGCAACTGTAACCTTATCAAACACAATATCACCATCAACTTTCAATCCAATGCTGCTTGTTTTACCTTTGACACTTTTACATGTGCCCAAATTTTTAAGGGATTGCCAAAGCTTTTTAGAACAATGTCTGTGTTCAGCAAATTTCTCCTTATAGAAAGAACGTTTTGCATTATCTATGAGTTTCTGCGTTTTGTTCCTGAGTTTCTTGAAAACTGAAAATTTACTTTTATCATTAGTTTCCTTAAACTCTTTCAAAGCTTGGTCTCTGCTAGCTATACTATGCAATATGTTTTCATTAAGCCAAGGTTCAGACCGTTGCTTGATTCTAATGTTTTTTGTAGGTGCCACTGAATCTAGTACTGTTAAGAACATAGTCTTAAAGTTCAACCAGGCATTCTCAATGTTCTGGTTATCTGTTACAACAGACCAGTTCAAGGACGACAACCTAGACGTGAAGACAGAAATATCATAATGTTTAAGTGATCTCAATTGTACATTCATGTGACCACCTATTTTAGTCTTCTGTACCTTTCTTGTACAATATACCATGGGATGATCACTGATCCCAAGTTCCACAACTCCACTTTTGGATATCTTATCATCATCAGATACAAAAATGAGGTCTATTATTGAGCGAGACATATCAGTGATTCTGGTCGGTTCACTAATGAGTTGTTTTAATCCAAAACAAGAACAAAATTTTTTCATAGCTTTGGACAGAGAACTGACCTTATGTTCATACATGACATTGGTATTGACATCACCAATAATAATTGTCTCACATGACAGAAATTGCTCACAGTTTTGACATCAGTCTTCCATACGTGTGTAGAAGTCATGCTGATCTGGCGGTCTATAGACAGTGGCGTTAGGACCATTATTATTCATTATATACACTAATGATCTCCCCCAGGTTCTGAACCATTCTAAATCAATATTATTTGCTGACGACACAACCTTGTACATAACGGATTGTAATATTAATAGACTCTATAATCACATGAATGAGGAATTGATTTCGTTAACTGATTGGTTTAAAGCAAATACATTGTCTCTTAACGTAACAAAAACAAATTATATGTTATTTTCAAATTCACTGTGTAATAAAACACCAAGGAATTGAGTGCTAGCGAATAAAACCATTACCGAATGTGAAAACACGAAGTTCCTAGGCATATACATAGACCATAAACTGAAATGGGACAAGCATATAGAACACGTCAATACTAAAGTATCTAATGCCTTATTCGCTATAAACAGAGCTCGGCAAACACTTCCAATCCGCAACATAATCTCTATATATTACACTCTGGTGTACCCACACCTATCGTACGGTATTACACTTTGGGGTGGTGCTCAGAAAACGTTTATTAATAAAATAGTTGTTCAACAAAAGAAAATTGTGAGAGCAATTACCGGCGTCCCCTATAACACACATTCTGATCCGCTTTTCCGAAGCCTGAAACTTTTGAAACTCGATGACATTTATAGATTGCATGTTGCCAAATATGTTCATTGTTTTTTCCAAAATGTCCTACCAGCCCCGCTACGTGAACTGTTTATTTTATCTAGCATGCACAATCATGAAACGAGACATAGCTCGCTTCCCAAACTAAAACCTGCTAAATTTACGATGTCTTCTAAACGCCGGTACACTGGTATGCTGGTACAAGCATTGCAAGGTGTATGAACTCAACAATACTGCTCATTTCGTGTATGCCTCAATAAGCCTCACTATGCTTGTACCAGTATACCAGCGTACCAGCGTTTAGAAGACATCGCTAAATTTAACAGTATGACTTATGCCCGATGTAATGTGAAAAAAGGACCAGATATCTGGAATAATGATATACCTGTATCAATATATATGAACCCAGACCAGACAATGTGCAGCAAGAAAGCATTTTCCTCTCGTTTCAAGCGTCTTGTCGTCCAGGGATACAGCGACCAATGAATCAGGCTGTGACAAAATCCCTCGCCTCGTGGGAGCACTGTGGTGTTACTTCAGACCTTACATTTCTCTCATAACATCATCGTTTCATGTCGTCTCTTCTTTCTCATCGCAATCATCATCATTATCATCCCCCATCATCCCCCCTCACCCTCATCATCATCACCCCCCCTCATTACCCCCTCATCATCTCCTTCATCCGCATCATCTCACCCCCCCCCCCCCCCTCATCCTCATCATCACCCCCCCCCCCATCAACATTCCCCTCATCCCCCCATCATCATCATCCCCCTCATCATCATCATCATCACCCCCATCATCATCCCCCTCCACATCATCATCATCATCACCCCCCTCATCATCATAATCATCACCCCCTCATCATCGTCAGCATTATTACCAGCAACAACATCCGCATCATCCATCTATTATATTTTCAACTCGTCGCTCGTTATCTTGGTTTTATTTATATATGTGAATTCATAAGTTGTGGAGTGCCTCACTACCAATCATTTATTTAAAAAAAAACACCGACATTTACTTATCGTTATTCCTTAAGGTTAACAGTCTACTGATTCTCACTCCACAACTTGTGCTGCAACCAATGTACATTCCAAAACATGTTACAAACATTAACATCATTAGCCTATAATGTACCTCCAATGATCAATCTGTATCTATCATATGTAAAAAGTGTAATGCAGCAGCACGAATAAATTCTATCTCCCCATCTATCTATCTATCTACCTATCCATAACGCGATATGGATCGATCGTTTTTTTGGCATAATGTCACATGATGATAGATAGTACTATAAGTCCTAAAATTAAAGTATAATCGAAACAACTTTTCAATAGCTTATAGCCTAAGTGTCATTCATTTCACACAACAAAAATTAGCTATAAAACTCCATTAGTGGGCTTTTGTATCGGTGTTGAAACTATCTACATGTCCTATTGTTGCAAAAAATAACTTCTTCAATTTTACACTTTCCAGGACCAAATTTTGTGTGAATGACCCTTTAAAAAATCTATCAAAAAATAGTACAAAAAACAGTTAAAAAAATTAGTTTGAAATTTCGAGAAAATTGGGTCTTGTCAGAAGGTGCAGGCAATGTTATACCCTGGAGACACGGTTGCTGAAATTGAGGTTTCAAAATTTTCAAGTTGACTTTGCAAGTCCAAAAATGTGCAAAATTTTGAAACAAAACTTGCATATGATAGAAACTAACATAATCTAGCATATCTGAGAGTTTCAAGTTTTTTTGTGGACAAAATTGACATTTAATATAATTTTTCAAATCTTTAGAAATACGTGTCCTTTTGTCACATTTTTAAGGCCTTTTGTCACATCTTAATAGGTAAATATCAAATAATTCCTGGAAATTTTCACATATTTTCACCAAATTTTTATTGCTGCATGGTAGTGACATAATGCAAAACATACACAAATTTTACGCATTTCTGTTCAAAATGTCAGCCGTTTCAAGTCCAATTGACACATTTTCTTCAATATCTCTCAGGGTATAAGTGTCAATGATTTGATTTTTTTTCATAATGTGTATAATTCAAATCTGCAGCAAATGAAGAAAACCCAATATTGTTTTTGTCAAAAAAATATATGACTTTTTCTTATTTTCGTCAATTTTTACTATACAAGTGTGATTCTCACATATGTATACCTCCCACCAGAGATGTCTTGTGTATCAAAATTTCAGATTTTTTATCCATATATAAACACTTTTTTCAAAATATTTTCTGTGAAAATGTGATAGATAGATGCTCAATGAAGCATTTGTACAATATATTGTGTACATTTGTCACATATACTTTGGTGCCATCTGGCGAACGTGAGTAATATAAACTCAAGATTCGTATGATAGTGAAGGAATTTACCATAATGTCACGCATGTCTCTCTCTTATAACAATGACTGGAAATATCCCCCCAATGAAAAGGCTATACATGGTCATAATACAGGATCTATTGCAATGGCGTTTCTCATATCGCCATTTCGATATCTGATTCCACGTGTCATTACAATGAAAGCATTTGCCTATTGAAAAGATGACTGTCACTTTATTTTCGGCAGCAAAATTTCTGGATCTTAACACACCACACAAGCCATACTCCAAGATATATAGGAATTGTTTCGGAGCATATATACCAAGTATATTTTAAAAACACAATTGGGAAAAACATCTCAAATGTTGCCAAATGTCCATCTCTCAATAAAAGCTACAGATGAAAATAATCAATCAATCAATCAATCAATCAATTATTTATTTATTCCGAATTGTAACTCAAATATACAAGTAATACAAGCAAACATGAAACAAAAATGGAAACAATTCGTGGACTGCACTAAAGAAAAATATTTTCTGTACAAGAGTGGAGCCCATAAATCAGAACAAACTTGCGAAGAAAACAAACATACATAAGTACAGACTTGGAACCACACAGTAACACACATACACACTAGTATATGTGGGTCACTGTGCGGTCCCACACACATGCAGACAACTAGGTGAATAACGATAACCCTAGATGGTACTAAAACTATTAAATAAATACAATATATATACATATCGGAAATATAGTGATATGCCTGTTGGTGATAACGAGTGATTACCGAGTGCTACTAATGTTTTTCTCTGAAATATTTGTTTATCCCTAAATTGAAAGAATACTTAGAGGGAGCTGTTTTGACATTATCAGGTAGAGAAATCCATAGGATGGGGGCTTGATGCAAGAAAGATATTGGTACCTTATTTGATTTCCTTTGGGTAATACATATACCGGGGTATCCATATTATGACGAGTGGTATAAGGATGCACAGATACATTTTGTTGGAATATATCCGATACAGGGCGAGGAAGCATATTGTTTGCAAATGAATACATCAGTTTACTATTTTGAATGTTTGTTACATCTTTTACAGGAATATTCAACTGTCTAAAGATTGGGTTCGAAGGGGAGTTATAGGGAGCTCTCATATTTCGTACAATTTTTTTCTGTGAAATTTCTAATTTATGTAGTCTATATTGGTAGGCAGATCCCCATAACGAAGCTCCATATATTAAGTATGGATGTACGAAACTGAAATATAATATTTAATCCAATGACAGATATTGCACACCATGGACACATGACCAGTGTGCCCCAGTGACGATGATAGATCACAATATTAATCTAGTTCATCATATGATTTGCTAAAGTATGTTGATCTGATCTTATTTTTACCCCATATTCATTAAACCTTCTCCATATCTTTGTTTGTATGTGCGTGTGTTTTCAATTTGTTTTATACTGTGTCTGGCAGTTGATAGTAAGTCTAGCAAAGCAGCTGCAGTTTATGTGCATTCCTATGCAGTGCAAAATTTCCCCTGTGAATGACTGATCAGGATAATTGATAACATAATCAGCAATTTCAAACAGTATCAGGATAATTTTATGATGCTTGTAACTATTACAGCAGCTTTAATAGACCACTATGCAATGGCGCAGGAAAACTTCCAACAAAGTCTTTATGAAATTTATTCAGGCTGGTGCACCCATCCAATATGATTCAAAACCAATTTCCAGACAAAATTAGAGAACAAATCACATGAAAATTACCAATTTTTTTAAACCTAAAACATAATTATTATAGTATTATTACAACAATAATTTTGGTGAACACTGTATGTAATGGAACTAGCACCTGTGACAATAAAAGCACCAATGAGCATATTACAAAAAAAGGTTTGAACTGAATAATTGATTTATCATTCCCTTTGAACAATTCCAATATATAACAGGTCAGAATAGTTGCAAAGTAAACTATGAAAAAAGACCAGACGAATGTGGCACAACATATGTATATACCAATGCAAAACCCTTGACAACAGACAAAGCAAATTACTGGTAGCTGCCTTAATAGGCAATATTATTCTATGGTACAGGAAAATTATTCATTCACTCAAATTTAGCATACAGGTGTAATAATCCAAACACCAATTACCACTTTTTCCAACTTAAAAAAATATTTGGTTAACATATTAGGAGTGATACACTTATACGACCTTTATGCGATGAAACAAGCATTTACTGCAAAATAACCGATAAACATAACACAAAATAATTCAGGATGAAAGCATTCATTCATCACTCACTGAAAAGATATCCAACACTAACAGCTCAGAATAGCTGTGAAGTATACTACCTACTTAGTCTTAACATAGTATACTACCAACTTAGTTTTAACAAATAAAAATAATAGCATAATTTGCTCACATCACACGAAGCAGAAATACTAGTTGTTTGCCATGTATATGTATTATATTATATTGGCATGCGAAATACAGACATTACAGATTGTCATAGATGGTTTCCTTCACTTCTGAGTGACATAGGAACTGGCGAGCTCACGTAATGATACTTTCTTATTATACAGCCTCAAAATATCTCGGAGTTTGAAACATTTAGTTTGATCAGCCTGATTCGGCCACTTCAAAGCAGAATATTCTCTGACAGATACATTTTCTGTGAAAACTGCCTTTACATCTTTGATAGTTGCCTTTTTCAGGATGCAGGTGGCGTACTGTTTGACAAGAAATTTAACCTCTGTGTCTGGAAATCTTTGACCACGAATGGCAGGCCTCACATCACCCTGTCGAATGGAGGAATTAATCATATGAAAAATTATGTGTTGGTATTTTTCTTAAAATCACACAATATGTCATCATACCAGTATTTACGTATTATCAAAAAATTATCCTGCAATCATTACTGGATGGCATGTAAATTATCAATCTAATCCATTAGATGACAATTCCTTGACACATACCATGCTGAATACATCTGTATCTGTATCCATGACCTGACAAGGAGGCTCGACACCCGACCGGCCCTCTGGAGAACTCTCGGTTGTGGTAGCTTCTTCATCACTTTGCTGAACCCGCACCTCTTCAATATTTTCTGTTTCTGACTGAAAAAGCAGAACAATATAACATCAAAGACCACAAGTTTTCATGGAGAAACATGATCAGAAAATGATCAGGAAGATTCTTATCCAGACAGATGGTGGACAACAAACAACGATATAGACATATCAACATATACAGCAAGCGATCAAACAGGAACAACTGGTTCAGTTCACCTCTGAAACTAAGATATTCACATTGATGAAACTCACCTCGCTGGAAACACTTGGTTGCTGTGTGGGCATCGGCTGCGATTCAGGTGCCTGCCTCAGCCGATTCCGAGCACTTGCCAGATCATACCCTGGTAACTCTAGTGAAACAAAATTTTTAGCATAATAGCATCAAGTGTTTCGTAGCTTACAGATAATCTGTTCAGAGCTTTGTATCCAAGCGCTGTTTAATTTTGAGGTGGAAATACTATCCAGTTGAAATAACAGCTAAAACACATATTTTTACTATATAATGAGATGTACTCCACATCCACAGTAATAAATTGCAGTGAAATGTCAGAAGAGTATTACCAAAATCTGCTTCCTTCAAATCCTTCCTTGTTATTTCCTGATTTGTACATAGTTTCACCAGCACATCCGAAATCCGAATTTTCTGTGCAGAAGCCTTCAAGTCATTATAATGCTTTTGTTGAGCATCTTCAGAGTGGGTCATCAAATTAGCCAGGTGCTTGCGGTCATCTGGCTCAAGGAGTGCACTCACCAGCGACGCGGCCATGTGACGAATTTTTGTGCAATTCAGTCTGAAAATAATATTTGCCCAGTTAAATATTTTAATTGAATTATATAATATATGTATGAGAAACAAATTCATTTCTCAATGTCCAGATCTATACAGTAGTACCGTTTTTCAATTCCTGCATGTCCCAGTTGTTTTGTAAGGGCATGCACAATGCTTGATGGGGTCATCTTCTTAAGTGACCAGGTAACGAATAATTCCTGTGCACGGCAGTGAACACTGGGTCGAACATATTTTTCATATTTTTCTAAAAGATAGTAAAGGTCCTTCTGGATAACTAGTTCTGCACTTCCAAATTTGCTTGACGTCTTGTGGTCTTCCACCAAGATAAGGAAGTGGTCTTTCTTAGGGCGTTTTTTCGCGTCTTTGAACTGTGATACGGTCACATTGGTCAGACAGCCTGTCCTCTGTGCATTTGCAATTGCAACGCGGAAAAGCAAATAGTCTCTCGTTCTGGTGTGCATTTCCTGGTTGATGATGCTCTTTTCATTCAAAGTTTGCAGTTCATCTATGGCCTGCCTCGATACAGAACATTCTAGGACTTGCTCGATGTCATCAGGATTTATGAAATCCTCTGGTGTTTTGGCATGGAGTTTGTCTTTCCTGTGTTTCGTGCTCATTTTGGTCAGACTCCTTGTCCACATTGTGATGTTTTGACTTAAACTTCGAAGTCCATCAATGGAAAAACATTGGTAGTTTTTCTGACCGAGTCCTACCATAGTTTGTAGAAACTTTGCTAGCAACTGCAAAGATCCTAGATATGCTTTACTTGTATTGGGAACCCATTCTTTTGTGCACGTTTTTTGATTGATGTGCTCTGACAGCTCTTGTACTGCATCTGCACTGTCAATATTGGCAGAGATTGACGCCAGGACATACTGACAGTTTCTTGTGTGCCGCATTGCTTGCTCTTGCTTCATGAGGCCGCCGCTGAATGATTTCAGGTAGTCACAGAAATCTTCTAATATATCTTTAAATTCAGCTGCTGACTTCTGTGATGTCGGTGACATCGGCGGCGATGCTGTGTTTGGTGGCAAAGTCGTGCTTGATGGTGAATGCGTTTTCGGACCGGGTGACACTGTGTTTGATGGTGAGGTCGTTCCCGTGTTTGCTGACAAAGTGGTTTCTTGATCCTGTGACACGGCTGCCGTTTTCGGACCGGGTGACAATGTGTTTGATGGCGAGGTCGTTCCCGTGTTTGATGGCGAGGTCGTTCCCGTGTTTGCTGACAAAGTGGTTTCTTGATCCTGTGACACGGCTGCCGTTTTCGGACCGGGTGACAATGTGTTTGATGGCGAGGTCGTTCCCGTGTTTGCTGACAAAGTGGTTTCTTGATCCTGTGACACGGTTGTTGGTGCTGAAGCCTCCTGAAAGTTTTTGAAGCACAAAAACTAACAAATGTACCAAAAGTACCATGCAATATGACATTAGTACTAGCAGCAGAACTATCTATCTATCATGTGTGGCAAAAGGACAATGCTATGTGACATTAGTACTAGCAGCGGAACTATCTATCTATCATGTGTGGCAAAAGGACAATGATATGTGACATTAGTACTAGCAGCAGAACTATCTATCTATCATGTGTGGCAAAAGGACAATGCTATGTGACATTAGTACTAGTAGCAGAACTATCTATCTATCATGTGTGGCAAAAGGACAATGCTATGTGACATTAGTACTAGCAGCAGAACTATCTATCTATCATGTGTGGCAAAAGGACAATGCTATGTGACATTAGTACTAGCAGCAGAACTATCTATCTATCATGTGTGGCAAAAGGACAATGCTATGTGACATTAGTACTAGCAGCAGAACTATCTATCTATCATGTGTGGCAAAAGGACAATGCTATGTGACATTAGTACTAGCAAACAGAACTATCTATCTATCAAGTGTAGCAAAAGGACAATGTTATGTGACATAAGTACTAGTAACAGAACTATCTATCTATTATGTGTGGCAAAAGGACAATGCTATGTGACATTAGTACTAGCAAACAGAACTATCTATCTATCAAGCGTAGCAAAAGGACAATGTTATGTGACATAAGTACTAGTAACAGAACTATCTATCTATCTATCATGTGTAGCAAAAGGACCTTTCTATGATACAATAGTACAATCAAAATTGAAACAAAAGAAAATTGAAACAAAGGAATGTTTATAATGCATTGCTATATTTCACTCACCTTGGGAATGACGTCTTGGCTCGATGACATATCCACAGTGTCAGAGAATTTCTAGAAAAAAAACAATGTGTCACATTATTCAAGTTCACATGGAGTAATCTTAAATGATAATTAAAAGGCAATCAACTCATAAACTGGACAAAATTACCAGAATTTTTTGCCGAAGCTCTGGAGATATGGCTGCATGCCTCTTAGTGTTCAGATGGTGGTCCAGACGCGCAACTAGTGTTTTGCAGACAAAACACCGTCTGTATGGTTTCTGGGCAAACAAAAATCCAAGGACACATGAAAGCCCACTGCTGTTGGGGTGTATAACATTTTGTTGTGGGGTTTGCCAATAGTGACAATGATTAATGTGAACTTACAGACACACGGTTGTTCCTTGCAGACAAAACTTGTGGGAGACACACTCGGTACGATCGTTCCTCCCCGTGTTTTAAACGCAGGTGTCGATTCAAATCTGTGACCTCTGAACTACAGTGTGGGCATGTGAATTTCTTCCTTTTCCTGCCACATTCCTTGAAAACTTGCTGGGCAGTAGACCTGTAAAACATAGAGCAAAATTATGTTTTCTGCAGTTACTGTTATGACCTAAATACGACTAAAGGTTCTGCAGTTTGCTAGCTTTATATACATGAATTTGTATCACATACATGATATATGACAAATATGATAAACATGGTAAAGGTCAATTTGTGCATTTCATAATTTTGGGTCTTTCTCCTAAGTTAATGTATACCTTTTACGATGAGGAGCAGGTTTGCTTGATTGGGATGGACCACTGGGTAACTGATGTGATGTGAATCTATTAATGTAAATGTCATAAGAAAAAAACACTAGAAAAATTAATCACTAAACATTACAATATTTAGAAATTTGTATTAAAAAAATTAGAAGAAAAAAATCCAGAATTTCGCACTGAACAGTTTTTTCGAGGGATCTCATTTTACCCCGGGCCCAGTTTCAAGAAATTATATCAAGTGACTGAGTGCAGTGGAAGATGATTCAAAGAAATTGCAGACGATGAGGACGATGGTCAGAACGACACCAGACGCAACATGTCAAAAATGTCTGGTCAGTTAAACACTCACTGAATGTCAGAACCAATGGAAGTCGATGGACTTGGTGTAGTTGTTTCTATATATTCCCTCAAAGCATTCCAGTCAGTATCCGTGTTCTCATGGCAGGGCTGAAATAACAAAACAATGAACATTCACACACAACAACGCCCCAGTGACTTGATCGCACCGAGAATTCCTCAAACCTCTTAACATGACATACCGGTGTGATTTTTTTCTGTTGGAGATTATACTGCTTCCTTCCCGGGCGTGGAGGGGATGGGCCTACAATGCTTTCCTCGCTACTAGTACTGCTCGCAGTGTTTTCTGGATCAAAATCCTCGTCTACTGCTTCCTCACTGAACAAGCTGCACTCGTCATCAGGAAGTTCTTCATGTGACCTGGTCATGGTTTTGCATGGCTGAGAAAAAAATATTAAAGTAGGATATATCCGAGCTGAAGAAAAAATGTTTGGAACAATCAATGTCCGAAAATATAAAAGATTCAAAGAGCATGATCAACAAATTTATTTATATCTGCATTTACCTAATATCAAATTACAACTGATTTTGAAGTTTTAGTGAAAATTACTTACACTTTTACTATGTGTGATCTGTGGAGTTTGGTGTACGCTGTGCTGTGGTGCTTGTTTTGTATTGTTTGAAGTCCACATTTCCACTGATAACTTCTGCCATTCAAAAACAGACAGAACCCGAGCGCACCGTGCCTCGAAGATAGGGTGAGTGGTCTCTGTCTGAGTGTGGGCTCCAGTGGGCTGAGCGGGGTCCTCCTGAGTGAGGGCTTCAGTCGGGTGAACGGTGTCCGCTTGAGTGAGGACTTCATTTGGGTGAGCAGTGTCCTCTTGAGTGAGGGCTTCAGTTGGGTGAGCATTGTCCTCCTGAGTGAGGGCTTCAGTCGGGTGAGCGGTGTCCTCCTGAGTGAGGGCTCCAGTGGGGTGAGTGATCTCTGCCTGAGTAAGGGCTTCAGTTGGATGAGTGGTCTCTGCTTGAATGAGGGCTCCAGTTGGGTAAGTGGTCACCTCAGTGAGGACTTCAGTGAGATTAGTGGTCTCCGCCTGAATAAGGACTCCAGTGGGCTGAGCGGTGTCCACCTGTATGAGGGTTTCAGTGGGTTGAGTGGTTTCCACTTGACTGAGGGATCCAGTTGGGTGGGTAGTCTCCACCTGAGTGAGGGTTCCACTTGGCGAGAGTGCGAGAGTGTAAGTGGTCTCTTCCTGGGCTCCACTTGGGCGAGCGGTCTCGGACTCAGTGAGGGCTCCACTTGGCGAGAGTGTGAGAGTGTAAGTGGTCTCTTCCTGGGCTCCACTTGGGCGTGCAGTCTCGGACTCAGTGAGGGTTCCACTTGGCGAGAGTGCGAGAGTGTAAGTGGTCTCTTCCTGGGCTCCACTTGGGCGAGCGGTCTCGGACTCAGTGAGGGCTCCAGTAGTTTGACTGGTCTCCGCCTGAGTGTGGGCTTCAGTGGGGTGAGTGGTCTCCGCCTCAGTGAGGGCTCCACTTGGCGAGAGTGTGAGAGTGTAAGTGGTCTCTTCCTGGGCTCCACTTGGGCGTGCAGTCTCGGACTCAGTGAGGGTTCCACTTGGCGAGAGTGTGAGAGTGTAAGTGGTCTCTTCCTTGGCTCCACTTGGGCGAGCGGTCTCGGACTCAGTGAGGGCTCCAGTGGGCTGAGTGGTCTCCGCCTCAGTGTGGGCTCCAGTGGGCTGAGTGGTCTCTGCCTCAGTGAGGGCTCCAGTAGTTTGAGTAGTCTCCGCCTCAGTGTGGGCTCCACTTGGGTGAGCGGTCTCGGACTCAGTGTGGGCTCCAGTGGGCTGAGTGGTCTCCGCCTCAGTGTGGGCTCCAGTGGGCTGAGTGGTCTCCGCCTCAGTGTGGGCTCCACTTGGGTGAGCGGTCTCAGACTCAGTGTGGGCTCCACTTGGGTGAGCGGTCTCGGACTCAGTGTGGGCTCCAGTGGGCTGAGTGGTCTCCGCCTCAGTGTGGGCTCCAGTGGGCTGAGTGGTCTCCGCCTCAGTGTGGGCTCCAGTGGGCTGAGTGGTCTCCGCCTCAGTGTGGGCTCCACTTGGGTGAGCGGTCTCAGACTCAGTGTGGGCTCCACTTGGGTGAACGGTCTCGAACTCAGTGTGGGCTCCAGTGGGCTGAGTGGTCTCCGCCTCAGTGTGGGCTCCAGTGGGATGAGTGGTCTCCGCCTCAGTGTGGGCTCCACTTGGGTGAGCGGTCTCAGACTCAGTGTGGGCTCCACTTGGGTGAGCGGTCTCCGCCTCAGTGTGGGCTCCAGTGGGCTGAGTGGTCTCCGCCTCAGTGTGGGCTCCACTTGGGTGAGCGGTCTCAGACTCAGTGTGGGCTCCACTTGGGTGAGCGGTCTCGGACTCAGTGTGGGCTCCAGTGGGCTGAGTGGTCTCCATCTGAGTGAGGGCTCCAGGGGGGTGAATCGTGGCATCTGCGAGTGTAAAAAAAACTTGCAGAACACAGTATGATCACTTTGTTAACTGTGTTTTCAATGTTTGAAGACTACACATATTTCTCACCTATGTTTTCAGTGATGACTATCCTCTGCTTGGATCTTAAATTTTCAAATTTTCCATAGCACACTCAGTTAACTTACCAAGTGTGGATCTGGCTATTTGTAAGTCCGCAAGGTACTTGGAGCGCAGGTCACCTGACTTGCCAGAAGCTAGAATATCTGAAATAATTGATCTGGATCATATACGAGCATTAAATTCTTTTGAATTTTCCAATTTAGTCATCACAACATTTGATAGCATTTGCAACAAAACTGCAGGACTTTCAGCTTCGAAACACAAATATACACAAATGTATATTTTTTATCATATAGAATATATAGTATGGATCAATATTACACAAACCAAGTGACTTTTGGACAATGGGCAGGGTTTCATCAAATGGTTTTATGTTCCACTTATTTATCTTCATTCTGAAACAGAACATGTGATAAAACATGCACTCTAATGACTTTAATTGAAATACAGAATCAGCAAGTCATGAATTGCAAGAGTTTAGTTGCAACCACTGATAAACAGTCTGCAGGATGCTCTGACATCTGTTAATAATAGATCAGCAAAGTTTAGTACAATATAGACCAGTTTACAGAATCAATTTGCATTTGTTAGTTGCGACAACATTGTGCCCAAGCAAATATTATTTGGACCGAATACATGCAACATACTCACTCTGTGTTTTCTTCCCCCCAAAAACGAACAGAGGCATCTCGAATATACCCTGGCCACCAAACCCCATGACCGAGGGAAACAAGCACAATATCACCATCTGAAAACAACCAGCAAGAATATTAACCTTGGAATCGAATAACATTATCAAAACAAAAAGCAGTACAATGTCTCAAAGTGGTAACGAGCCATGACCTACCTGCATGCTGCTCCTTCAATTTCAACTTTTTTGATTGGAGACCACAAGCCTGTTTCCTTTTGCGTTTAGGCATCTAAAGGCAATAAGAAAATAGCCCAAGGGCTAACAAAGTTTACCAGAGTTTTGGTTTTGAACATTGCTCGTGACAAATGTCCTGGGTATTTACCAGTCATGGTCATCTTGATCAACTGCAATGTCACTATTAGGTGTGTCATATTACTGTCTATTCATAAAACAAACATAAAACTCTAGCCACAAGCATTTTGTCTGTGAAGGCCAATTAACACATTGCAGGTGTCACGTGACCTTAAATTCCAACTAAATTCAAGATTTTCATTTTTGTCAGATGATCATGATAGAGTGAATCTAATAGTCATAGATTATTATAGTTCATCAGCATGTCAATATATCAATTATTTATGAAGATATTACAGTTTTAGAGGTAATTTTTGGCTAACCCTTTTGTACATCAGTAGCACAAAATGAAAATGGCCTTATCGTGAAATAGGTCCCGCTTATTTCGTACGTATGAAAATACCGGTCTACGAGCCATCCGTCCTAACTTCGCCACATCCCAAAATTCGCCAACTTGGTGTTATCAGAGCTCAC
This sequence comes from Terebella lapidaria, assembly GCA_949152475.1. Taxonomy (NCBI): domain Eukaryota; kingdom Metazoa; phylum Annelida; class Polychaeta; order Terebellida; family Terebellidae; genus Terebella; species Terebella lapidaria. The sequence continues at coordinate 8,557,448 of OX424559.1, read as the reverse complement.
AAACTTGTTTTATGAAAATTATAACATGGCTGGCCGCTATCGTCTTATACACACTAGTTTGTAGAGGATAACGTTTGTCAGACAACAATGGCCGGGAAACACTCTCTTTCCACACAATAACCATGTGGTTTTATTATAACCACGTGGTTTTCTGTGCAATGCCTGGGAAATGACTTTTTTCCCGGGCTTTGCTGTCCTACAATGGCCCGTCGTCAAGACGTAAATTGCATCAACGTAATTTGATGTTTTTGTATAATCGCGGTTCTTCGTTCGTTTGTCAGGACAAAAACATGTTATAATCGTGTTTGATCCTAGGTATTTTGGGCATTGCCTGCCAGACATACGACCTCGGGACAGTCTTATGCAATGCCTTCGGCCTGCGGCCTCAGGCATTGCATGAGACTGCCCTCGGTCGTATGTCTGACAGCAATGCCCGCACACCCAGGATCAAACCCTTAAACAAACTGCTGGTACAAAGATAAGCCAGTTCGGAAATGTTTCTAGGTCAGCTCAAATGGTATAAACAAAACATTCGTACACACCACACTCAATCGTGAGTGACGCGGTGAACTCGAAGTACACAAAGAGGTTAGTATTGTACAGGCGAAATCGAGTAATGTGTTGGTGACAGTGACTCGACAATGGTAGCGTGACAGCATGGTTTGGCTATGTTTATACCGCTTGACCCTGACCCAATTCCACTGACCTGACCTGAAAACATTTCCGAACTCACGTATTGAATATCAGAGTCTCGATTGATGATAGAACTGGCTGGTTTCATTTGCAGTACAAGGTCTGAAAATCCTGTTGGCGAATTTGGGAATGCGGCGAATTTAGGACGGACGGCTCGTAGATCTAGTTGATCTACAGATAAAAAGAACATCTGCTGTGTCATAATACACATTCCTATCATATTTCATTTTATCATTAGCTGGGAATGAAATTGCCCACTAATTTAACAGATAACCCGGTCCCTTACTTTGGTCTTGAGGCTCCGCCAGTGTCTGACTCCGAGTGAGTGTGCCTGTTAGTCACTGTGACTGTCGCACGAGTAAGATCTCGTGCGTAGGCTGGTGCAAAACTGGACTTTTAGCACGTAGATCTAGTATATCACGTTTCATATAAAACACACAATTTGAGCTTACCCTGACATAGATAATTCGATAATCGACTATATTTTTCTGCACACAGATGTTCACTTTTTCAGTGTCACTTCCAACTGACACATGTGAGGACTATAGTTCTCAAGCTTTCACTAGGGGTCGCTACAAAATACAGTACGGAATCACGATGTGGTTACCGTAATGCCGCGCATATGGTATACGAACTATCTATCTGCAGTGATCTACGATCTATCTAGTAAGCATGATGTATTTTTGTCACAGGTAGACGGCAAAAGTGACAATCGGACATTTTGCAACAAAAGGACACTCAAATGAGACAAAAGGACAAGATGTGACAATCGGACTGCAACAAAAGGACACAAATGGGACATTAGGACACTCAAATGGGACATTCGGACACAACATGTACGAAAGTCACAATTGCCTGCAACAAAAGGACACAAATGCGTGACATAAGGACAGATCGGGATACCTATCCATCTATCCATCTATCTACACTAATCCCGAAATGGATAGCATCGAAATGGATAGCCTGCCGTTCTCCACTCCCGCCTGGTCGACTGTAGAACCGTTTCACTCTAGTTCAAATCGGTTCTGCATGAAAGCAGGTGTTCCCATCACTGATCTGTCTTTTTAGGTTACTGTATCTTTGATCAAACAAGCCACAGCATACAAGGAATAGAATGCGTAAGAATATGTCCGGATGACATGTTTTTAGGTTACCTGACATAATGGATAATATCTCGCTTATTATCGACTTTATAGGTCAGATATCAATAGTTGACATATAGGAAATGATGTATGCTGAATATTCTGATGACCTTGAATTCGACCTTTGACCTCATCCTCAAGGTCAGAGCACAAAATGGCTATCATCTCATTTAATATCGACTTTACAGCTTAGGAATCAATTGTGGACATATAGGAAGTGATATATGCTGGACATATTATCGAGATACTAAGTCGATATTATCGAGTTACTAAATCGGGAATTCAAAAAATAATTTTCCTCAGTGGCCCTTCTACGCTTTTTATGGACATGCAGACTATACATCATGTACTGTTACTTAAGTCAAGTTACTAAGTCGATATTATCGGGATACTGACTCGATATTGTCAAATACTAACTCGATATTGTTGAGATACTAACTCGATATTATCGAGTAACTAAGTCGAAATCGATATTAAGGAGTTACTAACTCGATATTATCGAGATACTAAGTCGATATTATCGAGTTACTAAGTCGATATTATCGAGTTACTAAGTCGGGAATTTCAAAAATATAATTTTCCTGGGTGGCCCTTCTACGCTTTCATAGCCTAGGCCTATGCGTCGGCAGTTACTTACATGTCACAAAATAATAAATTCCGAGTACGCCTAATAACCAAGTTTTGCCCTTGGCCGATTTTTCACATTTACCGTCGTGATTTCTTTTCACATCTACCGTTAAGGGTGATTTCATTAATTTTCACATTTAGCGTTAGGTTTCACATTTACCGTTAGTTTTTTTACATTTACCGTTAGGTTTCACATTTACTGTTAGTGTTTTTTTTTACATTTACCGTTAGGTTTCACATTTAGCGTTGATTTCACATTCACCGGTTCAACATACGCCTACCTCGTGTCTGAATTTAGCCCTACTGTCAGTTTCCAAAAATCTAGGAGCACAGAATTCAGTGTAAGTGCTACATAAGATTTTGGTAACATCTACGATGAATTCGTTACTGGGAAACACTAAACTATTGGCGAGCAAATTTAATTTAATGCAAATTTAATGCACACTTGTTTGCCAAAATAAACACCAAATATTTTTTGGTGACACCCGCACATGGGTATCATTTGCGCTTCATTTTTAGTAGTTCGAGATTTTATTGCAGTTGTAAATGTTAAAAACGAAGACAAATTCCTCACGATTTTGGGTAACTCATTATTCCATAGTATTATAAATGGATGGATTTATAGCATTTTTTCCGTTCGAGTATGGAGTTGTGATATGTCTGAATACGACCGATGATTGTAGGTAGTACGATCATGGACTGACGAGGGCATTAAGACATTAAGATAAATATTATTGGGTCATGTTGTGGAATGTTTTTCAAACCAACATGATTTTTGCACATATGTCTTTCAGACAAAGTATTGAGGCCCGTGTCTTCGGTTTTAATGGGTAATCCACGTAGTTGAAGTCGCCTCAGTTAATCAAATTTATGTTCTTGTGCGCCAAACACTGTCGAACACTGTCCACTAGACCATCCTCAACACTAAAATTGATTTATTTTATTTGTGTAGCCTCCAAAAGGAGAGGTAGAATGCATGTATATGTGACATGATGAGTGACTAGACAAAGTGGAATTTAAAATGGCATCAGCAACATGTTTTCCTTATTTTGCATTGCTTGGCATATTTGTCATCAACTAGAAAATGTCATATCGTACAATTAACTATTATGTACAAGTTCTCAACTGTAAGTACACCCTTGTAGCTATTTGCGGCCGAACTTAATTTCCAAGGAGTCGTGAATTGTTTCATTGCCTGATTTTTGTTATGATTTGTCAATGTTACCCTTAAACGCATCATGAATTAGGATGGAGAAAGGTCATACCACACGAGATGGATAAGACTAAGGGCAAGGGCAAAAACAATGACCCTAGATTGACTAGCAGGTGCCAATTTCGCCCTTAATTACTGATTTTGTACATTATATAAATATATAAAGATGTATTCAAGAGTAGCAGTACCGGTACATAAATTTTGATGATGACCAGACAATCACTGCTATCAGTCCATGCGGTTCGATAGTGATGTCAGTACTAGATACCGTATTGGTCCCAGTGGTAGAGCGGCGCTGTATGTAGGACTTCCAACATCAGCGTGCGTGAAAATAACTAAAATTTACTAATTTAGGCAATGGTAGGGGAATCAATGATATGGTACATATACAGTGTTTATAATATGTTGATTTGATAAAAAGATCGATATATTGCACACAACGCTGCATGATACTCACTCATACTTTTGAATGAAGCCTGGCACTCTCGAGACTGTATGTTTTCATCTCGTTCACTGGATTCGTCCAGTGAGCCTGTTCAGATAGCAATGAATAATTTCCTCAAACACAATTAGCCTCTGCCCCAAACAGTTTTGTGCAATTATAAGCCTGATACATAATATGATTAGCAAGGATTCTGAATTAGCATCTAAAAGAAGGCTAACCCAGTGCGTAGTCCTGGAACAGTTTTTTCACCGACTTCTCTTGGTCGGAGTCTTGCTCATCAGCTGCTGGTACATCGGACCCCTCCCCACTGCTCAGCTCTACCACTGTGGTGTCATTGGCAGCTTCACACTCCCTCTTGGAAACTATGAGGAACAATCAAACATACAAGTTAATGCCAATGTAGCATGCAAATGTACGTGGAATCAAAAACCAGTATTAAGTATTCCGAGCAAACAAAACAGGGTCCCTTATCCAATCTCATAGTTCGGGGACAGAAAGTCATATCAGGCATACGAAGTGAGAGAAAACAAAAATGACAGGGAAACTCATGAACCCCCGTAAATGGCCATTAGGAGGTGAAATCAGGTGTTCCGGAAAGCGTTATCGCTACCTTTATTTCAAACAAAAATTTCATGGGGATACTCTACACAATTAGCTCCAGTACCTGCTGTGTGTTTGATTTTTACTGAGGGAATTCTGCCCAGTTCTGACCACGCTGGGGTTTCTGCTTCTCACGCATTGCCGCGCGCTCATTTATGAGTGGCCAGTAAATGAGTTGTTCACGAGCATCAATCGGACTGGTGGTACCACACTCTCCTCTGCCCTCTTGGCCTTCACTCAAACAGCTCGTGTCCCTTAAAAAAACAGTAGGCCCCCCAATAAGGCAGGTGTCAACAACCATATCATGCATGGTAGTGTCACAAATAAGGTTAGTCGTGCAGTTTAGAAGAATTACTGCTAATATTGGATGATATAGCATGCTCACATCAGCTGGATATTTTCTAATCTGGTAAAGATGTATCCCTATTATTCAGATAAAAATCTCACCGTGTACATTAGTGCTCTTGCCCATGCAAGAGCGGGAACAGCAAAAATCCATCCTGAGATGACAGACAAATCACCTTTCTCCTGATGTCATCTGTAGTCAGGAGCTTACGTTTTTGTCGATCCCTGAGTACCTCACAGTTGACAATACCTATATGAAACACTGTAGATCGGCGAGGGCTGTGAAAGTAGTTCCCAACATGACGTTCGGTGATGCAATCACACACCAACTTGCCATCTTCCCTCTTTTCATGCACAAATGCAAATCCATAATCTTGTAGTAAAAAACAACGATCTCTAGCTTTCTTCGTTATCAGAAAGGAAGTGTCTTTTGTCGAGAAATCCATTCCTGGTTGCTCTAGTTCTGCCAGGCGCTTTGCAACTTGTACCGTCGGGTTGTCTGCCTTCCGAACAAGTTTCTTTAGCTTCTGCAAATAGTTTTCATATTTGAAGGCAGATACATTGTTCAGTGACCCATGTGACATCACATCCTCGTGTAGGTGTACAAGACTCAGTACATTGTACACAACGAATGTTTTTCCATAAATGTCTCGAGACTTGTGGACAAAAAAAACTCGTCCTAACAAGTGCCTCGTCCTAACTGTAGTGTCTGAGCTCAACATAATTGACAAGGCAACAGTCAAGGAAAGAAAATGAAATGCTCATACATTTCACGTGGGATGATATCTTTCAGTACTACACATCCTGTGTATAACACGAATTGGCGGAACTCGGTTGCTTTCCACCTGTCTAGCTCTGACAAGGAACTTGGATGTCGAGCGAATTCACTGGGCATTGATCCTGTCAATGCAACAAGTTTTTCCGAAATTTGAGTTCTCTGCCGTGGCGACAAGCGGCATTTGTTGGGGCCCTTAGTCATGAAATATAACACTCGCCTAACATCTCCGAGGCACACAAGATGCATGTGATCCAGGGGAAACTGTTCCAAAGAGTTGATATTTTGATCCAATAGAGGGGATTTCCCGACTTGACGTTCTTCATATTTTGACTGATCAAAGTCTTGTTTAGTGCGTAGTGGATAGGCCTCATCAGAATTGAATACGACTCTCCCATCCCATGATCCATGGATTGTGCATCGCTCACAGCTACTGTACGAATTGTGTAACTTAACACACTTCATGAAAGTTCTTGCTGGTGCATCGCATATGAATTGATACTGATTCCATACACAGTACCATCATGTTCCATTTATTTTCTGTCAGTTTGGTGACATCATCAAGAAATTCTTGCAGAGAGATTGGCTTACTTCCACCACAAACTAAAGCAACGACAAATGCCTCAAAGTGATCCATACTGGCTAAAATGGGCCAGAATTGGGTATTCCTCGATTTGAAGAGTGGCACTCCATCGACAATCGAAGTAAATCGGGTGATACTAAAGTTGACAAGTTATAAACCAGATATTAACTGCCAAACCGTTTACCAGGTCACAAGCAAATATCTTGCTTTTGTTGGACCTGGCTACAAACTGATCACAGGCTGACAGTCTGGGTGGTCGTTGTTGTCTATTGCCAATACTTTTATGGAGTTTCTGTATTTCCTCCTTAGGTGGGTGAACATTTCCACGTTTGGTTGAATTCATCATCATGGGCTGGTTGACGTGATCGCGGATCTCACATTTCCCAGTTGAGCTTCCATGTACAAGTCGCATTCTACATGCAGTGCAAGAACAGACCAGATTTGAGATCTTTACTTCATTATCTGTGATGCATTCCACCAGGTGGATTTTCCTGGTCCCACTGATTGCAAAAGACTCGTGGGCGTAGATACGATCAATGTCCTTGACATCGATAAAAGAACAGCGAGAATGGCAGCATCCTTCCACATCATTTCGTTCCCTAGGTCTAGAAATATTTTACTTACAGTAATTGAGTACAGCACTTAAATCTTGCATCTTCACACCTGTGAGCACTGCACGTCTGAGTGATTACCCCACAACGGCAGTCACGCCATCACTGGCCCCTTTCCCATGACGTGAACCAAAGAATATTCGAATACTAGTAACTCTTAACTCCAGGACGTGAAATGGACTTGCTGATATCCTCGAAGGCTTTAACTGACTTGTATTGGCTTGCGGCAATATCGTCAAACTCAATCAGTACATCGAACTGGACTCCACAATCCTTGAACTTCTGAACATCAATTTTCTCAAAAGTGGATACTGCAAACACATCATGTTTTAAATCATCACTGAGCATGACAACTTCATGCCTCATGTTTTCACCACACTCCGGACATTGATGGAAACATACCATTGGGTGAATTGTTTCCTACGAATGTCCATCCCAGTGTAGTTGTTGAGGCTCATCTTGGTTCAAACACAGATAGTTTTGGCCGAAATCCATCACCTTGACGACGGCAAGCGAGTGGACAGATCCTTGTACATACGTTGTTGCCACTTAGCGATGAATGTGTGCTCAGGATAACTCTCCAACATATCTTTCAGGACCGCCATCAGATTCAACAAATTCCCATTCACTGATGCGCGACACATTCTCTTCTTCCCATTTGGTTGTTTATGCCATGGGTTGCCATAGTTTATGGCTCAGCCAGACCCTCCTACATAAAGGCTTTGGATACTATCCATAACTAGAGGTTGCGTTTGTGCCTCGGTGCATTCAGAACCTCTCCTATGGAGAGCCTGTATGTTGAGGCCAACAAACCCTCCCTTTGTCATAGGAGGGAGAAACTCTCACTTCAGTACACCATCAAGCTGAAGTCTTTACCGAACAATCCAGCCCATGATGTTGTTTTCAATCCTAAATGTGTTCCTCTGTTTGAATCCAGGCCAAATGCGATACCAAACTTTGGTAACCGCATGAAACATCTATTGGCGGATTTAAACATTGACTTGAACACAATAGCCGAGTCAAAAATTTCAAAGGTTCCACCATGGGAATTGAAAACTCCCATAACTGACTTCTCTCTCAGGATTGGGAAGAAGTCTACCCCAATAAATGAAATGTCCAGGGGTGATCAACTGGTCATGTCACGGGATGGAATAGGGCATACATACCTTACTCAGGGTTACCTGCTCCCTGGGGAGGAGGCCCATGTGTGTGTGCCCTGTCGAGAGTGGCTGACATTTAAACATGTCCTACTACATTGTCAAGACCTGGCTGACACTCGTCGTTTGTTTTTCGAGTGTCAGTCAATATATGTTTTCTATGATTTTAGTATTTATAAAATCCTCAACTTCCTTCTGGAAATTGGGGGTATATTTTCATTTTTAGACATACAACTCTAGTCAACTCGTTTGAGTCTACTCAACAATACTTTCACCATTAATCTTGGAGCTTTTACTGTTCACTAGAAATTTTTAATTGTAGAACTTGCGGTTTTATCATTCTTGATACTTCTTGTATATCCTCGTTTGGCACTGAAATGGCTTTCTTGAGCCCAAAGTGCCGTTAGGCTTTATTCCTTAGTTTTCTTCTTGTCTAAGGCGAGGTGTCCGAAAATACAGCCCGTTTTGCTCTACACACACCATTTACAAGATATCAACGAAAACTAAAGTGCTAACTCGGCCAATAATTTCAGGTCGAGTTCAAATTTCATCCTCAATACCCATAAGACATATTTGTCTAGGGCGCCGAATCCGAAAATAACGTCCACTTCGCTCTACGACACACCGCTTATGATGTGCAGGAAGCCTGAAAAAGGACTCAGCGAAAATTATTTCGAGCTCTAGGTCAAGATCGGTTGAGCGCATGACTTCAAAATCAATAGGGTTCTTCCCTGGAGATATATGGACCTCCATTGCAAAGTTTTGCAGCTACAGCAAAATATTTTTTGAGTTATTGCGCAAAAACATAATCCGAAAATCGAAATCAATCTCATTCTCTTGGACCTCGGATCCAAAATTGTACAGCAAATCTATGTCATACATGTTTGAGCAGTTGTGAAAAATTCGTCAATCCGTCGAGTTACATTCAGTCAAATTTTACGTGACGAATTTAAATTGTTGGAAATGTCGGAAGAAATGATGCTGTACTTCATGACCGAATCAGCATCGTACCTGGAGTTGATAATATTCTTACATGAAATACATAAAACATAAAATAACGAAGACATAGATATGGTTATATATTAGTAAGATGATCTCAACTTGTGCAACTGTCCATCTTTTTGACAACATTGAATGTGCAACGTTATGCCACTTTGACGGCACGAAGCAACAACACGGGAAGCCATTTTTATATTGTTTTTTTTTTTATATACAGAGATACGCCTATGTCTTACATGCATCGAGAAAAAAGATATACATGCTTAGCTGAAACGTACACTGGTTAGTGACGTTGTTGTGAACCACCTATATGTTTTGTAACGTTTGACAGTAAAATTGGCCTCCTTAGGTAAATTTTCACCCATATACCATGTTCAAATTCAAAATCACCTTGAGGGGGGTGATCGCGACAAGCATGAGCTGATGACAATTGTCATCTATGATCCACCATGATATGTCTTGAACAATATTGGGCTGCTATCGGTCTCTGGCATTCTTTCTGTTATGGGAGGCCACTAAAGAAAAGGTTTGTAAAGATGTGCCCACCTGTTCAGTCGCCTGGCATTCCGTCAGATGGACAATTGATTCTCTTGCTTCCATTGTTGTGTATATCCCTGCTACTGGTGTGTTCCGCGATATACATAATAACCCCGGACCCAAGGAGGAGAAAATGATTCAGATATGTCATATTAATGCTCGTAGTCTAAATAATAACATATATGTTCAAAATACAATGTAGTAAAAATAGATGTGCTAAATATGGTTAATTTTCTGATTGATGATATATTTGTGGAATTTGGTGGTCGAATATTTCAGCAAACTATTGGTATTCCCATTGGTACAAACTGTGCACCATAATTGGCAGACCTGTTTTTATACTCATATGAATCAGATTTTATCCAACATTTGCAGCGAGGAGGTTCTAAGAAACTAACATGTAATTTTAACATGTAATTAACATGTAACTTTTTTTAATGTTTTAATGTTTTGTCAAAGTCAGTTAGTACTAAATATAGCTCTGTCTTCAATGATCCCGTGGTTACTAATAGTTTGTTGAAACTTCAAGAAAGGTTCGTCATTGTCCCTGCAGATAAAGCTTCTAATAATGTTGTTTTTGTTTGTAAAGCACACTATATACAGTGTCTCTTTGACGAACTGGGTATTGCCAACAATACTAATTCCAATAGTACATACCAAGCCATTACTGTTCCCAAACAGGATATCTTATCAAATCATGTGTCTGTATTGCATTCGTTTGGTATTACTACCTCATGTAAAGATTCTAATCTACCAAACTTATATTGGATCCCAAAGTTGCACAAAAATCCACACAAACAAAGATATATTTCAGGTTCGGCGTCATGTTCTACCAAAGCCCTTTCTAAAATATTAACTGTTATATTGTCTAAAATTAAACAGGGTCTCCACAAGAACTCTGAAACCATCTATTCTAGAAGTGGTATAAACCAAATGTGGATATTAAAAAATTCCAAATCTTTATTGGAATATCTACATGCTCACACACTTTCAAAAGTAACGTCTATCAAAACATTTGATTTCTCCACTTTGTATACAACTATACCTCATTCTGAACTGAAGTCTCAGCTCAAAAAACTAATCAATAATTCATTTTTCTCTAAAAAGGGACAACGTCGGTACCACTATATTGTAGTTAAATATAATACCGCTTATTTTGTTAAAGGCGATTCTGATGCCCCATACAAATATACTGAAATAGATTTGGTGAATATGGTTAATTTTCTGATTGATAACATTTTTGTGGAATTTGGTGGTCGAATATTTCAACAAACTATTGGTATTCCCATGGGTACAAACTGTGCACCATTATTGGCAGACCTGTTTTTATACTCATATGAATCAGATTTTATCCAACATTTACAACGAGGAGATTCTAAGAAACTAGCATGTAATTTTAATTTCACTTTCCGATACATAGATGATGTATTGTCGCTAAATAATCCCAAGTTTGGTGATTATTTGGATGTCATATATCCTAAGGAACTTGAAATTAAGGATACTACAGAATCCGCTAATTTTTCCAACTATCTAGACCTGAGGTTGGAGATTGATAATGATTCTAACCTGTCAACTAGATTATATGACAAACATGATGATTTCAATTTTTCCATAGTCAATTTCCCTTTTCTAAGCAGCAACATTCCTATGTCACCGGCATATGGTGTGTTTGTTTCTCAACTTATACGCTATTCCAGAGCTAGTTGCAAATATGAGGACTTTGTCTATCGAAGTGCCCAGCTAGTCTCTAAACTGCTACGACAAGGATATGTTTTACCAAGACTTATCGCTGCGTTTAAGAAATTCTATGGACGTCATCATGATCTGGTTGATAAATACAGCAAATCCATGTCTGCCATGCAACTAGATCTTTTTTCATGTTAATTTTGGGGAATTCATGACGGGTGCCACTAGTGGGGCAGGAAATGCTCACTCTTTCCGGAACACCTGATTTCACCTCCTGATGGCCATTTACGGGGGTTCATGAGTTTCCCTGTCATTTTTGTTTTCTCTCACTTCGTATGCCTGATATGACTTTCTGTCCCCGGACTATGAGATTGGATAACGGACCCTGTTTTGTTTGCTCGGAATACTTGATACTGGGTATTGATTCCACGTCTATTCCCGTGTCACCGGCATATGGTGTGTTTGTTTTTCAACTTATACGCTATTCCAGAGCTAGTTGCAAATATGAGGACTTTGTCTATCGAAGTGCCCAGCTAGTCTCTAAACTGCTGCGACAAGGATATGTTTTACCAAGATTTATAGCTGCATTTAAGAAATTCTATGGACGTCATCATGATCTGGTGGGACCAGATCATGGGCATCATGAGCATTAATGAGCTTCGCTTGCACTATTAGGACTTTGTCTGTCGAAGTGCCCAGCTAGTCTCTAAACTGCTGCGACAAGGATATGTTTTACCAAGACTTATAGCTGCGTTTAAGAAATTCTATGAACGTCGTCATGATCTGGTTGATAAATACAGCAAATCCGTGTCTGCCATGCAACTAGATCTATTTTCATGTTAATTTTGGGGAATTCATGACGGGTGCCACTCGTGGGGCAGGAAATGCTCACTCTTTCCAGAACACCTGATTTCACCGCCTAATGGCCATTTTGGGGGGTTCAGGAGTTTCCCTGTCATTTTTGTTTTCTCTCACTTCGTATGCTGAAATGACTTTCTGTCCCCGGACTATGAGATTGGATAACGGACCCTGTTTTGTTTGCTCGCAATACTTAATACTGGGTATTGATTCCACGTCTGTATATGTAGAGTCAGTGGCCACCAGACTGCCAAGTACTTCACTGATATCCCAGTACTGGTTCAGCAGTATCATGACATCTGGCTCTTCACACACCACAAGGGCAGGCAGCACAAGGGCTTCAAGGTCACTGCCAAGCTGGAGAACCCTTCCAAGTTCGGGAAAATCCTACAGGACCATTCTGACAATCTAGACTTGTGGCGAGAGGTGCAGCGCACAGAAAACAAGCGCAGTGTATAGTTTTTTTTCCATAACTATACCTTAGTTTGTATGAACAGACTCAGTAATCTGTGTCAGAAATATTGTAGTAGTGGTAGTTTTACTGAATTGAAGATAATAAGCTTGCCTGCAGTAATGGTTTTGCACTGATGATTCTTACATGTATTTTTTCTTTCTCTCTTCATTATGTCAATAATTTTTTACATGACTTTAAATGTATTTCATTGTGGCAGTAGTTACAATGTATATGTAGTCTCCAAACCCACAGATATATTTAGTTTTGTGAGTGTGTCATGAGTAATGTTAGGATGTAGATATTACGGTTGTAAATGATGACCATGTGTTACCATGAGATGGTCTTATGAGTCGTGTTGGGGTCCACATAATAAAGCAAATTGTAGTTTGTGTGGTGTGTGGCCCTTGCAGCACATGTGATCGTAATTTGAGGTCAGAAAACATTGTGAAAAAAATGTTCATTGTAGATCTTACATATTGGCAACAATGTCACATCCTGTAAAGTGCATTATGGTTACTTGGTACAATGGCTTGACCAACAAGCTTCAATTATATTCACATTTTTATCAACTTTCTGATACAAACTATGTGTCACAGTAGCTGCACCAGCGCGAAGTACGACAACACTTTTCCACGTCCCCATCTGGTACCCCCCTTTACTTGCAGGTGCTTCAGGACTTGGAAGCGCAAACATTCGTTCTTCTCGCCAAGGAACGCTATCATGTGGCTGTCTTGCATGGTCTTCTTTACAGAGTATGGTGGGGGTGTACAGTACAGCTTCGCTTGCACTCCCATCCCTGCCCCCCCCCCTCGCCCTACCTCTTGCCAGTAACTGAGCAAGTCAGGAGGAGGCCCCCGGTGCATAACAAAGGCAATGTTTGGAATGTCCAGGCCCATACCGAAAGCAACGGTAGTGACGAGGCATCCGAGTGGTGAATCAGATTTTGCGAAAGCTGACAGGATCCTCTCACTATCAGAATATACTCTTGAGTAGTACCAGTCGGTTCTCTGGCTTTTCTCCCCCGTCCCACATTCCGGCGCCCAGATACTTCCAAAAGTGTGCATTCATTTCAGCACCAACATCAATGGACCCGAGCTAAAGCAACACAGGAGACCATACGCATGCATGCAAGTATTTTTAATAACCAAATTGCCCATCACATGTAACTACCTCATCAATTTCCCTAGTTAATACATGTACCTGATAAATGTAAGAATCAATATATTACCACCAATACAGCCAAATTTTGATATTCCATTATATCAATGCCTTAGGGGCGTTTATGCCTCTCTCCCTCAGCTTGTCCAGGTACCAGAATAGCGATTGGAAATCGTCTCCATCAGGGTCATGTGATCAGCCCACCGCAAAATGGATATATTGCCTTCAAGTGAGAGGAGTAGTGTGTAAACTATGTGGCAAAGATGGTTAATTCATTTATTATGTACATGTAAAAAGTCTAATGGTGATTTTTCATCACTTACGGAAATTCCGGGTGTACTGCTAACAAGAAAATGCATCATAGCTGCCCAAAAAAAGATTCTATGTTGGTTTAGGCACTTCCTATTTAACTGCATATATCACTATCCTCTCTACACGGAATATACGTTGCCGGAAACTTCACGAATTTGTTCAAAATTGTGGCCAATTTTTTCTTTGCTCTATATTATACACTAAATTTACTTTTGCATTCCAATACTAGTATTACCAGGAAATCCACCACAAATAGAAGTCAGCTTATTTATACCGATGACATATCTAGAAATTCAGATAACCCTATTATGGTGTCCTAAATTCATTCAAAACATATATGTGTATATTCAAATGCAGCAACAATCTAGACACGGTATAACACATTTATTTGCCACTTCCTAGCACATGTCAGTTCATGCATACATTGACATTTGATCTGTGGTGCCAACGTGATACCAACAACAGGGAAACAGAATATTAATAGCAGTACCATGTTTACTGTAATGCCTGACTGTGACCAGGATTTTCCAATAACAATGGGTCATGATTAAAATCCCATATAGTAACATTTACTACTGTACAATTTTGTTATTCATTGCCATCCAGGCTGTACGAAACTTTCATCACATATATATTAAGGCCAAAAAAAAAAGTCTTTTGGTTCTCATCATGGTGCTCTTGGAAAATTGGTGTTATGGTGCTATGATTTTTTTTTTTTTTTTTTAAATGAAAATTTTGAAAGGCGCGATCGACTCAAGTTATTACTCGTAAAACGCTTACAAATCATACTCAGGTTTCAAAACTGAAATTTCCATATACAGTATATTTCAGCACATCTTCCAAATGAGAGAAGTAAAAAAAAATGAATAGTACTGACAAATGAAATGCTATACGAACGCTATTTTATGTAAAATTACGCCTACTCAACATCAACATGTATGTAAAACTTGATATGTAAAGATACAGAAGTATACACAGATTCAGGACTAGAAATGAACGAAATATACCTGTCAAACAATAAAATGCTATTCAGGCTACTCAACAAAAACAATTTACGAAACATAAACAACTTACGAAACAATACTACAGCATTTGCAGACTAAGACTAGAAATGAACAAAATATACACGGAGGTATCCCCGGCTTTTACACTGTGTCATGCGTGTTGAGTTTCACGTATTTAATTTGGGATAATATTTGTGTGTTGAATTTACACAGTGTCATGATACACTGCAACTAGGAACGAAAACAAAACAAGTTTTCTGAGGCCATGTTTTGCCCGGTGAGATCTGTAGATACAAATCGAATACGCCCTAAGAGATCAGGAAAGTCCATGGGAAACTCGCGAAACAAGATTCGTATTGAAAAATAAACATTTTCATCTCATTTTTCTAAGGTGAGCCTATTTCTTTTAGTGTTCACACCAAAAAAAAAAACACTGACGCAGGAGTAAAAAGTGGTGCGCGCTGGAATGAGAACCAAAAGACTTTTTTTTTTGGCCTAATAGTCTATGAGTTTCTCAAATACAAATAATGATGGATAGTATGTTGCGCACACTATACATGAACTTTTGACAAAATGTCGTGATCAATCTATGATGATCAATAATCATATAGATGAACTTTATTTTACATCGATATAGCATGAAACAATAAACACTAGCCACAAGGTTTTTGACTGACAATGAATCATAGATAATGACGTGACATATACAAATGCTGATGAACATTGGGCAACAAAAACAAATTATCATTATCATACCATTGTCAGTTATTTCATATATTGTACATATTACATTATAATACCCAAACATTACAACTATTTATTGGTCCTGACCATCCAGACAGCTTATGTTTAAATGCCTGGAGATTTTTTTATATTTTGAGGTAAACATTGCCATGTTCCTTCATGACTGACACTATTCAAGCCATATCTTGTAGTTTTGCACTTCAACGTACATATTGAGACATTTCGGAGTGCGTAACAATTTTCTTTGACATTTAATAAATCATGGTCAATAGTGCCTGTAATTTGTTACTCAGGACATGACAACATTATAGATCTATTAGACACTTGATGAAGTTTGATTTGGTTGGTCTTGGCCTCTCATCTTCCCTTCGGTGGGGTTTGTCAGTAGATGTGTTTACTTCTGTGACATATCATTCATCGTGACATGTAGATCTAAAACCTGAAATTACATGTAAGATTAAGTTGTTGAGTAAACTATTCACAGTATTCAGTTTTGTGCCATTATTACGTTGACAGTCAGAACCGGTATTTTTGGGATCTGTAGAATATCTGACAGATGATGACAGCACGGTATTAGCACACTATTCCAGTTGTACAGTAAATTATAGACACATATAATATACGTACTGTTATTCTTGATCCTTGCAGGTGGCTGCTCTGCACTACGCACTAGTACAGTTTCTTTCAGGCTCAGATATTCGGTTGTTGCTGTGTGCTGACTCGCCTGACTGGCTGTCTGAGTGTCTCAGCCTGTCCGTAGTGTAGCCGCAGCCTGAGCGACGCAGAGGCTGTAAGCTTACTGTCTGTAGTATATCTGGTATGCAAATTGAAGTTGATCTTGCAGTCATGCTTTGCCTTGGCTTTGGTTTGTGGCAAATGCTGAAATGACAAAATGATTCCAAGTGTGATTGTGATGTTCACAGCTAGCATAGATATATACTGTATACAGTTGCAAAGTCGATAAAATAAATATCTCTTCAAAACTGAGATCCGCCGTTGCATCTAGATCCGCCTCAAATGTGGCAGAGAGCACGTGAGACGTTTTGCACTCATTGAACCTGAGTGAGGCTGGGCTGGCAACGTAACCACGGCACGTGTGATGTATTCTAGCATCATCATGTTTCGTACATTGGGGGTAAAGCCCCCAAACCCTCTAAACTAGAAAACTTTATGGAGATCTTTCACTTACCTTCAATTTTCTACCATAATCGTAACAAACGGAGCTGGAAAATCACACGCTTCTGAAATCAAAACAAAACCAGCGCCAAGTGACGCACGCGACTGATCTACCTTGACCTTTGTTGTTGCTAGGGGCGTGGTGCAATGACGCGATATGATTGGTTCCTATGCAAAAGTTATATACACATAAAGATGACGTCATTCAATACGGTGCACAATACAGTTATAGCAGTGCAAAAGCGGCATTGCAATGAAAGACATATTGAAAAATTAACTGAATGAGCTGTTGCGACCATATTATCGCAACCAAAAGTAAGTGTATGAATCACACTACAAAAATTTAGGTGAATATAGGTCTTAGATAACCTACACAACTATCCAGACGGCTTCAGCCAAAATGCAGTATTAGCTGCGCCATATTTGGGTCCTCCATGGCTCCATGGATTTGTGAATACACTACCAACATGGCGCCTAGCCGCTTCGCGGCTAGCGATGTTGGTAAAAATATAACACTTCACACACTTAGCAGATGGATGATGCTTTGTAAAATAGATTATGTGTCAGTTATACCATTCTTATATCACTGTATTCATATTTAGAAGACACTCCACACTGCTCAAGTATATGCATGTCTCATGTTTCATATTAGTTCACATGTACGTATATAGTGCTTAATTGTTTGTTTTGTGTCAATGTGTGATAATAAACCTGTCTGGTACAGATGAAACATGTTCCAAGTCTTCTTCCTCCACACACAGGGTCACCATCACTTGATCTGAGTTGCAGTCTGAGTTGCAGTTGCGGTCATTAATGCCAGTGGAGTGTCACACATCACAGCTCTGATATCACATCTGATATCTTTAAGAAATGAACCTGATTTAAAAGTTGGTAAAGTGTCCTTCGGTCCCAAAGAAACTGCTGGGATGCCCATCTTCTCCAGCTTTTCCAACTGGTCTTGGATCAAGGACAGCAGAGGCATCAACACAAACGTTGTGTGTTCCTCTGTTGGGTACATCTGCACAGAAGTTAATAGCCATAATTTTCACTAATTTTGATGACAGTTGACAGGATTATCTCGCTGAGAAATATTTGTGTAGCGCCTTTTGTTACTGGTATGGCCTATTGAACTAACCTTATTCATAACCAATGGTTGGAAATAGTACACAGCCGATTTGCCGTACCCTGTGGTTAAAATGACAGATACACTTTTCTTCTGGCGCAATTTTTCCAAGCATTCTACTTTTTCTTTCTTCAGTTCGTGTGGAAATTGAAACTTGTCTAACTGCCTCAGAGAACTCCATCTCTCCAACATTAAAAAATTAGCCCAAGGGCTAAGAAAAGTTACCGGACAATGTATATTTTAGATATTAGCCTTTTGTCCCATGACCTTGAAATTAAGGTAGTTAGTCAATTCTAGGTCACGAGAATATTCTGCCCATATCATTTCTAGCATGTCCACAATTGATTCCTAAGCTGTAAAGTCGATATTAAGTGAGACATTAGCCATTTTGTGATCTGACCTTGAAAATGAGGTCAAAGGTCAAATTCAAGGTCATGACATTAATCTGCATATATCATTTCCTATAAGTTCATAATTGACTCCTACACTGTAAAGTCAATAATGAGCGAGATATTAGCCATTTTGTGCTCTGACCTTGAAACTGAGGTCAGAAGTCAAATTCAAGGTCATGAGAATATCATTTCCTATATGTCCACAATTGATCCCTAAGCTGTAAAATCGATAATAAGTGAGATATTAATCATTTTGTGGTGTGACCTTGAAAATGAGGTCAAAGGTCAAATTCAAGGTCATCAGAATATTCGGCATATATCATTTCCTATATGTCCACAATTGATTCCTAAGCTGTAAAGTCGATAATAAGCAAGATATTAGACATTTTATGCTCTGACCTTGAAACCGAGGTCAGAGGTCAAATTCAAGACCCTGAGAATATTCAGCATAAATTATCCTATATGTCCACAATTGATTCCTAGTCTCTAATCTCAATATTAAGTGAGATATTAGGCTTAATGTGTCCCATTATAAACCATAGGAGAATTTAACATGGGAAAGTCCCATTCGGGCCGAGTTTGGGCCCAAAATGGCCCACTTCGAGCGATTCAAGGGCAACAAAATGTATACGTGTCACAGGGGTACATATGAGGAGTGTTATGCATTGATAAGAGAAAAAGTTACAGAACAGATTCTGAGAAAACGACCGTCAAAGTCCAAAATTGGCCATTTTTCGACGAAAGCGGCCGCCATTTTGAAAAAAAATCGAAAATCAGAAAACTAAAAAAAACCTTTCCTGGAAATATTTTTAGGTATTTTTGTGCAAAATTTCAGAAATATTCCATCATAAACTTTAAAGATAAAAATGTGAACGGACGGACGGACGACGGACGCCGGACGCAACGCCATGGCAATAGGTTATCGGACCAAAGGTCCGGTAACCTAAAATGACATCTAACTGCAAGTGATCCAGAACTTCTACTGTGTCTACACTGTACAGTGATTAATACTAGTCGCGCAGGTTTATATAAGGGCCTACATGTGTGAGTAAAGGTGTCACTTGCCGGGGTGCCAATTCAATTCCTGAACATGTCTCTGTAACTGACTTCAGGACATGCTCGAATACGCTTTGCATGGGAGCATGAAGTTTTGGCATCGTTCAATCGATGCTGTGCGTAACGGTGAATGCGCGCGCATTGAAATTATGGGATGGAATAGCCATATTCGATGGCCAGGAAACTCAAATTTTGTGGCGCTGTGGATTTAAAATTATTGTTGGCAATCTGTTCGAGTGATCGACGCAGTAATAGTGTCGTTTTGCTCGGAAATGTATGGACATTCTGGCATAAAATCGAGGTATGTCTTGTCAAGTGTTTTGTAGATGCTGGAGCCGCCGCAATTTTAGTCAGAACTGTCAGGGTCGAAAGCCTTTATGACTATATTTGTTCCGCCCGAAGGGATGACGGCCCCAAATGAGTAGTCATATGTATGGCTAGTTTCCCTTCGTTCTGAGTTCTTATCTCAGCACAGTTACTTCTAACTGACAACATCCATTTGGCATACACTTTAACTGAAACATAACACGAATTTCAGGCAGTTTGACTTTCAATTTCACTGATATTGCTTTAGAATGACACCTATTGCTCACCATGTCTGTATACCGCTTGTAGAACTATGGACGTCGTCGAAAACCATGGACAGTAGTAGAAAACCATGGGCGAAAAGTCGTAAAAAACCGATTTTAGCAGGGGCAGGTGCGCCCCAGTGATTTTGGAAACGTCGAACAATTTATTCCATATAAGTGCATCACGATACGACCACGCGACAAGCCGTATATTATTGGTGCGTGTCGCCATGCGGACGCGGTTAGAGATCGTTGGCATAGAAGATATCGCCGCTGGCATATGATAAAAAAATGATTAATAAACTCAACAATCCCATATCTCAGAAAGAATACTGGAGAATATCTGAACAGCTGCTTGGCAGCAAAGCTTAACAGGGAGTTCCCACGCTACACGATAATAACATTGACCACTCCACGAATTTGGAAAAAGCTATTCTCTTGAACGAATATTTTGCTGAAAATGTTCCATTTAAGCACCTCCGTGTGCATTGCCGCCTCTAAGAATTGTGACGCGCTCAAGGTTGCATCATATACATGCCCAAAATGAAGAAGTGTTACATATTTCATCCAATCTTGACATAGGAAGAGCCAACGGTCCTGACGGTATGTGCCAGGTTTTTGAAAAATTTAGCAGGCCTGTCAGTTCTTATCATAGCGGTTTGGGCCAAAAAAAGTATTATGGTTCTGGTTAGGCGCGCGCATCACTTGTTTCTTTTTAAATCGCGTGCATCACTTTTTGAGAGGTGAATTTCTTTTTTTTATAGTAAATTGACACCCGTACACCGATTTTTGGGAGATAACAATCGAGTAAAATGGTCCCGAGTTTCTTTGACATTGCAAAACTTGGTGTATGGCTGGCAAAACAGGGCAAATTCAACCGGGTCGCTAATCAACAGCCAATTTTGGGGGAGAATGGTCGGCCAAATGGGCTATATTTGCCGGATCAGTCATCGGCCGCCAATTTTAGCAAAAGAAAAAAAAAAGAAAATCGCTTCGTCGCATCACTTTCTCGGGGACCCCAATAACTAGAACCATAATACTTTATTTTGGCCTCATTTAACAAGTCATTGAGAAATGGAAAATTCCCTTCGTTATGGAAACTTGCAAATATTACACCCATATGTAAAAAGGATGATCATCAGAATAAATGCAATTATAGACCGGTGTCACTTCTCTAAGTTGTCGGCAAAGTTCTAGAAAGAATTATTTTTAATCGTTTATACGATTACTGCTCCAATAACAATTTGTTGATTTGGAGGAATTCTGGATTCAAACCACTGGATTCGGCTATGAATCAGTTGTTAATGATAACGCATAAAATATATCAAAAATATGAATGAGAAGGCGGACGTCGCATGTTCTACGAGTGTCAGTTAATATACGAAGTTTTCAATGATTTTAATATTTATAAAATTCTCAATTTCCTTCGGGAAATTGGGGTACACTTTTATTTTTAGACATACAACTCTAGTTAACTCGTTTGAGTCTAGATCTAGTCATCAATATTTTCACAATTAATCTTGTAAGCTTTTACTGTTCACTGCTAATTTTCAATTGTAGAACTTGCGGTTTTATCATTCTTGATACATCATTTTATATCCTCGTTTGGCACTGAAATGGCCTTCTTG
The DNA here is from genome assembly GCA_949152475.1 of Terebella lapidaria. NCBI lineage: Eukaryota > Metazoa > Annelida > Polychaeta > Terebellida > Terebellidae > Terebella > Terebella lapidaria. The sequence continues at coordinate 8,535,561 of OX424559.1, read as the reverse complement.
AGCCCGAAATTCCGATAAACTATATTCCTTCTTCTTCTTCTACTGAAATCATCTCAAACTTTTCCCATTTTCAAGCGGAGAGTAAAACACTCCTTATTACCAGATAGCAATCCGTTGTTTTCTTATGGCACTGGCCTTGCTCCAGTATATCAGGCACGTATGCGCATGGGGCTCAGTGGCTTGAACAGTCATAGAAAAAAGTATAATTTCATTAATTCTGCACTAGTTAATTTTCATTAATTCTGCACTAGCTACTTCCTGTCACTAGTTATTACAAATTTCAACCTGCAAAGTTTTTCTATGCAACAAAAGAAGATCATATGTGACAGCTTTATTATAGGAAATAATCAGCTTTCTTTGGGACAAAACAATAGACGTGGAATCAATACCCAGTATTAAGTATTCCGAGCAAACAAAACAGGGTCCGTTATCCAATCTCATAGTCCGGGGACAGAAAGTCATATCAGGCATACGAAGTGAGAGAAAACAAAAAATGACAGGGAAACTCATGAACCCCCAAAAATGGCCATTAGGAGGTGAAATCAGGCGTTCCGGAAAGAGTGAGCGTTTCCTGCCCTACTAGTGGCACCCGTCATGAATTCCCCAAAATTAACATGCAAATAGAGATAGTTGCATGGCAGACATGGATTTGCTGTATTTATCAACCAGATCATGATGACGTCCATAAAATTTCTCAAACGCAGCCATAAGTCTTGGTAAAACATATCCTTGTCGCAGCAGTTTAGAGAATAGCTGGGCACTTCGATAGACAAAGTCCTCATATTTGCAACTAGCTCTGGAATAGCATATAAGTTGAGAAACAAACACACCATATGCCGGTGACATAGGAATGTTGCTGCTTAGAAAAGGGTAATTGACTATTGAAATTTGAAATCATCACGTTTGTCATATAATCTAGTTGACAGGTTAGAATCATTATCAATCTCCAGCCTCAGGTCTAGGTAGCTGGAAAAATCAGCGGAGTCTGTAGTATCCTTAATTTCAAGTTCCTCAGGATATATGACATCCAAATAATCACCAAACTTGGGATTATTTAGCGACAATACATCATCTATGTATCGGAAAGTGAAATTAAAATTACATGTTAGTTTCTCAGAACCTCCTCGTTGTAAATGTTGGATAAAATCTGATTCATATGAATATAAAAACAGGTCTGCCAATAATGGTGCACAGTTTGTACCCGTGGGAATACCAATAGTTTGTTGAAATATTCGACCACCAACTTCCACAAAAATATTATCAATCAGAAAATTAACCATATTTACATCTATTTCAGTATATTTGTATGGGGCATCAGAGTCGCCTTTAACAAAATTAGCGCTATTATATTTAACTACAATATAGTGGTACCGACGTTGTCCCTTGTCACAACAGTCTTAAGACTAGCTGGGAATTCCGGTGAAAAAAAGTCCTAATATCTGCAACTAGCTGTGGAGTAGCGTATGAGTTGTGAGACAAACACGCCATATGCTGGCGACACAGGAATGTAGAACTTCTTGATCATTCTTGATACTACTTTTATGACCTCGTTTGGCACTGAAATGGCCTTCTTGAGCCCATTATGAGCACATTATTTCTCTTTTTTCCTCTTCTTCTTCTTCTTCAGGAATGTCGCTGCCTATTAGAGGGAAACTAACTATGGAAAAATTGAATATGCAACACTAACATAGACTGAATATTATCACATGTGTTGCATGTGCGGCAGGAAATGCTCACTCGTCCCGGAACACCTGATTTCACTTCCTCGTGGCCATATGGTGGAGGTTCATGAAGTTCCATACGATGTTACCGATTTTGCCCGACACTGGACTATGAGATTGGATAACGGATTCGCTTTTGTTCGCTCGGAATACCTTGTGCTTGGGTATTGGTTCCATGTTTATTATTATCAGAACTAACATTTTTATGCTAGATGGTGGTAATTAGCTTGATTCACGGTGAAATAGAGCTTTTTTCTGATGTGTTTTTAGTGGATGCCATGGAAACGGCCAAATTACACAGAAAGTCACCCTCGTATTGCTCCACGGCAGGTTCCACGGAAAAGCGTGGATTTTTAGCTTTCAACTGGTATATTGTTAACTTTATCCACGTAACGCTCGTGTCCATTAAACTAATAAATTTTTAATTGCAGAACTTGCGGTTTTATCATTCTTGATACTTCTTTTATATCCTCGTTTGGCACTGAAATGGCCTTCTTCTTCTTTAAGAGCCGTTAAACTTATTCCTTCTTCTTCTTCTCCTTTTTCTTCTCGGGTCCATTAAAATTAGTTTCTTACTTTTTGGCCACTCACCTATTTGGGACATCAAAATGAGTTTGTGCATATGAAATTAGGGGGTTTAAAAGCAAAGCTGATATAACAACAAGGAGCGTTCGGCCGTTTGTGCAAATATGATGTCGATATTGAGTTTTTCAAGGCTTGAACAATACTTTCCAGAAGCATACAATTCCGATATGAATACCATGAATCTCTGGTTTAATACCGTTACACCACTTTTTCAAATCTATTTTAGTTCTCCATCGGGTGATTGAAGTTCCTATAGCTCCAGTTGCTCAGCTGGATTATGTTTGTTTGAAATTATGAAGCAGATGTTTCTGAAATACAGTCAAGTATGGTCAGGTGTGCATTATATAACATTAGGGCTATATTTTCTCTAGCCATGATGACAATCAAACAAAACTAAAATAAAAACTAAGTTGCTCCTGAATTGCTCGGCTATACAAGATTTGCGAAAAAGTTTCTCTGATATCCATTCATTAGGCCTTAGCATAACATGCACGGGTAATACTGTTCAGCTGTACGACCATACTAAGATGCCGATCCAAAACGGCACCATGTTCTTGGCAGATTCCAATGATTTCAATAGAATCATCTCCAATATGGATCGTGGACACCTCATCCAGCTTCTTGATATCCACATTACTGCCGACGAGCATCACTTTAGTTTTTGCAGTGTTCAATTTTAAATGGTTGGGGTTCATCCATTGCTGAACCTCCGAGAGTCGAATAGAACTTGCTCCCCACAGATTCATGTGAGTCCGGGTTGAGCGAGGCATATAACTGAGTGTCATCTGCATACATATTCATTGATATGCCATGTTTCTTCACTACGTCGAACAAGGAGCGGTATATGTTAGATACTGGAACGGCCCCAACACAGAACAGCAGAATGTGTGTTGCTAGTCATCAACAAATTAATTCGTAGTTTTTACCATTCAATCCAGATTCTGGCTGGGCACGGAAATGTTTTTTTTTAGCCCGAAGTGTCGTTAAAGTTCATTTCGTTATTCTAGTCACGGTTCAGTACAGAATCCTAAGCGATTCTCATTATCTCGAACAAAAAAATAATAATAACATGTTGTTCATGTATGTATCAATCCATCACCACTAATACAGCCAAATTTTGATGATTCCAACAACAAACATGAAATACATCATCTTGCAATAGAAACAAAGCCCGACCAATACTTTATCAAAAGACACACCGGCGTCATCAGGGGCAGACAGTGTGTTAAATATAGTTATTTCTACTGTATTCCTGATGGAATTAGTATACAACTGCCCAACAACCTAAGAAAGTAATTTAAAGATCCACAACAAACCCCATGGAATAGATATAGGATAAGTACTGAAGTACCCAATCACAAGCCCAAAGGCTACTGAGTTGATGGTATTTTTATATTTTCCCCCCAAATTTTACGAGGGGAGATGGAACCAAAACTCCTGTAGTTGTCTTATTTGATGCACACTTCATCCTCAAAAACTATTTTTGAGATAGAAAGGGGAGATATTCCAGATGGGACAAATGTAAGGGTGAGGGTGCAGTTTGGTACTACTAGCAAGGATCGTCTATAATATAGTATCTGACAGTGCCTCTTTAAGCACCAATGATCACATCAACCACTGTTAGAAGAATGTTTATATACCTGATAAATTCGATGTGAAACCGGTAGTTTTTTTCCTTTATGGATGGTACAAGCCCTCAACGAGGACACGAATGTAACACGGTTGAGTCCATTATGCCATTGAACACAACAACTAGAGTAGCCCCTCTTGCAGAAATACCAGCCCACACATATACAACATGAAGTAGCATGCAGCCCGAGGCCCGTTGAATAAAGTTGTTCACTCGAGCTGTATCTCTATTTTTAATCACACGGGGAATTCACTGGTCGGGATTTGATTCTGTTCCCCCATGATGTTCCAGTGATGTTTTTCATTGTCGTCATCAAAAACTTGTGGTATTGTTAAGCTTGACGTATACACGATTGACTTTGAAATATATTGACAATTATGACACATACTGCTCGCAAGCAAATACGACTATTGATTATATATCACCGTGAGCCATATCCCGAATTCTGCGTGTCATCGGTATGGCTAAATAATGCTACAGAACTGTTGTAACTGCCCATTTATATTCCATTAGGGACGAGCGGTTCTGATAACGTCCTTTATATAGTATAAAATAACTTGGTCTCCTCAAGCTCGCCGCCAACATGTCTGTGTTTTGTGATATATGGGCAGTGTATACAGCAATTTGTGATGAAGATAGCTAATTGGAGCGTGGTAATGACCCATTTGTATTCATGGTTGGTGGAGGTGGGATGCAATGCAGTTTAATTTTAGCCATTCGACTCCACTGTGCCATGCAATGATATAATTCCACGTCGTGGTACTTGTAATGGATAGAATAGCTCGCAAAATGCAATATCGTCTGATGTTTTCAGCAGTCATACATAAATTGGTGCATCTGACACATTTTAAAACCATTCATATTTGTCATTATCGAATACATTCAACATTTTTTGTGCCGTGCCAATGGCGGAGGTTACAAATCTCTGATTGCTCTTGTTTATTTGGGTTTCAAACAATAAATATCCCAAGAAAATTGACGACTCTTTGGCGCTTTGTGAAAATGTGGCAGTTTAAAGCCATTAAATTGTTTCTTAAGTTGAGTACCAATAATAACCATATTTTTTTGTCCGATAATACATGTGTATGTGTACTCAATATAAATGAAGCAATTGTGATTTGGTCAAGCATTGGATCGAGCTTGAGGACTATTGAGACGTGCTCGTGTTAGAAGTGAATACAAATTCGCGGACTGTGTGTACACATTTAAACATACCCAATAGTGAACAACAACAAAAATTCTTGTTTTATGTTTATTTATGGTGATTACTGAAATCATCCCATCTTCGTAGCACATTGACACAATTTAGTCTGGTTACCCACTTTTCGTGGCGATTTTTTATGATCTTCGACCATGGTGATTGTGCTCCTGAACGATCACTGGCATTGAACGATCACTCGCACGAACAGGACTCGACAGGGTATGTGGCCAACAACACGTTGGCAACATGGACACGAGGTCGGTGCACTGACCAGGTCATCAGGAATGACATGTATTTTGTATTTTATTCGCTTATTATAGTGACCAGTGCATCCAAGCACATACACACAATAAAAACATCACACTACACCCAGCCTTTTAAGGCTTTATAGTCAATCTCATATAAAACAACAAACAGACAGACATAGGCAGGACATGTACAATAAAATCAAACGATTAAACAAAATCACTCTTGACATGCTGTGATGTACATCTGCTTCCACCTCATCACCTGATGATGAGCAAAACAAAAAATGATAGAACAGGTAAACGTCATGTTTACGAAGGCGCTATATGAGCATTTGCCAACAATATTGAGTACCAACTAATGGAATAATGCAGTAAAATACATGTTTACTATAACGGATCAAGTTAAGGATGCTTATCAGTCAGAATCCATGCTTTATCAGCAGAATTCTGGTATGTTTTATTTGGCCTATAACTCAGAAGTTTGATAATGGATTGCGCTGAGAATTGTTGTGTAGGTTCTATCCACGACTACAATGCTTTTCCAATGGCCATATTGAAAACCAGTCGATATTCATACAGATCCTGATCGTTATACACCGCCAATCAAATGTAACTGACATAGAAAACTGACATCGTTTCTGAGTACAGTTTCTTGACTATGGTTCGATTACCTATGATAATCATAGAACAATAACCTACTGACTGTTTCGGGATTTACCTAAACACTTGATGGGAGTTTGATGGTCAAAATAGCATGTTATATATCATCCGCATTGAGAATAAACTGGGCAAAAGAAATTGATTATCAATCGTATTGATAACGTCTATATCCGTTGGCATTGTAAACTTAACCGCAAACTACATGAAGGATTCAGCGACTCTAATATATACGGAGCCTCTGAGAGGACATGGAAGAAATTTTTTTGGCACATTGTTATTGCATTCCCTCGCAATAATATTGCGTTCCCTCGCATTCCGGATCGCAGTCCCTCGCGATCTTATTGCGTTCCCTCGCAATCCGGATCGCGTTCCCTCGCGATCTTATTGCGTTCCCTCGCAATCCGGATCGCGTTCCCTCGCGATCTTGTAGAATAACCTTCTCAGGAGTCATTGGCGTCAGCACAATGCGAGGGAACGCGATCCGGAATGCGAGGGAACGCAATAATATCGCGAGGGAACGCGATCCGGATTGCGAGGGAACGCAATAAGATCGCGAGGGAACGCGATAATATTGCGAGGGAACGCAATATTATTGCGAGGGAACGCAATAACCATATGTCAAAAAATATTTCTTCCATGTCCTTTCAGCGGCTCCGTAAATATAAGTGCAGTATCGAACCAAAATCAAAACAACATGTCACTCCTGAGTACAACGTTCTCGAGCATTGACGGTATTTGCCATACGATTAATCCGCTTATCTGTACTTAGCGCTTCACTGACCAGCGGCACAAGACATTTTCGCGGGATCGCAATAGACACCCTGCCAAATGGCATAGAGCGTTGTCCGGCCTAGTTCTTTTGTTTAGGGTTCAGGTCATTATGTTGTCAACGCTGTAATGCTAACATTTTGGCAGCTGATGCCGACACATGGGGAGTAAAATAATTTTTCTGTGAAATACTCACCATATTACCTTAGATCGGGGATTCGATGCAGTGTAAGAGAAACCAATGGACAAGTCTGTACTGTTCAATTATCTATAGGAGACTGATTTGTTCAGAAATAGGCCCTCGCCCACAGATGTAATCCACAAATATGTAGTGTCTGAACATTGATCACAATGTTTTCACAACTTATGGCCCATGTACAGCAACACTATCAACTGGAGGTTTCAAATACTTCAAACTTCAATTGTGAGCAATGTAAAGTTCCAATGTCATCTTAATATTGCTCGTATAATTTATTAGTGAATCGCTTGTGGCGTGTCAACGCTCTAAGGACATAGTGTAGGCTCTAAAGCTGTTCTAAAGCTACTAAAGCTTGTTCATCAAAACAACCACATTTTCAAAGACATTCTCAATAACGGTTTATACTTCCTGAAGAAGGTTTATGTAACTTTGACCAGGCAGCGATAGAGCGTAGACCATGTCCTTAGAGCGTCGACACGTCACAAGCATAACAAATATAAATTATCAGAGCCCTGTTTAGATGACGCTGTGCTTTTGTATTGCTCACAATTGAAGTTAAGAGCATTTGAAACCTCCAGTTCATACAGTGTTGCTGTATGTGGGCTGCAAGTATCGAATATATTGTGATCAATCTTTGAACACTACGTATTTGTGGGCCACATCCGTGGGCGAGGGCCTATTTCTTAACAAATCAGACTCCAATGGATAATTGGACATCACAGGATTGTACATTGGTGACTCGCACGCTGCATTTGAAACTCTTACTAAAGTAATATGGTCAGTATTTCACAGAAAAAAAATATTTTACTCACCATGTGTCGTAATCAGTTCAGAAAAAGTTAGCCTTACATTGTTGACAATAACATGGCCTGACCCCTAAACAAAAGAACTAAGTCGGTCAACGTTCTATGCCATTCTGCATGGTGTAGATATACACATATGCGCATCAATTTGACATGATTATCGATGGGATACTTAAAATTTACGGGTAGGTTATTGATCACGGATATGTGCACTCGCTGCAGTTAAGAAACTACACCATTTAATGCTTCGTGTACAACATGGTGTACGCAACGTAAGTTACATTTGTTCAAGCACCATTCAACTCCATTTATATACTAAATCATCAATGAAATCTTCAATCTCTTATTAAATTCAGCTGCATAGATATATACAGAATATATATTCCAACTTTCATGTAAGTTTGATATGAAACGGCCGAGATATGAACCAAAAATGAAACCATTGAAATTACGTGGATCGTGCTCGATACTCAATCTTAAATCAATAATTCTTGGACAAATGAAGGTGGTGCCAACATCTCAGAAGCGAACACCTTAAGCCCATCAAAGAATCTGTTAGGAAGGTGAGCTTACTCGGTGCGAGATAACATGCTCTGCGCCCCAGAACAATTTGCAGTTTTAGAAAGGCTTGACCCCTGAGGAGAATGAACCTTTCACGTTTGTCTATGTCGACGCAACTATTTTACCATATGTTAAAAAATGACTTCTAACTTACTCACAAGAATCGGCTTGGTCTGCTTTTGCACAGCACGTGCCTTCTTACACTGCTCTTTTATTAAAGCTATAACATACTGGGACGTTGAACTGTACAAGGAGGGATTTCCCCTGCTGGCGGACGAATATCATGAAAGGGCAATGCTCTCACAGTAGGGACATCCAGAGTTCCACGTTTAAACCCACGTTTAGTTATTCGTGCCTCCGCACGACTTAATCCACGTATATGCCCTTTATGGGAGGGAGCCTTATTATTAAGGCAGAAATGCCTTATGGTTTTAGCAGAATTTTTTTTTCCGTCGTTTTGGTTTCCGGACGATAACTTTAGATTGCCTTGATGGATCCTTGTCAAATTTTCACCACTAGTCAGAAATGAAATGTGGAAGAACCCTATTCTTTTGAGCCGGCTCCGAGGTCCGTGAGGATGAAATTTTGAGACTTGGTTTCCGGACGATAACTCGAAAAATATTCATGCAATAGTTGCAGAACTCTGCATGGAGGTTCATATGCCAACAGGGAAGAACCCTATTGATTTTGGGATCCATCTGTCACACGACCTTTGACCTAGAGGTCAAAATAATATTTTGCTGATTCATCCTTGAGGCTTCCTGCATATCTCAGAAACCTTGCGTCGTACAACGAAACGGACGCTATTTTCGGACTCCTTGCCCTAGACAAACATCTCTAAGGGGTATCATTTTTTTTGATCCGGCTTCGAGGTACGTGAGGTCCGTGAGGATGAAATCAAGGCTGATTTTTAGACTTGGTTTCCGGACGATAACTGGAAAAGTATTCAGGCAATAGTTGCAGAAATTTGCATGGAGGTTTATATACCACCAGGGAAGAACCATGATGATTTTAGGATCGATACGTCAAACGACCTTGGACCTAGAGGTCGAAATAATTTTTTGCTGAGTCATCCTTGAGCATGTGTTGAGGCATCCTGCATATCTCGGAAATGGTACATCATAGAGCGAAACGGACGTTATTTTCGGACTCATCGACCTAGACAAACTTGTCTTAGGGATATTATGGATGAATTTGACCTTAACCCGAAATTTTTTTGCCAAGTCGGCATTTTTCGTTTTTGTCGATATATCGAAAACGGTGCGACGCAGAGTGAAACGAACGTCATTTTCGGACTCGTCAACCTAGACAAACATGTCTAAGGGGTATTATGGATGAACTTTAACCTTAACCCGAATTTTTTTTGCCGAGCCGGAATTTTTCGTTTTCATCGATATCTCGGAAATGGTCCGTCGTAGAGCGAAACGGACGCCATTTTCGGACTCGTCGACCTAGACAAACATGTTTCAGGGGTAATATGGATGAACTTTGACTTCGACTCGAAATGCCGATTGCCGATTATTGCCGATTTTCGTTTTCGTCGATATCTCAGAAACGGTGCGTTGTAGAGCGAAACTGACGTTATTTTCGGACTCGTGGCTCTACACAAACATGTCTAAGGGGTATTACAGACGAACTTTGAACTTGACCTGAAATTTTTTTTGCTGAGGCGACATTTTTCATTTTCGTCGATATCTAGGAAGCGGTGTGTCATAGAGCCCTTGGCAAACATGTTTTAAATATTACCAATTAGTCCTAACACCAAAATGCCTCCAAGGCATCTTTAGGCCTTGACGTCTAGTTTCATTCGACTAGTGGATACTGGGTACTCCTCATGTAGAGTATTGCAAAGCCGAACAAGACACTCAATTTGTATTACAATAGCCCTTTTTAATTTTTTATTCCTGTTATTACCTATTTTGGCACACAATGGTATTGCCGTGTTTATCGAAATAAAACCACGTGGACCGTCTCTCAGGGATACTATAAGTTATCATGGCCTTCAGACCCCAAGGTAACGATTTTATCATTGGAATATATGGAACTCTCCAAAATGTCATTCCGTATAACCCGCCTGAAGCCCACGATACAGAAAATATCGTGGGGTTGTTCCACAGCTCTACAAATACAGCGTGGTATTGTCGGGGAATTGACCAATCAGCGCATTTTCAGCAATCCGATGATAAAAATCATATATTCCCGTACAATGATACACGACGTTGAGACGAGCCGCGCACAATTCGAAAATCCTGGCCAAGTGCTCGCGTTCATGCCTGAAAATACGTGCGATGCATCGAAATGTTTTCAATTGTCCTATGACATGTTCCACATAGACTCTATGACTCTTGTGGACCTCGTTGAAGCGAATCATTGACGGTTGTAGAAGTGGCTGGGCCGCATTTATCTGGTTTGATCTGTAGGGTGTCAGGACTGGGTGACCACATGGGTATATGGAATCGCCTAACAACCAGCAGTCATTTGGTATTGGAAGGGCACCGTTTCAACCAATTGCTGGCAATTGTCTATATATATGCGCATCATTAATGTGACCAAGGAATCCTGAATGAATATATCAAATTTTTCGCTGGTTGTCAATTATGACCACTGAGTAGATACAATGATATTTGCGATATTCGCTGTAATACGTTGTGTGCCATCCCGAGGCATGTGTAGATTTCATGTGAAGTACCGTCGATGCAGCCCATAACCCCTGGTAGTCTACTGTATTTAGGGTTTGGGGTAGACATTTGGGTGTCAAAGCTGAATTTTTGCACAGTGACTCTGGAGACCATATAGATAACCCACAAAAAAGTCCCCATCAATCCCATGGGGGGTTTTCCTAAAAATCCAAGATGGCCGCCATTTATACGCGAAATAGCTTAAAATGGACCTAGCGAGTTATCTACTGCACCTACGTTGGTGATTTTAGTGTCTACCCCCATGTTTTCTGACCCAAGGAATCTGATGGTAATATTGCTGAGTCTCTGTGACTGTTGGTTGTTCCAGAATCCAAAATGGCTGCCACGAAAACCTGGGAAATTCGTAAAATCACGTTTCCAGCTAATTTTCAGCTGCTATGGCAGATAGAAGCAAAATTTGGGTGTCTAACCCCATGTTTTCTGACCCAGGGAATCTGATGGTGATATTGCTGAGACTCTGCGACTGTTGGTTATTTCATTATCCCAAATGACCACCACAAAACCCCGCGGAATTCGTAAAATCACGTTTCCATCTATATTCCAGTTTCTATGGCAGATTGAGGCAACATTTTGGTGTCTACCCTTATATTTTCGGACACAAGGAATATAGTGGTGATAATGCCGTGTCTCTGGAACTGTTGGTTGCCTCAGAAATAAATATGGCTGCCATCAAAATCTGTGAAATATTTGCAAACCACGTTTCAACTTTATATCAGCGTGTGTGGCAGATAAAAGATTTTGGTGTCTATATTTATGTTTTACTCAGTGAAAGAAATACCAGCACCAGTGGACCCATTTTCAACTAACGATTTAAAACTGCCACATGATCTCTGTAATTTCATAAACTGAAGTTTGAAACCAACACAGACATTGGATTACTACCATTTATTGATGCGGCATAATGACAATCACAGTGCCGAATTGAATTTGCAGGAATGTGGAGGGACTGCATCTTAGCAGAGCCATTTGATCAAGAGTGACAACTTAGTTTTTTTCATGACTGAGAGTAGCTCTACCTCTCGAGAAATCATCTGTTCAGTTGTAGTTGGTATTAGGTCTACCATTTTGATGAATATTTGCTGTTCACGATGCAATGGTTTTTGATTTTCAAAGATTTGCAAAGTTTTGATTTGCTTCGTTTTGAATGACAGCCTAAGCTGTGTGAATGGTGCCTGCTCAGCACAGCAAAGAGTTTTGATGAACCCTTGTCATATTTACAAACAAGGAGAGTAGAGAGAGGTTGATGCTAATTTATGAGAGGCAAAAAGCATGTCAAAAATCCTGATGGAGCATGCTTACATGTACTTCTAAAGCCGATCATTGCACGACAAGAATTCCTCCACAATGGATCTCAGCTCATCCACATCCACAACTCTCACCCACAATGGTACTGTGAACAAGAGGTTCTGCTGAGAACCCTTCAACAACCCGTGTGTTCCTGTATATTTTAAGTTTTGGCATGGCAAATATTTTTAGCCCATTGATCTCAGAGGGGAACTACGAGCTTGAAATCTCCTGAATGTCGGCTCGGATCGTGCTGCTGTTCCACGGGGATTGCTCAAATTGATCTACTATGATTGTCAAGCAACTTGCTGGCGTAGAATGTGTGACCATGGTGGGTTTAAGCTGTACAACTGCGCCAGATGAAAACATCACAGAAGAGACAGACTGACCAACGATTCTACATGCACAAATTAACCGTTCATACTGCCATGTCATTGGTAAATAAAGCAAACTAAATATTTGATGGTGTTTTTACACACGCGATGATTATTCATATCGCAAAGCACCATGGTATTTAGAACCAGTAGTTATTATACATGTGTTATATATCCGATACATCATGACATATACTTCAGTTTATGGGTACATGGTAGCCATATTGAATCTATATAACTTATACGTTGTACCTATATAAGGATCCTCTGTTGCCTTTCTCGAATTCTCTGAGTCACAAAACTAGGATGTGGACACCAAAATCTTATATATGTCTGTCATACATGTACATGTAGAAGTCGACAGATCTCAATGGAGTATATTGTTGATGTAAAAGAATAACTAGTTCGTTGAATTCCACCTTCAGATATATTGTTGGTGTCATATCACGGAATAACCCTAGATTTGGTGATTACCTACGTCAGAATATCCAGACGGATTGGAAAGCAAACAAATTATTGATTCTTCAATATCAACTTCTTACCTCGATATTTTCCTCGAAATTGACCACAAAGGTAAAGTGTGTACAAGGTTATATGACAAACATGACGAATTTGGTTTTCCTCTTATCAATATCCTTGTCTTGTGCAGTAATATCGCAACTTCACCAGCCTACGGCTTCTAAACATACGTGTCACAGTTTTCCAGCTATGCCAGATAGTGCATATATCCTACCAGGAACTCATAGCCGGAGCACAGGTTTCGACTTCCAAACTGCTCAAACATGACTGTATATTGTTTAAACTTTAAAATGTTTTATGGGAGGCATGGTTGAAAGTTATTTGAAACCTCTCACATACATGCACATGTATGATGGTATATATTTGCCCATCATTGTGACTTTGTGGATGTATTTGCATCTGAATTTACAAGTGTGGATAGCAGAGCGAATGCCACATGCGGGGCAAGAGATGTTCACTATTCCGGAGCACCTGATCTCACACTCAGTTGCCTGATTGTATGTGATGTTTAGGTGGCTACGACTTTGTGAAGTAGTATCATCGAGATTTTACTTTGGTCTTGGGATAGGAGTTAATGTGTTTGTTGGTATATCCATTCGTGCTCATTTAGCCAGAAACCTGATTTGAGGTTACGATCGATTGGAACTTTGATACCACAACGCGTCCCAGAGACTATTATCACCGTTCCAACATTACCATTGGACTCCATGGGTCAGAAAACATGGGGGTAAACACCAAAATGTTGTTTCGATCTGCCAGAGAAGGTTTTTTTTTTTATATAAACTTTATTCAATGATTCCCAAACAAGCAATAGCTTATGTGAATGGGTCTCAACGATCTGCCAGAGAAGCTTACATAAATCGAAATTTAATTTTGCGAATTTAACAGGTTTTGATGACAGCCATATTGAATTCTGAAACCACTATTAGTGACAGACTCAGCAATATCTTTAGAATATCCTCTGATCAGAACATACGGGGGTAGATACCAAAACGTATGCCAGATCATATGCCAGAAATATTGCAAGAAAACGTTATTCTGCAAATTTCACCGGTATTGATGGCAGCCATTTTGAATTTCGAGGCAGTCAACAGTCACACAGACCCTTCATTATCACCATTGGATTCTTTAGATTAGAAAACGTGGGGGTAGACACCAAAATTTTGCCTCTACTTGCCATAGCAGCTGAAATATAGTTGGAAATGAGATTTTACGAATTTCTCGAGTTTTCGTGGCAGCCATATTGGATTTTGAAACAACCAACAGTCACAGAGACTCAGCAATATCATCATTGGTTTCCTTGGGTCAGAAAACATGGGGGTAGACACTAAAATCACCAACGTAGGTGCAGTAGATAACTCACTAGGTCAATTTTAAGTTATTTCGCGTATAATTGGCGGCCATCTTGGATTTTTGGGAAAACCCCCCATGGGATTGATGGGGACTTTTTTGTGGATTATCTATATGGTCTCCAGAGTCAATGTGCAAAAATTCAGCTTTGACACCCAAATGTCTACCTTATGGGCTTTTTTGACCTAATTTTGGTAGACTATGGGAGGTCTTCCCAGACATTCGACAGAGTTTGCCATTCCTCAGGTGTTGGCCATTGTATGGCGAGGTTGAAATGGTGCCAAATGTAAGTACCAATCTATTACCACCAATACAACCAAATTTTGATGATTACAATAACAGACTAAAACACAGCATTTTGCAATAGGAACAAAGCCCAACCAAATACTTTATCAAAAAACACACTGGCGTCATCAGGGGCAGACAGTGTGGATAATGTAGTTGTTTCTACTGTACACCTGATGGAATTAGTATACAACTGCCCAACAACCTATGAAAATAAGTAGAAATCCGAAACTAACCCATGAAATAGATATATGCCAAGTACATAAGTACCTAATCACAAGCCAAAAGGCTACTGAGTTGATGGTTCCTCGGGGACAGACTTAACGTCCACCAGCAGTGATACCGACTCAGTGGTATGCATGTAAGTATCAATCTATTACCACCAATACAACCAAATTTTTATGATACCAATAACAAACGTAAACACAACATTTTGCAATAGAAACAAAGCCCAACCAAATACATTATCAAAAGACACACTGACGTCATCAGGGGCAGACAGTGTGGTTAATGTAGTTGTTTCTACTGTACACCTGATGGAATTAGTATACAACTGCCCAACAACCTATGAAAATAAGTAGAAATCCGAAACTAACCCATAGAATAGATATATGACAATTAAATAAGTACCTAATCGCAAGCCAAAAGGCTACTGAGTTGATGGTATCCTCGGGGACAGATTTAACGTCCACCAGCAGTGACACCGACTCAGTGGTATGAATGTAAGTATCAATCTATTACCACCAATACAACCAAAGTTTGATGATTCCAATAACAAACGTAAAACACAACATTTTGCAATAGAAACAAAGCCCAACCAAATACTTTACAAAAGAAACACTGGCGTCATAGGGGCAGACAGTGTGGTAAATGTAGTTGTTTCTACTGTACACCTGAGGGAATCGGTATACAACTGCCCAACAACCTATGAAAATAAGTAGACATCCGAAACTAACCCATGGAATAGATATATGACAAGAACACATGTACCTAATCACAAACCAAAAGGCAACTGAGTTGATGGTTTCCTCGGGGACAGATTTAACGTCCACCAGCAGTGACACCGACTCAGTGGTATGAATGTAAGTATCAATCTATTACCACCAATACAACCTAATTTTGATGATTCCAATAACAAACGTAAAACACAACATTTTGCAATAGAAACAAAGCCCAACCAAATACTTTATCAAAAGACACACTGACGTCATCAGAGGCAGACAGTGTGGTTAAAGGAGTTGTTTCTACTGTACACCTGATGGAATTAGTATACAACTGCCCAACAACCTATGAAAATAAGTAGAAATCCGAAACTAACCCATAGAATAGATATATGACAAGTACATAAGTACCTAATCGCAAGCCAAAAGGCTACTGAGTTGATGGTATCCTCGGAGACAGATTTAACGTCCACCAGCATTGACAACGACTCAGTGGTATGAATGTAGGTATCAATCTATTACCATCAATACAACCAAATTTTGATGATTCCAATAACAAACATAAAACACAACATTTTGCAATAGAAACAAAGTCCAAACAAATATTTATCAAAAGAAACACTGGCGTCATCAGGGGCAGACAGTGTGGTTAATGTAGTTGTTTCTACTGTACACCTGATGGAATTAGTATACAACTGCCCAACAACCTATGAAAATAAGTAGAAATCCGAAACTAACCCATGGAATAGATATATGACCAGTACATAAGTACCTAATCACAAGCCAGAAGGCTACTGAATTGATGGTATCCTCGGGGACAGATTTAACGTCCACCAGCAGTGACACCGACTCAGTGGTATGAATGTAAGTATCAATCTATTACCATCAATACAACAAAATTTCATGATTCCAATAACAAACGTAAAACACAACATTTTGCAATAGAAACAAAGCCCAACCAAATACTTTATCAAAAGACACACCGGCGTCATCATGGGCAGACAGTGTGGTTAATGTACTTGTTTCTACTGTACACCTGATGAAATTAGTATACGACTGCCCAACAACCTATGAAAATAAGTAGAAATCCGAAACTAACCCACGGAATCGATATATGACAAGTACATAAGTACCTAATCACAAGCCTAAATGCTACTGAGTTGATGGTATCCTCGGGGACAGATTTAACGTCCACCAGCAGTGACACCGACTCAGTGGTATGAATGTAAGTATCAATCTATTACCACCAATACAATCAAATTTTGATGATTATAGTAACAAACGTAAAACACAACATTTTGCAATAAAAACAAAGCCCAACCAAATACTTCATCAAAAGACACACTGGCGTCATAAGGGGCAGACAGTGTGGTTCATGTAGTTGTCCCTACTGTACACCTGATGGAATTAGTATACAACTGCCCAACAATCTATGAAAATAAGCAGAAATCCGAAACTAACCCATGGAATAGATATATGACAAGTACATAAGTACCCAATCACAAGCCCGAAGGCTACTGAGTTGATGGTATCCTCGGGGACAGATTTAACGTCCACCAGCAGTGACACGGACTCAGTGGTATGAATGTAAGTATACTTTTGGACGGGGATTTGGTTTTGTTTACTTGGCTTCTGAAGCTGAACGGTGGCACGCTGAAGGCAACTCCGAGATTTTCCTCCATGTTTCCCTAATGATATCACCGACTGTTGAAATGGCCACATTGAACATAATGGACAATACAGGGTATGTTAGATAAGATCTCAGTAAAAATTAAACACATCAACAATCTATTTCTAGGGGACAGGATATGACATGCGTGTCCAGGCCAGTTTTTGTAAAGCTCAGCACACAAATCTCTAAATGACTCCACGGTATCGCCAGTCAGTTGGAAGAATTCGAATGCGTGGAGACGCATTATATTGAATACATCTCGTCCGCCCCAGACTGCGTCGTCAGCGTCTTCTCTCAGACTCGTGTGAATTGCCACGCGACGAATTGAGTAAAAGCGCGTAATAAAGGCCAAGAGCATGAAAAAAAGTTCCTTGTCTTCTCACTCTGTTCGCAGCAGGCCTACTGCTCGTAATGAAATTTCGCATCCACCTCTACCGTCTCTGCTGAGCTATGACATGTTCTTGTAGTCTCTTGGTCCATCTGTATAACAAGAATCAAGAATTTTATTCCATGTCTACATTCAGTGAGCACACTGTTTAGGTAGAGTGGACAAACATTGTTTATGTCCACTCTATCCAGAACAATATCCCGAACACCAGTATCATCCTCCATTTGCGCAATCGCTGTGAAATGGTTAAAAATATGAATATATAATGAACCTAAAAACCAATAAAAATATTGGAATAGCTAGAGCGCGTTACAAGTAGATCAATTTCTCATTCTAGCAAAAAGATTAAACGGTATTGTCTCATTTTGTGTGTGTGTGGGGGGGGGGGAGGGGGGCGGTGGGCTTCACAATGAATACTGAGTGTACACACACACATACTTTTTACATATATACATGAGACATTCACTAAAAAAATCATAACACATCAGATTTTCTGGTACTCCGACAAAAATGCCGAAGAAACAACTTGAATGTGAGTTTGCATCATATATACGTTTATTTTTTTATTATATAAAAATTTCTTACCTTTTTCTCGTGATTACCAACATTACGAACTCGCTTTGATCGTGTCATGATGTTTGACTTGCCCAGAAGAAAAGTGCACAAAATGTATGTGATATACACAGCTCGTTTAGTTTTTCCGTGTCCCCTCCCTCCCCCCACACTCCCACCGGCCCAAACATATTTTTGATTGATGACATGAATTCAATTTAGACAGGCAGACGAACAGGCAGACATATTAGATACAAGTGAAATTTTCAAAACAATTTATTGAAATTTGCAGGGCTACATCGACTTCCAAAAGGCTCTGAGTTTCCGATGCGGAATTCGCTATAATCGCCAGGACCTATTTAACGGATCCGGCAGATTGGGATCTTATTGTTCTAAATATCAAAGTAAATAAGAAGAATTGTCATCAGATGTCCGTCGTCTGTATGAAACCCAGACCATGTCCAAACTAAAGGCCAGATGTCGGGACAAATTCGGCATGATGGTCCGTGGAATATGCGTGGATATAATGTGAGAGTCTATTTTTCACTTTTCGATGAAGAAAATCGACACAAGTATATGCCTTAATTCAGCGTCGCTCTAAAAGTCAAAATCATTTGTATAGCTTGTCTCAAAAATATTACAGGCAAATAATCACCACCATAAGGGAGCGCGAAATATTCCCCGCCGTTATAAAGTCTCCGTGCACTGCCAAGGACGCCAACGAAGCCGATCCAACAGATAGTCAGGTTGTAGCTGGTGTAATATTATCGCATTAAATACCACGAATTCTCATATAGGTATCAGGCTTTGCACTGCTCGAAAAGGTGAGATATAAAAAACACAACGATGTTCTCATCGTAATTGTATCGGCACCTTGCAGGACGATGAACTACTGGAAGACGACGGTGATGCCGACGACGATGTCACCCGGGACCTCGGGTGTGGCGAAGCGTGATCAATTATGCGAGGCAGAAATTATTATGGCCGAGATTACGGCAATGGATGACACAGTCTCGGCCATGAGCTCAGATGAAGATAAGCGTGTGCCACAAAAGAAGAAACAGAAGATGAAGAGGAAGAGGTAGAACAAGAAAACCAAAAAAACACAAGAAAAAATCCCAAAGAAACTCTAAAGTATCCAAAAAGCTGCAAAGGGAGCAAATTGACAAATTGTTTCTCAAACTGGATAAAGTGTTCGGATCCACATCGCCGTCCACCTCATCCACGACATCCTCATCCGACAGTGATGAGTGATATATATACATAGGCCTAATTGAATAAAATTGAGTTGAATCGATGAAATTTGGGGTGTTGATTTACGTCACGAGTATATACAGTACATTCGTACCACATGAAACTTTTATCTAAATATTATCGGAATCATGACACATATTTCACGATGAACATAAACAAAAGCAAAATCTCATACCTATCAGCTATAATAGGATGACATTGAAAACAAAAATACTGCTACGGTTATAATAGATGTAAATATTCCCGAACACATATAGATGAATCAAGCCGAGCTGTAGATATATACATAGTTATATTCTATTGTAAATTTATGCATACCACACATAAAGAATACCAATGACCTCTCACTATGTGAACGTGAAAATGAACGACCCCCTATACGTGGATTTAGTCGTACGTAGGCACGAATAAATATACGTGGGTTTAAACGTGAAACTCCGGATGTCCCTAGTAGCAAAAAATATACCCACCCGACGTTGACAGGACCTTCGCCTTTGGTGATTGTTTACAGGCTAACTCTCGAATAAAAGCTATTACCATTCTTCATTGTATTTTTATAGTCTGGGTTGGCACTGAAATGGCTCTTTTTGTGCCCGAAGTGCTGCTAAACTTCAATGATTCATTCGATATTCGGTTCCCAACTGTTTCTGTCTCAACTTGATGTATCGCATTTGTTTGGGAACCTGAATGAAAAAATTTGTTACATGAACTTTGAAATAAACTAGTATGATCATTCAATAGATGTCAACAATTTGAATATTAGACATTGGTTTGCAACTTAATTAGATGTAAAAGCCCAATATAGTTTTCAGATTGTTTAAGTATAGTGTTTGAACTCAATTGCTGGCACAGCAATGCTGGAAACAGTGTCTGCCTCAAGCAGATCTTTCTACTGAAGAAGACGTGGCTATCTAACTTGGAAACTGCTTCTTCAAAACAGACACAAATTTATATTCCCTAACTCACAGTGATTTTTGCTGTGGTTTCCGTCAAAAGCGTGTGGAGGTACATTGTTTCATTCCACAGTCACCACATCGCACTGTGTTAATGCCCACATCATGTATTGGCTTTTTGCAAGAGATGCATTTCTTTGAAATGTTGACGACAGCAGCTTCAGCTAGGACTCTCAGCTTTGTGCTGGCTTCTCGTTTAGACTCTGTCACGACTTCAGCTGTGTCAACTGGAGCATCAACTTGACTCATCTTCGTTTCCATTGTCGCTGTGAGCGAGGCATCTACATAGTCTCTTGTTGAAAGTTCTGTGAACTTGTACCAGTTTCCAGGTGTGACTGAACCAACAAGGTCTTCCCACAATGCCAAATTGACAGCTGCTGTGGCGTCACCAACTGTAACAATCTACCTTTTCTTCATGCCAATAAGCATTCACTTGCTGCTTGTCTCGTCGCATTTGAGAGCTTTTCCAATTATCGACATCTGGATCATGATAATGTAAAAATAAAGTTTGAGGTACCAAGAAATAAAAGACCTTGATAACAAACTGACTGGTGATATCGATGGTATATCACCAGTCTGATATCAGTTTTTTTAGAGACAGAAAACAATCTCGCATAGACATGATAATAATCAAGTGGTACCACCCACCACTGTTGAGGGCTTGTTGTTCGCACCGGCGATAGGCACCACTTCAAGATAGACCTCAGATATTGGCAGTATCAAATGGGAAATCATATTGCAGTGTCAATGGTAATCTTAAATTTCACCTTCAATGACCATGAAAGGTCAATATGACAATTTGAATAAAAAATGTTATGGTTTAAAACTGAACATTTCTCTGGTAACCTTTCTTAGCCCTTGGGCTAATTTTTGGCGATTACACAGTACTCTGGCATTATTTGAGATAGATTTGATCCGATGGAATTTTACAAGGGTTTCAACGAGTACTCGGTTAACCGGTTACGGTTCGGTTACCGAGTGAAACCGGTTGCAGATTTTGTGACCTAATCGGGAACGTATTTTGTGACCTAATTGTGAAAGTAATCAGTCAAATTTCTGCCCAAATACGCAGAATTGAAGTGATTTATCACACTCCAATCCAATGAGATTTAATGGAATGCGAACTGCCAAAAAATTGGTGTTATTTTGGACAATATTTAGCTCTATATTTTTGGACGAGTTACCGGTTCCTGACAAAATCAACAGCAAAACAAAACTATATGGATGCAAAGGGACAATGCGCATTGGCACTGTAGCACAAGGTTTTGTTCACATCAGCTGACCGTTGGCGTGAAGCCTTGCTTCCAGTTGTCTATGCCATTTCCTAGACTCCACATACGATAAAACCTAACTACCTTGAGACCCCCAACCCCTGCATTTTGTTAACTACTAGGATACATTTATTCAATCTGAGTAGAGACATTTGGCATTGATGTATATATTTCTCGGACAATAATTTAAGAATTACTTGTTATCACCAGATGTCAAGTCCGAGATACTAAAGACTATATTGTCTTTTCGTTTTTGCAGGCATTTCAGAGAATTTTGTTATGGCACATATCATATCATTTCCATTAGATCATGAGTTTGTTTCTGCAATTTCTGCAATCACAATCACGTTTGTTTTAGCAATCACGCTAACAATTATTTGCAGTTCACAAATACTAAGTACACTCCGTTTTGGAACTCTTCAATTGGCATTTATATGTGTACTTCCTGTTAAATCTAACGAGTTTCTGATGTTGATCTCCGTTTTTTCTGCATTAACTCAGTTATTCTTAGCTTCCGTGATGTTTTTAAAGGGGTAGATACAGAGAAACGATTACCGATAATCGATTACACACTGTAATCGTGTTGTTATAGAATAATCTAAGTAATCGTTTGAGCACTAGTTTGTTGAGTTGATAAAATGATAAGAAGAACTACGCCTACAAGCGTATTTGTTTGGTACTATTGATATATATCAATGCATGTTATTCTCATATCGAGTTAAACTACAGGTACATAAAACATACAAAACCTTTACAGACTGATTATTAATTAGGCATCCCGATTAGGAATCGGGGAGGCCTTATGTGTTTCTGTTTTTCTTCCACCGTTTGGTTTCCGGATCATAACTCTTGAACACCTTAATTGATCATTCCGAAACTCTCACAGCTCATCCAAAACACTTCACTATTGTTAGGAAGAGCAGGGCTCTCCCTATGTGATGTTGTTTTTTTCAAAAAATATTTCTTTTGTTTACATTCTTGAAAGTGCCACTTGGAACCACAACAGGCCATTCAACAGTCAACTGTGGCTAATTGGGAGGGCCGGGGCCCGTTGGGAGGAAAATGACGCCCGTATACCTAATCATGGTTAATGTAATAAGTTATAAGCGATAATAATCCCAGGAGATTTTTGTATGTCACCGTTTCATACTCGACACCACTCCCGTGTTGATCTTCACTGGAACAGTGCTTTCTTGCGATCATATGCACTCAACGTTTTGCATATACATTCCGTACAATATATAGATATAGTATGCTATTGCAAAAATGAAAAACAAGTTGATACGGCAACATAATAATTATGTGTTAGTGGTTGTATTCCATATTCCAGTAGGCAAATTCAATTCTCGTGTGGCCCCGATAAGCAGTCACGGCAGTCGGCCCGCCAGCCAGATAGTCACTGAATTGTCCAACCAGGAAGCTGTCTTGACGGACACACCCACATGTTTATGAACGACACGTGGATATAATCAAGGATCGTCTATAATAGGATGTCCAACTCAATGTGGACGTAAAAAACGTGGTTACGTAAAATGACGAAATCTTATTAGGGACATTCAATTTTTTTTTATTTATGATTTAACTTCTTTTTCTGAAGAATAATCATGGTAATTTACTCCCTGGGAAAAACCAGAGAAACTGGGAAATAAATATTTAAAACTCGGAATTAAATATTAAAACCGGGAATTAAGTATTTAAACCTGGAATTAAATGTTCAAACCGGGAAATAACTATTTAAACCTGGGAATAAATGTCTGAACCCAGAATTAAATATTCAGACCTGGAATTAAATGTTCAAACCTGGAATTAAATATTAAAACCTGGAATTAAGTATTAAAACCAGGAAATAAATATTCAAACCGGGAAATAAATATTCAAACCTGGAATTAAGTATTTAAACCAGGAATTAAATGTTAAAACCGGGAAATAAATATTCAAACCCGGAAATAAATGTTCAAACCCGGAATTAAATATTCAAACCCGGAATTGAGTATTAAAACCCAGAATGAAGTATTCAAACCGGGAAATAAATATTCAAACCGGGAAATAAATGTTCAAACCCGGAATTAAATATTCAAACCCGGATTAAGTATTAAAACCCGGAATTAAGTATTAAAACCTGGAATTAAATAATCAAACCTGGAATTAAGTATTAAAACCCGGAATTAACTACTGAAACCAGGAAATAAATATTCAAACCTGGAATTAAATGTTCAAACCCGGAATTACATATTTAAACCGGGAATTAAATATTAAAACCCGGAATTAAGTATTTGAACTGGGAAATAATTATTAAAGCCCAGAAACATTTATTTCCAGGTTCTAATATTTAATTCCCGGTTTTAATATTTATTTCCCGGTTATAAATGTTTGATTCCGGGTTTTAATATTTATTTCCCGGTTTTAATATTTAATTCCGGCTTTGAATATTTATTTCCCGGTTTGAACATTTATTTCCAGGTTTGAATATTTATTTCCCGGTTTGAATATTTAATTCCCGGTTTTAACACTTAATTCCGGATTTGAATATTTAATTCCCGGTTTAAATGCTTAATTCTGGGTTTGAACATTTAATTCCCGGTTTTAATACTTATTTCCGGGTTTGAACATTTATTTCCCGGTTTGAATATTTAATTCCCGGTTTTAGCATTTAATTCCCGGTTTTAATACTTAATTCCGGGTTTTAATATTTAATTCCAGGTTTGGACATTTATTTACAGGTTTAAATAATTATTTCCCAGTTTGAACATTTGATTCCAGGTTGAAATACTTAATTCCCGGTTTTAATATTTAATTCCGGTTTTTAAATATTTATTTCCCAGTTTCTCTGGTTTTTCCCAGGGAGTAAATCATCAGGGAGAATAAAAAGTTAAATCATATGTAAAAAAAAAAGTGAATGTCCTTAACAAGCTTCCCTACATTTGAGCCTGTCAGTATTCAAGGGTTTTTAACTAGTTTTGTGCAAACATTTTCAAAGCTCTTCCTTTGAGGCCAGTGGCCCTTGTTTTACTTCGACATCAGAAATCCGAGATGGCCACCAGTGTTCATTTTGGAGAAAAAAAATTTGGGCGAATCCTGTCAATGCATAATATCGTTCAGACAATTTCCAGCAGAAAACAAGTCTTTTGGGGTGAATTTTTTAAAACTTCTTTGGGTGTTTATTTTTTTGAAATTCTTGTTTTGACTTGTATATTAGGTGTCACCATTTGGAATGATAAGAAAAAAATTGGGGATGCCACAAAGTCTAGGCTTTTATGTCTTGTTAATTTTATTACTCAAATAAGGCACCTCTACTGGTACATGTATTTACTGGATTAAAAATGAAGTTGTGGATTTGGCCCATGGATTTTCTGATTATTATTTGTAAAATACTTTCATCTTTTTTCATGCCAAACCAATCCTGTGGGCCCCTTATTTAAATGGAAAAACTGGCCTGTAACACTGATGGACAACTTGCCTCTGAATATTTGGACCATTGGCCCATAAACTTTCGGATATTTATTTGTAATTTACTTTTTGTTGACATTTATTTACATGTATACTTTTGTATATGGCTTTTGTTATTATAGTTCCAGAGCTGAACTGCCCTGTCAGTGGCTGTCACCTACGGAAGTTGTGAAGATGCCGAAGAAGAAATACAGAAAATCATTCTACGGTATTAATCACCATTTCAATTCTAAGTTTGTTCATAAATTCCAAGAACTTCCATGCTTTTATTCAACAGAAGCCTTTCATCAAGGCAATTCTTTCAGCACAATTTTTTTCCATTGTTCTGTCGCTGTTTTAGTTTCCTAATGATAACTCGAGAGTCAAGTTTGCCTTGACGTAGCTTTCCCCGAGTTTCTACCACTGTTCAGGAATATATTGTGCAAGAACCATATTGTCTTTTTTAACCGACTCTGGAGTTCATACCGATCAAATCAATGAAAATGAGAAATCAAAAATCAATGAGTTCACAGGTATTATATCAATGAAAAATGAAATCAAATAAAATCAATGGTTTTGGGACTTGGTTTCTGAGCGATAACTGAAAAGTATTCAGGCAATTTGCTGCAGAACTGTGCATAGTGGTCAAGTCTGTTATCAATCCATCGAACGACCTTTGACCAAGGGCTGGAAAGAATTCTTGCTAAGTAACCGCTAAGGTTTCTGTGGTTCTGCTCCGTTCTGCGGATATTATAATCAATCTCCAACCTTTACCTAGAATTATTTCTAAAGACTCAACTTTTTCCACAAACATTTTTGGGGTATCTTCGCCTTGAACACGTTGAATGTGAATTTTCCTGTTTAGTCAGCTGGTTGTAAATTGTTTGTCGCACCGGAATTCCTCTAAGGCATCTTTAGTATTTGAGTCTAGTTATTATGAGAGTTAAGAAATAACCTAGTAAGGTGACAGTATACTATAGTATACTATAGTAGTTGATGTCTTTGAACAGATGTACAGTATCTTTTCTATTTTTATGCAGTGAATCAGCCCGTTATTGTCAAGGGAGATTATGGGGTTTGGTGGCCATGTCGTGTCAAAGAAGTGGGCACAAAACCTACAGTGGAATATTGGGAAGAAGACATAACGTAAGTATTTTTTGCAGTTTAAATCAACAATAATGTTTTCAAATGAAATGTTTGTGGTGGTGTGTTCTTCGGTATACATTTGTATTCATTTATGAGATACTGATTTCAAATGGTATCCCCAGTGTAAGAGCACCATCATGGGGACAGATGTGTTTTAGTTGCTGAAATCTATGTCTCCCAGAAGTGGCCTGTCTATATTTGTACTGGAAGGAGAAGTCTTCTCATCTTGGATTATGTGCATGTTTATCTTTGCAGAGAGAAAGTGCCTTCGTCACGTGTCGATGCTTTTGAACCTAAGTGCTCAAAATTATTAGAAAGCAGAGGTAGTCAATATATAAAATTGAATTACTAAGTTCATTTTTTGATTCAGTTGATACTACAATTACTACATCAGCAGAGCATTACTTGACCATAACAGGTTAACCTGAAGCTGGAAACAATACATGTAACTACATGTAATTGATAACAGAAAAAAACATTGTCAATACATTGTGATTTGTCATGATACTGGTAATCTGGTATGTAACAATACCTCCATAATAGCGTTTCAATTGGAAAACTTGTCAACTTGTCATGCTATGCTCTCCTTTAAAACGTACATTAGAAATAAGATAAAGTATAATTATTGTGACTCAGTGGAGCCACCTTCATGGTTTTGTGCAATTTCTTTAATTATTCCTGACAATACTGTTGAACGTTGCAACTGATGACTTGGAACCTTGCAAGTTATAACTGCTTTGGTTGAAGGCATGTTTTTCTGAAAATGGTGTTTGCATGCTTTTTCTCATTTTATTTCTTCTGCAGTTATCGTTACTATGTTATGCGATAAGAATACTAAAATCAACAGTTTGCAACAGTTCGACCCGATTTTTGCCCTTGATCCCGGCATTTGCACTCGGCCTTCGGCCTCGGACAAATACTCGGGGTCTCGGGCAAATATCAGGTCACATACTGGAAAAGCAGGTAATATTGTCTATATATTTGAGAAGTAGTAAGCCATTGCTTATGTGGATATAGTGAATGTGTATTGCTGTAGGGGGACGTATATCAGTGTCCTGTCTATCTAAGGCCAAAATCCTTTTTCCATCAAACATATATCCACTCATTCATTCGTCCATCCATACCATCCTCAGTCCCGTCGATACCATCCTTTCAGCATTTTATTTTTAGTATTATGATGCATAACCCGATGTGATGCACAATGAATGAAACATGAAGACCTGAGGGAACATCGGGGGGTGAAAGACCCTTTGATAAACCTGCGCAGATATCTTCCATGATCATATTAATATTTAACTGTATAATCACACATGTTGTGTACATAAACTACAATGGAGCCGAGAAACAATAATACAACCTTAGTCAACGAGATAAAACATATTTTGTCATGACTTACAGGTATGATTTTTCGAAGAAACAGAGGTGTGAATATTGGGGATACAATGTTAGCAGTCGCGTCAGGTATTTCCAAGCAAGAAATGATAGGGATGAAGATTTTGGATGCAACATAGACAAAACTGAAGACCATAAAGATAAACTACTCGTGATTGACCGAGAGAAATGAGCAATGCATCTCCTGGCGATTATCTACCTTATCAGCTTCGTCTCTATGCCTGTTACACATGTCAGTTCAATGGCAGAAATTCATAAGTTCGTCAAATTGCATGGCAATTCTAAGATAATTAACACATCTTTGTCTGCGATATACATAAGTATCGAGGAACTCAAGTGTGCTGCCCTCTGTGGCAGGGAGAACTGTGAAGGATTCAACTTACGGAATGTCATCAATGGAAGAGGCGACTGTGAGATAATAAACACCACGTCACAACTGAGCAACTTACAGGTTGAGAGTAATTCATTCTACTTTGAGCGGATCAACCATCGTGAGTCATTCTCGCTGTATTCATTTCATGACATACGATGGATTTGTGATTATGTACTATGAACCATATAGCTTGCTCTGTCCTGTATTATAACAAGACAATTGGATCGGTACATATAATTTGATCGGTATAGCATTTACCATTCCATTTCATACATGAGATCAAGAATCATAAATTACTTCGACAATTGTACAGTAATTGCTCCCCGATTACTGAGCTAGTTCAGTGTCATTTCGTCTTATAATGCTGACCCATTGGCTGACATTTTGTCATAAAATAGTACAATTACTTTATGACTTGGTATAGGCTAACGTGTATTAAACTCGCTTTCAAGGTTGGTGTCCTGACCAGAGTCTGTGCTACATATTTGGTTTCGAAGCCACTTACTACGAAGCCCGGGACATGTGCACACTGCACGGAGCCAGGATGGCAGACATCCAGTCTACAACAGAGAACCAGGCTTTCGCAAGCCTAGCTGGTATGTATGCCTGGATATAGATGTTGTACTTTACGTTTGTTATTGGCATAATCAAAATCTACTGTATTTGTGGTAAGAGATTGATACCTACACCCATATGATCACAATAATTATTCTGAATGTGGCGCCAAGAACAGAATGCACACTGGTGTAAGATGTCTGACCAAACATTAATTTCCAAAGACAGAAACTACAAAACAGAATGATGGTGTATGGGAAGCAGAGAAAAAGATGATCTGTACGTCTCAAAATTATACGTCATTTGTATATACGCCACCACCTGACATTGGTTTTTGTTTCCCAGTATCGCTAGGTCAAGAACATTATTGGATCGGTCTACGTCGTGCTGCTTCCGGTGGGCGCCATGACTTCTTCTGGGAGCACTCCGGTGCCCCAGAGACCTACACCAGATGGGGCACGAACCAGCCTAGCAGTGCCTCACGCGGAGCAGACTGTGTCAGTGTAGTGAGTGGAGGAGGGTGGCATGACTCACTTTGTACGAGAGCTTTCATGTACATCTGTGAGGTTTGAGCATTTCACTCCTCTGTTTTTGTTTTCAACTTCGTCGGCTCACAGGCTTGAATTCTATGGGTTTGTTTTTATATATTGGGTAAAGTATAATACCAGAATATATATCTTTGTATAAACGTTATTCTCATATGTTTAAAGATAAACTGTACACAATTATCATTATTGATATTCATATGTATGTGTGTTTTCATTATTGCTAAATATATTGACAATCAGTGTTTCAAATTTTTATTCTTCTTTTTTTAAATGTAATAATATGTGTTATGGTGGGACATAGTTGTAACTACCAGTGGATATGTAGTCACATTGTATATATCGTTATTTTAACACTAGCAGTTGATGGATACAATTGTAGTAAAATGTGGGATCTTGAATGATCATCAATATTGGCAGGATTCAAGTTAATTCAGATCGTACTTCCAACATTTTCTTTGCATCACGAGTAAAGCGTGTTAAACACCGACTGCATGATTTTCAATGGTAATAAAATTATCTCTTGTTACTGAGCGCAAACAAAAAATATTAGAACAAAGCAAAGCAAAATGGGGGGCTTATTTTTCAAATTAATGATTTTGCATACGCTGATCCGATAAATATGTACATGACTACATGTTTCAAACATTCCTTGTGTAAAGATATTAATAAATCAAAAAAATTAGCCCAAGAGCTAAGATAGGTTACCGAACAATTTTGGTTGAAGCACGACAGGTGAGATATGACATTCAGATTAACCATTTGAGGTCATCTTGAACTTCAATGTCACCATCAAGTGTGCAGCATATAACCTTGTATATGTTCAAAATACAAATACAAGGTCCATCTACAAGTATTTTTTCTTTATTTTTTTTTACTTTGTCGTATTTTGTCATTTTTCGACACCAAAATGGTCGTTTTGACATTTCAAGGTCATCCAAGGTCAAATTCAAGGTCACCACACAAGTCGCTATATATGACTTCCCATTTAAAAGTGCTAATTTCTGAGCTCAATCTTCTGGCGTTCTAGGAGTACAGTCCTGGCAGCTCCCATTATGAAGGAAAAAAGTGCCGAAAATTGTCCACAATTGATTCCTAAGCTGTGAAGTCAATAAAAAGCGAGATATTAGCCATTATGTCCTGCGACCTTGAAAAGGAGGTCAAAGGTCAAATTCAAGGTCATAGCAATATTCAGCATATATCATTTCCTGTATGTTCACAATTGATTGCTAAGCTGTAAAGTGGATGAGAAGCGAGATATTAGCCATTTTGTCCTGTGATCCTGAATATGAGGTCAAAGGTCAAATTGAATGTCATGGCAATAATCTGCATATATCATTTCCTATATGTCCACAATTGATTCCTAAGCTGTGTGACGTTTAGTAATGACTTGTTTTCGGTGTGGCCCAAAAAACCTGGTTTCTCTGATCGTATAGACTTTGGTAACTCCCGCTCGTTGTGATTCGAGAGCCGTCACTAATCTGGCGTTCCCCAACGCTGGTGTATCATCACTCAGTAGCTCACCGGCTTCACTTAGCAACTCAGATGCAAATAAATTGAAGATTTATATACATCAAATCAACTTACAATTGTATGGCTGGTCACCCACGTGACGTACAAATATGAAGTTCTGACATGGAGCACTGTATGATCACATTTCAAAAATAAATAGTGCACGAGGGCACAACTAAATAGAGTTCTTAGCCGGCGGCGTCTCTCTGTCCCTTCCTGTTGAAGTTTCCCGTCCCGTTTAGTCGAATGGTTTCTCCAGGTAGTCGGCCCTGAAGAAGGAGTCGTCCGCACGGAGTTCGTCAAGTCCCTTGGCTGTGGCGGTGACGATCTCCCCACGGTCGATGTCGCTGTTGCAGTGCTCTCAGAGCGGCCGTCCGCTCTCCCTTATAGCCAGGGTGGCTGAGCGCGCATCCTCGTCCGCGAACGTATCTTCCGCAGCCGTCACCACGTGGAGAAGGCTGCATCCGCAAACGGTTCTTCCGCGAACGGTGCTTCCGCGAACGTGCTTCCGCGAAGGGTGCTTCCGCCGCTGGTGCTTCCGCAGCTAGTGCTTCCGCGAACGATTCTTCCGCGAACGATTCTTCCGCGAAGGCTGCTCTCACCAGTGGTTTTCTGGCATCATTCCTAACGAACGTTTTAGCGCGACAGTTGTATGGATTTTGTTACAGCTGTAAAGTCAATAATAAGCGAAATATTAGCCATTTTGAGCTCGGACCTTGAAACTGAGGCAGAGGTCAAATTCAAGGTCACAAGAATATTCAGCATATATCATTTCCTATATGTCCACAATTGCTCCTTAAGCTGTAGAATCGATAATAAATGAGATATCATATTAGCCATTTTGTCCTGTGGCTTTGAAAAGGAGGTCAAAGGTCAAATTCAAGGTCATGACAATAATCTGCATATATCTTTTCCTATAAGTTCATAATTGATTCCTACACTGTAAAGTCAATAATAAGCGAGATATTAGCCATTTTGTGCTCTGACCTTGAAACTGAGGTCAGAAGTCAAATTCAAGGTCATGCCAATATTCTGCATATATCATTTCCTATAAGTTCATAATTGATTCCTACACTGTAAAGTCAATAATAAGCAAGATATTAGCCATTTTGTGCTCTGACCTTGAAACTGAGGTCAGAAGTCAAATTCAAGGTCACGAGAATATTCAGCATATATCATTGCCTATATGTTCACAATTGATTCCTAAGCTGTAAAATCGATAATAAGTGAGATATTAGCCATTTTGTGGTGTGACCTTGAAAATGAGGTCAAAGGTCAAATTCAAGGTCATCAGAATATTCGGCATATATCATTTCCTATATGTCCACAATTGATTCCTAAGCTGTAAAGTCGATAATAAGCAAGATATTAGACAGTTTGTGCTCTGACCTTGAAACCGAGGTCAGAGGTCAAATTCAAGACCCTGAGAATATTCAGCATATATCATTTCCTATATGTCCACAATTGATTCCTAGTCTCTAATCTCAATATTAAGTGAGATATTAGGCTTAATGTGTCCCATTATAAACCATAGTAGAATTTAACATGGGAAAGTCCTATTTGGGCCGAGTTTGGGCCCAAAATGGCCCATTTCGAGCGATTCAAGGGCAACGAAATTTATACGTGTCACAGGGGTACATATGAGGAGTGTTATGCATTGATAAGAAAAAAAGTTACTGAACAGATTCTGAGAAAACAACCGAAAATCAGAATACTAAAAAAAACTTTCATGGAAATATTTTTAGGTATTTTTGTGCAGAATTTCAGAAATATTCCATCATAAACTTTAAAGATAAAAATGTGAAGAGACGGACGGACGCCGGACGCAACACCATGGCAATAGGTTATCGGACCAAAGGTCCGGTAACCTAAAAAAAATTGAAATTCTAAAAACTAAAAAATACCTCCTTCTCGAATTATTTCAAGGTATCTTTCCCCAAATTTTCAGAAAAATTGGACCTTAAACGTTAAAGATAAAAATGTGGACGGACCACGACGACGACGACGACGGACGGACGGACAGATGGACGCCGGACGCAACGCCATGGCAATAGGTTATCGGACCATAGGTCCGGTAACCTAAAAAACATATTATCTGTGCATATTATCTGTACAATGAGTAAATGTTTACGTTCCATAGACACAAGCCAGCATGGTGTACTTTGAGCTGGATGTGAATTGTATGCCAGCATTGCTACTAAGAACGAGACATTCTGGAAACAGGTAATTGTTGTTTATGAACCCCGGGTCGAGACTAGCACGCAGCTTTTCTAAAACATTCACTAACGGCAAACTTCCGTTGCTTGGATAGTCAGGTACTTTCGACCTAAGAGTGCAAGCTTTGAAACATTGCCACATTCAAAGAGTGCAAGCTTTGAAACATTGCCACATTGCACTTCCACCAGAGCATTAAGTCGGTGGTCTTCATTTGCTCTGGTATGAATTTTTTCAAGCTCATGCTCATTTGAGTCAGTTCTCTGTCCATTTCCACACCTCATCACCTTTGAGGCAGTCCAGCAGAGCTCGTTTTGATGTGGGTGACTCGCTCGCCCTGGTAGTGGCAGCTACGCTATTAGTACTGGTGTCACTGGAACTGGAACCCCAGTATCGTCCTCAACTTCAGTAGCTGCGTCATCATCATTTTTAAGATAATAATTTCTGATACTAGTATCTACAACAGATACTAGGATTCACATTTACTAAAAGGAGTTATTTGCATTCAGATTATTCACTTGTTCAATATAGTTACTTTATACTGCACATTATTTATTTATTCATTATTGTGATCTCCACAGCGCAACATTAATAATAGAACTACAAACTCCATTTTGTTGTCACAACATTTTGTTGTCTCGGCTCAGTTACGCAGAGTTCCAATCGCTCTATCGCTCTTTTGACGGTGGTTACACTTGGGGTCAAAGTTAACATACAACTGTTTAGTATATGTCTCATCAGTGCGTTCCTATATTATTCAATGTAACTTGGCGAGTGCAATAAATATCCGCTTTGCATTGTTGTTTTAACTGCACTGGCCAGACCTCTTTGCTACGATGTCACTCATTGTGACGTCATTCATTGTCTCTTCTGTGTTAAAAAAACGTTATTGTAGACAGAAAAGTAAACCTATAATAAACGAAATACTAAACCACACTGGAACTTTTTTCTCACTTGGTCCTTCAGCGGAGCACTCGTTAACTCGTGCTCCGTGAAAGGACCCGTGCGAAATAAATCCCAGTACAATGCAGTATTTGGTTAGTATCATCTCCATAGCCGTGATGTGACACGCCATATCTGCTGATGATATGTTGAAGTGGGGAGATGTGAATAAAAATAAGACGGACCCCTGTGGCACTCCTATATCCGAGGAAACTGAGTTTGAGAGGCTGTTGTTTATGACGACATTTTGTGACCTGTGAGATACGACTTGAACCAGTTCAGCATGCTGCCTATGACACCAACATACCTTGGAGCCGACCCATAAGTATCTCATGGTTGATGGTGTCAGAGGCAGCCAAGAGATCCAAAATCACATGCAGTACTGCCCTTCCAGCATCGAGGGCAGAATAACAGTCGTGCTTGACTTTAAACAATGCAGTTTTCGTAGTGTGTGCAGTCTTGTATACAGACTGTAGGGCATCACCGAGATTGTGGGTAGACATGTATTGACCCATGTATTGGTGAGCTACACAGTTTTCGGTTACTTTGGTAATGAACTGAACGTTGGAAACTGGTCTGTAGTTAGACATTTTTCCCGGATCCAGTCCCTGCTCCTTGAGTATTGGAACTAGGATGGCATTCTTCAAACCATCTGGCACAACATCACTGCACAGTGATGCATTCACGAGCCTAGTCAGAAATGAGAGGAGCGATTCCAACACTATGTCATCTTTACGGATGTCTGTAGGCAGAGGATCATTCATGCAGGTATTTTAGAGCATATCATGACCTTGAGCAGTTCATCAGGATCCACAGGTGTGAAAGAAGCAAATTTCGCCCGGTACAGCACCGATTGCTAGTGTGTGGTAACCATCGTCACCCACACAATCATATGTCAAGTGATGTTCTGATATTTTGAACTTCAACCGAGAGGAACTCAGCGAAACTGTTCGCTAGATCACCTTTGATGTATGACAAAGGAGTTTGGTGCCTTTCACGTGAAGTAAGCTGTCAGCGACGTTAAAAGTATCCTTGGGGGACGCCAATAATTTATCCTTATAGTATGCTTGCTTAGCGTGCCGAACTATGCACACAACTTCTTTGCACTGTGAGTCATATGCCTCTTTATCTTCAAGAGTATCAACATCACCATTTATATTTCCTATTAGCAGTAACATGGTCATGTTCCTCGGCGCTTGAACCATACAGCTGGGCTAGTGGTGGTATCTCACAGCTGGGAGGCGACTGTTCCTCGGCGCTTGGACCAGACAGCTGGGCTATTGGTGGTACCTCACAGCTGGGTGGGGGCTGTTCTGTGGACTGGGATGGTGGAAGCTCTGTCTCTGTCAACTGCAAGGGTGGGGGTTGTTCTGTCGACTGGGAGGGTGGGGGCTGTTCTGTCGACCTGGAGGGTGGGGCTGTTCTGTTGAATGGGAGGGTGGAGGCTCTTCCTCTGTCGACTGGGAGGGTGGGGGCTGTTCTGTTGACTGGGATGGTGGAAGCTCTGTCTTTGTCGACTGCAAGGGTGGGGGTTGTTCTGTCGACTGGGAGGGTGGGAGCTGTTCTGTGGACTGGGAGGGTGGGGGCTCTGTCTCTGTCGACTGCAAGGGTGGGGGTTGTTCTGTCGACTGGGAGGGTGGGGGCTGTTCTGTGGACTGGGAGGGTGGGGGCTCTGTCTCTGTCGACTGGGAAGGTGGGGCTGTTCTGTCGACTGGGAGGGTGGGGGGCTCTGTGTCGGTTGATTGGGAAGGCGAAGGCTATGTCTCGGTAAGATGGGAGGGTGGAGTTTTGTATCAGTTGACTGGGAGGGTGGAGACTGTCCTGGTTGACTGGGAGGGTGGCGGATCTGTCTCAGTTGATTGGGAGGGTGGATGCTATGTCGCGGTCAAATGGGAGGGTGGAGGCTGTGTATCAAATGACTAGTAGGGTGGGGACTCTCCCGGATGACTGCGAGGGTGGAGGCTATATCTCGGTCAAATGGGAGGGTGGAGGCTTTGTATCAGTTGACTGGGAGGGTGGACACTGTCCTGGTTGACTGAGAGGGTGGAGGCTCAATCGCTTGAGGACGTAAAGGCCTCCTGAATTAATCCTTAAAGCTGTAAGTATGCTATATAAAGAGATACTGTACAATCCCTCCGACCTTTTGAGACATCCCCTGAACCTTTCGTGCTGACTGGTGACGTAAGTAGGTGCCTTTGGCCTAGGCCGACCAGGGGGATTTTCGGCCGTATAAAAGGAGGGGGCGACTGGCCTACAATGTGGCATACTCAATAGACCAAGGAGGCATACACATCGTCCTCAATGTCCGTATGTAATGCATTTCATTGTGTATATCTATATTTCAGTGTTTATAGCATATTGGTTGAATGTAGGGTGTGACAATATGGGTGACATCTCTGACGGAATATTTTGTAATCATATAACATTGATAGCGTCACCCTTGATAGTCTGTCCAATTGTACATGTACATGCTATGTTACAGGTATGCACCTATTGGCATGTACTCTAGGTTAGTAATATAGCATACAATGACTGAGCACTGCTCAACAACATATGAGTACAAAATTTACCAGGTCACAAAGCCTGTTTATATGTTGTGTACAAATATGTATGATAACTTTACTGTTGATGTGGCTACATTACGGGGATATATCTATGCACGTGAATTACTGGCAACCATACAAATTCGTCACACCAATGGATAATACGTTCATTACGGCTAGGAGGGAAATATGTAGCCCTAATTATATGAGTAATTGTGTGCACGTATGGATATTATGCAATTATACTTTGCAGTTTGTGTGTTCTCTGACATCTGTGCTGTGGGGAACATGTCAAATGATCATCGACACACACTGCAAGAATGGCTTTATACCACTTCGCCGTTACAGCCGACTGCCTCTGGCCTCTGTCGTGGGCGGCCTGACTCGCGCCAGTGCATAGACCCGCCCACATTCGAAGCAAAACAAACAACGCGTGGTTCTGTGGTTTTACGTTCGGTTTATCCGTCGGGGAAGATCGTGGTCGTTATCATAATATTTTTTTTACATGGTCGTTTATCTATTTATAACATACTTACAGCTTTAATTCCAGCTCTCGTGAAATCAGACTTCAGAATCATTTTCTTATTGGATAGGAATGATATCGCCGCAATGAGCCAAGATGCATGCATAGGCGTCACACTGGCAGTGGAGTGCTGTACATGAAGCTCCCTGATGCTCGTTGAGTTATGTAGCCTTGCCGCTACTTGTTTTGCATATCTTTCCATAATCTTGACAGTTATTTGACAGTTACATCTGTAGCTGTAGTTCATCAGCACATCCAGGTGGAAAATACACCTGTTTGATGTGGTGTTTGGCCAACAAGTCAATGACATCTTTGGTTCGAGCAACAAATACATCTGTAATTAGCATGCATGGTTGCTCAGGTGGAACACCAAGTTCATTCTTTGTCTTTTCGAAGTAGGGGATAAGGACTTTATTGACATACTCCAGCATTGTCTCGGAATTACTCCAGTGATTATCCCTGAGTAATGTTCCAACCATTAGGAAAGGTAATACCATGAGTGAAGTAGCCAAAAACGAGATGGGGGTTCTTGTTGTATCTAACAAATTAGCCCACGGTTCTATTGTTCTTTGCAGTAGATTATTTCTCAGAATCTACTGGGAGACGGTTCCCACTAGAAATCTTTTCTTCCATTGTTTTTTTAATCAATGTTACTGCTTCATCTGTAGCTGTAGTTCACCAGCACATCCATGTGGACTATACACCTGTTTGATGTGGTGTTTGGCCAACAAGTCAATGAAATCTTTTGTTTGATGAGCGGCGAATACATCTGGGATTAGCAGGCATGGTTGCTCAGGTGGAACACCAAGTTCATTCGTTGTCTTTTCGAAGTAGGGGATAAGGACTTTATTGGTATACTCCAGCATTGTCTCGGAATTACTCACTATGAGTGATTATCACTATGAGCAATGTTCCAACCATTAGGAAAGGTTATACCTGAAAACATGCAAATCACAGTATGAGTAAAGTAACCAACAACGAAAATGGGGTTCATGTTGTATCTAACAAAGTAATTAATAACGATATAAGGATACTTTATAACAGTACCTGGTGTTGACAACTACCAGTATTAAAACAAAAATTTCAACAAAACTGTTTTAAAAAAACAAAAAAACATATCAGCACCTATTTTGACAGATAGCAACGGTCAAAATTTGAAATTTCACAATATTGTGCACACCTGTAGGATGACACCCGCCACTCTTGCGGAAACAACAATCTGCCAGACATGGATACACCCAAGAGGACTGTAATTTCCCGCTTGTCATCAAGGCTCTTTACATCCACTTGTTTTGCACCTGGTATGAACAATCCACATTGGCAATTACCAAAACATTGAAGACAATTTTGAACACAGTATTCAGCAGTACTTCAATCAGGGTACTATTACTGTACTTCAGTAGTTCGGTAATACCATAAAAATACTAGCACTGAACTACAAGTATATTAATTCACTGGTTGTTTTTTTGTATTGATCTATAGACTTGACTAGACACATATTAGTACATGATATATTTTCTGCATATAATGTAACATCACCTCGACATCAGAAGTACTGGACTACTGGTACATGATAAAACAGGTAAGGCATACCTTGCTGATGTTGTGTCCAGTTGGAAGTGGGTATGGGCTTTGTCCCTGTCTGATCGATGTTGACAAT
This sequence comes from Terebella lapidaria, assembly GCA_949152475.1. Classification (NCBI taxonomy): domain Eukaryota; kingdom Metazoa; phylum Annelida; class Polychaeta; order Terebellida; family Terebellidae; genus Terebella; species Terebella lapidaria. The sequence goes on along the minus strand of OX424559.1, from coordinate 8,496,812 downwards.
GAGGTCCCCACTTGCTATCTGATGTTCCATGCATATGTCAGAGATGCGTTTGTAGAACGACTGCCGAACAGAATCAAAGTCAGGTGGCAACTTTCTGGCAGTTTTGGTGGCTTTTCTCTGCACATATCAAGCGCGGGGCAAGAAAGACTGCCCATTTTGGACCAAGAGTAAGGTGTCCTACGTATTCTGTGAGCAGGGATGGATCATGAGCAAGGATTATGCCCTTAGCACCAGCAATCAATATTGTGCGATTGACAGGGCAACCAGCACTCCTCATTTGTATGATATAATATAATTTTTTTGTCTAGTCCTTTTTTAAGAAACAAAGGCTGTCCACGTAGACCATGTGACAGAAATGTTACTGAGCTCACATCTTCATCTTTCTTTTGCAATTCCGCCAAGTACTGTTTTTTTTTAATTCATGTACACTGGATTCCGCTAACTTGAAATCGGGGAACTTTTGGCCGCGCTAGCGTTACAACGTTCAGCAGCAAGACGGCCAACTTTTGCCTTCTGGTCAGGAGATTGTAAGCGCCGCGCTTTCGGGCTCTCTTCTGTTTAATTTTTTTCATTTTCCGACACCAGCGCATTAGCTTCTGCTGTTGACGGGGTGCATCTTGGATAGCGCACGTCATTTTCGACTGAATATTGTGATTCAACAAAGAATTTAACAACAAATCGATGCATTCTTGTCGTGATATTTGCTTTGGGATACTTGGACTCTAAAACGAAACGCATACCCAGTGTGCACGAGACTTGGTGCGAGATCATAATAAATCTGATGCAACGACAATAGATCGCGATCATTTAACATTCGTATCAAAGGGCGGCTGCTCAGCTTCGAAAAAAATTGACATTTTCATATCCATTATTTTCGCGAATTTAGTAAGAGTTGCGAAAATCATAAACTTGATGCCTCATAAAAATTCCGGGGTTACAGTATTTTACTACAGGGTCTTTGTCTTGGACGGAATAAAACCATTGAAGCCCATACAAAATTTGGTCGGGCCTTTTTTTTTTATTCCGAAAATGTTTGATGTTAGGTTTTTTTTATTGTCATCATCAAAATCTTGTTATAAGCGTTAATAGGTTGAGACACACAATACCAAAGAGATCTTCTTGATGTGTATGACTCTTATCTAGTGCTCCTGATAGCAATACATCAACACTTGAACTGTCAGTTAAATATGATATAGTAACAGGTGATATTTTTTAATCTATTCTTTGTGATATAAGAACACATAACCCTTGTTAGCGATCTGTCCTACTATTTTCTCGATGGCAGCTGCCTTGCATTTCTCAACAGTCACTTATGGTTGTCCATTGTGGCACTACCTGGAACTTGGCACCACTCCTCATTTCTTGGCAAAACGCCCTTCTTTACATGTGTAACACCTCACAGGCTCACAGCTATGGCTCTCGTTTTGAACATCATGGTGTCATTTCGGGTTCTCATCGTGTGTCAGTGAGAAAACTTCTGAAACTGTCGGTTTCTCTTAGGTTCGATCTGTTCTCCGAGTACATGTAGTATACTAATTAAATCAGATGCACAATAGAAACAGCTATATTTTACACATATGCTTCTTTGGGGTTTCCTTGTTCGAAATATGTTTTGCCAAATCTATCCTTGTGTATTGTTGGTAATAGAAGACAACGAGACATACATAAACTCAGCAGCCTTTTGTTTTTTGATTGGGAACTTATGTACTTGTCATATACCTATTGCAGAGGGATTGCTTCGAAATTCTAAATTATTGTAGTAAATTGTTGAGCAATCAATTCCATCGAGAATACAGAGAGACACCCATATTTACACCATGTCAACCCCTGATGGCTTCGGCTGTGAATATTTAGTAGGGCTTCAGTTGTATTCTAAAAATGTTGTATTTTAGGTTTCTCATTGTCCTCGTCAACATTCGGTTCTATTGGCGGTAATAGGTTTAATAAAATGCAACTAATAACCACCCTGAAAACGCGAACCCTTTTCTGCGATAATGTCAATTATAAAGTGGCATCGCTGAGTCCCCCCCCCCCCAACCCTCCCCCCCCCCCCCCCCACACACACACACAAAAGTGTATCAGAATAAAACACTAATGAACATATTCATTTGTGGTGATGAGTAGTGAGGACAGATGGTTGATTATGTAGTGATCATAATTATGTTGCTTCAGTGTGATTACCTGTTTGTGACAATCTCAGGTGTGGTGATCATACTTTGCATGTTTTGATGGAGGCGATGTTTTCTAATTATTCTTGGATGTAATATCCTATGAGTATGTTGTATATATACCTACCTGAACACAATATCCGCTATCGTTGAATGCATACCAACTTATCCAAAGATATGACAAACTATCAAACCATTCACCAAAAAATTAAGCAAACGATCGTTCAAAGAGCTTGGCAAAATATGTCCCCAGACATGTTGATTTACATTTGAGACAGAAAAGATAACCCACGGATGCTCGGAGTACTGACGCGCGACGGCGAGAGTAGAAAATCCAGTGGTGTGGAACAGAATAGACAAAAGTGAACTGGGTAAAATAGACTACCCAACTTATAGAAGTATGAATCAACTTATTAACAATTCCACAAGATTATGATGAAAAACCAGTAACTTTCACAATATAACTAAAGCCCGACCAAATATTTATACTGAAAGGCACATTAGCGTCATCAGGAGCAGACACCGTGTAAATGTAGTTGTTTCTATCGTATACCTGGTGGGATTATTATTCAGCAACCCAAATATATATACTGAATATAAATGCACAGTTAGTTGTTCCAGTGCTGAATATAATCTAAATATCCAACATATTGTTCAGATGAATATGAACTCTCTACATGTACAATGTATTCTGCAAAAAACGGCTCTTGTATATACCGGAAATTTGTACATACCGGCGTTCCTCTTAGGTCTCGATTTCTCCCCTTCGATTCTATGGTAAGCGACTCTTGATATACCGGATGTTGTCCATTCTGAATACCGGCCCTATTCCTCTGACCCAACCGGCCACATCGTAATGTCCAAACCGGCGTTACTCCAATGTTTTAAAACTGCGGCGTCTAAAACATGTTCCTAAGAAACAGCGCCAGGAACATGGCGCTCACGAAGTTTTATTAACACAGACTGAACGTCGTCAGTTAGGGGTCGATTGAAGACTGCCGAATGCATGATTTACCTGACACGATTTGATGAGTTACAAGTAAATCACTGATAGCTCATCACTGACGTGACACGCATTGACGTGACACGCATGGTATATAGGCCAAAACACCATTTTAACCTGTCATATCCTATAAACCACTTCTGACAGTCTACCAACTTATCTCTTTGATAATCAAAACGAGAGGCCATAGGCCACGCGCTTGCCGGAATACCTACGTAATGATGACGTCATTTGTCGTCAATTCTATACTACAAATTTACTGTGAATGGAATTTTCGAATATGCATGTTGGAATCGTTCTTATATATGGTATATTATCACCGGACAAGATCATAATATCTTCAGATAATAAGTTTCCTTCGAAATTTTATCAATTTGTTGTCACAAAAACGTCAAAACTTATATATCGATTGAGCTAAACATTGACAGAGAGCATCACAGGACGAATCCACATCGTTTGCAGGTTTTGCAGTAAATGTTATAACTTTGCACACCTGACACTCCAAAGGCCTGAATGTCAGTCTGAAATCACATTTGACGTCATTATGACGTCAATTAACGTCCGATTCTAAAAATAACAACAGATTTGGAAAGTACTCTCGAAGACCTTTCAAACGAGCTATTTTTTTATATTTTCGCAAAAGGTCAAGGTTATCTTTTAGGTCAACTTCGACCTCAGGCGCTCGTAAATCAGATCGAAAATCGAAGGAGGTGACCTCCAAGGTCAAATATTCGACCTCAGGCGAACTTCTCCAGGTCAAGGTCAAATGTAAAGGTCAACGTCACAAAAGATGGAACTCGAGTATATCTACAATATGCACTTAATTTGAAGTCTCCACGACGATTAGAGCCGGAGTTATGGGCACTTACGTGTATTCGACATTTTGCGTGACCTTGACCTTTGACCTAGACACACACCAAAATAGGACGTTTGCTGCCCGATATTCTAGAGATTATGCACACCAAGTTTGAGCAAAATCAGGTAAGAAATGTGGACGCTAGGCTGTAAACAAACAAACACACAAATCCATGAACAAACCAACATACTTGCCGAAATCTTTAAATTCCGGCAAGTTATAAGCATGTTATCTCTGATATACAATAACAGGAATGCATTTCGAAGATCAAAAGATGCCTAACGTTGGGTAAATGTACAGGCACGGGTACGAATGAGATGAGGCTGTACAGCCGCGGATACGAAACGTGGAATCAATACCCAGTATTAAGTATTCCGAGCAAACAAAACAGGGGATGAGTGAGCACGAAAACCTTCGTCATTGATATTCAATTCAATTCAATTTATTCCAGACCATACACACATATGCTAGTACACAATTACATTATACTGATGACAAAGAAATGCAGTCTGTGGGTGGTGCAACCATAAGATATGATAACTATATATTCACTTTATAAAGAGATCAGTGAACAGAAATAATATATATACATCGACATAAACCACGCATAATGTTGGTGGATCAGTGGTCATGGATATGTATGCAGATAATACAGAATATTGGTGTATTGCACTATAAACATATGGTTCAAGCATGTTGAGAATCACATTGTCTACATGACAAAAATGAGATTATGACATTTTGTGATGAGATTCTGAATACCTTAAGATATTAGTGTCAAATAAACCCGCGTACTGTATATGTGCATGACGAATATGCACAGATCAAATACAAAAGTTTAGAAGATAAGGTATTTGGAACAACACGTTGATACACGCACATATTTACAAGCCAATTTTACCAGTTTGTTTTAAGGGATAAAAACTGGTTTGCCATGATGTTTGTGACGATTAGAAACGCTCGAGGGACTGTGTCACAGATTTGAGACCGACCCGAAGTAAAACATGGGATTACTTTTTAATTGTGTTGGATAGACGTGGAATCAATACCCAGTAAAAAGTATTCCGAGCAAACAAAACAGGGTCCGTTATCCATCTCATAGTCCGGGGACAGAAAGTCTTACTTGATTTCCATATGTTTTTGAGCTGGAATATCGCTTATTTTGCCTTCGAAGTGAATGAAGCTGCAAAGTTTTTAACCTGGGAAAGGCCCACAGTTTCGGTCTGGAAAGAAAAGGATCCATGAAATATCTATGACAACGCACGTGTAGAAGCGCATAGTACGTAAACAAAACAACGACGTCATGGCAACCAGCAGCCGGTCTCAAACGCCGGTCTCTAACACTTATTGAGACCGGCTTTGGCTGCTCAAACATTGCTGTATCGTGGGTCTGGATACTGATGCCTAGACAAACAACATCGTCTTCTCTGAGGGCCAAAGGCCCGAAGACGAAATGCCTGCCGTGTAAAAATTCTGCTGAATTTCCGACAAAAAAGGTCGAAGTACATCTTTGCCTGCCAAGTGACGTCGTGCGGAATCCCGTGTCATTCTTCGAGGGGATTCCCTCGAATGCGCACGCGTGTGACGTCACTTGGCAGGCAAAGATGTCAGAAAATTCGTTTGAAAAAGTATCCCAGCCGGCTTCAGTAGAGTAAAATGTGAGGATAAACACAATAATAAGTGGATATTTCGTTGGATTTAGGAAGTATAGACACCATGAGAAGACGATATTGTTTGTCTAACTGATGCGATGATATAATAATGGTTATAGTTTATCCCCTACCATCACTAGGGACGTAACTCGAGAGGAGCTGAGTTCAGCTAACTCTTACATATACCGATTCTTAATCTTGTAGGATTGCCCATATTTTTTTTCTGCAAGTGACTTCAATTGCACTTCCTGCAAAGGACCATGCGTATGTTTACTCGCTAAATATTTGTTCTTCTTTGCATTATATTGTGTTTTTCTGACGTAGACTAACAGTAATGTCATCGCTGGCTCGACTCGGTACAAATCTGTGCACGTGTTGGCAAGCTCCTGCCCAGTGACCATGAAGGAAATCTTACAATGACACAAACAGTACGACTAACGCCGCACAATAATAAAAATATACTATAAGTATCTTCCATGGGAGATAAATATATTATATGTACGCCTTCGGGTTGTAATCAAGTACTCACAGGTATGTGATAGACGTGGAATCAATACCCAGTATTAAGTATTCCGAGCAAACAAAACAGGGTCCGTTATCCAATCTCATAGTCCGGGGACAGAAAGTCATATCAGGCATACGAAGTGAGAGAAAACAAAAATGACAGGGAAACTCATGAACCCCCAAAAATGGCCATTAGGAGGTGAAATCAGGTGTTCCGGAAAGAGTGAGCATTTCCTGCCCCATTACTTGTCAAACATTGGAGGGGGGGGGGGGGGGGGGGCTGGTGGCGTTTTGGATTGATTGTGTAGTTTCTTCGACTGGGGAAAAAAACGTGGTTCCGAAGAGGAAATACTTTGAGCGTGTGTTATTGTTATACAGAGCTCGACGTAAATAATTCAGTTAATTAATATAATCTGACGAATATATTCGTCGAAGGGAGCAATTTTTTCGTCAGTATTGCCTATTTACGTGAATATTTGCGTGTCGGTGGGATTTGAGAATACATATATCACCACGGTGTGCATTCAGTCAACCAGTCAGCAGTAGGTATCACTTTTGTCCCTACTGCCTAACCATCGCTCACTTCTCACGCTCATACTTTATGTCAGTGCCTAATTTTCCTTGTTTTGGAGCAGCAAACTAGCACATTTATTTTGTTCCATTTTCTGACTGCATCTTTACTTTTAACAATCATACGCATTTATTTTTCGCTGTCCGACAACGAGCTAGTTTTTCGCTCACAGAGCGCCGAATGTTGAGAACCATGGCATTGATGGTTGACTTTGTGTCAAAGTGGGAATGGTTTCCGAGTTCAACACCACCGGCTTCCAGGGTTATATTTCAGTGCCAAAATAGTGGGCGTATTCGATCAAAGATTACTAATCCTACGAACGATCATTCCTTTAACACCTGTAGCCTATTAGTCCTGCATGATATCAAGGGTGGTAATTCAGGACGAATTTAACTAGACGTCAAGGCCTAAAGACCTTGGAGGCATTTCAGGGTGATGCATGAAAAAAGCAAAATGCTTGTTTTTATATGTTTGTCTAACTCTACAATGTACCTTTTCTGAGATATTGACGAAATGAAAAATGCCGACACGGCAAAAAAAATTCAGGTCAAGGTCAAAGTTCATTCCTAGTACCCCTCAGATATGTTTGTCCAGGTCCACGTTTCTACGCAACGTTTCCGAGATATCGACGAAAACGAAAAATGCTGACTCTGCGAGAAAATTTCAGGTCAAGGTCATCCCAAATACCCCTAAGACATGTTCGTCTAGGGCCACGAGTCCGAAAATAACGTCTGTTTCACTCTACGATGCACCGTTCCCGAGGTGTCGACGAGAACGAAAAATGTCGACTCAGCGAAAAAAATTTAAGGCCAAAGGTCATCCCTAATGCCCTTAGGACATGTTTGTCTAGGGCCAGGAGTCTGGAAATAACGTCCGTTTTGCTCTACGACGCACTGTTTCCGAGTTTCGTTCTACGACGCACTGTTCCCGAGATATGCAGGAAGCCTTAAAGATGAATCTGCTAAAATCATTTCGAGCCCTAGGTCGAAGGCCGTTCGATGGATCCGCCTCAAAATCGATAGGCTTCTTCCCTGGTGATATATGGACCTCCATGCAAAGTTCCTCAGTCATTGCCAAAATTGTTTTTGAGTTTCCGTGCGGAAACCAGAAACATTGATTTCATCCCCGGGGACCCCGGAGCCAGCTCAGAAACAATCGGCTTCTTCTGCACAACATTTCTGACCAGTGTTGAAAATTTGACAAAGATATATCGAAGCAAAATGAAGTTATCGTGTGGAAACCAAAAAGTGAAAAAAAATTATAAATGCCATAAAACCATAAATGCCTTAATAATAATGTGCATAAGTATACTATTATTGAATGCAAATGATGTTGATGTGTTTAGACATCCTTGTTCAAGTCCTTTAAAACCATGTGTACACTATTATATGGGATTAGTGGTAAACATACTCAACGCTTACACGATGCTATATGCTTGAGTCGATACGATAGACAACACACTGAGATGAGATAGTTATCATTCGAGGATAATAATGTGGATAACCGCAAGATCCTTATATTGACATTACACTATGCATCGATATTCTTGAGTATGTTTTGTGTACATAGCCATTAGCGGCTGGCCATGGAGAGGTGATAAGATACAGAATAATGATTGACAGGATCCAGTGGTTATATTTACAGTCGTTTTCTCCACCACTAGAGCGCAGAGTTCTGAATTTAGGGGCTATATTGTGCTTTGGTATCAAGTACATTTATTTTAGTCTCAGCTGACCAAAAACAATATTGACATGGGCGGAGGCATTGGCTGCTATACCACAGAGTGTTGTAGGAGATGTACAGTAACGAAAGATACCGTTGTTTTTTTCTGTTAATATGTAGTTTATTCTTGGGGGAGGGGGCGACATATTCCCGGTTCCTGGCCACCTTATTCCCGGGAAACGGGAACTCTGATATCTTAGTAATTCCCGGGAATTCCATTCCCGGGATTAAACCCTAATTGATAGGAAATTATACATATAAATGTGTATAAAAATACACATTTATATCATAAACATGAGGACATGTTATGATACGCATTGATACTATATTTTACCTGTTTACAAATTGCGTTGATGATCCATCGTTGAAATAGATCCACAGTGTATTTCTTTAATTATTGGTAAAAGAAGTCAAGGTTATTCAAACTATACGTTATATTTGTCATGGGCTGCCCCTGAAGACGCCAATGTGCTTTTGTACATACCCAGTTACTCGGTTTATTATCGCCTTCATGTATGTCATTCCACTGATTCAGACAACCAGTTGATAGTAGCACATGGGGACAACTATGAGGAACCGTTCCAATGTCAAATTTCCTTGCTAACGCCCTCCCTGTTCCACTCTCTTTGCGTCACTCTCAGACGCTTGAGAGTGACGCAAATTACGGTCATTGCACATTTATTTGTCCATAGACATGGACTCGTATACATTGTATCTTGCAAAGGACTTCCATTATTGTTATGACTGTCACAGTGAACTTTTGCGGGTATGTGGTGTCTCTGTGGAATGGAGTACATTTAACGAAAAGTACAAAGTGTTTGTGTCTTTCTGTATATCGACCTACCTTGCATTATCAAGATATTTCAATATTCACAGTTTAATCATGATCGGTGCTGACCAGTAGTGACTAAAATTTGTCAACAATACTATTTCGCTATGTATGGACGATTTTCTCAGAACAGAGCATGAAATGCAAGGTGGTTCATTACCGAATGACTTCAGTGAATTTGCGATTGGCGGAGGTACCCCATTACTTGGGGTTTTGTCCGAAGCAGGGCTAGTAGTGGTTCGTATACTTTAACCGTATCACCATCATCTGTTAAAGACGACGGACAGTAAAAAAATTTTCTTGCACAAATATACTGCTTATGTTCATATGATATGCTACGAAATAAATAAATGTTCTAATTCCATCGATATAATGCGCGTCTGGCACGATCAAAATGCTGTTCACAGTGCCCCAGCCATGCCGTGTGTTTCAGGTAAAAGAATCGTGACGTCACGATAGGTCATTACGTTTACCATACAGCTGTATAGATACCTGAACGTTTTCCGCGGATGCTGTGATCACCGCGGTGAGGTCGATAAAATTTCATGCGTTGAGATGGCGTTCATTAAATATTTGCGACACACCCATTTTTGGGCAGAAGGATATGATAAATTGCCACCATGTTCAAGATAGTACATAGATGACACTGTTATGGTGAAATATATGGTTAACCTGATAAATATGCACAGTCCATGCCCTAACATGGTTTCTAATCGGAAAATATTTCAAGAGGGTGATGAGTTATAACCCACATGTAAATATGTGCTCATCAGAATTTTCTCAAAATCCGTCTGATTATCAAGTGATATGTGTAGATTGAAATCGTTGAATAAAAATTGGGGGTCACCGCGTTGGATTTGTTGAAAAACACTTTCGAAAGAGTTTAGCTATCCTTCGAAATCCGCCATATTATTAATTTCAAAATGAATTAACAGCCCCAGAAAAAAATCCATACCGTAGAAACTTCTAAAATTTAGTATACCTGTCGAGTGGATTGTACACATGTAAAAAATGGAAAAAAAAATGGGGGTCACTGCGGCAGAATTTTGGCAATCTGCATTTGAATGCTGTATGTCGGACTAGGATCTTGCGCCCGTTTGCCACCAAAACGTCAGAGGTTTACCTATCGTGACGTCACACCATTCGCTCGAAGCTTCTTGAAGGGAGTCTCTAATACAGAGCGTCCACAGGGCAATAGGATGCATATTTATTGAAAATATTGTTGCTATCATTTATAACCCATACGACTCTTTCATATGAAGAAAAAATCCTGAATATTATTTTTTCACCGTCCGTCGCGTTTAAAACATGTTCTTGGCCAGCGGAAATATCCAGATCAGGCGGTGTATGTGTATTGGTGTTGGTGCTGTTTTTTCTGGAGCAATTAGAAATTTTGTGCATTTTGCTATGGGAATTGTTGTTGTTCATTACCTTATCCTTGGTACTAAAGAGCCAAAGATGTTGTTTTTGTGGATTATTACACTTTATATTGTGCATTTTGCTATGGGAATTGTTATTGTTCATTACCTTATCCCAGCTGAACTAATAAAGATAAGAATATATAAAAATTAGCTCGTGCTAAGAAAGGTTACCGGACAATATGTGTTCTATATTTTAGATATTAGTAATTTTGTCCCGTGACGTTGAAAAAAATAGCACCAAGTGTGGTGTAGCTTACCGGCGAATCATGAGAACTGAGTATTGATTTCCAAATATATAAATTGTTACACTGATCTTCGAATCTATTGTCAAAACATGTTCCTAAATATTGCCGAACACGCAATTTCCGCTTTTCTTAGACAAAAAAAGGTCATTTTAACCTTCCAATGTCATTCAAGGTGAAATTTAAGGTCATCACTAAAACTGCAACATATGATTTCGCCTTCGTATGTGCCAATATATCGGCTCTATCTTGAAGTGTTCTGTGAGTTTACTCCACACAGCTCCCATTATGAAGGAAAAATTGGGTTCTTCAGAACTTGGACTAATAAGGTCACAGGCTAATAGGATCACTGGTCAAATTCAAGTTCACAGGAATATTCAGCATGTATCAATTCCTATATGTCCACAATTGATAGCTAAGTTGTTAATTTGATAACAAAAGCGATATTAGCCATTTTGGCCAGTGACCTTGAAATGACCTCAAAGGTCATATCAAGCTTAGGAATCCATGGTCGACATATAGGAAATGATAAATACTGAATACACTGATGACCTTATTTTCAAGGTCAAGAGCACAAAATGGCTATTACCTCGCTTATTATCGACTTTACAGCTTAGGTATTCAAAGTGAACATATAGGAAATGATATATTCTGAATATTGTCATGACCTTGAGTTTGACCTCATTTTCAAGGTCAGGGGACAGAATGGCTAATATCTCACTTATTATCGACTTCAAAGCATAGGAATCAATTATGAACATATAGGAAATTATATATACAAATTATTCTCATGACCTTGAATATGACCTAAATTTCAAGGTCACAGGACAAAATGACTAATATCTCCTTTATTATCGATTTTACAGCTTAGGAATCAATTGTGAACATATAGAAAATGATATACGGTGTGCTGAATATTGCCATGAGCTAGAAATCGACCTTTGACCTCATCTTCAAGGTCAAAGGTCATCTCCATTGACTTTATGGCTTGGAAACCGGTTGATATACACTGGATATTCTGATGACATTGAATTTGACCTTGAACTTATTTTCAAGGTCAGAGTATTAAAATGGTTGATATCTCGCTCATTATCGACTTTACAGCATAGGATTTCATAGCGAACATATAGGGAATGATATGCTGAATATTTTGGTGACCTTGAAGTTTACCTTTAACCTAATTTTCCAGTCCCGAGAACAAAATGACTAATATCTCGCTTATTAATGACTTTACAGCTTAGGAATCAACTGCGAACAGGAAATGATATATACTGAATATTCTCATGACCTTGAACTTGATTTTTGACCTCATTTTCAAGGTCAGATCACAAATGGCTAATATCTCACTTATCGACTTTACAGCTTAGGAATCAATTGTGGTAAAACTCCAAATGATATATGCTGAATATTCTCGTGACCTCGACTTGACCAATGACCTTATTTTCAAGTTTCCTTTGACCTGATTTTTAAGGTGATAGGACAAATGGCTAATATCTCGCTTATTGAATTCATATTGTGGGAATCAATGATGGACATATGGGAGATGGTATACGCCAAATATTCTGATGACCTTGAATTTGACCTTCTCGAGGCCACAGTACAAAATTCCTAATATCTCTCTGATTATTGAATTTACAGCTTAGCAATGCCTAATATTATATATCCTGAATATTCTCTTGACCTTGAATTTAACCAATGACCTGGCTAACATCTAAAATATTAAACATATATTGTCCGGTAACCTATCTTGGCCCTTGGTCTTATCTTCATTAAAACAAATACCGCCATTTTGAAAAAAAATCGATAAAAAAACCCCTCCTCTTGAAGTATTTATAGGCATTTTTGTGCAAAATTGCAGAAAGATTCGACCGTAAACTTTAAAGATAAAAATTTAGATGGATGACGATGGACGACGCAAGCAATGCAATAGGTTATTGGTCCAAAGGTTCTGTAACCTAAAAATTGTATTTGTTTCGTTTATCTGTATATTACCTGCAATATGTTGAACCACATAACAAAGACTGCTGCTGCTGCGGGAAGGAGAGGAATTGAATTTCCATATCCGTGAATGCAACCGGCTGGTGTGACCAGCCAGCAAGGAATGCCATAAAACCTGGCGTCCGTTTTTAGATGTTAAGCAGGTGCACCAAATGCGAAGATTTATGCGCTTTGTGGTTCCTTTCGAGCAAATGCACCTGAGTTCTCATTTTATGGTAGAACCATTTCCATGTGTTAATTGTTATTCATCCTCGCCACAAGTGAAGGCCTCATATCGCAACATCACTGTATTATTTATTGACATTATTTCTCTGGTAGGACATTGACGAACATAAATATCAACAAAACGAATCAACCTAAAAGCGAAATTCTGCTATCGAACTATGCTGTACCCTCTCAATATACAAATGAAATTACCAATATTCGAAGAAACCCATACCATCAAACAAAATGGATGACTTATCCATTCATCCATCCATCCAACATATTCACATTTCTATAACCCCACTGATAAAGCAATCATACAACTCTGATAATTCCTAAATTTTACAGCTAGCTATGGAATTTTTATTGTTGATGTGGAAACTGGGTAACCCTTGTATTCACAATACATCAAATGTTTTATCCCAGCTTGACGTCAGCATTTCCCCATGGGACACTGTACAAGTATCAAGTTATCGATCCGATGTTTCAAGACATTGAATGAGTTTCTGCTACAAATTGTTATGATTCGTGTGCTAACAAAATGCCCATGAAAACGGACATGAATGGCTTCTGTTTGATGGCGATATGGATCTGAAGTACCATTTATAGCCAGTAAGTGCCGACGAATCACATTGTAATGATTATTCACCCCCCCCCCCCCCCCCTTTCCCTCCCCCAAAATCGTGTGTTATGTATTACTGTTGTATCCCGGTAAAGTTTAATAGTGGTGAGATGCTTGATACTTCTAGAAATAAGATGTAGAATTGCCATTCTACAGACAACATTGTGTTCCAGTTCCTGCAGAAAATAAATGTAAAACGTGCGCATTCTATCAACTCCCTCAGTGGACAAAATGTTCACAACTGTTATCTGTCACTGAACATCCGCAGATTTCAAAAGAAAAAAAGACAAGCATCTGTCATCGAAAAGGGGTATTTTATACAGTGATGCGAAAGTATTAAACAAGTAAATTTGCAACTTCACATCGGATGTATACGATGGCCTGGACCTGCCAACCTAACATCTGTTTACAATCAGATAATGCATCATCGATTGTAATTCAAACGTCAAGTTTTCGAAATTTGTGGGTGAAACGTTGGTTTTGAGGGTATTATAAGGTGAATTACGGTCAGTACATTACCCAACTTCAAGCGACCATGATCACACAATTAGTTCCATTGCATGTGTGTCAAAATATAAATGCTGATAGAAGGATGCTTTAAATTCATCATCAGTTGTTCACATTTTGTTGAGTCTATAATTGTCCTAAATATGATGATTGACCATTCGTCCACAAAACTTACTCTGTTATATACTGGTTATATAATGTACCCATAAAAGGTAAGATTGTTTGTAGTACCCACCAATAGCATAATAGTAGTCATTTCGTGAATAATGATATTCGATCAAAGCAATTATTTAGGTGAAATTGAGGTAATAGGTATACACCTCGTAAATATATATGACTGGTAATATTAAACCTACACCTAGTACACATAGAACTTGAGTAATTACATATCATCAACTTATATACCATCAAAGGGTTCTTACACAGCTGCGTGATAGTTAATGAACGCTGATGAACGTATCAATGTCCGGGTATGGTCATTTGCTATGAACTCGGGTACGATAATGAAGTATTAATCTTACCCTGGATGTTATTAATGATATACTATTAATTATCGATGTGTGATTAGTGGTGGGATTAACAAGCAAAACGTGTATACATTCAGTTTCATACATACTTGCATACACCTAGGCTATAACTTTCACTCACGTGTGTGGGCCATCATTTTATGGTCGATAAACAGGATTCATGCAGCTATTTGCATGATCAAAGGATGAATAACGGTGTATATTAAATTATATTAGGACTCACGGGAGATATATCTATGAAAGTTTATGATTGGCCAAACCATTTGGGATCAGGTCATTGGTTCGTTGAATCTGTCATCACACATACGAGGACAGTCTATAATCCAGACGCAAAATTGAACGCTACACTGATTAGTAATATACTTCTGCCCTTTGTGTACATATAATTATTAATAATGTCAAGATGACTGTCTTTCATCAACGCGTTAATTAACGAATTAACGCGTGGAGATAATTCTGTACAACGAACCTACATAATTCCAATATGCAACTCTCAAATTAGAGGCAGAGTTTAGTTTGCTGCAACACATTTTGAACATAAACACATCGCTTATGCTTAAAACTGGAGAATTTGTGATGTATCAACCAAATGTCATGACCCAGTTTCTGGGGGGTTGTCTGGAGGGGCACAGGCGGTACTGTTGACATTACTCTCTTAGACCACAGTGCCCTATTGGCGAACAGGATGTGTTTGCTAAGCCATTATATCTCAAGGTAAAGATGTGTGTGATACACATTATTTTTAACAATGGAGACATATTAAGGAACGACTGTGCTCACATTTTGTGGTGGAGTGTCCTAGCGATGAATTCGTAATGTATATCGCAATTCAATGAATTATAGGCATTTGGTAGTGCTGCATTTTAACAAAATTTAGCAGAAACGACAAATAGTTGTGACTGACTTCGACCATAGACCTCTTCATCAGGTCGACATCGCTACCGCTTACTACTGTTATATCACTATATCCATTATATACTTTGCAAATAATTAAGCCAACTGGGATTATACGATCGAATTATATGAGAGAGAATGCAGTACAGACTAAAGCGGTTATATTTATTACTTTAGATCCAGTGAATATCACCATCTGCAAAATATATAGTATTCTCAAACGATATATTAATATTCATACCCAGCAGTTTTTTTTCCTTTCGAATCCTCATATGTTGATCATGCTCACCAAAGGATATATATTAATATTCATACCCAGCAGTTTTTTTCTTTTCGAGTCCCCATGTTGATCATGCTCACTATCACTGCAATCATCGAGTGACGGTCAGCGGGTTGCTGGACACAATATATAAATATACACCTTTGAGACTATATGTAGTATATCTTATCTAGTAGGCCTTTTATTCATACCTCGTTTACAATCTAGAGGGATATTGGTATATTGCGTGTTAAGATCTAGTGCGGTAGCAGGCTGGAAAATGTTGGAGATTGGACGTGACAGGGTGTCAATTATTGCTCTCGGAGAGCAATATTAGAAAATCAAGATATATTTTCGAGTCACTCAACAATTGGTGCATGAGCTCAACACTCTGGGAATCTGACCACAGTATATGTTCTCAGTTGTTGCATTCTATTTGGCGCTGATATTGATACTGAACTTCTTTCCACATGAGACAAAAACTCCATGTGTATATATGCAACAGGGATCTGTTCACTACGAAAAAAGTTGAAATCTTCGGCAAAAAGCGCGATCTTAAAACGTTATACACACCAGGTATATGCATTTGATAACACTAATCTTGAGTAGTCATGGTTATAAAACAAATGCAAAACATGGCTAAATAATCATCCTAAAATTAGTATCATCTCATCTTTACGACACAGTAGTTTACTATACCTGGCACAATATACCTCCATTATTGTACTGACCGTCCGGAGGCAATTTGCAGTGTTACATAATAATTACTCGAACGAATTTCTGCCCACACATCACTTTGTATCCATCAAGTTGGTCGCCGTTGTAGCTACTTATTACCTATAAATATAGTTCTTAATATAATGGAAGTTACCATTTTTTTCCATTCCATATAAAATTATCATCCAGGCGTTCTAAAATCTCTGCTTCTGACATTTTTCGATATTCTTTCATACACATAAATATACATCGTCAGTCAGAAATCAAGTTAACAACGTAGGAAATTATACACTAGTATGTGATGAGAGCTATCGATGATTGGTGCACGGCTATTTTAAGGATTGAAATACCTGTACTTAGAAATGTATACATGTACATCTATGGCATGAGCAGTTTTGATTTCTATTCAAAGTTGCTGTTTTTGTCCACAGTTTTTGTCTAATTATTGCGACCACTGCCCTACATGTGATTAACTGTGACTGGATCTCCTGCTTCCAACCCCAATATATCGAAACCGCTTTGACATACATAATCACTCCAGAGTTGAATATTTCCACCAACGTTGTAAATGTCGTCCACGGATTGATGTAATATAGACTTGAATGTTTAGATTCTGACTACAATACTAGTATTTCGTATTTCTATAATTAGTTTCGGATTTCGTTTCGGATTTCTAATGTAAGTATCAACCTATTTCCACCGATACAAACCGAACCCTGTAACATATATTTTAATGATGACAATAACAAAGGTAAAGTACAACATTTTGGAATGAACCGAAGCCCACCAAAAAGTTTATCCAAAGACACAATGGAGTCATCAAGGGCAGACTGTGTGTGAAATGTATTTTTTGACATTAGAGCGTTGGGGGCGAAGCCCCCAACTCTCTATATGTCTACGTGCTGACTTTCTTTTCTTGGAGTTTTCATTCTTGGAGTTCTCATGAAGTTTTCACATGGAGTTTTCATGCCAACCTATCGACGCTCGTTTTGGCATGTGAACGTTTAGACACCTACTTCAAATGAGGATTTTCTTCGTCCTTGACATGAAATCTCTCGCATTGATAGCAAATTTTGAATATTCCACATATATATAATGCATAAATCGATGTGTTAGGTTTGAGGACATTACGTAAAACGCTCCACTTGTCTAAAAACGTCCCAAAATGGCGGAGCAGGTGGAAATTGACGTTCCCAGCATGCAAAGCAAATTTTACCACAATGACGCGTATTTTGGAACACATATTTTCTGTGCAGCAATTCGTACATGCATGCACGATGTAAGCTTGCGTGTGGCTTTCCTGCACGTTATGAAGTAAACAAAACGATTCGTCTGCGCTGCCACGGTTACATTCACCGTAATTTGACGAGGGTGTTTCATGCTTGGTTGTGAAGCCTTTTTGTTCCGAACTGGTCTTTCAGTTTGCCCCTTAGGCGTGTGTTAGGCTATATCTCGATCTCAGATGCAGATATTCCTCATAGTTTCCAATATTTTTAAAGATATTTTGTTGAGGTTCAATAACATATTAGCAGGCATATTCGTTTCATTGAATTCAAAATTAATGTTTACTTATTAGGAATATGAAAGAAGTAGGAGAAGTTTTTCCATCATCATATACGGAAATGAATTGGAATCATGTGGGGAGGATATGGTAGCTGATGTGCTCGAGCTCTGATGTCGTCTCCCGCAGTTAGATGCATTTTCTTCAATTTCTTGTTCTACTGTACACCTGATGGAATTAGTATACAAGTGTCCAACGATCTATGAAAATAATTTAGAAATCCGAAGCAAACCCCATGGAATAGATGTATGACAAGTACATACGTACCTAATCACAAGTCAAAAGGCTACTGGGTTTATGGTATCCTCGGGGGCAGATTTAACGTCCACCAGCAGTGACATCGGCTCAGTGGTATGAATGTAAGTATCAACCTATAACCTTTGATGACAATAGCAAACGTAAAGTACATTTTGGAATAGGACCGACGTCCACCAAATAGTTTATCCAAACTCAAATCTATCTAAATTGTTCTAACAGGGCGTCGGACAGATGAATACTAATTCCATCTAATTTTCAGTAGAAACACCTACATTCCATACACTGTCTGCCACTGTGAGTCCAGTTTTCCTTCGGCTGTAAATATTTGGTCGGGCTTCATTTTTATTCTTAATAATGTTGTATTTAGGTTTGCTATTGACATTCGGTAATAAACTGATACTTGTATTCATAGCAAAATCACTGCATTATTTGAGAAACCCACATTGGTACACTGAGTCAGATTAAGCACTGGTGTTTTAAATAATCAAGACGGCATGTTCAACTCGAAGTTCAAAATGTAATAATGATAATTGTAAAGTTATTGACTGTCGTCCGCTCTTCGGGATCCTCCAGGATAGTCCTCTCACTGCGAGTCCTTGCGGACGCGCATCCGCTATTCCGGATCCTTGCGGCGGCGCCGCTCACCGGAGGTCACTGCGGACACGGTAACCACTCTAACATTTACGGGAACCAGGTAACAGCCCACCCGAAACGCCCCAGCCTACGGACACCGTTCAGAAACTAGTTCATCACCACGGTGTTAGCTGGAGAGGCCTGGCGAGCCGCGGTCTGCCTCGGGGACGGAACCCCGTACAGCCCGACGAGCTAGCCAGAGCCTACGTCACACCGTCCCGGGAAGGGAGAGAACTGGCGATCCACAGGGCTTGCGCCTGTGTGGATAACCGCAAAATCCTTGTATTGACATTAGACTATACCATGATGTTATTGAGTATTCTTTGTTTACACAGCCATTGGCTGGCCGTGGAGAGGTGATATGATACAGGGTGAGGACTGACAAGATCCAGTGGTTATAATTACAACTGTCGTGCGGGCGATGGATATTGCTGCTCCTGTACTGCTCTCTGCTGTCCCTGCTGTTGCCCTACTGCTGCCTGTCCTGTCCGGCTGTTGCTCATGTTGCACTGCTGCCTGGCTGTTGCCTCACTGCTGCCTGTCCTGTCAGGCTATTGCTCATGTTGCACTGTCCAGGCCGTTGCTCTACTGCTGAATGTCATGCTGGTGCATTCGCAGACCCTTGTTGACGGATCTGATTTGCAAGTGCTCGAGCATTTTGCTGTCTTCTTTTACAGGACCCTGGTTACTATGAGAGTTAGTGATGTGTTTCTTCTTTATTCACATCATGGGTGACCTAACAATTATGAGAAAATTGTAGGATGATACTTACGGGTAGCGTTCGCGTATACTCTTCAAATACTTCAAAATGTATCCCATGTATATGTCTCATTTTCTTGACAAAGACTTCCGGCCCTATACATGACTCGCACTGCATTGTTTAGGTTGGTGAAACTCTGATGATTGATCATTAAAGGGTATATATCACGAAAATTGGATATTAGTTGTTGTTGTGTATGTGAAAGCACTATTTGAACTGAACAGAATGTTTTTTACAGCATATTGATATCATGATTCCTTCCAAAGTTATGACACTTTAAACATGTACATATTTACAGAATCTGACAACAGAGTCTGACAGCTAATTAATATGGAAATGAGATGTATGACGTCATTGACAGACTTGTTTTTTAAATAGGCATTTTTAAATGGAATAATGAGACCGTTTTTATCCATATCTGTTCACCAAAACCCATTTTTTATGCCTTTTAGTTAGAATAATCAGTGATTTCAATGAATTCGCGGTTGCCATGGCTACTATTGGTCTGGCTGGGCCCTTAGCAACCATGGTTGCTAAGGTCAATATCTAATTAAAAACAAGATATACATGTATGAAACCATTTCAGACAATAGAGTAATGACAATATATTGAGGAATATATCATCAAAATGTCTGAACACAACCCTTAGCAACCAATACAGGCTCGGGAAACCAGTAGTAATGGTACCATTCATTTGTAATGGCTCTAAACGATGGTGATTTCTCAGGGCTGTATCGGTTGCTAAGGTGTGTTTTTGAAGTATTTGTTGATCAATTCCACAAAATATAGTCACTACCATGTTATCTAAATTGGTTTGATACTTTCATATCATGTTTTAACTTGAATACCAGCCTTACCAACCTGGTTGCTAAGGGTCAAATCAGCCCATTGGTTGCCATGACAACCAAAATTTATATACACTCACTGATTATTCCTACTAAACGTTATATCTGATGAGTTTCGGTGACCAAATATAAGCTTAAATGCCTAATTGTGACATGTTAAATCGCCTAATTAAAAAGCAAGCTGTCAATGACGTCACACATCTTATTTGCATATTAATTAGCCGACAGATTTTTCAAGACTGTCTGGAGAAATTTGCCGGATTTTCACTATTAAAATAGCTATAACTTTTTAACAAATCGAGATATCAACATTCTGTAAAGACTGTTCTTCTCAGCTCAACGAGTGGCTTCAAATAAGCTAATGTCATATTTTCGTGATATATACCCTTTAAGACTTCTAATGTTCATTGTGTGCCCTCCTGTCTCTGTACATTTCCGCTACTTGAGGGATCAGTTGCTCGAAACAGTAGGTCGTCGGGCAGATATATACTAATGTAATCTAATGTACAGTAGCAAAACCTACATTTCACACACCGTATGCCTTTGGTCACGCCAGTGTGCCTTTCGGAGTAAATATTTGGTCTGGCTTTTTTTTAATTCTCAAAAATGGTGTGTTTAGGTTTGCTGTTGACATCCTCGACATCTAGTTGTGTTGGTGGTAAATAGGTTGATACTTGCATTCATAGACGTATCACTGTATTATTTGCTACACCCAGGTAGGTACACTGCGTTGGCACTGGTCTTGTATTATTCAGGACGAAATACTCAACTTCAAGATCAAATTGTAATAATGACAATGCACTATAATATTCCGATCACTCTATATAGATAAATATTCCGTAAGAAACATTTAGACATCTTTACCCATATTGTTATAAAGCTATTTTGCATCAATGTGTGGATAACCGCAAACTCCTTGTATTTACATTTGACAGTGTCATGATATTGTTGAGTATGTTTGTGTACATAGCCATTAGCGGCTGGCCGTGGAGAGGTGATAAGATACAGGATAACGATTGACAGGATCCAGTAGTTATATTGACAACTGTTTCATCCTGTTCTACCCACACATATAGGATATTTATTTATTTTGCACACAAGGACAAGATATGATACAGATTGAAAAATTTGTGACATATTGCGAATTGCATTTGATGAACTGAGACCACCCTGACATTTGCTCGCTCAATGTCCGTATTTGTATTTTCATGAATTCCATTGAATTGAATTGAATTGAATTTATTTGGTATAAAAAACAAGTGTATATTACAGTAAAAAACATATCACAGGTACCTGACAGCTATACCATATAATATAACACGGTGATTGTGACATGAAAATCACTATTAGACACCATTGTTAAAAATACCGAGGATAACTCAAAAAAGTCCAATAGGGGACTTATTTCCATTGAGGTCCTCAAAAAAAAAGAAAATAAAGTAAATAATTCAAGGTAGCGAATAATACAATACAAAAAGAACACAAATAAGTTGACTAGTATGCTTTAAAATGATTAGAATGGTGTACAATAGTAAATACAATTTTACAAAATAATTTTATCCGATAGGTAAACCTTAGTTTCCTTTTTAAAAGTTGAAAATGTGCTAATACATTGTAAGTGGACTGGTAAATCATTCCACTGCATAATAGAACTGTAATTAAAACTATTTTTACCCATGACTGTACGAAAGCGGGGTAGGACTAGACCGTTACGACTATGGCGAGTATTATGTGAGTGGACCTCAGTTGTGTAACAAAAATTAGAAGACAAATAAGATGGAGCAGAGCCAGATAAGATACGCTTAACATGACATAACTGGAGATGATGAACTCGTTCTTGGACTGGGAGCCAATTTAACATTTCAAAATGGATTTTACCAACATGACATCGAGATGATAATTTAAGCACACATCTGATGAGCTTGTTTTGACAAATCTGAAGTTTGTGTTTCGTGTTTACAGGGAGACCATTGTACCAAGAGCAACACCCGTAGTCAAACTGACACTGTACTATAGCATTTGCTAGTAGTTTTGCTGTACTTACATCAAGGTACTGTGATTTTCTGCCCAGGAATTTTATTCTGGAGGTAACCTTTTTGATGACAGAGGCAGCCATGGTCTCACCACTCATGCTTTGATCAAGCAGAACACCAAGGTACTTTATAGAGTCTTTGGGTACAATCAAAGTGTCATTACATACCACATTAAGTTGAGAACACTTTTTTAGCTGATGTGAGTTACCAAATAAGATAGACTCAGTTTTGCCTAAGTGAAGCGATAACCTGTTATCATCGAGCCATGCTTTAACTGACTGTAACTCAGAACTGAGCACACTCTCAATCACATGTACATTCCGATTTGACACTATTAGTGTAGAATCATCTGCATATAGTAGTAACTTACAATTTACAGCAGCTTCCATGTCATTCACGTAGATTAAAAACAAGAGTGGACCTAAGATGGACCCTTGAGGTACACCACAAGTAATTGGAAGAAATGATGACACAGCTCCCTGTACATCAACTACCTGTTCACGGTCACTGAGATATGATTTCATCCAATTCACACCACTAGAGTCAAAACCCAAGGCCTGGAGCTTATACAACAATATTTCATGGTCGACCGTATCAAACGCTTTTTGTAGATCTAACATGATCATACCACAATATTTACCATCATCAATTTGTGACCGGATATAATCTGTAAGCTTTATGAGACATGATTCCGTAGAATAATTCTCTCTGAACCCGGACTGATACTCATACAATAGATTGTGTTCTTGCATGTAGTCTCGAACCTGGTTGTATACAATACGTTCAAGTACTTTTGACATGATGTTCAACACCGATACCGGTCTGTAGTTACCGGCTACCGTTTTATCTGACTTTTTATACAATGGAACCACTCGTGCCTTTTTAAACTCATTGGGTACAATACCATGTGACAAAGATAAGTTCATAATGGGGTTTATAGCTGGTGCTATCACGTCCGCAGAGTCCCTAATGAACCTTGACGGCATGGCATCCAGACCAGTTGATTTAGATGTATTCAAAGTCTTTAGCACATCAGTGATATATGTTAGGTCAACAGGTTTTAGAGAGAAAGATGCTGGTACAACACCTTTACTAACATAATAATGAGATACATGGGTGAAACCAAATTTTCCACTGGGTATAGGCAAAGCATTGACTAACTCTTGAGCTACAGATGTAAAAAATGCATTAAACCTTTCTGCGACTGTAACCTTATCAAACACAATATCACCATCAACTTTCAATCCAATGCTGCTTGTTTTACCTTTGACACTTTTACATGTGCCCAAATTTTTAAGGGATTGCCAAAGCTTTTTAGGACAATGTCTGTGTTCAGCAAATTTCTCCTTATAGAAAGAACGTTTTGCATTATCTATGAGTTTCTGCGTTTTGTTCCTGAGTTTCTTGAAAACTGAAAATTTACTTTTATCATTAGTTTTTTTAAACTCTTTCAAAGCTTGGTCTCTGCTAGCTATACTATGCAATATGTTTTCATTAAGCCAAGGTTCAGACCGTTGCTTGATTCTAATGTTTTTTATAGGTGCCACTGAATCTAGTACTGTTAAGAACATAGTCTTAAAGTTCAACCAGGCATTCTCAATGTTCTGGTTATCTGTTACAACAGACCAGTTCAAGGACGACAACCTAGACGTGAAGACAGAAATATCATAATGTTTAAGTGATCTCAATTGTACATTCATGTGACCACCTATTTTAGTCTTCTGTACCTTTCTTGTACAATATACCATGAGATGATCACTGATCCCAATTTCCACAACTCCACTTTTGGATATCTTATCATCATCAGATACAAAAATGAGGTCTATTATTGAGCGAGACATATCAGTGATTCTGGTCGGTTCACTAATCCATCAGGTGTACGGTGGAAACCACCAGGTATTGCACACTGCCTACACCTTGTGTCTGTCGGTCTCGGTTTAAATTCCCATTTATGTCCACAAACTAGTACCATTTTCATCACCATCCACAGTACCTGGAGACCGCATACAAACTCAAGACGTTGAGAAGCAAGCTCACGCATAAACTGAGTGACAAACAACGAAACTTAGATTCTTGGATATTATGAAGTACAAAGTCACATTGGTTTAGGCCACCGACCCCTATTGTGGAGGTTTTGTGTTGCTCCTCGTTGACCGTTTCAAAGTTCTTCTTTGAAACTGTTTGAAATTCTACAAAATAATACAATAGACAGACCTGAAGTACGTTTCTTTGTTGTTGTGTTTTTGATTGAATAAATCCTCTGATAAACTTTCATTAAATCATGATATCAACAATATGAACTATTGTTCCATGACAATACTTTTATAATGATTAGTGGCTGGTTTGAATGAATTGCGAGAAGTCAGCATTTCAGCTCAAAGGGGGCTCAAAAGGTACCATGGTAAAGGGAATTGCGAAGGAGACAAGAAACAGAACACAAGAAACAGCCTAACTTTCACGTGGGGACACATGTGAAGTCACATTCTGACTTGAATACTGAATTCAAATTTGACCTCCGATGATTACGACATCAACATCAAGCCTTGAAGGTTGTTGGAGATCCATGTTCTTTTTATTATCATTATAACTTTTCAGAATATTGTTTCATGACTTGTCAAATCTATGTGCATGATATTGTCTATGAACCTGGACAGAACTGGAGAAATGTTACGGTCTTTCACTGACTTCTTGCAGAAAACCCTTGGGTCTATTCATTTTTAGGTTACCGGACCTATGGTCCGATAACCTATTGGCATGGCGTTGCGTCCGTCGTCCGTCGTCGTCGTCATCGTCGTCGTCCACATTTTTATCTTTTTTGTTTACGGGCGAATTTTTCTGAAATTTTGCAGAAAAATACTTAAAAATAATTCAAGAAGGAAGTATTTTTTAGTTTTTTGATTTTCGCTTTTTCTTCAAAATGGCGGCCGTTTTCGACGAAAAAAGCCTGATTTTGGAATTTGGCGGCCATTTTCTCAAAATCTGTTCAGTAACTTTTTTTCTCTTTGATACATAAGACTCCTCATATGTACTTCTATGATGTCTATAAATTTCGTTGCGCTTGAATCGCTCGAAGTGGGCCATTTTGGCCCAAACTCGGCCCAAATGGGACTTTCCCATGTTAAATTCTCCTATGCTTTATAATGGGACACATTAAAGCCTAATATCTCACTTAATATTGAGATTAGAGACTAGGAATCAATTGTGGACATATAGGAAATGATATATGCTGAATATTGTCGTGACCTTGAATTTGACCTCTGACTTTGGTTTCAAGGTCAGAGCGGCCGTTTTCGTCGAAAAATGGCCAATTTTGGACTTCGACGGTCGTTTTCTCAAAATCTGTTCAGTAACTTTTTTTCTTATTGATGCATGACACTCCTCCTATGTACCCCTGTGACATGTATAAATTTCGTTGATCTTGAATCGCTCGAAGTGGGCCATTTTGGGCCCAAACTCAGCCCAAATGGGACTTTCCCATGTTAAATTCTCCTATGCTTTATAATGGGACACATTAAGCCTAATATCTCACTTAATATTGAAATTAGAGACTAGGAATGAATTGTGGACATATAGGAAATGATATATGCTGAATATTCTCGTGACCTTGAATTTGACTTTTGACCTCATTTTCAAGGTCACAGGACAAAATGGCTAATATCTCGCTTATTATCGACTTTACAGCTTAGGAATCAGTTGTGAACATATAGGAAATGATATATGCTGAATATTCTTGTGACCTTGAATTTGACCTTTGACCTCATTTTCAAGGTCACATGACAAAATGGCTAATATCTCGCTTATTATCGACTTTACAGTTTAGGAATCAATTGTGAACATATAGGAAATGATATATGCTGAATATTTTCGTGACCTTGAATTTGACCTTTGACCTCATTTCCAAGGTCGCAGGACAAAATTGCTAATATCTCGCTTATTATCGACTTTACAGCTTAGGAATCAATTGTGAACATATAGGAAATGATATATGCTGAATATTCTCCTGGCCTTGAATTTGAGCTTTGACCTCATTTTCAAGGTCACAGGACAAAATGGCCAATATCTTGCTTATTAGCGACTTTACAGCTTAGGAATCGATTGTGAACATATAGGAAATGATATATGCTGAAAATTCTCGTGACCTTGAATTTGACCTTTTACCTCATTTTCAAGGTCACAGGACAAAATGGCTAATATCTCGTTTATTATCGACTTTACAGCTTAGGAATCAATTGTGAACATATAGGAAATGATATATGCTGAATATTCTCGTGACCTTGAATTTGACCTTTGACCTCATTTTGAAGGTCACATGACAAAATGGCTAAGATCTCGCTTATTATCGACTTTACAGCTTAGGAATCAGTTGTGAACATATAGGAAATGATATACGCAGAATATTCTCATGACCTTGAATTTGACCTTTGACCTCATTTCCAAGGTCACAGGACAAAATTGCTAATATCTTGCTTATTATCGACTTTACGGCTTAGGAATCAATTGTGAACATATAGGAAATGATATATGCTGAATATTCTCGTGACCTTGAATTTGACCTTTGACCTCATTTTCAAGGTCACAGGACAAAATGGCCAATTTCTTGCTTATTAGCAACTTTGCAGCTTAGGAATCAATTGTGAACATATAGGAAATGATATATGCTGAATATTCTAGTGACCTTGAATTTGACCCTTGACCTAAATTTCAAGGTTAGTCATTTTACTTTCAAGGTCAGAATACAAAATGGCTTATATCTCGCTTATATTCAAATTTACAGCTTAGGGGTCCATATTGAACATATAGGAAATGATGTATGCTGACTATTTTGGTGATCTAGAATTTGACCTTTGATCTCATTTTCAAGGTCAGAGAACAAAATGGCTAATATGTCGCTTATTATCATCTTTACATCTGCTCCTGATGACGCTAGTGTGTCTTTGGATAAACTATTTGGTCGGGCTTTGTTTCTATTGCAAAATGTTGTATTTTACGTTTCTTATCGGCGTCATCAAAATTTGATTGTATTGGTGGTAATAGATTGATACTTACATTTATACCACTGAGTCGGTGTCACTGCTGGCGGATGTTAAATCTGTCCCCGAGGATACCATCAACTCAGTAGCCTTTGGGCTTGTGATTGGGTACTTTTGTACTTGTCATGTATCTATTCCATGGGGTTAGATTCGGATTTCTAAATTATTTTCATAGGTTGTTGGGCAGTTGTATACTAATTCCATCTGGTGTACAGTAGAAACAACTACATTTAACACATTGTCTGCCCCTGAAGACGCCAGTGTGTCTTTGGATAAACTATTTGGTCGGGCTTTGTTTGTTTCTATTGCAAAATGTAGTATTTTACGTTTCTTATTGGCATCATCAAAATCTGATTGTATTGGTGGTAATAGATTGATGCTTACATTTACAGCATAGCAATCAATTGTGAATATAGAGGAATGATATATACTGAATATTTTAATTACCTTGAACTTGAACTTTGACCTCATTTTTAAGGTCACATCACAGAATGGCTAATGTCTCACTTATTATCGACTTTACAGCTGAGGAATTTATTGTGGACATACTAGATGTGATATATTTGTTGAAAATTTCATGGCCTTGAATTTATCAGTGACTTTATTTTCAAGGTCACTGGACAAAAGGCTAATATCTAAAATGTATATTGTCCGGTAACCTTCCTTAGCCCTTGGGCTAATTTTTTTTCTGTAATGTTCAAGGCCATTCCAATGATTCGGACGACCCAGTTGATAAGAATTATATATGTGCCATTATGAGGAACAGTTCCAGTGTCACATTACCGTGCTACCGCCCTCCCTATTCCACTGTCCTCGCGTCACTGGCATACGCTGGGCTGATCCGGCTAAATTACGGTCACTGAACTATTTTTGTCCCAAGGCATGGTCTATTTATTTTTCTGGAATGTTCAAAGTCAACCGAATGATTCAGACGACCTAGTTGATGAGAATTATATATGTGCCGTTATGAGGAACAGCCCCAGTGTCACATTTCCGTGCTAACGTCCTTGCTATTCCACTGTTCTCGCGTCACTGGCAAACGCTGGTCGGGCTAAATTACGGTCAATGAACTGTTTTTGTCTCTAGGCATGGGCTCGTATCTGTTACAGACGACTTCCATTAATGTAATGGCGGTCACAATGAAATAGCTAGTGGAAGTTAGATATCCTCTCTAGCAATAGTGAAATTATTTTTAGCAAAAGTGGAATTTGGGGGATATCCATTTGAAGAGTAGCTTTGTCAGTAATCTTCATTTTTGATCAACTTATGGTAATATTTGAGGATACTACACATTTAGATTTCATGAGCGAGTCGGTTCCAGAAATCCAAGGACACATTATTCGAGACTTATAATTGAAATCTCAAGCCCGTGTGGACAGCGCAGTGTGGAGAACAACAGTTCACGTGCATAAAATTAGGAGTCATTTAAAATTAGTCATTTACACTTTAGAAGGACTTCATGTCTTTTGGGTAGAAATAATGTTGACTCATACATATGGTTGTTTGCTGGCTAAGGTCCGACGAGGCGGCCACATGTATTCGGGATTGCAACGGCAACACTTCCACATGGAGCCATTTATTGCTCAGCAGCTCATTGAAAGTATATATAACTACAATTATTCCTCTGTATTTTTTGCGCATCTAGCATCATTTACCCATATCGATTCTGATTAATACGATTGAAAACCCTAAAATGATTAACTCCCGAAAAGGGGAAACATATCCGGCCGAACGAGTCACCAGGACAGAGTATGTAGCATATGATTAAATCCACTGCCCATCTGAAATAGTCAGAATGCAGCAACAATTATTACAATGAACAAAACAATTTTGAAATTCAAATCAGCTGACACGAAGGTGTGTTGCACATATATATCTAGTCAAGGCCAGTTACGTCTTTAGCCATGCTTTGCGAGATTTATTTTTCCTGTGGGTCGAATGAATATTCATTGGAAATTACCAGTGGCTTTGAAGAGAAGTGAATTAGTCTTTAGTGTACTAGAGTGTGCATGTCAATTTCTAGCGGCTGAAAGATATTTCTATATTTTTGTTGGTGTCAGTTGTGTTCATCTGGAAGTAAGTATCAATCTATTGCCACCAGTACAGCCAAATTTTGATGATTCCAATAACAAACATTTTTTTTTGTTTCTATAATAATCACATGTTATCCATTGGTTTCATTACAAGCTATGATGCAAATTGGCTTATGAGCAGACACGATAGTTCACACACATTTCGACGTTTGCACAGCAGATTACCATGTCCCATGCTAATAATTGGGAGGGTTAATTTAAAGACAATTGATGATAATGAATATTACGTCATTTCCCTATTACTTGTGATATACTCAACTGCGCTGATTCAGTTGAGAATATATAATATTTTTGTTCTAGTTGGAATCTTTCATTTGTGGAGTATTTGATCTGTTGGACCAAACATCAAAAAACGTTGAAAGGAATATGTTGATGTAAATGTGACCAGACAGTGAGGAATGCTATGAAATCTGGCACACGTTAGGGCAGACGCACAAAATGTGAAGATTTATGTGCGGCGTGGATTGTCTTGGTCAAGTGCTTCTGGGTTCTTATTCTATGGCAAAAGCATTTCCGTGAGTTTCGTTTTCTCAACTCGCCCGAAAAGGTGAAGGTCTATTTGTACATGTACATATTTGTCTCCTAAATGACAAACGATTATCAACTGAACGATTCTGCAAATCAAACTCAATAGTAAAGTTTCAATTTCTGACTATATTTTATCCTCTGACTTTAGAATCCATGAAAAAAAATTGTGACTTTCAAAAAGTGAGGTGAGAACTGAATTGAAAACAAATGTTCAAAATTTGACACATTCTCGTCTAATTCTGCTTTTATGAATTTTTCTTATGATATATGCCCCCGAAATATACCACAATTGCGTTGTTGCCTGAAGTAGTTTTCATGCGGTTGAACA
Organism: Terebella lapidaria; assembly: GCA_949152475.1. NCBI lineage: Eukaryota > Metazoa > Annelida > Polychaeta > Terebellida > Terebellidae > Terebella > Terebella lapidaria. The sequence goes on along the minus strand of OX424559.1, from coordinate 8,466,047 downwards.
ACATCTTCTGGTCTCATGACAAAGATTCAATAACACTGCAGTACAGTTCGCCTGTGCCAGAAGTTATTGTTCGATTATATGAGAAGTGTTACTGCAAGCTGTTGCTCCCAATCTGAAAATCAACAGCTTGCAATAATGGGAGTTCACCTGAGTGAAATAACCCCATGTAGAAATGTATTACAGTGGCACCCCTCAGATAAGACCCCCTCAATAAAGACTTCCCCCTCTGTAAATACCTTTTCGTGTGGCGGTAGGATAATGTTAACATATACCCCTCTAATAAGACATCCCCTTAGATAAGACGTGTGTGAAAATATAGTAAACTATAAACAACGAGTTCAGTATCAGTGCATTATGTTTAGTCTTTAGTGGTGTAAAATATGTTGACTGGCCATTCATTCTCAAAGCTTTCTTGGTAAATTAAGGTCTTACAACTTGAAGTCATAAAATTTGTAGGGTACTATCATCATCATAGCATATTCACTTTGCGGATGACGATATTCAGTGAAAGCAGTTGTGTAGGTGCGATCAATGCAATAATAAGAATACATACTAAATGTAATATCAAATCTACACATAATACACATAAACCGGAGTATAAATTCAGCTAATCAATTAATGTAGCTTCAAAGACTCCTTTACCCAGTTTTGTGATAGTATGAGAGCGCTGATGAAGATATATATATTCGTGTACAAGAAAAGGACAGGTGAGTGGCATAATGTATCGTGATTTATCATCAACTTCCTTCCGATTGGTCATTCATTCGTTAAACCCAGGTGTGCTAATGAAGTGGAAATTATACTCTTGATGTTTTGATGACATTGGTTATTAATTTTCGCTGACTAATTAGTGATTGGATCAATCCGCAGTATACATTTATTTTGTAGGACCTAGGCTATGATTTTCGCTCACATGTGTAGGGCGTCCTTTGATGATCCGTCATTGACTAAAAGATACACACAACAGGAAGATCAAATAATAAATAACTAACTACATTCAATAAGGACTCACGGGAGAGACATTCGTTATATTTCATGATCGCGCAGGCCTCTCAGCTATATTATGTTAAATCAGCATTGCCAAAATGACCGATATAGTGAACATTATTCCCTAAAGTATGCATTTATTTATCGGCAGATATTGGTTTCAATGCGAAATTGTCACATAAATTCATGAACAACATTGTGACTAATTTTGATGCCCAACTGAAACGTTTGCTCTTTGTGTTCTTAAACTCTGAGTCGATTTCTATCAAGAATGAAGGAGTGAACATGATTTGAATATGGGTTGCATAACTTCAATTGGTAGCCACGCAGGGTAAGTGAGAATGCCGAGTTGCGCACAAAATACGTTGCTTTGCCGAGTTGCGCACAAGAAATACCGAGTGGCGCACAGGAAATACCGAGGCGCGCCAAAGTTTTTTGTTCTTGGACTCTCTTCTGTTAGTTTTCAAGATTTTGAGAAGAATGGAAGACATGTGTGTATATATTAAAAGTTTCATCCGGATATATGAACATCCTAAGTAGTATTGGTGATCGCGGAAATGTCAATTGACTACCGAGCAGTTCATAAAACCTGTCAAACTTGACTGACCATCGTTGTTTTCATTGAAAGCCTTCATATATCGCTCACTGAACTAAGCAATTGAGACACAACGCCGGTCATTTTCATCGCTGACAGTGATAGAACTTGCTTATCAAATGCGAACAATCATTAGTAATTATTGTCAACATCATGTTGATGGTGTTTTGAGAAGTTATTATTGTGTGTATGTGTGAAGTGGCAAAATGCGATAGGCTTATCAAATGCGAACAATCATTAGTAATTATTGTCAACATCATGTTGATGGTGTTTTGAGAAGTTATTATTGTGTGTATGTGTGAAGTGGCAAAATGCGATAGGCAACTGCTCGGGCACGCTCAATGGCAACTGCACGGTTGTGCACCCCAAATATAAAATAATTGCTTTGTCTGCAAATAAAAATTTAGATATTTCATGCCAGTCATGAAACTGAGGTTCAGCAAACAATTTAACCCGAGGTTAAGTTCGAGTTCACTATTAGGTGTGCCACATACATGTATGACTCCTTATATGCTTATAATACACTATACGCTCGATCGACAAGCATTTAAAAATTCAAGAGGCCAAGTTACACGAATTATGTCAGACGTAACCTCCATATTTAGTTATTAAGATCACCTAAAGTCATGTTCAAGATCGCCAAACGATGCACCAGATATTACTTCCTATATGGGTAATGTTCATATTACAATCCTGAGTAAATCATATACCGTATGTTTGTACAAGTGTTTTGGGGGCAGGATCCAATGTTTAAGCCATATCAATCCAACACGTTGTCAACAGATTTTCCGGATTGTCCCGGACCCAAAACGAACCTTCCCGGACTAACTAGGACTGAAAAAATAGTCCCGGACTAACCAAAGATCATCACGTACCCAGCAAGAACTCGATCACGTCATGGGCCTTGGTGTGACTGGTACACAACACAAACGTACGCTCCATCAAGGCTACAAACATTCGAATTTACACATTTCACAGATGGCGTGATTTCGAACAATTCAATGCATTCCATATTTTATGGGCTCCAATGATAAATCAATATAATAATCAATATAAGTAATCAATATAAAATGGACGTTTCATACTTTCATCTGAGCAAGTTCGTATATTTCCTCATTTGTGCGCATTATCAGAGCGCAACCCAGCAGTTACCAACTCCTTGCCTTGCGCTACTCGGCAGGGGTCACGGAATTATTTTCGAAAAACAATATATTGTTGGTGTAAATCAAGATATGATTGTAAATATAACAAGAATAGCTCTAATATAGGTCTACAAAAGCAATTACACGATATTACATGTTCGTTTAATTATCTAAGAGACACCACAAGCTTGTGAAACGTTCTCTGGGCGATAATAGGTTAATCGGAGAAGTAGCGACAAAGTTTTTCACATCATGCTCCATAATTTCTTTACAAATCGTTCTACATCCAACTGTGTATGCAATTGAACACCCATATTTGCTTATTTTTCGCTCGAAGCGTGGTGCTCACAGCCTGATTTGGGCGCGCCTCGGCATTTCCTGTGCGCGACTCGGTATTTCTTGTGCTCAACTCGGTGAAGCAACGTATTATGTGCGCAACTCGGCATTTTCGCTCACCCTGCGTGGTAGCTCTCCAATGGGAGGCAGTATTTATTGTATCTGATATACTGTGAGAACAGACGGTGTTTGTTCGTGTAAATCTGACCTGGAAATCATACACTGGAGAATATATGATGGAATAACAGAATGTCATAACCCAATTTTTTATGATTGCCGAAAGAGGTAACGGCTAACTACTGTTGACACTACTCTAAAAAAAAAACGGTTATCTATTTGGGGAACACATGGTGTTTGTTTAGACATTATCACACAAGGTGCGTGATACACAAGTAAATGAGTTGTCGTAAGATATATAACACGTTATTATTGTGCCCAAATAAATTTTGAGATTTCTAAGATTTTTGCCGGCGTGTATTTGTGTGTGTGTGAAATGGGTGAAATGTGGGTTTTAACATTCACTTCGCTCCAGCAAAAGAAGGATTTCCCCATAGATTTATTTGCAATGTAATTACATTCGATTTGATACCAAGGGGCGAAATATTAACTTTTGGAGAGGGATACTCCCGTTGAAAATGAACACGTTTGATAATACAAAATACGTAAAAGAGAAGACTTTTGCATAAAATGCGATCATCTTTTGCATAAAATGCGATTATATCAAACTGCATGCCACAAACCACAGAGCCTACATATTTCCTTCCGATATATGTTGACTGATATCACTTGCGTGAGCAGCTGTTGTATAATAGCCTGGAATGGAAATTTTGTGAGCTGGATGCCACAGGTGCTACTTTTTGCTGTCGGAGACCAATATTGCAAAATCAGGATATATTCTGAACACTCGCAATCTCAATGTTATGGACATCTGACACCAGCCTTATGCTACCACTCTCCAGTATCTTTGGGTGTGTGGGCTGTTGATATTGTTTTGTTGAAAAGCAGACAAATGTCGACGTGTATTCGTGCCACGACGATTAGTGTCCTATAATTATTATATAAATATTCAACATCCGTTCCACAACTCGCGAAATTATAACCTAATACGCAAAATATTATACATCAACCATGCATCCGACACACTTATTTCGTGTAGTTAACGTTACACTTATAGGGCACCAACACATATTTGAAGCCGTGCTCCTCACATCGAATAGCACGCGATCTTGTCACCAAATTATAGTCGTTACGCTAATACGTGTCTTTAAAGCTGAATAGTCTATTCCATTTCGTGCAATGTACTTGCATTTTTGTATTGATCGTCCTGATGTACTTCGCAATGTTACATAATAATTACGCTAACGAATTTCTGCCCACACATTACTTTATTTAGCTCGTTGGCTACTGTAATTACCACTGCTTGTGAATTATAGATATGTCATACCATGATGGATGTTACTATTTGGGTCATACTATACAGAATCTATCTTCCAAGTGCAAAAAAGTGTGTGTTTATCATACATGTCGTATATATTGTAATTGTTTATGTACAATGTTTTTTTGCTGCAAATTCATGTGACGTTCCTAAGATTTCTTTGCACAATCAACTAAACACAAATACATGTTCTTAAATCGAAACCACATCGATTCAATGCTGAGCCTCAAATGTGATTGAATTCTTCATCCACTGGTGCAGAAGCATTTTTGTTTTTGTTATTGACATTTATGGATGAATTTTTGAAAACACAATGTATGTGTGGCAAATATTGAGATATGAGCTCTAAATGAAATCCCACGTGTTAATTACCAGTGATAATTCCCAAAACTGCTGACCTACTGTGTAAGCACAGAATGCACCCTAATCCAGCAGTTTCTGCCAATCAAAATACGGTTTGTCTGATCACGGAAGTTTCTGGAAACTCCTTTATGGTGATATCATCATGTGTGCGCGCGGACACGCGCGCTCGCGTGTTTGTGTGTGTGTTTGTGTGTGTGTGTGTGTGGGGGGGGGGGGGGGGAGGGGATGCGTATGGAGAATGTTCTTTCTGGAACAATTGATGTAACATATCTTACGTCCATGTACATGAGGGGTGTGGGGGTCATGAAGTTTCCAATTGATGGATAACTCTGGATTTTGCCAGCGATACACTACTCGTTTCTTATATTTGGACAAATGCAAGCGATTTTAACACAACTTTCCTCTGGGTCCATCGATATTGATCATTATGAGCAGCAAAATTTATATTGCCACCACCTTGGCCTGTGATATTACTTGAGAGCATATATTCAAGCACATTTGGCTTATACTCAATAAGTCATGTTATGTGAGTTTGGATTAATTCAGTTGATTTTCCGTTTCAGCCTTGTGTGAAAACTGGTGCAAACATTTGTTTTGCACAATATAAGTATTAAGTATTAAATATAGAAAAATTATTTATATTATACTGGTCTTTGCTTCCTTGATCGGATAAATTTGCAGCCCAATAAAGATGTCTAATGTGATTTGTGTTTTCCTAAAAGCTAGATTCATGACCGTACCAAGCTTCATCGCTGAATGTAGTTTTTCCATCTGCAGCCTTAATTCCGGAGTGATTTTACATCGGCAGCAAAGTTTCGAGGGATGCCCCCATTTCAACAGGCGAAATTGAATAATAAATTATTCGTTCAGCAAAAACCGTTAGCAAAACACATGAATAATGTGGATAAGAGAAAATAATCAAATAATTTGTCATCGATGTCGGCAATGTGTACATCCATTGCAGCCGTCGGGATCGCACAATACGAATTCACTATGAGGTTCAAGAAGAAATATGCCACGACAACACTGGAAAAGAGGTCCACCATTCTTAAGATCATGATTTACCATTGCGACCTCAAGTGCGTACTTACAAAACTAAACCAGTCGAGAAGCGAAAATTATTAAATTAATAGTAGATGATTGATTTTGAGGAATGTTTTGATTCAAGCAAGTGGAGCAGTGGATAAGGCGTCCGACTCGTAATCCAAGGGTCATGTATTCGAGTCTCGAACTGAATTGCTGTTTTATTTCTCTAGTGTCTTTAGGCAAAGGCATTTGCCACTAATGTATCTATCTTCACCCAGGATTCAAATGAGTACTGGCTGCACAATGGGTGTTTCATAGATTGCTTTGAGTGTGGCTGCTTCAAGTACATTCAGTCAAAGTGGCGTTAAAGTGTAAAGTGCCTTTGAAAGTGGAGTAATTTCGATTCAAAAGAGCGCTATATCAAATGTGATAACTTTAAATTTAATTCAAACCAGACGTTGTCGGAAGTGTTAGAGTTGTCAAGTACCTGTAGTAGACTAATATTATTATTCAATTTGAGAATTGAATAATTGGCTATAGTTACACCACGAATTAACAATAATGTTGCACAATAATCAATAGTTGGTTTATAAAGTGGTTTACATTTTGAAGCATTCCAATTGTTGTCTTGATATTTTCTGTCCTCTTATCTGATCGGAGTCGGTGTTTGTGGATCTCATCCTCCACTATGTTAGCCCCAAACACCTTGTTCAGAGCGGCCCGAAGTGGCCAGCTGATTTGGCTACATGTGTCAACTGATGCAGCGCCATAGTTTCCTCGCGGACTTGAGAAAATCTGCTAGCAAAATGAGGCTTTGTGTGGAACAATAGGATAAAAATATCCTAAATATGTGAGTGGTTAACGTACATGTGAACGTCTAACCCACTGTGCAAGCGCACAGTTTCACCCTAATCCAACAATAATTATTTGTGATGGATTTTGTTGATGGACTCAAATGTGTACATTGAACTTTATACGGTGGTCAAATATAATATACTGTATGGGTTTCTCACATTCATATGAACAAACGTTGATATTATATTTTTTTTTAAGTCTTCAGCTTTAGAATCCCGAAAAACTTTCTGGTTAAGCCATGGAAGACACGATCACTCATGAATATGAGCAAGAATTTCTTGAGCAAGTATTTTTGCCTATCGCTCAATTATTCAACCATAATTCATATTTTCGTGCATGTATTTTTATTATTGCAAGCTTTATGCACATTTTTATAATACCCATTCGGCGTTTGCTGATGCATTATGTTTCTTATGATTGGGGATACATAGGATGTTCAATCTCGCAAGCAATCCTAGTTGTAGTTTGTAATGTATTAACATTGAACCAAACGTCCGATCGATAGGTACCGGACTGATATAAGGTACCACCCTAACGCAAATGTTTATTTACTGATGGCTAGTGATAAATCTTGCGGACAGTAGTTCCAATTTCGATGGCGATATGAAAATCACAAACGCGAGCTAGAATGAAAAACTATAATGTTCTCTCACAGTCGTGAATTTGTCTGTGACTAGTTGCATTTTATATGAACGTGCGTGTCAAAGTTTTACCTGTTATAAATTTTTCACAAACAGATAACGTGAGGTTCTTTCTTTTATGATATTATTGCATGCTTTGCCGTTGCATTATTGCAATGACTCCATGACATTGACAATAAAATTTGTGGTCGTGGAGACCAGAATAACGCTACTATTGCGCTATTCAATCATTCAGATCTACTCAGAACATTTCATGTGCAACGCGTATCAAGTATAGACACCATTCTTAAACACAACGCTAAGAAATAAGTTAAGTTTGTAATGTGACAGCATTGATGTAATCATTTTGAATTAATAAATACTTGAATATTTCTGACCAATTATCAGTGTATATTGGATAAACAAAGAGCTACGATATATATTCGATACACGGAGCGAAACCCAAATATCGACCACCTGATCCAATAAGGGAAATGTAAACATGTAGGTTTTTTTTTTTATTGCAGGTGGGGGGGGGGGGGGGGCAACACACAGCGATGGTCTTGAAAACTTGTCAGACACAAACCTCTGACCTTTCGTTCCGCGAGACAAGCCTGTGATGTTGAAGATTGCTAATTGAGTACTGCAGATTCTGAATGGCCTTCCCTTACCCTCGACGAATTTCGTCTTCCAAAACATATACCCTCGGTTTTTATTAAAACAGAGTCTTGTTTAATGGTGTAACATTGTATTATCTCTTCCAAGTGAATCCCTTTGTTCAATTCGTTGAACTCATCACGTTTGTGATTACAAACTGTACAATCAAAAGTATGTTCTTTTGACGCCATGTAACATTGTTTAACAAATACAGAAGGTTAGTTCCCACATTCACTATGCACGGCAACTGCTTCAGGAAGAGTGAAGCCAATAGCCGTTCCTTTGCCCCAAGAAAATATTAAATGTATACATTAGGTCTAGTATTCGAAAGATTCAAAGTATTCGCCGAACCGAGCCGTGGAAAAAGAAAAAAATATTCTATTATGCAACGCCAGAGTAGAAAGCTGTTTCACAGAGTATTTAACATCAAAGCCATCTCTCGAGTTGTCTGATTCGTTTTGTTCTATATGAATCGTGTATAAATATCAGACGCAAGGCGTCGTCATATATATACATATTTTAAAAACTAACGTTTCCCATTTTTATTCCAATAATGCTGTATGTTTTTGTCATCACCAATATCTGGTCGTGTTGGTGGTCATAGATTGGCATAAAATTTGCAGACAGTCTACATATTCGAACAAATGATACTTAAATATTTCACCAGAACAATCCACGTCCACGAATTTGATTAAATTACTGTCAAGTTCTTAGTAGGAAAGATATAGTGATATCTACACCTCAGGTAGCAGGTATCTTTTAGGTATTACATAGTAGGATCCACCCCTGTTAATATACATCAAATTGGTTATAGCATTGAATCCCGAAGAGTAAATTGTATTAGGCAGGATGGGTAGCAACTGCCATGTAATTACCAAAGGTGATGTCTTCAGACACGCGGCTTTAACATGACCGGACATGACATGTTACTTTCCTTTCAACATTCTAATTATGGGGTCGAATGTACACTACAAACAATATCAGGTGTTGCTAAGTTTCAGCTGATACCAGAGTCAATGGCCGCTAACAAAGCCACATAGGTGCCCGGACTTGACCACATAATCTGCATCTTCTACATTCAATATATCTTCGGTTGATAATAGGCAGCGGATAATCATGTGTATGTGATAGAAAAGGACATTCATAATGCCATCATATTAATATTAAAAACAATAGTTTCCGGTACATCCTGCATAAAAAATCACGAAGAATTGTTCCCAAAATATTCTCGCACTGAAGAAAGGCTATTATGCTATCGTGCCCGAGTCTCAGTTTTTCAATTATCCAAGTGAGTGTTGCGCATTCACAAAATTGTCACTCTCTGCCTGGACAATCCATGCATAACTTTGTTGTGTTTAGACGAGAATGGGAACTGTCCAGCAACAGTGATTGAGTTAAAAAATATATCTATGGCCATCATAGGTTCATCCGTGATCTGGGCTGGCATCAATGTAGAAGTCATTTTGTGAAATAAACCTCATTTTTGTACATCAATACATTGGTTTTTTGTTTAGTAATACAATGCGAAGAACTTTGTTATAATTATTTTTAATGTCATCGAATAGAATTTTGAATAGTACACAATCCCGTAATCAAGCTGAGATATACTGTCAATATGATAAATAAGTGATTTCCTGCAACGTTCAGTCTGATTTCATATATGTCTGTAACTTATACATGACAGGTGGGAATGTGACCAATTGTGATTCCCTATACGTTTCTATTGCTGCACATGGCTGGAAAGCAGGATTTACTCTAATTGTCCCCAGACAGGTGAAGCATCACAAGTCACTGTGGCGTTTCAATTAGATAATTTCAGCGTCTATCATTTTTGGTTTGGACTGTTTTCCATATTGGACTACAGACAGATCAACGGGCGGATCGCATCAAATCAACAATTCATAATGTGTTTTAATTTAGCAATTATTATGTATCTCACCATCTGCCATATCGGAATTGTGTTATCACCAACCTACCAGGTTCGGAGCTTACACATATGTAGATAATTACTCAAGAATGTATCCATTCCGGATCACGGTCCTCTTTTTCTATAGAATATGAAACAGGGCAATACCCAAGCGTTATTTGATCCCCGCCGTACTATCATTAATGGAACTTAGAAACGCACCGATCTCATTCACGAGCAATGACATAAATCCATAAAGGCATTTATAGTACACAATCTACACGAAACTTTCTTATTCATAGATTGCGTGACAATACTCAACAAAACAATTCTATTTCTATCTCCTGGAACGGTACGATTCAGTCGGGGAGTGTGATCAGGAATATTGAGAATCCAAGGCGGATGACGGGAAAAAATAAAAGACAAACCGAAAAACGATGGACCTAAGAATAACAGTGGCTAATTATCGAGATTGCTGCATCGTATGATTGTGAATTTGGTCTGTCAAAGGGTATCTAATAGGGGGTTGTGCGGAGGATGGTTTCGTGCGGAAGCTTTATCATCGAGTTTGCGTCCTTTGACTTAGTTTTCATGAATATCAGTATCAAACTATAACCACTATCCAAACAGATTTTGAAGATAGCGAAGTAAACCATAGATACAAGAGACGTAACCGAAAGATATATACCCCTGGTAAAACCGGATTTCCAGGATGCCAATAACAAACTTAAATTATTTTTCAGAATAAAATCAACACTCTGCCAAATATTCACAGCCAAAGTCACACTGGTGTCATCAGGGGCAGACACCTGATCCGTCAAATATGATCTTAGTCATTATTCACACAAACTGAATTTTTTTAACTATGTGCAAGATCGCGTACTATGTGATGTAAAGTTGCGTGGAAATCATACATGTCTGTCGATTTTCGTACGCCAATCACGAAGCTGATGAACACGTTTTTACAGTTCGATGACAATTTGCAGTAGTCTTAACGAATAAGTTCGAATATCATTTATCGGTAAATATGGAAGGTAACTGTAATCACATAATATTATATATATTATATTATTAGCTATATAATAGAAGAAATTGTACCCTATATTGGTTTTATTTTGCCCATAATCGTTTCGCGGATCCCTCGCAAGCACCCCAGATCACCCTCACGAAAAACCTTGTTTTGTGAACAATTACAAAGGACACTAATGTGTTGACATACATTTCATCCCAATAATTGCTCTCTCCGAACACCACTATGTCCATGCAATTGTCATCCTGAAAGTCATTACAATAATGGAAAACCTCTGTAAGAGATACGATACCAGGCGTAGAGATAACAGGGCAGTGACCGTAATTTAGTCCGACCAGTATCTGCCAGTGACGCAAGGAGAGTCGACTAGCAGGACTAGTTTTGTGACATTTTCAATCATGCTTGATGTCTTGGTAAAATGGTGGGCAAGTGTATAATCGTCCTGTATAACCATTGATAGAACGTGAATATCAGATAGTATTATATCTCCACGAAAATTCTACAATGATTGATGCAGGGTGCAATTGGTCCGATCCTGTGGGTCCGATATAACTTGAATAGGTCACTGATCGACCATTGTTTTACGTACGTACTTGAAAGATCGTACAATCATACTTCGTTTGATGCCTGTAGGGAAATCCCTCGAAAATGTAGTTGTACATGTAAGTATTGATCTATTACCACCAATACAGCCAAATCTTTGAAGTCATCCCAGTGGGCTGACAAACTGCGACAATTTAGTGACAGAACGGTGTGTGTGGAATTACTTTGATTAGGGGGGAAGGGTAAGTCGTTTGTGCTGTGATAAGAACATGTAGGAAACTGTAGAATATTATTGTTTTCTTCTGAGATTGATTCATCTTCCGTTACTTTATCGAAATATATGTTTTCTAAATTATGAAAATTGGAGGTTTCAATCTGGTCCAAGCTTGTTTACACGTTTACACGATGTTTGGGCTTGTTTGAAAGTAAGTATCAATCTATTACCACCAATACAGCCAAATTTTGATGATTCCTATAACAAACGTAAAACACAACATTTTGCAATAGAAACAAAGCCCAACCAAATACTTTATCAAAAGACACACTGGCGTCATCAGGGGCAGACAGTGTGGTTAATGTAGTTGTTTCTACTGTACACCTGATGGAATTAGTATACAACAAATTAAATTTCCCAACAAATTAGACTTATAATCAAAAGTAAATTAACAACTATCAAATGCTGTCATATCAGACCTTTCCTACTTGCACTATTATCATGTCATGTAAGGTTGATATCATGACTGTTTGCCATCAACCAACTGTCAGATGAACGTCATTTGATGATATGTCACCATAACGCCGTCGTTAGCTCAAAAAACCTGTCATTCCACGCCAATTATCATATAGAGTATGATTAGGGGTCATTACAAATATTGACATCTATTGATTATGTGCACAATGACCACCCTCTTCCTGTCAAGTATGGTAAAAACTGAAGTATCCCATAGACAATGCTGGAGAGGCCATTTAGAATGTCAAGTCGAGAAGAAGGATGGTCCCAGGACCGATACATCTATCTCACTAGCAGGTATGGTGTGACGCACATCGATCTTTTTTCTATACTGACCTTGAATAAGCCATCTCACCAGTTTGATTTCCCCACTAAACATACTCGTTAATGTCACACTAATATGCAATCCATATTCCTGAATCCGATAAAGTAGTGAGTTTCAATGTTTATGTCATCCCATTACCAGCCATATATCCAGATTTTGATGATGACAATAACAAGCGGAAAATACAACATTTTGGACCAAAACAAAACCCGGATGAATATTTACAGCCAAAGCCACACTGACGGCATCAGGAGCGTATAATATATGAGTGATCAACTCAGTAGCCTTTTGGCTTGTGATTGGGTACTTATGTACTTGTCATACACCTATTTCACGGGGTTTGTTTCGGATTTCTAAATTGGTTTGATAAGTTGTTGGGCTTTGTACACTAATTCCATCTGGTGTACAGTAGAAACAACTATTATTACACACTCTCTGCCCCTGGTGACGCCAGTGTGGCTTCAGGTATGAATGTTTGGTCGGGCTTTGTTTCTGTTCTGAAAGTTTTTGATATTAAGTTTTTTTATTGGCATCATCAAAATTTGGTTATCAGCGGTAATAGGTTGATACATACATATAGTTACTTCTGTTGTAGCACAGATGAAACTGGCCATCCAAATAAGCCATGATTACTACGTTTGGTTGTTTTTGTGACAGGGCATATTGCTGAACTTGGTATAGCTCAGGGAGAATAAGCCAGTTCAACATCATAAAAGCGCATGCATAAAAACGTAAATTTGGTGGATAAACAAAGATATGTGACAATATGTGAAAATTGGTGGATAAACAAAGATATGTGAAAAGACGTCGATCTTTTGTGTCAGATTAAATGTAAGACATAATTATCAGCCATGTGCGCATTTTGCATATCCACCAAATAATTATGTTTCTTGGAATGCTAATTTCGCTTAGTTAGGATGAAATGACGTCACAGGGAATGTGATGTATTATATAAGACCCCCCCCCCCCCCTCCTCCTCATGACTTAGGATACATTATGATTGTAAGTATCAATCTATTACCACCAATACAATCAGATTTTGATGATGCCAATAAGAGACGTAAAATACAACATTTTGCAATAGAAACAAAGCCCAACCGAATAGTTTATCCAAAGACACACTAGCGTCATCAGGGGCAGACAGTGTGTTAAATGTAGTTGTTTCTACTGTACACCTGATGGAATTAGTATACAACTGCCCAACAACCTATGAAAACAATTTAAAAATCCGAAACTAACCCCATGGTATAGATACATGACAAGTACAAAAGTACCCAATCACAAGCCAGAATTAATTTTTCGAATTTTGTTTATTTTTTAAAAAAATAATTACGTTTTTTCGGCATGCTAATTTCGCTCAGTTAAGATGACATGACGTCAGAGGGAATGTGATGTATTAGATAAGAGGATACGTATATCACTGATTAATGTCTCAATTCAAGATTTTACCCATTACAATGTGTGAGCGATATAGCGGGTAATTTAATATCATTTGCCGGGCTTGTTTTGTTATAGTTGTTCTGTGGCAGGTTATCAGTCTACTACACTATTTTAATAGTGATAATTGTGTCATCAAAAGAGTAAACTAAGATGCGCTAGAGACAAACCTGGTAGCTTGAGTTGAGACTGTAGTCCAGAAAGGAAGTTCATTACCCATGTTACCTTAATTCATTGCTTGGCATGATTATTACCAGGTACTATGTACCTATTATTTGTTGATGCAAAACCATGCACATTCTAAAAATTTGACCTTCATCACAAGAGCTGATATGCAAGATATTTCTTTCGAGTCCCGATGACTCAGTGGTATAGTGGTCATAATTATTATGCTTACGGAAACTTAGGTTGTCGGGCATTCGTATACTATATTTTACACCCGATGATGCCATCATTATTTCTGAAAATGTTGGATTGTTAGTTTGTTATTGCCATCATCATCATGCCAAATCCGGTTTTCTTAGTTGTAATAGGTTGTTATCAACATATGAGTTATGTCGTAACACATACTCGTAGACGCCACGTAGATACATATACGAATTTGGTGTGAATCTTTTGCTAATATGGAGGTATTCCATTAATACAATGACCCTCAACATGAGCATCGCAAAAATTAGCCTTATTCGAGAAGATAAACATCGTGGACATTAGCTCACAGTTTTCATTAAAAAAAAATCATACATTGTTCTCGCAGGGCTCTAATCCGTGCTACTATTTATTATCGCTCATTTGGTCGGCTGAGTAGTTTTCTGGCCCAAGTATCTCGTACTGCTCCGTAATACTACTCGGCCACTGAAAATATAACATTTAATCCATATGATACTTGGGCCCTGCGATACATGGGCCGTAAGACCTCACAACATCATATTTGTGCCCCTAGTTCGGCACTATTAAAACTTTTTTTGATCTGCTGAGTCCTTGAACAGGCGTTGTATCACTGGCTCTAAGAGAATGACTTGGGAAATTACCACGAAACCCTGCCTCTTTATTGTCATACAAGACACCCTTTTACACAATTTACCAAGTCACCAATAACTTGTTTCGCAAATCAGAGTTTACTTTGTTTGCGCTTGAATTAAAACCCTCTTTTCCATAATTGGTTGGACACAAAGATAATTGGAAAAGCACAATCGTGACAATACATCTTTATGGATTGCCTGTGTTTTATAGGCCCGTGCACTGCGTGCGGATGTAGTTTGATGTAGTTTTTATTGATGTAATCTTCGTACATGATAGAGATTCTAATGTATTGAAAGACACCAATCTCGAAATCATCTACAGTCAAGCTTTCTGTGCTCATGCAGCGGTGTATATTGCATTTGATTCCAATGAGCCAAGCTGTTCCGGATCCTCGCCGCTGAGTATTCCGGGGTTCCTCGGCGTGTCTCCTGGTGCCAGATATATCTGTTTCCGCCTTTCTGGAATTCAGCTGGAAGCCTGTAAGCTGCTAGCCCTCTCTAGCGCCTTCCTGTATGTTGAAATGAATTATCTTTAATCTCTTTGAATGCGGGAGCAGCGAAGAAGTTGAAGTCGATTCTTTCGACATTCAAATACTTCTGAACAGAACAAAATATCACATTACAGTGAGAGAATGAACGTTGTGATCAGCTGACTTCGAGTTGACTGTCCGTAGTATATCCGTGATACCTTCCTCGGCACTATACCACGTGAGTCATGTGTTAAAAAGCAGCCTGGCCCACTCCACGCTTTTTATCGTATTCCGGGGAACCAAGGCCTCGTGCCGCATGTTATCATCCGGTACGTCCTGTTTGTAGTTCTCAGAGTTATCAACACTCAGTACTCCTTTCGCTTGGTCCTCCATGATAGGTTCAGCAGTCCTTTTTGTCGCTCTCAGTCCTTCTCATGCCGATTTCTTCATTGTTAGTTCTAGGGAGAAGATTGTTGGAAATTTGTCGATATCGAAAAGGGTAAGCTCGTGGACATCAAGTTCCAGGTATTTTGGGATTAATATCATTGAATTGAATAATTGAAGCACAATTGTCTCGTGCTTCCTTTTATCAAGACCAGTCCCGAGTCTTTTTGTGCACTCGCGAAATGAAGTTGCCAAGATCAACGTCCATGGCATGATTGTTCATGTCATTCAGGGGCGGTCACCGGAAGAATACCATCAGACTTTTTATTTCGCGTGGATTTTCAACCTCCAAAAGGGCCAGTCCTCGAAGATGCGTGATGCCCACATGACATTCGTCTTGGCTGGAGCGGATTCGTTGATCAAAATGTCCAAGCGCATCATCTTTTTTTTTTATCTATTTAACACGATAATATTGCTATACACTTCTCCAAATTATTGAATACATGTGATAAACATTCTAATTCAGGATATTAGAATCTTGACCTCGTTTTTCAATGAAATTTTCTGGTCAATGAAACTCGTATGAAGATAAGTATTATGGTTAGGGTGTTAGCTAGAACCTTTGAACATGGGTGACTATCACCCTCACTAAAATTGCTAACTGTTGCATTTCCGACCATAGGGAGAATGGTTGATCCAGCCATTCTGGGCATATCACGAAAATCCCTTGAACTCTTCAAGACGTTTCTCCAATTCAAATGATATACCGCAACGTTAAATCCTACCGACCACTTGGCTGTCGCTTTTGGCGATATGTGGTACGGTGTGGTATTCAGCATGGTTTCATCCGTGTCCTACAAGTGAATAGATCTAATACATGCCAGAGAATACATTATTTATTGAACAACTTTCTATGCAACCGATCCACTCGTCACACTCTCTCCATTGACATGTTTGGCAAATGCAACACACCTCCGCATCTACTGCTGTACTGTCTTCGGTAGAGTTGGTGGTGGTGACAGTCTTCTCTTGTGCTGTGCCAGAACTGTTCGACCTGTTTTGACTAATCCATCCTGAAAACACTCGTACGGTGTCCCCACGTACATTTCGATGGTGTGAGGTCATTCTCCGTGTCATCTCTTCAAACGATTCAGGTGCTGCAAACAAATACATGCGTGTAAAAATTCCACTGATCAATTATCACACCTATGTTTGTGCTAGTGGTGTGTGATGATAACGTTTGTTACACAAACTAAACATATATTGCAATTTAACCTTTTTGGTTTGTTTTCCCGATTAAATAATTCCAATTTTGTCATTCAGTATAGAAATATAATGATATATAATGATTGGGCAGATAATTACATCAAAATTGTCAGTGCTAAGCTTGTAGAAGCTTAAGAGTTACATCTAACCCATGTGACTGCAGAGGTGTGGGTGTACCCCTGTGGACAGGATTAGAAGTCTTCTTCACTGTCAAGACATCAGCTCTAACAGTGTTCCACAGTTCGATAGCTTTGATATGAGTTTGAATAATGGCTTTGATAAGTTGACCACAGACAAAGGTTTACGATCCAAAGTTAATATAATACAGGTGCAGATTATGGGCGGGTTTGATATTAATCAAAGATGTGTTTCCGTTCAGCATGATTGGTATATAAGTAGGCAACTCTGGTAAGTGGATTTATACTTTATAAGGCTTTACAAGAACCGGTAATTTGAAACTACTGGTCGTCGCTCGTCGCCATCAGCACGTCAAAACCACAAATTAAAATCTCGTATCCGCTAACATATAAAACATGTTCCTATTACGAGGTGATATTATCGCGTGATACCATTTGAAGCACCTGTTGCATCGGTCACGTGGCAGATGCAGATCACATTAAAGCTTTCGTGAGATGTGGAATACGTTTATCATCATTTTGTGTGCATGTGATGGTGCTAGTAGCTGCCAACATAAATGTGTAATTAAATGTACATAATTGGGTGGTTGTTATGCAACAGCATTGGTGGGTACACTGCGACTCATTTCCTGTGTACCACGTGACTAACCAACACGCACCTTTCGAGAATAATTATTTAAGCGCACTGGAAATGTTCTGACGTTGAATTGCACCATACAAGAAATGAGTAATGATTATTATCATTATAATTAACAATACGCAAATGAATATCAATAACATGTTTACCAAACAGGAAACATGTTATTCATTTGGCGGAAATACAGTCTTAATATTGTATGCACTGAAAAGAGAATGGAAGGACCACCCACTATATATCATCCTAGGGAATCGAAGTCGAGACTATTATCCGATTGTAAAGTCGACTATCACGTACTTTCTTCAAAAACCACATATATATGTATATACTAGCTGACTGTATACGAGAATGAATCTCAACATAATTTATCACAACTAGTTTTCTCCGAGGCTCAAATGGAGCCTATGTACTATGTAATTTCCTCACCATTTGGAATTCACATCAAATTCATGATATTGAATTATGTACTTGGAGTACACTGCTAGCATAGAGTATGCTTCCCAATGCTTATCGTTGGAAATTCGGCATGAATCCCAAAATCAGTTTATTGTCCCACCGTTCTCAATCTGATTACATGATCCGAAGTAGCTACACCTGAACACGCATGATTTTTTCCCAGCTTTCAAATTGCGTGACAACACTCTGACAATACGACAATTTCCATTTCTCTCTCCCCAAATTACGTACGCAGATATGCTTGTTGTATCGCGAATTTTAAGCGCAATGTTGCAAAACAATCAGGTTGTCCAAAACAACACATGCAATCTAATAGTATCGGGCCATCCAATTCGAGTCACGAATGTGTCCATTGGGTTCTGGTTGTTGCACGAATATCCGTTCAACCAATTTGATTCACTTCCTTTCCTTGGCGAGGCTCGATTCACGTAGAATATCATCAAGGATATTCACAATCCAAGGACATGATGCGAGGATCGAGGACATAGTATCACGTTGTTTGTTAATTAACAATTGATCTTTGTCTAATGGGGATAATGTATGGAAATCCAGCGGTCCACACATCAAACAAGCCATGTTATTGTACAAGATACTTTTTCCATCAGATTTGTGTTTAGTTTATATGCAATTGAACTTTTGTCGTTCACAAACACTTCACATGGGTTTACTGGAAAGCGCCCAATATACATGCAAGCATTATTGTGAACCAACAGGGCTAAACATCCGGTCATTTATTTATGGCCACGAAACTTTGTGGGCATACATTTCTCCGAGTTAGCATATGTTTCCCTTACTTCCCTGAAAATTTTATTCTGAGGCTCAGTACAATAACGGTAGTCCCCTGTATTAGATAACGTGTCAATCACTGAAGACAACATCGTCCTCATTGGTCTTGTATTAATCAGCACTCTTGTACGATGAAATATGTTGTACAGTATTGAAATTTACCCACGCTATCATTATTCAAAGGCGCAAAACACAATTTCATCATTCCGAAACTCATGCAGTAAAAATATATTTCTCCATCAAGACGCTATTCTCCCACTAGCGGGACTATTTGTCGTGCTATGATATTGGTAGTATGGCTGCCCCAGTTGAAGCGACTGTTAAGTTGACAACTGAGAGGTAATATATCACTCGCAGATAAGAGCACAGGGTAGAAGTGACGTGCCAATCAAGTGTGAATAATGGCCGGTGATTGAATAAAAAAACACTATGAAGGTTGTTATTAATGGCTGTTACTGATTGTTTTCGTCCTGGGTACCATCGTCTGTAGTAATTGGAATTATATTGGTGATATATTCAACCCGCTATGGACAGCACATCTAGTTCTACGGGAGCGCTTGACGTGTAAGCTTAGTTTCTTCATGCATACAGTGTTCACTGTGGTGATACTGGATGCACTAACGATCGTTAGTGCATCCCGCAATGGCCGACAGTAAACACGATCAGTTGGGTTTTTAGCCGTATTATATCAAACGACAGGTCCATTTGTGATAAATGGACACTGAAGGTAGCTTAGTGTTTTGGTCAAAGACATGCGTAGTTATTTCAAGCAGATCACGCTTCTTTGTTTAGATATGTTGAGGATAAGAATTAGCGATAAGATTCACCAACGACAAAAGTGAGATTCCCTAACGATATAGGCCTAATACGTGTATATTGTGATACATCCATATCATACACCATTGTGAATTTGTTGATTTATGCGACATAAATTAGCGAATGTCACATCAAAAATAGGAAATCTGTATTAGAAGATCATCTATACACATCAATACGTGTCAATTGGTACTTTATTTCACGTTTAACATTTGAATAACGTAGATTTGAATTAATAAAGAAAAGATCGTTAGGGAATCTTCGATTTTACAAAAACAATCGTTAGGGAATCTTTCAGCTTTTTTTCAGAGGAGTTTTTCATGCTCAAACAAACATAAATCGCCATGCATTTGCAGCGAACGGTTGTTTCGTGCGCATAAGAATCAGCAGATGCATGTATGTATCGATCACAATCGTAATTATCGGGAAAATGAAGAAAATTCAAACGAACCGCGAGTGGGTTCGCCATTGCGGGATGCACTAACGATCGTTAGTGCATCCAGTCTCACCACAGTGAGTGTTGTGAACTAACATGTGCTTATCTCTTCAGTTCACTGAAGATTGTGGTCAAACTGGTAGTCAAAGGGGACAGAAGACACAAGAGACAGAACTATCTATTTATCATAAGCCAGACTGACGATCAAGGCAAAGAACGGAATTAGTGAATACACCACCACCCTCCAACAACCTATGCCCCCACGCTCATCCCCACCACTCAGAACACTGTATACAGTAACACACTACATATTGGGGGTCAAATATTCAACTGTTCAATGGAAGGTGCGAGACGGATTATCCGACTTAGTTCTCGGTTCCCCCCTCAACTCAACTAAATCTCCGCCGGCATATGCCACGCGAGTAGTAATCTGCGTGTACAACTATACCGTCACACTCGAGCAGTGTTTAGAAGCAGAGGGCGACACTGTCTGAATTTGCGATGAACTGTGTCACCATTATTATATCATGAGAATAGAAGTAAATGTCCACTTGCTGTTCTCGTAATTTTCAACCATATACAACACGGTATTTACCAAATTTTGCTAACTGATATCTGCATCTAATGGTGGTTTGCATGATAGTGATTAATATATCAATCCTGTTTATAGATGAATCATGAATACAAATATAGGGTTTTATATTTACGCCCATGCCCACTGGTTTTGCTGCCGCCATGCATTTGCAGCGAACGGTTGTTTCGTGCGCATAAGAATCAGCAGATGCATGTATGTATCGATCACAATCGTAATTATCGGGAAAATGAAGAAAATTCAAACGAACCGCGAGTGGGTTCGCCATTGCGGGATGCACTAACGATCGTTAGTGCATCCAGTCTCACCACAGTGAGTGTTGTGAACTAACATGTGCTTATCTCTTCAGTTCACTGAAGATTGTGGTCAAACTGGTAGTCAAAGGGGACAGAAGACACAAGAGACAGAACTATCTATTTATCATAAGCCAGACTGACGATCAAGGCAAAGAACGGAATTAGTGCTATCATACAGTAATCTAAATTACTGTCAACAAACTTAGACCTAAGCATACAGCACTTCTATGTATTTTCTTTTTCTATAGCCTCGCCCATTCTGCCAATAACAAACTTCTGCCCCGCGGGCCGAAAATTCCACACTCTGCCCGGGCAACTCCCACTTCAAGAAAACGTATATGATGAACGTGTTATGTATCAGATAATGGACGAGACGCAGGTCATCATTAAAAACGAAGGGCTTTCGAGGCGAAGCCGAGAAAGCCTTCGTTTCTAATAATGACCTGTATCGAGCCCATTATCTGACTTAATGGATGCCTGCTTCTATTTGCAATAATGACCTCCATTGAGGTTCATTCGACAAAATTATGACCTCTGTAAAACAATATAAGCATCCATTAATGCACAATATAGGGTTTCATGCCCTCGGGCCCAGTCTTCAAAAAACCCTTCGCTTCGCGTCAACCTTCTCAAAGACTTGGTCTTCGGGCATAAAACCCCATATGTATTAGATAATGGGCGAGACGCAGGTCATTATTAGAAACGATGGACTATCGAGGCAAAGCCGAGAAAGCCTTCATTTCTAAAAATGACCTGTGCCGAGCCATTATCTGACTTAATGGATGCCTGCCAATAGGTTATTATTGCAAATAATGACCTCCGTGGAGGTTATTCAGTAAACACTGTGGTGAGACTAGATGCACTAACGATCGTTAGTGCATCCCGCAATGGCGAACCCACTCGCGGTTCGTTTGAATTTTCTTCATTTTCCCGATAATTACGATTGTGATCGATACATACATACATCTGCTGATTCTTATGCGCACGAAACAACCGCTCGTTGCAAATACATGGCGATTTATGTTTGTTTGAGCATTAAAAACTCGTCTGAAAAAAAGCTGAAAGATTCCCTAACGATTGTTTTTTGTAAAATCGAAGATTCCCTAACGAACATGTGAAGATTCCCTAACGATCTTTTCTTTATTAATTCAAATCTACGTTATTCAAATGTTAAACGTGAAATAAAGTACCAATTGACACGTATTGATGTGTATAGATGATCTTCTAATACAGATTTCCTATTTTTGATGTGACATTCGCTAATTTATGTCGCATAAATCAACGAATTCACAATGGTGTATGATATGGATGTATTACAATATACACGTATTAGGCCTATATCGTTAGGGAATCTCACTTTTGTCGTTGGTGAATCTTATCGCTAATTCTTTTCCTCAACATATCTAAACAAAGAAGCGTGATCTGCTTGAAATAACTACGCATGTCTTTGACCAAAACACTAAGCTACCTTCAGAGTGTCCATTTATCACAAATGGACCTGTCATTTGATAGAATACGGCTAAAAACCCAACTGATCGGCCATTGCGGGATGCACTAACGATCGTTAGTGCATCCAGTATCACCACAGTGAGTAAAGGAGAGGGCCTGTGGTTTCGGTCTTTGCCTTCAAGAGGGCCCAGCCCGCGTAGCGCGCGGGCCCTCTTGAAGGCAAAGACCGAAACTGCAGGCCATCTCCTACATAGTGAATACACCACCACCCTCCAACAACCTATGCCCCCACGCTCACCCCCACCACTCAGAACACTGTATACAGTAACACACTACATATTGGGGGTCAAATATTCAACTGTTCAATGGAAGGTGCGAGACGGATTATCCGACTTAGTTCTCGGTTCCCCCCTCAACTCAACTAAATCTCCGCCGGCATATGCACCTGCGAGTAGTAATCTGCGTGTACAACTATACCGTCACACTCGAGCAGTGTTTAGAAGCAGAGGGCGACACTGTCTGAATTTGCGATGAACTGTGTCACCATTATTATATCATGAGAATAGAAGTAAATGTCCACTTGCTGTTCTCGTAATTTTCAACCATATACAACACGGTATTTACCAAATTTTGCTAACTGATATCTGCATCTAATGGTGGTTTGCATGATAGTGATTAATATATCAATCCCGTTTATAGATGAATCATGAATACAAATATAGGGTTTTATATTTACGCCCATGCCCACTGGTTTTGCTGCCACCTTTCAGTTTTTGGTGAATTTAGGCCTGGGACAACAGTAACACCACATTTATTGTTCACCTTCTCATCTACATTATATTGGCCTCGACCAAGGTTCCATGGCGTCAAACGAATTAGGTTTCGGCAATGATGAAAACGACTCGCTAGTACGCAAACAAACGCGTCTTGTTTGAGCTGGTGAAGTCTGTACAAGGCTTTGTTCACTGGACCATGGCAGGCCCTCTTCAAATAGGCACCTCCCGGAGTGGTGCCTCTTTTCAAAGGGCCCGCCATGGTTCAGTGAAGAAGGCCTGGCATGGTACTTCTCACGCAGAAGGGGTCAGGAAAACAAAGGAACACAGACGTAACGAGACAATCAGAGATTGCAGACCCTCACCCTTCAGATTTAGTAACTGAAATTAGGCGATAATTGAGAGTTTTGGTCTTAAGACCATCGAGTGTACGCCATACGATTGGGAATTGGCCAAAGAAAAATACAAAAGTAAGTTGAAAATTTAATATTGATTAGAACCGGAGTTATAGCCAATTATGTGATTTTCTTTTTTCCGTTGCCATGGCAACCGTTTTCATCCGATTTTGGCAAAATTTTAATGAGACTGAGCCACCACCATAGCATTCTTGCCCTATAAATTTCAAATCGATCGGACTGTTTGCCTTTGAGTTATGAGCGCAGACATTTGCACTGAAACGTCGCTGGCCAAAAAAATTCGAAACCGTGACCCCAATTTTTCGACATCGGGTGATAATGGAGAGTTTTGGTCGTACGACCACGGGCCATATATCAGATGATCAGGAATTGGCCATAGAAAAATACAAAATTAGCTAGAAAAAATTATCTTGATTAGAACCGAAGTTATGGTCAATTATTGATTTTTACATTTTCCGTTGCCATGGCAACAGTTTTTGTCCGACTTTGACCAGATTCGAGGAGGACCGAGCCACTGAGATACCGCTTCATCCCTATCAGATTCATGTTGATCACAGACAGACAAACAAACAGACAGACATACAAACGGACAGACCCAATTACAATACCCTCTGCCTCTATCGGGGCGAGGGTAATCATTCACTATACAAACATAATAGCCTCTGTAAAACATTACAAGCATCCATTAATGTGCAATGACCCTATAATATTCCTATGTGAAAAGCAAGAACAATAGAACTTTCGCCGGCGAGCAAGTGGTCCCCTGGTATAGTAGCTACCAATGAGAAGTGCTCAGTCACACATTTTCTTTGGGAAGACCGCCTCTTATTTTATTATACTTTCTAATTGAGCACCGTCCGGTTCCACCATATACCACCACTGAAGACAACAGAGCGAACGATTCTACTCCGTCGATGTTAATTCAGTCACACATTTTCTGAGGGAAGTCTTATTTCATTACACTCCTACCATGTACAATTTACCTGTAACATCCTTCCGGTTCCACCATATACCACCACTGAAGACAACAGAGCGAAAGATGGTATTTCGGCGATATTGCTGAATATAATTCAGGCTATTAAACATGGCTGTCTAGCATTAGGCTACTGTCACATGAGCAGTGACTGCAACATATCACAAACATGTAACAATGGTTGACCACACTGTCTTGTCAATCCTTAGTTAATAACCACAAATGAAGGCCATTATGTACCTTCCAAACAGTCCCGAATATTGATTTCTTGCACACTTGGTGTCACCTTCCATTGGTGAGTGTTTCGATGACAACAATAATTTACCGTATTCCTATTGTTGATGGAAGAGAAATGGCTCTTTAACGAATAGTTGAATGTGGACAGTTCATATGCCGGGTGGGAACTTACGAATTGTTTTGAGGAACCACCCAATGGTCTTTGTATAATAATGACTATAGTCATGACAGGTGTATTTGTAGCATATTCCATATGGAAATATGATGCAAGATGAAAGATAAGATAAAATTCTAATAGAATATTGTGGGTTTCATGGACGTAAACATGGAACCAATACCCAAATACAAAGTTCCGAGCGAACAAAACCGTTATCCAATCTCAGTGTCAGTCAAAATAGAATAAAAACTGTATGGAACTTCTTGAACCTCAATTAGAGTCTCTATCGCCATCAGGAGGAAAATCAGGTGTTCGGGAGGAGTGAGCATTTCCTGTCCCACATGTGACACCCGTCATGTATTCCAAAACATTGACATGCAAAAAAAAACTTGCTGCATGCTGGTGAAAGATTTTGTGTAGTTGTCAACCAGATTGTGATGACGTCCATAGAAGTTCTTGAATGTAGCTATGAATCTTATTAAAACGTATCCCTATCGCACCATATAAGCTTTTGAACAGCCAGAATGAATCACGAACCTCAAGTTTATTCAGAGGATGTACGCTAATTAGATTGAATTAATATTGATATTGGCTACATTTTTCGGAATATATATACGTTAAGTTTATGTCGGTACGTGAACTAAATATGATCCTGAAATTATTCGAGAGCAGACAGACCAATATCGGACCTAACGTACATGGAATCTAATCAAATCGCCATAAAACCAATGTTTATATAGTTTATCCTGAACGCGACATCCATATTGCCATTTTATAGGGCATTGAACTCGCGTATCTGTTCATAAACAATTTTTAGTAGCAAGTGAGCCAGTAAATATTTTTTTGTGCAAATACAGCGCAGTGACAACCGAGTGCAGTGCAAACAAAACTCTCTCGCAGGCATCCTCTGTAAATTGGTTTATGACATTTGGTTCATCTGTCATATCCCGCAGTAAGGTTAATTGCAACCCACTTACGCATTCAAGATCTGAATGGGCATTGTAAACATGTGCATGATTTGGTTGCCAACAGCTTAGCATAAGTAACTTGATAGATCATCAGTGAATATTAGCTACACGGCGTGCCATGTTACACAAAGTATATCTGTGTCTTAATAACGACTGTGGCATTGAATAGTTGTAATTCTCATCCAATTGGTGAAGAGTAGTTTCGAGTCTACTTTGTTAGACCAATAAACTAACAAAGTATACTTTGACAGCAGGTTATTGGCATGCGGTAGACCTATAGTGTTTGTAGTCTGGTAGCGATACCTTCCCCTACAAATCTGTTGATATGATGTCAGACCTCGTACCTTATTAGCGTAATGTTCATGGGACATGCATATCTAATTATTAAAAGTCACATTCAAATACAAGTATATTTAGAACACACATATTACGTGTATATTGGATCACTGCTTATTTTCCTGTGGGGTTATTATGCTACTTGAATATCGTGATTCGATATTTCGGGCTGTTTAGTCTCTGTGTAACAAACTTTCATCAAAAGACCAATAATCAGAGACAGCAGGGCAATAACTGGATACATATCATCAAATCAAATGTTAGAGAGACACAGATGGGCATCTTCAAAGGCATACAGTCATAAAGTTATGGTGTGCTCGATTGTTCTTTTGATTTCATTTGTTCTCATTGCTTGCTGTATATTTTCATCTGACCATACACCAGTACGTCCAGTACCAATCAAACAGAACATCTGTTTTTAATAGAACACTAATCACTGACATGTGATATATCTCCAGAGCCATTCTACCTGCTCGTCACCTTAAACGTGATGACGTGTACCGTGAATTGGAAAGTCCTTGAATTGGAACGTCCTTGTCTTTCTTAGCTGTAATTCTCTATATCCCCAATGGTGATCCGCCCAGGTCCTATGTTTACTCTCAATCTCTCTGTATTTCAGACACACGGGAAACACAGCTGTCAGGTGCATTGTGGGAACTCTACCTGAGGCAATTACAAGATCTTCTCCATGAACTAATGACACCTGATTGCATAGCAATAGATGCGTCTAGATGTGTGCGTAAAGTCACAGCGACCAGGGGATAATCACGTTCAATAAGTTTAGGTAGACTCTGTTTTTTAATGATTGCATATCCCTGTTATCATCAAATCCGTTGATTCAATCTAGCATATAGTGTTGTTCAGTGATTATCTCTGCACTCAAAATAGAGAATATCAATCTTCTTTGTCCACCGACGTTTTGATACCCGAATCTGTGTAATAGTTGTGTTTGAATAACTATTTTCCATACAACAAAAATTTGTTGACATACATGTATGGGTACGTTTACAACTGTATATACACATTTGCTGATAATATATAATTGTGTATTCGTATACACACTATCATATGTTTGTTGATGTTATACTGCATACAATTATATGGTGTAGGTAAACAGTAAAAGACATCAGAATAATTGCACAATTTTCTTGAAATTCACGGTTTCAGGCTCGATGCTTTTAATTTTTTGGAAATTGTCAACAGAATTATGTTTGATAATACGATTGGGTTAATATTGTAACGGATTGGGGGTGTTCCCAACCGTTCCCCAAGGTATATCGTACATTATTTCGTGATATTATGGTTGAATAAGAGTTCCTGAATATGTTTATGTGTTTAACAGTTCATACGGTTTCATATTTGAGGTATTAGAGACGTGTTCCGGTTTAGAACTTAGAGTAATTTTTAGACGGTTGAGACGGAACTGCCGGACACCCTGACGGTTGAGCCGGAGCCCCCGGAGTACAAAAACGTCAAACGTAATTTCCAAAAGGTCACGTGATCAGCCACATTTTTGGTTTAAAAGGTGACGTGGCAGCCACTGATTGGTTCTAGCATGTTTTTAGGAATTCCGGAAAAATCAGTGTTTTGTCGGTCTGTGACGTCACAATCAGTTGGTAACGTGACACCGGGTGTGGGTTTATAAAAGCCCTCGTTCCGGCGAGGATCAGTGGAGTTGGTGTCCTGACGTCGACCTGTTCAGACCCATCTCACAGAGCAGAGTACTCCAGAGCTCCGGCTTAGGTCATGCAGATGATTACAATTCATGTCTTCCGACTGTACACTTAGAAAATAAACTTGAAAACATCATCCGAGTCATTTTTCCGTGTTCCTGAAGAAACTTGAAGAATGATAAAGTATCGGTGACCGGTAAAGAGAGCAATACGGAGAAAAAATACAAGTTAGCAGTGGGTTAAGATAAAGCTGATAACGTCTGAGGGTGATCCAGAACATAGATCATCAGAGAAGAAGACGTAGACGGAATCAACGGAGCTGTTGACGAGACAGAATCAAAGGAGCAGCTGCAGAGACGGTACTTGACGGAGCAGTTGCGGAGACGGAAACGACGGAGCAGTTGCAGAGACGGTACCTGATGGAGCAGTTGCAGAGACGGGATTAACGGAGCAGTTGCGGAGACAGAGTATACGAAGCAGTTGCAGAGATGGTACCTGACAGAGCAGTTGCAGTACCGGAAGCAAAAACGCAACCGGAATCCACATTTCAGGTGCAGTTGCAGATTGCAGTCAGAAACGGTTGGAGGTCCATTCCAGACCACGCTACCAATCCTCAGAGACTTCTAGCCGTATTAACCGTGTAGCAGCAGTCCCGAATTTTCCGTCAGCTCCGGTTGACCCCCATATCCGTTACAATATTTTATCCATGTCTATATTGATTGATGGGGGCATTTATTTTCACATGTGATAGCAGCATTATTGGTGCCAAACATTTCAATATTTTATCCTTGATTTGATGACTATATTGCATGATTCCATAATTGGCGATCACTCCACCGTTTCACAGATCGGTCAAGGTCGTACCATCAATCTCAAACACATTGGCTCCAATGTCTCACACTCAATCAGAAGTTTTTGTGGACGGGATGTAGTAGGGGATTCAGCATGGTTAGCCAGGTTTTTTTTTTATCTCAAAAACATCCACACTGACATCTTGATAAATAAATACATATTCAGAAAAAGGTATGTCTCTTCAGTATAAAGTGGTCAATGGACACAGTGAAAAGACCATTTTGAAAATCTTGCAATCAAAATTACATACATTTCTAGTTTTTAGCTTACCGGCCCATAAGGGCCGATAAGGTATTGTCGTGGTTTTTCGTCCGTCGTCGTCGTCCGCCACATCATCCGTTAACAATTTTTTTCGGGCTGATGAATTCGTCCATAAATTTGTGTGAATAATATGTATTGGGTCAATACCCCCAGACGTTTTTTTTCATTTTTTCGATTGAATCGATTATGCAGTTTTGGCGGCCATTTTTATGCCGGAAATGGCCGTTTTTGCATGTCTTCAACTTTAAAAAATATTTTCTCAAAATCTGTTATATCAGTTTTGATATTTTAGTTTCAAAATGTTTTCCTCATATATCCTTATAATGTGTATAAGTTTTGATGTTTTTTACGGGGCCCAAATAGGACTTTCCCATGTTAAATTCTCTTATGCTTTATAATGGCCACAATGTTCTTGATATCTCACTTCATATTGAGATTTACTGACGATTGTGGACATATAGGAAATGATATATGCTGAATATTCTCGTGACCTTGAATTTGACCTGTAACCTCATTTTCAAGGTCAGAGCACAAAATGGCCAATATCTCGCTTATTATTGCCTATACAGCTTAGGAATCATTTGTGGACATATAGGGAGTGATATATGCTAAATATTCTCGTGACCTTGAATTGACCTCATTTTCAAGGTCAGAGCACAAATGGCTAATATCTCGCTTATTATCGACTTTACAGCTTAGAAATCTATTGTGACCATATAGGAAATGATATATGCCGAATATTCTGATGACCTTGAATTTGACCTTTGACCTCATTTTCAAGGTCATAGCACAAAATCGCTAATATCTCACTTATATTTCATGGTCTGCTGCTGGAAATTGTTTCTGGAAAAGTATGGTAGAAACGATTATTCACCTTTGCTCCCATTGTCACATTTTGTGCATAGTTACTTTTGCGAAATATGATAACTGATACGTTCAATAAGGATATACTGTAAGTTTACCGGTTAAACGGTATACATTTATGATGACAAGATGTGCTGGTGGTTCTAATTACGTACATATAGTGTATGTACATACAAATGATTAATACCATCAATCAAATTCATCCAGTACAGAACAACCCTTTACTGCAAATTCCACTGATCAAATATATCATGATTTACCATCGAAGGACCTTCGCCTTCCATTGCATCTGGGAAATCTCTGATTCCACTTAAGCCTTATAATTGTACCAGATTTTCTCTTATCAAGGGTAGTAGGTTATTTCTTTATCCACAGTACAAGTATTAAGATCCGCATCAAGGATGACACATGAAACCAACCATCCCCTTGTGGATTGAGAACATTGTACTTACAAGCCAGTTTGAAAATGTTTCTAGGTCGTTTGTACGCACCATGTTCAAACGGTACGCGGTAAACTTGATCTGAAGAAATTATTTAGTATCGTACAGGCGAAATCCAGTGGGCTGTCAGGGAGAGTGAATCGACAATGCTAGTGTGACAACACGGGGTGGTTTTGTTCATACCATTTGACCTGATTTAAAAACATTTACCGTCCTCGGCTATTTCATACAAACCATTCACAGAACCAGCACGTGAATGTTGATGTTTCCAACGATGCAACGGATTCAAGAATGAATATATGAAAGAAAATGAAGAAGTGGATACCAACAAACAAACAAATTCATATTCAAAGACCGAATCCATGGACGAACTTCACAAAATCAGTGTGAGTCGTCAAATCCAAGTGATACTAAAGTATCAAAGTCAAAGCCATGTGAACAACATTCAGTACAGTACAAAGTAAAACATACAAGAGTTCTTATCAGTTAAGATTTTTCGTTAACGAACATGTTACCATTATGATACAAGTTTACAGAATGGCATTGTCACACCTATGCTGCTGCACATAACTACACATAACCTTCTTGCTGGACGACTACATTGATCTGGTGTGATTCGCTACTCCGGATCCAAGGTCATACTGTTCGCAATTCACAACATGTGGCAAATCAGCATTGAGCAGACGAGTATTGGGTTGTACACTTCAAGGTTATACACAGCACATTTATGTAATAAATGCCCATTCTGTTTCCCACAGCTATTCATTTTCGTTCAAAAAGTATGTCGCAGGTTAAAGAGTAAGTGTTTAACTATTGTTTTGTATAGGTGGCGTTACTCTCATCAGGTCTTATCACGCACTGTGACCCTTCGTGTGTGTATTCGATCGACGGTATGTGTGCAAACCCTGCTTGATCTTGTCACCACAACTCACAATGTGTTGTTAATAGGAACAATATGGAATTTTGAAATATGGAATCACTGATCTCAGTGATTATTTCATCATATAAATATATGCCAAATTGCTTTGCTAAACTTTTATCCTGGAATTTATGGACTATTCCCAGTACAGAATACATAAAAACTGGTACCATCAGTACTGGTACTTTTTCATGCTCCTTTCTTGACCAATACATAAACCAATGAAACATTCACTGAAGTTTGGTGTGATATACTGCTATTGGCGATGGCAAATCACTGATAGTGGCACCGAGGATTTGATAGCTCTCCCGTGTGTTCCCAGACTTGGTGCCATATATTTTGCTCCCTTCATGTGTCAATGTCAAGGTCATATCATTAGATGGATCATGCACTCAATGATTCTCTTTACAATATATGAATCCGAACACTTTTGAAACATATGGTATGTGAAAGCATGGATTCAAAAGCGTGTGGTAGCTAACTTACCATAACCCCCCCCCCCCCCACTTCATCATTACTACATAGTGGGACCCGGCGCCAGAAAAAAGTGCCTGGTGAACCGTTGACGGGTGATTTAATTTTTAAAAATGCAAGAAAGAAATATTTTTGACACCTCAAATTTTTCTCAAATTTACAACTTAATGGCTACTAGACAGCAAACAAGATTTGCGTACGAGATACACAATTTTCTCGGAAACCTTACAGTGCCCCCCTCTCAAAACCGCCGGGCCACGCTAGTTTCGTTCTACTCTTTCACACAATCAGGTCCCCTCCCGGTTTCGGGTAAGTAGCATTTCTGCCTTTGATAATAATACTAATTGTAAATGTTTTAATAAAACATCACTATTGAATTTCTAACTTCTTATGGTGCAGTAGTGTTCGGGTGAGGTAGATCCATTTGTCCTACAAAATAACTCTGAGAATTTAATTGAAATGATATAA
This sequence comes from Terebella lapidaria, assembly GCA_949152475.1. Taxonomy (NCBI): domain Eukaryota; kingdom Metazoa; phylum Annelida; class Polychaeta; order Terebellida; family Terebellidae; genus Terebella; species Terebella lapidaria. Next base: position 8,433,505 of record OX424559.1, on the reverse strand, counting down.
TACTGAATGTTTTCAACGATATGTGTTCGACTTTGAAACTGAACAACACTCAAATGACAGACCATGAAGTGGATTAATAGAGTGAAATTCAAAATGCTGAACTCTATATGTTGTTCTACTCCGACAACGACTTTTACTAGCTATGAACATAGCTTTATTTTGAGGAAAGTGAATGTTTTAGAAACATATTCAGAAGAGCTAATAGGTGTTTATCAACTGCGAATGTCGTTTATCATATGACCATATCACACGCATCTTGTATGTGGTTTTCGTAGATTGATAGGAAAATGACCAACCACCTCAAAACACCAGCAAACATTAACATTTATCTCCATCATTGCTTTGTGAAGCCCAATGTATTAACAAATCGCAAAACAATTTGGTGCCTCACATGTATAGCTGCGTGGCCAAGTGGATAGGACTGGTGGCTCTTGAAACAGTGTGACTTACAGTGTGGGAGGTCAGGGGTTCGTGCCCTCGATCAGCAGTTAGTAAGTGTTTTTCATCCTGGTTAATTACGATTAGGCTTTCCTTACTAAATGGTGTTTATCAAATTCCAAATTTGTCATCCAGCTTGAAACTGAATTACAATCCACGGGCTTCCCACAATGCGTACGAGTGGTGGTTGCCCACGTTGTAAAAAAAATCGATTTTTTTTCATCAAAGTGAAACTGTATCAAGCGCATTTCCTATTAAGAATGAAGAGTGGATTTTTGGTTGAAAATGTTTCCACACCAATAATACATGATTGGAACAATGTGATAAATTTGTGGAGATTGCTACAATCGTACAGAGTGTCTTTCTATGTAATCGTCCAGCTTTCAAGCTCGATAGTTGGCTGGAAGTGGGTGTTGTCCATGCACTCCATAGTTTCATGACCGGCAGGGTAATGGAGAAAAGTGTTCGTTTTTACCGAAGAGCCATTTACTTCACACCCAACAGATAATGACTAACATTTTTTCCCAAACTGAAGGTTATTCCACACATTTGTAAAAAAAAATGATGAAATGCAGCACCTGGAGGCTGTTTTGTGTGTCTCTGTTTTCAAGGCCACTCTTGAATTTTTTTTTTTCTACTTGACCAGCCACGCAAAAATTGTTTGTATCCGTCCATGGATTCGGTCTTGGAATATGAATTTGCCTGTCGGTATCCATTTCTACTTTTGTATCCACAGATATAACTGTAGAGAAGAATAATCAGATGGATACATGACATTTAACTGTCTTCGAATGTTATGCACATATCCGCTGTTTTTTTCCGAGCGATTGCGCATTCGTACATCCACCGTTTTTATCTCCTGGAGTACACACAGAGCCAATCGTCAGTGGAATTCGCTGAACATTTACAACGGAAACAAATTCAGAACCAGCCCATCAACAGATAATCAAAATTTTATGATTCCTATTCATTCTCTCTGGAGTTCTGCCCATAAAGAAACATTATGTCAACTTCTGCAATGCATCCGTTCGTTGAAGCAATCGTGCTGGAAGAAGCCTCCACAAGGAAGGAATAATCTCAGGCAAATGTTTATATGCTTTCGGATCAAACATTAATTATTAATATGCTTAGCTTCATATTTGCAACAATCATGATCAAACTTTCAGACATTTGATAGTCATGAATTGTAAGTGGAGGGTGTTATGAATGGTATTCGTCCACAATTCATTGCTGTTCATAATATATTAAATTCAACAGTAATACAATGATGAAGTGTAGCATCAAGTAGAATCAGTTCTGGGTTCTATGGTTTACAAGGCCACTTACACAATGTGTTCTCAGTAAACACCTGCCTCGTTGTATTCATGTGTAGAATGAAGTGTCTAGATCAATGGATGTAAGTATCAATCTATCACCACCAATATAGCCAAATTTTGATGATTCCAATAACAAACGTAAAATACATTTTGCAATAGAAACAAAGCCTGACCAAACAGTTTATCAAAAGACACACTGGCGTCATCAGGGGCAGACAGTGTGCTAAATGTAGTTGTTTCTACTGTACACCTGATGGAATTAGTATACAACTGCCCAACAACCTATGAAAATACTTAGAAATCCGAAAACAAACCCCATGGAATAGATATATTTCTGAAGGTCTAGCTGCAATGTTGGGAGTTTGGGTAAGACCGAAAACGAGAAAGGAAAAGTAACAAGAATAGTTTTCAGAAATAAGGTAGAAGTTTAATCGTAATCACAAACTTGTTAGAAGGTTTGGTTTCATGAACGTGGATTGTGTCACGATTGACCAGCGTGGTTGAAGAGTTTTCCGATTGAAGGTTGCAAGTGAAAGCAGACAATCTCCTAAAAGCGTACAGAACGGTGAGAAAGTTTGAATGAGTTACCGAAACGCTTTAATTTTCATACACTTTGCACTGTTGTTTGTGGGAAGATCTGTTTTCAGTTCCATTCATCTATATTGAAGATACATTTGAGTTGAGTCAAAAACAGCTCTTTCACTTATCAGTGCCGTTGTGATCAAATAATTCATTATGGGGATAATAACTATGCTTTGTTGTGATTGAAACTGTAGATGTCGAACACAACATTCGCAACCGCAGTTTGCCTGAGAAACTGATAAGTTTCTAATCGTTGAAAAGATATTTTGTAATCATAATGATCGGTTTCGACGACGGATGTTATTAGCTATATAGTACATGCTGCTTTGTTATGAATATTTCAAAGCAGACAGACCGATAATGGACTGAATGTAATCTTATCAAATCGCCGTAAAACCAATGTTTATATAGTTTATCATGAATGCGACTGCCATATCGTCATTTTAAAGGGCATTGAACAATCGTATCTATCCATAACAATTTTTTGTAGGCAGTGAGCCAGTAAATAAATTTTGTGCAAATACAGCACAGTGACAACCGAGTGCAGTACGAACAAAACCCTCGCAGTCATCCTCCATAAATTGGCTTATGACATTTGGTTCACCTGTCATATCCTGCAGTAAGATTAATTGCAACCCACTTACGCATTCAAGATATGGAGACTGAATAAACATTGTAAACATGATTTGGTTGCCAACTTCTTAGCACAAGTAACTTGATAGACTATCATTGAATATTAGCTACACAGCGTGCCATTTTACACAAAGTATATATGTGTCTTAATAACGACTGTGGCATTGAACAGCTGTATTTTTCACCTACTTGGTAGAGAGTAGTTTTCTTTATTGTGCTTTACATGTCAGCGGTCCTCTGCCGACCAATGAACTAACAAAGTATACTTTGAAAGCAGGTTATTGACATGTAGTAGACCTATAGTGTTTGTAGTCTGGTAGCGATACTGTTCCCTACAAGTCTATTGATATGATGCCAGACCTCGTACCTTATTAGCATAATGTTCATGGGACATGCATGTCTAATTATTAAAAGTCACATTCGAATACAAGTATATTTAGAACACACATATTGTGTATGATGGATCACGGCTCATTTTTCTGTGGGATTATTATGCGACCTGAATATCATGATTCAATATATCTGGCTTTTTAGTCTCTGTGTAACAAACTGTCATCGAAAGACCAATAATCAGAGACAGCAGGGCAATAACTGGATACATATCATCAAATCAAATGTTAGAGAGACACAGATGGGCATCTTCAAAGGCATACAGTCATAAAGTTATGGTGTGCTCGATTGTTCTTTTGAATTCATTTGTTCTCATTGCTTCTTGTATATTTTCATCTGACCGTACACCAGTGCGTCCAGTACCAATCAAACAGAACATCTGTTTTTAATAGAACACTGATCACTGACATGTGATATATCTACAGAGCCCTTCTACCTGTTTGTCACCTAAAATCTGATGAAGTGTACCGTGAATTGGAAAGTCCTTGAATTGGAACGTCCTTGTCTTTCTCAGCTGTAATTGTCAATATCCCCAATGGTGATCTGCCAGATCCCATGTTTATTTTCAATCTCTGGGGAGTATTCCAGACACACGGGAATCACAGCTGTCAGGTGCATTGTGGGAACTCTACCTGAGGCAATTATAGGATCCTCTCCATGAACTAATGACACCTGATTACATAGCAATAGATGTGTCTAGATGTGTGTGTAAAGTCACAACAACCAGGGGATAATCACGTTCAATAAGTTTAGGTAGACTCTGTTTTATAAACATTGCATATCTCTGTTATCATCAAATCCGTTGATTCAATATCTAGCATATAGTGTTGGTCAGTGATTATCTCTGCACTCAAAATAGAAAATATCAATCTTCTTTGTCCACCGACGTTTTGATACCCGAATCTGTGTAATCGTTGTCTGAATAACTATTTTCCATACAACAAAAATTTGTCGACATACATGTATGGGTACGTTTACAACTGTATATACACATTTGCTGATAATATATAATTGTGTATTCGTATACACACTATCATATGTTTGTTGATGTTATACTGCGTACTATTACATGGTGTAGGTAAACAGTAAAAGACATCAGAATAACATGCTTCACAATTTTCTTGAATTCACCCATTCACGGTTTCAGGCTCGTTGCTTTTCATTTATTGGAAATTGTCAACATAATTATGTTTGATAATACTATTGGGTTAATATTTTATCCACGTCTATGTTGATTTATGGGTGCAATTGCTTTCACATGTCGTGGCACCATTATTGGTGCCAAACACTTCGATATTTTGTCAATGATTTGATGACTATATTGCATGATTCAATAATTGGAGATCACTCTACCGTTTCACAGTTCGGTCAAGGTCGTACCATCAATCTCAAACACATTGGCTCAAATGTCACACACTCAATCAGAACTCCTTGTGGGCGTGATCTAGTTGCGGGATTCAGCATGGTAAGCGGTTTTTTTATCATCTCAAAAACATGCACACCGACATCTTAATAAAGAAACATTTTTTTTAAAAAAGTGTTTCTTTGTAATAAAATGATAATGGACACGGTAGAAAAAGACCATTTTTTCCAATATCTTGCGATCTAAGTTACCCACATTTTCATTTTTAAAATCAAAATTTATATTTTTCATTGCACAGTGTCATATATACCATACGATGTCATAGGATGATTGTTCGAAAGTCTGTACGTAAATCAAAGGAATTTCAAGTTTCAAATTCTGGTGACTGAAAATCGTCCACGTGACACTATTATTGGAGATCTATATATTTCGACTAGTTAAAACGAATTATAGGGACTATGACTCAGTCAGATATTCTGCTGTGTGCATACAGTTAGTTAGTTATATGACTTGAATGTATCGGCTATTTCCATGAAATTGCAAACTCACTCGCTCGGACATCGCCTTCAAGAATGAAACGACAATGCACACTATAAAATTAATATGTGTGAAACATCGTATTAAACTTGTTGTTATTATTTGTATCGGAAATTCATTTTAAATCAGTTGTCTAGCATATATTCGATGATATAGTTCCGTTACAACCTCCAAAATTGGTCCGCATAATCAAGCAGTGCAGTTCTAACATACTGAAAAAAACGCACAATGTAAACGAATTGTTTATATGTGTGCTAAAATAAACAAAGATATGAATTTCCATATATTGTCATTACTTTCAACTCAAAACAATCAAATTGAATATTTGTGATTTCATTACTTAAATATACCATACATAGATCATCTGTATACAACCCTCTCTATATTTCACAATGTAGAGGTGCTTTGGACACAGCTAATGATCACTTTGACACAGAAAACTAAAAACCGATTATACCATTTTAATCTACCCACACCAACAATTCATAATTGGAACAATGTGATAAATTTCGTGTGATTGCTACAATCAGGTCTCGTTTTTTTTCTTTGTAACCATTCACTTTCAATCTCGTCAGCTAGAAGTGGGTGTTATCCATGCACTTCCATGCAGTTTTATGACCAGCAGGGTAGTGGAGAGAAAGTGTTCATCTTTATATTAGAACCATTTACATGTTTACCTCACTCCCAACAACTATCGACTGACAATTTTGTTTCCTAACTGACGGTTATTCCATACATTGCTGGTGAAGTGATGAAATGTAGCAAGTGCTTCGAGGCCAATTTTGTGCGCCTCTGCCTTTAAAACAGATGTATTCCACAGATATATCTGTAAAAAAAGTCAGCAATTTTGTTGAAAAGGATTCGATGGATATATTGCATTCTTCAGATAGCTGCCTTCAAATGTTATGAATAAATCTGTACCGTCCGTTATAAGAGTGATTGCGTTTCAGTATCTCCACAGTCTGTCTTCTCGATCTCCCGTATGCACCGAGCCAATCGTCAGTGGGGGTCACTGTACTCCGTTAATTCCTGCCATTCACTAAAGTTTACAACGCGAACAAGGTTGGAACGGGCGCCTCAACAGGTCATCAAAATCTCATAATTCTTGTTCACTCCCTGTTCATTCTGTCTGGATGTTTGTCCGTAGAGCAAGAATATGCCAAATTCTACACAGCGTGAATGTGGTTACGTTCTTCATTTCATTGGAGCCATTGAAAGGAGCTTCCACAAGGACGAAATAATAGCGGGTCGATGTTGATGCACTACGGGATCAAATATTCATTGTTGATATGCTCATCTGCTAATGAACACTGTAACAGCGAGTTATATTATCAAAGTTTCAAACATTTAGCTTTCATGAATTAGAAATGAAAGTTGTAAATAAACATTCGTAACAGCAAGTGGAATTGTAAGATCAAAGTTTCAAACATTTAGTTTTCATGATTTGAAAGTGAAGGTTGTTACGAACATATTTCTCTACAATGCATTGCCATCCAAAGCCAAAGTGTCTCGTCATTATCAAATGATAAATGGAATCGGTGAAAAGGCCCTTTTGCAGATATCTTGCGATCAAAATTACCCACATTTTCATATTTGTTTAATAAAACACAATGTCATATGAATGATTGTTCGAAAGTCTGTATATAAATCAAAGGAAATCCAAGTTTCAGAGCCTAGTAACTCGAAATCGTCCAGTGACACTGTTATTGAAGATCTATATATTGACTATCTGAAAACGAATCATAGGGATCAGAACTCAGTCAGATATTCTGATGCGTGCCTACAATTTGTGACAGTGATTATTGAACGTGGATGTAGCAACTATGTCCATGAAATTGCAAACTCAATTGCTCCGACATGGCCTTCGAGAATTATCACGCAATTGCTTGAAATGACATTAAATGAGGCCAGTGACATGGACAATCTTCACACAATTCTCGCACACCTGTTCGTAATGCGTCAGCGCAGACTAGGGATGTACCATTTGTATGTGTTGTATACTATGTAATATTGTATAATTCCTTTTTTGGAAAACAAGGCAAAACGATAACAGCTTAGCAGTCCAATTTCTTAGCACAATATGCTTTGCTGACCGTAAGTCATAGCTGTGATCAGATTTTGACTCTTTTAGCAGACGCGATGTCTGCTACCATTCATGGAAACGGTTGTAGCAGACGCGATGTCTGCTACCATTCATGGAAACGGTCCTATCAAATGTCTATGTCTAGATAATTAATAATCATCATTGTTTTTCTACGCTCATCAAATTTGATATTTCAAGGACTTTGTGTGCACGGCTATGATCATCTGAGCTTTCGACAGGTCTGATCAGGGTTAGTGCACATTGATAAATACCAATCATTTCCTAACAGTATGTAGAATAAAAAAATTGCGTATATCACAAGTTCTTCCATCCTCTACAAATATCACTTTGGACAAAAGGAGTATGTAAGCGGTTTTATCCATTTCATTGCATATATTTATGATTTGAGAGTTGTTTCTCTATCTGAAAGAAATATATGGTTGTTGGTCCGAGCACGGAAATGTTCCTTTAGATGATATTTCATGGTTTGCTACCGAAAATTGCTTTTGGACACTTATGGTAGATACGATTATTCACCTCGTTCCCACTGCTACATATTTTGTTAAAGACGGTAACTGATACGTTAAAGATATGCTGTTAGTTCACTGGTTGAAACCGTGCAAAAAATATGGTCAAGTTTTTCTAGTCAATTCTAGTTAAAGTTACGTGCTCTTACAAACACACAAATGTTCATCACCACCAACCAAATTCATTCAGTACAGAACACCACTTTACTACAAATTCCACTGATCAAATATATCATGAGTTACCATCGGAGTGACCTTCGCCTTTCATTGCATCTGAGGATTCTTTGATTCCACCTAAGCCTTATAAATGTACCAATTTTGTCTCTTATCAGGGGTAGTAAGTCATCTGTTTATCCATAGTACAAGTGTCAAGGGCAGCACCACCGAGAACACACAAAATCAAAAATCCCTGTGTGGATTAATAACATTGTACCAGAAATATATAAGACCATGGTCTTATGTATTTCTGATTGTATTTATTTCATACAAACTATTCACAGAACAACCAACAGGTGAATGTTGATGATTCCAACCATGTACCAGATTCAAGAATGGATATATCAAGTAAACCATACTGGAATACACATCAGTTAAGATGTTCCACTAATGAACATCTTACCATGATGAAACAATTATCACACCTCCTATGCAGCTAACTAGACTTAATACACTCGCTGGAAGACTACAGTGATCAGGTGTGATTCGTTACTCCGAATCCAAGGTCATCGCAATTTACAACTTGTTGAAAATCAGAAATGACCAGATCAGCACTGCTTTGTACACTTCAAGGTTATACACCGCACATTTATGCAATAAACGCCCATAATGTTTTCCACAGCTATTCCGTTTTGAAAGATTGTTGCAGGTCTATTCAATATGTGGGGTTTATTCTTATCACGCAGTTTCGAACTTTCGTCTGTGTATTTGATCGACATTATATGTGCGGGCCTTGCTTGATCTTCTCACCACAACTCAAAATGACTATAATTCGAATCACATTTACCTTTTGAAGTCTACCATCATACAATGACGAAATGTAGCACTGGGTAAAAATATTTGTGGAGTGCTTCCAAGGCCATTTCCAAGGCCACTTCTAGAATGTGTTCTTTGAAAACACCTGCCTTGAGATTATCATGCATGGGATGAAGTTTCTAGGTCAAGGGAATATCTAAAGGCCTAGCTGCGATGCGGAAGTTTGAATTAAACTGAAAATGGGAAACAAGGGAAAGAAACAAGAATAATTTTCTAAAGTGAGCAATGTAATTATGAACATTTTGGAACGGAAATGTTGGTTTTATGAATATGGACTTCTTCAGTGAGTGATGGGTAATTATTGACCAGGATGTTGAAGACTTTCCAGATTGGAAGCTGAAGGCGTTAATTGATAGGGGAATTAAAATATGTACTGAATAGTGGAAAAGTTTGAATAACGTGCCGAAAATGCTTTCGAAGTTTCATACACTTTGCATCCTTTTTGTACTAAGATCCAGTTCCATCAGTCATGAGATATGCATCTATATCGAGTAGACATTTGAGTTGAGTGGAAAACAGCTCTTTCACAAAGGTACTTCATGTATTAGTGGCGTTGTGTTCATTGTGGGCATAATAGGATCTGACATGATCTTATTTCAAACTTATTTTGGTCTTATTTGAAACTGTACATTTCAAACGCAACAAATGTACATGTGCCTTCTCTGGCATGGAAAATATAAGGAATTGAGCTATTTTTGATATTTAGTTACCTGACATGCAATCAATGTTATTGCCATCACATGTCAGTCTAATAAACACGAGTATGTTTCGGTAGCACATGCCGATCATCGTGTTTAGACCTATTTCCTTCAAGCACAACATTCATTTGTTGAAAGAACCGATATTGGTACTCATACCGCATGTCACATATATAGAAGTCAGTGTCATGGGAGGATTATGAATCATATTACCTCCCCACACCGAGAAGCCTCTAGTACTCCCCCTCCCTCCTCAATGGTGCTATAACACATATCAAATCAGTGACTAAATCGGCTTGGCGGGTGAAAGCTACCTGTTTTTTCTGCCCCGAATCATTACGATGTCCATCGGGGCAAGGATTACACCACATCACTCATTGGCGAATACTGAGAAAATAACACACACAAGTCACCTGCCTTGCTATCAGTTATAAAATAATGACTAAAACCAATGGCAACAGTTCATATGGCTGGTAAATCCGCATCTCGATCTTTCCAGGGTGTGACACGTTCAACATAGATTTAGCTTACCTGACATTCAGCACATACAACCACAAAAAACAGGATCCTCAAGGTGAACCAGACGATGTAATCTATACCAGTGGACTGAATTGAACATTGACTGCAATATTCATGTAAAATGTAAAATGAAAAATAATCACGGAAAATCTAGCCAGAGTTCATATTATATGCATCATAGCTTGTATACCAGTAGCGAGTGAGGTAGTACACACTGTCTGTTAAAAACAAAACACAGTAACAATCGAGTGCAGTGCAAACAAAACCCTATGGCAGACATCCTCCCGAAGTTGTTTTATGACATTTGATTCATCTGTCATATCCTGCAGTGATGTTAATTGCAAACTTCTGACCGATCTTCAGTCCACATGGGCAGTAACGAAATCAGCTACATAATTTGGTTCACAGTTTATGAGCAGCCGTGGTGCCGTAGTTGGTGGATTTATCAGTTTGTAGGGCCATAACACGCATGTATGTCTTAAATTCCAAATGGGGTATTGACCAAACTTTTCTCATCCAGTTGGTAATGACTCGCGAGTAGTATTCTTTATTATTGTGCTTTACAATAAATGTATACATATTATTCAAGGACTATTAGGGGCCGGTCATTATTTATCAGGTGGGGGGGGGGGGGTAAAACTGGGGGGGGGGGGGGGGTCACACTTTCATTTCCAACATTATTGGGGGGGGGGGGGTCATACTTTTATTTTCGATGGGACAATGGAGTTTGAAATTGAGTTATTTTGAGAAAATCTGAATAGTTAAATAATCAGGTGAAAACAATCCAATCAATATCAGTACATGGACTGATTGGAGTACGCGATGGAATTTCATAACATTTTCAGTAAAACCATAATCTCACTGAAACCGGATCACGCAGAAGACCATTCAGGAACACCAACATCGAGAGATGCCACAATCTGTGTGCATCAGGGCTCAAAATTTATAATTTTATCCAGGAGCCAAAGGCTCCTATTTCGCTCCAATTTTTAGGAGCCAATTGGCTTCTAGAAGCATATTTCAATATTACTTTACAGATTTTCATCAGCCAATTGGCTCGAGAGCTCTATTGCCTGGGAGCAAATCTGAAATGTTTTGGACCTATGGCTACGCACAAGTGGCAATTCTGAGCCCTGATGTGCATTGATCAACGCTCATCACTCAGATTGAAACATTGTCACCAAGAATCAATTTGGACCTAACAGAGCAGCACTACAGCTGAACACGGTGCCAGCAAGGACGAACCCAGATCAGCAGGGTCCTGTCACAAACAAACCACGTATCAACCAGTCCATACCACCCTGAGCAACATATCATCCCTTCCGATGAACCCGAACTAGCATGTCAGAACCACAGACCGGTTTTCTACTCAAATTTTTGTAAACACATGACCCCACTGAGGATATTCCCCGAAGACCTCAGGACTATCACAAACCACCATGTAAAAGACATGGACCTTTCCACACAGAATTGCTAAATAGTTCTGGATCGCCCCGGATGACCCGGGTAGTGAATCTGACTCACATGACTTTGATGGTGACAGAACATTATGAGCCCATCATAGAGCCAACACAGACCTGATTCAAGACCTGATTCACCAATTCATCCTGCTCATCAATAATATATGGAAGAGCCCTGTATTTTTCACGAGTTCGCTATGGTGTCCAGTTGGACCGTGAGGGTTTTCATACATTTTATCCATTCCATCAAAAATTTCGGAGTCAATGAATCAACTGAATGATCTTTGACCTAGGTATCGAGTGTTTCAAGTGGGCTTCGAAACGATGGCCTATGTAGTGAAAAAGGAAATGCTAGTATTCAGAGGAAAGTGATCCTGGATATGGATGTCGGGGGTGGGGGTGGGGGGGGGGGTGGGGAGGGTTTGGGGGTGGAGTCTGGTTTTGCCCTCAAACACCTGTCATAATTAAGTGCCCATATATAGTATGCATACAAGTAATAATTGTTGTAATGGCGTTCACACTTGAAGCGAAGGAATGGTGAATCATGATATTCACTGGCCTTATAGTATCATGAATTTGCGACAAGAGACACAATTGTTCCAATAGAAATGTAAATAAAGCGTAAAAAGCATTCAAGTATTATATGATACTGATGCGTTATAATTATCATCGATTGTGAAGCATAGCCTTATATTCATACATGGGGATTGGGGGGTCATACTTTTATTTTGGATCTTGGTGGGGGGTCACAGATTGATTCTTGATATCAGTGGGGGGGTCAAACTTTGAAAACTCATTTCTCGGAAAAACCATCCAACCCCCCCACCCAGTAAATAATGACCGGCCCCTTAAGCAGACGCAACGGGACAATAACCATATCACAATGATCTTGATAGTGGCACAAGTACAAAGAAGCTTCAGAGCCATAAAGGCACTGTGGTTTGCTCGAGCATTCTTCTAACTTTTTTTATATAGTTTTTCCGTGTATATTTTCATCCTACCATACACCTGTGAGTACATATGGATCAATCAACCATAATTTATTTTTAATGAAACACCAATCACTGGTACGTGATATTTCTTCAGAGCCAGATACCTGTTTATCACATGAAACGTGTTGACATGCAGCGTGAATTGGAAAGTCCTTGTCGTGTCTCTCCCAGTCGTACACTCTTCTCGTACCCAATGGTGATCCGCCCAGATACCGTGTTCATTTTCAATATCTCGGGAGTATTTCAGGCACACGCAGCTGCCAGGAACTCCTTGTGAAGCTATTACAAGAACCTTTCCATGAACGAATGACACTTGGCGATAGATGTGTTTATGTATTTGTGTACATTTCACAGTAGTCACATCGACCAGAGAATATTCATTTCTAATAATTTTAGGTATGCTCCATTTAATGATCAGTTTATTTTTCTGTAAGTATTATTATCGATTGCCTCGGTCCAAAATCCAGCATATTTGTTGTTCAGTCTACTGCATTTTTGACACCCAAATCTAAGCATAATCAGAGTGATTGCATAACGATTACCGAGACAGCAAAATGATGGGTACGTTTACAACTGTATATACATATTCGCTTATAATACATTATTGGGTATTTGTATTCACAATATGATATATTTGTTGATATGTATGGCATAATGTTAGATGTTTGATGTGAAATTTAGAACGACATCAGAATACCAGGCTTGGTCCTGAATTGCACACATTCACGGTTTCAGGTCATTGTTTTTTTTTTCTGTTTTTTTTTTTGGCCAACACAATTGTGTTTGCTAATATAGCCTAATTCATAGTTCCGATGATCTGTAAGCCCCGCCCACTTTCATATTTACTACCCAATCAAAAGACGTCAAAAATACGCGCCAAAACGTAAAAGCCCCACAAACAAAACCGGCATGTTCAACAGCCCAATCTCTTGAATGAAGTAGGATGATAGTGTACTCCTGACGCACTCACGGGAAAGTAAAGCCAAACAAGTTAAATATTTAGGCTTACAATATATTCTCCATCCCTTTTTGAGTATAGACATGTGAAAATGGTGTATTACTTTACAAAACGAATGTGTAAACAGAAGCAAGCAAACGTTGCAATATTCCCGGCTCGCTCAAACAAAAGCACATGGTATGTTTGTAGGACTTTTCCCGCGGTTGCCAAGGGGGCATAGCCTGTTGGGATGTCGTCGGAACTATGAATTGGGTTAATATTTTAGCCATGTCTATATTGATTTATGGGCACAATTGCTTTCACATGTTGTAGCACCATTATTGCTGTTGAAATGTTCGATATTTTGTCAATGATTTGATGACTATATTGCATGATTCCATTATTGGAGATCACTCTACTGTTCCACAGTTCGGTCAAGGTCGCACCATCAATCTCAAACACATTGGCTCAAATGTCACACACCCAATCGGAAGTCTTCGAGGACGGGATCTAGCTGGGGGTCTAGATGGAAACGTTGAAAAAGACCATTTCGTAGATATCTTGCAATCAAAATTACCCACATTTGCAGTTTTTAAGCCAAAACTTCTGTTTTCTGATGCACAATGTCTTGTGAATGATTGCTCGAAAGTTTGAAAAGAATCCAAAGGAATTTCAAGATTCGGATCCTAGTGACTCGGAATCGTCCAATGACACTGCTATTGAAAACACTGCTATATATAGTGACTATTTGACTAAAACTCAGTCAAGTATTCTAAGGTGTGCCTGCAATTAGGGATATGACTTTAGCGTGATTGCTGAACGTGAATTGATCAGCTATATCCATAAAATTACAAACTCAATTCCTCCTGCTTTGCCTTCGAAAAGCATCCCGCAATTGCTTGAAATGACATCAAATGAGCCCAGTGACCCTGACAATCTTGACACAGTTCCCACACACCTGTTTGTAATGCATGAGCACAGACTAGGCATATACCTTCTTTATGTGCTGTATACCACAGAGTATTGTATGATTTCCTCAGAATAACAGTCCAATTCCTTAGCACATTGTGCTTTGCTGACTGCAACCCATAGCTGTAAGTATATCTCGTCATATCTTCTGATGTAACCTACATCTTCTTCGTCACTTGTGCGTTCAGAATAACGCATGATTTGCAGTACATGATAGTGCCATCTAATGCTGATGTGGCGCGATGTCTGTCGTCATTCATGGAAAAGGTGACATCAAATGTCTATGTCTAGACAATTAATTATCATCATTGTTTTTCTACGCTCATCACATTTGACATTTCAAAATGTTTCAGTTCACGTGTATGCTCATTTGCGTTTTCGAAAGGTCTGATCAGGGTTAGGGCACATTGATAAATACCAATCATTTGTTAACAGTAAGATAGATTTAAAGTTCTTAAAACTGGTACAGAGATCACTTTTGGCGCAATGAGTATCGAACTTATTCAATTGCTATATAAATATATGAGAATATTCTTTGCATATACTTATATTTTGAGAGTCTGTTCTCTATTCGAAAAAAATAAAATGGTTCCTGGTCTAGGCACGGACATGTTCCTTCAGATGGTATTTCATGGTTTGCTGGTGGAAATTGTTCTTGAAAAAATATGGTAGAAACGATTATTTACCTTGCTACATTGTCACATTTTGTGTTTAGCTATTTTGTGAAATACGGAAACTGGTATACGTTCACTAATTATATACTGTTAGTTTACTAGGTAAAACTAAGCAAACAAGAGTAGTTAAAAAAAATAAGGTGGAAATCTCCAAACATATGAAAACGGTCAATCATGTTTGGATGCGTCCTGATTGACCAGCGTGGTCAGAGAATTTACCGACCGGAAGAAGAAAGTGAAAACAGATAGGGAAACCCTAATAAAGTATACAATTATGATGACGAGATATGTGCCGATTGTTTTAGTCATCTCTAGGTCTAGTTGCGTGTGTGTATTTGATCGACGGCATGTGTGCAGACCTGTCACCACAACTCGTGTATGGCATTTTGAAATATGGAATTACTGATCTCAGTGAATATGTCATTATATGGATATATGCCAAACTGTTTCGGTAAACTTTTGTCCTGAATTTTATTGACCATTCTCAACTCGAATGGGGTCTACCCTATATTCCGACACATCACTGTTCCTAAACCCATTGTTAGGACAGAACAGTGGTTTAAGACAGTTAGATGACAGTTAGATAGCCTGATTGTCAAACATTGGGGTGGGTGTCGGAAAAGTGGGGTCGAAACAATGTCAATATCTCAATACGAGATACATCAAACCTGGTACCATCATACTCTTCCATGCTTCCTCCCTGACCAAGGCAAAAACAATGTAACATGCACTGTAGTTTGACACTGTAACATGCACCTGTATTGCTATTGGCGATATCAAATCACTTGATAGTGACTTCGAGTTCCACACTTGATTTTCATTACAATATATGAATCCGAACACCTTTTAAAAATAGAATATATAAAACATAAATTTAAGAGCGCCCCTACCCATGCCCCTACCGTCATCAATCACCCCCCCCCCCCTTCACCATCACTACATAGTGGGACCCGGTGGCAGAAAACGGTGCCTGGTGAACCGTTGATGGGTGATTTTAAAGAATAAAAATGCAGGAAAAAAATCTTTTCGACATCTCAACATTTCTTACAACTTAATGGCTACTACAGAGCACGAAAGATTTGCATACGAGATAAAAAAAATCACATACGCTTACGAGATACACAATTTTCTCGGGAACCTGACAGTGCTCAGCAAAACCCCAGGGCCACGCTAGTCTTGTTCCACACTCTTCCACACAATCGGGTCCCCTACCCATTTTGGGTAAATGGCATATCTGCCTTTGATAATAATACTATTGTAAATATATTAATGAAACATCACTATTGAATTTCTTACTTCTTATGAAGCATTAGTATTTGGGTGAGGTAGATCCAATTGTACTACAAAATAACTTTGAGAATTTTATTGAAATGGAATAATACTAAATGGTATCAACGATATGTGTACGACTTCGAAACTGAATATCACTCAAAAGACAGAGAACATGGAGTAGATTAATGGAGTGAAATTCAAAATGCCGAACTCTATATATAGAAACATATTCAGAGGAGTTATTATGTGTTCATCAACTGTGAATGTCGTTTATCAATGACTATATCACATGCACCAGATAACAACTCCCAGACTTACAAACTTGAGGTTGCTCAACGAATATCTCAGGCACGTATCATGTCTGAAGCAGTAATGTGATATCAATTTTATCTTCAATCTTGTATGTGGTTTTCTTAGATCGATAGGAGAACGACCAACCACCCCAAAACACCAGCAAACAATAACATTTGTCTCCATCATCGTTTTGTGAATCCTGTGGTATTAACAAATTGCAAACATTTCGGTGCCTCACATGTATTGCTGTGTGGCCGAGTGGATAGGACTGGTGGTTCCTGAAACAGCGAGGCTTAAGTGCAGGAGGTCTGGGGTTCACGCTCTCGACCAGCAGTTAGTGTTTTTCATCTTGGTTAATTACGATTTGGCTTTCCCTATTAAATGGTGTTTATCAAATTCTAAATTTGTCATTCAACTTGAAACTGTGAATTACAATCCTCGGGCTCCCTAGAATGCATGGGAGTGGTGGTTGCCCAGGTTGTAAAAAATAATTTGAATAATTATTATGATCAAAGTGAAACTGTATCAAGCGCATTTGTACGGTGGCTGATATATGCCAGAATTATTATTTTTTTTGCAACACGCTTTGCAGCATGCAAAAAAAAAAATAAATAATTAAACTCAACAATTTTGATCACGTTCAAAATGTTTTCTACGCGTTCAAAATGTTTTGCACGCGTTCAAAACTATTAAAATCGCGATCAAAACTACTTTTCACGTGTAGAAATAGTTTAGAACGCGTGCAAAACATTTTAATCACGTTCACAATGTTTTGTACGTTTTCAAAATGTTTTGCACGCGTTCAAAACTATTTCTACACGTCAGAAATAATTTTGATCATGATTTTAATAGTTTTGAACGCGTGCAAAACATTGTGAACGCGTAGAAAACATTTTGAACGTGATCAAAACTAATTCCGTATGTACGAAACTAATTATTTACATTAGAAAAAGAATGGGTGTGAGCCGCAAGTAAGAAAAACGTAAATAATTAAATTAAGTTTAATTATTTATTTATTTTTTTTGCATTTTGTGAAGCGTGTTGCAAAAAAAAATCGAAATTGTTGAGTTTAATTATTTATTTTTGTTTTTTGCATGTTTTGAAGCATGTTGCAAAAAAAACATTCTGGCATATATCAGCCACCGTACATTTGCTATCAAGAATAAAAAGTGAATTTTTATTTTAAAAACTTCCCACACCAATAATACATGATAGGAACAATGTGTTAAATTTGTGGAGATTGCTACAATCATACATAGTGTCTTTCTATGTAATCGTTCAGCTTTCAAGCTCGACAGTTGGCTGGAAGTGGGTGTTGTTCATGCACTCCATCTTTTTATGACCGGCAGGGTGATGGAGAAATGTGTTCATTTTCATTTTAGAGCCATTTACCTCACACCCAACAGATAATGACTGACATTTTTTTTCAAACTGAAGGTTATTCCACACATTTCTATTGAAGTGATGAAATGCAGCAAGTACCCAGAGGCCGTTTTGTGCGTCTCTGTTATCAAGGCCACTTTTAGAATTTTTAAACTTGAGCGGTCATGCAAAAAAAATTTGTAACCATAGATATTACTGTAGAGAAATCATGGAGTGCATGAACAACACCCACTTCCAGCCAATCGTCCTGTAGAGGAATGGCAATTTTGTTTCAAAACTGAGGGTCATTCGACACGTTTTGGATGAAGTGATGAAATAAGCAAGTACCTCGATGGCATTTTTGTGCGCCTCTGGTACCAAGGCCACTTTATTTTTTTTCAACCTGAGCAGTCACGCAAAAATTATTTTCATGAATAGGAATAACTGTAGAGAAGTCTGCAATTTTATTGTAATGGACTACTCAGATGGATGACTGGCAGTTATCTGCCTTCGAATGTTAAAAATGTATCATCTTCGGCTGTTATAGAAGTGATTGCATATCAATATCCACACAGTTTCTCCTATCTCCCAGAGTAAAACATAGATCGTCAGTAGAGGTCACTGTACTCTGTTTAATCCAGCCATTGAAAAACCTCTACAACGCAAACAAAATTGGAATCGTGCCATTAACAGATCATCAAAATCTTTTTCACTCCCTATTCATTCTGCCTGGAACGTTTCATTCTGTCTGCCAATGAAGAAACATTATGCCAACTTTTTGTATTTGTATCCATTTGTATCCATGTATATATTGATTTATGGACACAATTGCTTCCACATGTGTAACACCATTATTGGTACCAGATTTTTTTATATTTTTATCGATGATTTTATGACTATATTGCATGACTACATAATTGTCGATCATTCTACCTTTATGTCATCTCAAATGTCACCTTTATCTCAAATGTCACATACTTACTGTGAGGTTGTTGAGGACGGGATCTAGTTGGGAACCAAGCCTGATAAGTTCAATATTTTTCTGCATATCAAGAACAATTCTCACGGTCTGTTCATAAACAACGATGTTTCAGAAAAAATATGTCTCGTCGTTTTCATGAAACGTTTCGTTTTAGTGACAAACAGTAATAATCACCATTTTGAAGGTATCATGCTATCAATATTACACAAGTAACGGGAAAGTTTAGTCGATTTCGGCAAGTATGTTGGTCTGTTCGTGGATGGATGGATGGATGGATGTGTGTGTGTGTGTGTGTGTGTTTGTTTACAACCTAGCGTCCACATTTCTCACGTGGTTTCTTCCAAACTTGGTGTGCATATTCTCTAGGATACTGGGCAGAAAACGTTCTATTCCGGTGAGTCTAGGTCAAAGGTCAAGGTCAAGGTCACGCAAAATGTCAAACACACATAAGTGGCAATAACTCCGGTTGTAATCTTCGTAGAGACTTCAAATCAAATGCATATTGTAGATATACTCGAGTTCTATCGTTTGTGACCTTGAACTTTGTCATTGACCTTGAGAAGTTCGCCTGAGGTCGGATATTTGACCTTGGAGGTCACCTCCTCCGATTTTCGATCTGATGCTTGGAAACGACGTGGGACTGGTCCCTCATGCTCAATGTCAATTTTTAGCCCAATCTGTCAATTCATTATGACGTAATTGACTTTTCTCTGGCAACGAAATCAGTCCCATGATAAGCGAAATTGTATGTTTCAAGCTGTCCATGCTGATAAAAGCGTCAATAATTTGCATAAAAATCCAATGATACAGCAGTTCATAGCCAAGAGTGAGTTCTTTTGTTCCAAAAAAATTTAAGGTCGAAAGTCGAGGTCAATATTCACCCACACATGAAAACCATGCAGGTCACTATATCTCAGGAACTGTGTGCGATAGAAACACGTAGGTAAATCCAAAGTATTGCACTCACTTAGCCTAACAACTTTTATATTTACACCTAAGGACTAAGACCAATAGCTTTTGAGAGCGCCTGAGGTCGAAGTTGACCTCAAAAATGACCTTGACCTTGACCTTTTGCAAAAATATGGTGTAGTAGCTCGTTCTGAAGGTCTTCAAAAGTACTTTTTTTAATCGGACGTCAATTGACGTCACAATGACGTCAAAAGGGATTTCAGACTGACATACAGAGCTTTTGAGTGTCAGGTCTGCAAACTTATAACATTTCCTGCAGATCTAACACCTGCAAACGATGTGGATTCGGCCTGTGATGCTCTCTGTCAATTTTTAGCTCAATCGATATATCCGTTTTTTGAGGTAATTGACGTTTTTGTGGCAACAAATCGATAGAATTTCAAAGAAACTTATTATCTGAAGATATCATGATCTTGTCCGGGGATAATATAACATATATGAACACGATTTTAACATGTATATTCAAAGAATCCATTCACAGTAAGTTTGTAGTATTGACGACAAATGACGCCATAATTACGTCAAATGGCCATAACCTAGAAACTAATCGCCGTAGAGTTCAAACTAGGACCATATTGCAACCATATCAAAAAGCCTTTCTCACTCGACTTTGAATGTGACCTTTGGCCTTGTTCTTGAGACTTTGTGATGAGTTCAATGTCGAGGTCAAGCACGAAGTTCAGCTCACCATATCGAGTAGTATACCGTTAGAAAGTTCTTGGTCTCCTGAGTCCAGTGATGTCTTATTTTTGACGCTGTGACGTTCAATGAGGTAACAATGACAGTATGAGTGGTTTGTGAATTAAAGTGAAGTAAAGTAAGTGAGTAAACATAGTAAGTAGGGAAGAAAGTTTCGTCAAATTTTTTCAAATCCATATGTCATGTCATTGGCAAATAACATATATTTTGGTTCCGGCAAGTGTGTGCCCTATGGGCTCTCGTTTCTGTTTTTGAAAGTACAAAGTCATATCGATGATTGTTGAAAAGTCTGAAAATTGAGTGGGGCCACTGGATACTCTGAGTCTCCCATTAGATCCTGTCGTTATTCCTTAATGTCAATGACTTTCCGCATATTGCATTGCCAGCATAACTGAAAATCGTCAAATGACACTCATTATATCTATAGTAACTATTCGAAAAAAGGGAATCGATTGAATACAACTTAGTTCTAAATCCCGCCATGTGCCTACAAATAGGGATGAAAGTTTAGGGTGATTAACGGGCGTGAATTACCTACCCATTTCCATAAAATTGCAATCTCAACTTCGTTTGCATGGCCTTCGAGAATTATCACCCAATTTCTTGAAATTACACTAAATGAGGACAGTGACATGAACAATTTTCGCACCATTGTAGCACATGTGTCTATAATGTGCCAGCACAGACTGGGGATGAACCATCTCTATATGTGTTATATTGTATCAGCTATACTATGTTTTTATGGCAATGCGAAACGAGTACCGCACAATGATCACTTCTTAGAACAATATGACTTTTTGAGCGCAAGCTACATGTATAACCAATGTTCGATTTTTACGCTTTTCATTTCTGGGAAAACTGTAGTTAGTCCCAAAGTACAACCCTCCATGTCTTCTATTGATTACTGCCTTATCCAATTCACTTATTCATTAAGTATTACGTCCGAAACACCGTACATGACAGTACCATTAAATGCTGATGCCTTGCGTCCCATTTCTCTGCTAATATTCACGAAATGAGTGCAATCAAATGCCTACGTCTAGACAATCAACTATCATCATTGTGCTTCGAATCTCATCAAATTCGACATTTCAAATGGTTTCTGTTCAAGTATAAAGTTATCGTCTTCTCGACAGGTATGATCACGGTTAATGTACATTGATAATTACCAATCATTTCCTGACAGTATGATATATTCAAAGAATTGCATGAGTCAGAAGATCTTCCATCCGGTACAGAGATCACTTTGGGGTATATTGGGGTATGAGTATATTTGAAAATATTCCATTGCATATATTTATATTTTGAGAGTTTGTTCCCTATCTGAAGGAAATTTACGGTTCCTTATCCAGGCACGGACATGTTCCTTCTGATGATATTTCATGGTTTGCTGATGGAAACTCTTTTGGAAAAGTATGGTAGAAACGATTATTCACCGCGCTTAGGTTGTCATATTTTCTGTTTTGTTATGTTGTGATATACGGTAACAAGTACAACGGATATACTGTTAGTGCACCAGTTGCATATAAGCAAATATTAAACATTTATCACGACAATATGTACATGTTGTTCTAGTCATTTTTACTCGCCTATAATGAACCTATATAAAATGCAACTATATAAACACCAACCAAATTCATTGAGTACAGTACAAATCTTGACTAATTCCTTGGATCAAATATATCATGATTTACTATCGAATCGACCTTGCTTTTCCCATTGCATCAATAAACTCTTTGATCCCACTTAGGCCTTATAAATGTACCAATTTTGTTTCTTGTCAAGGATAATAGGTCACTGGTATATCCACAGTACAAATATCAGGAGAGGCGACTCTGGGGACACAAAAATCGCAGCCACAGTATGGATGAAACACACTGTCGAAATAAAACTGACAAAATAGTATGGATGTGTCCGAGGCCCCATCACAAGAGAGCTCACTCACTATCTGAATGGATATCGCATTGCCTATGTCGAGACCTCCACTATGACGGAACCATTACCCAGATTCTTTAAACTTGGTAATTATACCATAAAAATCTTTCACGATGGGCAGGAAACCTGCACCAACTGTTATCAGACTGATCACTTTCGCAAACAATGCAATAACCCTGCTGCTTGTACAGTGTATAAATCCCCGGGTCACTTTGTTGGTGACA
The DNA here is from genome assembly GCA_949152475.1 of Terebella lapidaria. Taxonomy (NCBI): domain Eukaryota; kingdom Metazoa; phylum Annelida; class Polychaeta; order Terebellida; family Terebellidae; genus Terebella; species Terebella lapidaria. The sequence continues at coordinate 8,410,618 of OX424559.1, read as the reverse complement.
GTTCCTGCAAGGAGGTTCTCTTCAACCCGTACAACAATGTGATCCCCTTCCAAGGTTATAAAGTCATCCTCGAATTTCCTAGTGGAATCAAGATCTTCGGCATCAACGCCAAAACCGACGAACATGCTTTCCAGTACACGCGAGCGATTCGCCAAAAAATGCCTGACGTAGCCGCTGGCTATGTTTCAGAAGGGAGGACAGGCCAAAGCCCTCTCCATGTTCCTACCGTATGAACCAAACTGGCAGTCCGAGACCAAGTCCTTAATGGAAGGGATCCTCCAGGCAAAAGCAGAGCAAGTACCCGAGTCTGCTGAGACACTTGTCAAATCACAAGACAACATACTGGTAGAAGCCGTCCCCGGAGAGATGTATTGGAGCTCCGGACTCAACAAGCATGACACACTCCACGCTCACCTAGCCTGGCCATACATCATGGGCAGTCTGCTCTCGAAGCTTCGGTCAACGATTATACAAAAGTCGAAACGCCAGGATCGTTCACAGTCAAGTACCAGGAAAAAATCCAACACCAAAGATGCTAACCGTTCAAAGTCTAGCTCCGGAGATCGTAGCAAGTCAAACAACCCCAATCGACCCAGAGACAGAGCTGTCAAGACATCCAGCATCGCTTCCGGTGGTCCCATCACGCGCTCCGAGTCGACTCCAAGGCCAGGGGACCCGACTGCATCTTCATCCGGTGATGAAGACAGTGTATCTCAGGCTAGTAACGATGAACATTCTGATTATGACTATAATGGTGATTAAATTCCATGTCTTCAAGTGGGAAGGCCTTTTTACAAGTAGTACTGTATAAATTCATGTATGTTTATAACCGAGCGTATAAACAACATAATGTTTTCAAAATGAAAACGTTGTAAAAAGCAATTTTTGAATTATTATCATCATCAAAGTGAAGTTGTATCAACCGCATTTGCTATTGAAGCTGCTGCCTTCGAATGTATACAATATGTTTTTCAAAACAATTTTTTTGGTTAAACACATCTAATGCAATATAACAAAATGTGTGCTCAATGATCTTGACGACTACACTCTGTCCGAGTTGTCTTTTCATCTTTTTCAGTGCCCATTTGGTACCGGTTTTGTAAATAAACAAACGAAGTGTATCCATCAAATCCATCAAATGTAAACAAATGCTCAAATCGCGTTTATAAGTCGACATCGAGTACATTTTCCAGTTCGTATGTGCATATATAGTGTTGTTGTGAGAAAATAATCAGTGATATACCATGATGTACGTGGAATTGTCAGTCTTATCTCGCACTTCTATGCTTTGTTTACATCTGCGTGTGATGGATACAGTTCCTGTATTTACTCGCCAGCTCGCCAGTTGGCTGGAAGTGGGTGTTGTTCATGCACTCCATCGTTTTATGACCGGCAGGGTAATGGATTAAAGTGTTCATATTTATTGTATAGTCATTTACCTCACACCCAACAGGTAATGACTGGCATTTTTTTCCAAACTGAAGGTTATTCCACACATTTCTATTGAAGTGATTAAATGCACCAAGTACCCGGAGGCCGTTTTGTGCATCTCTGTTATCAAGGCCACTTTTAGAATTTTTCACTTGAGCGGACATGCAAAAATTATTTGTACTCACAGATATCACTGTAGAGAAATCTGCAATTTCATTGAAAAGAATTAATCAGATAGATACATGGCATTTAACTGCCTTCGAATGTACTGAATATATCGACTCAGGCTGTCATAGGAGTTAATGTGAATCTGTACTTCCACAGTTTTCATCCCCAAGAGTATGCACAGAGCCGATCGTCAGTGGGGGTCACTGTACTCTGTTCATTCTTGCCATTCACTGGATTTTACAACGCGAACAAGGGCGCCTCGACGGATCATCAGAATCTCATAATTCTTTGAGAGGAGATGAGCGGAGCGAGAGGAGAGGAGCGAATTCGTAGAAAATGTACCCACATCAACAATTTATGCTATGCTATAATTTGAACAATGTGATAAATTTCAAGCAGATTGTTATATTCAAGTGTTGTGCCTCTACTAATCGTTCAGTGGGTGTGGTGGGTGCTGCCTAAGCACACCAGGATTTTATGACTGTAAGGACAGTGGAATCAAAGTGCCCTCCAACTTTCCCAGTTGAAGGTTATTCCACATATATCTTATGAAGTGATGAAATCCTGCAAGTATACATGGGCCACTTTGTGTCTGTCCTCAAGGCCACTTTCAGAATTTTGTCCATGCAGAATTGCAGCCATCATTTGAACCCAAAACTAAAACTGCTGGTTACACAAAACTGTCATTTTGGTTGTGTTTTTTTTTTTTTTTGGGGGGGGGGGGGGGGGGGGATAAAACATGTCATCCGTGAATTTGCTATTCAGATAGAATTCCTTGTAGAAGACATTTTATTTCATAAAATAGCAAAACGGCTTAAATTAGGAATGACAAGTGATACAATAGCTGGTGTGACAATAGGAAAACCGAAAACCCTTTTAATTTTGTTGCACAAAAGTGTTCTTCAGATTGAACCTAGGACAACATTCCTATGTCACCGGCATATGGTGTGTTTGTTTCTCAACTTATACGCTATTCCAGAACTAGTTGCAAATATGAGGACTTTGTCTATCGAAGTACCCAGCTAGTCTCTAAACTGCTGCGACAAGGATATGTTATACTAAGACTTATAGCTGCGATTAACAAATTCTATGGACGTCATCATGATCTGGTTGATAAATACACCAAATCCATGTCTGCCATGCAACTAGATCTATTTTCATGTTAATTTTTGGGAATTCATGACGGGTGCCACTTGTGGGGCAGGAAATGCTCACTCTTTCCGGAACACCTGATTTCACCTCCAAATGGCCATTTTTGGGGGGTTCATGAGTTTCCCTGTCATTTTTGTTTTCTCTCACTTCGTATGCCTGATATGACTTTCTGTCCCCGAACTATGAGATTGGATAACGGACCCTGTTTTGTTTGCTCGGAATACTTAATACTGGGTATTGATTCCACGTCTTTTCATAGTCGCCCACTAAACGATTTGTACTGCCTTCAGTTCACATAAATGTATCACCACCGTTTGTTATCAAGATTGGTTGTATGAATCTGCATGGTTTTTTCCAGATTTCCCAGAGCACGCACCGTGCCAGTTGTCAGTGGAGGTCACTGTACTTAGTTTATTCCAACCATTCAGCAACATTTACGAGGCAAACGAACTAGAACCAGTCCATCAACAGATCATCGAAACCTCATAATTCTTTTTCACTCCCATTCATTCTGCTTGGAGGTCTGTCCGTACAGTGTGCCAAATTCTGCTCAGGGTGGATGTTATAACACTCTTTCGTTCGTTGAATCCATTGTGATGGAAGGTAACTCCACACGGAATGAAAAATCACGGGCAGATGTTTATATGCCTTCCGATCAAACATTCTATATCGAATTTGCAACAAATGGAATTGAATGTTCAAACATATTTATTTACATGAATTGCAATTTAAGTGAAGAGTGTTATGAACGATATTTGTTTATAAGCCATTGTTGATCCTTCATACTAGTGAGAGAAGGGGGGGGGGGGGGGGGCAATACTACATTTCGAATTGCAACAGCAATGCAATGATGAATTGAAGCATTGAGTAGAACAAGTTCTAGGGATCTAGGGCTTCCATGGCCACTTGCAAAATATGTTTTTAGTAAACGCCTGCCTTGTGATATTCATGTGTGGGATGAAGTTTCTAGGTAAAGGGAATTATTGAAGGTCTAGATGCAATATTGGGAGTTTGGATGCGACCGAAAATGAGAGAGGAAAAGTAACAAGAACAGTTTTTCGAAATGAGGTGGGAGTCTACCTGTAATCAATAACTCAGTTACTGGTTGGAATGTACATTATGATTTTAGGAATGTGGACTCTGTCACTGAGTGATGTATAATTATTGACCATAATTATTGAAATCACATTCAGTCTGCAGGCCATCTGTATCAGGCCAAACATTTATCAGGCCATCTCATCTGAGGTCAACTTCTAGGTCATCAACAGATACAACATATGCTTTTCTCCCTCTATGCTCATACTATCATTCTAAGCTCTACAAACAAAAGCGTTTTCACTGAAGAAACAAATTATCAAATTTCCAAACAGACATACTGTTGAGATATACCAATCAATGTCATCTAAGCTAAGGTAACCAAAATACCTGCCATGATTTCCTATATGATTGTAATACAAATCCTTTGCTCAGTCCACCTGCTTTTTGTCTGCAGAGACCAATTTTAACATTCCAGTTGCAACATCAACATAAATTTTACTAGCGACCTGAAATGTCATACTTGTGGAGAACTGGAAGAAATGTTTCGCATGTATTTTGAGAATTTTTTTTATTGGTAAACTAGCCCTCTACTTCAATGAATTGGTTGATAAATGACTAATGAAAATTCAAATAAAAAACCATCTGTATATATTAAATTCTGAATAGATATTGTTTTCTATTAGAATTATATTCTGGCAAATTGATAGGACAAATCATAACATCAGAAAAGTATCACAGATCCGGACATACGGGTGACACCAGGACAAAAGCAAAAACGAGTTTGCTCAACACATATATGTTAGGAAAACAAAGGGTAGAACTATAATGCTGTATCATTTGTAGACTGAGTGTTCAGAAATAATCTGCTTTCAAAACCTAGCCTTTTCGGATATCCGGTATCTGTGCAGTCTGAAATACCCATGATCAATAATCCTCGTGATGAAAGGGTCTGGTTTTGGATATCAATCTAAACTTCATTGCAACTTTAAACCATGGGAGGCAGAGGAAGTATTAGGCCAAAAAATGTATTATGGTTCTGGTTATTGGGGTCCCCGAAAAGTGATGCGACGATGCGATTTTTTATCCCCTAAAATTGGTTGTTGATAAAGGACCCGGTTGAATTTGGCCTGAATTTGGCCAGCCATACAAGTTCTGCAATGTCAAAGAAACTCGGGACAATTTAATTTGATCGTTATCTCCCAAAAATCGGTGTGCGGGTGTCAATTTACTAAAAAATAAAATGGAATTCAGCTCTCAATAACCAGAACCATAATACTTTTTTTTTGGCCTTACCTGTAATAATTGTCACATTACCCATCGATCGCTGTTGTCCAAGTCCCATTCATTCATTTCAATTGTTTTCTTTTGACAAAGTCCTCATTCATCGGTGACAGAACCATACAAATAGTTGTTTTCAACTATTTAGCACATCGCCTGGTATTGATCAGTTGCTTGTCTGCTCCTGATGACAGTATTATTGTCGAGCTTTACTTCCATCAAAAAATGTTTCACTTTTAGACTAGGCTTTAATGACGTCAAATAAATCTTGTGGCATTGGTGGTAGTAGGCTGAGAATATTTTTCTGCAATGTCCATTTGCGTTTGTCGTATAGCTCAATGTGTAACGCCCACAAGAAACACTGTTACGCCTACAGTTTATGTCTCCTTAAAGTGAAACTGAATATTTGATATGATGACTGAAAGGAGTCAGAGTGAGACTTTTGTGCAGAAAATACACCCACATGAACAATTCATACTGTAATGTGATATATTTCATGCAGATTGTTACATTCAAGTCTCGTGAATCTACTAATCGTTCAGCGTTCTAGCTCATTAGCCTATTAAAAGTGAGAGCGGCCAAAATGCACCAGCAGTGTATGAGTGCTGCCCAAGTACACCAGTATTTTATGACCGGGAGGACAATTAAATCAAAGTGCCCTCCACTATTCTAGAACCAGTTACCCCATTGCAAATAGATAAAGACGGGCAGTTTTCTTCCCAATTGAAGGTTATTCCGCACATATCTCATAAAGTGATGAAATTCTGGTAGTACCCACAGGCCATTCTGTGTCTGTCTGTTCTCAAGCCCAGTTTTAGAATTTTGTTCAACTCGAACGGTCATACAGACATTATATGAGCCCAATATTCAAACTGGCTACACAAATCTGCCTTTTTCGAGGAAGTGAAACATGTAAATCGTAAGTTTGCTATTCAGCTACCCACTAATCATGTATTTTTGACAACAGGTTAACTATTTACGATTTATTGTGAAAGACGTCTTGCATTTCATAAATAGTAAAATGCCTCCCATTAGGGGAAAAAAAGTGATACACTAGCTGTTGTGACCATTTGAGAACTGGAAACCCTTCGAGTTTCATCGCAGTGAAGTGTTCTTTCGATTGAACCTCGTTTTGATAGGCTCCCACTAAACGATTTGTGCTGCCTTCAAGTGATGTAAATGTATCCCCACTGTTCGTTATCAAGAATGGTTGCATGAATCTGCAGTTTTTTTCCCCATTTCCCGGAACACACACCGTGTCAGTGGAGGTCACTGTACTTAGTTTATTCCAACCATTCAGCGACATTTACAAGGCAAACGGAGTAGAACAGGCTCATCAACAGATCTTCAAAATCACATAAATCTTTTTCACTCCCTATTCATTCTGCCTGGATATCTGCCCATAATGAAACATTTTGCCAAACTTCTGCACAGCGTGGATACTATAACACTCTATCGTTCGTTGAAGCCATTGTAATGAACATGATGAAAGAGGCTTTCAGAGGGAAGGATTAATATCAGACAAAGGTCTACGCTTCAATATTCATTATCAATATGCTTAGTTCATAGCTGCAACAATCGGAATCATATGATCGACCTTTCATAAATTTAATATTCATGAATTGCGAGTGAAAGGTGTTATGAACAATATTTGCTTATAATCCATTTGATTCTTTATATTAGTGAGAGATGAGGTACTAAATTTTCGAATCACATTTACCATTCAAAGTCTACCATCATACACTGACGAAATGTAACACTGGGTAAAAATATTTGTGGAGTGCTTCCAAGGCCACTTCCGAGGCCACTTGTAGAATGTGTTCTTTGTAAACACATGCCTCGTGATATTCATGTGTGGAATGAAGTTTCTAGGTCAAGGGAATCTCTAAAACCTAGTTACGATGCGGAAGTTTGAATGCGACTGAAAATTAGAAACGAATATAAGAAACAAGAACATTTTTTAAAGTGAGCAGAGTAATTACGAACTTTTTGGAAGGGAAATGTTGGTTTTATGAATATGGACTTCTTCAGTGAGTGACGCGTGTGTCAGGGATGGTTGAAGAGTTTCCGTATTGGAAAGTCAAGGCGAAATCTGATAGGGAAACTAAAAAAAAAATGTACCGAATAGTGGAAAAGTTTGACTAACGTACCCAAAATGCTTACGAAGATTTATACACTTTGCATCATTTTTGTGGGAAGATTAATCTTCTTTCAGTTCAATCAATGTAATGAGAATTAACAAATGCATCTGTTTAGAGTAGAAAACTGTATTTGTCAAACACAGCAAATGTATATGTGTATTCTCTGACATGAAATATATAAGAGGAATGGAGTTATTATTGATAATTAGTTACCTGACAGGCCACCGGTATTGTTGCCATCACATGTGAGTTTAATGAACGAATATATTTAGGTAGTAATTGCCAACCACCGTATTTAATTCTATTTCCTTCAAGCACAACATTCATTTCTTGAAAGAACCGATATTGGTATTCATACCGCATGTCACATATATAGAAGTCAGCACCACGGAAGAAATATAAATCACGTTGCCTGCCCACACGGGAGAAGCCTCTAGTATCCCCCCTTAAGGGTGTAATAACACCTGCCAAGCCATGGCAGTGACTAAATCGGCTTGGCGCATGAAAACTACCGGCTCTTCACGTTTGTCCCGCCCCAAATCCCGCAATATCCCACAGGGCGTCTCAAAACGGGCAGTCTGCGAGCGTGCAAGGATTACCCCACAGCAACAGATGCTCACCCATTTACCCACAGTACTGCCCGGCAGCCAACTCTCCATTCATTCAGCACAGAGGCCGTTCCTTGGCTCGACACTGTGTCTACGATGCAGTCATTGGCGGGCGCCGCCGCGCACTGAATTGAATGAAAACCTTGCAAACTCAATGCCGCTTCACACATCGAACACAAACTTGGCGGTGCCGCTTATGACGCTGATGTGCTTGAAGAAACTCTATTTTTGCGGCTGATTACCAATGGTTACCTTCGGCTGCTATTTCGATTTTCAAAATTGCAAATGGATTCAATTATGTACGGATGGGGGTTCTGGCAATCGTCTACATTGCATTTTGGCCAGGAATCCCATGACATGATCATAGCTAGCGAATATTTGGGGAATATTGGAATATCGTCGGAGTTGCTGAGTTGATATCGTTGTTTTGAATGAAGGTAAATCGAGTTGATTTGAAATGAAAGTAAGATAAAGATCAAAGCTTGCAGCTTGTAAAATAAAAACGTTTTAATTATCTCAGTTGAAAATAGTAATCGCCCTTTGAAGTTAATTTTGAATACATCGAAGATGTTTTCCGTCGGGAAGCAAGACGGTGAAACTCTTTTCAGATCACTTGTTTTGTTTACACATACGTCAGCACGTTTACGGACTGTGTGATGAAAACTAAACGAAATAGGAACATAAATGTATATGCAGAAAATCGTTTTGTCATTCCACCTCAGAGCAAATCTTTCTCATGAGTTAGTTCGATTGTAGAGTCTTATTTCATGGGGAAAAAAACTAACGCAGGTCTAAAATTGCACGATTCTATGCGTGTAGGGATATCGCAATGAAGCCTATTATAGCACCTTGTTGTGAAACTATCCGGAAAACGTGATGGAATTGTTGAAGCTGTGACCAATTGCTTTCGATTTTTACGGACGATTTTTTTATTTGGTGCGTCGCCAATTATCGCAAACAAGATAGATTTCCCTGCGTGAAGTAATCTGTCCGATTACGGAAACGTATAATTTCGTCGGAATTCTAGAGCAAAATACTGTATAATGGGAATAATAATTTGCCAATTTTACTGAGCCATTTATTATTTACTGTGTTCCTAATCAGCGTGAAAATTCCAATTCACTATAATTGAATGGTTAAGGTTCGATGGGGTTTTGTAGAAGAAATATGTTAACGAGATTAAATAACAGAAAAGTAGCGTCAATAATTACTATGCGAAGATTGATCACAACGATTGATTTCACAAAGTAGCACGTATAACGATGATAACATTTGTACGTTTTTCTTTCCAGATATGAAACTGCACCAAACCTGACGCAACATGGCTACTATTGGATCACATAATTGACTGGGCCTAGCTGAATGAGGATTATACATTCAGTGATTAAGCAGTTCGTCGGTGGGCGGAAATATTTAAATGGATTACATATCGATCGCTACTCAAGAATTTTCAGGAATAGCGATAATCGAGCTCGATAGTGCAACGGAAATACTCGGCAACTAATTCCGAACGAGAACGCTGTCGTCAAAAACCGTTCACGTTTCCGACCTGCGACGGCAAAAGTCGTCCACCAAATCGACTCATTTCCATGAGCAATTGTGAACTTTCCGCGACTTAAATGGTGCATAAATGATTTACATTCGCCGGAAAATTAACTCAGCACTGCGCAACGACGAATATCACTTGACGGTGTATAAATTCCAGCAGGAGCTGTCTACACTGTGCCCAAAAAGGACACGGTTTGCTATCGGATAGGAGTAGAATTACAGGGCTCTTTGACCCTTTTACCACTCGCATCTATAATGGAATTTGTCAGGTATTGACAGAAGGGTGTTTTTGTGTGCATAATTTGCGAGCGGCTTTGTGTATCTTAGGCATCAGTTGCTGCCACGAAGCTTACAAAGAGTCGCGTCGACGCGCTGGAACCCCTGATGTGAAGCAGATGCCCAATTTGTTTTCATCTGGATAACCATCATTACCGGGGCAGTGAATCCGTCATGTCTTCTGCTAATGAAATACCGAAATTCGACATTATAATGGGGATTTTGCTCCCCGGGATATTGTGTGTTCTAGGAATAATAGGCAACCTAATATCGTTGTTTGTTTTATCATCGGACCGAAGTCGCTGCCCGACTTTTGTAACCTTGAAAGCTCTGGCAGTATCGGATATTGTTCTGTTATTTTTCGCCTTAATACAACAGGTAATCCCAGTTTTCATGCTGGTCTGTGACTGTACGCATAAAGTTTGTTTAAACATCGGATATATTCGGCTCTACTCGTGGCCGATCATATGTATGGCACAGATGACGTCAGTTTGGCTGACGGTGTTAATAAGTACTGAGCGATATTCGGCGATTTGTCGTCCACTGCATGCCTACGGCCTCTGCAATTTAAACAAGGTCAAGGTCACAATTATATGCCTGGTGATATTTTCCATAGCCTTCAACATTCCCAAGTTCTTTGAGTTTTCCCCGCAGGAAGAGATCAACCGATCGTCTAATTTGACGTACATTTCACTCGGAGACACAGCCATGCGGAAGGATCCAGTTTACAGGTTTCTGTACAATACAGCGCTCTATTGTATATTCATCTACGCGCTACCCCTCTGCATCATCGCCGTTTTAAACGTCAGCATTGTCTTGAACATGAACGAATCGAGACGACGTTGGCTCAACTTGAACAGACAACAGCAGAGGGAGATAAAAGCAACAGCCATACCGCTTTGCATTGTGGTAGTTTTTTTCGTCTGTGGCACTCAGGCGCTCATCGCTTTCATTTTGGACGCCATCTATGTCAATCAGCAGCGCAGATGGCTCCAAGTGTTCACTGCAGTCGTCAACGTGTTCGTTATTTTCAACTCAGCCGTGAACTTCGTAATATTCTACTGCTTCGGGAGCAAATTCCGAGTTCTGCTGAGATCGGCGATATGTTGCTATGGCAACGCCAACGGAAGCAGCCGAGGATCTCCGATCTTGCGACGACAGTTCAGTAACCATTACAGTGGGGAGAACAATGGTAGATTGCGTAGCCTGAGCTATGTCGAGAACAACAGCAGAGGAAGTATTCTTGTGTCTCGGAAGGAGACGGAAGCGTGTGTGCTATATCCATTGGTGCGCATGAAAGATACAAATATACATGGACTGGAAGGGGATACGAAGTAAGGAAAGCCACTAAAATCAAATACAGCACGCAATGCGATACGCTTATTATCCATTGGTGTTGTGGCGTTGTTGGGAGATGACTGTTGCCATTACTTTTGATGGACTAGGTGTCAGTGGATCGTATTTTCGAATGTAAATATAGCCTTGGTGACATGTTTATTTTTGTAAGACTTCAGTTACTTCAACAGAAGCAATAAATACATGTAAATGGATGAGTTATTTTTGTTTATTTATCAACATCATGTCCTGTGGATTGTTTTGACGGGTATTGGGGTGGGGTTGGTGTTTGTGTGTGTGTGTGTGTGGGGGGGGGGGGGGGGGTGGCAATACGGTTGGAGTTATGAATAACAAATATTATGTTTTACAGTACTGTATAACACATACAAATGTAGTTTTTTTTTGGAGGGGGGGGGGGGGGGGGGCTTTCATCCGTGTTCAGTGTAGCGGAACTTTTTCCTCTTCGATCAGTTCGTCCTACAAAGTGGGGATAGATTCTCGTATTTTTTTCACAATCGTGTTTCCCTCATTGAGAAGATATACGACTACAATGTTTGACAACATATTTTTGTTTCCTTCCCGCCACATGTACTCAAACTATGCTACCATATAGGTGCACAAGTCTGAAGCAATTAACACATTTCCTTTGATAAGACTGTTAATAATGAAGTGCAGGCCATGCTGAATGCCCTCAGATCCAACATTGAACCAGCCATTGTCTCGAACGGTTCCTTATAATTAGGATTCAGATAACGTTTTCAAGAGTTATTACCATTCGTCAGCTGTTCTGAAGCGATTTGAACGAATATCCAGATGGTGATTAACACATTTATCACAATAACTATTATGATAATATAATACCGTATTGCTGTTTTTGAAACACCGCACCAAATTTCTCAATCTTCATTATTAATTGATGTTCAAGTCATTTATTTCCAATATAATACTGATTTTAATAGTTATATATTGTTGATTATGTTAAGCTATTTTCACTGTGCTATGTGATCCATTCTAATGTTTGATATTGATAGAAATCGTCTACAACGTCAGACATCGTAAGTTTTTTTACTCTAAACTATTCTTTCACATTAACATTTCTCCGTTTGGTGGATCCGGTTGAGAGAAATATATACATGATATATATAGTTTTAATGCATTTGTGGGTATACACGGTTCATCCTTAATTCGCATTATTACCTTGAGTATTAATTCTGTATTATTGATTACATTATTTTTTATATAATACAGTACACTATCATGAAGTTCCTTGTAACTTCATGCTGTCTCTGAAATTTTATATATTGACAATAAGAAGCGAACGCGGTTTTGGTCACTCGAAATGAATACACTCGTCTGTGGTTCCATTGTCTCTTCAATATTACTATTTGTATTAGACGAGTACTTTATCGATAATCGGAACATGAAAAAGCAGACTCATTGACCAGTTTTTACAATTTTCATCGAAACGAACCTTCACTGTAACCTGTATTTGTATTGGGTCCAAACGCGTATATATCCACCTACCACCAATACAATCTTTTTGATGATGACAATAACAAACCAACACAACAACATTTTTTGGAATAAATACAAAGCCCTACCAAATATTTACCGCCATAGTCACAATGTAATTTACTCGCAATATACGCAATTAGTCCGCTTGCTTTCATCATTACCTAATCAGTTAAATACTAGAAAGTTGCGCCCAAGTAGCGCAACTTACTCTGTTAATACTACTCACCCACTGAATGTATACCATATTTAATCCGTCTGGCACATTTTTAATCTTCATTGAATTCAGAAGAAATAGTAAGCTGCGCTACATGGGCCGAAAGTTGTAAATAATATAAATAACATAAACCTTTACTGAATTTGATTAAAATGCATGGTTAACAAACAACCCCCAATGTATTTACAACAATTGAAGGCTGAGAGGGCCAATAATCACCAGTCGTTGTCAAAGCTTTCTGCTATGTCCACAAATTTAAGGTGGCAATTTGACAAAAGGTAAAACCTGAGGATCGGCGCTTCCATGCTGACGAACCATTTCTCATATTATTGATCGTAACGTTCTTCTACAAAATTGCACCACGCTGTTATATAAATATTTCATCAGAAACCAAATCAGTAACACTGTTAGGAGGCTGGCGATTTCATGGCAGGACATTGGGATAATACATTGTCTGTTGGGACGAAGCAATTTATTCCTCATAAATAACTATTTCATACAGAAAGCTGGCGCCTTCATCCATTCGACAAGGCTTTTCTTACCAGATCTCAGGTAATTATATTTCAACGTCCTGCAATGAAAACCGCCACTGCAAATTAAAATTATTGCATTGCTGTTTTATATGTTATATATTCCATCTTAGCTTACCCGAAAAATGTGCTCTTTCTAAAACTGTACATTTCTTCGGTAAACTGGTGCTACTTTTTTTAAATAGCTACTCAGTCATTAATGCCAATTTGAAACATCTGTAAATAAATAAAATGGTATATTGTGGTTATTTCTAGATCTACAGGAGTTTCTTTCAAAATATAACTTAGGTATATTAATTGAAAACTTAAGTTTAGTCATTAATTTAATCAAGTTATTTACCTAAGTTAGTAACTTACTTAGTTCGCTAAGATATCACAGCGTATCACGATACTGCCACCATGGAATATATCATTACTTAACCCATGTCAATCGTGATCATTAAATTTGGGTGCTAAAGTAAAGACAGGAATGAACGTAGACGGAAGATTATATTTTCATGATATATTTGTATATGGTAGACAAGCCTGGTTCACTATACAGGCTGATTTGTACAATGAGACACTAGTAAAAAGAACAAACTGTATAATTAGGTACGGAATGATCGTATGGTGTATTTGGCATCTCTGGAATGGGTTATCGACCAGAGGTCACTCCATATAATGATAACAATCAACTCAATCTAATGACTATGTCTTTGAGTTTTGGCTGGCTTTTGAGGAACACCAAAACAATACTTAAATATATATTATTCATAGAATAGATGATGCACGGTTCATATAGTATAAAATGAGAACCTTTGGGTACAAACGTGTCAAGGCTATACTGGTTATTTAAATAATGCATTAAAATAAACATTTGAGCCTGGAGCTATATCTCAATCTAGCATTTATATAATATCGTACTTGGAACAAACATGCTGCAGTGTCTTCTAACGGACACAATATACTGGATGACCTTGAATTTGAGATTTGATGAGCTTGACAGATCGAAACGGGGATATCCAAGAAAATATCTGACTATTTCAGGACTCTGACTTGAATTGTTCGGTTCGGTAAACGTTATGGCATCTAGGCTAATTTTGTATTCGTATAAATCGGATTTTAGCCATCCTGTCATGAACAAACATATAACATATTTTAAAAACCCGAATTTTACAGGAAAATCAGATCATATGAGACGTAAATGATTTTGTTTTTGTCATGATTGAAGTAACACACCTTCCTATGTAGCCAGCTTATGGTGTAGTTGCAGATATGAGGACTTTGTTGACCCAAGTGCCCCGCTGGTCTCTAAACTGCTGTGACAAGGATACATTCTATCAAGATTATTGGTTGCCTTTAGGAACTTCTATGGACGTCTTCATGCCCTGATCGATAACAACATTTCCGAAGGTTTGTGACAAAAAATATCTCCCTATTATCTATCAGAGTCCTTTATCTTTGATGTCGGTTCCAGTTCTACAAAAAACGACCAAATTGACTAAATCAATATACCAATTCTGTGGTTTTTCATACAATATTTCGTAGATGCCATACATTCCCGTGTTGCATGTTGGAATCATGGTATATGTCGGTAAATGTAACGCAGTTATGAATTTATCAAAGTCATCATCATACTATTTTCTGACAAGAATCTTGTAGCAAGACAATTTTAGCACAAATGGCGTGGTACATTTTGCTACAAGTAATGTAGCTATTGAGTTCTTCAAAGTCATCATCGAATTATTTTCTGACAAAGATCTTGTAGCGAGACACTTATGGAAGTCTCATTACGATTTATAACGTTCGTTGTTCAGCTCACGTGACCAATTATGAGGTGACGTCATCCAAATCAGGACTGATTAGAGGCAATAGTACACGCACAAAGCAGCTCGTAGTTTTTGCTTCAATGTGACAGGCGACGTGTCCTCAGAGAGGTGGTGACATTTGTGGGGCAAAAGGCAGCCGATTAAAATCAATGTCTGCATGGACATTAGGATAGCACAGAAAAAGTCGGTTCCCAAAATAGATATGCTACTGATGACATTGGATTAAATTGGACTTCAAAATAGATACTGGTATGAGAATTCCGATAACCGTGTTAATCGAAAGAGTCAACAGGAGCCGGCGATGTGCAGAATGTATTAAATACAATTCGTTTAAAATAGAGGCCTCACAGATAGATTGGGCAAGGATCAGTGTAATACATATATAATATATATATTAGTTATATATATTCATAAACTTATTTCGATTTGGAAGCTTTGCCGTTTGTAGATATACACACTTATTCAATGCAATTCAATGATAATGGGTGCGCCATTGTTTCATCACAATTAAATGAAATGATTATTCCATCACATTTTACCTGATGTGTTTTTTTCACACTTGTTTTAGCACACTTTTAGTTGTATAAAATGTAAAATAATTCACAGTGCCAAACATTTCGTATCAACAAATACATTCATATCATTCCCCTATGAAAATGCATTCGAGTAATAAGCATTACTTAGTACCTCCTATGTTTAGGAACATATGAACAAGATTCCCATGAATATTCCGCGCAAGTTCTAAAATGCATGAAAAATATGCACGCAACAATGGGAGTGACAACCGCGAAGAGTCCACGTATGGACACCTGGTCGTCAGAGGCAGGTGTCACAGTCACCAAGTGGAGCTTTGTGTGAACGTGCAGGACAATATACACCTGAGCACATGATACTGTACACTGACTGTCCTTCATATCAAAGTATTACTGGAATGGCATGGTTCAAACCGGGGTGTCCTTGCCCACATGATAACCATTAACAAAAGTGTCAGCTGGCTGTTAATTTTCAATGCACGCTCATATTTGATTATATACGGTGGCTTTTATTGGCCACAATTGCGAGTATCGCTCCGGAGCAGAGGCTTCAAGACAAAATTTCAAAATACAGCACGTTCCAGTGCGTCGGAAATACTTCAGACGCATCGAATTTTGCTTAGGCTTTTATTTTTTTAATACTTGTTAACCCCCTCCCCCCACAAAAAAAAAATGTTCGAAAAAAATGAGATCGATCGGTCGGGCAAAATAAAAGCAAAATTTGTTTCTTAATCTGGGTCGGTCGTTCACTAAGAAAAAATGCTGACATAATGATTTCTCATATTATTTAAAAAAGACGCATCAAAAATATATTAGATGCATTGAAAATAGTTGTAGACGCATTAAAAATGTTTTAGACGCATTGCAAATATTTTAGGATTCATATATACAGGACAGGATTTGCGCTGACATAACCATTTCTCATATTATTGACCATTACATGCTTGACTTGCACCTTGCTGTTATATTAACTTTTGGTTGAAAACCACATCATGTAGCATTATCAGGATGTTGACGATTTCATGGATATCAAGATATTGTTACAATACATTGGATGTGGGAACGGAGCAATTTATTCATCATTTTAAAAAACTATTTTTAAGGTTGTTCGATACACCGAACGCGTCATCAGTGTGGCCCGTCTATGGTTGACCAAACGTGTCATAAACAGCGAATGTAACGGCGGGGTGAAATAGGGATCGGCGGGGTATGAATGTTGCCGTGCAATGGGAGTACTGGAAAATCCGGCGGTCTGTAATCAGTACGGCGGAGTCTCGACTTGAACACACAAAGTACTGGAAGCATCACAGCATACAGTATGTCTAGTATCTTTCAGTGGGCCAGCCTCGGTTAAGAAGATAATACTATACTAGAACATCCATTCGTTACATAGTTTTAATATGTATATGAGTAAACGTTTGCACAACAAAACTAGTAGACCTAACAATTTCCAAATCTTCTGATTAACATAATCAAACAGATCGTAAAATTATTCAAAACACTGTTAAATAAATTGACAACACTTCTGTGGATCATGGCATAATTTTCAATACAACTCAAGCTTAGCGATAATAATATTTTGAAAGACTATTCATGGTATTGCAGATCTCGTAGGGCTAATAAGCATGAATGTACTAGTATGGCATAACACATGGAATTTGTTGCTACTTGACTTGAGTGGACCAAGGACAAAAGATACAACGAATGCAAGAGCAAATTTGAGGGGTGGGGGGGGGAGTTGCTGGCGCAAGTGGCGCTCATTACTTTGTATATGATATCTGTGTAAGACCAATAAAACAAGTGTGAGGGTTTCTTCCGTTTCTTACCACATCCTCTCATCCGCCGAATCCTGCATTTTGTGCCCCTGTGGAGTGTTTTCTTCACAATTCCAATCTCTTAGAACTTCAAAGTTCACCACGAAATATCCAGAGGTCGTCACACACTCGTTTATAATAGTTTGTCCTATGCGCCCCTAAGTTTGTCCAAACACGCATATGCATTTCCAGTTCCACTAACCAACATTCCATTGACATACATCAATTCCTCTATAGCCTGTCCATTATATAGCTTGAATATACCAAATGTTCACTCTTTAAGAGGAATACATCATAAGAAGAGCTCAGCTTCATTGGGCCGCAACATTTACAGCCCATCAGGCTCGATTTCGCGGGGCTCCGTTTTCGTTACAGTTGTCATTTTTGACACGTTTCGTCTACCATACCCGTTCCGCTATGTAAGCCGAATGGGGCTAACTTTTTTGTTTCCGCAGCTTATCTGCCCAGAAATTTACACCATGTTAGGCGATTTTCTGCCAAAATTCATCGAGATGCATGAAATAGACCTATAGACGAAATAATCTCCAAAATTCACCGCGCACAGATCAGCGCTACCCTCTCAGTCAAATCCGTTATCAGCCATTTATATATAATAAGCTATATCCTCACGTACGTTGTCCGTATGTATAGGCCTACAAGTTATCGCAAAATCCTGTGCCAAATGTGGCGGTCATCTTGCTCAAGCTAATTGGGTGAAATTTATTCCTAAAGTTCTACTGACTTGTCAAATTTGATGGGGATATTTCAACTATTAGGCCTACTGAGTTGGCGACCGGAGAGAATCTCATCTGAGCCAATTGACCAGTCAACATCTAGTGGTTCATTCTAGCAGCCATACCGTTCATGCTAATGATCACATCTACCATGCCAGCCTTTTATACATTTCTGAGTCAAGTCAGAACATACAATATATGAAATATATGATTTTTTTTTCAATTCATACTCACAAAAACTTGAATAATTTGACATAGTATGCACTCCAAATTCATGAAATTATTGATTTTTTGTTTCAATAAAATGACACTTTTCATGTTTTAACGCTTATATCGCGAAAAGTAACCTGGATAGGTATATTTTTTACATTATTTTTACAAACCCAAAATATCATTGAAGAAATATGTGTAAAAAAATTAGAAAAAAATACTGTATTACTGACCGAGCAGTGATACTCAACGTTGTATGGATTATCAGAAGTTACTCTTTTTCTGTAAAATTTCAGTGCTGAAATATATACACATGTTCTTACTCTTGCCACGAAACATATCAAACTCAGTGCTAGCGAATTTTGTTTCATCAGTTTAATGAACCGTTGCATATACAACAGTTCTGTACTGAAAAATCCTATAAATATATAGTTTTAGGCAAAAATATGCAGTTAGATTGCATGTCATGATGTAATGGATTGTGGCTATTGCTGAGGTACTTTCAAGACTGATAGGTGGTCAACAAAATGCATCATAGCAAAAAATATCATACGGTGACCTACTATTTTTCTCTGCTTTTTGTAACCATCACATATCTAGCTATCAAGAAATATAACTTTTTACTCAATAAAAACACCTTTCCGGGTGTTTCGAACAACCTTAAAAAAAAAAATCCACTTCTTTTCTCACCATATCTTAGATAAGTATCTATATATCAGTCTCCTTGGATGAAAACCAGTTCTGTAATTTTCATTTATTGTATTGCTGTTTTATTACTGCACGCGTGTTTTATATTGGCATTTTTCGGTCGTAAAACAACATTTTCTGAATACAACATTTGCCATTGTATAGTTATAGCTACATATGTTGTTTCAAAATATGGTTTAGGTATACTGTTTATACTGCATATTAATATAATAATATACCGAGAGACGGTATCAAAAGTGATGAACTGCAGCATCATATTAAAGCCCGTCAAAATATTAACGACATGGACTTGATCAGTGTATAACACACAACAATCATGATCAAAGAAATCTTGAGTGCTACAGTAGCGATATAAAAGAAATTAGACGGAAGATGAGCTTGGCATACCACAAATGGCAAGATATATAGCCAGATGAAAAGAACGAGAACTGCAAAATGACGAAAGAAATGATCATGTGGTGTACTTGACATATCCGGAATGGATTATCGACCAAAAGTCATTCTTAAGAATGATAACAATCATCGCCGGCCATCGACGATATCTATGTCCTCGTCTGCCTCTTGAGGTACAAGACAATCTATTGGTATTGTATATCGGCAGTACACTACTCAGGCATGACTAGTCCAGCATGGATGCGAGCCATTGGGTACAATGGTGCTAATCTTGCACTGGTTATTTCAATAATGTATCAAAATAACTATTCAAGCTTGGGACTGGCATAACAAAGTAGCACCATATCTATGTCACTAGCTTATGGTGTAGTTGCAGATAGGAGAACTGTTGTTCATCCAAGTGTCCTGCTAGTCCCCAAATTGCTGTGACATGAATACGTTTGAACAAGATGAACAGTTGCATTTGGAATATTTTATGGACGTCTTCATGCCTTGATAAAAAATTACGCAAAATACATGACACATTAGCAGCAAGGTTTGTTCGCAAATTTTTCGAATGTATGAGGGGTGGCACATATAGAATAATATTTGCTCACATTTTGTCAGGCTCATGAAGTTCTTTCAAATCGTTCGGTTATGATCGTGTGGAGTTCTCTATATATGGTATTGGTTTACCAAATATTGTATACTGCAAACGACAATAGGCTGGGAACAATAAGGATCAGATCATGTTAACTTTGATCACTGTCACTGTTGGATGTCACTGTTGTCACATGAAACACTCCTATACACATAACTTATATAACCCGTGTGTCATTCTGATTTACAACTTTTGATGCTGAGCTCACGTGACCAATTATGAAGTGACGTCACCCAAACTATGACCGATTGTAAATAACGTTACTAGCTTACAGCAGCTCGTAGTTTTTGCTTCCATGTGACAGGAATGTGTTGACAGCAATGTGGTGACATTTGTGGGGCCCAAGACAGGCAATCAAAATTAATGTCACGAATGGTTCCTGAGTAGGCGGATAAAGAAATGCGGTCCAGAAAAAAATTAATTCAATCAAGTTAGACTCCGGAGTCAGCAGTGGTATCAAACATTGTAAATGGTGTAAATGTAGGTAATCAATGTGCATCGTATTTTGAACACAGTGTTGGACTAGGTATGTCCGCAAATAGTGTCAGAGTAGAACTTTGCAAATTAGAAATAAATGATGGAGCGCTCAGTAACTATTTCCCATAGAAATTAAAAAAACAATAATCCAAGCATATATGTTGGTGATATACCAGTGATTATACATACGTACATATCGCCTTTCCAATGGGTATTTTGAGCATAAGGCATGAAGAGATTTAAGTCGATTTACCAGATACATAATACTAATCTTTAGAGGTGAAATAAGGTGTGTTGAAAAGAGTCACATTACGTGAACAAATCGTGGCACCCATAGTAAAATCTGAAATTTTTCAATTAATGTCGTGCTGCATACTGTCAACCAGAGATATTTTACTATGTCTTCAACTTTTTGGTGTATTTACGAGTCAGATCGTGATTGCGTACATACAATTTTCAACAGCGAGTAGTAGGCATAATATTTGTACAATGTGATTCAGTACTGAAAATATGACAATCTATTCAAACTTGCGTTATCACCCTCAATGCAATAAAAAAAATTGTTGAATTCTGGTTTCTCATATAGAACAAACTTATCAGCTGTGTATTTTTCACCTCATATACCAGGCAAGATACACACTCTCATTTCATTATTGGTATATCAAAACGATAGAAAAAATCACTGAAAAGTAGGACACAGCGTCATGTATTTCAAAATTTATAAAAAAAATTCTATATGGAAGAACCCCTTTAGAAATTGCATTGAAATAGTGTGTGTATTATTTCTAAGCAATAAATGCAAGAGCATTCACACGATCATTCTGAGCATGTTCCCAAATGCCTGAAAAATATACCTGCAACTCTTGGACTGACCCAAGAAATGATCACATAAAGGACACCTGGTCTCCAGATTCAGGTGTCATAGTCACCAAAAGGAGCTTTGTGTGAACGCGATGGACAATATACACCTGAGCACATGGAACTCCACACCGACTTACACCAGCCTGTGCTTCATATCAAAATATCGGTAAGAATGGCATGATACGACCCCAGGAGTTCTCTCCCACTAGATAACCATCAAAATAATTAATTAGTATCAGGTGGCTATTATTTATCAGTGTACATCGATATATGTCATAAATGTCTCTGTTCTTTACAACCGGGGAATGACTTGTCAATGTATAAAAAAAATCCGGTTCAGATCAATGAAAACATGTCAATTTATCAATTTATTATTATCCATTTTTATTGCGCCTCTTTAGCTATTTTCACAGAAACGGTCAGATAATTTGTTTGAAATAAATTTATTACACTCCTCATAGAAATCAATATCGTGTGAGTGATTTTTGTTTTATTTTTGAACGGGTTGGTCAAAACAAATTCAGATCAGAAGACATATATATGCCTATTGTTGTGGTGACCTTGGAAGGGCAAACCATAATAGGTATCAATACATCAACGATCCATCTGGAATAGCTTGTTCTGAAACCTCCCATTTCAACATGGCCTTACTCGAAAATGGAAGTACAGGACAAGTTACATATATACGTATGGAATATGCGTGTAATTTGAAACGTTTGTGTCTGAACCTCGCCCATATTTGTCACTGTTTCTCTTTTCCGATGGCATCTCCAATGACATCCACTTCACGGGTGACGTAATGGAGGAGTCACCCTCTACCATAATTACATATCCCCGATCATACCAATTATGTCCAATCTTATATCGGAATAGCAGAGGCGTATTTGCAATATCTAGCCAACTATCACCCGCCTCTCTAACAGGTAATGCACATCCTGAAATGACCTGAAATCAGAAAAATGCACCTTTTCCGTCCAATCTTGTCCCATGTGAGCCCTATTATGACACGTCACTTTAACCATGCAAGCCAACTAGAAGAGCTATGACAGGAAAGTATATGACGGTTACTGAGGGCGAAAATGTTGCATAGAATTACGGGCCTGTTGTCACGAATGTAGATAACGAACTGCGAAGAGTTGACGGTTGTGGACACTGTCACATTGTCATTTAGGACAAAATCGTTTGGAAATAGAATCGCCAATGATTTGTTCAAAACATTTATGGTATAATACTGCATACTGTATGATAGTATTATCAAATATAAAATGTCTTTCAAATTATCACAGAACACGTGTTTACCGATATTTTTTAGATGATATCTAATACTATTGATACTACCAGGTATAATTTATCTGCTTTCGCTATCTGAGAAAATAGAAGAACAGTAGTTCAATCCATATGTATATCTCTGAGATTAATCTCAGCATCTCACGTCTGGAACAACAATCTGTGACTCAAGATATACTCATGACAATTACGAAACCTACCTACAACATGTCCAGGGCGCCATGGAGACAAAAATCCCTTTTAAAACAGTGACTGATTCACAGGATAAACGCCCACACAACCACTCGAAAAAACCATGGTGGAGTGATGAACTGACAACGCTGTGGAACACGTCGTGAACGTTTGTGGCGGAAATCAAATGGTCCGGAAAAACGGGTCAATAAAGCTGAGTTCCGTGTTGCAAGAAAGCAATTTAACGTGCTGTCCAGAGATCAAAGCGCTCTTATTGGGCAGCAGAACAATCAAGACTACTAACCCTCTGCCAGCAGGATCAAAAGCAATTCTGGAAGAAGATCGGGAGCATCAGTATAGGCCAGGAACGAAAAAGCCGCATACCAATGGAGATCGTTATGGATGATGGGTTTACATTAACAGATCACAGTGCTGTCCTGAACAAATGGAAGTCAACTTTCTCCGAGCTGTTGAACCCCCCAGAATGTAAACAACAACATGCCCTGCCCACCACTGACCCACTTACCACAAGCCTCGCTGAGCACGAATATAAACAGGCCTATCACTCGTGTAGAGGTGTTAATTGCTCTTTACAAGTCCAAGAATGGAAAAGCAGTGGGGCATGACCAGGTACCAATTGAGTGCTTAAGGAACGAGAGCAGTGTCACATACTTACTCAACCTTTTCAATAGGTGCTTTGAAAGCGGGCTAATCCCAACATTGTGGAAGACGGGGAATATTAACCCAATCCCCAAACCAGGGTCAACTGACAACCGAATGCCCGAGAACTACAGAGGAATAACACTAGCGTCCAGTGTGTATAAACTATATTGTTCAATTCTGAATGCTCGTCTAACGAGGTGGTGTGACTGTAACAAACTGGTAGATGATGCACAAAACGGTTTTCGTGCAGACGGAAATTGTGTTGATCATGCTCTATCAATGTCGATGTTGATCCAGACTTACAAAGCTAGACGAAAGTCATTATTTGCTGCTTATATTGACTTTTCAAAAGCATTTGACCGTATAAACCGTGAATATCTTGTGTCTAAACTGATGTTCATGAACCTTGATGGCCATATGTTGTCTGCTATCAGAGCCATATATGATAATGTAAAATGTTGTGTACGTTTAAATGTTATTTGTACAGACTTCTTCAATGTTGGATGTGGTGTTAAGCAAGGATGCATTCTCTCACCATTACTGTTCAATCTGTATATTAATGATCTCATTAATGATATAAATGCTTTGGACAGGGGGGCCCGCCTTGATGGCGGAAACAGGGTGTCGATTCTTGCCTATGCAGATGATATGGTGCTTGTGGCCAAGTCCGAACAGAATCTACAATACATGCTCGAGACCCTCGGTGACTGGTGTAATACATGGAGACTCTCAGTAAATGCCTCGAAAAGTAAAATTGTGCACTTCAGGAACCCGTCAGTAACCAGAACATCATATAACTTTAAGTGTATGAACAATAGGCCTATTATAGACTGTGTTGAAAAGTATAAATACTTGGGACTGTGGTACACTGAACACATGGATATGAACTACATGGCCAGTGAGGTGGCAAAATCTGCACACCGAGCACTCGGACTATTTATAGCCAAGGTCAAAGCGGCTGGTGGAATGCCACGTGAAGTATACTCAAAACTGTATGACGCGCTAGTGAGACCTGTCATCGACTATGGATCGGCAGTGTGGGGCTATCGCTCTATGTCATGTTGTGAACACTGTACAGAACAGAGCTATGCGCTCTTACCTCGGAGTAAACAAAAGCACACCAAATGCCGCTGTATGTGGTGAGCTGGCGTGGACTACACCTTGTGAGCAACAGTGGACTTCCATAACCCGCCAATGGTGTCGTCTGATCAACATGGATCCAGACAGACTGACAAGTAAAGTATACCGTTGGGCTAATGAAGCAAACTGTAAAAATTGGCCGCACTTTTTGAAACGTCACTACACGAGCCTTGAAGCAAACTATATCGTTGACGTGGAGCCGCTCAACTCTCAACACGCACAAGCGCTGATCCAGGAAAAGATGCGCGCCGTCATCATCCCTGACTGGACAAGCCAACTTCAGCGGGATGCAGCAATAGGAGGTCACGGGCGGAACAAACTGAGGACATACAGGCTATTCAAGACGGAATATGCACGTGAGCCTTATCTTGACCAAGCAATACCATGGCGACACAGACGGGTCCTCACCCAGTTTCGATGTGGTACAGCACCTCTGAGATTGGAAACTGGCCGCTATGAGAGACTGAACATGGAAGAACGGACGTGCCCAGTGTGCACCACAGTTGTTGAGGATGAGCTACATGTGAGTACCAAATGTCCCATCTACGGAGACATACGTCAGGAACTGTACCACATATGCCAGTCTCTACACGGCAATTCTATAAGCATGGATGACACCAACAAGATGTGTTTTATCCTCAGTGACACGAATGTAGCGAAACATGCTGCCAGAACCCTATATACGATTCTAGAAATGCGAAGATTGATTTTATATGGTTAATGCTATATATTCTTATCAATGTGTACATATTTATCAATGCAACGTTGTACTGTTTTAACACTCTGTATGTTTTATATTTGTCTAAATGTGTCTGTATAGTCTCTCATAACTCTTATTAGAGTGGCTGGTTCTATAATGGTCTTATTATGTTTTGTATTTACATGTGCCTGAACCGGGTGAGACTTAAATAAATAATAATAATATATGTGTTTTTATTCCTGTACACTTATTACTTTGTTGTGTAACTTTGCTGACTCATAGAGAATATATATTAGCGTTCTCCATATTTTTGTTTTGTTTAATAGCTATGTATCTCAAGAACTTGTGTCATGTATGTTTAGAAAAGAAATAAAAAGCACTGAAAACGTATCCCTATCAATGAGTGTGACAGGAGTGAAATAATTATAATTGATTATAAAAAATAATTATAAGAATCAATTATAAGGAACAATTGATATTAACTAATATAACTCACACTAATTGGAAGTATGGGCCATAGGATCTGATTTTCAAAATCGTTCAAATTTAAAGTTACTTGTAGTTCTGAACAATACACGAATCAACTAGACAACTGGAAAAAGATGGCGATGTATCCATTTTTTTTTGTGTTTAGGTGAACTATTTCACTATAGGCTTTCTGTGTAGTTAATGACATTAGGTTGGAGTGGAAGATTGCAGATCTTCTTCAGATCGTATCGCATTCGCTCATGCATTGTCCAGTTATAAAAAGAATAGAAGATAAATGATATTTTATCCTATATAAAATACTAGTAGGTGGTGGATGTGGTGACAGATGTGACGCATTGTTCCAAAATGACAATGTGGAACGGGTACACTGTTAACTTAAAGTGATAATGGCAGAAAGTTATGGATTTTGCCATATCTTTTTGATCGAACGAATTAAACACAATAGTAATATATCTGAACTTGTATGTCCATACAGATGCCCCTTTCTAACTCATATCGTTGCGATATTCTGGTGGAGATAGTTTGAGTTTGTTTACATTACCGCCATTCTCGGCGCTTTGTATCCTTTGATGCAATGCAATTCCAGCTTGCTCGTACATGTTCGAGCTAATCGAGCGTGAGGTCGATTAACAAGGGTCGATAACAAGGGTCAGAGGTAACTCTGAGTGGCGCACAAAACAAAAGAAAAGCGGCTGCTAGTACTGTAATATGTTTGATTTATCCATCTGATCAAGCATGGTTTGTTTTGTAACCTATTTTTCTGAGACCACAGGCATATATGTAATTGATTTGATAAAAAGTTTTGGTGCCAATATCACTCTAATATGATACGAGAGAGGCTACCTCTATCTAATGACACTCTTGTAGTAGACGTAGAGATAGACGTGGAATCAATACCCAGTATTAAGTATTCCGAACAAACAAAACAGGGTCCGTTATCCAATCTCATAGTCCGGGGACAGAAAGATTTAATGGCACATTCAAAAAATTCCAATTCATATATTCTCCCCGATGAAAATGTTTGAATAGTAAATCATCCAATAGATAAAAAAAAATAGATAATCACCTAAAAACCTAAGTATCATGTCAAATCTATGAACACATAATGCTATCGATATATAGGAGTGCACTGGCTTGTCCGAGTATGCATATTTTGTTGTTGCTCATGTAGGCCTATTATCGAACTCCCTTGACATATCATTCATCCTTTTCGATCCATTGGTCCCGAGACACATTAACCGTCTTGGTCTGTATTCAGGCGAGAATATACATAGAACAATACGATCAAACGATAGTGAGAAAAACGCCCGAAGACACCATCGTGGCTTTCTGTCTCGACGAGTTCTCTGTATTTGTTCCACTACGGAGATCTTTACGATATGGTTATTGCCCTGTTGTGTCTGCTTAATAGTCGTTTGATGACAGTTTATGACGCAGGGGCCGAAATGCCAAATACATTGAATCATGATAAGGGATCTTTCTCCAGATCTTTCTCAGCTTGTGAATCCCGAAAAAACACAATATTCCGCCGGCTATTGGGATTTTTTATTTAAAAATACACATGCATGTGAAATGTCAATTATATGTGTGGCATTAGTGTGTGTATTCTGCAACAAGCAGTTTCGTTTCTAAATTACAAACTCTATACTATATATGATAGAAATATTGCAACAGTTGTCATCTCACCAGTCAGACCTAACAGAATTCTAGACTATACTATAAAATTTGCAGTTGATACGTCAAATATGCAATGTTTCATTTGGCAATACTAAATGATTTCCAAATATAATGATCCATCAAAACAGGTTTTTAATCGGTATCAACATTATATGGAGAACAAAATGAAGAAGCCTAGACGCAGATAAAATTTCTAAAAATTATTCTACGTGTGATGAGCATGAAGTGTGAGTTTTCATTGTATCAAATATATCAAAGTATATGTATTATTTCAATTGTCACAATCATATACCTTTTGCACTTGATGCGTCTGGAAAGTTTATTGTAATGTTTTTTTTCGGCAACCGGTTGTTAAACGATGAAAATTTGATTTAAATTGATACTAATACTTCTTAGAATAATGCATGTATCAGTGCGAAAGCAGGTACAAGATACAAATAAGAAAACATATCTCCGTAGGTTAATTGGGCCATGTAGCTCGCTAGGCTAAAAGTACTCAGGAGACATCACTAAAACAGTTGTTCAATTTCAACACAAGCAGTTTGTACAGCGGGAGACTTGTAGCAGATTACAAACTAATGATCCGTCAAAACTGGTATATGAGTATTATATTGAAGTGATACCAAGCTTTCATTGATATTATCAATAAACTTGAAATTGGCTAACAAAGCATGTGGGGGAAAAATGTAAAGGTTTTTCTCCGTCAGTAATTTTTATTCAGTCACACAGCAAGATTATTGACAGATTAATCGCATGTCATCAACCAATTTGGCAAGGACTGTACATATCTATCTACAAGAGGTCTTGACCACATATGTCCTTAGGCACCTTCTTTTGCGAATCTGTCACAGTGGTTTAAATGGAATTTCATAATAATTATATTTTCTTACCAATCATAACATACACATTTTCAAGTTCGATGCCCTATGCATTGGCAATATGGAAACCACCACATTTGGCATGAAACGGTGATGTTTTGGTTTGATGGCGATTGTGATAAGATTCGATTCACAAAGTTCAATGAACTCGTTAAAAACAGCCACATTGGTCATAAAATTTGCTACACTGGTTTTATGACGAATGTGATACGAGTCGAGTCAGAGAGTTCAATGCCCTTAAGGGTGGGAATCGTCTAGCATTTTGGAATAGCTTTAATTTCGCACTGATCCATGTTTGTCTATTTACTTCGCCATATCAACACCAAATTGTTCCAAAATTTGACCATAGCTGCTCTGACCCTAGTCAATGAATACTTTGGCAACGAAGTTATAATTTGTTCGATTACACAATGAATACAGACAGTTGAGCATCACTTATAGGTAGATCTTCAATTCTTTCACATGCCTCTTGGGAAAACTCAGGATAGTGGGGAGACATGATTAAGATCACTAACCGAGACCCACTTTCTTGATGATGTTCATGGATATGTAGTATTGATCGGATGTTTACAAGCAAATTTAGCAGATGCAAATTTGTCGGTAAAAGCGTGCTGTATTCATAATGTCTCACTCGCTGCAGCGGTCGCGTTACAGTGACCACGACTCAGCTCAAGCGATCTGACTTCTCTCAGTTGTTGAAATCAGTGGAAATTATACACTCAACCCAGGAAATTTAGCAAGCAGGTCAATGTTTGTCGCGACTCGTTCTTTTCATGTAATGCAAACACAAATGGGACTTACAATTTTGACATACGCAAGACTTTCGTCGACGTGCATAGGCCTACTGGAAAAGAATGTGGATGAAGTTGCTTGTATATTGTACATCATTTTTCATACTATTTGCAGTGAATTTCAGAAAACTAATTATCGGTTCGTGATTACGAACATATGGACCTATTGTTGTGCCTGTATCATCGCAAACAACACCGTTATGAGAAAGTTCTACCTTCTTATCTGTTGCGTACATTCTATTATCTATATTCATATATTATAATAATAAATCCTCGTTATATCATAGCATAATCTATTAAACAGACACGTAGCAACCACAGACAAAATTTGAAATAGATTTGGTCAGAATTCGCGGAGATATGGACAAAAACGTTAAAACGGTGTGGTTTGCGTGACAATGAAAATTCCTGGGCGATTCCCCACCTTAACATTAATAATATGGACAGTCACTCTTGGCATAAAGTTCGGTACATTGGTTTCAGACGCGGATTTAGAGCCTACCCCCTTCCCCCGCGTCAGTCGGACGCGGCGCCATAAAAAGCGCTCGCTTTTCGTTTCATTCCAAGTTGATAGTCAGGGGCTAGCATCTTACAGACGCTTGAAGGGTCCTTTCATCCTCAATGTGTCAGAAAAAAACAACTCTTATATACCATCATAAAATATTCTCAAATTCACAATTTGGTTTCTATCGAGTTACCACATGGTACAAATTGCAAAATTTTCTCAGAGGGGCTGGCACCACAGACCGCACTTGTTTCATTCTCTGCGCAAGTATCGCCTTCCCCTACCCTCCTCCCACCACCCGTTAGTCAAATCCTTAATCCGGCACTGTCTGTTTGGCAAAAACGGCAAGAGAGATTCACAGGGCAGCACAATAACCGGGCTGTCTTTGATTCACCACAGGAGACTATCAAATTAATTTGGAAGGACCACCTCGACGATTAGAAGCTGCACTTTTATGGTCGATAAAAAACACTTAGGAGGTCACGTGGCTTCCACCTTCGCTTGTTTGACAAATTTGTAATCTAAATCTTTCCCACTGAAGAATCTCAGCTGTTGATTACTTTTTACGTTTGAGGTTTCGATATTGCAAACAGAATAGGCTGAAAGGTTTTTCCAAAACTAAAAACCAAGGTGGTAGAATGGTTCCTTTACTGCAGATAGGTAAGAGTAAAAACAAGTGAGTT
Organism: Terebella lapidaria; assembly: GCA_949152475.1. Classification (NCBI taxonomy): domain Eukaryota; kingdom Metazoa; phylum Annelida; class Polychaeta; order Terebellida; family Terebellidae; genus Terebella; species Terebella lapidaria. Next base: position 8,380,222 of record OX424559.1, on the reverse strand, counting down.
GTTTATTCTGAGTCTTCGGTGTGAACATGAATTTGGCGGCGTTGAAATGGTACTGACGTTCTACTTAGGTGATTGACCATTGATTGAGAAGTCAATGTGCTATGTCATTATAATCAGTAATTAATATACATTCGCCCGTTACAGCAGCCTGATGAGAGACACCGGTCAGCCGTGATGCCAAACTCCTAACTTAGAATCATCAAGGTACTACAATGCTACCTTTCGCGATGCAATGTCTCACTTTGACAGTAATAGAAAAGACGTTGCTGAGTAAGTTTTGTCTAAACAATACGGCATTTATTATCGTATCACAAATTCATTTGATGATGAATTCTTCATAATAGATGTGTTATGTGTTGCGCGGTTTTAGTTTACCAAACTCATAGCCATTCTTGGTCTTCCATTGCCTTCGATAATGGTTATAATGTTTTTCTGGCCTGAAATGTGTACATCTTCCTGCAGACAAAGAGCTCGTAAAAGCTCAGGTGTATGGGGAGAATATGGGAATTCATATATGGGATATTTTTTTTCTTGAATTTCAAATCACTTTCAGATCGATTTCTCATCAATATTATGTCCACGTTTGACCTGAAATATCTCAATTATTCTCTCTTATGAGGCGTATATTTGGCTTGTGTCTGTTTACTCGGAATCAGGTGCTGACGTTCGTTGCACTAACAATGTAACTTATGGAAGTATCAATCTATCACCACCAATACAGCCAAATTTTGATGATCCCATAAACAAACATAAAATACAACATTTTGCAATAGATACAAAGCCCGACCAAACTCTTTATCAAAAGACATCAGGGGACAGACAGTGTGTTGAATGTAGTTGTTTCCACTGTACACCTGATGGAATAGTATACAACTGCACAACAACCTATGAAAACAATAACCGAATCCGAAACAGAAACCATGGAATAGATATAGGACAAGTACATGAGTACCTAATCACAAGTCAAAAGGCTTTGATATCGTCACGCCAAGTCCGATACATCTAGAAGTCTTTGGTGTATATTACTTGTCCAGTGGTGCCTAGCCACAAAACCAGTCCACCAGATTTAGACTGTGACCACTGGTCATGGCTCAGAACGTCGTCTGACCCGCTAGACAGGAAGGTCAGGGTTCTGCACATGTATACATACACACGTTGTTGTGTATGCTTTGGGCTCAAAGCATGCTTCTTTGCTTTGGGCTCAAAGAAGAGCGCCAATTTCCACCGATGGATACAGAGTTAAAATGTACTCCTTTTTCGTCAAGAACAAGACAAGACTTGAACATAAACGACACTGCAAACGATCTATCTTTGCTAAACTTGTAATTGACATCGGATGACCTTGGGTGGCATACCTCAAGGTCACATGTTTCTAAGAAAGTATCGATTAGTATTTGGAATTTGTGGACCCGAATATTAATTCACCACGATTGAGGCAATATGTCCTTGAAGTTGAACAACTGTCCTTGAATGGCGAATTCCTTGATCACTTCATGGGTGAATCAAACCTAATCAACAGAGGGAAGTGAATCGTACTTAATGGATGGGCTTACAAACCACTGTAATGAGGTTGAAACAATATTCCATCCTTTGTGACACGAATCTGATGTTCCTAATGAATAGCAATTTGATTGCATGCTTTTTGTGGACCACCATTTCACACCTGCAAGTTGTGATATAAATAACACACATATATAATTGTGACAGTCTGAGAGACTGAGATGAATTGTGTTATTCAGTGTTGTCACGCGATTTGCCATCAAGACTTTTCCGTGTAAAGATATACAGATGGTGGCCCAAGTATCACACGCTGCGACTTAATACTACTCAGCCACTGAATGAATACCATTCAATCCGTCTGTCACCTTTTTAATCCCAATTGAATAAAGAGGAAAGCGCACGATATCATACTTGGGCCGATTCTGTTATAGCGATTTCCGGCCCAAGTATCATACACAGCGCCTTAATACTACTCGCCCACTGAATGAATGCCAGTTAATCCGTCTATCACCTTTTTAATCCTTATTGAATATAGAGGAAGGCGCAGTGTATGCTACTTGGGCCCGATTTCCTGTGGAACAACCTGCTCGGTATATTTCAGAGGACGGATGAATTCTGTTTACTGAGACCGCGATAGTGTCAGTCAATATATGTATCATTGTCTAGCTTTTGAAATATGCAATATTATGATATGGAGATATGATGCTTGATCTCCGGGCCATAATTCCATCAACTTTTGCAATGCATACAACATAAAAGCTAAATATCCGCCAGGTGAATTTACTGTAAACGCACGCGTGTTATGTATTGTCATGCGCGTAGTGATCCATATTAAAAGAACTTGCATTGATGGCGGGCGTTGCATTTCTTAGGTATATGGTGCACATCGAAGACATATCAACATTCCAGACAATGGTGTTGCAGCACAACAATCTAATTATCTACGTTTAATTACACATATCTGTTGCCAATTAATATATGACAGGGTCAAATAAAACTGACAGTCACTTGCTACATTAAATGCGTTTATGCCTGCCATGAAAGACCATAAGAAGTTATGAAACTACGCGAGAATTCCCTCGGCAATGAGAATAGGGAATGAAGCATACAATGTAACAGCTGCTCGAGTTTCGTAACTTTCATTTTCCCTCGGAGAAATATGTAGTAATTAGGCACTTCCGTAACAATGGACTGTGATGCAATACTTGTCTAGCCGATCATGAACAGGAAAATGCTTCTCGTCTACCAGGAAATGCAACAGGTGATTGGGGTACGAGTATTACATAAAATATGATATCGTATCTATAATGGTGTGAGCAACATCGGAAACAGACATAGGGGAGTTGAAGGGTTTATAATAATGTATCAAAAGCAACGATAACTTAGTGAATATATACTTACCATTTGCAAATTTAACACAGGGTGGATGGTTCCAAGCTGCAATAATAAAGCAAGTGAAAAGCAACCCTATGGTAAAAACAGACGTATGCAAATATATTTGATGTTCAATAAGCTGGAACGTGCGTTCGTTCAAACAAGCAATGTGTATGAGAACTGACAACGACAATCTGGCGTGACATTTCCTGATAAACCATTACAGTCTTGTAAACAAATGGCGGTGCACAAATGGTTGGACACACTCATCTCAAATGTAATTGCTGTTCCGGAACACCACCGTTGTCTCGCAAATTCCTTCGCGATGGTAATTACAATAATGCAAGACCCCTGTACCAGATGCCGTTATTCGCCATGAGACAAGGCAATGACCGTTATTTGGTTGGAAATGTGTCTTCCCTGGGCGCAAACAGGGTCGACGTAGGGATAGAAACCACGTTGTTATGGGTTGTATGTTCACTTACAGACTGTGGTTGTCATGCTGATCGTGCTGATCAGATAGGTATAACGAAAGTGGTATATTAATCGTTATCGGGTTACTTATTTATTCTGCAATTATGTACATGGATAAACTGAAAGAAGGGGGCGAAATGGACCGAATTAGACCAATCTACTCGTGTAGCGTTATGAATAATCATTATAATGACTAATGCGTTCATAAATTAGTGACAACGATTAATCTCGAGAATGATTAGAAATCTTCAGGTTCTCCAAAGCCAGCATGATACCATTTGCGTGTTTTTGTTTGTTTTTTTGCTTTTTCAAATTCAAATTCATTTTAACTTCAAATTCATTTCAACCTGAAGATCTCCAGATCAAAGTAACAAATTTTCGGAATTTGTACATATTCGATCCGGCTTTTGTAGAACCAATACAAAGCCTGGCGGATATTCAAATTTCGTATTTTTATTAGTGGTAAAGAAGCGTAGTTTCAAACTATGTTTTGACAAAGTTCTTCATATGCATGTAGTTCGGATGTACCTCACGGAAATACGACAGTAATATGTTGTAGATTAATATGTTTTTGGATAAGTCTTGTGATGTGCAATATGTTGAAAAACCTCATGTACATGTAATTACTTTATATTTTGTTTCAATGTATATATAGTGTATGTATCACCTTCTTAGCACCGGTCCATCATGTACTCGCTAAAATGACCCTCAAAAGAATATATTAAGAAAAAAGTACATTCATTTATCATTATTGAACCTTGATAATTCTATTGTCAAGAAATTATCACAATTTCGTTATTCCAGCGGTAACTGGTCAATATACATTTGGTTCAATATCTGGTACAATATATCATGTTTCATAACTTGCCATCAACTTACTACTACATGTAATAGCATTCTGGATTGTTATTGGATACTTATATTTTTATCATACAAATATTCCAAAAATTAAATTAAAATTAATAAATTATTTCAAACCACTTTCAGGCACATGTATACCTAAAACTAATGCGACATGCCATATTTTACAAACTGAGTTCCTTTGAAGACGCCAATATGTTTGCCATAAAAGTATTCGGATGGGCATTGTCCCTCGTCCAAAAAGTTTTCTTCGACATCATCAAAAACTTGTCGAATTGGCTGCAGTCAGTTATTGCATACATTTCGCGGGATGGCTGCCTCTGCCTGTGTCACTGGCAGACACCCGTCGGGCCAAATAACGGTCATTGCACTGCAACTATCTTTAGGGGCGGCATGGTATCTGTTACAGAGATCTCTCATCATTGTAATGGTCCTCAGGATGGAGCTCGCAGGGAAATAGTGTTGCCCTGAAACAGCAATTATTTGGATGAAATGTAAGCCAACACATTTGTCAGCCGAATGATTACTCACAAAACGATTTTGGTGTCTCTGGTTATGTCCCCAATTATTTTAATAACATATATTTCGTTTTCTCAGCAACCAAAATATGTTGAGGTTTCAAAATGATTCGCTACGGTGGTACCATCTATTTTTGTGAGTGGTGCTTGCAAACTAGTAAATAAAACAAATTAGTGAATCAAAGGCTTGATTATAAGATTCCTGTAAAATAATAGATGAAAGCTCTTAAATCCCAACGTACCGGAAGTTAACTCACAACAACATTGTGAAGGATCGTTGTATGTATTGTATAGCATTTGCTCCACAGACATTTTGTTCCAGGACCTACACACCTGGACCTACATTGCTGCAGGAACATACGCGGAGAAAGTTCATACTTGTAAGCCTATTTTACCGTGGCTGATATATGCCATCATTATTATTTTTCAGAACACCCCTCAAACCCGGCAACAAAATAATAAATAATTCAATTGAGCAGTTTTGTACGTACAAAATTATTAATTTCGTACGTACGAAAATAGTTTCGTACGTACGAAATTAGTTTTGTACGTACAAAATTGTTGATCTCACCATACATTTCTATGGCCTGACTCACTGAGATTAGTTTTGTACGTACAAAACTATTTTCGTGCGTACAAAACTAATTTCGTACGTACGAAATTGCTTCAATTATTATTTATATTTTCCTCAGTGGGTCAGGTACGGCAGCGTATTTAGGACATGGTGGAGTGTTGTTTTATTTTGTACGTACGATAAACCAATTCGTACGTACAAATTACTATATCGTACGTACAAGTAGCTATTTCGTACGTACATATAACTATTTTGTAAGTACAAATAACTATTTTGTACGTACAGATAACTATTTCGTACGTACAGATAACTATTTCGTACGTACAAATTCCTATTTCATACGTACAAATAACCGTCTTGTATAAGAATTATCTTTTGCTACGTACAATTTTCAGTTCCATGTAAAAATAGGTCTACTAGTGTGTGATAACTTGATGATACCCAAGGGCGTTCTGATGTTATCGTCCGGAAACAGAAAAGAAAACAAAATTTGACAAAAAGCATACATTTTGGCCATTGAAAATTTTTTTGGACTTTCACAATGGGAGCTGTGCGGATTAATCTCATGGACCACTTTAAGATAAAGCCTATTGATATTGGCACATTCAAATGGGAGATCAGATATTGCGGTTTGAATGGAGATCTTGAAGTTGACCTCCAATGATCTTGGAAGGTCAAAACGACCTTTTTTTGTAAAAAACGATGATTTTTGTCTTCGGCAGCCATTCTCTCAAAATCTATTCAGACAATTTTTCTCAAAATGCATAAGATTCTCTCTATGTACCTTTGTGATACATATAAGTTTTGTTGCCTTTGAATCGACGGTCTGTGGATATATGACTTGATTTCATATTATAGTCCATACAGAAAATGTGTGTTTGGCAACATTTACGAACATGTTTTGACAATAGAGTTGAAGATCAGCGTAACAATTAATATTTGGGAAATCAATACTCAATTCTTATGATCTGCCGGTAAGCTATAGCACCCTTGGTGGTTATTTGTGGTTGTTCCAAAACAAAATTGTTTAAAAGATTTATTCAAAAGATACAAATTACATATATCGACGTACATTTTTGTACATCCGAGCTTTTCTCTTGTACATGTATTTTTCATCAGTTCGCATGTCAGGCTTGATGTCGGGTTCAAATGAGTTATTGCATAATAACATTGAAAGTAAAGTTTCCCAAACAACAGATAATATATTTGTTCCAAGTTCACATTATGCACACAAAAACAACTGATTGATTGGAACATTGCTATAACGTATGGGCATTATACGTCACAATGAGAATCATCGCTAACTTAAGCTGGTCTATACACACGCAGAACATACACATATAGCAGTTCATAGATCTATTCTGACCTGGTTGAAAGTACAATGACATCGAGCTGAAGTGCATGGTTCCAACATAAACATTTTATAAGTGTACATTTTCCCTGATGATGAACTGCACAATGACATGCCAGAAGGTAACAATAGAAAATTACACAGAACAAGAACGTATGTAAAATATTTTTAAGAAAATGTATATCAAAACAAATTACATAAAACAAGAACACACATTGATGTAAACAACATGTAGAATTACAATATTACCAGTAAAACATACCTTCCAGGAAATTTCTACCTATCAAAATTCTAATCGTGACTAAAACCCATCTCAAACCATGCCTGTATGGCGTTACCAACAAACAAAAACAAAACGAAGAGAAAAGCAAAACAAAAACACTTGCTGTGACTGTGCAGCAATATCTGAAATTACATAACATAGTGATGCGGGACATTACTTTTTAAGACTTTTAGTTCTTTGAGCAGACAGGGCACCTGAAACGTTGCAGGAGATGCCTTGCTGTTGGTCTACATTTGGCGTCATAATTGATACAGTCGGTGAGTAGACGTAGGCCATGCTGTTTGAACACAGGGGGTTTGCCACATTGCCCCATAGTATGTCGGATGAAAAGTACTGGCTCTTCGTCCTGATCCTGTAGCTGCCATGGATCCTCCCCTGTGAACCACTCAGCCAAAGTGATCGCCAGCGACCACACGTCACAAGCTGCTGATACTGGTTCGTGATGCAGTAGTCTTTCGGGTGCCATGTACTCCGGCGTTCCAGCAGTGTGTTATCCACTAGTGGTTGATTCCACGTCAAAGGCACGGAATTTGGCGAGTCCCAAGTCACAGAGTTTCGCTGTGCACGTTTTCCTGTCCACGAGGATATTGGCTGGTTTCAAGTCTTGATGAATTATCTGTGGTTCATGCTCGTGTAAGTATGTCACTCCTCCCAAGGTGTCCTTAGCGACTTCCAGCTTTCGATGTTCGTCTATTCGCAAATAAGTTTGGATGGATGCAGAGTAAATGATTTCCTCCATGTTGAATCCGTCCACCATTTCGGTGATGATTAACATTGCACTGTCATCCAGGTGCGCACCGATAAACTTCACAATGTTCTCGTGACTGATACTGCAGTCGATCCTGGCTTCTTTCATGATCAACTTATCCGGCCTTTTATGTTTCTTTGATCTGATCTTCTTGACTGCTACGTTCTGATGGCGGTATTTGCCTCTGAAGACATCCCCGTATGAGCCCTGGTCAATTAGCTGTTCGGATTGGATGTGCAGGTCTGAAAAGTTCAGGAGTGGGATTGTGTCGCTTGTCTTCTCAGATGTTTGATACACTTCTGTGCTGCGATTCTGTGGGTCGGTGCATGTTGGTGCACGGATGTCCACCTGCACCACCTGAACTGAGTCAGATTCTATGTTTATTTCTGTAGTGTTTGTCACGTCCTTATCTTGCACAAGCATACTTACGCGACAACGATACACAGTGTGTATTACACACCAGGTTCCTCCACCACGATGAGGCAGCTATGCTCATCCAAGAGTGTGTCGTCTTTGAACCAGTTATAGGACACTGATTCGGTACCATGGAGTACGGTGACAATCCCTACCAAGAGTACATATCCGGTGTCCACTTTCTTGAAACCCCACACCTCGGTTGGCTGGTGTACTATGATCTGCTCTGAATCCAATTGTTCTGGGAACTCAAAGGACAAGTCAGATTTGCGACATACAAATACCTTGTCTCCTTTAATAAGCTTGAATATAAGGTAACCATTTCTGAGGGGGTCATCCTTCTTATCTTCTCCATATTGAAGATTTTATTCGACGTCCCATTTTTCAGCAGAGTTGTTAATGATGCACTGCTCTCTCGAATGACATGTCAAAGTACTGGTAACCTCTGCAAAAGATGATTCCAGATGCCGTACATATGTCACGCGCAGTTTGACTCGTACTGCTTGTAGATGCAAAGGTTCCATCGGCGTTCGTTTCGTACTGTTCTACATGTCGAAATCTTGGACCAGTAGTGAGCAAGAAAAAACGTAGAATACCACTTGGCCGTACGCTTTCATGCATGCTCCCAACAGTATTATTCGACTTGATGTCATTATGGCAAACATCTTGCAGGTCAAACGTGCAGGATCTGGCAGAAAGCAGCTTTCATGATGTACCGTTTGGAAAGAAGATGTCTTTGGCCACACATAGAAGATGTTGTTTGTCGGCATTTTGGGCACTGTTTGCCTGTAAGTTTCGAGGATTTACTGGAGAAGCAAGTGAGCGGTGCTGTCACTTCACCTGAACGATCTAGTTCTTCCAGAATTGAGAGTTTCAGTTTTTTTTCGGATATTGTCCAGACTTGCCGCAACCCTTTTGCGCTTGGTGCAAACATTTTTGCTTGGTGCCCACAACTATTGTGGGTCAGCACATGGGGGTCAGCTGTCTTCCTGTGCTCCCCTGTACAAAACATATTTAAAATTATAGTGAGCTATTGAACCAGAATATTTCTAGATAATTAAGTGTATACGTTTGCCTGAAACGTTAGTTGCCTTAACTACAGAAATCCAGAACCGGCATCAGGAGAGAGCCACGAAGCCCGCGGGGTCCCCGAGCCGCACCACGGACCCCGACATGTTCGACCAGGCAGAAACAACAGCACTCAATACAATATACATTCTACACAGGACGGATTGGTAAAGGGTTTGAGTGTGAAGTATTTACATTAAAGACATAAAGACATGGAATTATATCTACGTCTAGCTGTTTGTTGTTAGTTGTTACGGACAGCCTATATAATTCCATATTACGTGAACAAACATGAGAATATATATATGTCAACCATACTCTGATATCTTTCGAACACTATTGAATCGTTGCGTGTTGTGTACACACTCGTGAATTCCAGTTTGGGCCGCGCTTTGAACGAATGAAGTACGCATGCGCAGCTTACTCGTACGTACGAAATAGCAATTCGTGCGTACGGATTACAAATCTGTACGTACCAATTAGTATTTCGCACGTACGAATTACCAATCTGTTCGTACGAATTAGTATTTCGTACGTACAAAATAGTAATTCGAACGTACGAAGTAAAAGTTCGTACGTACAAATCATTTTATCGTACGTACGAAATAAAATAATATTTTGCCATGTCCTAAATACGCTGCCGTAGTAGGCCATAGAAATGTGTGGTAAGATCAACAATTTTGTACGTACAAAACTAAATTCGTACGTACAAAAATATTGAATTTGATTATTTACTTTTTTCTTACTGGCGTGTCCGATCCGCGTTTTTAAATAGTTGAACTAAGCGCTTAATTTATTTATTTACGTTTTTCTTACTGGCGGCTCACACCCATTCTTTTTCAAATGTAAATGATTAGTTTCGAACGTACGAAATTAGTTTTGTACACGTTCAAAATGTTTTCTAAACGTTCAAAATGTTTCGCTCGCGTTCAAAACTATTAAAATCGCGATCAAAACAATTTCTACACGTCAGAAATAGTTTTGATTGCGATTTTAATAGTTTTGAACGCGTGCAAAACATTTTGAACGCGTAGAAAACATTTTGAACGTGATCAAAATTGTTGAGTTTAATTATTATTATTTTTTTTTTGCATGCTGCGAAGCATGTTGCAAAAAAAATTAATTATGGCATATATTAGCCACCGTACTATTTCATATCTGCGCCAAGATTCATGTAATGGTGGCCATGGCGTTAGTGACTAGGGTAACGGTTCAGCCAAGCAACTATTTTCATCGATCCCATTTTTTGGCAGGATCACCCCATCTGACTGACGAATAAATTCTTTCCGTAGAGTTGCCACGGATCCACCCGAAAATACTTAAGGTGTATCATGTACGTTTCGACCATTGGAATTACGAAATTCCCTGCGGATCTACTAGTAGAGGCCCTGGGGGTTCATTCGTGTCCACATCTAGTTCACTGCAGTACCTTGTTCTACATGCCAAGACTATCAAAACATTTTGGGTAACACTTCCGATTCAAGTACGTTTTCTCCACAGAGTCATTTCAAATATTTTCGTGATGCGCTGAAATCTGAAAAAAAAGACTGTGAATCACTTCCGTGTGTTATATTTCCATTGAATAAGTATTACAAATGAAAGAAATTATGGCTAACCTTTGGCCATAATTGTATTTAGAAATGAAACTAAACCAGTTATTGTCTACTAATACACAAGGCAAGTTGAGGTAACTTTTCCTCAAAGATCAAAGACAAAATATTTGGCAATATACAATATTAAACCAGACATGATATAAATACCTTATGAATGAATCCAATGAACAATGGTGAAAGCTATTTAATGAATCCAATGGTAAAGTATGTGATGAATGATATTTCCAATGTTGATGGTCTGATGGCAAGATGGCTGAGTGAATGAAAAATGTTTGAATTTGCCTCTAAATACTTGTTTACTTAACAACCAGCCTCACTCTCATACACACAATAGACGTGGAATCAATGCCCAGTATTAAGTATTCCGAGCAAACAAAACAGGGTCCGTTATCCAATCTCATAGTCCGGGGACAGAAAAGTCATATCAGGCATACGAAGTGAGAGAAAACAAAAATGACAGGGAAACTCATGAACCCCCAGAAATGGCCATCAGGAGGTGAAATCAGGTGTTCCGGAAAGAGTGAGCATTTCCTGCCCCACTAGTGGCACCCGTCATGAATTCCCCAAAATTAACATGAAAATAGATCTAGTTGCATCACTGTGGCGGAGCTTGCCCATACGTGAGGAGATTTTTACCGGAAAATGCCTTTGATTTTACCCGGGAAGCCCACGATTCTCACCGGGAAGCCCGTGATCCTTTCCGGGAGGTAAATTTAATAAGCAGGTATGTTTTGAATGTGGAGAAAAAACAGTGATTACCGATGTTTCAATGATAAATGTGGCCGAAATAGTTAGATAAATTGCTGTTTGTGGTGTTGCGAAGAGAACTTGAGTTGAGCAGTAATTCATAATGATACAACTGTTATTTGAACGACAAATTCGGGGCAGGCTGGAAATATTACAAGTTGTTGAATGAATACTGCAAATTTTCGCTCACCAATGTGCACAACCCTTCGTCGTATGTATATAATAATTGCATCACAAGAAAACAAACTGAAGGGTATTTATTGCAACGTTCAAGCTAGTGAAATAAAACCAGAAGCCCCTGATTTTTTGCGGCTCGCTTAGGCATGCCCAGGATTTTCACCGAAGCGCCCAGGATTTTCACCGGTGAATATCAAACATTTTCCCATTACTGTGTATAAGATGCTGCCGTTTCAAACATGTTAACATGTAAAATCGAACGTAAACGCTACTGTTATATGGCAGAGAATTGTTACGTACGATCAGCATATTTAATTTACATTATATATGGCGGATTTCACGCTCAGGAAATTTTGTTGCGAATTTTAAAGATGGTCTGTATTTTTTTAAAATATTGGTCACAGTTTCTATATCTTGTTGCCCCGTGATCGATCGAATATACGAGAAACAGTCTGTTTGTAACCGGTAAAAAATTATTCATTATTTTGCTCATAAACCGTCAGAAAGTAACGGATTTAGGATGGACAAAATTCCCGATATGTTTATGCATGATATAGCGAACAGACCGACAAAGTGGCTTATTCGGAATGTTGTGGGGAGTGTGTAGGTGGAGAAATTGATATGATCTGCATTGAATAAACTGAAGTAATGTTTCGTAGACAAGAGTAACTTCTGTACTATCAATTTAAAAGTGCACATTAAATTATCTCTTGTCCATCCAAGATGGACAATATGCTCCCCCAAAAAGTAATATAATATTATATTATAAAAAATAGGTTCTGCTTCAATATCGTAGGGACAACACGAAAAATATTGGCACCATTGTGAAGTACTCGATGCGAACACCAGTTGTTATTGGTTTTTTTTCATAATATTTTGACGGATTGCGAATATTACGTGTTTTTTGGGGTCCGTCCAAGTTTTGTAACGATCGCAGCGTATGTTTTATATTTGCTTACGTTATTAGTTTTGGCAAACACGCGTTTTTATTCGGCTCCCAGATGGCCACCGATCAAGCTGGTGGTGACAACAACCAGAGGAGGAATATGAACGAAGATACCAAAATGGTGATTTAGCAGGAAAGTTTGAGGGCAAAGTTCACCAGAGTAAGACATGTTTGGCTGGGGCCGCGGGTCCGAAAATAACGTATGTTATCCTCTACGATGCACATTTCTCGAGATATACAGGGAGCTTCAATGATGACTCAGCAGAAATGCTGGTAATCTGATGCATCAATCCCAAAATCGATAAGATTTTTCCCTAGTATGAACCTTAATGCAAACTTCCATATCCATTGCCTGAAGATTCTCGAAATATGACTTTGAAACGAAGTCCATAGATCAACCTTGAATCCGTCCTCATGAACCCCAGTAGGTACAAAAAAGAATGGGTCATGTGCTTTATTATACTGGACAAATGGAGAAAATTTTATCCAAATCCATTCGGGCATTCAGGACTTAATAATCGCAAACCCAAAACGATTGAAGGTAAAAACAGTAACATATACTAAATTAGGAGGAATGAAAGAAACACAGCCAAAACCATAAAGGTATATCTCAGGTTGAAATGTTCCACTAACGATCAATTTTGTTTAATAGGCTCAACAAATCTCACTGCGAACAAATCTTAAAATTTTTTAAAGAGACTTTTCGTTAGCTCCTCCAACTTTCATTGTCTCCATTGCTGGGCTGTGATGGAGCATATCGCTGGGCACAGTAATCGCGCCAGATCCAACATTACAATGTCACTTTGGAAGAATTGCACTTCACATCATCATCACCGTCAATGTCAGAATGTAAATACCTGTACTTGGTAAAACACCTGTACTCGGTTCATATTGTGGCTTTGGATACAGTGTTGAATTGTCTTTTCGGCATCTTCATATTTTGCTTTGTAGTGGTAACGTCGATAATGATCGTGGACATATACAATACATAATATTATTCAATTACACACATGTGGTCATCCATGAAGTTATAACATTTTTACACGTGTTTTTATACACATGGACTACCGGAAAGAATCATGGGCCCTGTTTAAAACGCCGGTAAAAATCCTGGACACCCAGGTAAAAATCATGGGCTTTTGATAAAAATGGAAAACAGGCACTGCGCAGTGCATCTACATCAGAATAAATTTTTCAATGTTCACGGCTCCCAGATGGCCACCGATCAAGCTGGTGGTGACGACAACCAGAGGAGGAATATGAACGAAGATACCAAAATGGTGATTTAGCAGGAAAGTTTGAGGGCAAAGTTCACCAGAGTAAGACATGTTTGGCTGGGGCCGCGGGTCCGAAAATAACGTATGTTATCCTCTACGATGCACATTTCTCGAGATATACAGGGAGCTTCAATGATGACTCAGCAGAAATGCTGGTAATCTGATGCATCAATCCCAAAATCGATAAGATTTTTCCCTAGTATGAACCTTAATGCAAACTTCCATATCCATTGCCTGAAGATTCTCGAAATATGACTTTGAAACGAAGTCCATAGATCAACCTTGAATCCGTCCTCATGAACCCCAGTAGGTACAAAAAAGAATGGGTCATGTGCTTTATTATACTGGACAAATGGAGGAAATTTTATCCAAATCCATTCGGGCATTCAGGACTTAATAATCGCAAACCCAAAACGATTGAAGGTAAAAACAGTAACATATACTAAATTAGGAGGAATGAAAGAAACACAGCCAAAACCATAAAGGTATATCTCAGGTTGAAATGTTCCACTAACGATCAATTTTGTTTAATAGGCTCAACAAATCTCACTGCGAACAAATCTTAAAATTTTTTAAAGAGACTTTTCGTTAGCTCCTCCAACTTTCATTGTCTCCATTGCTGGGCTGTGATGGAGCATATCGCTGGGCACAGTAATCGCGCCAGATCCAACATTACAATGTCACTTTGGAAGAATTGCACTTCACATCATCATCACCATCAATGTCAGAATGTAAATACCTGTACTTGGTAAAACACCTGTACTCGGTTCATATTGTGGCTTTGGATACAGTGTTGAATTGTCTTTTCGGCATCTTCATATTTTGCTTTGTAGTGGTAACGTCGATAATGATCGTGGACATATACAATACATAATATTATTCAATTACACACATGTGGTCATCCATGAAGTTATAACATTTTTACACGTGTTTTTATACACATGGACTACCGGAAAGAATCATGGGCCCTGTTTAAAACGCCGGTAAAAATCCTGGACACCCAGGTAAAAATCATGGGCTTTTGATAAAAATGGAAAACAGGCACTGCGCAGTGCATCTACATCAGAATAAATTTTTCAATGTTCACAGGTAAATGGTTGTTTCAATGCATCTACCAAATTGAAATAATGAATGAGAAATACATATTTACCATGCCTATAAACCAGCGTGCTGTGTACCACCGGAAAGAATCGCGGGCATCCCGGGGAGAATCAAGGGCAATTTCCGGTAAAAATCTCCTCACGCATGGGCAAGCTCCGCCACAGTGTGCATGGCAGACATGGATTTGCTGTATTTATCAACCAGATCATGATGACGTCCATAGAATTTCCTAAACGCAGCTATAAGTCTTGGTAAAACATATCCTTGTCGCAGCAGTGTAGAGACTAGCTGGGCACTTCGATAGACAAAGTCCTCATATTTGCAACTAGCTCTGGAATAGCGTATAAGTTGAGAAACAAACACACCATATGCCGATGACATAGGAATGTTGCTGCTTAGAAAAGGGAAATTGACTATGGAAAAATTGAAACCATCACGTTTGTCATATAATCTAGTTGACAGGTTAGAATCATCATCAATCTCCAACCTCAGGTCTAGATAGTTGGAAAAATTAGCGGAGTCTGTAGTATCCTTAATTTCAAGTTTCTTAGGAGACACACTCAGGTAAGCATGCACACTACTGACACCTGATGAATGACATGAAAAGGAAACATGGTGAAACCATGATGCCGTTATGATTGAACTAAATGGATCATAATGCAATCGTGGATGATATGAATGCAATGAATGATGCTCCAAAATTGAGATTTTTGGGGTTTTAGGGACATGTTGCAACACAGCCATTTCTGAGATTTTAGGTACATGTTGCAACACAGCCTCTCATCTACTAGACAGGGCGTCAACATTTGTGTCTCGCATGGAACAGACCAGAGATCCGGATTTATTGCCCACACAGTCCTTGCTGACGGTTTTGCTAAGGCCACCGTGTACTAGAACACGTTGTTCTCATCCCAACTGGGGAGTTTCGACATTATCAACAGAAATAGTGGTTTGACAACACGTTTGTTTTCACGTTTCAATGATCCGACCAATCATATGCTACATGACATTACAGAGGGACTGAGAGTGGTTTGTCTCCGGTTTCACACCATCTCACGTAAAACAACAATGGTAAGAATGATAAAAGGGGTTACAGATTAACTGGCCATGGCCGAACACGTCTTCGTTAGCGGTCAGCGACCTGGGTGTTATCTTAAAGACTGTTTGTAATATACTTCGAGCCTACTTAACTGGAAGCATGAAAAGAAAGCGACATGCCATGTCCGGTCACAGGAGGGTCACGTGAGTCGTTTTTGTGCATCTGGCAAAAACTAATGATGATTTGACTACATTCACTATCCTATCTAGTTTTCAGAATACCAAATGCTCAACTTTACGAAGCGACCGTAAAAACAAACAGGGAATAGTTTAACCAACCGCTCACTTTGCGCGCTATTCGCTCATTCAGAAAAAGAAACGCTCATTCGATCGAAACATTCACTGAATTTTGTTATATATGAAGTCAATGTTTTGTCAACACTTCAGTAATCTGTTCATTCATTTCGCTATCGTTCATCCAATTTATCAAACCAGTGCTTCCGTTCATGGCATCCCTCTAGTTCGTTTTATAACATACACATACATGTACATATAATCAGTATATTATGCCATTAATATTATTAAAGAAATGGCATTAACAGAAAAGTAGTAATGCAAATAAACACGCGCATACATGTAGTTACATCAATAAGATAACACATCTACGTTGAGAGAATGAACTAGTATAACGGTAAAACCCATTTCCTATTTTCATTTCCTTTGAATATTGCTCATTATTGGAATTATAATATATCCTACAAGATGGTCATAGACGTGGAATCAATACCCAGTATCAAGTATTCCGAGCAAACAAAACAGGGTCCGTTATCCAATCTCATAGTCCGGGGACAGAAAGTCATATCAGGCATACGAAGTGAGAGAAAACAAAAATGACAGGGAAACTCATGAACCCCCGTAAATGGCCATCAGGAGGTGAAATCAGGTGTTCCGGAAAGAGTGAGCATTTCCTGCCCCACTAGTGGCACCCGTCATGAATTCCCCAAAATTAACATGAAAATAGATCTAGTTGCATGGCAGACATGGATTTGCTGTATTTATCAACCAGATCATGATGACGTCCATAGAATTTCTTAAACGCAGCGATAAGTCTTGGTAAAACATATCCTTGTCGTAGCAGTTTAGAGACTAGCTGGGCACTTCGATAGACAAAGTCCTCATATTTGCAACTAGCTCTGGAATAGCGTATAAGTTGAGAAACAAACACACCATATGCCGGTGACATAGGAATGTTGCTGCTTAGAAAAGGGAAATTGACTATGGAAAAATTGAAATCATCACGTTTGTCATATAATCTAGTTGACAGGTTAGAATCATTATCAATCTCCAACCTCAGGTCTAGATAGTTGGAAAAAGTAGCGGATTCTGTAGTATCCTTAATTTCAAGTTCCTTAGGATATATGATATCCAAATAATCACCAAACTTGGGATTATTTAGCGACAATACATCATCTATGTATCGGAAAGTGAAATTAAAATTACATGTTAGTTTCTTAGAACCTCCTCTTTGTAAATGTTGGATAAAATCTGATTCATATGAGTATAAAAACAGGTCTGCCAATAATGGTGCACAGTTTGTACCCATGGGAATACCAATAGTTTGTTGAAATATTCGACCACCAAGTTCCACAAAAATATTATCAATCAGAAAATTAACCATATTTACCACATCTATTTCAGTATATTTGTATGGGGCATCAGAGTCGCCTTTAACAAAATAAGCGGTATTATATTTAACTACAATATAGTGGTACCGACGTTGTCCCTTTTTAGAGAAAAATGAATTATTGATTAGTTTTTTAAGCTGAGATTTCAGTTCAGAATGAGGTATAGTTGTGTACAAAGTGGAGAAATCAAATGTTTTGATAGACGTTACTTTTGAAAGTGTGTGCGCATGTAGATATTCCAATAAAGATTTGGAATTTTTTAATATCCACATTTGGTTTATACCACTTCTAGAATAGATGGTTTCAGAGTACTTTTGGAGACCCTGTTTAATTTTAGACAATATAGTAGTTAATATTTTAGAAAGGGCTTTGGTAGAACATGATGCTGAACCTGAAATATATCTTTGTTTGTGTGGATTTTTGTGCATATTGTACTCAGATAGTGAACCATGTAGTGGGAACGCAGAACTGCCTAGTATTGCCCAGTATTACCGGAGGTCAATCTAATCAATGCCTGTCAGTATAATCATAAGATGCGATATTCCGATTCCAAGACCACCTGCTGCATCTGTTGCATCACACATATCAGGTGTTTCTTTGAAATTCCATGTAGGTCTTAATGTCAACTGTAGTAATGTGATTGAAAGTAGTCAAATTTTGCCACAAATGTTGTGCGATTTCAAAAAATTACGACAAATTTTGGAAGTACAAAGATCTTTCAAAGGAGCTACTATTCAATATATTCGGGAAAGGTCAAGGTCAAGTTCATTTTTGAGGTCAACTTCGACTTTCATTTGGGCAATTAAAAGCCTATTACCGACAAATTTTTATACTTATCTTGAAATTTGCTTTATCATGGGACTGTTTTTGTTGCCATAGAAACGTTAACCGGTCCCACATCGTATCTAAGCATCAGATCAAATATTCGACCTCAGACGAACTTATCAAGATCGAGGTCAAATGTCAATGTTACGAAGATAGAGCTACGTTTTGTGGACATATGGCAGAATAAATCGCCACCATAACTACCTGATTTGTGAGCCAGCTCCCACCCCCCTACCTGGCCTCAGCAAACATGAAGAATACGGCCTACAGTCCAGCAAGAACCACGTGGAAATCTGATGTCTAATATCACTCGTTTCATGGCGTGAACAGCTCAGAAAGCAAAACAATGTTCAATCATATGCGACTATAGTTACAGATCTTACCACTTCAATACACGTGTATAGGATAATGACGCATGTTCCACGCTCAGGATTTTATCTAGGCGAATCATGAAAGGACATTTGGAATTAATTTTTGAAGAATTAATATTTCGTCCAGACGATTTAATATTTCGTCCCGAAGAATTAATATTCCATAATGCACGAAATACTAATTCGCCTAGACGAAAGAAAACTTGCTCCAAAATAATTTTCTTACGCGCTATTAGGGGCACCGAAACTAGGAAATACAGTGGCAATGATTATTATTGAAGAAAACAAATTTGATGTACAGGATCCAGTTACCACCCCAATCTACTGCTACTCGCTTGAACCTAATATGTACAGCCATTCATCCCAAGAATGAATCTTCATTCATTCTTATAATTTATTCCAAACACACGTATCTGTATCACCAGCCGAACACACCTCACGCCAACCCACACAACATCTCAGCCCATCGGTACATAATAATTTACCCCAATATGTACAGTGAACCATCCCACATATGTATCTGTATTCACTGAACTTTAACGAATACATACGTATCTGTACGGCACAACACCCTCCGCACGCGCCCCTTGCCCACGCCCCTATGAACACGCAACCATACACATACATGATATATATATAATAGGAAGGAGATACGGGTCACATTGAGACTCATTGATAACTTTAATTTGTTCCAACATTTGAATAAAAATACAGAAATACGAATAATTTTCACCACCAGAATTCATTTCAACATACATTTATCAATAGTGCCGATACATTTCACAACGCGAGTTACTTATATCATTAATATTCCAATATTAAAAGAGGGCCAAGCCCGGACATCTCGCAACCAATATTAATTACACCTAATTTATTCCAACATACAGGTCTATCAATGATGGAGGAATATACTTATATGTTTCAGTTATTTTAACATGTATCAAAAGTTGACCTACATCACTATAACCCACACACACCCGTATGATATTTTCGGCTACACTCATGATCTGTGATATCATGTATATAACACTCGTGCATACTATGTCAAGTAGGCCTATATATATTTTTATGATAGAATACTACCAGTAAAACCCGATATTATTATTAAATTGGTATCAGAGATAGTGAAGAATTTGTTTTTACTACAAACTTTTATCTACAATAACAAAAACTCAGTGAAAAATAAACTCAGTTAATTGATAAAAAAAGGGAAAACACACACACAACATCAAAGGATTCATTCAATCAGAATCATAACGCCCGTCATAACGCACAGGTGTAATAAGGAGTTATTTTGTTATCCCAGTGTGTGATACATAGCAGAGAGTGTGAACATAGTACCATGTGTTGATATGAGTTCGTACCATTTACCATTCCTGTGACTTCAATGCACATAGTTTTTGCATGTTCAAATCTACGCTTTCCAATATGCTTGAAGACAAGGTCACTTCGACCTTTAGCAAAGAATGTTTTACTAACAAAACTCTTGTCCTGCATGTAGTTCAGCAATTGTAGTCTAGTTCTTTGGGGTGGGGGGGGGGGGGGGGTGGACCGATGGGAGTGATACCCCCCCCCCCCCCAAGGCTCCGCGATTTTTTCTCATATCAATCAGCTCTCAGAACATGCTATTAAATTCTGCAAAATTAATGCCCATGTGTGTGAAATTGCATGATCCGTTTTGGGAATTTGTTATAGAACAATTGGCTAGCATATTCCTGATGATATAGCACCAATAGATCCTTCAAACTACGCCCGAGTGACCTTACATTGATGTTTGAACATACTGAAAAAACGCACGATGTGAACGATGTGAACGAATTGAGATGACATTTATTTATTGTTATTTGGGGAATATTTACAATTCAAACTGAATAGTGTTCGTTCCATCGCTATTATGTGATGTAATGTGATATGTGATGTAAAAACGCAAAACAAGACAGTCTCAGAGCAAATGAGCTGTATTTTTCCAGTATTTCTAATGTTTCGGTATCACTGCGTGGGAACTGTTTCGCACGAACTATGCAAAAAAGCTGACTTTCAATGTCAAATTTTGACAAATTTGAAGTTGCAGTAAGAATTTTTTCAGTGTTGATCTGTCTTGTTGGCATCTACTGATCACTTTCGCAGGGAAAACCAAAAACCGATTATGGCACTTTAAATTACTGTAACTTCAAAAGAATCAGAACACCAACACCCTGCAAAGACCGTTTTGTTCAGTTCAAAATTGCGTTCATTATCATTGCTTTCAATTCTTCCCACCTTCCTTCATTGACCCTTTCTCCTCTCCTCATTTTCTTCTCCCCAATTCGCGTTTCTAAAGTCAACAGAGTTTAAATTGTATATGTCAGACGATATATTCGATCACCGATGTTCATTGAAAATCTTAATTTTTAGAATCTGAATCTCAATTCACACAAAAAATTTAAAGTTACAGTAATTTAAAGTGCCATAATCGGTTTTTGGTTCTCCCTGCGAAAGTGATCAGTAGATGCCAACAAGACAGATCAACACTGAAAAATTCTTACTGCAAATTGTTGGCTCCGGAGACTCTGTTAGGTGTCCTCGAAACTCTCAGGTTCAACTAGACAACACCTAGATCCTTGAGCTTTTGGGCGTGCGCCAGACCCCACGCCTAATGGCTAGGACTCTGAATGACGACTGCTTCCCCCCCCAAAAAAATTCTAGATCCGCCCCTGTTGTTGTCGTCTGTGAAGCGGAAAGCCAGGATGATATTACTCATCCTGTGTCATGGACAACTTGCAGAAGACGCACACCCTCGACTGAATCTAGCAGCGTAGCCAAAGAAAGTACCTAATCACCTCCATGCATGAGTGTTTGACAAGCATGTTCATGACGAACACGTGATCAAAACCTCGACCAGATCGATCGCTGTACCGAACACGTTGCTAAGGGCCACTTCACTATCACCAGGTCCAGAGCAGGACGGACTGGAAGATACATTGTCATTTTGACTCAATGGCTTCTCATTATCACACTGAGAATCTTCAGTTAGGCCAAAAAAAAAAGCATTATGATTCTGGTCATGCGCGCGCGTCACTTTTAAAAAACGAAGAAAAAAAAACTTTTTCAGGTTTTTTTTTCTTAGTAAATTGCCCCCGCCCCCCCCCCCCCCCCCCGTACATCGAACTTGGCAGTGATTAGGAAGACGTGCGGGATTGCGCGAATCGCGCATAACTTAGTTATATCCCGCATACAACAGTTCATCAGTGCACCCAATGCGCGCACTGTAAATATTTGTGAATGTTATGTTTTTATTGGAATTATTGCGAAAGTTTGGAAATCAATCGTATGACGATCTTCCATTATGTTGGGCCGACCCTTGGTGTCAGTGTTTATTTACAATGATTACACGGGTCACCCCCAAAAGCCACCAGTTCTGGCTTTGGAAGGTTACCTTGTTGAATCGCACTCGTCATGGCATGGAAGGCATCCGTACTGGAAGGTGGCGTCTGCATCGCTTCGCCGAACGTGATCTGGTTCGGCTGGAGTGGCGCGATGTTCTGTCGTCGGTCTGTAGTCGCAGTTGTCGCAGGACTGTGACCCCGGTACCCACCATCCAGGGTTGTCGACTGGGGCCAGGGTGTCTGAAGCAGGGGCCTGTGAGGCACAGGCGTCTGTGTCTGGAGTGCAGGCGCAGCTGTCTGGGGTGCAGGCGTCTGTGTCTGGAGCCCAGGCGCCGTTGTCAAGGGTGCAGGCGTCTGTGTCTGGAGCCCAGGCGCCGTTGTCGAGGGTGCAGTTCGTGTCTGGAGCCCAGGCGCCGTTGTCTGAGGCGCAGTGGTCTGTGTCATCTCAGGGGCAGGCGGTGTGCGTGCCTGAACCTCGTCGTCATTGGACGTGGTGCGCACCTTGTCTGACTGAGCTGTAGCTTGCCCGAGACTGATGTCTGGCCCACGCCTGTCGTGCATCTCTGCTTCGTGCTGGTAAAAGCTCTCCTCGAGTGTCGCCTCCTCCAGCTCCGCCGCCATGTCATATTCTCCAGCACGTTGTCG
This sequence comes from Terebella lapidaria, assembly GCA_949152475.1. Taxonomy (NCBI): domain Eukaryota; kingdom Metazoa; phylum Annelida; class Polychaeta; order Terebellida; family Terebellidae; genus Terebella; species Terebella lapidaria. Next base: position 8,357,267 of record OX424559.1, on the reverse strand, counting down.
CAGCTCTTGTTTCTGCCGCAGCTGTTTAAGCTTGAGTTCTGTTTTAATTTTCCTGAGCTTTGCAGCTCTAGCTCTTGATGACAAGGAAGATGATGAACTCGAGCTAGTGTGGCGACTTGTCATTGTGGTACTCGTGTCTCATCCCGCCTTCGTTGCCAATCATACAAACGTTCTTGAAATTCATCATCACATCGTCGTTCTGTTTCATAGCTTTCTCGAAGCTGGCTCGCTTCAGTCTCGTTACTACAGTCCTCCACACATTCATCATGGGCTGTCGTAAACTTCCTCCACTGTCCTTCTAGGCGATCAGTGTGTTCATTAACGACACTGTAATTGTCAAAGGACAGCAGTAGCTGCTCTATCTCTCTGTACAGGCGGTTGATGTGCCCCAAGTGTGCAGAGCGGCTGCGTCGTGACGACAAGAGGCGCTCAACCTTCAGGCTCGCTTCATTGGTCTCCGCTTGCTCCGCTGGCACATCGACACTACTCAGGTTTTTGTCATCGGTCGACATGTTCATCAGTGACCACAACTTGTCACTTGAACCACAGACTGTCTTGTTTGAGAACTGTTGTGTGTTGCACTCAAAGTCCAATAGAAGCCAATCATAGAGTAACACGCCATGAGTTTATTCGTCAATATGAATACCACAGAATACCACAACGATGACTGTGAGGTTGTGGTGAGGTTCTTTTGAACAAACAAAGTTACCAGAAGTCAGTTACAGTTCAATATGTACGTTAACTGTTAACAGCGAATAAACAAGCTTTTTTTTCAGAAACTGTTATTGACCAACAATAAATCTAAATTTGGACTATCAAATACACGAGAAATATGTTACCAGACCTATGAAGGGCGCACAAGGTCACCACAGCATGCGACAGAGCTGACTTACAGCCTAACTGTCACTTGACCAAAATAATTCCTATGGTTATTCTTATAACACACTACAAGAACTGCACAAGAGGGAAAATAGTACTAACCAAACATTGGCGACTCAAATTCGACACAACAGAAAATAAAGACTTGGTAACAAACTCTGAGCGTCCGTCCATATGTGCCGCCTCGTGACAGATCATGTGTTTTGGGAAATTGCGAACAGTAACATTCAATGCTTGAACTTACGCGTAATTGCGAACTGCGAAAACAGCGACACATACATGATATAAGGCGAAAACGCTTGTACATAGAGCTTAGGTCTGTATTATATAGGTGGTCATATATGGTGCTTCTTTTGGTGACTTTGAGGTTGACCTCAGACGACATTGAAGGCTAAATCTTGGGTCAAAGAGACCTGAAATGTGTAAATTGGCCTCTACTGCCAAAAAAGGCTTGTAGGTATAGCAGAAATTGGAAGTCGAATATACCACATATTTTGGTTACCTTGAACTTGACCTCAGATGACTTTGAGTGCTACATCTCAGTGTCACGTCCGACAAGAAATGTGTAAAATTTGTCTATAGACAAAAGACTTGTAGATAGACCTTGTATTTGTGTTTTGAACAGACACAAGGTTATATGCTGCACATGTAATGGTTACATCGAAGTTCACGAAGATGACCTCGATTGGTTAATCTGAACGTCACATCTCACCTGTCGTGCTTCAATCAAAATCGTCCAGTAACCTATTTTAGCCCTTGGGCTAAATTTATCTGATTGAAATATCGGAGATCATTCATATTTATATCCATGTGAAGCCCACTCCCACCCTTGCCAATACTGACCAACTCCATGTCACAGGTACAGTTCGATGCACATTTCAGTACAAGATGTATACATAGGCTGTGCAGTGTGATTACAATACATCACGGTGGCTAGGCATCACGCGTTATTCAGGGAGTGCCGCGTAAAATCGTGAGTATTACGCGTTATTCGTGAGGAAATAGCACAGGAAACGACACAGGTCCCCACTTCAAATGGAGAAAATTGATGAAAAAGTTCATTTTCTTCCTAAAATTTTGTTTCCACGGAACATCCCAATGAGCAAACATTACGTATGCTACTATGAATTACTTGCATACATCGTTATATTTTAGGAAAATGGACACACAGTTCGTGACAACACCCGCACGCTGGCGACTCGTTTGGGAAATATCATCGGCTATCAATTGAAACCAACAAAGTGCATGTTGGTAAATCATAGAATGCTCGGAGAAATCTTTCTTTATTGTTGCACCATGCAACCAGTTGTTTTAATAGAGTATTTTAAGAACTGAGAAGCTTTTTATTATTTACGCGTATCAGCCTGAGGGAGAAAATCTGCACACGCGTTACAGCATGAGGAAACAAGTGAGCGTTGTCGGAGATGGCAGAGCTGGTAACGCATACATAAAGATTTTTAGGGTATGATTTGAGGCTGCACATGTTCCAAGTACTGACGATATTTCTCACTTATCATTATCCTCCATATGTTCCTCCCAATCTTCATAAATCTGAATTTGGCAATACTATGAGTTTTACACACAGAAACTCACCAAGTGAAAATATTATCCTTTGAACTTGAATTTATTCCATCGATTGAGCAGTGAAACTGGAGAAAAATTCGCATTAAAAGAAAGAAATATTCCAACCTCAACAAAATATTTACTCATGCACATACGCGTAATGCCCTCACGCAAATCGCGTAAACATGGTAAAGTATAGCAAATAAACAAACGATACATTCAACCTAGATTCGTGCTGCTTGCGACCAATGTGAAACATTTTGAAGATAGGTACATGTGAAGCCCATATTTTCAATATCATAGACCTGTCATTCTATCTGCATTAATGCCGATACTTAACATTTTCGACCCCAAAACCGAGGAGAGCGGCTGTCGAAGCAAAATTGACAGATATTGTGCAGCCGAAGTTCTCGCTACACAGGCTTATTTCTTTGATTTAAACTCTCAACAACAATCATGAATATGTGTAATGTTCCGTGCAAACCCAAATCCAACATTTCAAAACGGTATAATTAGCGAAATTGTATGTTTTTCCTGCTAGGGGTCAACCAGAGGCTGCCATTTCCTCACGAATAACGCGTAATACTCATGATTTTACGCGGCACTCCCTGAATAACGCGTAACGCCTAGCCACCGTGTACATGGCCCAGTCGCCTTTGTCACAACACACAGCCAAAAAAGTATATTGTTCTTTGAAGTCCCTCGCCATGACGTGGATCACATGTACCACTGCATGAAGATAGCACTTTACCATTAGCCCGGTTACAATTAGTTTCCATAATTGAATATGTCAAAACGCATGTGGTACATTGTTCCTGGACCCCTACCTTCCTTCCTCGACATGTTAATTATCACACAGTATTGAAAGCATCTCAAGTCTGAATAGTGATTACTTCTTTTGGCGTACATGTATTGATTGGTGTTTTTCTCGCTGTTTATTGTTCTCTATTGTTCCTTCCAATAAAAATCACACACTAATGAAAACAACTCAAGAATAAATAATGGTTACTCTTCGAGAGGATTCAATATTGAACGTGGAGTAAGGCAAGGATGTCCCCTATCTGCTTATCTGTTCATCTTAATTGTTGAAATCATGGCAATAGAAATAAGAGCGAATAAAAATATTAGAGGAATTAAACTAAAAAATAAAGAAGTGAAAATTAGCCAATTTGCTGACGATACCACCCTATATCTCCTCGACTAATCCCATCCATAACAACACTGCGGACTATCGCACCTGCCGCGCACCCGTACCACTTCTACACTGATACCTGCCCCGTGACATTGAGATACAACCCGCACCCGCCCCGCGCCCGCAGCATGACGATGCAAATAACCCACACCTGCCCCACCCCTGCGGGTACCCGCAGCCCAAGCGAGTCCCAGCGACCCTCTTATCTACATACACTGACTTTTCCCTTCAAATTATCTTCATGTGATATGTAACCAGGTTTTCAATCACATTTCCGGGAAGCATGGAATCCTTTTATGCTAAAAATAGATGAAGAATGCTGACTCACTGATAACAAGTTCGGGCAATTAAGTAATTCCTAAACTCGTCCGAAACTCTATTCATAGCACATTTACAGCTTTAAACACCTGCGAGAACAATGCGAGTTTGACTTAAATTGACAAAATCCGTTTTTTTTCCCAATAAACTGTTTAATACGGTAATAGACTCAACTAGCCAAATTAATGTTGACTTATTCAGTAATATAAATGGTACTACAGCCATATACCCAGTACTGGACAGAACATTTTCCTTACTGAGCCCAATAATAAATGTACCCTGCCTTAGCTATTCTTATTGTGCTCAGTAATGAACATAAATGAAACTATCAAAATTCATGTTAACTCATTCAGTAATATAATGTTACTACAGCCATAAAATCTTTACTGAACAAAACTTTCACATTGTTGACCCCAATAAAAATATTCCTCGCCTAAACTATTTTTATTGTGCTCAATAATAAAATCTACTAGCAAAATTAATATTAACTTATTTACTAATAAAAATGTTACTACAGTCATAAAATCTCTATTGATCAAAACTTACCTTGTTGAGCCCAATAATAAATGGTCCTCTTGTCTTAACTATTTTTATTGTGCTCAGTAGTGAAACTAATGGAACAAGCTTTATTTGGTAATGTTGTTGTAACTTGTAACCAAAAACATCAGTTTTCTATTCTGAACAACAAAATCCAGGCAATTGGAATGATCATAAATGTCAAAATCGGTATTTAACATATCTGTAATAAGTTAGGCCGTTAACATATTAATATTGATATGATCATTCTGAGAAACTATTCCTTCCCAACAACATTCCCACATATTATTAAGATTCGTCGACAACTACCGTCTGTAGAGTGTTCACAAGTCATGTGTCTCAAACAGGCTGATTTCAAGGCAAAATGTGTCCCCAAACCACCAATTAAGTTGGCAACCAAAAACGATTGGTATCGTGGTTTTACCAGTATAAATGAGGCTGTAAAAAATTACTGTGATTGGGTGAGAATTGGCTTGTAGCACATTTACAAGAGAATCTCTGCGGACGCAGAAGCGGATGCGGACGAGGGGGATACAATTGAATACCACTTCTCATACACATTAAAATGTTGCAATTGTGTTCTGATATCCGCAGTGGTCACACCTTTACATATAGCTCCGTCAATCCAAGACTAGACTGCTAGAGTGGGGTTCTAAAATTTGCAAACAGAATTGTGAAACATTGATCAAATATAATTGTTACATATTAATAGGTTGATACTAGTTAGGTTGATATTAATAGGTTGATACTTACTTCTATTTATATTCACCCAACACCATAATATTCCATGAAACAATATTTGTTGGTTTCTCTGTGACCTTTGAAAAAACATACTCGCTAGAATGTGCATTCAAATCGCTCATTTTGTCATTCGCTATAGCATAACATACCGATATGTTCAAAATTCCATAGAAAATTTAAGCTACTCTTCTGAGAAGTCCATCATGATGTTTTGTCATGTTGAGGGTTATATAAACTGGAAAAAAAAGTCAAAGTTTGGTGCCCTTTCATGGTAGTAAATTTTGGCTGGGCTCATGGACTATTAGACATGTTTGTCTAGGATGACGAGTCCGAAAATAACGTCCGTTTCGCTCTATGACGCACCGTTTCCGAGATATCGACAAAAACGAAAAATGCCGACTCGGCAAAAAAATTTTGGGTCAAGGTCAAAGTTCATCCATAATACCCATTAGACATGTTTGTCTAGGGCGACGAGTCCGAAAATAACGTCCGTTTCGCTCTACGACACACCGTTCCCGAGATATCGACGAAAACGAAAAATGCCGAATCGGCAAAAAAATTTAGGGTCAAGGTCAAAGTTCATCCATAATACCCTTTAGACATGTTTGTCTAGGGCGACGAGTCCGAAAATAACGTCCGTTTCGCTCTACGACGCACCGTTTCCGAGATATGCAGGATGCCTCAAGGATGACTGAGCAAAAAATTATTTCGACCTCTAGGTCAAAGGTCGTTTGACGTATCGATCCCAAAATCAATAGGGTTCTTCCCTGTTGATATATAAACCTCCGTGCAAAATTCTGCAACTATTGCCTGAATATTTTTCGAGTTATCGTCCGGAAACCAAGTTTCAAGATCAGCCTCGATTTCATCCTCAAGGACCTCACGGACCTCGGAGCCGGATCAAAAAAAATAATACACCCTAGAGATGTTTGTCTAGGGCGACGAGTCCGAAAATAACGTCCGTTTCGCTCTACGATGCACGGTTTCTGAGATATGCAGGAAGCCTCAAGGATGAATCAGCAAAAAATTATTTCGACCTCTAGGTCAAAGGTCGTTTGACGGATCGATCCCAAAATCAATAGGGTTCTTCCCTGGTGGCATATGAACCTCCATGCAGAGTTCTGCTAAAACCATAAAGGCATTTCTGCCGAAATGCCTTAATTACTTGCATACATCGTTATATTTTAGGAAAATGGACACACAGTTCGTGACAACACCCGCACGCTCGCGACTCGTTTGGGAAATATCATCGGCTATCAATTGAAACCAACAAAGTGCATGTTGGTAAATCATAGAATGCTCGGAGAAATCTTTCTTTATTGTTGCACCATGCAACCAGTTGTTTTAATAGAGTATTTTAAGAACTGAGAAGCTTTTTATTATTTACGCGTATCAGCCTGAGGGAGAAAATCTGCACACGCGTTACAGCATGAGGAAACAAGTGAGCGTTGTCGGAGATGGCAGAGCTGGTAACGCATACATAAAGATTTTTAGGGTATGATTTGAGGCTGCACATGTTCCAAGTACTGACGATATTTCTCACTTATCATTATCCTCCATATGTTCCTCCCAATCTTCATAAATCTGAATTTGGCAATACTATGAGTTTTACGCACAGAAACTCACCAAGTGAAAACATTATCCTTTGAACTTGAATTTATTCCATCGATTGAGCAATGAAACTGGAGAAAAATTCGCATTAAAAGAAAGAAATATTCCAACCTCAACAAAATATTTACTCATGCACATACGCGTAATGCCCTCAAGCAAATCGCGTAAAGTATAGCAAATAAACAAATGATACATTCAACCTAGATTCGTGCTGCTTGCGACCAATGTGAAACATTTTGAAGATAGGTACATGTGAAGCCCATATTTTCAATATCATAGACCTGTCATTCTATCTACATTAATGCCGATACATAACATTTTCGACCCCAAAACCGAGGAGAGCGGCTGTCGAAGCAAAATTGACAGATATTGTGCAGCCGAAGTTCTCGCTACACTGGCTTATTTCTTTGATTTAAACTCTCAACAACAATCATGAATATGTGTAATGTTCCGTGCAAACCCAATTCCAACATTTCAAAGCGGTATAATTAGCGAAATTGTATGTTTTTCCTGCTAGGGGTCAACCAGAGGCTGCCATTTCCTCACGAATAACGCGTAATACTCATGATTTTACGCGGCACTCCCTGAATAACGCGTAACGCCTAGCCACCGTGTACATGGCCCAGTCGCCTTTGTCACAACACACAGCCAAAAAAGTATATTGTTCTTTGAAGTCCCTCGCCATGACGTGGATCACATGTACCACTGCATGAAGATAGCACTTTACCATTAGCCCGGTTACAATTAGTTTCCATAATTGAATATGTCAAAACGCATGTGGTACATTGTTCCTGGACCCCTACCTTCCTTCCTCGACATGTTAATTATCACACAGTATTGAAAGCATCTCAAGTCTGAATAGTGATTACTTCTTTTGGCGTACATGTATTGATTGGTGTTTTTCTCGCTGTTTATTGTTCCTTCCAATAAAAATCACACACTAATGAAAACAACTCAAGACATATGTTTGGGCAATATTTGGGTGTTGGGGAGATGGTAGAGGCTCTATCTAGAAATCACACAATGCTAGCATATAGTGATAGAAATAGGCATCTGCTTATCTGAGGTCATAACACATGCAATAACTACATGTGTCAGATGGCATCTGAAAAGTACGGAAGCCCAGATAGGACATTTGCCCCATAAGTTAAGTTCGCCTCGGCGAACTACTAACTCGCCTCGGCGAACTGCTAACTCGCCTCGGCGAAATACTAACTCGCCTCGGCGAAATACTAACTGGTCTCTTATCAACCAACTGTTAACTCGCCTCGGCGAACTGTTATCTCGCCTCGGCCAATTGCTTTCTCGCCTCGGCGAACTGTTATCTCGCCTACGCGAACTGTTATCTCGCCTCGGCCAATTGTTATCCCGCCTCGTCGAACTGTTAACTCGCCTCGGCGAACTGCTAACTCGCCTCGGCCAACTACTAAAATGCCAGTTGTGTAACACACCTAAATGGCAACCACAGTTCGCCGAGGCAAGTTAGCAGTTCGCCGAGGCGAGTTAGCAGTTCGCCGAGGCGAGTTAACAGTTCGCCGAGGCGAGTTAACAGTTCGCCGAGGCCAACTACTAAGTTGCCAGTTATGTAATCCTTACAAACGGCAGCCACAGTTCGCCGAGGCGAGTTAGCAGTTCGGCGAGGCGGGATAACAGTTCACCGAGGCGAGTTAGCAGTTCGCCGAGGCGAGATAACAGTTCGCCGAGGCGAGATAAACTATTGGGGCAAATGTCCTATCTGGGCTTCCGTAGAAAAGGAGTTGATAATTGTATAAGACACACTGAAATAAGACACACTGTATAATCCACCCTTCCCTCCCCCCACTCCTTCTTCCCATCCATAACAACACTGCGGGCTATCGCACCTGCCGCGCACCCGTACCACTTCTACACTGATACCTGCCCCGTGACATTGAGATACAACCCGCACCCGCCCCGCACCCGCAGCATGACGATGCGGGTAACCCACACCTGCCCCACCCCAGCGGGTACCCGCAGCCCAAGCGAGTCCCAGCGACCCTCTTATCTACATACACTGACTTTTCCCTTCAAATTATCTTCATGTGATATGTAACCAGGTTTTCAATCTCATTTCCGGGAAGCATGGAATCCTTTTATGCTAAAATTAGATGAAGAATGCTGACTCACTGATAACAAGCTCGCGCAATTAAGTAATTCCTAAACTCGTCCGAAACTCTATTCATAACACATTTACAGCTTTAAACACCTGCGAGAACAATGCAAGTTTGACTTAAATTGACAAAATCCGTTTTTTCCCCAATAAACTGTTTAATACGGTGGCTCTTTTAGGACATTGCCTTTTTAATTTAAATTTTTTTTTTAATTTTAAAAAGTATTTGTAGGGCGTATTAACCCGTATTTAATATTTCACATGCGCATTTAATCATTTATTACGCATATTTAATTTTTTAAATGCATATTCAATCATTTATTATGCGTATTTAATATGTTTTATGCATATTTATTATTTTTACGCATATTTAATCATCTAATTCGCATATTTAATATTGTATATGCGTATTTAATATTTCATACGCGTTTATAATAATTTATTATGCATATTGAATATTTATATGCATAATCAATCATTTATGATGTGTATTTGATATTTTTTATGCATATTTAATAATAAATACACGTATTTAATCATTTATCACGTGCATTTAATATCACATATGCATATTTAATATTTTATATGCATATGTAATCATTTATTACGCATATTTAATATCTTACATGCATATTTATTATTTTATAGGCGTATTTAATCATTTATTACGCATATTTTATATTTCATATGCATATCTAATCATTTATTAAATATTATTTATGCATATTTAATATTAAATACGCATATATAATCATTTATTACGCATATTTAATATCTTACATGCATATTTATTATTTTATAGGCGTATTTAATCATTTATTACGCATATTTTATATTTCATATGCATATCTAATCACTTAATACGTGTATTCAAATTTTTTTAATGTGTATTCGAAGTTTTCAATTATAATATTTTTACTAATAATAAATTATTCAGTACCCATACAAAATAATAAATATGCGTAAAAAATGATTAAATACAGATATTATATATTAAATACGCATATAAAAAGTTAAATACACATAATAAATGATTAAATACGCGTATTTAATAGTAAATAAGCATACAAAAAATTAAATATGCGTGATATATGATTAAATATGCATATAGAATATTAAATATGCATATAAAATATTAAATTTGCATAATGAATCATTAAATATGTGTCTAAAATATAAAATACGCGTATAAAATGATTAAATACGTGCCACAAATATTTCTGATTTTTTTTTTAGAATCAACTGGCCAGCATAATTTCGATGCCATGGCACAGATAGATCCTTTTAAAAAAATCTTATAGTATAAAAAGCATACATTGTAGTAGAAATAGACCGAACAAAAGTCACGTTGAGAATGAATTGTTTACATTTGTGCTAACATAAACGTAAAAGTCGTGGACTGGCATTTATTGTCGTTATCTGCAATACATGAGATGTGTTCAGTCACTAATATATACCAGCAACGTTTATATAACCTATAAAAACAAATAAAAAGCAAATTTACTAGCTATTTCCTTTTCATAACTGTTGTACATGAAAGTATGAGAGAACGATGTCTTTCAATATCAAATTCCGACAAATTGCAAGTTGCAGTGAACATTTTGGTGCAGCTCTAGGTCATTTTCCCTTATAGAAACAATAACATATTATGCCACTGTAATAGGTTCCAAAATTGGTGACAAAATTTTCACTAATATCACTATTTTAATACATGTATATCTATAATGATATGCTGTGAGAAATCACGATCATTTGAAAAAAAGATCATTTGCCAATCCTCACTTAATATTTATCCACACTTATGGCCTTTTCAATGACAAGGTAGGATTCGAATAGACAATCAGAGTGCTTCTCTGGTGCGGCCGTGACCTTGTCTTCGAATTTCTTGAACACTTCCTCCAAGAGTCGTGACTTTTCCTCCTCAGTACGTGTTTTGCTTATGGCTTGCACGAATTCGGAGTTTACCCAGGAACGACACTCAAGGACGAATCTTTGCGCATGCGCCCTAGCGGCTGGTGATCCAGCTGAAAAGGGCAGAATGCGCTATAATTAACTCAATCAATGTTCAAGGGTCACACTTCGGGGACCCATAGCATAATTAAAAAAAAAACAATCTTGCTAAACGATAATGACATTTTGTAGTTATTCTATTGAATGCGACATTCATACAGTTTTATCCTATTTTGACTTCACTGAAACGGGGTCAAAACAATTTCCAGGTGCTGGCTTTCTTCAAAATATAATTTTCTACCTTTAGAACTGCAGGATTTTTATTCAAAATATTGCATTAAAACTTGTTTACTGGGGAGGGGGTGGGGGCGGTGAAGCTATAGTACTATAATACCTTTCTCGCCTCCGGAAATCCACGATGTCCAGTGGTGACATGTGTTTTCCACCTCCCTACACAAATGTCAACATGAAATATTATATCCCTTGCGTTTTTTTTTTCGAATTAAGTCGACCGTAAACATGTGTCTTTGACATACATACTCGGGATGGGTACAGCAGATGTTTGTATGTGAGTTGTATGAGTGTATGTGTGTGTGTAGGTGGGACACGGGGGGGGGGGGGCGGGGGGGGGAGTAAGTGTGTGTGAATATCAGTGAAACTATCAAAGAGTAAATTTTGTATATAGTATATAGTGGATAAAATTGTAATAGACGTGGAATCAATACCCAGTATTAAGTATTCCGAGCAAACAAAACAGGGTCCATTGTCCAATCTCATAGTCCGGGGACAGAAAGTCATATCAGGCATACGAAGTGAGAGAAAACAAAACTGACAGGGAATCTCATGAACACCCAAAAATGGCCATCAGGAGGTGAAATCAGGTGTTCCGGAAAGAGTGAGCATTTCCTGCCCCACAAGTGGCACCCGTCAAGAATTCCCCAAGATTAACATGAAAATAGATCTAGTTGCATGGCAGACATGGAATTGCTGTATTTATCAACAGATCACGATGACGTCCATATAATTTCCTAAACGCAGCTATAAGTCTTGGTATAACATTTCCTTGTCGCAGCTCTTTAGAGACCTGCTGGGCACTTCGATAGACAAAGTCCTCTTATTTGCAACTAGCTCTGGAATAGCGTATAAGTTGAGAAACATACACACCATATGCCGGTGACATAGGAATGTTGCTGCTTAGAAAGGGGAAATTGACTATGGAAAAATTGAAATCATCACGTTTGTCATATAATCTAGTTGACAGGTTAGAATCATTATCAACCTCCAACCAAAGGTCTAGATATTTGGGAAAATTAGCGGAGTCTGTAGCATCCTTATTTTCAAGTTCCTTAGGATATATGACATCCAAATAATCACCAAACTTGGGATTATTTAGTGACAATACATCATCTGTGTATCGGAAAGTGAAATTAAAATTACATGTTAGTTTCTTAGAACCTCCTCGTTGTAAATGTAGGATAAAATCTGATTCATATGCGTATAAAAACAGGTCTGCCAATAATGGTGCACAGTTTGTACCCATGGGGATACCAATAGTTTGTTGGAATGTAAGTATCAATCTATTACCACCAATACAATCAGATTTTGATGATGCCAATAAGAAACGTAAAATACAACGTTTTGCAATAGAAACAAAGCCCGACCAAATAGTTTATCCAAAGACACACTGGCGTCATCAGGGGCAGACAGTGTGTTAAATGTAGTTGTTTCTACTGTACACCTGATGGAATTAGTATTCGACCACCAAATTCCACAAAAATATTATCAATCAGAAAATTAACCATATTTACCACATCTATTTCAGTATATTTGTATGGGGCCTTTAACAAAATAAGCGGTATTATATTCAACTATAATGATACCGACGTTGTCCCTTTTTAGAGAAAAATGAATTATTGATTAGTTTCTTAAGCTGAGATTTCAGTTCAGAATGAGGTATGTAGTAAATACAGAACAATATGATGTTTACGTGTATTAGACGGACTGGAAGAAACAAAAATTAATCGTTAAGGATATGATGTTTGTGGTGTCTATGGTGTGAAGTTACTGGTTTTAATTCCAGGTGTTCACAGCCCTCGGGTTACAAGCCATGCTTTTGTGATCAACTGTGATGTGTCCTATATTCTTGTAATATGTTGAATGATTATGTTATATGTATAAAGCACATCTCGAATAAAATACATTACAATACAAAACATGTGTCGAACTCATACTTCAGACGAAAGTGTCACTCTTCCTATGTAATTATCAACACCAAAGTGATATTTCAGCAAGAATTTCACACTCGGTCCTTATACTGTCCTTTGTTGATACTCGCCTGTACGACAGAAGGCGGACACCAGCCTCGTACCCAACACCGCCTGGTTTGAAGGGAGCACACGACTCTTCTTCGGTTCGGTAGTAGGCCCTCTCATTAAGGCCTTCATACTCGTCCTATGGGAGGTAATAATGAATGTATACATTAACCATTTGCCACCATAGCCATACGTTTTTCATGATGTCAATGAAACCTTTTTGGAATAGCAATAAAAAGCCACCAATATTGACCTCTAAGCACACTTGCGTCATCGGTGGCAGGAAGTGTAATTGAAAGTGTGAAACTATTGTTGTTTCTTAATTATATTTAAAATTATTCATCAATGTTGAATAAAAATATCTATTGACATCCAAATCTTTCTCGTATTGATGAATGTTTTTAAACCGTAAGAACTAATCTCTTGTGTACCTTGGAAATATAGATATACCTTCGTGATTGTGCCTTCTTCCAGCATTTCTCGCCAACATTCGACCATCACGACATCACTCCCCTTCTCCACACTTGGGGTTCTCCCCCAAAAGTAGCCATCTTTGGTGACGCACATGTTTATTAAACACATCCGGCCACCTTGATGAAACAATTGTGTTCAGTTTAAGTTTTTATGGCTCCCCACCGTTTATTACAGACCATATATTGAATACACAGGCCTCAAAACTCTTACAAGAACTGTATACACCTGTAATGAGTTTCATTACAAGCCTATAAGAAAAATTAGCCAAAGGGCTAATTTGTCCGAGTCTTTTTACGTCATTATCGACGCATTCTGCAAAACGTCATTATTGGCCATAGAGAAGCTTGCCGACGTAAACTGTGCAACTCGGACAACTTTTAGGGGCTTTGGCGATAGGTCAATTGAGCTCTATCTTGAAGTGTTCTAGGAGGTTATCCCATGCAGCTCCCATGAAAATTTGCTTTGGAGTCCCAAAAAAATTTCAGTGAGGAAAAAAATCTGTTTTTGTTTTTGGCTGAAATGGGAGAGAAATGATTTGGGAAAGAATTTTTTTTTTCGCTGAAAAAATAAAAATGGCCATTACATGCAGATCGTTGACTTACGGGAACGAAACTTATTCACACCATGAAGGTACTGTTGAAGCTAAAATCTCAAAACTGATCAGACAGCTTACTAGATAAAGGCTGTTTTGACCTTTCAAGGTCATGGAAAGTCAAATTCAAGGTGACCACTGAAACTGCAATATATTTCAGTTTCAGTTTGTTTGTTTATTAAAGTGACATAAGCGTATATACAGAAATGTAACACATGAGAAACAGAATGCTTCCAGCCTCACAGGGCTTACAGGTCACTATAAATCAAACAATGATACATACAGATGGCAACATATCTCATCAGACAAAAATTCACAAAATATATCACAGGCACAGAATCACATAAATAATAACATAAAATCAACAATATAAGTTATTTCTTCTGATTTCATATGTATCGGCAGTAAATTTGGCAACATATCTTTGACACTTTTGTAAAAGGAGTATGAACAAATGTTCATTGGTAATTTCTGTAATGTTTGGAATACACGATTCGGCCTTATAAAAAAGATTATCTCGTAAATTTGAATATAATGGGCATGACATGATAAAATGGAACTGAATATCTCCCAGTTTTGAATATCTCCCAATTTCAATATGCGGAGGTAAAATACCAAGTCTGAGTTGAGCAAATAAAGAGCGTTGTGCTTTAGGCATATAATATTTATTATAATTTTCAATACAAAAATCCTCTTTAAAGGTAACATAGGTACGTAATTTTGGTCTACTGCATATAGATTCGGACCACCTTTCAACATTTAACTCATTCAATCTATCCGATACACTTTTAATGTCACAAACAATTTTGTCTTGAAATATGCTCTCTAGTTCTAAAATTGAAAATATACGCTTAATGTCGTTAGACCAGTTGTTCCAACATTTATGATAGCCATACATGAATACAAATTTGGTTAATCTATTGTCACTCATATTGATCAATCTATTCCAGAATCTTAACATACATATATATCGTCTGAAGTTACTAGATAGCCAGCCCAGTTCACCTTGCATTCCTGAGACTGGTGCAATTTGTGTACCCCTAGATAATGTCGCATTGCTCTGTTTTGTACATAATTACAAAAACTAAAATTTTTCATAACCCCAAATTTCTGCAGCATAATCACTGATAGAAGTAACAATATTAATATACAGCTTTTGAAATGTATCAAATCCTACATCTTTTAGGTGACTATACCTATAGATTATTCCACCAAGTGCCCTACCAGCTGATTCAGATAATACTTTTGCACACTATTCAAAATCAAGATGTTCGTCCAAATATACACCGAGATACTTATTGCCGGGGCTCCCCAGGGCCGAGGCTTACTGGAGTAACATTGAAAAATTTTGCCGGAAACTGGTATTATCGCCCAGATTCTGGTATTATCGCTCTGAAGTTCGATGGGTCGAATTACACCCGTACATGTTTTTCTTGCTTCAAATGCCAGCATTTCTATCGCCATTCCATAGATGGGGACACTGTACGGGTTAAATTCATGCACGCCTATTTTACTCGTTCATGATCATCACCTTTTCAACACTTGATATGGCACGCACTGTAACCAATATTCGATATTGGAACACATCAATAGTTTTACATATATGCTTACTGTTAATACACCCCTTCATGGCATCATTTACTCAAATTGAAACATTGGGAGATTAATTTGTTTTAGATCTATTCGGTTTACCAATATAGTCTAAAGGGTTGATTATAGTAAATGTAACATTTTTGAATGTAATAAAAGCATGCCCCAAAACACCAAGACTTAGAATGCGTCAAACTTTGTAGGATCAACACCTTACTGAATTAGTAAATTGCTCAATTTTCATACTATGAAAATATTATTTATTTATTTTATCTCGATACTCTAAAATGAAGAAACCCATATAAATACATACGTTGACAACATCAAGAGCGTATAGACTAGATCTTGGCCTACTTTTTCCAACATTATTAATTCAAGTTAGGCACGAACATTAATTAGTCAAGTTAGTCACGTTTAAACTCCGAACATGAATCATGGGCCCCGGTTATTTCTCTTGATGTCTAGCATCTGCAATTTTACTTGTACATACACTGTATCTATCTACAAGGTCTAATACACAGTATTATACATATATGATTCAACATTTGAATGTGCCAATAATTAAGCTCTATCTTGAAGTGTTCTGGGAGTTCACTCTATACAGCTCCGATTATGGAAAAATTGGGTGAAATTTGGGTGGAAACTGAAAGTCCAAAAAATTATGTTACTCCATACAACTCCCATTAAGGAAAAATAGGGTGAAATTTGGGTGAAAATTGAAAGTCCAAAATAAATGTCAAAGGTGGGAAATTTTGTTCTTTGGCTGGAAATGGCTCAAAAACAAATAAAAACTCGATTTGGGAGAGGACAATTTTTTGAAGACCTGTCGCAAATTCAAAACAAAACTTATACATATCACAAAAGTACTTGAGGAGAATCTTTTGGAACAAAAATCTCAAATTGTCCAAATACTTTTTGAGAAAAATAGCCGCCAAAGTCAGGAATTGGCCGTTTTTTGTCGAAAAAAAAATAGAATAAAATACCCTCCTCTTAAAATATTCTCAAATATTTTTGTGCAAAATTTCAGAAACATCCGACTGTAAACTTTAAAGACAAAAATGTGGACAGACGACGCCGCCGCTAACGCTGACGCCAATGTATGACAGAAGGAACACCATACCAATAGGTTATCGGACCATATGGATTTTAACTTAAAAATGGAAGCAGTGATCACTAATTCTTCACAGTTGAATTCAACAATATATCCATTCATTCACCTGGTGCCAGCTCAGCTGCTCGTCTCACCACGAAAAGGTCCCAGTCTTTCCGAGCCTGTTCTTTATACTTGGCCGTCTGTTCAGTATTCGTGCAGTTTGGGTGAGTCAGTGCATCGTCTAGTGGCCCTGGACTGGAACCCATATTGCAGGATAGGAACACGTATTATAAATTTACGCACACCCTGGATATTGTGGGTACTATTTCAGATAGGCATACTTCGGCAATATACGTGGAACCAATACCCAAGTACAAGTAATTCCGATCGAACAAAACCGAGTCCGTTATCCAATCTCAAAGTCAAGTGTCAGGCAGTTGTGCTACTTTAGGGGGTAATTCATGACGGTTATCAAATATGGGACAGGGAAAATTAACTCATCCCGGGGAGCCTGATTTCCCCCCACCATGTGCTCGTGTATAGGGTTTTGTGAATACCCTGGGCTTGGTTTCAATAGTTCTTGATACTTTCTACTTGGTATTCGTTCAACGTCACACTGGCGTCATCAGGGGCATCATCGTGTGAAAAATATACTCGTACACCATTTGTGGGGGCAAGTAGCGTAGTGGTTGATACTGCTGCCTCGTCCCCAGCAGGTTGCTGGTTCAAGCCACAGTGCTGGCACTATAGTGTAGAATGTCTAGCCCCCTCGGGCAAGGTGTGTCCCGATGAACTTGGCAGTGTTGTACGTGTGTCCTAGTCAACTTGATCAGAATTGCTGAATCGTTCAAGGTCAAGTTCAAGGTCACCAAAAGATGTGCTATATATTCATGGCTTCTTGTAAGCTTATACACAGATAGATATAACTTCCTATTTGAAAGTGTCAATACCAAAGCTCTATCTGCAAGCGTTCTATGAGTACAGTATTGGCAGCTTTTTTTTTCAAAGCTCGAGAAATTTTTCTTGTCTAGAAAAGGATAGTAATGCAATTTTTGTTACAACCTGTCAGAAAATCAAAATGACCACCACAGGCAGACCGCCAATTCAAGGGCAACAAAACTTACACACATCATAAAGGTATGTGAGGGGAGTCTTATCCATGAATCAGAAGCAAAATTATCAGGCAGATTTTGATAAGTTAGCCCAAGGGCTAAGGTTACTGGACAATTTATATTTTACATATTAGTCTTTTGTCCAATGACCTTGAAAATAAGGCCATTGGTCAACTCAAGGTCACGAGAATATTCAGCCATATCATTTCTAGCATGTCCACAATTGATTCCTAAGCTGTAAAGTCGATAATAGGTGAGATGTTAGCCATTTTGTGATCTGACCTTGAGAATGAGGTCAAAGGTCAAGTTCATGGTAATGAAAAATGTTCAGCATATATCATTTCCAATACGTTCGCAATTGATTCCTAAGCTGTAAAGTCGATAATAAGCGAGATACTACCTTTTTTGTTCTCTGACTTTGAAAATGACTTCTAAAATATGCAGCATATATCACTCCCTATATGTTCACTATGGATTCCTAAGCTGTAAAGTCAATAATGACCTAGATATTACCCATTTTGTTCTCTGACTTCGAAAATGAGGTCAAAGGTCAAATTCAAGGTCACCAGAATATGCAACATATATCATTTCCTATATGTCCACAATGGATTCCTGAGCTGTAAAGTCAATAATTAGCGAGAAATTAGCTATTTTGTTCTCTGATATTGAAAATAAGGTCAAAGGTCAAATTCAAGGTAACGAAAATATTCAGCATATATCATTTCCTATATGTCCACAATTGATTCGTGATCTCTAATCTCAATATTAAGTGAGATAATTGGAATACGTAATGTGTCCCATTATAAAGCTTGGGCCAAAATGGCCCACTTCGAACGATTCAAGTCCAAAACCAGGCATGTTTCGTTGAAAATGGCCGCCATTTTGAAAAAAATACGAAAAAAAAAAACCGAAAAAAATTCTGCCCTGGAAATATTTTAGGTATTTTCGTGCAAAATTTCAGGAGGACTCGATTGTAAACTTTAAACATAAAAATGTGGACGGACGGGCGACGTACGCAACGCCATGCCATGCCAATAGGTTATCAGGCCAAAGGTCCGGTAACCTAACAATGATTACCGGAGAAATGTAGTGTTGAACCACAATTTTTTTTCCAACTAAAACTGCAGTTTTGACTTTTCAAGATAATTAAAAGTCAAATTTAAGCCAAAAAAAAACAAACACTGGAACCGCTTTATATGATTTCCCAACTTAATGTGCCAATATTTAGGCTAGTATTTCAGTCTCCATGTATTTTCCATTATGAAGGAAAATATGGTTAATGGTTGAATATTCTTCAAATCCATTTTTTTAATGGCTGGAAAAACTTTTCTTGGACTGGAAATGGCTAAAAAAAGATATTTGACCGGTCAAAAAATCACGATGGCCATCAGGCACAGACTAGCGATTCAAGGGCAACGAATCAAAATCACAAAAGTACATATGGGGAGTATTTTGCATAAATTAGAAGAAAGGTTATGAGAAGAAGGACTTTTTCAAAATGGTCCAAAATTGGGCATTGTTTTCTCGACAAAAACGGCCGCCATTTAGAGAAAAATTTAAATAAAAAACTCCCTGTTGAATTACTTTTAGGTATATCGCCCAATTTACAGAAAGATTCGACTGTGAAATATGAAGATAAATCTGTGGACGGACAATGGGCAGAGGAACGACGGACGCAACACCAAGAAAATTGGCTATCAGACCATAGGTCCGGTAACCTAACTACAATTGCAATTACAATTGCAATTACAATTCCACCTATACACCCAGATTTTGATCATTCAAATAACAAATGTAAAATTAGGACCAGGGCCAAAAATAGGATACCGGACAATGTTTAATATTTTAGATGTTAGCCAGGTCACTGGTTAAATTGAAGGTCAAGAGAATATTCAGCATTATATAATATTAAGCATATATCATGTCCATAGGTTGATTGCTAAGCTGTAAATTCAATAATCAGAGAGATGTTAGCAATTTTGTGCTGTGGCCTTGAAAATGAAGGCACAGTGCAAATTCAAGGTCATCAAAATAGTCAGTGTATATCATTTTCTATATGTCCAAAATTGATTCCCAAGCCATACAGTCAATAGAGGAGCAAGATATGAGCCAGTTTGTCCTTGGACCTTGAAAATGAGGTCAGAGGTCAAATTCAAGGTCAAAAGAATATTCAGCATATATCATTTCCTATATGTCCACGATTGATTCCTAAGCTGTAAAATCGATAATAAGTGAGATATTAGCCAATTTGTCCTGTGACCTTGAAAATGAGGTCAAAGGTCAAATTCAAGGTCATGACAATAATTTGTATATATCATTTCCTATATGTTCATAGCTGATTCCTAAGCTGTAAAGTCGATAATGAGCGAGATATTAGCCATTTTGTGCTCTGACCTTGAAACTGAGGTCAAAGGTCAAATTCAAGGTCACGAGAATATCCAGCATATTGTCATTTCCCAATTGTTTCACAATTGATTCCTAGTCTCTAATCTCAATATTAAGTGAGATATTAGGCATAATGTGTCCCATTATAAAGCATAGAAGAATTTAACATGGGAAAGTCTCATTCGGGCCGAGTTTGGGCCAAAATGGCCCACTTTGGGCGATTCAAGCGCAACGAAATTTATTGTCATCATAGTAGTACATATAAGGAGTGTTATGTATCAAAAAGAAAAAAAGTAACTGAACAGATTTTGAGAAAATGACCGTCAAAGTCCAAAGTCAGGCATTTTTCGTTGAAAACTGTCGCCATCTTGAAAAAAATGCGAAAATCAAAAAAACAAAAAATACCTCCTTCTTGAATTATTTTAAAGTATTTTTTGTGCAAAATTTCAGAAAAAATCGCCCGTAAGCAAAAAATGTGGACAACGACGACGACAGATGCAATGCCATGCCAATAGGTTATCGGACCATAGGTCCGGTAACCTAAAATAGAACATTTTGGAATAGAAACGCAGCCCGACCAAATAATTTATCCCAGGACACACTGTCGTCATCAAGAGCAGACAGTGTCTGAAATGTAGTTGTTTCTACTGTACACCTGATGGAATTAGTATACAACTGCCCAACAACATATAATTCAGAAATCCACTTCATGGCATCAGTGTATGCTGTATAAAACTTCCAGTAACAAAACTACACATTCTCACCTCTCACTAAGCCAATGAGTTGCCGTGGATGTGAACCCCAGGTGGATGGTCCCACTTGGTACTATCTGAGCGTAGAAGCTGGTGCCTGAAGCCGTCACAAAGACGTTGTTGAACTCGGAGATGAACGTTGGTGCATCCATGAGGCCTAGGTTTTCCAAATGAAGTGGGGTTGTAGTTATTAATTGTTCTTGGTTGAAATACATATTTGGGAAATCACAGGAGCTAAACAATCAGGTTCGCTCTGGCAAAATATAGACGACCGACCATGCACTCGAAGAAACAGGGATTTGAAGTCGTTGATTGGTTGATCATTGTAGATGACGTGGACTTCTTGTTCTTCACCATACAGCTGCTTCACTTTCCCTGGGCGATAAAAAAAGCTACCAGCACGAGAACGCTAAACAAAGTCTTAACACAACACGGCTGATAAGGTATTAGTAACTGTTTGCTGTGTATTATTCAATTTAACATGAAGATTTCCGTCGATGACATGTAGTCATTTCACCTACGAATGCACTGCGTGATGAAATGCATTGAAACCCCTCCATCCGCTGTTCCGTAGTCGCAAATGGTGAACGCTCCTTTGCCCCTTCTGAACGGTATGGACTCTGAATAATATGAACACCAGCGTAATTCGAATATTATGAATACTGGTCTGACTTTATTTCCAATCCAATGTGTCATTTTAGTTTTTAATTGAAGTCTTTGTGGTATTGTGGGTAGAGCTTTAGGTTGCAACAAAAGGAGTTCTCGTAACTAGCCCCGTACCAAGTGGAGTCCGGGGAGGGGAGTTTTTCATCATAATGTCCACTTCCAGTTTGGACAATTGAGATAGCCGAAGGACAACACGAGGTTACATCATAGTTGTGTTTGTATCATCCACTGTGTCTATACTAGTACTATTTATATCAATTTTCCCAAATGGAAATCTTTATGCATGTTCACAGACAGTCTGCCTCAACCAAAATCACTGCACAGATATGTGAACCTCAGTATTTAAACCACTCGATTTGTGTATAATGTTTGTTACACCACGCTGAGTTGAGCAGTGGCAACGGGTCTGGCAGAGGTTGGGGCAAGAGCTGTTACTGGGGGAGACTGTGGCCTTGGGATGGCGAATGTCCAGCAGTGGCAATGGGTCTGGCAAAGGTTAGAGCAAAAGCTGTTTCTGGGGGAGACTGTGGCCGTGGGATGGCGGGGGTCTAGCAGTGGCAATGGGTCTGGCAAAGGTTAGAGCAAAAGCTGTTTCTGGGGGAGACTGTGGCCGTGGGATGGCGGGGGTCTAGCAGTGGCAATGGGTCTGGCAAAGGTTAGAGCAAAAGCTGTTTCTGGGGGACACTGTGGCCGTGGGATGGCGGGGGTCTAGCAGTGGCAATAGACCCTGAAACAACAAGAATGAGATTGGGCAGGGGTAATGGAAGGGATCTTGCTGAGGCGAACACAAACGCTGTGACTGAGGTCTTACACCGGCAATGAGTCTGGCGGTCTGAATTGATTGAGGTCGGATCAAAAGGCTGTGAAATGAAAAATAGTATTTGATGGCCATTTAACATTTGCTCTGCTTATATTTCGCTTGTATTTCTTACAATCTCCCGTCGATGATGTCACTAATATCTCATTCGCGTACTATTTAGCAAACTGATTTTGTAAGAAAGAATTCTGATAACTTTGAGCTTCAAACTGCTGTAAATTTCGAACAAAGCATGACATTGACATGTTTTACCAATAATTCTGCTCAGCGCGTTGAGTGTTTTAATATGAACTCACATCATTGTTTCCCTTTACTAGTACTTTAAAATTGACCTAACCTTTTGAACGAAAACGGGACGTAACTGAAACGTAAAACTGTCTACTAATGTATTCTGCTTCTAAAAGCTCCTAATTTCTCCCAAAAAAACCTTTTCCCAGCAATGTCCGGTTTCCCATGAGTTTGTTCCTAACGGCATACATGTACAGGATATTTGTTTCGAATCATTCCGGCACTGAACACTGTGGCGAGACTGAATGCCCTGACGATCGTTAGTGAATCCAAAATGGCGGACAACACACGCGATTCTTTTGAATTTCCTTCGTTTTCATGATACGATTGTGATGAATACACGCATACACCAGATGATTCTTATGCGCATGGAGCGAACTTTCGTCACAAAGACGCAGCGATTTACATCGATTTGAGCATGAAAAACTCGTCTGAATAAAGCCGAAAAATGTCCTAACGATTATTTTTGTAAAAGCAAAGATTCACTAACGAACGTGTTAGGATTCCCTAACGATCTATTCTTTATTCATTCAGATTCACCTTGTTTCAATGTTAAACGTGAATTAAAGTACAAAATTACATGTTATGATGTGTACAAATGAACTTCGGCTATGAATAACATAATCTATTGTGTATTATTGTGTTTGCATGTGTTTAGGTATATGGTGTATGCGATTATTTGCATTTGTTGTTATACATTACAATTTCCAGCATCACATGAAGGCGAAGCTTTCGTTGGCGGTAGGTTAAAACACAAGTACATAGGTGCATTTATCTATTACAAATTTGTTTTCAATGTGACGTGTTCAAAGTGTTGAGAGGGCAACGGTAAAGTGTATTGACCTATACTGTAGGACAAGGGTCTTGTCCGACAGCAATTTTTGTCGCAGTGACAAAGAACTCTCGCCGTAGTGGGTCACATGGTCTTCTACGGAGTACTGAGCAACCTCACAGGGGTTAACGAACCCAGTTTTACAATAGTAACACATATAATTGGTATGACAGTCTGGAAATTGAAAGGAATACTCCAGTGTAAATTAGTCGTTAGGGAATCTCCGAAAATCATAAACCTATCGTTAGCGCATCCCACTTATATACCCCAAAAAAAGAGAATCTGCTGGAAATAACCAGGCATGACTTTGACCAAAACGCAAAGCTACGTTCGACATTTTTATTCACAACAAATAGCCCTGTCATTTGTTGAAATACGGTTAAAAACCAAACTAGACCATATTCACTGTCCGCCACTGCGGGATTCACTAACGATCGTTAGGGCATCCAGTCTCGTCAGAGTGACTGAATTCACGAGCAACTCTGCCGTTATGACTGGAATATCGATTGTCTGTCTGACTTTTGGCTCGGATCACTTACCTATCGCTTCGAGCATCTCTGGGATGGCATTGTGTATGGCGTCGTAACTTGTCGTGGCAAGTTTGCTGTAGGTCCCGGCTCCCGGAGTAAGGTGCGGTATTCGACTTTCACCATGGTGATCTAACCCCCCTCATTGGTTAGATAGGACCCTAGCACCAACTCAAATATACCATAGCTCACTAATGTGCTCATACCGCACCTTAAACGGCTCCCGGTTCTCCATACGGGACGTGGCTATGCGGCTTAGACATAGTGAAGTCTGCAGACTCAAGTCATCAAATGGAAACTTTTTTGTAACTGGCCTACATGTTTATGTACATATATATATACCATGTATCTGCTGCTGAGAGCGAGGTCATGTGAACAGTATGCATAGTTTCACTCAAGTGGAAAGAGGTTACATATTTTACTTGAGGAGATTGACCCCTGTAGTGTTCGAGGAATACCACAAAATAACACGGTTCGGTGGAAATTTGTGTGTTTTCAACTTACCGATAAAACATCTATGCATATTTCTACAGCCGGAGAACAATGCAGCATTATCACTACCTATCGTCCTAATTTACAACAAAAATATATCTATGTATAGGATAATGCCCTAGGCTGAGTATTTCTCACGAATAGAGACCGAGGCCGAAGGCCGAGGTTTCTATTCGTGAGGAATACGAAGCCGTAGGCATTATCCGACATAGTGCATGCACCCCCCCCCCCCCCCACACACACACAAACACACATTTCTGGCACAAGCCACTACCCCTCCCCCCCACCCCCCTTCACACTCTTTCAGTTCATAAACAACATATCACATACACTTCACGTAATTCACTATATAAACAACAAAACTGCAAATGCAACGCACAGTCCTTGCCCAATCAAGTGTATCCGTCAGGAAAGCTTTGGATCTATTACTCGCTACAGAAACTGCTTCACCACATGACTCAGCTCATAGATTTGTACATTCAACCCTAGCCCGCATTCTGTTGTTATGGCTACAGCATACATGGTTCCAATTCAGTATGTTTCTGGTGGACTCGCACTGTGCCTTTGAGCTGTTTTCTCCCCCTAGTAACGCGTTTGTGAGTATTGCTCAAATGGAACCTTATAAAAACAAACGCGGCAAGAGGCGCGCTCACTTTGAAACAGCAAGCTACGTGACATCAACTTTTCGTGATGAAAAATGGAACACATGGATACGATGCGTGCGGATATACGCGTGTTCTGACGCGCTTGTTTGTTGGATACTGTCGCATAATTTTATTCCTGGGAATGACTCAAAATTTTGGTGTAACCAGATGCAGTACATGAACAACATACCAGATTTGTAAACCGGTGAGTATATCACTTATTTCTTTGAATTCAGAACAAAACGAGCATTTTCTCCTTCCGCATTATCTAACGGATTGTACCCGTGTACAAAGAATTGAATCATAATTTTTGCCCGAAGGAATATCTTTATCCTGCGTTCTTTCAATCCTTATAAGAAAATAAAAAAAACGATTTGTACACATGTATTTACAGAATTCCTCGTAAAATCACTACGGCGATTATAAAGTTTGATCCATGACTTCCATGACTTCAACGTACGACTGGTAAGTAAAAAAAAATTGTGTGTGCTATTCGTGCATTTAGTTTATATGGCGAAGTGAAAATTCTGTTCAAATTGTTCCCATAATACATATGCTGAATAGCTATAAACTAGATTTGAAGAGGAAAAGTTAAACATTCATGTTTGTATATTTCATTCATGTTTGCAGGAAAATTACGTTATGCGTGATCTCTGGAGGCTTCTCTAGGATTCCGGTACATTTGCGGATGTGGAATATTGCAGGATTATTATCAAAACCTCCGGAATTCCAAGTATATTGTGGATATATACGTTTTCACTGGATTTCTGCAGAAGGCGGATGATTTCATGAACCAAATGTCCAAAAATTAACAACTGTTGTGACCCATGGATTAAACTCGCACACCATAACGATGAGCTGTTTATGTACATAGAGTAATGAGCATGTAATATGCTTGGCAATAAAAAATAAAATCCCGGTGTGTTTATATTTATTAATTTTTTTTTTTCATTTCATACCTGGGACAGGTATTTATTGGAAATAAATACCTCCCACAGAGGTATTTATTACAAATAGATACCTGCTCGAGACAATGGAATCATGCACTATACTAAGTGAAAACCTTCACACAGACGAAACACCGGCACAAAGTAAGGCGTAGATGCAGTACGTGAAGGGCTTCGAACACGATGTTTTCAGTACATTGGTCGGGGACCCAGACCCAGGGAATATTGATGGACCAGACCCAATGTTTATGCGCTGCAGACTCGAGTTTATATGCAACATGATACCTCGGGTTTGGATTGAATGGTGGTACTCTCGAAAAATAAGCGTGATTTTTCGTATACTGAAAAGATTTAGTGTTTTTATTTTGTATTTAGTCAGTACATGTGTTCGTGTATTCATACAAGTCATCGGAGATTATTATATTTCCCTTGTATTGAAAGGTGAGCAAACGAAGCTCGCATTGTTGTCATCAGCAGTTCACGATTACGAAGCGCCCGGGCTCAAACTGTCACGAGTTTTGCCCTTTCGAGGCATATTGTGGGGTCATTAGGGAATGTCTACAGTCTTATACTACTGTATTAGACTAACCATGCCTTAATCTATTACCTCCACCACTTGTTTTGTAGTTCAAATAATAATTGTTTATTCCACATAAAATCTCCGTACCCGGGGTTGCCGAAGTGTATTTCTCTGTATATTCTTGCTCGGTTGTACTAATCATTACTTTACCTGATATTATTGTGCTACTTTAATCCATACGGGTATAATTCTACATGAAGGAACATGTATTTCATACTAATTCCCGCTCGGAAGCGTTGGTCAAGTTCAGCAAGTATGCAAATAAGCTGCCGTTTCCCGTGATTCTTTGCGCGCACACTATAAAAGACCCGTCATACGGCGGGAGATTCATAGGGGGGCGAGATGGTGCAGTGGCAGAGCGCTCGGCCCATGATCTAAAGCTCGTGGGTTCGAGTCCGCTCAGCGCCACTTGTGCTCGAAAACCTCCCACGCCAGTGCAGCCCGACTGGCGGTAAAAACAAAGGCCGGGTGGTGTCAAAGACTGTCTATGGTGTCTGGCACCTAAAAGATCCCTTGGAATTTATCGTAAAGAGTAGGGGATTTCCGTGATCCCGGGTTTCTGTCCAGGGGGCATATCATCGAGTTATGGCGCCCCCTTACCCCAAGTACAAGTACAAGTGGGGAGATTCATAGTGCTCACCGGGGACCACTCTGTTCACATCGCTCGAACCAGAGATGTATTAGTTAAAGAATGAGACAGAGTGCCATCGCGAATATAACGATGGCACGATGTCGAATTCTTTAACGGACTTAAAATACCTACGGTATACAGTCAAGTGGTCGAATGCTGTGCTATACACATAATCGCTCTTTATTGCTCACGTGTGCATTACCCGATACAGCTCACGGTCCAAAGACGGTATGTTGGGGTTGCAATACAATAACCGTTCTTTATTTACTTGTGTACACAGATACTGAGTACTACTCAATGTCAATGTATACCACGTTGAGATTCCCACACGGCAGAAAATGCGCTCATTTTGAATGTTGGAAGCCACGATGTCACAACGTCAAAATGGATAGACTCGTTATTTATGACACAAATCGGGAACGAAAATCTCGCTGTTTTGCTACTATAACGCAGGGAACGAGTGTACGTACGATGAATTTTCTGACACTATTTTAACACAAGTATAGCAGGGAATGTCAAACGCTCTGCCTCTGAACATGTGTCTTACAACACATCTACTGAAGAAATTTCGGACGAGGAGCTTACGCACGCCGTTCTTTATTTTAGGTTATGCAGTGCTTTATTTTCGGTCATGCAGTGCTTTATTTTAGGTAATGCAGTGCTTTATTTGCAAGTGATCGTTCTTTCGTTGATATAACGCACACATTATACAATGGATACATCGACAAGAAGTATTTTAATCTGACAGATCAAAGCCACTTGCAATCGATTGCTGTATCAATCACGGTACGACGAGTACCTACCCCAAACTTCCATCATGAACTGGAAATGAATTTAGTTTTATCAGTTTATCATGCACTGACCTATAGTAAGATTCTGATGTTTTGATCACCCCAAATAAATGACGGGTCACTGAGGGGAATGACGTCATCCCCACAATATTGTGGGGTAAACCGAATGATGATGTAATCGACGGGTCCTGATGATTGAACCTTCCACCCCACTTATTTGACGGGTCATATAGGATAAATATGACCACCCCATAGAATGTAGTTTATTGGCCTTGTACATGTATCTACCCCATTAATTTATTGGGTCACAATAGATGCAGATGATGCACCCCAAACTATTTCCGGGTCATATAGGATAAATATGACCACCCAGCTGGGTTATAGATGACTACCCCATAGATTCAATGGGTTTGATGATTTTCTTTTGAGTCAAGTGCATATAAATCCTTTTCTGTCAATAAAGATTTATCTTCTGATGTCCGAGTAATATTAATGAGCAACTCCATGAAGTTATCGGGTGCTACTCTGATGTGTTGATGAACCATTGATGAACTGATGACGTATTTGTATATTGTATAGAAATGGCCACCGCGTCTGAACCTAGTATTCAATACCTGAATATTTGATATAATTTACTGGTGACAAATCTAACGCGTTATGATGTCCACAGCATGCAACTGTAAATACATTATTATGTCTATTGCCTGAAAACCTGATGATTGATGCATTATGATTGGTACCGGTACATGATGATTGATGTGGGACTGTTTGATATGAATTTCAGAGTTCAATAAAATATTGAATTGACATATTGCTTTTCTCTGAGTTTCCCGGTTGAGAAAATATTCTTTGGAGAAAACTGATCATGAAAATTAGTGCTATTTCACAGAGGTAGATAAAACGTTAAAAGTTAATGCGATGGCTGAGTGAGCCTCATTGATGCCGCTCCATCCTGACAAGAGATGGAAGAGAGTCGATTGATCACAGTCGCTTGGTCATAACAATATCTTACCGTACCTATGGGCCGATAACCTATTGGCATGGCCTTGCTTTCGACGTCCGTCAGCGTCGTCGGTGTAGGCGTCGTCGTTCGTAAACATATTTATCTTGAAAGTTTACGATCCAATCCTTCCCCTTGAATCGCCAGTCTGCGTGTGGTGGCCATTTTCATTTTGTCGGCGGGTGTCAAATATGACTTTCCCATGTTAAATTCTGCTAGACTTTATGATGGGACAAAATATGCCTAATATCTGACTATATATTGAGATTAGAGACTAGGAATCAATTGTGGACATATATGAAATGATGTAAGTCGAGTAATGTCATTAACTTGAATATGACCTCTGACCTCATTTTCAAGGTCAGAGCACAAAGTAGCTATTATCTCGCTTATTATCGACTTTACAGCTCAGGATTTAATTGTGAATACATAGGGATTGATATACGCTGGATATTGTCATGACCCTGAATTTAACCTTTAACCTTATTTTCATAGTTGCAGGACAAAATGGCTATTTTCTCACTTATATCGACTTTACAGCTTAGAATCAATTGTGGGCATATAGGAAATGATATTGTAAGAATATTCTGATGACCTTGAATTTGACCTTTGATCTCATTCTCAAAGTCAGAACACAAAATGGATTGAATCTCTCCTATTATCGACTTTACAGCTTAGGAATTGATTGCGAATACATAGGAAATGATATATGCTGAATATTGTCATGACCTCGAATTTAACATTCAACCTAATTTTCAAGGTCGCAAGACAAAATGGCTGATATCTCCCTTATTATCGACATTGCATATTAGAAATCAATTTTGCACATATAGGAAATGATATATGCTGAATATTCTCATGATATTGACTCGAACAGCACAAAACGGATAATATCTCACTCATTATGTCCCCTGGAGCTGGAACATATAGTTTTTTTTTGTTTCCAGTGCGTCGTGCGCGTATGTCATGGGCAGTGGGCCATCTAGAAGCGACATCAAGCACTCTATTCTGAAACGTACCAAGATATCATCACAAAACTTTTTGTATACATACAGCAGTTGCTATTGAAATCAGAAAAACAGATGGCCGCCACAAAAAAAACTTGCTTTTTTTCGGGAAACGACGTCACATACTTTAGTCCGAAATGTACCGAGATATCATAACGAAACTTTTTGTACACATTTATCGAGCCCTGCGGTAGGTTGCTATTGAATTTCAGCCGAATCGGAAAAACAAGATGGCCGCAACAACAAAAAATACTTTTTTCGGGAGAACGAAGTCACGTTTTATATTCAAAAAAAGAACCAAGATATCATCACAATTTTTTTTGTGCAAATACATCGGGCCCTGTGTCAGGTTGCTATTGAATTTCAGCCGAATCGGAAAAACAAGATGGTTGCCACAAAACAATCATTTTTTTCAGGGAAAAACGACGTCACACACTTCAATCTGAAACAAACCCAAGATATCTTCACAAAACTTTTTATACACATACATCGGCCCTGAGGTAGGTTGCTTTTGAATTTCAGCCAAATCGGGAAAACAAGATGGCCGCCACAAAAAAAAAACTTTATCTTTTCCGGGAGAACAATGTCAGATGCTTCATTCCGAATCGTTATCCGAAAAGATATCAACACTCCTTGTTCACATACCTCAGGCCCTGTGGTAGGTTGTTATCGACTTTCAGCCAAACTGGAAGAATGAGATGGCCGACACAAAAGAAAACACATTTTCTGGAAAACGACATCACACATTTTATTCTGAAACGTACCAAAATACACTTTCTGTACATATACATCTTGCCCTGTGTTAGGGTGCTATTGAATTTCAGCCGAATCGGAAAAACAAGATGGTCGCCACAAACTAATCATCTTTTTTCGGGAAAACCACGTCACACACTTTATTCCAAAACGAACCAAGATATCATCGCAAAACTTTTTGTACACATACATCGGCCCTGAGGTAGGTTGTTTTTGAATTTCAGTCACATACTTTACTCTGAAACGTACCAGGTATCCACACGAAACTGTTTGTACACATGCATTGGGCCCTGTGGTAGGTTGCTATCGAATTTCAGACAAATCGGGAAACAAGATGACCACCACAAAAATTTTTTTTTCAGGACACTTTACTTTATACTTGCACTTTATTCCAAAACTTACCAAGATATCATCTTGATACTTTTTGTATACATACATTGGGCCTTGAGGTAGGGTGTTATTGAATTTCATCTAAATCGGAAAAACAAGGTGGCCACCAAAAAAATCATAATTTTTTTCGGGAAAACGGCGTCACACACTCTATTCTGGGGGACACCGGGGGACATACTGGGGTACACCTGGTAGTGGTGAGAACAACTGCCTCTCCCTACCGCCATCTAGTTATCGACTTTACAGCTCAATAATTGATTGTGAACGAGTAGTTTTGATATTGTAACGGTTCTAGGGGCGATTTCTGCTTAGATTCCCTTGCTCAACCAGACTTCTGGGTGTTAGTCTTTGATCTTTCGAATGTAGGGATGCTCCAGGAAGCTCCGATACTCCGGCTGCAGGCTGTCTCGGTTGACTTTAGGCTACTGGGTAGTTTCGGGAGACTTCGTCATTCCGGCTGCAGTGGTGCTTCGGGAGGCTCCGGCGCTCGGCTGCAGGCCGTCTTGGTTGACTTTGGTACCTCGGCTGTAGGGGCACTTCGGGAGGCTCCAGCACTCTGGCTGCAGGCCGTCTCGGTTGACTCTGAAACTTCGGCTGGTGAGGTACTTCAGGCAGCTGTGGTGCTCCGGCTGCAGGCCATCTCTGTGGTAGCATGCTCGGGGCTGCAGCTCCTCTGGTGCTCGAAGTAGGGATCGCCAATCATGTAGTGTGGAGTTCGTCTTCTTCTGTCGACCACTCTCAACCACCTCTGTGGCCAAGTGAATTGGACTGGTGGCTCTTGAAGCAAAGAAGCTCAGAGGCAGTAGGTGATGCGGGTTCGAACCCCATCACCGGCACAATATACGTGAAGTTTCCATCCTGGCAATGCAAAGTTTCTCCATTCGAATGGGCTTTCCAAATGCAAAATTGTCATGTGATTATACTGGTGGGTGTCCCAGGTCCAAAAGGCGCTGACTCCCACGAGTTAGCAGTATTTATACTTTTGGGGTAGGTGTCAAGTGACCCACTCAAAGAATCAAAACTGACTATTTTGCAGAACTTTTTTCATGGTTGATAATCAATCAGGGACCGCCACATAATAATGTGCATAATTCCAAATCCACTTCAGAACACTTTCAGGTAATCGCGTATTTTGACCACCAAGGTCTGAGTTCAGCTGAAGAGCAACCGAAGCAGCCGAAAAATACCCGAACTTCAATGAACGTATATACACCACCTATAATATCAATTTTAAAATTTTTCAATGTCCGAAAAACAACGGGTTGCCACTTATATCAATTAACAAACAAGTATTTAAAACTGGCCGAACACAATTTTCGGCTTAAAATCGCTACTATATGATCTCAATCATGTGATGACCTTGATTTTGACATCTGACATCATTTTCAAGGACACAGGACAAATTTGTCAATATTTTTACAGCTTAGAAATCAATAGTGCATTTATATGGAATGATATATGATGAATATTCTAAATGTCCTGAACTTGAACTTTGATTATATTTCCAAGTGTTCATATGTATGAACAAGAAAATAAAAAATCAGACTACAATTTCGACCAGAAACACAAGTTCGAGCAAAAACCTGGAACCAAGAACAACCCAGAGTGTGACCTATGGAGAGAAGTGCAGTCATTGCAAACAAAAGAATCACTTCAAGGTCAAGTGTCGAATTGTCCATTGTGTTGATGTGTTCCGTGGGTGTGGTCGAAATAGTGTGATACTGCTATCCACATTGTGAAACAGAAAATCACGAAAACACCAGTCCTGGCATACTTCGACGAAGATAAAGAATTAGTCCTACAGTCGGACAGCAGCAAAGATTAACTCGGTGCTTTTCTACTATAAAGATCACTCTCATCAAATGAGAAGAATTGGGCACAGATAGAAAAAAGAAGCCTTGTCCATAGTGAATGGCCTGGAGCACTTCGTTCAATACACTTATGGTGGAAAAGTCATTGTCAACAACAACCACAAACCATTTCAAGTCATACTGAACAAGCCATTGACCCAAGCCCCAAGAAGACTACAAACTCTAATAATGAGATTGTTCAGATATGACTTTGAATTCCATTACATTGAATTAGTGATCGCTGACACACTCAGCAGAGCTTACATCCCAAGGATAAGGAATGACCAAGGACCGACTTGAGTTGGGGATCCTATACTATAACATGCTCATTATTATTATAAAGTCGCACCTATCATGGCTGTAACACCACTACAGTCAATTCCTGATAGACGACTACAAGAGATTCAAGATGTCACAGCGCATTACGAGACTCCGAAGGCACTAATTAGACTCAAACAAGAGGGATGGCCCACATCCAAGAATGACGTACCAGAAGGAGTACGGAGCTACTCTGGTGTTCGCCACAACCTCAGTTACCAAGATGGGATCATCACAAAAGGAGAACGAGTAGTTATTCCAAGACATTTACGAAACTTTGTGAAACAAAAGCTACACGCAGCTCACCAGGGATATGACAGCATGACAAGAAGGGCAAAAGAAACTGTCTATTGGCCAAGCATTGCCAATTAGATAAAGCAGCTCGATGACAGCTGCGATGTGTGCCAAAAGAAACACGAGAGAAACTCTCAGGCAGCACGAAGAACCTCAGGAATCATGGCAGAACCTGGTGGTAGATAAGTTTGAAATCCAGGGAAGAAACTACTTGAAGACTGTTGACTACCTTTCCAACTACATCGAAGTGGACTACTTACTCCGACTACAAGTTGACAAGTCATAGACGTGTTGAGAGGACACTTAGCGAGATATGGCTTGCCGAAGAATCTCGTATCTGATAGAGGGCCACGGTTTGCATGTGATGAATTCCAACCTTTCACCCGATCCTGGGGGATATAGCATCACATCACAACACCATACCATCCGCAATCGAATGGGAAGGCCGAAGCCGCTGTGAAAATCGTGAAGGCTATGATGAAGAATTCACTACAAGCAGGAGTAGACCAATACGAAGTTTCGTTGGAGATCTGGAATACTGCACGACAAGATACAAATCTTGGTCCAGCAGGAATGATGTTCTGCAGAAAAACTTGCAGTGTGTTGCTAAGCACATCACACAACTTACCGCCACCTTGGAATGACAAAGTAATACAGCGATGACAACAGAGAAAGGACATAGTGGAAAGGCACTTCAACAAGAATGCCAAGTATCTGCCAAAACTGACTGATGGACAGAAGGTCTCTTACAAGAAGATGAACATTAGCATGTGGAAAAAGGCATGACAACACAGAAGAACAGCGAGAGATCATACACTGTACAAGACAACGAATAGACGTGGAATCAATACCCAGTATTGAGTATTCCGAGCAAACAAAACAGGGTCCGTTATCCAATCTCATAGACCGGGGACAGAAAGTCATATCAGGCATACGAAGTGAGAGAAAACAAAAATGACAGGGAAACTCATGAACCCCCGTAAATGGCCATTAGGAGGTGAAATCAGGTGTTCCGGAAAGAGTGAGCATTTCCTGCCCCACTAGTGGCACCCGTCATGAATTCCCCAAAATTAACATGAAAATAGATCTAGTTGCATGGCAAACATGGATTTGCTGTATTTATCAACCAGATCATGATGACGTCCATAGAATTTCTTAAACGCAGCTATAAGTCTCGGTAAAACATATCCTTCTCGTAGCAGTTGAGAGACTAGCTGGGCACTTCGATAGACAAAGTCCTCATATTTGCAACTAGCTCTGGAATAGCGTATGAGTTGAGAAACAAACACACCATATGCCGGTGACTATGGAATAATTGAAATCATCACGTTTGTCATATAATCTAGTTGACAGGTTAGAATCATTATCAATCGCCAACCTCAGGTCTAGATAGTTGGAAAAATTAGCGGATTCTGTAGTATCCTTAATTTCAAGTTCCTTAGGATATATGACATCCAAATAATCACCAAACTTGGGATTATTTAGCGACAATACATCATCTACGTATCGGAAAGTGAAATTAAAATTACATGTTAGTTTCTTAGAACCTCCTCTTAGTAAATGTTGGATAAAATCTGATTCATATGAGTATAAAAACAGGTCTGCCAATAATGGTGCACAGTTTGTACCCATGGGAATACCAATAGTTTGTTGAAATATTCGACCACCAAATTCCACAAAAATATTATCAATCAGAAAATTAACCATATTTACCACATCTATTTCAGTATATTTGTATGGGGCATCAGAGTCGCCTTTAACAAAATAAGCGGTATTATATTTAACTACAATATAGTGGTACCGACGTTGTCCCTTTTTAGAGAAAAATGAATTATTGATTAGTTTTTTTAGCTGAGACTTCAGTTCAGAATGAGGTATAGTTGTGTACAAAGTGGAGAAATCAAATGTTTTGATAGACGTTACTTTTGAGAGTGTGTGAGCATGTAGATATTCCAATAAAGATTTGGAATTTTTTAATATCCACATTTGGTTTATACCACTTCTAGAATAGATGGTTTCAGAGTACTTTTGGAGACCCTGTTTAATTTTAGACAATATAATAGTTAATATTTTAGAAAGGGCTTTGGTAGAACATGATGCTGAACCTGAAATATATCTCTGTTTGTGTGGATTTTTTTGCAACTTTGGGATCCAATATAAGTTCGGTAGATTAGAATCTTTACATGAGGTAGTAATACCAAACGAATGCAATACAGACAAATGATTCGATAAGATATCCTGTTTGGGCACGGTAATGGCTTGGTATGTACTATTGGAATTAGTATTATTGGCAATACCCAGTTCGTCAAACAGGCACTGTATATAGTATGCTTTACAAACAAAAACAACATTATCAGAAGCTTTATCTGCAGGGACAATGACGAACATTTAGGTGGAGTGTACACACGCAACAGAGTACTGTTGGTGATTTGATAAGATATGATTTGATAAGATATCCTGTTTGGGCACGGTAATGGCTTTGTATGTACTATTGGAATTAGTATTATTGGCAATACCCAGTTCGTCAAACAGGCACTGTATATAGTATACTTTACAAACAAAAACAACATTATCAGAAGCTTTATCTGCAGGGACAATGACGAACATTTAGGTGGAGTGTACACACGCAACAGAGTACTGTTGGTGATTCGATAAGATATGATTTGATAAGATATCCTGTTTGGGCACGGTAATGGCTTTGTATGTACTATTGGAATTAGTATTATTGGCAATACCCAGTTCGTCAAACAGGCACTGTATATAGTATGCTTTACAAACAAAAACAACATTATCAGAAGCTTTATCTGCAGGGACAATGACGAACATTTAGGTGGAGTGTACACACGCAACAGAGTACACTTATGAGCCGACCCAGTTGCTGATGAAAGGATACAACACGAGACAGTCAATCTACCAGATTCTTTCGATGCGACTGAGGTTGCTAGTGAGGTTGGAGTGACTGGTGAACAGCGACATGATCAGCCTACACCTGACGATCAGCCAATAAGATGCTCACGAGAGGCCAGCTCGTAACAGAAGAGATCTGTATCGCTGAAAGACTATGTTCATACAGAGTACTATGTTTTAATGACTGTGTTTATGTTCTGTTGCAGAGGCAGAATAATCCCATGTGTTTTGTGTGAGGGTCGTCCACCCCGGTGATCGCAGTTTGTTTTGGTAATGATGATTTGTGTTTGACCATGTTTTTAGAATATTCAGTTATTGTGGAGTTTTGTTGTTTTGGACTGTTAAAGATAAAACTATTCACATACACACTAAAAACAAAGAGGGGTGTTAATATGCATGACTAAAGTTCGGAAATATATGCATGCATGGATTGGATTAGAGAACGGATATATTGTCTTGACTTGGACTTTTTTTTTCTCTCTTCCAAATCTGTACAGACAGACATTCGTTTTATTAGATCACATATAGTATATACATGGAGTTGATATATTGATAAAATTAGGTGGCTGTAATCAGTGTAATAAAATGAATATAGATAACAGAAAAATACATGTAATATGGATCTAAAGAGACCAAGTAAAGCCTTATGGCTGAATTACACCTGACCTCAGGTCGAGATATAAAAAATTTCATACGTTTTGCAAGATAATGAATGGTGCAAAAAACAACAAACATATAAACTCGATAGTGGGTAACATTCACACTGTGGGTGGAACAGGAACGGGACACCATGGAAAAAACGCCGAGTGATTGGTATTATGATATGAAATTTCAGGGCAAGAACGTGGCTGAATTTCGACTGACTTCATAGTATTTAGATACATCTGATACGTTATTAAGAATATATCAAATAATGACTCACGAGACCAGTTGATATTCCAGCACATGAATAATAAAGCAAAACGATCAAAATGGTTACAGCAGGCATATCTCTAGTTGTGATGTGTCAACGTCCAGAAAGATTGAATCAGACAGGAAAACAATCTCGACACCTAGGGTTATTGCAACGAACCAGATTGACATATGAGTCCAAGATGTAATGTTTTATTTTCTTTTTTAATTGGGCCACTGACAATATATTGATATTTGGAATTTTGGAAAACCAATTGTTCCATACGCGTGGAAAGTTAAATAAGGGAAATTTACTAACCAATTCAGAATTTGGGTATCTAACTGCAAATAGATCAGATTGTCGTGTTGTCCAGTTTGTTTGGTTATCACAGTTTAATGGGAAGATTCACTCGAATGAGTCTGGAAATTTATTCTGATTATATTTAGCCATGAAAAGAACAGTTTCATATTCATACAGATCCGTAAGTTTTAGTATATTCACTTGTTTAAATAAAGGCTCAGTATGACTATTGTATTTAGTTCCCATTATAGTTCTGATTGCTTTCTTTTGAAGGACAATTGTACTATGTAGGGTAGACATTGATGCAGTACCCCAAGCTAAGATGCCGTAAGTCAAGTAAGGATTTATCATAGAGTAATATAGAGTTTTTAAACTCTGTAAGGGGGTGATATTTTTTACTTGTTTGATCATGTACAAAGCCCTAGATATTTTTGTGTTTATATGTTTGATATGGTCCTTCCAAGTCAGAAATTCATCAATAAATATTCCTAAAAAATTGGTGCTAGTACCCCCCGAGTTTTGATGTCCAATCTGATTAAGAGCAAGTCCTTTAATATTTATCTCAAATTTGAAAGCTGGTGTCTTGTGTCTGGGTGGTTTAATGTGGATATACTTAGTTTTTGTCTTAATGATAATTTGTTCGCACAAAACCAATTGTAAAGGTTGATTACCTCAGTATTTGCATTTTGATTTAACCTTTCCAAATCGCTATCAGACAGGTAGAGAGGTGTATCATCTGCGAAGGACAATATTTTCCCTCGGCCAATAGCAGATGAAATGTCATTCACATAAATTAGATATAATAGGGGGCCCAGTAGGTATCCTTGAGGGACTCCACAATTTACATCTAGACAGTCAGATTGTGTGTGGTTTATGGAAACAAATTGAGTTCTGTTGGACAAATAACTTATTAACCAGTCTTTTATTACCCCTCTCAGTCCGTAATATTCTAGCTTGGATATTAAAATATTTCTGTCGATGACGTCAAAGGCTTTCGATAAATCACATAATATCGCTATTGTAGTCTGCTTAGGAATACAATTACTGGCTTCCGCGCAATCATTTAGAAAATGAATAATGAGGTACATTGGAACTAATGCGACAGGTGGCGCTGTGACGCAAGTCGGTTCTTAGGTGCTCGGTTCGGTTTCTCGTAAGACAGTAATTACTACCATGCCAAAGAAGAAGTATGAAGAACTGAGTTTAGTGGAATTGAAGAACGAACTGAGGAAACGAAAGAAGAAAGTTACCGGACGTAAACGGGAACTGGTGGCAAGGTAAACAAACATACAAATCGTGTGAGCGATAATACGGGAAATCTTCCATTCACGGTGTATTGCATACAACGAGAACAGACACTGAAAGATACAGTAAGAGCAGTGTGTCGATGGGGTTGTATTTATCAGAATGTTTAATTACAGATGTGAAATATAATCGATATTGATAAATACATAGATAATAAAACAGGTTTTATACAGTTATTTCTAAGGGGTGGGCCTGGTCATGGGCCTGGTGGTGAATATGGATAAGACCAGTTTGAAGGCTCACCACTATCTGGGAATCCATCGCAATTTTATATCTAGTTTGGTGGTTGGGAAATTTAATTAATTTGCATTTCTTCAGTGTTTATAATTCTAGTGATGTACTGATCATAACTAATGTTCATATACATGGATATTTATGTATCTGGTATGATAGGCTGGAGTTCCTGGATGCCACGGAGCAGACAGACACCGCAGAGCCCGAATACTCCATGACAGTTCCCGAGGCCTCCCTGTACAAGGATCTGCACGGCGGTATGGTGAACAGCTTGCCTGCTGTCACTCTTCATCGTGTTCAGGACTACTTATCTCAGTTCGACAAAACCCTAGAAGAGAAGAGTCGAGCCTTATACAGAGAAAGGTACAAAATGACATGATGTCTGTTATTCTACTACCGTTGTTGATATTCCTGTGTTGAAGTTGTATTTACATAGATATAAGTTTTCTTTCATCTTGAAGTCCAGTATTTGTTGAGTTGTATTTACATAGGTGTAAAATTTGATATTCAAATGTTTGTTATTATTGTTTCCCTTGCATGAATCTAGAGGTCATATGGTACAAAAAAATCGCATGTACCCATTGTAGTGTTTCCCTTGCATGATGATGAGGATGTGAGAATAAGGTATATTCTACTGGTAGGTGAAAATACCATAAATACAATACAAATATAGTATTGAAATGTGGTGGCATTGTTTTGATATTTTGAATACTAAATCAAATTACTTACCTGTGTAGACTTGTATTAGCCCGGTTACTGACTAAAACTGGACATTGGACAAATTCTAAAAAGTAAACGATAATGATGAACTTTTAAAAAAAAATGTGAATGTAACTTTTTCATTGGATAGATTTCTGAGATATGTCCGGATTGCACAGCTGCCAAGTGCCTCAGACACCTACTTTTCAGCCGTCGTCTGGGCCGAGATGAAGAAAATGACGTCCTACAAGGTGTGCTAAATTATTTACATCGTAATAACTTACTGCACTAGCTTTGATCAATCACATCTCAAATAGTTTTCAAAAACGAAATTACAATGGTTTTCTGATATCTTTTAGATGTACCATTCTGCATCCATTTTACAATCAATGCATGAATGTATGCACAACAAGCCTGATATACAGACGTACATTGTTTATCATAATTGTGAATACATGCAGGTAGACATTAGTGTGACCCAGGAAGCTGTAATCCAGGAATGCCAGTGTGAGTGCGGTGCTGGCCAGGGCCCAAAAGCACACTGCAAACATGTAGCGGCTGTGCTGTTTGGGCTCACATGCTTTCGGGACACTAATTCAATTGTAACCGAATTGACATGTACTCAGGTATGCTGACTACTCAGCAGAATTAAAAACAATTTTTTAAATCTGGCCCCTCTCCTTAAGTTTTCAATTTCATTTTAGGTTCTGCAAACTTTCCACAAAGCGAAGTTGTACAAGGGGAGCCCCATGAAAAGTATCGATTTACAGACAGTACGAGGCAAAGACAAAACTTTGGCATATGATCCAAGACCAACTCATTTGCGGAACTCTGTGCACAGCCAGAACAGATTCCGCAATATATGCCTGAACTACATGCATCAGGTCAGCTCTTGCATGATTTTTTGCCAATAACTAACTTGTAGTTCTAGATTTAGTTCTTGAAACCTAAATAATATATACCCCGGTAAGCAGAGTTATGTCCTAAATGAGTGAAAAACACAATAAGCAAAGAAATTTACTTGTCTAAGTTTTGTGGCAATATCCTAGGTTTTGTTTTTCATTGATTTATGTAAGTCTGGTACAATGATTTCAATGTGTAGTAATTTGATGAAATTTTCAGGAAAAAAACCCAATGCCAGTGATGCAGCTGTTTCCTCCAGCCAACCCCCATGCTGTTGCCGCTGACCATGACTACTTGGCCCTCAGCCCTTGGGACCAATTCCTGAAGGATAACATGGTGAATTTTTCTTTACTGCACGTGAAACCATTCATGATCTGCTTGGGCCACAAATGTGTTGAATACTTGTATATAGCATTTCAAGCTACTATGCACATTATAACGATACAATGCCTTTTATTTCTTCTGAAATCTCACGCGATATCCCTGTTCGTGCACATTATATCTTGTCATGTATTACATATTGTTTGGCAAGGTCTTGATAATGTATTGATCACTATGTTTTAAAGTGATCTACGTGTGGTCATGATTTGTGTTACCAAATTAATTTCATTTCAGATTTCTGTGATCACTGATGAGCAGGCAGCTGAGTTGGAGAAAGCAACTCGTGGTCAAGCCGGAAACAAGATTTGGCAGCAAAGGCGTCAGTACCACATCACTTCTTCATCCTTCGGAACAGTTTGCAAGGCTACAGAACTCCGTGATAAGGCAAACCTTGCTCAGCAGTTGACATCTTTCCACGAACTGAAAAGTGCTCCCATACTCCATGGCAGAAAGTTCGAGGCTGTTGCAGTGGAAAAGTTCGAAGTCATGTCGAAAACAAAAACACATCCTTGTGGGATATTTGTTAGCCAGACATATCCCCAGCTGGCTGCATCGCCAGACCGAGTGGTCGATGAAAGCATCATTGTGGAAATCAAATGTCCCTACACAGCGCGGGATAAAACCATATCTCATGTTACGGTGCCGTACCTGGTGGACAACAAGGAAGACAGTGGAGGTGTTTTCAATTTGGACAAACATCATGACTATTATCACCAAGTTCAAGGACAGCTACTCTGCTCTGGTAGATCTCTATGTTTGTTTGTGGTATACACATTCACAGATATAGCTGTTGTGAGAGTGCCAAAGGATGAACCCTTCATCAATGTTATGGCCCAGAAACTTCTGAAGTTCCATGAAAATTATTTTCAGGATGCTGTCCTTGGTAATTTTTTCTACAGAAATTATCATGAATACAGCTTCGACGGACAGTGTACTTCATAATTATTTTAACAGTCCGGAATTTTAACAGCTGTATTGTATATACATGTGAAACAATACAATCTTTGTAATAGACCAGAAAGTGCATTTCATCAGCTGTGTTGTATTAGTTGTATTTGCATGTATAACAAGAAAAATTTGAGCACTCGAGGTCATCTTGGGTCGAGTTCAAAGTCATCAAAAAAGCATCATGCACATGTTTCTAAACTACAAGGTCATCCGAGGTCAAGTTGAAAATCACCAAAAAAAGTGGTTGTTGTTCAGTGGCTC
Organism: Terebella lapidaria; assembly: GCA_949152475.1. NCBI lineage: Eukaryota > Metazoa > Annelida > Polychaeta > Terebellida > Terebellidae > Terebella > Terebella lapidaria. The sequence goes on along the minus strand of OX424559.1, from coordinate 8,314,381 downwards.
AAAAAGTGAAATGAAAGTTAGCATGTGTATGGAATCAAGTTATGGCCAGTGAAATACTCATTTACAACATATAAATGTACATGATTTCAAGTCCGTATTAGTAGCTGTTGCACTGCCAGGTTACGCATTTGATGGAACAATGTTGGTTCTAAAATTGCACAAGTAGAAGCAAACTTGAATTATTTGAGTTGCCAGAGCTGACTCCGTGTTGTTCATGGGCTCTTTCATGATCTTGTAGGTTTTGGCCAGTCCAATGATACGCTCGATGTGGACTCTCTTACTCGCGATCTTTCGATCTCTGAGGACTGTTCCTGAAGAAAGGCGGTTGGTTTTCCGAAAGAATGTTGGAATGTTGGAATGTTGATAGTATTCATTCTGGATTCGAAAAAAAATTGAACATTAAAGCCCTTGTCAGCCATAATGCTGTCCCCTGGTTCACACATTCCAGTCAAGTTTGATCGCTCACAAATTTGACGATCACTGGTGGACCCGCCATACGCAGGGGACACGTATGATACTAGCCCACCAGGACTTGAACCCACCAGTACCTTCATGGTGTTTCTGTTCTTGTAGGAGGAAAAGGTGGCTTGTTGTGCAATCGGTTCTTTCGGTTTCATGATAGGAAATTCCGTTCCATCAACTATGACCCTTGTTGTTGGGAATTTCTGCCGAAAATCTGTAGGCGAAAAGTACCGCACAAGGTCTTGTGAGGGCCACCAGTCAGTTTCACCCCACTCCACATATATGAAATTGATCCATGTGACAAAGATGTTTGTCACAGATGTCTCAGGAATGGAGAACATGCGACTCAGTTCAAAGTTCGTCTTTTGCTGTCTTAGCTTGATCAGGGTCAAGAAAAACTGATCCTCAACGCTCTGGGAAGGTACTACCCCTTGGACGTAGCTGAGTTGATGAGCTGCTGGTCCCAAACTTTCCAACACGAACACAAACTTTCTGTAGCTCTCTAAACCCGTATAGAAGTGCATCCCTTCTGGGTCTTGCACAAAACTGCTACAGGTGAAGTGTTGCTGGAGTGCTGCTTGCGTACCAGTGCTCCTTGTTTCAATGCCATCTGTTTGCGTCACCGATGATGTCATGCGATGATCTGTGAAAAATATTACACTAGTAATCATACTGATTAATGAGCAAATGTCATTGACAGAAATAAAAAGAATAAAGTGCAAAGCCATGTAATTCTGAATGGTTACTGTATGAAGCTGGGGAATACATTCCCCAGTGTAAATTGACAGATATGCAAGTGGCTAACAGCGCTCCTTAGGTTTTAACGATTAGAAATAGCTACATGTGCAATTCGTGGAGGGGGTACACCTGTGGTGACAGTTGTAATGGTTTAATTAGAACAAATTTTACTATCAGATGTAGATAGCCTATAGGACTAATAAATTACTGTTCCATATAACTGACACATTGGAATTTAAAATTCAAAAAAATTTTACATGTAAATACTATGTATCTGTATTTAAATAAACTGATTCTCAGCTGCCCTGGTCCTACCATGCACACAGACAGTGTCCCACTGAGTCATGTGCATCTCACAGTGACAGAGAAATTTTAAGGGGCTTATAGCTTCTGATAGTGTTTTGAACAAATATTAAGCGTTTATTTATATTTACCCGCTGTCGTTTTATCCTCGTAATCCCCGTCGTCGAAGTGCTCCCTGCACACAACGCTGTGCTTGCTGGGCAGCCACTTGTCCCGCCTGATCGCCACCTTCCAAGCCCTAACACGGGAGGGGTTCGAACACGGAAAAGCATGACCAGAGCGATTCTTACACTCTGGTACACAGCACTCAGTTGGCATATATTGTTGTGTGATGATACTTCTTGAATACGGTGACAGTCTACGTGTAAACACTGGTAAACCACTTGCAATTGAAAAAGGTTTGCAAGCGAGATGCGCTGTGTTGACAGAATTTGACAGTTGGCCGAAGAACCGACTTGACGCGCAGCGCCGCCTATCGAATGCGGCGGAAATTGGGTACCTCATTGGATGAATTGTGCCATGATTTGGTCTGAATCCATATTGATATTTGTAAAATAATTTATTGTTATTAAGAAACGACACAATTTTATTGAAAACAATTTTTTCAAAAATTTTAGAAAACCCAGGCAACAAGCTGATGTTAAGTTGGCTGTTATCCCCTAATTTGTAGATTGGAACAACTTTTGCAAGTTTAAGTTTGCTCGGAAATATTCCAGATAACATTGATATGTTTATGATATGGGTTTATGATTATGATATATGTTTATGATATGATACACATTTAATATTGGATTACAAGCACTTCTAATAACTTTAATAGGAACAGAGTCATGTCCGAAACTAGTTTTAGGCTTTAACTTGTATATCACATCTAACACATCCTGGGTGCTCACGGGCTCAACCTACATACTGAGGGGAAATGGGGACTCCAAGTAATGTGTAAATAGTTTTGGTGCAGTGGGTACTTTATCACCTGTGTTTTTACCTATATTAACAAAGAAACTGTCGAAAGATTCGGCAATTAACTTTTGATCAGTGATTATCTCATTGTTGATATTGAATGTTGAAGGGATATTCCTGTATACATTATTTGTGCCTAGAGCTTTATTTTATCACTTTCCATGTGGCTTTGATATCATTCTTTGAGTCAGCTATTCTTGTTTCAAAGTATTTTTGTTTCAGCTATTTGCGGATCTGGTTGTATTTATTTAAATAAACTTTTGCTAATATTGTTGTTAGTCTGGTTATTTAATTTCTTTTTGTATAGTTTGTTCTTCCTTCTTAGTGAAGTGAGAAGGCCTATTGTGACGCAGGGCTCACGCTTGATGAATTTGTTATCTACCTTGGTAGATACAGTTGGAAATGCAACTTCAAAGATTTCAAAATATTTGTCGAAGAAAATGTAATATGCTAATTCAGGGCAATTAATATTAAGAATATCGCTGAAGTCAACTCGATTAAGAAGTTTGTTAAATTTGTTGATATTAGGTTCACTGAAGATCCTTTTGACAGTTGGTTTAATTGTCAAATTTTTTTGTTGGATGGTATCAACAATGTGAAATATGCCAAAATGGTCAGCGACATCTGTAATAACAATACCACTCATGCTATTTGATTTGGATATATTACAGTAGATATGATCGATTAATGTCGCTGAGCTTAGTTATTTGAGTGGGCTTCAAAATCTTGGGAATAAATGACCTAGCTATTATATTGTCAGTATTCTGGTTAGTGAATGAGTGTTCATTATATTTGAACAAGTCTATATTCATATCTTCTAAAATAATACATCTCTTATTTTCACTATTGATTATGTCCATGGTCTCGTAAAGATTTTGGGCAAAGATGTCGGTGTCTGCTCGTGGCAATGTATTTGGTCGGTATATAACACCAACAATATAATTTGACATAGACGACGGCACTCTATCTGATGACACTTCAACAAACAGGGATTCATAAGTGTGAGGGATCATCACACTAAGATCATGTCTAATTTTGAAATTGATATTGTTCCTTACGAACAAAGCTACACTGCCTCGATGGTCATCGTCCCGGGCTTGCACAAGTAATAGTCCGTGAGCCAGCTGCCAGATTTTGAGCAATCGGTACCATCTGGGGGCACCAAACATTTTTGGTATTTTCCGATAGTTATATGTATCTGTAACACAATGCAGCATGATGGACATGTGGGACTCACAGCTTAAGCTCTGTAGAGACTTAAATGTGTGGGTGGGGGTCTACTCTTGAAAACGTCAGATTTTCGACCTTCACAACAAAATACTATCCTCGTGCGTAATAATCCTCTCATCAAAATCATTCAGATCAACAAAACTGAAGACATTATGTTCGTGATCTATAATATACAATTCAGAAGGACATGAATTTGACAGTTGAGACATAAATTTTGTAAATTATCAACTTTCTGATATATCCATTTTATTCTAATATCTTGAGAACCAATCATCAAACCACAAGGACGAAAGTGTTTTATTTTGCATTGTCCACGTACATGGTTATGCCATTTTAAGCCCTATGAATATAACTATCGTATTCATGGACCAAACAATTACTGGAGATGATGCGGTTAAAGGCATACTGCCTTCGTGTCTATGTTTACTCATAATCATAATACTCTTCACTAATTCGCATAAATTGTTCTGCAATTCTATACAGTCTTATGTGGGATTAATTTTCTGTGCCTATTGATTATCATTGCGATCACATCACTCACTATTTGACAATGTCATAACCAAATATGGTAAAAATTGAAACATGGGTATGAATCGTTATTACCGCAATTTACTTGTGGAACCTCAGGGGATGTTGAGTTTGACATTATATGATGGTTATACAGTCAAACACAGATTTTTGTGCTCATTTCCATCTGCAAATTGTGTGTATGATTTGATGGATATCAGATATGGATCTTATATGACCTTCAACAGGTCATTATGTCTTATATGACATTAAAAATATTGACATTGAATCACCTTCAGAAGAGAAACACTGACTACAAAGTATGTAGGCGAGTGTACACTCTACGATAAAACAGAGAACGTCTGATGTTTAGCTGGCTTATGTTATGTTCAATCACTATCTTGTCAGATTTCATGCTAAACGTGAGATGATGCGGGTGATACGGATGATTTCGCCATCGGCAGTGAAAAACAATCTTGATGATATGCAAATTAGAATATGTCATTATGAAAATATCCTGTTGATGATACCTTACGCACATGCCTATGCTGAAAGGCAGCTTACAAGGCCTCTCAAATTACTTCCCTCCATCCCTTTCAGTGTAATGGCTATGAGCTACTCCGGATATACGGAATTCGTGTCCACTGACCTCACGATTGACAGACCTCGTCCACAATATGAATTCCATACACTATGTTGGGCGTCACAACAGGAGGTCAGCTAAGTAAATATTCACCAATGGCAGAACGTCCAAAGTGGCTCATTCCAGCTGGATTGGACTGTTCAGCTGAATGACTGGTCCTTTGTATTAGTTCTCACCTGTTGTTGATGGTATGCTCACAAACACCAATGATTCAAAGTCAAAATACCTGCTGTAAATAGGAAAGGTATCTGGAGAAATTCGGGTTTGGAGGGCATGGACGGTTTATTCCGTTTCTGTGACACGGAGCCTTGTCATTGTGTGCCACACGGTTGAGAACAAAATATACACCTGTTTAGCAGTCAAAGTTGAACCCGAGAAGATGACTCAAGTCGACAGTTTGGATTATACATTTATATGTGTTTTTTCACGAAGTAAGCATCAATCAACAGGACGAAGCCTATATTGAGATCTCTTCTAACAGCTCTTTCTGGACATCGCTATATCCCATACATTCGCAACTACGTGTGAATAAAAACACCCTAACAACATACCAGCTAAGGTCGATTGAAACTATTGAAATAGTTTAGGTTGTTATCGTTCATACGTGAAAAGGGCCTCAATGTGTTCAAGTTACATGATGCTAACATTCGTCGTAAAAGTATCGCTATCATGCTGAATGATTATTTAGATCTACGATCGGGCTCTGCAGGGTCTTGGTCAGAACAGATGATTATACACAAAAACAGTTCAGGCAATCACCAAATTGCAAGTGCTACAGGTACTTGTAATTTTACATTTCCGAATCAGCTACAACCTCAAGTGCAAGTGAGCTGGGGAGACACTTGAAGAGAAATTTCCGTGAACATGGTGAAGATGTAACTTGTGGGCAGTGCAAAACCTTCAGTTTGGATCAACCTACGATACAAACTTCGTGGCAAGTTAGTAGATGCAGTGTGCAGGGAGCCAGCCTACCCCATCATGAACAATCTGGCAACATTCAGCAAGTGACAGCATAGTGCAAGATGAAGATTTTTTTTCATCTGCGGGTACATTGTATGAAAAAATATTGCACGATATCATAAGCTCAAAAAGTCATGATTGACCCCAGAGTAACTCTCTTCATGGATACATCCTATATGACACAGAGGCTCATATTAACAAAGTGAAATGTCATGGATGAGGTATAGGCATGTCAAGTACAGTAGTTGGATGGGATCATGCGGGAATATATACATCAACCTTTTACCACCTGTACGGAAACATTGGCAGTGTTGTGGCATAGAGTGTGGGTGGGTGGAGGGGGGGGGGGGGGGGTTGGAAGATGAATATCATTCATTGGTAGAAGTACACGTACATTTGATACACAATGAACCTGCAAAAAATATATAAAAAAAAAGAATCGAGGTAATTCGATTGGGAGGAATGGTATGTTTTACATTTACCATACTTTTTGGCCCGACCGATCTGGAGCAATTTTCTTCTCGACACAAATAACTTGTACATGATGATATGATGATGTTTACAAGTGCAGATGTCATTTTGACCCCCTTCTTTTTTTTGATTAATGAGCGATCAGATATTGTCTTGAACTATTCAATAACATTAGATATCATTCTAAAATTTTCTCTGAATGCTGATTAATCCAGGAGGATTGTGCATTCATTCAAAGACAACTAGAAGACAATCATCATGATACTCAGGATAATGATTACATGAGGAATTCAATTGTGAATATTAGTTTAAATATTCAAATAATTCATGAAAATAATAACTACAGCTTGTGACCATAAAGGATTATCTCAGTGCAAGCTATACAGTGCAATGTCTTGATTAGTATCTCGCTAATTCGGTCACGTGAATAGTTATGAAAGCTAATCATATACTCGGTATATATTGAAATGTCAGCCTCTGGTTGACCCCTAGTAGGGAAAACATGCAATTGCGCTAATTATACCGTTTTGAAATGTCGGATTTGGGTTTGCACGGAACATTACTTATATTCATGATTGTTGTTGAGAGTTTAAATCAAAGAAATAAGCCAGTGTAGCGAGGACTTCGGCTCCACAATATCTGTCAATTTTGCTTCGACAGCCGCTCTCCTCGGTTTTGGGTTTGAAAATGTTATGTATCGGCATTAATGTCGATAGAATGACAGGTCTATGATATTGAAAATATGGGCCCCACATGTGCCTGTCTTCAAAATGTTTCACAATGGTCGCAAGCGGCGCGAATCTAGGTTGAATGTATCATTTGTTTATTTGCTATACTTTACGCGATTTGCCTGAGGGCATTTCGCGTATGTGCATGAGTAAATATTTTGTTGAGGTTGGAATATTTCTTGTATTAATGCAATTTTTTTCTCCAGTTTTACTGCTCAATCGATGGAATAAATTCAAGTTCAAAAGATAATGTTTTCACTTGGTGAGTTTCTGTGTAAAAGACACGAAAACTCATAATATGGCCAAATTCAGATTTACGATGATTGGTAGGAACATATGGAGGATAGTGATAAGTGAGAAGTATCGTCAGTACATGGAACATGTGCAGCCTCAAATCATACTTTAAAAATCTTTATGTATGTGGCGATTTTGCCCTAAGCACGCGGCAGGTGATTGTAAACATACATACCATTTATGTGGCCTTTTCGTACTTGGCCTTGTTTTGACACGCTCCGTTCGAGCGTGCGTTGCCACGGCGACGCATTGTAATTTACGCTCCAGTAAACTATAACAATGGATCGATTAGACCTCGCGTGCGTCCTACAGCTTGTGGTGTATTATATATACACTGAAAGCTACTCGATCGAGGAGATTGTCCGAGAGAGAGTAACTGGGACGCACACGAGGCTCGCCATGAGCTTTGTGTTCCCTAGTTGTGAGTAGTGGGCTCCTAGAGCCCTGGGGACGATTTCCATGGGGAGGCCCGGGCTGCGAGAGACAAGTTGCTGACTCGGGGGCGTAAGCCCTGTGGATCGCCAGTTCTCTCCCTTCCCGGGACGTGTGACATAGGCTCTGGCCAGCATGTCGGACTGTACGGGGTTCCATCCCCGAGGCAGACCGCGGCTCGCCGAGTAAGGTGCGGTATTCGACTTTCACCATGGTGATCTAACCCCCCTCATTGGCTAGATAGGCCCCTAGCACCAACTCAAATATACCATAGCTCACTAATGTGCTCATAGCGCACCTTAAACGGCTCGCCAGGCCCCGCCAGTTAACACCGTGGTGATGAACCAGTTTCTGAACGGTGTCCGTAGGCCTGGGAGTGTCGGGTGGGCTGTTACCTGGTTACCGTTAATGCTGAAGTAGTTACCGTGTCCGCAGTGACCTCCGGTGAGCGGCGCCGCCGCAAGGATCCGGGATAGCGGATGCGCGTCCGCAAGGACTCGTGGTGAGAGGACTATCCTCGAGGATCCCGAAGAGCGGACGGTAGTCAATAACTTTACATGTATGCGTTACCAGCTCTACCATCGCCGACAATGGTGACCTGCTTCCTCATGCTGTAACGCGTGTGCAGATTTTCTCCCTCAGGCTGATACGCATAAACAATAAAAAGCTTCTCAGTTCTTAAAATACTCTATTAAAACAACTGGATGCATGGTGTAACAATAAAGAAAGATTTCTCCGAGCATTCTATGATTTACCAACACGCACTTTGTTGGTTTCAATTGATAGCCGATGATATTTCCCAAACGAGTCGCAAGGGTGCGGGTGTTGTCACGAACTGTGTGTCCATTTTCGTAAAATATAACGATGTATGCAAGTAATAATAGTAGCATACGTAATGTTTGTTCATTGGGATGTTCCGTGGAAACAAAATTTTAGGAAGAAAATGAACTTTTTCATTAATTTTACTCATTTGAAGTGGGGACCTGTGTCGTTTCCTGTGCCATTTCCTCACGAATAACGCGTAATACTCACGATTTTACGCGGCACTCCCTGAATAACGCGTAACGCCTAGCCACCGTGAACATGTATGAGGGTTTGGCAATACACAAAAAAATGATCCTATGCAATTGACAGAATGATTATTCATACAACAGGCATTTCAGGTCGCAGCTTCTAATTCGACTCATCTCACAAATTCACACCCTTCCACACAACAAATGTTGGCCCAAGTAGTGAACCATACTCTGGTAATACTACTCATCCACTGAATGTTTACCATATTTAATCCGTCTGGCACATTAATAATCTTCATTGAATTTAGAAGAAATAGTAAGTTGCGCGACATGGGCCCAAATGTTCAAAACAAAAACAAAAACGTCCTTGACCCTGGGAGTGAGCATGCTATATACAGTGCACTGACCAGTTACATGTACGGAAAGGAAAACGAGACATTATGATAATTTACACATGAGAGGAATAATTGTAAAAATAATATTCATGTCAATAAACAAATCAGTATACAGTAGTGCAAGAAATATTGAGTCATACATCCTCTATGTCTAGTGCTAAGAAGCTTTGCATTAATCATATTATACTATGTTTTAGGGCCCAAGTACCATACACTGCTCGTCCACTGAAAACATAACATTTAATCCGTCTCGCACCTTTTTAATCCTTATTGAATATAGAGGAAGGCGCAGGATATGATACTTGGGCCTGTTTTAGGTAAGACCACATGGCCCAAGTACCGTACACTGCTCCTAAATACTACTCGTTCAATGAAAACATACCATTTAATCCGTCTCGCACCTTTTTAATCCTTATTACCCTCGCCCCGTAGGGGGGCGAGGGTATTGCAATTGGGTCTGTCCGTTTGTATGTCTGTTTGTTTGTTTGTTTGTCTGTCTGTCCGCGCGCATATCTCAAAGGAGAATGGTCCGATCAACATGAAACTGATAGGGATGAAGCGGTATCTTAGTGGCTCGGTCCTCCTCGAATCTGGTCAAAATCGGACAAAAACTGTGGCCATGGCAACAGAAAATGTAAAAATCAATAATTGACCATAACTTCGGTTCTAATCAAGATAAATTTTTCTAACTAATTTTGTATTTTTCTATGGCCAATTCCTGATCACCTGATATATGGCCCGTGGTCGTAAGACGAAAACTCTCCATTATCGCCCGATGTCGAAAAATTGGGGGTCACGGTTTCGATTTTTTTTTGGCCAGCGACGCACTTCCGCACTTGACAAAGGATTCAACTCCGAAACCGGTCGTGCAACAGGCAGAGTACATTGTGAGTAACCTCTTTTATATTGTTTTGTATTATTTTGTTGTGTTTTAGATACTGGTCAGATTATTGACCATATCTTTGCATTTAGGTTTCTTCAAACGTTTTGTTCTCATTTTATACAATTGTTTTTATTTTTCATAATTTTATCCTTTGGTTTTATCATCCAAATCAAACACGTTCTGGTTTTAATACTTTCAAAATTAATTGCTGAAACGTATCATGGCTCTTTCTAAACCTCCTCACTTCCGTTCTTTTTACACTCTTCTTCAATGTTTTCACCACCTGTCACTAATGCTCCAGCAGTCTCAAGGCCAAGTCACCAGGGCTTTCAGTAAAAAACAACAACACCTGGATGACTTCATTAAACCTGCTTGTTCTGGTCCCCTAATCAAACAAAAAATCTCCAAAATTAATCAAAATTGGGTACAAAACGTGACCAAACATTTGGTGGAACACTATGAGAGCTCAATTCAAAACCTTTTGGCCCACATTTCCTCTTTAGGTTTATCAGATTCGGACATTGCAAATTCGGTAGCTCTCGTCATTCAGCAGGCTAAATCTCATTTCGGCAAAAAACTTCAGGCTTCCACCATCCAGAAATTCAAAACCTCTATTCTTCCAAATTCCCCTATTCCAAATTCTAACTCTCAATCAAAACCTCAGACTTGCGAGGTAAAAGGTCACAAACACCCACTTAGTAATTTCTTCCCATGTAATATATCCTATCGTGGTATGAGATTCCCTAGCCTTGAGCACATCTATCAGTATCACAAAGCCCGGTACCATGACTGTCAACACCTAGCCAATCGGATCCTCAGGGCTCCCCATGCAGGAGTGGCCAAACGTTTGGCTAGTGAAATTCCTAGCCTGTCCCCATTCTGGCATAAAAGTAAAAATGGAATCATGCGTCAACTTCTTCAAGTTAAGTTTAATTCTTGCAAATTGTTCCGTGACACTCTGATGGGTCTTCCTGAAGGGTGTCACATTGTCCATCCAGTTCCTGACAGCCACTGGGGTGTTAACCGTCATGGTCAAGGCTCTAACTTCTTTGGCCGCCTCCTAATGGACCTAAAACGTGCCAACTCTCCTACTAACAATCCTAAACCCTCTCGCTCTTCACCTCCATCTTCAAATAACACCCCTCCCTCTGTGTCCACTTCTAACCGCTTCCAACTCCTTGATACCCTCTCTAACCCTCCTTGTCTATCATCATCTGATGATTGGCCACCTCTCTCTCGCTCTTCTCCTGATAACCGCCTTAGTGCCACGCCCAAACGGCGTCCGCGCTCTCCTTCTTCTCCTGAACTCTCACCCTCCTCTCTACCCAAAGGCAAACGCACTCGCTTTGTCTCTCCTAAAAACTCTCCTAACACCACTTTCCATGTCTCTCCTTCCACTATCAGAGGACCCAAAACTCTTTGGGCCCTTCCTAAACTAACCTCCTCCACTGTCATCCTCGGCTCTTCTAACCTTTCTCGCATCACCAAATCCCCTGTCAGTGATATCCAAGTTGTGTCTTATCCTGGAGCTTTGTTCAACCATCTAAGAATGATGTTCACGGCCTGTAAAAAATCATTTGATGCCCCCCAAAACTTAATCTTAAGTGTAGGCCTGAACAATCGAAGCTCCAAACCAAGTGTTACTTCAATTCCAGAACTGAGGAATATGCTCAGCAGTGCTTTCCGAATCTTCCCCCTGTGACCGTGCGTTATGTTCTGTATCCGTCATTCATACCGAGTACGAACCCCACTCCAAAATTCTCATTCCAAAAATTAACTACTCAGACAATCTTCCGTCTGTAGAGAAACGCAACTTGGATATGATTAACAGGGCTTTGGATGACATGAGTTCACGTTTCAGCAATCTCACAGTTGTTAAACAGTTGGATCCAATCAAGTTTTCTACACAGACAGATAACATTCATTGGACTGAACAAACGGCCAATGAAATGTTGAAATTCTGGCTCAGTCATTTAAACTAAATCATTCTGAGAGTCCACCGAACTCCAGTACGACTAATAATGTTGTAAACCTTTCCAAATTTACACTTTCGGACACACAAATCGCTCTTCTAAATCGTGGTTTGACATTTGTTCCCACACCCAAAATAACATTGGATCCAATTAAACAAGCTGTGCAAGATTTTGGTAGAAAACTCAAACTTCAAAATTATTTTTCTCACCGTCCAAATTCATTCACAAATAGATCAAAATTCACTCCAAAATCTACCTGGACTCCACCGAGTACCATGATTGACAAGCCCGTTTTAGATTGCATTTCGGCAATATCTAAGGAAATTGAAAACTTGAAAATTCAACCAGAAACCAAAAACCTAACAAAAATGGAATATAAAACTATAAAGAATTTACAAAATAACGTAGACTTGGTAATTAAAAAAGCAGATAAAGGTAGTGCAGTCGTAATCATGGATAGGCAAAATTATATTAATGAAGGCTTTCGTCAATTATACAATCCAGCTCATTACAGAGAAATTGACACTCCTCTTTACCTAGAAAATTCAGCAAAAATAACAAAAATTTTAAAAGGATTACGCAATTCTGGATGCCTTTCTGAAAAAGTATTCCAATTTCTTTTACCACCAGAACGCCCTCGTCAAAGAAGATTTTATATGCTACCTAAAATTCATAAACCCAAAGACTCCTGGCCAATTCCAAATGTAATGCCTCCAGGGCGCCCAATTGTTTCGGACTGCAGCAGTGAATCTGAAAAAGTAGCTATGTATATTGATTCATATATAAAAGATCAAGCAAATAAGCATCCGTCATATATAAAAAACACGTATGACTTTTTAGATAAAGTTAGAGGGCTTGAACTAGATCCAAATTCTTTACTAATCACTTTAGATGTTGAAAGTATGTATACTAATATAAATCATGAAGAAGGTATCCAAGCAATTAAAAATGCATTCCCGACTTTGGCAAACAATGAACTATTCAAAGGTATAATAGAATTATTGGAAATTTCACTTAAATGTAATGACTTTGAATTTGACGGTAAGACATTCCTACAAGTTTCAGGCACAGCCATGGGTCAGAAATATGCACCTCATTATGCAGATATTTATATGGCTGAATTTGAAAAGCAAGCTTTACAAAAGTGTCCATTCAAACCAGATTGCTATTATAGGTATTTAGATGACATTTTCCTCATTTGGCCACATGGCATTTCCAAATTTCACCAGTTTCTCGAAATTTTCAATTCTCATAGGGCATCAATCAACTTCAAAGCTGAAATTAGTACTGATTCAGTTAATTTTTTGGATACTACTTTGTTCAGGAGCAAAGAAAACACATTAGAAGCAAAAGTTTTCTTCAAGCCAACGGATACTCATCAGTTGTTGCATAAGCTCTCTTTTCATCCAAAACACACTTATAAAGGACTAATCAAGTCCCAAGTTTTTCGATTTTTCCAAATTTGCTCATATCCAGATGATGTTGAATCAGCTTGTCAAATATTATTCAAGGCACTTTCGAAACGTAACTATTCAAAACGTTGGCTTCGCAAAATCAAGAATGAAACATTGAGAATTTTGAACAGTGAGGAAAGACTAGGTGCTGATTTTCAATTGCCCACTTCCAGCTCGTCTTGCTCAAAACCTTGTAATTCTAGACAATGTCAGACATGTCATTTAGTTCCAAATTGTCAAAATTTCTCGGGATCAGTTTTTGAACAGACCTACTCAATCAACTCAGCTTTGGATTGCAACTCAGAAAATATAATTTATCTATACACTTGTAAGCTTTGCGAAAAACAATATGTAGGTGAAACCGGTAAATCACTCAAATTCAGAAACAATCGTCACCGTGCTGCAATAACTAGCTGCAATGAGGAAAATGCATTATACAGTCATCTATCTAAATTTCACCGCAAAACTGAATTTTCCATTGAATGTTTTTCTCTTTTACCAATTGAACAGGTTTCCGATCTTGGTGATGAACTTTTAAACAAACAATGGCGACTTGAAAGGGAATATTGTTGGATTGATACTCTAGGCACTTTCGAACCTCATGGCCTCAACGTTCAAAAATTTACAAAGTATGACCCTTTGAACAAAAGTAAAAATAAATTCGACATGGTGTATATAGTACCCTTCTCAAAAACAGGTACTCTTTCAGCCCAAATTGTTAAAAAGCATATGAAACAACTCAACAAAAATACTGATGGTGATATTAAAATAGCAACAGCTTACAAGAAGCATCAAAATCTTAAAGAACTTTTAGTCAGAAGCAAACTTAAATAATCCAACAAAATTTGTTCAATGTCGCTCATTGAATTTTTATTGCTGTTTTATGTTATGTGTTACTCTTACAATTATCTTGTGCCAGTGCATTTTTTATACTCTCCAAAACATACATACACACACTCACACATACAAACACACCCTCCCACACATATACATACCTATATAGATACATACATGTGTGCAAATACATACACACACACACCCCACACATATACACACCTCTATAGATACATACATACACATGTCTGCCGAAACTGCATAAATATTTACATTTTATCAACATTTAACATTTGTTCATTCAACATTTGTTACCCTCGCCCCGATAGGGGCAGAGGGTATTGCAATTGGGTCTGTCCGTTTGTATGTTTGTTTGTTTGTATGTTTGTCTGTCCGCGCGCATATCTCAAAGGAGAATGGTCCGATCAACATGAAACTTATAAAGATGAAGCGGTATCTCAGTGGCTCGGTCCTCCTCGAATCTGGTCAAAATCGGACGAAAACTGTTGCCATGGCAACGGAAAATGTAAAAATCAATAATTGACCATAACTCCGGTTCTATTTAAGATAAATTTTTCTAACTAATTTTGTATTTTTCTATGGCCAATTCCTGATCACCTGATATATGGCCCGTGGTCGTAAGACGAAAACTCTCCATTATCGCCCGATGTCGAAAAATTGGGGGTCACGGTTTCGATTTTTTTTTGGCCAGCGACGTTTCAGTGCAAATGTCTGCGCTCATAACTCAAAGGCAAACGGCCCGATCGATTTGAAATTTATAGGGCAAGAGTGCTATGGTGCTGGCTCAGTCCCTTCAAATTTTTGCCAAAATCGGATGAAAACGGTTGCCATGGAAACGGAAAAAAAGAAAATCACATAATTGGCTCTAACTCCGGTTCTACTTAATATTAATTTGTCCAACTATTTTTGTATTTTTTTTTGGCCAATTCTCGATCGTTTGGTGTACGATCGATGGTCGTACGACGAAAACTATCTATTATCGCCCGATGTCGAAAAATTGGGGGTCACGATTTCGGTTATTTTTTGGCCAGCGACGTTTCAGTGCAAATGTCCGCGCTCGTAACTCAAAGGCAAACGGTCCGATCGATTTGAAATTTATAGGGCTGGAGTGCTATGGTAGTGGCTCACAAAACGGTTGCCATGGCAACGGAAAAAAGAAAATCACATAAATGGCTATAACTCCGGTTCTAATCAATATTAAATCTTCAACCTCTTTTTGTATTTTTCTTTGGCCAATTCCCAATCGTATGGCGTACAACCGATGGTCTTAAGACCAAAACTCAATTATCGCCTAATTTTAGTGACTAAATCTGAAGGGCGAGGGTCTGCAATCTCTGATTGTCTCGTTATTTTCGTGTTTTTGGTTCACACATACACACCTACACACACACACACCCACACATATACACACCTATTTACATACATACATACATACACATGTCTGCCGAAACTGCATGAATATTTACATTTTATCAAAATTTAACATTTGTTCACTCAACATTTGTTATTTTCATGTTTTTGGTTCACACATACACACATACACACACACACACCTACACACACACACACACACACACATATACTCATCTATATAGATACATACATACACATGTCTGCCGAAACTGCATAAATATTTACATTTTATCAACATTTAACATTTGTTCATTAAACATTTGTTATTTTCGTGTTTTGGTTCATTTCCAACGTATATACAATATATCTTTTATACATATTATAGATGAGGTCCTATGATAACATAATGTGGGCATGTCAGCCAATATGCGGGTCACGCTCGAGTGATAGAGTATACATATATAAAGAGTTGCAATATGTGATGTGAGGGACATGACACTGGAGGTAACCGATCACCAAAGAGATGACAAGTCAGGTAAGTAACATTGCTCACATGAAACGATCACGTAGACATAATTTGTCACCATAGTTGGTCAGCAGGATCAAGTATGCACATGACAAACAGGAATGTACTACCTTATGATATTTTATCAGGACAAGAGTAGAAAATACACCAGGCCAGATGATCCCAAATGTCATTTAATTCTGTTGAATTGGTTCATTACGGATGTTCTCCAGGATTTAACCAGTCATGTTTTCTTCGGAGCTATGGAGACTTGAATTTGGGCTTTTTATCATTGTTTTGTATGGCAGAAGGAATTAGTTAAATCTGTCCAAAATGGCCAATGTCTCGCTTATTATCGACTCTAGCTTAGCAATTATGAACATATAGGAAATTGTCTCTGCTGAATATTGTCATGACCTTGATATTGACCTCATTGATCTCATGTTCAAGGTCACAAGACAAAATGGCTAATACCTGGTTTATGTCCGACTTTATGACTTGACAATCATTTGTGGGCATACAGGAAATAATATATGAATCTTCTGATGAACTTTAGGTCGACATTTGAATTGATTTCCAATGTCACTGGAAAAATTGCTAATATATCTCTCATTATTGAATTCACAGCTTAGCCATCAATTGTGGACATATGGGAAGTGATAAATGCTGAATATTCTCGTGACCTTGAATTTGAATATATAAACATATATTGTCTGGTAACCTTCCTAGCCCTTGGACTAATTTTAATCAATTCCCCATTTACTTTATCAAAGCTGCTGTAATTCAGCTAACTTTTGGTACCTATATCAAATCATGGTGTGTTTAGATTCGCAAATATGTCATATTCTGCATGAAGATGCTGAAAATTGATAGACTGAACTAGGTCATTGGTTATTCCAACTCGTATTTTTGTGGAATCTTTGCAAATATACATGTATGCGTTCTCCTTAGCGAAACATTTTCGCCTGAATTTTGTCCCTCGCCCTGCTCAGTCGTCTCTGCTGATGTATCGCTCATATAAACAAACCATAAAAATGCCGAAGACGAAGACTCAATTGTGATAGTGAGATGCCATTTAATCAAAATGATATCTTCTTGGGCGTTCTATTCTGGACCTGTTGATGGTGAAGACCTTATCAACACTTCCGGTACAGTGGTGGATCTGATCAAGGAGTTTTGATCCGGCGTTTGTCATGAATATGCTACCTAGTTCTTTTGTCTAGGGGTTAGGTCATGTTATTGTCACCGACTTGAGCGCAGAATCTTTGGACATATTCTCGACACACTGTAAGAAATATGCAATGTCTGAAATATAACGCATACATATAAAAACTGAGGGGATGATACGATGTCCGAGATACTACTACCCATTCAAGTACTTCACAAATATTAGTAGCGGTTGATATTACCCAGAAATAAGGTTTCTTCCGTCAATATTTTACCTAATTTACCGTAATGACGTTCATCTTCATGGCCCGAAATACCGCCGGTTCTCGTTTACCCGTCGGCCTCGTTTAGGCGCCGGGGGTATGTCTTTAAAAGCATTAATAAGCGCCGGTCTCGAATTAGCGCCGGTTCAAATAACCGCCGGGTGTAAGTCTATGTACCGGTGCACGTAGCACACAAGAGTCCCACGGTGATTGCAATTGATTACACATGTGTGAAACAACACAACTGACACTCACCGATATGAGATTTTGATTATGACAATAGAACACCTGCTAACCAATTAGGTGATGCAATTGAGCAGCTGCATGTATATATAATTGTACTGACTAACTTAATGATATCCATTCCCCAAGACCCAACATTACATTACATTTATATCAGCAAAATATAAATAACCATTACCATATATCTTTATTGGTTGCATGTATTGCGGCGCCATGCGACATCTACTACGCACATAACGTATGCAGTAGGTCTGTGTATGAACCTGTCATGTAACACACCGATATCATAATAAATCCAAACTCTCTGAAAAGCTGACTGATTTACAGAATATCGAATTTTTTCTATTGAATTTGCAAGCTTCATCACGATGTATTTTACTATAATTTATAAGTTTATCTACCGTGTATCTGCTTTCCATAGCCATTGGACTAACACCATCCTCGATGCAACCGCCCGTCATTATGCCCTCAACTCCCATTCCCCCCTTCCAGCCGTGCACCGCGCGCTGGATATCACTAAATACAGTGAAGAAAATCGGTGCGTTCACGCGCACAAGCTTTCAAAATATATCATTTTTGCTCATTGTGTTATTAAGCGCCGGTCTCGTTTACCCGCCGGTCTCGTATTAGCGCCGAGGCTGAAACATGTAAAGCACTATTAAGCGCCGGGGCGGTATTTCGGGCCATTACGGTACTCCACATGCTTGTCGTGTCACCGATTTGAGTCAAGCGTCATCGACTTAAGATGTTATCTTACCAGAAAAGGATTGGTATACGTCCATGAAAAACGCGACAAACAGTAGCCGTCGTCGATGTTGAATGAACCGTCTGTATTACAACATCATAATGCAATGTTTGTATTATTTTCTTCCCATAATTATGCTTGTCTTCATAATTGCAAACTGAGAAACTAATCATGTAAATACACACTGCTAATATGTGTACATATATAAATTATTTCAATAGTCCGATCATTTCTTCATTCATGAATCATGAATCAAAAGAAAACTGTACATGTCAATTCAAATGATGTGCACGTACAAACTCAGAAGACAGGGATGCGACAATGACGCACTGATGGGGTACGACTTGGCTACAGATTCGGATACAGAATCGGAGGACGATCTGAACACCACACTGTCTTAGACGGAAAGTGATTCCGACCGCACTGAATCCATTGCATGCACGAAATGCATTGCAATAAACACTCGCAACGCCACTGGTTACGAACGTTTTTCATGACAATTTTGAAAAAGGTCACAATATAAGCAAGGACACTACATTTTCCATACGACCATTTCGTTTCTCTTCACCATCTGCAAAATAGTTATTGGTCCATTTCCACACTGTAATATCTTATTCACTGTTATTTCGTGGTAATTTGTAGGCATTACCTTTCGCATTGATAAATTAGTAATTTAAAACATCATGACATTCTCTGTGCAATAACAATCCATAATGTGGCCCCACATTGCACCCATCCCCCCATATATCAAAAATATAAATAATCCGGTCTACAAAATGTTGTTGGGATGTATATTACACAGTTATGAAAAGCTGCTGAATTACAGCAGCTTTGATAAAGTAAATGGGGAATTGATTAAAATTAGTCCAAGGGCTAGGAAGGTTACCAGGCAATATATGTTTATATATTCAAATTCAAGGTCACGAGAATATTCAGCACTTATCACTTCCCATATGTCCACAATTGATTGCTAAGCTGTGAATTCAATAATGAGAGAGATATTAGCAATTTTTCCAGTGACATTGAAAATCAATTCAAATGTCGACCTAAAGTTCATCAGAAGATTCATATATTATTTCCTGTATGCCCACAAATGATTGTCAAGTCATAAAGTCGGACATAAACCAGGTATCAGCCATTTTGTCTTGTGTCCTTGAACATGAGATCAATGAGGTCAATATCAAGGTCATGACAATATTCAGCAGAGACAATTTCCTATATGTTCATAATTGCTAAGCTAGAATCGATAATAAGCGAGACATTGGCCATTTTGGACAGATTTAACTAATTCCTTCTGCCATACAAAACAATGATAAAAAGCCCAAATTCAAGTCTGCATAGCTCCAGATGAACCTTAGCAGCTTATATACAAAGCTAGCCAATTCATTTCCTCATCTCACTATAGTAAGGAAAATATATGTTGATAAATTGGATTTTTTGCTTCAGCTCGAATTCTGAGGGTACCCCCGTAAAACGACTGATTTCATGCCTGACAACCCATATATATCGTTCGTTGTCCGAGCCGTTCTGTGCGTGCTGTGGTCTTGAAACTGTTCGGGTGCAATGCCAACCAGTTCGGGTCAACAACCAGCCATAGCAAAATATCCCCCACCATTCTGCAGGGGATCAAGAGCATCCCCCGTTCTCAAAATAGGGAATTCTCTTACTGTAACGGATATGACGCAATATGATTGGTGTTGTCATGCCTTTTGTGTATTTACGTACATAATTCATTCGAAGAAATTACGTAAATCCAAGTCAAGACAATATATCCGTTCTCTAATCCAATCCATGCATGCATATATTTTTTTGAACTTTAGTCATACATATTAACATCCCTCTTTTTTTTAGTGTGTATGTAAATAGTTTTATCTTTAACAGTCCAAAACAACAAAACTCCACAATAACTGAATATTCTAAAAACATGGTCAAACACAAATCATCACTAGACACTTCCGGTCGCCTACGACCGCTTGGGTGTATCCCCCGTAGCCCTATCATCCCTGTTGCCCCAAATATATTACTGATGAGTATGAAAAACTAGAGCAAATGCTAAAAAAAGATTATCAGAGAAATGTAAAATCTTAAGCCACATCTGTTCTGTTCTCGACCAAATTGCTGCATTGATCTTTTAAGATTATTGAAAGTCGAATTCAAGATCACCTCCAACATCACTGCATATGGATTTCCATTTCGACATGTTCGATAAAATAACGAAATTACAGCCAGATCAATCTTTTCGCCTAAAGTTATATGTCAACTCAGAATATTTGACAAACCTGGGTCAAAGTTGAAATTCAGAGTAAAAATTTACCAAAATTGCATTTCAAGTTGAAGGAATTGGAACCAGATCGAACTTTTCACCATAAGTTATATATAAACTTATAATATGTGCCAAACTTGGTTTCAATTGAAATTCAATGCAAAAGTTGACCAAAACTGCATTTCAAGATGACGAAATTGGAGCCAGATCGAACTTTTCGCCATGAGTTATTTTTCAACTCATAATATGTGCCAAACTTGGTTTCAAGTGGAAATTCAATGTAAAAGTTGACCAAAACTGCATTTCAAGATGACGAAATTGGAGCCAGATCGAACTTTTCGGCATAAGTCATATTTTAATTCATGATATGTGCCAAACTTGGTTTCAAGTTGAAATTCAAACTAAAAGTTGACCGAAACTGCATTTCAAGATGACAAAATTGGAGCCAGATCAATGTTTTCACAAAAAGGTCTATTTTCACCCGAAATATGTTCCAAATTAGATTTTAATGTGAAAATCCATTACCTGGTTCAGCTCAATAATAAACGTTTCCCGTCTTAACTATTTTTTTGAGGTAAATAATAGACTTATCTAGCAAAAATAATGTTAACTTATTTGGTTACAGCCATAAAATCTCTACTGGACAGAACCTTTACCTTGTTGAGCCCAATAATAAATATTTCTTGTCTTAACTATTTTTATTGTGGCCAATAATAGACTTAACTAGTAAAAATAATGTCAACTTTTTCGGTTACACCCATGAAATCTGTACTGGACAAAACCTTTACTTGTTGAGCTCAATAATAAATGTTTCTCGTCTTAACTATTTTCATTGAGGTCAATAATAGACTTAACTAGCAAAAATAATGTTAACTTATTTGGTTACAGCCATGAAATCTCTACTGGACAGAACCTTCACCTCGTTGAGCCCAATAATAAATATTTCTTGTCTTAACTATTTTTATTGTGGCCAATAATAGACTTAACTAGTAAAAATAATGTCAACTTTTTCTGTGACACCCATGAAATCTGTACTGGACAAAACCTTTACTTTGTTGAGCTCAATAATAAATGTTTCTCGTCTTGACTATTTTCATTGAGATCAATAATAGACTTAACTAGCAAAAATAATGTTAACTTATTTGGTTACAGCAATAAAATCTCTACTGGACAGAACCTTCACCTTGTTGAGCCCAATAATAAATATATCTTGTCTTAACTATTATTATTGTGGTCAATAATAGACTTAACTAGTAAAAATAATGTTAACTTATTCGGTTACACCCATGAAATTTGTACTGAACAAAACTTTCACCTTGTTGAGCTTAATAATAAATGATTCTCATCTTAACTATTTTTATTGTGGTAAATAATATACTTAACTAGTAAAACTAACGTTAACTTATTCAATAATATTGTTTTGTTTTCACCCAAAACATCAGGTCTCTATTCTGAACATTCTATTCCATTGCCATTTACTTTCATAATACAGGGTATTGGAGTGATCACAGTTGTCAAAGTGGGTATTTTAAAGGTCGTAATAAGTTAGTCCATTAACTAATTGATATTCATTTGATCATTCTGAAAATCAATAGGTTTCATGTGATGGTCTTTTTCATCGAGCCTGTGCGATTTCATGATCATTCATCGAAAACTCTCACTCGTAGAGCGTTCACAAGCCATGTGTGTTAAACAGGCTAATTTGAGCACAAAATGTGTCGCAAATCGGCCAATGTGGTCGCTATGGCAACCAAAATCGATTGGTGTCGGGATCTTACCATAAGATGTGTCTGTATAAAAAATTATCAGAATCGGTTAAGATTTGCAACTTGTAGAATGTTCACAAGAAAATCTCTACGGCGGATGCGGCGGTGCGACGGAGACAAATCCATAGTATCCGCCGAACTTTGTTCTGGGGATACAATTACCAAAACAAACTGCGATCACTGGGGTGGACGACCCTCACACAAAACACATGGGATTATTCTGCCTCTGTAACAGAACATGAACACAGTCATTAAAACATAGTACTCTGTATGAAAATGGGTCGGCTCATAAGTGTACTCTGTTGCGTGTGTACACTCCACCTTCGTTGTCTTCTACAGTGTATGATCTCTCACTGTTCTTCTGTGTTGTCATGTCTTTATTCCACATGCTAATGTTCATCTTCTTGTAAGAGACCTTCTGTCCATCTGTCAGTTTTGGCAGATACTTGGCATTCTTGTTGAAGTGCCTTTCCACTATGTCCTTCCTCTGTTGTCATCGCTGTATTACTTTGTCATTCCAAGGTGGCGGTAAGTTGTGTGATGTGCTTAGCAACATACTGCAAGTTTTTGTGCAGAACATCATTCCTGCTGGACTAAGATTTGTATCTTGTCGTGCAGTATTCCAGATCTCCATCGAAACTTTGTATTGGTCTACTCCTGCTTGTAGTGAATTCTTCATCATAGCCTTCATGAATTTCACAGCGGCTTCGGCCTTCCCATTCGATTGCGGATGGTATGGTGTTGTGATGTGATGCTATATCCCCCAGGATCGGGTGAAAGCTTGGAATTCATCACATGCAAACCATGGCCCTCTATCAGATACGAGATTCTTCGGCAAGCCATATCTCGCTAAGTGTCCTCTCAACATGTCTATGACTTGTAAACTTGTAGTCGGGGTAAGTAGTCCACTTCGATGTAGTTGGAAAGGTAGTCAACAGTCTTCAAGTAGTTTCTTCCGTGGTTTTCAAACAGATCAACCACCAGGTTCTGCCATGATTCCTGAGGTTCTTCGTGCTGCCTGAGAGTTTCTCTTATGTTTCTTGGCTTGCTCTGTTGGCACACATCGCAGCTGTCAGCGAGCTGCTTTATCTAATTGGCAATACTTGGCCAATAGACAGTTTCTTTTGCCCTTCTCGTCATGCTGTCATATCCCTGGTGAGCTGCGTGTAGCTTTTGTTTCACAAACTTTCGTAGATGTCTTGGAATAACTACTCGTTCTCCTTTTTTGATGATCCCATCTTGGTAACTGAGGTTGTGGCGAACACCAGAGTAGCTCCGTACTCCTTCTGGTACGTCATTCTTGGATGTGGGCCATCCCTCTTGTTTGAGTCTAACTAGTGCCTTCATAGTCTCGTAATTCGCTGTGACATCTTGAATCTCCTGTAGTCGTCTAACAGGAATTGACTGTAGTGGTGTTACAGCCATGATAGGTGTGACTTTTAGTCATGAAACGATTCATCGATGCTTCGATGCATCAATGTATTTTAAATCACGATACACTCGGCGATGCACAATACTAATATCGCGATACATCGCCTTACTAAATTATGTCAAAATTCACCGTTGATTTGACAACAAACGATCGGTAATTTTGTCTGGCATTTCCAGCCAATAGAGATATACGCACGATTCGGTATAAAATAGCCTCAAGGACGCTCAGATCCTTGTCACAACGTCCAAAGTTGTATGCTTTTTTGGTGTTTGCAACTATCTCCAGATCACACTCTGAGTATCTGAGCGAATCAAAACAAAAGCACGTGCGTGGTTGCATCGACGTTAATTGTTTCATAAATAATTTTAATGGAACATATTCCAAATATATTTATATATTCAGTACTAGAATGTATCAGATTGTCCATCAACAATATACTCATCACACCAGATACATTCAGCCATGATTCAGGACAGATATAGATAATATAGGCCTTACATCAACAAACAGAAGCAGGTTACAGTTCTTCTCTTTTTATTACCACTTCCGATCAGTCACAAACTTCCAATGATTTTATCATTTTACGTTTAAATATGTATCGTGATATGTATCGTATCGTGAGTACCATATCGCGATACGTATCGTATCGTGGCATAGGCGCATCACTTCATCCTTACTGACTTTATAATAATAATGAGCATGTTATAGTATAGGATCCCCAACTCAAGTCGGTCCTTGATCATTCCTTATCCTTGGGATGTAAGCTCTGCTGAGTGTGTCGGCGATCACTAATTCAATGTACTGGAATTCAAAGTCATATCTGAACAATCTCATTATTAGAGTTCGTAGTCTTCTTGGGGCTTGGGTCAATGGCTTGTTCAGTATGACTTGAAATGGTTTGTGGTCGTTGTTGACAATGACTTTTCCGCCATAAGTGTATTGAACGAAGTGCTCCAGACCATGCACTATGGACAAGGCTTCTCTTTTCTATCTGTGTCCAATTCTTCTCATTTGATGAGAGTGATCTTTATAGTAGAACAGCACCGAGTTAATCTTTGCTGCTGTCTGACTGTAGGACTAATTCTTTATCTTCTTAGTATGCCAGGACTGGTGTTTTCGTGATTTTCTGTTTCACAATGTGGATATCTGCTTCACACTATTTCGACCACACCCACGGAACACATCGACACAATGGACAATTCGGCACTTGACCTCGAAGTGATTCTTTTGTTTGCAATGACTGCACTCCTCTCCATAGGTCACACTCTGGGTTGTTCTTGGTTCCAGGTTTTTGCTCGAACTTGTGTTTCTGGTCGAAATTGTAGTCTGATTTTTTATTTTCTTGTTCA
This sequence comes from Terebella lapidaria, assembly GCA_949152475.1. Lineage (NCBI taxonomy): Eukaryota > Metazoa > Annelida > Polychaeta > Terebellida > Terebellidae > Terebella > Terebella lapidaria. The sequence goes on along the minus strand of OX424559.1, from coordinate 8,288,994 downwards.
TACATATGAACACTTGGAAATATAATCAAAGTTCAAGTTCAGGACATTTAGAATATTCATCATATATCATTCCCTATAAATGCACTATTGATTTCTAAGCTGTAAAAATATTGGCAAATTTGTCCTGTGTCCTCGAAAATGATGTCAGATGTCAAAATCAAGGTCATCACACGATTGAGATCATATTGTAGCGATTTTAAGCCAAAAATTGTGTTCGGCCAATTTTAAAGACTTGTTTGTTGATTGATATAAGTGGTAACCCGTTGTTTTTCGGTCATTGAAAAATTTTAAAATTGATCTTATAGGTGGTGTATGTACGTTCATTGAAGTTCGGGTATTTTTCGGCTGCTTCGGTTGCTCTTCAGCTGAACTCAGGATTTGGAATTATGCACATTATTATGTGGCGGTCCCTGATTGATTATCAACCATGAAAAAAGTTCTACAAAATAGTCAGTTTTGATTCTTTGGGGTGGGTCACGTGACAACTACCCCAAAAGTATAAATACTGCTAACTCGTGGGAGTCAGCGCCTTTTGAACCCGGGACACCCACCAGTATAATCACATGACAATTTTGAATTTGGAAAGCATATTCGAATGGAGAAACTTTGCATTGCCAGGATGAAAACTCCACCTACTTGGGTTCAAACCCGCATCACCTACTGCCTCTGAGCTTCTTTGCTTCAAGAGCCACCAGTCCAATTCACTTGGCCACAGAGGTGGTTGAGAGTGGTCGACAGAAGAAGACGAACTCCAGACTACATGATTGGCGATTCATACTTCGAGCACCAGAGGAGCTGCAGCCCCGAGCATGCTACCACATAGTCTACTGTATTTAGGTTTTGGGGTAGACATTTGGGTGTCAAAGCTGAATTTTCGCACAGTGACTCTGGAGACCATATCGATAACCCGCAAAAAAGTGCCCATCAATCCCATGGGGGGTTTTCCCAAAAATCTAAGATGGCCACCATTTATACGCAAAATAGCTTAGAGTTGAACTAGCGAGTTATCTACTGCACCTATGTGGGTGATTTTAGTGTCTACCCCATGTTTTCTGACCCAAGGAATCTGATGGTGATATTGCTAATTCTCTGTGACGGTTGGTTGTTTCAAAATCCAATATGGCTGCCACGAAAACCCGGGAAATTCTTAAAATCATGTTTCCAGCTATTTTTCAGCTGCTATGGCAGATAGAAGCCAATTTTTGGTGTCTACCCCCATGTTTTCTGACCTGAGGAATCCAATGGTGATAATGCTGAGTCTATGTGACTGTCGGTTGTTTCAAAATCCAGAATGGCTGCCAGAAAAACCCTGAAAATTCGTAATATCACGTTTGCAGCTATATTTCAGCTGCTATGGCAGATATCAGCAAAAATTGGATGTCTACTCCCACGTTATCTGACCTAAGGAATCCAATAGTGATAACGCTTGGTCTGTGTGACTGTTGATTGCCTCGAAATTCAAAATGGCGGCCATCAATAACGGTGGAATTTGCCTCAGAATTCAGAGACGGCCTGCAGCCGGAGCACCACAGCTGCCTGAAGTACCTCACCAGCCAACCAGTCAACCGAGACGGCCTGCAGCCAGAGTGCCGGAGCCTCCCGAAGTGCCCCTACAGCCGAGGTACCAAAGTCAACCAAGACGGCCTGCAGCCGGAGTGCCGGAGCCTCCCGAAGCACCACTGCAGCCGGAGTGACGAAGTCTCCCAGAACTACCCAGTAGCCTAAAGTCACCCGAAACAGCCTGCAGCCGAAGTACCGGAGCTTCCTGAAGCAGTCCTACAGTTGAAAGATCAAAGACTAACACCCAGATATCTGGTTGACCAAAGGAATCTAAGCAGAAACAGAAACCGTTACAATATCAAAACTACTCGTTCACAATCGATTATTGAGCTGTAAAGTCGATAACTAGATGGCGGTAGGGAGAGGCAGTTGTTCTCACCACTACCAGGTGTACCCCAGTATGTACCCCGGTTTCCCCCAGAATATAGTGTGTGACGCCGTTTTCTCAAAAAAAATTATGATTTTTTTTGGTGGCCATCTTGTTTTTCCGATTTGGCTGAAATTCAATAACAACCTACCTCAAGGCCCAATGTATGTATACATAAAGTATCAAGATGATATCTTGGTAAGTTTTGGAATAATGTGCATGACGTTTTTCCTGATTTTTTTTTTGTGGTGGTCATCTTGATTTGTCTGAAATTCGATAGCAACTTACCTCAGGGCCGATGTATGTGTACAAAAAGTTTTGTGATGATATCTTAGTTCGTTTTCCCGAAAAAGAAAGATTAGTTTATAGCGACCATCTTGTTTTTCCGATTCGGCTGGAATTCAATAGCACCCTAACACAGGGCAAGATGTATATGTACAAAAAGTGTATCTTGGTACGTTTCAGAATAAAATGTGTGATGTCGTTTTCCAGAAAAAGTGTTTTCTTTTGTGTCGGCCATCTCATTCTTCCGATTTGGCTGAAAGTCAATAACAACCTACCACAAGGCCTGATGTATGTGTACACGAAGTGTTGATATCTTTTCGGATAACGTTTCGGAATAAAACATCAGACATTTTTCTCCCGGAAAAGATAATTGTTTTTCTTGTGGCGGCCATCTTGTTTTCCCGATTTGGCTGAAATTCCAAAGCAACCTACCTCAGGGCCGATGTATGGGTATAAAAAGTTTTATGAAGATATCTTTGGTTTGTTTCAGAATGAAGTGTGTGACGTCGTTTTCCCTAAAAGAATGATTGTTTTGTGGCGGCCATCTTGTTTTTCCGATTCGGCTGAAATTCGATGGCAACCTGACACGGGGCCCGATGTATTTTGCACAAAAAATTTTGTGATGATATCTTGGTACGTTTTGGAATATAAAACATGACTTCGTTTTCCCGAAAAAAAGTTTTTTTTTTCTTGCGGCCATCTTGTTTTTCCGATTCGACTGAAATTCAATAGCAACCTACCGCAGGGCTCGATAAATGTGTACAAAACGTTTCGATATGATATCTCGGTACGTTTCGGACTAAAATATGTGACGTCGTTTCCCGAAAAAAAGCAAGTTTTTTTTTTGTGGCGGCCATCTGTTTTTCTGATTTCAATAGCAACTGCTGTATGTGTACAAAAAGTTTCGTGATGATGTCTTGGTACGTTTCGGAATAAAGTGCTTGATGTCGTTTCTAGATGGCGCACTGCCCACAACATACGCGCATGGCGCACTGGAAACAAACAAAAACTATATGTTCCAGCTCCAGGGGACATAATGAGTGAGATATTATTCGTTTTGTGCTGTGACCTTGAAAATAAGGTCAAAGTTCAAGTCAATATCATGAGAAAATTCAGCATATATCATTTCCTATATGTGCAAAATTGATTTAAGGGAGATATTAGCCATTTTGTCTCGCGACCTTGAAAATTAGGTTGAATGTTAAATTCGAGGTCATGACAAAATTCAGCATATATCATTTCCTATGTATTCGCAATTAATTCCTAAGCTGTAAAGTCGATAATAGGAGAGATTCAATCCTTTTTGTGCTCTGACTTTCAGAGCGAGATCAAAGGTCAAATTCAAGGTCATCAGAATATTCTTACAATATCATTTCCTATATACCCACAATTGATTCTAAGCTGTAAAGTTGATATAAGTGAGATTTATTTAAGGGAGATATTAGCCATTTTGTCCTGTGACTTTGAAAATAAGGTTAAAGGTTAAATTCAAGGTCATGACAATATCCAGCATATATCATTCCCTATGTATTCACAATTAAATCCTGAGCTGTAAAGTCGATAATAAGCGAGATAATAGCTACTTTGTGCTCTGACCTTGAAAATGTGGTATATTCAAGGTAATGACATTACTCAACTTACATCATTTCAGATATGTCCACAATTGATTCCTAGTCTCTAATCTCAATATTTAGTCAGATATTAGGCATATTTTGTCCCATTATAAAGTCTAGCAGAATTTAACATGGGAAAGTCCGATTTGACACCCGCCGACAAAATGAAAATGGCCACCACACGCAGACTGGCGATTCAAGGGGAAAGATCGGATCGGGAACTTTCAAGATAATAATGTGGACGATCGACGACGCCTACGCCGACGACGCCGACGGACGACGAAAAGAAAGGCCATGCCAATAGGTTATCGGCCCATAGGTACGGTAACCTAACAATTAGTGATATTGTTATGACCAAGCGACTGTGATCACTCGACTCTCTTCATTTGTCAGGATGGAGCGGCATCAATGAGGCTCACTCAGCCATCGCATTAACTTTTATTAACTCTCCAAAGAATATTCTCTCAACCGGAAAACTCAGAGAAAAGCAATATGTCAATTTAATATTTTATTGAACTCTGAAATTCATATCAAACAGTCACACATCAATCATCATGTACCGGTATCATTCATAATGCATCAATCACCAGGTTTTCAGGCAATAGACATCATAATGTATTTACAGTTGCATGCAGTGGACATCATAACGCGTCAGATTTTACACCAGTAAATCATATTAAATATTCAGGTATTGAATACTAGGTTTAGACGCGGTGGCCATTTCTATACAGTATGCAAATACGTCATCAGTTCATCAATGGTTCATCAACACATCAGAGTAGCACCCGATAACTTCATGGGGTTGCCCATTAATATTACTAGAACATAAGAGAAATCTTTATTGACAGAAAAAGATTTATATGCACTTGACTCAAACGAAAATCTTCAAACCCATTGAAACTATGGGGTAGTCATCTATAACCCAGCTGGGTGGTCATATTTATCCTATATGACCCGGAAATAACTTGGGATGCATCGTCATCATCTATCGTGACCCAATAAATTAATGGGGTAGATCCATGTACAAGGCCAATAAACTATATTCTATGGGGTGGTCATATTTATCCTATATGACCCGTCAAATAAGTGGGGTGGAAGGTTCTATCATCAGGATCCGTCGATTACATCATCATTAGGCTTACCCCACAATATTGTGGGGATGACGTCATACCCGTCAGTGACCCGTCATTTATTTGGGGTGATCAAAACATCAGAATCTTACTATAGGTCAGTGCATGATAAACTGATAAAACTAAATTTATTTCCAGTTCATGATGGAAGTTTGGGGTAGGTACTCGTCGTACCGTGATTGATACAGCAATCGATTACAAGTGGCTTTGTTATGTCAGAATCTCTGGTTCGAGTGATGTGAACAGAGTGGTTCCCGGTGAGCACTATGAATCTCCCGCCGTATGACAGGTCTTTTATAGTGTGCGCGCAAAGAATCACGGGAAACGGCAGCTTATTTGCATACTTGCCGAACTTGACTAACGCTTCCGAGCGGGAATTAGTATGAAATACATGTTCCTTCATGTAGAATTATACCCGCATGGATTAATTTAGCACAATAATACCAGTTAAAGTAATGAATGATACAACTGAGCAAGAATATACAGAGAAATACACTTCGGCAACCCCGGGTACGGAGATTTTATGTGGAATGAACAATTATTTGAATTATATTACTACAAAACAAGTGGTGGAGGTAATAGATTAAGGCATAGTTAGTCTAATACAGTAGTATAAGACTGTAGACATTCCCTAATGACCCCACAATATCACGGTGGGGAAACGTACCGACTTCTTACATGATTACCGCTTTCTATATGATGCAAAACCCTTTCTACATGATTGAAAGATGGGTGTCGACGAGGAGGCTGTCACTAAAAATCCAAAATCCGTCAATTTTAGGCTGGATTTTATACAAACAATCACACCACGGAACATCTAAGTGATCCATACTTGCAATGACCAATTATGATTAATCTTTAATCCATCCGTTCATCTCTAAAGCCGTAAACAGCTTGGCATGATTGAGTCGCGAAATTTTTTTTTCTATGAAAACTCATTGATTTCACGGAAAAAGCCACGGAATAAAGGAATAGAAAGATAAATGTTGATATAATATAGCATATTCCGTCTAAACAGAGCATCGGTAACGCCTATTTATCGTCTTACATGCATTTTTCATATTTTCATCCTTCTTGCATGATCTGTAGCCTGTACATGATTTTTTTTCTTTCTCTATCAAAAGGTGGAAATGGAGATCCATATTCATCCATTAAATATAAAATGAAAATACGTGCATGTACAGAATAGGACACCAGAATAGGAGACCTAATCAAGCTGGTGACCATATAACACAAACAAAGCACCAAGGGTGCTGTAGCTTACCGGCAATCATGTGAATTGCGTGGAATGCTGAATACATATAAATTGTTACACTGATGTTAAAATCTATATGTTAAAACATGTCGTAAATATTGATAGAAACACATTTTCTGTATGGACTTCAATACGAAATCAAGTTACATCTTGAAAGATGTTTTTCGTTAATGACAAATTTTCACAGACAGTCCATTTAAAGGCAACAATACACATCACAAAGGTACATAGGGATAATCTTATACATGATTTTGAGGAAAACTGTCTGAATAGGTTTCGAGAAAATGACCACCAAAGGCAAAATTCATTGTTTTTTTGACAAAAAAGGTCGTTTTGACCTTTCAAGGTCATTGAAGGTCAAATTTAAGGTCACCACTCAAACAGCAACATATTATTTCCCATTTGAATGTGCCAATACTTAGGCTCTATCTTGAAGTGCTCTGTGAGATTACTCTGCATAGCTCACATTATGAAGGAAAACTTGGGTGAATTTTTCAGTCCAAAACAATTTTCAATGACCAAAAAAATTTTTTTTGCCGACTCGTCAAAAAATCAAAATGGCCGCCCCACGCAGACCATCATTTCCAAAGCAGCAAAATTTATACACATCACAAAGGTACATAGGGAGAATCTTATACATGATTTTGAGGAAAACTGTCTGAATAGTTTTCGAAAAAATGACCACCAAAGGCAAAATTTATTGTTTTTTCGACAAAAAAGGTCGTTTTTACCTTTCAAGGTCATTGAAGGTCAAATTCAAGGTCACCACTCACACCGCAATATATGATTTCCCATTTGAATGTGCCAATACTTAGGCTCTATCTTGAAGTGTTCTATGAGATTACTCTGCATAGCTCCGATTATGAAGGAAAAATTGGGTGAAATTTTCTAAGTCCAAAAAAAATTTTCAATGGTCAAAAAAACTCGGCAAAAACAAATCGGCAAAAACAATTCAATCAAAAAAATTAGAAAAACGTTTTTAGATATTGGCCTAAGGTATGTTCTGACAAATTTATGGGGAAATTCATCATGCCCAAAAAAGTTACAGACCTGGACGGACGACGGACGACTGACGAAAAACCACGATAATAGCTTATCGGCCCAAAGGGCCGGTAAGCTAAAAATGGCACATCCGAAAACGAGTTTCGACTTCCAAGTTTAAAGTTCCAAGAAAGTGTATTTATTGTTTGTATCGCGCATCGGGTGTCCCCAACTTATTTAATCACTTTCTTGTGCCACTTTCCAATTTCACGAATTCAACACCATTCTAAGCTGATGCCTGGTACGCGCGGACCTCAGGACACAGTGTATCCAATCAGCCAATCAGCGAGCATTCACCTGGTAATTTAAAGGGAAACTTCTGTGAAACATCACCTCGTATGTTTTTATGCCAGATTTCTGGACGGGTGTATATTCATCGGAAAGAATACACTGCTGGGAAATAATGACCCGGTTTTCAAGGCAATATCTTGTTGTCGTTTTTCTCAGGAGCCAAAAGGGTTTTGCATGCGAGCTCTGGAAAAAGCGTGGCATGTGCAGAAATACTGATTGAACACCGACGACACCTTGTTCTTGGAACTTTAAACGCGGAACTTGGAACTCGGAACTTGGAGCTCGTTTTCGGGTGTGCTCACAGAAACATTTGTGAAAAGAATCAAAATACTGCGGTGGCCCATATCTGTCAGGCATTCTTTACGTCAAGGGTGCATTCTTTGCGTGAATTTAAATGTATTGTTTGCGCATTGAGAATATTCGTTTGCGTGCAAACAATTATTTATTACGTGAAAATATGTTGTTATAAAATATTCTTTACGTTATTATTATTAATATTATTATTATTATTATTATTATTATTATTATTATTAATACTGAAGGGTGCATTTACATGTATTTCCTTCCGCGACCATCCGACTGCAGACAATGATATAATAATGATGGGGGTATGTTTTCTGACCATCCGACAGTCCGACTGCAGACATCTCAATACTAAACTTAAGGGTGCAATGATTTCGTTCAGACCATCCGACTGCAGACAATGACATAGTACATTATGGGGATATGTTTTCTGACCGTCCGACAGTCCGACTGCAGACATCTCAATACTAAAGGGTGCATTGATTTCCTTCCGCGAACATCCGACTGCAGACAATGATATAGTACATTATGAGGGCATGTTTTCTGACCGTCCGACAGTCCGACTGCAGATAGGTTAATGCTAAAGGGTGCATTGATATCGTTTGGACCATCCGACTGCAGACAAAGATATAGTACATGATGGGGATATGTCTTCTGACCGTCCGACAGTCCGACTGCAGACAGCTTAATACTAAACGGTGCATTGATTTCGTTCAGACCATCCGACTGCAGACAATGATATAGAACATGATGGGGCATGTTTTCTGGTCGTCCGACAGTCCGACTGCAGAAATCTCATAACTAAAAGGTACATTGATATCGTTCAGACCATCCGACTGCAGACCAAGATATAGTGTATGATGGGGATATGTTTTCTGACCGTCCGACAGTCCGACATTCCGACAGCCCAATACTCTGATACTCACGATCTATCCCACAGTGCGATAGTACAGTTTGTACCACATGGTTTATCGCCAGTTGGACTATCGGATGTTCACAACCGAGTGTTATTCCCTGGTGTTTGCTGCCGAAAATTGGACGACCACAAACTATGCAATCATTATGCATTATTATGGACTGGGTAAAATTTATGGACCATATAGTTGTTTCAAACCCATCACGTGATCAAACGATATATTTGTATATTTTGTGACATTACGATCTGTCATGGTTGGTACTATCTCCCGATCGTGAGACCCCTAAAGTCTTGGTCACCACACGTAGCAATATTAATAATGGACGCAACAACTGTGTGGCACAACAGTTGACTTAAAACATTATACTCCATGTCCCCATTTTCTTATTTGTGTTGTGCAAACAAAATTTATATTCATACTTTCTGTGTTCTATGATGTATTATTAACGGTATTCATAATATCTGTGGAGTTGAAAGGAGGCATAATATTTAGTTTGGGGAATGTGAAATTGCAAGCATGCGCCATCGAGCTTAAATTGGCTTTAATTCATTTACCCAGTATAATAATGGAACATCTGTTGCCTGTTGTCCTGGACAACAAAGCAAAACATTTCACTCTATAGATGTGCCAGTGTGAGCGAAATATTTCCCGAGGGCGTAGCTTCAATAGTCATCGACACTTTCAAGGCTGCCGAGGCTTTAGGAAGGTTGTATACTATATCAGTACCATTATTATGTGAACTATAAGGCTTTCACTGGTTATGGAGGCAAAAATTTATCAGGGCTGCGTGACGTGACATTCCAGTACATGCATGACGTTTTGTTCATTTTTGTGTAAACGCAAATTATACATGTAATTAAGGCATGTGCGCAGACTGACGAGGTTGTTTTCTGGCACATAATCTGGATTGGTCTATTGCAAACTGTGTGATTCGAGATGTGGAACGGAGTTTGCAGAAATCAAGTAAGAAATCCAGTCAATCAAGTAAGACAAATGTGCTTGACGTGACCCCACGGCCCGAAAACAATCAATTGTGCTTGACGTGACCCCACGGCCCGAAAACAATCAATCTGATATTTAGCATGTTTTTTTAAGAATCTTAATAAAACATACTATTGTTATATTATTGTCTGCACTTTGAAAGACGGACAGTCAGAAAATATGCCCATCATATAGCTATGCCCACCATATAGCTATGGATAGGGATTTACTTTCAGGCATTATTTCGTTACGTCTGTGTAAAATGCATGCCATTTTGTTATTTACAACACAGATTATCTTGATTCAGTTTCTGACAATGTAAAAAAAATATTGGGAGATAACTTCCCATGCTTATAAATAAAATTGTCGAGGCATATGAAGAAGAACGTCATAAGGACTAGGAAATTTATAGGACAATGGCTATTTTTTTTTCGTGTCTTTTCAATAGTGCCTTCCTTCAGGCTTTGTTCAATAAGACTTGTGTAGCAGTGTAGACATACTTTTTCAAAAACACATGACTTAAGGAGTGATAAACAATTTTGTTTTCGAGGTAATATTTAGACGGGAATAGTTTTCAATATAAAATTCAGATATTATTTGCCAATGTGTAAGACGTAACGCTTCGTGTCCTTCGTGTTACGTCTGACAATTGCATCAAAACAGACGATTTAAATGGAAATATAAATAAGTTCAAATCCACTGAAAAGAAATATAGTCGATATTGATCACTTATACACAAAATATGGCCAGACAGATCTTTACACAATCACATAAGTTCATATTATTTCTAAGCCGTGTCCAAAACGTTACGCCTCAGACTATGGTGTTTAAATGGTTCACCACAAACACTACTTAACTTTTTATTATTATCATCAATGTATTTTACAACTGTTCCGACTGCCAGCGATGGGTTTGAATACACGCGACCCACTTGCCTTCTTTCCTCTGCGAACTACGAGCACATCGACCCGGTGAGGGTGCCTTCCAAAAGGGCCGAAATAGGATTACATCTGACCAAAATCGCTTGAAATAACGATGGGTTGTGCAGTCGGTTGCGTCCGTGTTACATCTAGCCATATGTATCATTATATCCCAGCATCCGATTGTGTGTTATGCGCATTCAGAATCACATCACGCTATATGAATTAAATGGATCCCATTGCCAGTAACTAGTCATCGGGCATAGGGAGTGTTCACGCCACTATGTGAAATCAGTCACAAGACGTAACAGAGACACGATGTTGGTGTCCTTGTTACATCTCGACTTTCTGAATGTGTATAATATGAGACGTATTCTCTGTTCTGCCTGCATGTTTTTTTTCATGCGAAGACGTAACATGGAATATTTCATTTTCGACGTAACATGGACACAACGAGTCATGGTTACATCTGGACAATTTATTTATTTTATTGTATTTTCAACGTTCCACGCTCTATCCACTTCTTCTTTACACCTTCTGACTTTTTGTATTGTGAATCCTACATATCACACTGTTATATTCATGATAAATGATCAAAGAATCATAAACTGGTGTGATATTTGCAGATGTAACGAAGACACCAAAATGTGTTATCCTCGTTATGTCGTCCCCATCATTAGATTTAACGTGGACGCGAACTTCTTTATGGGCCTTTTCCCTGAAATTCATTTGAAATATAATTGCCATATGTGTTTGAAAATAATATTACGCTTCATTTCGTCAAGAAAAACCATCATAGCCTTTTGGCTTGCGATTAGGTACTTATGTACTTGTCATATATCTATTCCATGGGGTTTGTTTCGGATTTCCAAATTATATTCATAGGTTGTTGGGCAGTTGTATACTAATTCCATCAGGAGTACAGTAGAAACAACTACATTTACCACACTGTCTGTCCCTGATGACGCCAGTGTGTCTTTTGATAAAGTATTTGGTCGGGCTTTGTTTCTATTGCAAAATGTTGTGTTTTGCGTTTATTATTGGAATCATCAAAATTTGGCTGTATTTTGGTGGTAATAGATTGAAACTTACATTTCATGGTTAAACAGATTTTGTATGCACATATATTTACTTTAAAAAGTATTTTAGCGTCCTGTTACATCTGTCACTTATTTTGATGTACTTCACTTGTGTACATAACGGAAAATGTGTTCCATTATGCATATTTTCACAGAATATGTAGCGGAGATATAGAAGGAGTTATAACTGAATTTAAAATAGGTACATAATTCTTCAAATAAGAGCTGCAAACTTTGTTCCGGTGTCATGTTACGTCTGACCAAATTACTTGTATAAGACAAGATTGTTCTATAGCTCATTGGTGCGTGATTATCTTCTTTTATGCAGCACAAGATGGGCGTTGAAGTGTTTAATAGTTCCATTCGATAGTTCAGTTAACACAAACAAGATGAAAATTAAGAAAACATGCCCCCGTTATGTACTATATCATTGTCTGCAGTCAGATGGTCTGAACAAAATCCCTGTACCCTTTAGTATTGAGATGTTTGCAGTCGGACTGTCGGACGGTCAGAAAACATGCCCCCATCATGTACTATATCATTGTCTGTAGTCGGATGGTCGCGGAAAGAAATCAGTGCACCCTTTAGTATTGAGATGTCTGCAGTCGGACGGTCAGAAAACATGCCGCCGTCATGTACTATATCGTTGTCCGCAGTCGGATGGTCTGAGCTAAATCAATGTACCCTTTAGTGTTCAGATGTCTGCAGTCGGACTGTCGGACGGTCAGAAAACATGCCCCTATCATGTAATATCATTGTCTGCAGTGGGATGGTGTGAACGAAATCCATGTACCCTTCAGTACTGAGCTGACTGCAGTCGGACTGTCGGACGGTCAGAAAACATACCCCCCATCATGTACCATATGACTGTAATTGAACCAGTATTGAAGTACTACTGAAAATTTGTAGAGTAAGATACGCTACATGGGCCAGAAAGCCCTCTGACGAAAAGAATACCTGGCAGATTGAAGCCACCGTATACTCAACAATTTATTAAATGAACTGTCAAAATGTCAAATGTTATTCAATATTCAGGTATATTAGGAATATGAATCATGCAAGACTTGTTTGGGGGAATATGCAAGAAAGCGATATTGAATTTATTCCTGCTTTTTGGTGTTTTTCTTGTGTTATTGGTGTCCAATTTGAACAATTCATAATCAACTAACCGCCACTGGACTAACTACGCATAAATACGTGTATATCTTCATATATATAGGAAAATAGGTGTTTTATTGACACTATTTCGTCTACCGCAAAACGACACGTCTGTTTTCGTTGCGTCAGTCTCGATCTGTGTTGACTATTGTGACAAAGTCATAAGCCCGTGCATCAAGATGAACAATGTGTTGGAAAATAAAGTATATCTAATGTTCCGTGCAAGTGCAGATTATTTCTCTGTGTGTAAAATGACGCCACAATAATGTGTTTTCCATAGAGCCCCCTGTGCTTACCGCCTATACCAATCATGTAGAAAGGGTTTTGCATCATATAGAAAGCGGTAATCATGCAAGAAGTCGGTACGTCTCCCCACCGTGAATATGCCTCGAAAGGGCAAAACTCGTGACAGTTTGAGTCCGGGCGCTTCGTAATCGTGAACTGCTAATGACAACAATGCGAGCTTCGTTTGCCGACCATTCAATACAAGGGAAATATAATAATCTTCGATGACTTGTATGAATACACGAACACATGTACTGACTAAATACAACATAAAAACACTAAATCTTTTCATTATACGGAAAATCACGCTTATTTTTCGAGGGTACCACCATTCAATCCAAAACCGAGGTATCATATTGCATTTAAACTCGAGTCTGCAGCGCATAAACATTAGGTCTGGTCCATCATTATTCACTGGGTCTGGATCCCCGACCAATGTACTGAAACATCGTGTTTCACGCTATATGCTTGACGTCTGTTCGAAGCCCCTCACGTACTGCATCTACGCCTTACTTTGTGCCGGTGTTTCGTCTGTGTGAAAGTTTTCACTTTTTGTTGTAAATTAGGACGATAGGTATAGGGATAATGCAGCTTGTAGTTACATTGTTATTGTTCTCTTGTGTGTTCTCAATTCTTTACTGATAAAACATCTATGCATATTCATCTCAACTCCAATGTAATCTGCGTCTCCGTAGTTCTCTGTCAATGCAGTTCGAATCAACTTTCCGTCGTACTGAAGTATGAAAAAAGTATGTAGCTACTGTCTGCAGTGTCTTTAACATTTTCCAGCATGATGGAACATCGGCGGTGGCTAATACTTTATGAGTTTATCTTGGAGAGATACCAGTCCTTCTCTGGGCAACTAACATCTCAAGTCGGTGACGCTTGACTCAAATCGGTGACACGACAAGCGTGTGTAGTAATTTAGGAATAAGTGAAAAGTTACAATATATTGGTGCGTATGCGCAGGATATATGAAACATGAGATGATTATCTTAACTGTCGTGTACAGATTATCGAAATAATGTGCAGAATTTATTGAAAATGACCATGAACGTGATCACCATGTCAAAATTGGGTAAAATATTGATGGAAGAAACCATATTTCTGGGGAATTTCAGCCCCTACAAATATTTGTGAAATACATAAATTTGTAGTAGTATCTCGGACATCGTATCACCACCCTCAGTTATTATATATATGCGTTATGTTGTAGAAATTGCAATTTTCTTACCGTGTGTTGATCTTCCTTCTAAAAAATCTGAGCACAAGTCGGTGACAATAACATGACCTGACCCCTAGACAAAAGAACTAGGTCAGTCACCGCCTTAAGATATGTTGCAGGGTGATGACCTCGCTCTCAGCAGCAGATACATGGTATATATATGTACATAAACATGTAGGCCAGTTACAAAAAAAGTTTTTATTTGATGATTTGAGTCTGCAGACTTTACTATGTTTAAGCCGCATAGCCACGCTCCATATGGAGAACCGGGAGCCGGGACCTACAGCAAACATGCCACGACAAGTTACGACGTCATACACAATGCCATCCCAGAGATGCTCGAGGCGATAGGTAAGTGATCCGAGCCATAAATCAGACGGCCAATCGAGATTCCAGTCATAATGACAGAGCTGTTCGTTAATTTAGTGCCGGAATGATTCGAAACAAATAACTTGTGCATGTATGTCGTTATGAACAAGCCCATAGGAAACCGGGACGTTGCTCGGACAACTTTTTTTTCGGGAGAAATCGGGATCCTTTAGAGGCAGAATACATAAGTAGACAGTTTTACGTTTCGGTTACGTCCCGTTTTCGTTTGAAAAGTTAGGTCTAAAAGTTAAGTACTATTAAAGTGAAACAGAAAATGCGAGCTCATATTAAAACACTCGGCCCAAGTGTCATATCCTGCGCCTTCCTCTATATTCAATAAGGATACTACTCGTCCACTGAAAACATACCATTTAATCCGTCTCGCACCTTTTTAATCCTTATTGAATATAGAGGGAGGCGCAGGATATGATACTTGGGCCTTATTTCTTACGAAATTAGTTTGCTTAATAGTATGCAAATGAGATATTCGTGCCGTCATATTCGTGCCGTCATCGGATTTGTTCCAAAGTTACAACAGTTAGAAACTCGGAGTGACCAGAATTATTTCTTACGAAATTAGTTTGCTAAATAGTATGCAAATGAGATATTCGTGCCGTCATTGGGGGGGGGGGGGGGGTGGCGTTATAAGGAATAGAAGAGAAATATGAGCAGGGGCGAATGTTAAATGGCCATCAAAAACTATTCTTTGAAGTCCCACTCAGGAATAGTCAATGATTGCTATCAATAAATTGTTCCCAATGTAACGAATGGTCTGATTTGGCCCATGACGAGAACATACACAATAATGACGACGAGAGTGATGCTGTATTGTGTAAACCTGAAGTTAAAGATATTTTATTCCGTATTTGACCACCCTCGCTCAGGCCGGGCAAAAAACCGAGCGAGCACGAGCGTGGTGATTCACAGCCTAAATTCCTATATGAGTCCTCATTAATTTTGCTACTCTGATTTTTCTAACTTATTTACACTGGTTTTTGACGATATTCTGGCGATGCTAAATATTATAGTTCTATAATTTGGCACACTTCACCCGGGAGGCAAACGGCAATTTTCTACAAAATTTCAGACTTCTATCGCAAAATTTGAAGAAATTGGCAATCTAACCCAATGTTAAATTTCAGCCCAAAACGGGATTTCGAGAATCTGAACATATTCGAGGATTTGGTCCTGCTTACATCCATCAGGATTCAAAATATAATTGTTTTTTAGGGACTAGAAATCACACTGGGTTGTATTCTACACAAACATATTGATTTCGAAAGATGCACAAAATTGTGTGCGGACCCTGAATGTGAATGACAGGGCTAAATTTAACATCGGGGTAGGTTGCCAACTTTTTCAATCCAGGCAATAGAAATCTGCAATTCGGTGGAATATTGCCGTTTGACCCCCAGGTGAAGTATGCCAAGTTATAGAACGATACCGTTTAGCATCGCAAAATTATCAATGAAAAACGATGTAAAGAGTTAGAAAAATTAAAGTATAATTAGTCGTCATGACCGATGGGCACAGGACTCTAAGACTACATATAATGTGTATAGACACTATACATAATACCCTCTATCGTCCATATTTCTTGCTTGTTTTCTTTCAAACTCAGTGCCTTCTTTAGGACAGTGGCTCGTTATTGCACGATGTTGATATTCATAGGTCAAGGTCACGCGAATTGTCAGAACCTTTTTTCGATGAACTTTGAACTTGACCCGAAATTTTTTTGCCGAGTCGGCATTTTTCGTTTTGGCGATATCTTGGAAACGGTGCTTCATAGAGCGAAACGGACGTTATTTTTGGACTCGTCGCCCTAGACAAACATGTCTAAGGGGTATTATGGATGAACTTTCACCTTGACCCAAATTTGTTTTTGCCGAGTCGACCTTCTTTCGTTTTCGTCGATATCTCTGAAACGGTGTGTCGTAGAGCAAAACGGACGTTTTTTTTTGGACATTTTCGAAAATGAGTCGACATTTTCCATTTTCGTCGATATCTAGTTTATATTATAAATTAGTTATCACATCGAAATGCCTCCAAGGCATCTTTAGGCCTTGGCGTCTAGTTGAATATAGAGGAAAGCGCAGGATATGATACTTGGGCCCAAATCGAGTGGTTTAACTACTGTGGTTCACATCTCTGTGCAGTGAATTTGGTGGAGGCAGAATGCCTGTGAACATGAATAAAGATTTCCATTTGAGATTGAGTTTGATATAAATAGTACTAGTATAGACAGAGTGGATGATACAAACACAACAATGATGTAACCTCGTGTTGTCCTTCGGCTATTTCAATTGTCCAAACTGGAAGTGGGCATTATTATGAAAAACTCCCCTCCCCCGGACTCCACTTGGTACGGGGCTAGTTACGAGAACTCCTTTTGTTGCAACCTAAAGCTCTACCCACAATACCACAAAGACTTCAATTAAAACTAAAATGACACATTGGAATAGAAATAAAGTCAGACCAGGATGCATAATATTCGAATGGCGCTGGTATTCATGTTATTCAGAGTCCATACCGTTCAAAAGGGGCGAAGGAGCGTTCACCATTTGCGACTATGGAACAGCAGATGGAGGGATTTCAATGCATCTCATCACGCAGTGCATCCGTAAGTGAAATGACTACATGTCATCGGCGGAAATCTTCATGTTTATCTGGATAATACACAGCAAATAGTTACTGATACCTTACTAGGCCGTGTTGTGTTAAGACTTTGTTTAGCGTCCCCGTGCTGGTAGCTTTTTTCCACGAATTTGGCACTAAAAAAGACAGAAATTATATTGGTCATCTAACGATGTTGAAACGATGTTTTCAAATATTGTTCTTCAAATTTTCACTGCTCTCAATGTCAAATGACTAATGAGCAACAAAACCATGTGTTCTGTTGAATAAGTTGTGCAGGGCACTCCTCTATTCTGTCACCCATACAACCAGTTCTCAATTGACATGTACACGGGAATTTATGAGTTGCGTAGTGTAACATTTCGTGCTGCCTGATACCGTATGGTGGACTATAAACAAAGTCTTAACACAACACGGCCTCACGATGATGTTGTACATTATCGCCCAGGGAAAGTGAAGCAGCTGTATGGTGAAGAACAAGAGGTCCACGTCATCTACAATGATCAACCAATCAACGATTTCAAATCCCTGTTTCTTCGAGTGCATGGTCGGTCGTCTATATTTGCCGAAGCCAACGTACCGTATTGGTCCTAATAGTAGCAGAGCGAGCCAAAGCAAGACCTCCTGCAGCAGCGCGCGAAAAAATTGAGGTCGAACTTGAGGTCAAATTTAAGAAAATCACTGAATACTATACCTATGACCTTAAGACCTACTATAGCCTACCTATTATAAGATTGCAATAATCGAACATTTGGTGGAAAAGAGGGGGGCGCTCTACTATTGGGGCATGTGCCACTATTAGGACCAATACGGTAATTATTTAGCTCCTGTGATTTCCCAAATGTGTATTCTATCCAAGAACAATTAACAACTACAAACCTACTTCATTTGGAAAAAACCTAGGCCTCTTGGATGCACCAACGTTCATCTCCGAGTTCAGCAACGTCTTTGTAACGGCATCAGGCACCAGCTTCTTCGCTCAGATAGTACCAAGTGGGACCATCCACCTGGGGTTCACATCCACGGCAACTCATTGGCTTAGTGAGAGGTGAGAATGTGCAGTTTTGTTACTTGAATTTTTATAGGCATACACTGATCTTTTGTTACTTGTAGTTTTGGATGACATACACTGATGTCATGAGGTGTACCTCTGTTTTGGATTTCTGAATTATATGTTGTTGGGCAGTTGTATACTAATTCCATGAGGTGTACAGTAGAAACAACTACATTTCACACACTGTCTGCCCTTGATGACGCCAGTGTGTCCTGAGATAATTTTTCTGGTCGGCCTTCGTTTCTATTCCAAAATGTTCCATTCCACATTTGTTATTGGCATCATCAAAATCTGGGTGTATTGGTGGTAATACCTTGACACTTACATCAATAACAAAATGTAGTTTTTCAGGTTACCGAACCTATGGTCCGATAACCGATATTGCTGGTGTCGTGTCCGTCGTTCATCTGCCCATTGTCCCTCCACAGATTTATCTTTATATTTTACGGTCGAATCTTTTTTTTATTGGGAAAAATATAAAATTGGGAAACATACCTAAAAAGAATTCAACAGTGGAGTTTATTATTTTGAATTTTTCCTAAATGGCGGAAGTTTTTGTCAAGAAAAAAATGCCGATATTTATATGTTGATAAGAATTACTTCCAAGATATAACCTAAATATTGGCACATTAAGATGGAAAATAATATTTGGCAGTTTCGTTGGCTTTATTTTTGATTCTCTTGAAAAGTAAAAAACATCAGTTTTTTTTTATAAAAAAAATGGTGGCTCAAAACTTTACATTTCTCTGGTAAACTTTTTCGTAGTCCTTGGGCTATTTTTTATATAGCTCTTCTTCCTTGCATGGCATTCAAATCTGGTTAATATTATTACCCTGATATCATATCCTGAAACTACCTCCCGACTCATTGTGAGTTCATAGACAATTGACTTCATATGACTGCAATGAGGTTCCTGTTTGCCACCAGGATCGCCACCATGTAATTCGGGTATAGATAAACCATAGAAACAGTACTGTGCCAAATACATACAAAAACGTAATAATGTTACATTAAATTTTTGTCGTGTTTGTTTTGGCATAATGCAGACAATGGACATGACGTTTTTTGTACTTCTTGGGCATAATAGACTGTTCTAGAGCCCCAAAAGCACATGGCATCAGCAGGTACCCCATTCCGATCAAGTTGACTAGGACACACGTACAACACTACCGATCGGGCACTCATTTATACGACTGCTGGTTACAAGACAACTACGTTAACCACAACGCTACCTACCCCAACAAATGGTGTCCTAGTATATTTTCACACGATCTTCCCCTGATGACGCCAGTGTGACGTTGAACGAATACCAAGTATAAAGTATCAGAAACGATCAAAACCAAGTCCAGGAGATTTCACGAATCGCTATACACGAGCACATGGTGCGGGGAAATCAAGTTTTACGGGAAGAGTTAGTTTTCCTTGTCCCATATTTGACATCCCGTCATGAATTATTCCCCCCCCCCTCAAAATAGCATGCGAAGTTATATATTTTGCCTGACACTGGACTTTAAGATTGGATAACGTACTCGGTTTTGTTCGCTCGGGATACTTTGTACTTCGGTATTGGTTCCATGGTTATTGCCGAGGTATACGTATCTGAAATAATACCTGTCAACATCCAGGGTGTGTGTTAATTTATAATACGTGTTTCTATTGTACAATATGGGTGCCAGTCCAGGGCCACTGGACGACGCAATGACTCACCCAAACTGCACGAATACTGAACAGACGGCGAGGTATAAAGAACAGGCTCGAAAAGACTGGGACCTCTACATGGTGAGACGGGCAGCTGAGCTGGCGCCAGGTGAATGAATGGATAAATTGATGAATTCAACTGTGATGTGTCAGTGATCACCGCTTCCATTTTTAAATAACCATCCCTATGGTCCGATAACCTATTGGTATGGCGTTGCGTCTGTCGTCCATTGGCGACAGAGTCGGCGTGAGTCGGCGTCGGCCATCCACATTTTTGTCTTTAAAGTATACAGTCGGATCTTTCTGAAATTTTGCACAAAAATACCTAAAGATATTTGAAGAGGAGGAATTTGGTATTTTTTTTATTTTCACAATCTTTCCAGAATAGCAGCTATTTTCGACGAAAAATGACCATTTTTTTTTACTTTGGCGGCCATTTGCCTCAAAAAGTATTTGGACAGTTCTGAGATTTTTGTTGCAAAAGATTCCCCTTTGGTACCTTTGTGATATGTATAAGTTTTGTTGCCCTCGAATCGCCAGTTTGCATGTGGCGACCATTTTGAAGTTTCGAGGGGGGGGGGGGGGGAGGGGGACATTTTTCTTCTCTCCAAATCGAGTTTCTATTCGTTTTGAGCAATTTCCAGTCAAGGAGAAATTTGCCTGCGTTTGATAATTTTTTTTCGGAATCAATTTTTTTTGATAATTTTTTTTGGACTCAATTTTCACCCAATTTTTCCTCAATGGGAGCTGTATGGAGTATCATTTTTTTTGGTCTTTCAATTTTCACCCAAATTTCACTCAATTTTCCATAATGGGAGCTGTATGGAGTAAAAGAACACTTCAAGATAGAGCTTAAGTTTTGGCACATTCAAGAGGGAAATCATATATTGTGGTTTCAGTGGTCACTTTGAATTTGACTTTCAATGATCTTGAAAGATCAAAACAGCTTTTTTTGTCAAAAAATGATGATTTTTTATTTTATTTTTGGCGATCATTCTCTAGTAAGCTGTCTGATCAGTTTCGAGATTTTGGTTTCAAAATATTCCCCTTACATGTATGTACCTTCATGATGTGTATAAGTTTCTTTATCCTTATGTCACCGACCTGCGTGTGGTGGCCATTTTGATTTTTCGAGTGGTCAGTGAAAAAAAAGCTTCTTTCCTAAATCATGTCACTATTTGTTTTGAGCCATTCCAGGCAAAAAAAAAAAAAAAAAAAAAAATCCGTATTGAAAACTTTTTTGGATTTTTTTTCAACCACTCTTCCCTTGTAATGTGAGCTGGGATAGACTCCTAGAACACTTCAAGATAGTGGCAGATTCAAATGGGAAGATATATATATCGAATTTACATGTGACATTGAATTTGAACTTCAATGACCTTGAAAGATCAAAACAGCAGTTTTGGTGAAAAAATTTGTGGTTCAACATTTGTAAGGATCTTGAGGTCTGTGTATTCAACAGACTGAGCCATGAAAAACCTAAACTGAACATAACTCTTCTATCGAGGTGGCCGGATGTGTTTAGTAAATCTGTGCGTCACTAGAGATGGTTACTTTTGGGGGAGAACCCCACGCGCGGAGAAGGGGTGTGATATCGTGATGGTTGAATGTTGGCGAGAAATGCTGGAAGAAGGCACAATCACACAGGTATATACAGAGAACCCAATCGATTGGTTTATAAACATGCCGCCGTCTGATTCATCAACACAAGAAAGATGTGAAATGAATATATATGTATATATATTATTTACATTGGTAAATGTTTTCAAATACGATACAGAACCACTTACCGTATTTCCCTGCCCCTAAATCGAGGAAATACGGTATACTTACACACTTTCTGCCCCTGGTGACGTGTTCAGAGACGATTATTTGGTATTTCTTTCTATTAAAGGAATGTTTCATTGACATCATGAAAAACGCATGACGATGGTGACAAATGGTTATTTCATACATTCATTAGGACGAGTATGAAGGCCTTTATGAGAGGGCCTACTACCGAACCGAAGAAGAGTCGTGTGCTCCCCTTAAACCAGGCGGTGCTGGGTTCGAGGCTGGTGTCCGCCTTCTGTCGTACAGGTGAGAATCAACAGAGGACGATATTAGGACCGAGTGTGAAACTCATATTTCCACCTGAAATATCACTTTGGTGTTGATATTTACATAGGAAGAGTGACACTTCCGTCTAAAGTATGGGTTCGACACTTGGCCCTTGGTATTTTAGTCATCCATGTAGTTATATTACATACTACACATTGAGGAATAATTAACAATATTACGGAATACTGGTAAAAGAATTGTATAATGCAACTACAATACTGAATCGTATTGGTTTTGTGGACGTAAACAAAACTTGTTCATGGGTTTCCGTTGGTCCGTGACATAACGGAGCTCACCATAATGTCGATTTCAATACATCATAGTATAATTTTTTTTATGTACAGTATAAAATCGCAATTAGATGTATAGGATATCCATCTGTACTTGCCTGTCATAATGAGTTATTACCATCAAACAATAATATATCACGGATATATATAATTATGAACCTATGTAATCATCAAACGCTCATCGCTTTATGTTTAGAATATCATTATTACATCAAGTTGTATACATCCATTTATATTAATTTTCTCTCGATAATTTTAGATGCTAGCGTTTAATTTTATGTATGGAATCGTGCAACAAAGGACATGCTTCCTGTAACGTTTTTTTCCACATTTCCACCTGTATTTATTTAGATTTTTTTTCAAATAAAGTTTGTATACAAGAGAGTGTTTGAATAAAAGCATTTTAATAGAAATAAATATTCTAAAAAGAACAACAAATATTTGCTGCTTGGAAGAAATATTTTAGCTGTCATGTGTGTTAGGTATATCAAAGACAAGTATTCTACAGTCGATTTAATTCTGCGGTTAAAAAAACGCGAAACCCGCAAAATAAATTGACCGCAAACATTTTTATTTTACCGCAAAGTAGTCAATGTTGATATTTGTGCAGGGAGGTGGACAACCCGTGTCACCACTGGACATCGTGGACTTCCGCCGACGAGAAAGGTTTGTGGACATTCTGATTGGCTTTCAAACTACAGTGTGGAATAAAATAGCTGCGGTGCTAAAGGACGAGAATGTATGTTGAAGGAAGCCAGCACCTGGAATTTGTTTTTGATCCCATTTCAGTGAATCAAAAAAGCGTAAAATTTCATGAATGCCACATGTTCATACTTAAAACGTGATATTCATTAGAATACCCTACAAACTGTGGTTATAGTTTGGCATGATTTTTTTTCTTCAAAACTATGCTATGGGTCACTAGAGTGTGACCATTGAACATTGTCTGAGTTAATTATAGCGCATCCTGCCCATTACAGCCGGAACACCAGCCGCTAGAGCGCATGCGCGACGATACGTCCTCGACTGCCGTTCCTGGGTAAACTCGGATTTCCTGCAAGCCATGAGCAACACACGTACTGAGGAGGAAAAGTCACGACTCTTGGAGGAAGTGTTCAAGAAGTTCGAAGAAAATGTCACGGCCGCACCAGAGAAGCATGCTGATTGCCATTTCGAATCCTATCTTGTTATCGAAAAGTGTGGGTAAACATTGAGAACAAAACTGAGGATTGGCAAATGATTTTCCCACAAAATATTTCTAGCAGCATGTTAATATAGTTATCCATGTATTAATATTGTGATATCAGTGAGAATGTTGTCTCCAATTTTGGAGCCTATTACAGTGGGATAATAATAATGTTATTGGTTATACAAGGAAAAATGACGAATAATTGTCTACAGGTTGAATCTCCTGTATTGCAGACAACGACAATAAATGCCAGTACATGACTTTTATGTTTATGTAAGCACAAATGTAAACAAACTTTCTCATTACAACTTTTTTCAACTCTTTAGACAAATTTCGGCAATTTTGGCAATCTTCACCCAGAAATGGCTGTTTTGGCATTTCAATATCTGATTCAGTACAAAAATCTTATCTCTCAGCAGGCTATCTGAACAAAGCAAAATACGTGGAACCAAATCTCGAGTATAATGTATCCAAGCGAACAAAACCAAGTTCGTTTTCCAATCTCAAAGTCTGGTGTCAGGCCAAGTCAATCATGGGACTTCATGAATACACAAATATGGCCATAGGGGGTGAAATCAGGGGTGCCATAAAGAGTGAGCATTTCCTGCCGCACATGTGACATTCGTCATGAATTTTTTATTCCAATGGCCTTGACATTGCTCAAAATGCTGATTGTCCACAGGACTCAAATAGGGTCTTAATACTACTCATCGAACGAGACTCTTAATTGAGTTTGTGTTCTCGCATTTTAAGCCTTATTGGATATAGAAGACTAATTCGCACAGCAAACGGGTTCCCGAAGTGAGCTAAGCGTTTGGTAAGTCAATTTCGTTGAGTTGCTGAGATGATTAGAAAGTGATCTTAATGGCACTTTAAGCAATGTCAAGGCCATAGGGGAAAAACAGTAGCGCGATAATTTTCCGAAGTTCCAATAGTGCAACGGGTGTATCCAGGACGTGTTCGACCAACTAGGTAACAGTTCTGTTAACCACTTCAGACCTCAACTCTGGCTACCACCAAATACCAGTGCATCCCGACAGTATTGAGAAGACTGCCTTTCAATGTCACCGTGGTCTCTTCGAATTCCTGTGGATGCTGTTTGGACTCGCCAATGCATCCGCAGTGTTTCAGCGGACCATAGACAAAGTGTTGTCTGGCCTTATAGGCAAAATATATATGGTCTATTTGGATGATGCGGTCATATTTTCTAAGAATGTATCTGAACACCATAAACATGTTAATCTTCTATTTCATTAACTAAGAGAAGCCGGATTTAAGTTAACACCAAGTAAATGTCATTTTAGTAGACAACACATAAAATTCTTAGGTTATGTAGTTGATAAGCACGGTATCACAAGTGATTCTGATAAAGTTAGGGCAATATAATAGTTGAAAGCCTGTCGTACTGTCAAGGAAATCTGTCATTTCCTGGGGATGACAGACTATTTCCGTCAGTGCATGCAAAATTACGCCCGGATAGCAGAACCCCTAATATCCCTGACCAAGAAACATTTTCGTTTTCAGTTGGGACGACCCAAGAGACAGCATTTGCACAACTAAAGAACTGCTTCAGTCAGGCGAGGTAATGTCAGCACCTCAGATAAATAAACACTGTAAATTGTATACGGATGCCTGTAACCATGTGATTGGTGGAATTTTGGTCCAAGAGTTCGATGATGTGGAGTGTGTTTTTCGATCTATGTCCAGTGCACTCTCTAATACACAGCGTCGGTGCTGCGTCCTCGAATGCGAAACTTATGCCATTATCTATTGTATTATAAAATTACGACCTTATCTATGTAGCCAGGAGTTTACTGTCCATACAGATCATCGCACCCTCAAGTGTTTATTCACCAAACAGATGCAGAACACCAAGGTGCAGCGTTGTGGTGTAAACTTAGCTCAGTGCGAAGATAAAGGACAGGAAGTATAACATATGTGTCAATATGTTTGGTGAGCATCACATCTGTGCAAGTATGTTGTCTCGCATATATCACCCACTGATTGACTTGGTCACGACAAGCATCAAATCTCATCAAAGAGGAGATAGACATTCCGGAGCCATTGTCTGCGCCTTCGTCTCCATCTTCTTTCCGTTTGGTTGTCAGGGAGGCTACACCATACTCCTCCTGCAATCCGGAAATGTACAGAGTTTCATATAGACCTGACTGCCGATGAAGAAGTTCCCCCTGCCCTACAACTTACCGCAGACAACTGATGCCTAGCTGAGAGAAAATAGTGCCATGCTCTGCCATGCCCCTCTCCCTATCGATCAGCTCTGGTCTGCCTGCTAAAAGGCGAGTTGCCTGGCAAAGGAGATCACCGGCGCGGCCAAGGACAATATTTCTGCGGTGGCAGCAACCACACTGGCACGGAACAAGCCATCCTCAGCTCTGTCCTTGCTAGTTCCAGTTACGGCGGCGGGTACATCAGCCAGAGATAACACATCCAGAGCTCGACTCAAGGCGTCGTCCACGATCTGGTTGGTCACGGCACCGCTAGGTGCAGTTCCGGATAACGCCGAAGACTAACAAATAGCCGCCCTTCTCGCCATAGTTCCATCAGCCTATCAGAGCTCCATACATTAACTAGGAAACTGTCCTGATCACGCTTCGAAACCTGAACCTTGCACTATATAATAAGCAAAAATTTAACCGCGCTTCCTCGATTTCGAACTCCTTTCTGCCAATCCTCCACTCCTGCTATAGTATGGAAGGATGGAACAAGTGCCCGTTCTGGACCAGTAACAGGGTGGTACCTTGATCAGAGTGGCCAGAAGCTCCATCAGCAAGACCATTCCACGATACCATGGGGTTGGATCTCACTACCCCTACGTGAAGTCCTATGTTTATGTTGCTTGCAACAGGTACATAATCCCCACGTCAGGGGAAATGATGTTCCACATCAAGGACCCTTTGCCACATCAACAGGAAGCCTTGGAGCACCTCAGACTCTCAACTCATCTGCTTCATGGGGCCCTTGCATCCTCGATCTCGTTCGGAAGTGTTACATTTGAGTTCAACCCAACCCGAACATCATGCACCGGCGCAAGCCTAACATAGAGGGGCTAACAGCTTTCCAGTACTCGAACGCCTCGAGAGGATCAACAGCCAAGGACCAGAACCCAACCGAGCCAGAGACCAGTTGCATTGTGAAATGGAGGCCCTCGACCCTCAGATTCGCTACCGACGCCCACATACCATCATCTCCCTGGACCAGGATCTGTCCACGGCCGGTGCCAAGAGAGTCAGAAGAGTCGCCTGCAGAACAGTCCAAACTTGACTTTGCTGTCTCGGCTTCAACCTCGTGCTAACTTCAGCAGTGCTAACTCTGTCAACCACCCCGGCAATACAGAAGCCTGACGTCATCTCGCCATAAACTACTACTACTTGAGTAGTAGAACTTTTGCTACTTGACCTGCTTATGGCACGGTTAACAGACAGATTTTACACTCATTACTGATGATGATATCCACATGTACAACTTAGAATATGCCACTTGGCCTATAATAGGACTCATTCTGTTGCCATGAAAACGTCAAAATGGATAATCCAATCGGGCTTGAAAAATAACATGCAGCATGAGGGACCAGTCCCAAGTTGTGTCGATACACCAGATAAAAACTCAGGGGAGGTGACCTCCAAGGTCAATTATTCTGCGACCTGCATGATCAACTGTCTTGAGTTATGGAAGATAGAACTAAAGTTTGTCATCAATATGCAAATTGGTTTGAAATCTCTTAAGACGAGTAGAATTGGAGTTGTGGCCTTTTAATTGTTTTTAAAGTCATAGTAGCAAGGTGCCATTATATGGTTTTATTCCTGCTCATATAAATACATTGTGGACATTTGGTGGTAAAAAAAGATGTTCGCGTTAATTGGTAACTAATAACAGCGACATGTAATGGAGCATATTGGGCCAGTATTGCAATCGCCTTCTTTAGCCGATGAAAGAAATAGCTTCGGCAATTTCCGTAATCGTGACGTCAGTTGAGGCAGAATGTGCTTTCATGGCTCGCCGAAAACGTAAAATACGCAATTTAGTGGCCAGCTCAAAGACGGAAAATCACTTCAAAATGCATGCGATTCAACAGAAAACACACAAAAAACAGCAAATACTGGACATCTTGCAGTTCAACAAACCTCCATTCTGGGTGAATAAATAGTACTGATTCTAAATATCAAGACAAGAAATGCCGCATTTCTGCCATGTCACTCCTCCACTTGAATTGTCAAACATACATCAGGGGAATGAATATGCGACATGCAGTTTTACCTTGCTGGCTACATGTACTTTCAGGTCTGCCTCAACTGACGTCACCAACCACGTGACCCACACTAAAATCAGGATCAAAATCTTCGGCAATTTACGGAAGGAGTGCCTATTTGGTTCGATATCTCGAAACCCATTGATTGTATTTGTAAAATTCGTTCGAATTTAATGAAAACTATTCATAATAGACTAAATGAAAAGCACTTTCATCGGCATGCTACTAGGCCTTTAACGTTTTGCGTGACCTTGACCAGATTTACCAAAATATAACGTTTTTGCCCAGTATCCTACAGAATATGCACATTAAGTTTCAGATGAAATCAGATGATGAATGTGGATGCTATGCTGTGAACAAACAAACACACCCACAGATCCACCAACAGACCAACAAACTGTGCAATTTTTCGGCAAGTAATCATATATATATGTACATATGACAGAACAAGGACATGTAGTTAACTGCGGGAGACGATATTAGAGCTCGAGCACCACGACAGCTGAATGTATCTTACACAACGTTACCCCGCTCGCCCCCCCCCCCCCCCCCCTCAAAAAAAGAAATTTTCTATCATTGATTGATTGATTTTTATTTGGCAATACAATATACAGGTAAAAACACGTACATGTAGTAAAATATTGCCGAGGATAGCACAAAAAAGCAGCCAAAAAGGCACTTATTTCCATTGTGGTCCTCTTAAGATGGACGACAGGCTAGCAATAACACATCGACTAGTAAATGATAACAAAGATAGTAATCTAATAGTTGTAAAAATAATAAATACTACTAATAATAATAATAATAACTGATACAAAAATTAAGTACAAGTACAAAATTGGAAATAAAAATAAATAAAAACAAAAATTACAAATAAGAGTACAAAACCTAATAATATACATATAAGGCTTGACTAGCACCAATAAGGTTATTAAAAATATAATCTTTGACTAGTTTTTTGAATGATTGTTTGGATGGAGACCTTCGAATTGATAATGGGAGATTATTCCACAAAAGGGTGGCAGAATACATGAATGAGGATGCACCAAAACTATTCACACGAGGTATGGCAAAAGAAGCTATGTTGGATCTAGTTGCATGACCTGAAGAATTAGGGGTAAAATTACATTTCAGATATTCCGGAGCAGAATCCTAGTTTATGTTATACATGATGGACAATTTTAACAGTTCAACACGTTTATCAACTGGTAACAATTCAACTGACCGAAATTCATTCAAACCAATGTGAGTTCTTGGTGAAGCTCCTAACAAGAACCTGATGATTTTGTTTTGGGTAACCTGGAGTCTTGTTCTATTCAACTTAGTTAAACCACTGTACCATGATGTGCAAGCGTAATCGAAGTGGCATTGGATCAAGGCTGAAACCAATAGTTTCTTAGTTTTCAGGTTAAAGTGGCGGGCATTTCTGAAGAGAAATTTAAGTTTACCAATACTTTTAGCAACAACTTTATCAGCAATAGCATTACCTGAAAGGGATTGGTCTAACGTTACGCCTAAATATGTTACCTGTTCTTTTGATCCGATGTTCAGTTCCATTGCACTGCACATTTACCTTATTGATAGTTTTCAACTTATGTTTTGAGCCGAACAATATTGATTCTGTTTTACCAAGATGAATAGACAGTTTATTGTCATTCAACCATTCACATACACATGCAAGTTCATTACTTAATTTCATTTCAATGTCAGAAACCACTTTACCTGATACCAAGAGAGCTGAATCGTCAGCATAAAGTAACAATTCACAGGTTACGGCTGCAGACATGTCATTAATGTAAACAAGAAATAAAAGAGGTCCAAGTATCGAACCTTGTGGTACACCACATGAGATATTCATTTCCTCAGATAAGGTGCCATTTATATCCACCATTTGTTTTCTGTTGGTAAGGTATGACCTAAACCAGTCTACTGACAATGTTTGTGCACCAAGGGCGTCCAGCTTATTTAACAACACACTTATTTAACAACACATCATATCCCCCTCCACATGATTCAAATTCATTCCCGTATATTATGATGAAAAACATAAGCCTACCTCCTTCAAATTCCTATTAGTAAACATTTATTTTGAACTCTGCATCTGATATCATGATATAGCCTAACACATGGCTGCTTGGCAAATTACATAGCATGGAACACCTTGTCACGTGATAAAATACATCAAATTACAGTAAATGTAGCCTTGGCATCGCAGACGAGTCGTTGTTTACTTCATGAAGCCAAAAGCCACACGAAAGCTTACATTTACATGCATGAACGAATTGCTGCATAGGAAATTATGCGTTCGAAAATATGCGTCATTGTGGTTAACGGTTGATAGGGTGTGATAGTATAATCATAGTACTTCAATAAAATCTAGGTCACTATAGAGCATACATGTAATAGTACCAATTTTTCATAAAATGACGCTGAACACCCCTGTCAATTTAGCTCGTTTTCAGATTGCAATTGCCGACCTAGCATACATACAGCAAAACCTTTCTCTACTCATGCTACTCCAAATGTAGTAGAATATGATGACCTGGAAGATACTCCGGGAAGATAGACTCAACGGCCTCTCATCATAACACTGATATTTTTCAGATATCCTTATGCTAGCAGTGTCTTCTGTCTTTTGCATTATTGACCTTGTACCACAATATGTTTGTCAGACGGGATTAAGGCGGTTACACACCGAAGCCGCGCGACCGTTTTACGAAACCGTTTTCTGCTGTCCGTTTTTTAACGCCGTGCAAACTATGATAGAACTCAGCTTTCCAAAGGGGAGTGTGCACATAGGTTCCGTTTTAGTGCTCCGCTTTTTAAAAAATAGAACAGTGTTCTAATTTTTACGCCTTACGTCCGAAACGCCAGCGCATTATATGAATCGAAAATGCATTTAGAGGTTAAAATATTGCTATATATGTTCATAAATTATCTACATATATGCAGAGATCACTGCCTGGTATGTCTGCCAGATCACGGGCTGTTTATTGTGATATATGTGGACTGCAACTGCATGTACAATATCATGCAAAGGCAATGGTCAAGTTACGAGTCTTCATAAAAATAATTGTTGCTCTTTTTGATATGTCATGCATAACCAAAGTTGTATTTGGGGTTTCCCATAGCTATTGCTGAATCCTATATGTAATTTGCTAATAATTGCATTATTTTTCTGGAATACAATATGACTACTAAAATGGTCACTCAGACATCTTGGATTTAAAAACAATGCTTTTTCACAAATAAAGGCTTCCTCGACGCCTCATTTTATTGTACATGGAAATCCACACGAATGCCTGTCTATTTCATACATCATAATGAGAAAGACGACAACACATAGGCCCTACTCCACGGTTGCAAATAGGCTATATATTGGGGGTAAACAATGACAAACAATATAAAAATCACATTAAACTTCGTCAAATTGCTCTTTTGAAATGCCAAAATAGTTCTGTATTTGTCTGGGTATTCTTCCAGTTTTCGCACCAGCCTATATTCACCAAGGTGGTTTAGTGGATAGATACGAAGGATTCATCAGGATGCACAAACCCCAAAATTGGTGTCTTCTTGTAACTCTATTGGCCTTCTCATCGTCCTCTGTTAATCAGAAAATATTTTACATAGCCTATGACCGCGTGCTGAAATTGAAGGCGGAGGACGTACATATTTCTTTACGGACATTCGTTAAGTTCTAAAAACAAACATTTTTTTCGGTGTGTACAGAAAAAACGGTACCGCTCCTAAACTGATACGGCCCTCAAGAAACGTTGACGTCGCCGTGAACGGTCGCGCGGCTTAGGTGTGTAACTGCCTTCACTATTGTTCGGCAATATTTGTCGGTGTTCGCTTCACAGAAAAAGTGTTCAATCATGACCGTAGTGAGGTCAATTGCAGTTTGATTATATGGGCGATACATCTGCATTGACGTCACGACTCGACAAACTTCAGACAAGAATGTTTCACTTACGTGAACACAAGTGGCTGATATTTACAAGGATTTGTTTCTATAGCAAAATGTTGTATTTGACGTTTGTCATCATCAAAATATGGCTGTATTGGTGGTAATAGATTGATACTTATATTCAGTCTGTTAAATATCCTCACCTTCATACAGAATTTGGCATATTTGCAAGTCAATAATTAGTTGAATCACAGCAGCTTTGATGAGGTAAATAAGGAATTCATGTGAAATAAGTGATGTGGAAAATCGCGCATATTTTGCAAGGGTACCTCGATTCGAATTAAAAATTTCGGGTGTTTTCAACAAATTCGGTCGAGCAGGTCTTTTTCTTCCTTGATGCAGAGGTATAAAACTGCATATAAAAACGGTCTACGAAGCATAGGAATCGTTGTCTGGTCCATTAAAGCCAAAGTAACAAGGTATTATTATATGGTTTTATCCTTGTTCAGATATAGACATTGTGGACATTTGGTGATAAAAAAAAAATGTTCGCGTTCATTGGTAACTAATAACAGCAACTTGTATTCGAGTATATTGAGCCAGTATTGCAATCGCCTTCTCATGCCGATGAAAAAATACCTTGGCAGTTTCCGTAATCGTGACGTCAGTTTAGGCAAAATGTAAAGGCGGTTACACACCGAAGCCGCGCGTCCGTTTACGGCGACGTCAACGTTTCTTGACGGCCGTGTCAGTTTAGGAACGGTACCGTTTTTTCTGTACACACCGAGTAATGGCGTTTGTTTTTAGCACTTAAGTCATGTCCGTAAAAAATATGTACGTCCTCCACCTGCAATTTCAACACGCGGTCATATACTATTGGAAGAAATATCTGATAAAAATTGATGAGACGGCCAATAGAGTTACAAAAAGACACCAATTTTGGGGTCTGTGCATCCTGATATAAGTCCTTTGAATCCATCCACTAAACCACCTGAATATAGGCTGGTACGGGAACTGGAAGAATACCGGGACAAATACTAGAACTATTTT
This sequence comes from Terebella lapidaria, assembly GCA_949152475.1. Classification (NCBI taxonomy): domain Eukaryota; kingdom Metazoa; phylum Annelida; class Polychaeta; order Terebellida; family Terebellidae; genus Terebella; species Terebella lapidaria. The sequence continues at coordinate 8,256,026 of OX424559.1, read as the reverse complement.
CGCATTTCTAAAGAGCAATTTGACGAAGTTTAATGTGATTTTTACATTGTTTGTAATTGTTTACCACAAAATATATACCTACATAGGCCTATTTGAAAACCGTGAAGTACTGTACGTGTTACCGTCCGTCGTGTCATGGTGTATGAAATAGAACCATTTGTTTGGATTTCCATGTACAATGAAATGAGGCGTTGAGGTAGCCTTCATTTGTCACGAAAATAAGATCCAAGATGGCCGAGCGACCACTTTTGGCAGTCATTGTATTCCAGAATAATAATGCAATTATTAGCAAATTACATAGGATTCAGCGATAGCTGTGGGAAACCCTAAACACAACTCTATTTATACATGACATATCAAAAAAGAGCAACAAATAATATTATGAAGACTCTTAAGTATTTTGGCCATTACCTTTGCTTGACATTGTGCATGCAGTTGAAGTCCACAAAGGTAACAATAAAGGGACAGACAAGGCAGTTGTCTCTGCATATATGTGGACAATTTATGGAACATATAGCGATATTTCAACCTCTAAATGCATTTTTCACTCATATCATGCGCTGGCGTTTCGGACGTAAGGCGTAAAAATTAGAACACTGTCCTATTTTTTAGAAAGCGGAGCGCTAGAACGGAACATGTGTGCACACTCCCCTTTGGAAAGCTGAGTTCTATCATAGCTTGGGCGGCGTTAAAAAACGGACAGCACAAAACGGTTCCGTAAAACGGTCGCGCGGCTTCGGTGTGTAACCGCCTTTACACTGTTCCCAGCATCCACTGCGCTATAGCAAGCAGTCGACGTTGTTATTTTTGTCCTACAACATTAAAATTTTTAATATTGTATCCTAACGCTACCAGTTTACGCAGGATGTTACCATGATGTCATCAACTATTATAACGAACTCACATAACCACCGTCCTCCTCCGCAAAGCCACGCGCGGAGGAGTGATCACGTTCTTGCGGAGGATCGGCCACGAATCGAGGAAGACCAGGCATGCCCATGCGCAGAACAGCTTCCGGTGGAGAGCCCAATGAAAGGAGGCAGCCACAGCTCTCTGGGGGTCAGTCGCGGCGAGGTACCAGAGGAGACACATCACCCTGAGACGGTTCTGTCCTCCTTGGTGAGGCGAGGGAGAGGACTTAGAGTTTTCCGTACCTCCGCACATCTTGACCTCCGCAGTGCGGAGCCCCAGACTCCATGTAAGGGAAGTGTAACAGGGAGGGGTGTGGATCCAACGGCCCTTCAATATATGAACCCCGGCCCTCTTGACTTACAGCTGACGGCAAGGCGGCGATCTCTTCTTGCACAGTGGTGCAAGCGTGAGGGAAGTCTATGGTGAACCTCCGCAACCCGCGGACCTGTGAAGGAAGTCTCTAACGATACTCCGCACCCGCGGAGGTGGCGAGGGAAGTTTCCTGACGTGCGGAGACACCCAGTCTCCGCAGGCGACGACCCTCCGCACCCGCGGAAGAGGGAGGTGAAGCAGACGTGCGGGGGACCCTCCGCGAGGACGAGGGAACTCTGCGGAGCCACGGAACCTCCGCAGCGCGGAAAACCTCCACAGAGAGAGGACCTCCGCAGTGCGGAAGACCTCCGCAGATACAGAGGACCTCCGCAGAAGTGAGGACCTCCGCACCGGCGACACCTCCGCGGAAGACGGCGAGACAGACTCCGCAAGTACCTACCTCCGGAGACGGAGAATTGCGGAGCCAGGGAACCTTCACCTTCGCATGGACTTTGCGTAGGAAGAGACTGACGCTAGTTCTGATGCCTAACGTTAAAGCAGGGTCTTAGTCTAAACCTGGACCCGGTGGAACCTTTCAGTATTGTAAAGCCCGGTGACTTAGTCTGAACCTGGTCACTGTGTAATTTGGGAAACATTTCATATATTTTGTGAGAAACTTGTCGTATTTGGTAATAAAACCCGTGTCTTTGAATTAATATGTCTTCAGCACTTTTCTCTAACCAGAGAAATACTATGGAATTGCAAACGTCTCACCAATAATTGTCTATAGCGTTCGGACACAGAGACGAGAGGTACTACAGAAAGACTATACGAAAAATAAACACAACGACAGAAAATAAACAACAAAACAACAACCACGGCACCAAATAACCATCAATCGTAAAATCGCTACACTACTAAGGCAAATACAATACGAGAGAGGGAAACTAGAAGAAGGAAAACTAGAGAAAAAATCCAACATGACGAGAAAACCATATCGATTTTGCCGATTCCTTGCACTGCGTAACCCTGTGAACCATCTACCACAACTCGGCAACACACGTCGAGCTGTTTGTTTACCCGGAAAGTAGCTCCCTATATTTCCCAGAGTCCAATGCGTGTTGTAGCAGAGATGAGATTCGGCGTGAATCTCGAGCGATGCAGTGTGGCAAAATGTGGGTAAGCGGAAAAGGGGATCCGGTAAAGTAGTGTTGAATATTCATGAGCTGTGTGACGTAGCTCGTTGGCGCACTCTTTGAAACCACCATGCGGCTGGATACATGTGTCCTTTTATCGCTCACATGACCACTGTTCAGTGAATTTCTCATGAGATTGAGAAACAGAAAAGGGCAAAATCATAAACAAGTCAGATGACGTTGTCAACTTGTTGGGAATAATCTGATAATGGCAACACAACTCGCAGGCGATTATCTCATGACCCGATGTTGCCGCTAAAATTTGTTTTCACCCAGGGCCGGCCCAGTCACTGCCGACTCAGAGGCGGCGGATCCATGTAGCCTATTGTAGGTGGATCCGGGGGGGGGGGGGGATGAGACCACAAAATCGCAGAAATATCATGCGTAAAAAATGCACGTTCATATGCAGTTTCATTCATGATATTTAGATGTAGTCCTAAGCAGACATGGGGTCGAATACATATGTAAGTCCCACATTACTGAATACTTAGAAAAACATGAATACAATACTGAATATATTTGTTATTGTAGGCCTAATCGAATAAAATATTATTGAATACATCTCAAATACATTGAAATACATATCACTTTATTCACTATTCAACATTCATAACAGTGTAGTACAATACAATGATAACACCTTCGAATAATGAAAAGGAAATTGTTCGAAGCTTAAAACTTATAAAGTAACAATTCCCACTCAAATATTACATCCCATTCAACCATAAAGATTACTATACTAGTATATTAAAAAATATAAAAAAGATAATCAAACAAGAATGAACAATATTGCTAAAATGAATAAATTAAATATTAAATGAAATAAATAAATTGATCTAGTTCCAGTACATGGAATGGTTTGATGATTTGGCTATTCATGAGCCAAGCTGTAATTTTCAAGCATAGACTTCTTAACTAACTTAACTTTTTTTGGAAGTGACAACATTGTGAATATTCGTAACATTAAATCCAAGACTCACAGGGCACAACCGGTTCGATGATTCTAGGGGTATTTTATGATTCTAGGGGCAGGTTCCATGATTATGGGGGCAAGGTTTCATGATTCTAGGGGAAATTCTTGTCAAAACAGGTGGGGTGTCCCTGAATATTGAGCAAAAAATTATATAAATTTTACAAGAATCAAAACATTTATTATTTGATTATTAAATCCGTTGACCAAAATGTACAAACAAGTGGAGCTACATGTCTTTATTCAGACAACACTACTATGAATAGGGTTACACATGATAAAAAATATGGTAAAAATGAGACATTTAGAGTACAAGAAATATTCCAATCCAATATAAGGCATAACATGGACATTGTAATAACAAGTTAAAACATGAAAAAATAGGGAGGGTGGGTGGGTTAAGAAGGCCGGTGTTGTAGGAACCGGGCACAGCAAAAACTGACCAGACGTACATGTACATGTACTAAGCGTTACCAAGTAGGCATATACATGAGTTATACATGAGTTATACCCGAGTGGGAGACCATTGTTGTACGGGGGCCAAATTAAGCCACTGATTTAAACATATTTAATACAACATTAAATGTAACTTAAATCCGTTGACCAAAATGTAGAGTACATTCTTGACATTTAGAGTACAAGAATTATTCCAATCCAGAAGTAGTAAGTGTAGGAGATTGAAGATGAAGGGAGAAGATTTTGCACAGTTTTTGACGAAGGTTTAGTGGGGACGAGATGTACGTCTGGTAAGCTGAGGACCTCCAATGCCCCTGCAACTTGATTACATCCGATGGGATACCGCACGCAGAGGCGTAGGATGCGCCCCCTCTGCGAAAGGAGTGACCCGAGTACTGGTCTGGATCCAGACCACACTGTTGCAGAACTTGGAGAAGGCTGTAGACGAAGCTGGCGTGGGTGAGGAAACGGCACCTCCCGTCACCGGATGGGTACGAGAAGAGAGGCATGTCACCTGTGATATCCTGAGATTGGCCCGCTGCAAACAGCTGTGACAGTGCTGCCACTGGACAGAGCACGTGATTAGGTATCACGGGCAATGGTATCCGCAACAACCTTTGTCCAAATTGAATGGTTTTGGTGTGTCTTACAGTGAGTACCGCATAGTCTGAAAAGAGTTCTACATCTTTGCGGCACAGGTTCTTCTCAGCAGAGAAGGTAGATCGTGACTTTGGGAGCAGAGTGGATTTCCGGAAGAAACTAAAAAACGCACAGACACAGGCTGTCCAGAAGGCCTTGTTGTGGGAGATGCTCATATCTAGCTTGCCATGTATAGCCTGAAGGATGCTGGGAGTTATAGGTAGCTTCTGACGAGGGGCCCGACCGAACGAGCGTTTGATTCCACGCAGGACCGTATTCAGGAACCAATTCTCCTGGAGTGGGCTGGGAATTCCTGTTTCCAGGTGCATAATGCGGACAACGTTCAAGTAGGCTGATATACTGTTGGGGTGGATACACCTAGCCAGGAAGGCAGAGTAGCGGCACAAGGTTAGCGTTTCAGCCGGACGCTGGCGTACCCAAAGTACGCACAGAAGCGTAAAAAGGCGCTCCTCTGGGATCGGTAAGCTTGCCGCGTGCTCACCGAGAAGGCATGTTGACGGTACTTCTTGATGTCCTGGTCGAGAAGGGCTTCCTGGCGTCTAACATCTGCAAACATGACATATCATGGACATCTACAGGTTAAAGACATATTTAAAACTGTTAACTGACATATGATTTAGCATATTGAAACACGGATCATATATGTGAACGCCATTCTAGCACAGTAACTTAATAGCGATTTCAAGGAAACGTTGATCATGCAACCTTGACAAAGCATCGGCTACGACATTATTAACAGACTTGATATAAGACACACAAATAGTTATATTATACACAGCCGAAATCCACAAGATTTCGCGCACAATAGAATTGGCAACGACATTTTTTGACAGCCCTTTACGGATTGACCAGTCAGCCCCCCGATTATTTGTCTGTATAAGCACACACTTATTGGTCCACAGGGGGGCCCAACGATGGAAAGCTAGCAGGATAGCAGCCAGTTCTTTGATAAATATTGAATGCACAGTTAATCTGGGAAAGTCGAGTTCCCAAGCGCAGTACAGAAAGTCAGTATTCCAGTAAGCAGCCCCGGCCTCCAGTGAGGCGTCCGTGGATATGGTGGTATCGGGCAGAGGCTGACGTCGGCCAGGGACGAAAGCAACACCATTGAAGTGAACGCACCAATCGTAGAAAAAAGCCAAGTCTTTCTTTGCAAAGCCAGGAATACGAATGCGATGTGTAGGGGGTTTCAGTCTTGTCTGCAGGTCAATAAATGAACGAAGAATGGGGCGTATTGCTCTAACTTACACTCTTGGCGCCCCATGACAACATGCCGATGATGGACTGGATCTGCTTCTTTGCAGATTTCCTTTGGGACATCCAGAACAGTGCAGACGATCGCATTTCCTGGAGTTTTGAGTCAGGTATGAACATCATATTGGTCACTGAGTCCAGCTCTATACCTAGGAACGTCAGCTTCTGGGTCGGGGGCACCACTTTATCCCAGTTGACCGTGAATCCAAGTTTAGAAAGCATTTTGAGAAGCTCGTCCATTGCTGACTGGCAACGCTGATGAGATTTTTCAATCAGCAAAAAATCGTCGAGATAGCAAATGGTGTTAGTGAAGCCCCGACGCCTCATCATTCTGACAATGGATTCGGTTATCCTGTGGAAAATTCCCACGGATTCGGCAGCGCCGAACATTAGCCTGGTGTCGTACATATAAGTCATATGGGTGTTGTTTGAGAAGCGATACTTCAACCCAGTCCCCTGGAACTGATCTGGGTGAAGCCCCACATGGCGGTAGGTTGCCTTGAGGTCGACTTTGCACATCCACGCACGATGGGACAGGCGGGAAATAGCCGAGTCAACAGTTTCAAACGCGAACTTCTCAGGCTGTGCATAGGAATTGACGCTCTTGCCTGGCGGCCTACTGCAGTCATGAATTATCCTCAGATCCGATGAATTGGCTTTGGGGACAGCGCCGATGGCGCTCACAATCGTTGGTTTGGTTGGAGTGACTACGTAATGCCCTTTATTGATTTCATCCCGGAGCTGTTTTTCAACAACAGGTCTGTTACTGGGAACCGTGGCCGATTTGTAATTACTGCATTCTGATGGCTCAATGCCACCAGAGACGTCCATGACACGAAACCCTTGCTCAATGCCATGGAGGATAAAACCCCTGTCCTTATCACCTTTTAGTTCGGAATCCCATGCAGTCAAGTTACGGGTGAGGGGGTTAGAGGTCTGCGAATCCTACCGCGAGGTGTTGTGCTTACTCCTGGGGTGTGAGCTGTCCTTACAGAGAGAGCACACGTGTGAGAATCGACACTGTTGGCGAAAACATCCATGGGCATTGAAGTTGCGGCATATTTCCGTGCCTGATGCATCCAGCAGCCTCGGTGGTCTATTGTCACCTCAACGATCGTTCTTGGTGTTGTTGGGCCGTCTCACATCTGGATGAACCCGTCGTTGTAGATAAAACGTAGACAAGTGGATGTCGTCTTCTCCCCACTTCGTGGATCTGAGGGCTTGTTTTTTACGGTACTCGTTATCATACACAAGTACCGATTCGAGTTCACACACTTGCGCATAGTCACTCACATCCGCCACGTATTGGAGATATCCAAGGATTTCCTCGCGTGATGAGAGTTTGTTGTCAGCGATCAGCTTGGTCATTATTCGGGAGTTAGCCCCTATCCATTGGGCAAGAGAAACTTGTTCAGGAAGAAGCTTGGTGCGCGCGGACCGGACAACAAGCTGTGTATTTTCCTGAGTGACCAGTTCGTGTTCATTATCCTCAATACCACCGGATGATGGCCTTGAAACAAAATCTGGTATGAGGAGTGGCTTACCGCTCGATCTGATGTCATCTGGGTTGCGTGATGTCCTGATTCCAGTGTCGTCATCCCACAGACAGTCCCCTGGAAGTCCACGCTGTTGTAGGGATCCAAGCAGAGTCTTGAGCTCGTTGTCCCTTGCCAGCGTTTGGGTGGTGATGTCATCAGATGGACCATCACGGGGCGTCACCCCGGGTGTGTTATCCTGGGCCCCGGAGCTCGCGGAACTGGCTAAGGGGGTTTCTTCCAGCACTGCCGAATCACCACGCAAGCTGTTGCGCCACTTGCTGAGCATGTCAATGTCGTCGTCTAGGAGCTCTCTCACGGCTTCTATTGTGTCAAAGACTTGCGCTGTCATTTTCGCGAGAGTAGCTGGCTTTATTCCAGCAGCAGTGGCTATGTCATCGAACGACTTCTCAAAGCCTTCACTGGGTCCGGCTTTCTTTCCAGACTTATTATCTTTTGCTGGCGGCATCTCGAGATATATTTGTATTTGCAAAAAATGAAAACTAGCGTAAAAAGGCTGGTGTTGTAGGAACCGGGCACAGCAAAAACTGACCAGACATACATGTACATGTACTAAGCGTTACCAAGTAGGCCTATACATGAGTTATACATGAGTTATACCCGAGTGGGAGACCATTGTTGTACGGGGGCCAAATTAAGCCACTGATTTAAACATATTTAATACAACATTAAATGTAACGTTGGTTCAATTTTTGTAAAGTGCACACAAAAGGAGATTTCATGCACAGTGCCTCCTATATTCGTGTATTAAGCTCCACCTATTCTTGGTAGTCTGTCAAGGCTAACTCTGGCAAGTGTATTCCTCTCTCCCAAAGGCAGGGAATACGCTATGGCGTATTCGCCGTTTGATTACAGGCCGAATTTTGGCCTGGTACGCAGGCTGCGTACTTCGCCATTATTCACAAATAAACGACATTTATTCCGGATATAGCTCTATAATTCACAGGAATGGTTTGCAATCATTTTCTGGTGTAAAAACGAACCTACTGTGTACTTATCGTAAATAACAGGCAAAATATCCCGAGCTGTCAAATCTGCCAACTTTGTGTTGATATTGCCGCCATTTTGCCATGACACTCACGCGAGATTCGCAGAGAATCATGGGTAAGAAGTGGGCGTGTCTGAACCTGTGTTGAAACGTGACACCTACGTGACATTATCATGACGATGTTTTCGAAGGAATATGGATCAAATTATTATATTATTTAATGAAAAAAGGCAACATATGAACTGCTTTCATTGAATAATCCGATAGAAAAATAAAGATCAATTCACATCGTCTCCCAAGTTGACGAGATGATCTACTGCGCATGCGCACTGCAGCATCCGCTATCTTGAAAGATTGGAAAATAAACGAAATGAACGCGCTAAATTGCAGTCCTTTACTTTCACATTTACACCCTCTGAATCGATGACATGTCACTCTTTTGATGTCATAAAGGTCAGTTAAAACCAATCTGCATCATATTTCACGTGTGACAATTCTTAACACGCACTTGAATTGAAGTGTCAAAATCGTCTGATGAGTTCCGGCTTCAGAGGAAACCTACATGGCTGAACCTACTGTTAAAACATCGATCAAAAATGCAGGTTCAGCCGTGGAGCAAGGTTATGTCAAGGCTACAATAAGTACTCAGGAATCATACAATTTAAAGCATTTGGTCATGTTTCGTATTGATTTTAGATGGAAAAACATCACTATTTTCTTTGATGATGAAATTAAACCTAGAAAAAGAGCTGATTTTACGCAGATCGAGGCGTTTTGTAAGTAAACAGGACATGTATGGGTGTTTGCCCCCAGAATCATGGTAACCTGCCCCTAGAATCATATTTTTCGCGAAAAATCCAATTTGCATAAAATCAACCCGATCTGATCATTTCACGGGATCTGTTTGTGGGCGACAACCCTACGACGCGCACGCAACAGCAACAAATATTTCTTCCCTGGGCGATCACGTCCTTTCTGCTTTCCCTGGTCGTCCAGCATATGTTTGCTCCTTGGTCGAGGAGAAGATTTCCCCGCCCAACGGTCAGCCCCTGCACGCAGGGAAGTTCGTCTCGTGCTTGAAGCATTACCAGACTTCGGACACTGGCAACACTCTGGAGTCAGCGGGGATGAATGAGGACCTTTCAGTCCCTGGGCTCACAGTCTCGAATGTTGCCGCTTCACTTTCGGACACCGACCTGCGTAGCTGAGAGTCTTGGAGTCTTGAGTTCAGCTCATGGCCAACTCATTGGATTAGTTGTCAGGACTTCTCAGTCATCAGGTCGACCATCTGGACACGTCGGTTCAAGTCCCGTGGCAGATCTTCTTCGAATCAGGTGGACTCTTCCGTCAGCAAGTGTGTTGGCCAGATTACAAAGGAGTCACAGGTGGAATGGGTCGTCTAAAACGCCGAGGCGCCTATCTGAAGAGGACTGCATCAAAGAAGCGGATTTTTTTCGAAAAATTCAACCTGGCCAAGCTCGTAGAATGGCAGGATAAGAATCCAGACTCCTCTTCTCCTGCATTCAAGATTCCCAAAGTAGAAGCTTCGGAGTCCAAGCAATCCTCGTTTCAGTACTATAAACAGAAGTTAGATAAGAGTAAGAAACCCACGGCCAACAGTCACACGGAGGCCACGGCGAAAACAGGTCTTCATCCGCTCGCAAGTCACAGCCCCATTCCTGATGTGCTCCAGATGCTCCCACTGTCCCAGGCTTTGGATGTATCCCCCGTGGGAGCTTGTATTCAAGTCTTTCGGCCAACCTGTGATACAGAGTTCAGGGACACTGTAGTAAGATCAACACTGTGCCACAGGTACCACATCCCTTCCAGTCAGGCACAACCTCTCCCCCCCCCCCTTCCCCATAATGTTCCCATCTTATGCCCCAGGGTCGGAGAGGTTTCAAGTCTTGGGCAGCCTTGTGTCGGAAATGCTTCTCAAGCAAGTTACCTAGCTGGTTGCTTCGGACACCCGGGCTTCTACAGTCGCCTGTTCATCGTCCCAAGCTGACGGGTGGCTGGCGCCCGATCATCGATCTCAGCCCCCTGAACAAGTTTGTCTCCAAGGAGAGCTTTTCCATGGAGTGCCCCTTTGCCAGGGAGACTGGATGACCCCCATCGATCTGAAGGATGTGTATTTTCACATCCCCATTCATCCATCATCGAGGCCTTACGTGCGTTTTTAGTGGGGTATTGCAGTTTACCAGTTCCGTGCTGTGTCCACGGCACCATACATTTTTTACCAGGGTGCTTCAGCCAGTCCTAACGTGGGCGCACCGCAGGGGTATCTGGCTCACCCGGTATTTAGATGACTGGCTGATCACGCAGTCCTTCCTGACAAGCCCGACGGAAGACTGTATTCAACGGAGTGCTACAGTCTTTCTCCGTCATTGCCCACCTCGTGGCGGTGACCTTCCTGTGGCTCCTGGGCCACATGGTTTCGCTTGAGAAGATCGTCCCGGGTGCTTGGTTACAAATGCAGGCGATTCAATTTCACCTCAAGGACCACATAGATGCATATCAAGAACTAGCGACCCTGGTCTCTGCAGCCAGATCTTCTGTGGTGGTCCAAACTCAGCAATCTGATTCATGAATTGGAGTCGGACTTCCTTCTGTTCTCCTACGCGTCTCGATTTCGATGGGGCGCTCACCTCAAGGAGATTCATGCCCCACTGGATCACCACACCAATTGGCTGGAACTCAAAGCTGTCGGGCGGGGTCTTCGGCACTTTCAGCAGTCAATATCCGGTTCCACAATCCTTGCCATGTCTGACAACACAACAGTCGTCGGATATATCAAGAACCAGAGGGGGGACACTGTCAAGAGAGCTCAGCACCTCGAGACGCAAGATTTTGGAGTGGGCCGAGGCACAGGATGTCAACCTCCTGGCTCGACATATTCCGAGTTCCCTGAACACCATCGCCGATGCTCTGTCATGGAAGGGTCGGGTGTTGTAGTATGACATAGGGGTCAGAGACAAGTGTAAGCGGGCGCTTACTACTGTCAAGGGCTATCATTTGGCCTTGGGCAATGTCTTGTCTGCCCACAGCTTGGATAGTTCATCCTCTAGGGAGATTACCCCTCTGTTTAAATCTTTCGCCCAGGACTTACCACCAGTCCCTCGAACACTGAAGTGGGACCTGTCGCCGGTACTGTCTAATTTGAACAAGGCTGCATATGAGCCACTGGAGGAAGCGGATTTGCGCCTTCTCACACACAAGACAGTCTTTCTTTTGGCTTTCACCTCTGCGAAGCGGGTCAGTGAGCTGCAAGGGCTCTCTGAGGTATTACACCATGACGATTGGTCTTCAGTCACCCTACAGTACGACAAAGTTTTTCTGGCCAAGACTGTATCTCCTTCGTCCCTGCGAACGTTTTCTGTCATTTCCCTCTCAACGGGCGACTGACTGAGAGGATCTGTGCCTGTTTAAGGTGTGTGCTCTACGCCTGTACCTGAAGAGGACGAAGACCGTCTAACTCTCGTCTGTTTCTTATCTTCTTTACATCACGCGGCCAAGTATCAAAGAACACCATTTAGCTTTGGATCATGGCCGTCATCATGCACGCTTACTGGCAGGATCGGTGTGACTTTCACCAGCTCCACGGTCGAACGGCTCACGAGGTCCATGCCATCTCGACTTGCTGGTCGTTCACCCACAACATGGCTGTACCTGATCTTATGAATTCAGCTTTTGCCACCACCGCCACCTTCCGTTACGGCCTCCTTAGCGTCTAGGAAACGTCGTTACCCAAAGTCGGATTCGGAGGAAGAGGACCAGGAGTTGGATGCAGCATCCAGTCTCGGCTCCTCGCGCGAGGTGGACAGCATGTCATGCCAAGACCTGCTCTTTTGGGAGAATCTTCTTCTAATACGCACCCGCTTTGGATCACAGTTTCCTCCGGAAAATCCTGCAAATACCTCCTCCTCGGTGGATCCCTTCTCCTGTGGCCAGCCAGTGCTTCCCACGAACACATGCCAACAGTTGCCACTCAGGCAGAGGGTTCGCCAGGCTTTCCACTGTCGCCGCAAGGCAGCGGTCAAGACCAAGGGAGACAAGGTCAAGCGTCCTAAGCTCTCAACGATGTATTCACCTTCGCACAAGGATTTTTCTGAGAAGCCAACGGAGCCCTCCAAGGAGTTTATGTCGGCTCCTTTTTCGGTGTCGGTCCCGAGCTTCTGGCCAAGCAGAAGGCCAGGAAGCCCCTCTCTCAGCCGCAGAACTCTTCTACTGCTAAAACCAAGAAGAAGAACCAGCCCTTCTCAGGAGCCCCTGCCTATACATCAAGCAAGCATGGTGATTTGATCAAAACGTTGAACTGTTTGCTGCGTTGCACAGTTTTATCTTGAAAACAAAAAGGTTTGATTGAATGTCTTTTCGCTCGTTGTTGTGTTGTGCAGATGCTCCATCTGTTCTGGCCGAGGAGATTACCTCGTGCCGTATAGGCGTGTAAAATCCTCGCAAAATAAATTACGTTTAAATAAAAAAAAAAAAAAAAAGCATGGTGGCTGCCACTCCGGTTCCAGCCGCCGCGGCAAATCCAAGGGCAAAGCAGGGGCGTCCTGGCCTGGTCCAATCAGTAAGTACCAGATCACGGGAGCCTTCCGAGTACCTCGTGTCACCAAGGGTGACTCATTCAGCTGTCGGTCTCACAAAGCCGCCAGTCAGCGGGCGTTTAAATCTTTTTTGGCCTGTTTGGCGAGAGATGGGAGCCAGCCCTTGGATCGTGGGGGTACTCAGGAAGGGATTCCAGATTCAGTTCGTAGCTACGCCTGTTCTGTCCCCTACTCTCAAGCCTATCACTCTGCCGTCAGCTCCAGAGAAGCCGGCAGCCTTGGATGCCAAAATTCAGAAACTGATTTCCAAAGAGTTCATGCGGTTGGCATCCAGGGATCGACTTGTCACCACTGAAGCCGTACGTGAAGAATCCCAAGTTTGCCATGGAGACGCCTGAATCTATTTGGTTAGCTCTTCCGGTGATTGCATGTTCGGTCTCCCTGGATCTGAAAGATGCTTTCTTCCACATTCTGATCCACCCAGCCTCTCGCAGGTATTGGAGGTTCGTTTATCTGGGTCGTGTGGCAGTTCCGTGCTCTACCATTCGGTCTGTCACTTTCTCCTTGGATCTTCACTATGGTGGTGCGAGAGATTCAAAGCCTAGCTCACCAACGTGGTATCTTTTGAACCATCTGGCCTCTGACCCGTTCGACCCCTTGGCCTGGATGTGCCCGGGAACGAAGGCCATGGGAGTGGCACAACAATCGGGGGCACGTGGCGCTTTGCTGGCTGGACTCGCTCACGCTCCGGACTGCCAGAGCCTTTACATACCAACCCCAAGTTAGGGCCTCCAGCTCAACATGCAAGCATTCACAAAGGCCCCGCGGCCTGAATATTGTGTACGAAAGTGGCCAAAATGCATGTCTTGATCTTTGGGCAAAATCGCCACACTATGCCCAGGTTCTAGTCCGCCAGACGCGTCCGGCCCAATACATAACATCTGATATTGCATTATCATGGTTATGTAGCCTGGTGTATCCAGTCCGATAACCATGGGAGTGCCTTTCCGAGACAAGAGCATGTGGATGAGTTGCTGGCCGGCATCTCGCCCTGGAATTCAAGATGGAGGGCCTCAGTCAGGGCATCGTGAGTATCCTAAATACTAAGTGGAGCATACGAATCCTTGTGGGTCACGTTCAACAGCCGGTACTCCACACAGAAGTGCATCTGACCATTCTTCTTGCAGACAAGAACCACCTGGGAACTCCAGAGGGATTCTCCGGGCTGGATGACACCCAGCATGAGTACCTCATGTACCAGACCATGGCACACATTTTTCAGGAAAAAGTTCATGCCAAGTATCATAGTGTCACGGATCGGAGCAACACAACAAGTGAGTTTCGAATGTTTGCGACCGACTTGGATCAGCATGGGTGCAGATTTCCATTCACATCCCATATCCTTGCACCCATATGTCGCAGAATGCGGGGGTACATGACTGATCCCGATGGTGGTGTGATATTGTAGCCCAAGAGTCCATGACTGCTTCGATAATTCTGCCTCTGATCCAGACAGGTGTTGAAGTCACCTTGGGAGTCCTAGGTCAAAGGACCCCCCTTTGTTTCTCCTAAGGTATAGCCACGCCTGGTGTCGGTGGTGATGGTACTGGGATCAGGACATAGATGACGTCCGGTTGGAGATTTGCAAAGGCCTTTGGTCGGCAGAAGGTCCTCGCTGTGCAGCACTTTCCTCTACTGGTTCAGTGGAGGAGCCGGAGGGTGTAGGAAGCCTTAAATACGGATGTGTCGTGGGTTCATGTTGGGTCTGTGCGTAAACGCCCCCCCCCCCCCCAAAAAAAAAAAAATTCACCAGAATGTCTGGGATGAATACATTTCATCCACCTGTGGCCAATCTTCCTAAATGCCCCTTTAGCCAAGTTCTTGTAGCGTTGTGTGATTAGACACAAGACATCCAAGTACAGCTTGCAAAATTTCAAGGTTTCAAGTTTTATTCACAAACACATCAAAGGCATACATTTTTTTTACTAGAGTTGTTGCCAGTGGGGTAACTGCCAATGCCATGTGCTTTTGGGGCTCTGAAACAGTCTATTATGCCCAAAAAGTACAAAAAACATCATGTCTATTGTCTGCATTATGCAAAAACAAACATTAAAAAATTTTAATGCAACATTATTACGTTTTTGTATGTATAGGGCACAGTAGACTGTTACTATGGTTTATCTATACCCGAATTACATGGTGGCGACCCTGGTGGCAAACAGGAACCTCATTGGATGGTAGTGGACATGACCAAGCCATTTGCTATCGAAGTAGGAATAGGCCTTCCCTTCCTTCCCTGGCCCAAGAGACGCTTGGTCAATGGAGCTGTCTGGAAAATATTCAGAAGATATTTTGCAATATCCATGGGCATTGTAGGTGGCCAGGGAGACACTACACTCTGAAATTCATTGAATGTGTAGTACAGGCATACATAAAGAGTCGCGAGTTCCTGACTTGCTACATGCATTTATTATTCCATAATATGTAACCTTTGTACGAATGTGAACCATAGCTGCTCAGATATCCATCATGTCTCTAACTGAAGTGGATCCAAGTTTGTGAAGGTCTTATCTTATGCTGTCTGTCTTGTGCTTATTGTCACAGTTAAACGTCAGTAGAGAGACATTGAGTCTATACTCTGATTTTTATGACTTGTTTTTCTAACAAAAATTGAAGAAGTTGGCAATCTACCCCATGTTTAATTTCAGGCCAAAACGGGATTTCGAGAGTCTGAGAATACTCGAGGATTTGTTCCTGTTTACATCTGTGGCGAATATTGTTCACAGGCCAATATTAAGCCTTTTCGCCGGAACGTACCTCGTGTCGTGTGAATAAAGGGGCCGGTAAGTTTACTTTCAACTGTTTATTTGGCGATAAGTCCAATGCTGAATATTCCACTCAAATCAACACTCACACGCTAAGTCGGATGATATCCCGGTCGCCTATATAACTCTATCAGTCTGTGTTCTTCGACGTCTATATCACTGCTTTACTAAAATATCTTCCTATTCACTTTAGGAACACGGCCATCTTCTTTTGCAGATTCTGGTCAAGTGTGCGGGGCCGAGGACCATGTGGGTGGATTTTCCGCCTAGAGTATACAGGGTCGTGTGATTGGCTGTGTATGTGCTGATCTCATCGAGAATGTGGGTTTTTCCATGTGCATGTTCTGACATGTCTGATCACGTGAACTGAGAGCAGTGTCTGTAATTTTCCATTTGTTGAAGTATATGCTTGTATGTGTCAGAGCCGGCAGTGCCGGGGCGCGTGAGCTTATTGATCGGGGCCGCGGTTGTATGTGTGCTGTGTGCTAAGTCATGTAGAGAGTGAGTGATGTCATGGAAATATGGTGCGCGGGAGGGACGGGCTGTTACAGTCACTAAATATTCTACACATCCATCAGGATTCGAAGTATACTTTAGTAATTGTAATTTTGAACCAGAAGACACAAAGATGCTTCATTTCGAAAAATTGCATTGCTACAAACCCGAGCAAATGCACAAGATTGTGTGCGGGCCCAGAAATTGAATGACAGGACTAAATTTAATATTGGGATATCTAGTAGTGGTTGGAATCTTTGAAAATCAAAGCTCGATTAATCGTTGTAAAAAACGAGTGATCATCGAGCCGACTCGAGCTTTACAACTACAGATGAGAATGTGAAAATAAATCCCTGGGTGATTTTAACCTGCTCGGTCCAACCACACCGTCCAAAATTCTAACCGGAAGTGTGATGTCGCAAAGTTGGAGGAAAAATAAAGTGTGTGTCTTTTTGGTCCTTCAGTCCTCTTTAATATGATTCAAATAACATAAATATGTGAATTGGAACACTAAGAACATATCGGAAAGATATGAAGTGAATTTTTTGGGGAAAAGAGGGGGGCGCTCTACTATTAGGGCGCGTGCCACTATTAGGACCAATACGGTAAGTTGAAATAATCGATCATTCAAACTCAGGCTCGATCGCTCGTTTTCAAACGAAAAACTATCGATTAATCTTCAAAACACTAGTAGCTAGGTTGCCAGCTTTTTCAATTTTGGCGATAGAAGCCTGAAATTTGGTAGAAAATTGCCGTTTGACTCCAAGGTGAAGTATGCCAAGTTATATAACGATACCATTCAGCATCGCAAAAATATCAACTGACGTCACCAACCACGTGACCCACACTGAAATCTGGATCAAAATCTTCGGCAATTTTACGGAAGTGATGCCTATTGGATTCAATATCTCGAAACCAATTGATTGTATTTGTAAAATTCGTTCGACTTTATTGAAAACTATTCATATTAGACTAAATGAAAAGCACTTTCATCGGCGTGCTACTAGGTCTTTAAAATATCCTGGGCCTGGATGCCGACCAACCCTGTAGTTATGTTATTATTGTTCTCTGGCTGTAGAATATATATGGATATTTTATCGGTAAATAATAGAAAAGACACTAATTTCCACCGAACCGTGTTATTTTGTGGTATCACTTGAAAGCTGCAGGGGTAAAGATCACGTTGCCTCGTGTTGGTTTACCCCCCCCCCCCCCTGTTGACGGTACAAAGTAAGGCGTAGCTACAGTAGGTCGAGCGTGGTCTTGAATAGGCACCGAGCATATACCGTGAAATTCCCCATTGTAAATATTTAAGTGCGAGAGAAAATACCTTGGGCTATCATTCACGTCTTGAGTGAAACTATGCATACTTTTTATATGACCTAGTACTCAGCAGTAGAATTTTCATATGGCCTTGCTCTCAGCAGTAAATAGATATGGTCTATTAACAGGCCAGTTACAAAAAAGTCTCCATTTGATGACTTGAGTCTGCAGACTTCACTATGTCTAAGCCGTATAGCCACGTCCCGTATGGAGAACCGGGAGCCGGGACCTACAGCAAAAATGCCACGACAAATTATGACGTCATACACAATGCCGCGCCAGATGTGCTCAAGGCGATAGGTAAGTGATCCAAAGCATAAGTCGGACAGCCAATAAATTAGCTAACTTAATGCCGGAATGATTCGAAACAAATATCTTGTACATATATGCAGTTATCAACAGGCCCGCAAGAAAGCAGGACGTTGCTGGGAAAAGTTTTTTAACGGAACCTATGGTCCGATAACCTATTGGCATGGCGTTGCGTCCGTCGTCGTCGTTGTCGGGGTAGTCCATCAACATTTTTATCTTCAAAGTTTACAATCGGATATTTCTCCAATTTTGCACAAAAATACCTAAAAATATTTCAATATTTGATTTTTGCATTTTTTTCCAAAATGGCGGCCATTTTCGACATGAAACGGCCAATTTCTGAATTTGGCAGCCATTTTCTCAAAAACTGTTCAGACAATTTTGAGATTTTTGTTTCGAAACATTCCACTGATATACCACCTCTGTGACGTTGGTATTGAATTGATGGTCTGCGTAATGACACTTTCTCATGTTAAATTCTCTTATGCTTTATAATGGGACACATTATTGCTAATATCTCACTTAATATTGAGATTAGAGATTAGGAATCAATTGTGGACAGATAGGAAATGATACATGCTGAATGTTCTCGCGACCTTGAATTTGACATCTAATCCAATTTTCAAGGTCACAGGACAAAATGGCTGATATCTCACTTATTTTCAACTTTACTGCCTAGGAATCAATTGTGGACATAAAGGAAATAATATATGCTGGATATTCCCATGACCTTGAGCTTTGACCTTATTTTCAAGGTCAGAGCACAAAATGACTAATATCTCCAGTGTTATCAACTTCACAGCTGAGGAATCCATAGTGAGCATATAGGAAATGATATGTGCGGACTATTCTGGTGACCTTGAATTTGACCTTAGACCCAATTTTCAAGGTCACAGAACAGAATGGCTAATATCTCACTTATTATCGACTTCACAGATTACGAATCAGTTGGGAACATATGGGAAATGATATGATTCTCATAACCTTGATCTTTGACCTCATTTTCAAGGTCAGAGCACATAATTGCAAATGTATCACTTATTATCTGGTTTACGCCTCAGGAATCAATTGTGGGCATACTAGAAATGATATATGCTGAAAATCCTCGTGGCCTTGAATTGACAAACGACCTTATTTTCAAGATCACGGGACAAAAAGGCTAATATCCAAAATATATACTGTCCGGTAACCTTTCGTAGCCGTTGGGCGATTTGTTTTTCGAGAAATTAGAGGCCTTTAAAAAACACGTTGGTGGGTAATTTGACCTGTCAGGTCACGTGCCGTTTTCGTTCAAAATGTTAGGTAAAGTTTTAGTAAAGTGGAACAATGATGTGGGCTCATATCGAAACACTCGAAATCAGTTTGCCAAATAGTATGCAAATGAGATATTCATGACGTCATCGGGGGAGGAGTTTTAACTGGGTAGCTATATTTGCGAAATATAAACAGAGGAAATGTTTGATGGTATTTGAGAATTTTAAAAACTATTCTATGTTTTAAGCTATTCTATGTAGTCCCACTCAGGAAAAGTCAATGACTGTTATTAATAAGTTGTTGCCAATGTAACGAATGGTATGATTTGGCCCATGACGAGAAAATACGGGCCGGGTAAAAACCGAGCGACCACAAGCCTGACCCCCACCGAGTGATTCCCAGCGCACCACCACCGTTACAGCACCGACCGCAACCCACGCAGACGTTCAGGCAGAGGTTCCAGCTCCCGGTCCCACCTGATAGTGACCCGATGATGACCAACTAGATGCCCGACACGATGACGAACACGCCACATCAAACGATGGACTACAGACCTGACATGCCAGGGCCTCCGCCCATTCAGGGACAAGGAACCCCCAGCAGTGTCACTCAACAGATACCAGCAGGTTTCCAAGGTACGCCAGCCTTCTCGCAGCCGAACTACAGAGACTGCATGCACCCTCCAGACATACCCTTGACCAGCCCCGTTGGACCTCCTCTTGGCTTCTACACTTCTGACACCACTCCGCGCTCCCTCGGCCGCCAGCCTGCTCCGCGCGAACTCCAGTACCCAGCGTAGGTCACCGCCCAGCCGCATAGGGAGAAGATACGGATAGCGACATGGAACGTCAATGGATGGACAATCTTGAATTGTGAGCTCAGACACTCTATTATTGATTTATGTGATATTGATGTACTATGTGTATGTGAAACCCATTTGAAAAAGAAGGAAAATATTGTTTCTGATCACTTTGTATGGTTTGGAAATAAGACAAGATATACATAAAAATGCCAAAAAAGTTCAGGAGGTGTGGGGTTTTTGATTAAGCATAAAATTCTGAACACATATAACTTATCTGAAACAGACAAATCAATTGATGGTATAATAAAGGTAAAATTATGTCATAAAGTCACTTCATACACCGTTGTTCTCATTGGATGTTATTTACCACCCTGTAACTCGACCAGAGGCAGAAACTCTCATGTTGTATTTTCATATTTGTGCAATTTAATATATGTAGAAAATGTGGGTGCGGATGCAATTATCTTATGTGGGGACATGAATGCTCGCATTGGAAACATAGCGGACACAATTTTAAATATTGACGATGTACCTGAACGAAAACCTATCGATGAAATTAAAAACCAACAAGGTGAAGAATTTGTCGAATTTCTTCACGAAACAAACATGTGTGTCCTAAATGGTCGTTTTCCTGTTGACAACTACACTTCAAACAAAGGTTGTTCAGTAGTTGATTATATTTGTGTTGTACATAACCAATTTGATATGTATGAGAATTTTAATGTTTGTACTGTAACAGAATTGATTGACAAATTTTCATTACAAGAATTGATAACAGATTTGAGTCGGCCCCCTGACCACTCTCTTGTATATGTTGATGTTAACCTCAGTCAAGGTGAGATGTTATGCAATGAATTGAATAACACTGAATCTGTCAATAGCCATGTAACAGATCATAATGTACCCAATGACTTGAACACCTGCAATAAAAAGACAGGTCCATGTAACAAGCGTTATGATGTTAAATGTATCCCTGAAACTTTTATGTGTAATCCTGAATGGGGAATACATATCAATGATATCACAAGCATCACAACAGCAGAACTTGAGGTTACGTGTGCGGCCACAGGGACAAAGGAGAGTAGAACCAGTACTCGAGGCTGAGTGAACACAAAAAAAATCAAGGATAAGTAGACACGAAACACATTTCTTGGTTAAACAACCAAACAAAATATTGTGGGTCTTGTTTCCATGTGATATAAAAATTCTAGTTGTGAACCTGAACGTTATGACAACCTGTCGAATATTTTGATGTCCATGGGTAAATTGATTCTCACCTGCTCTTTTGTTGAGTTGCCCATTATTCTTGCCCAAATGTGTTTTGGTTGAACTTTCCACAAAGGACTATGGTGTGTGTTTTCACTCACACAATATTTGCAAATCAACTTAAAGCCTATTGATTAGTTTGATAACAATATGAAACAATGAACTCGAATCGTATTGTAACTCGAACTCGTATTGTAATAACTCTCTACTTCCCTCTCACAGAGAACAATTCTCGTAGATGGTCTTACACTACCATAATACCTCCAATACTGGTGCAGAGCTTGTCCATGCGAAAATTGATTATTACTCGCATTTGTTTGTCGATTCGTCCATTATTCTTGCCAAAATGGGTTTTAGTTGCACTTTCCACAAATGACAAAGGTGTATGTTTTCTTTGTTCAATATTTGCTACTTAACTTTGTTGTAATCTGAGATTGTGACATGAAATATGGATAATGTCATCGCTGACTTAATTCGGTAGCAATAAGTCCATGCATGGACAAGTTCCTCACCAGTAGTACCATGGGGTCAAAATTACACTAACAGATATAGTACGGCTAACGCCGCACAATTATGCAGATCGAGTATAAAGAGACTACACAAAAGGATATTAATGTATTATATGATACTCTCTGTACCACTGTTTTCAATGAGATGGACAAACTGTTGAAGTATAAGGAGTGTGGTAGTAAACTTACTCGTAAAAAATTTAAATCCCACAAACCTTATTGGAATGATAAGCTCTCTACATTGTGGATCGTTATGAAGTCAAGAGAAAAAACATATTTACGTACAAAAGGTTTTGGTGTAAACAAGAAGAAAAAACGAAATGAATTTGTGACTGCTAGGACTAATTTTGACAAATATCTAAGAGTGTGTCAGAGGGAATATAGGAAAAATAAGATTGTCAAAATTGAACATGTATGTACAAATAATCCTAGGGAATTTTGGAAACATATCAACAATTTAGGTCCCAAAAAAAGTTCACAACTGCCAGAATGTGTGAAGTGTGAAGATGGAGTTACAAATGATCCCAATATTGTATTGAATGAATGGACAAACTGTTTTAAAAAATTGTATAATCCGAATATATCTTCTTTTAATGTAGAATTTCAAGAGAACGCAAGGTTATATGTAAATAATTATGAATCTAATGAAATAGAACCGAGCTCTGATGAAATTAATACAGATATCACTTATGATGAAGTTGTGAAGGTTATCAAGAAACTGAAAAATAATAAATCTGTTGGTATAGACTATATTCCAAATGAAATCATTAAATGTCCGGGCATACACTTTGCTTTGTATACTTCATTCAAGAAAATTTTTAATACTGGATTCGTCCCATCGATTTGGTTACAAGCTGTTGTGAAACCAATACCGAAAGGTGCTGGTAAAGACCCATATGTACCACTAAATTACAGAGGTATCTCTTTATTATCATGCATTTCAAAAACTTTCAGCTCCTTATTAAATCAACGTGTGGTTGATCATTGTGATAGAAATAGTATTTTGGTAGATGAACAGAATGGATTTAGAAAAGATAGATCTTGTATAGACCATGTATTTACTTTGAACAGTATTATTAGGAATAGACAACAGAATAAAAAATCCACATATTGTGCCTTCATAGATATGGAGAAAGCCTTCGATTGCTTGGATCGTGACCTTGTATTTTATCGACTATTAATGTATGGAATCAAAGGTAAAATGTATAAATGTATCAAATCCATGTACAGTAGAACCTCATCGTGTGTAAAAGTGAATAGCATGTATAGTAATTGGTTTGAAACAAATAGTGGTGTTCGACAAGGAGATAACTTGTCGCCCACTTTATTCTCTTTATTTATAAACAATTTAGCTGAGGAAATCAAAAACAATAACAAAGGAGTCAATGCTAACGGTGTGAATTTATCCATTTTACTCTACGCAGATGACATTGTCCTAATAGCAGAGAGTGAAGAAAATCTACAATTTTTGTTGAATGTAATGTATGAATGGTGTTTTAAATGGAAATTGAAACTAAATGTAAATAAATCAGCTGTTATCCATTTTCGTACAAAAAGAAAATCACAAACAAACGTTGTTTTTGAATTTGGCGACAGTATTGTACAAACCGTTAATAATTATAAATATCTTGGAGTTATTATGGACGATTTTTTTACCTTTGAACCTTGTGTAAAAATGTTATCTGATGCAGCAGGTAGGGCTCTAGGGGGTATTATTCATAAACATAGAACTATTAAAGACTTAGGATTTCAAACTTTTGAAAAATTGTACTACTCAGGAGTAACACCTGTTAGTGACTATGGGGCTGAAGTTTGGGGAAATAAAAACTTTATTTTTTCTGAAAATATTCAAAACAGGGCTATGAGATATTATCTTGGTGTACATAGATTTGCTCCAGTAGCAGGTATGCAAGGAGATTTTGGATGGTCAACCTGTAAATATAGAAGGTTTTTAATAATGTTACGTTACTGGAACAGGATGATAAGTATGAATGATGAACGACTTGTAAAGAAAATTTTCAATTATGATTATGATCAATGTAAAAATAATTGGTGTTTTGATGTGAAAAACATACTTTGTAAACTAGATATGAAATATGTGTATGATCAAAAATGTGTCTGTGATATTCAATGTATGAAAGGAAAACTAGTGAGTGTGAATGAAGAAGAATGGAAGCTAGCAATAGATGGTAAACCTAAATTACGAACATACTGTAAATTCAAATCTAATTTATCGTTAGAAGATTACATCTCTTTTCATATGAGTAAACGCTAAAGGTCATTATTAGCTCAATTCAGGTTAGGCATTTTACCACTTCATATTGAAACTGGTCGTTACACAAATGTACCTGCTTGTAAAGTGTCCTCTTTTCTTACTCAAATGTCACTCTGGTTCAACACTGAACTGTTTCCAGATTCGACCTGGGTGTCCAGGTTTTTATGAAGGATAACGCTTCGGTGGTAGGATGAAGTCTTGAATTTGTTAATCGTCAGGATGCGTTCACGAAGATACAAAGTACAAATTGTTCTGAATTCCTAAATTTTGAATGACTAGCCCCCTACTGGTAGACTAGCCGGCTTTCCTGGTCGAAATTATCTAAGAAAAAGCGAAAGCGAGTGAAAAGCGTGTGAAAAGCCCAGAATATGGGAGTGGGCTGGTTTTTATATCACCGAGAATCCATTAGCAAGGCGCGGTCAGAGCAAGCTTTTAATACAAGTAAAATCACAGTCACCCCGAGCGGGTGACGGCCTCTCCGAGCGATGGCCACGCTTGGCTGCCCTTATCGACCAGATTTCGTGGGGTCTCACGCGGGCAATGATAGATACTAATTAGGCACTCGGGCCGGAGGCGACAAGAATCAATTACCAACTTGCTTTGATCGGCCCGACGAAGGAATTCTCGGTTCACACACCTGCAAGCTCGGAACGAAAACAATTCTATAAATTTGGAACCTGCCATTGCTTGGCGTGGTAAGATCACGTTTTAGTAATTTACTTTTTTAATACAATAGTTCTAAAATTCTCTTTTAACATTCCGAGGATGACTTGCAAGTGACCTAAATACCAGCCCACACACGAGAGGTCTTCGTGACCTGAAGTTCCACAGTAAACTACATGATATATATATAATGTATACATGTACATGATTGTGGACAATTATTAAATATCTAATAATTGAAAACAATAATATCAATACATTAGGGTTGACCTTTACATGCTGATCAAAGAATTTGTAATTTATGCCACTTAAATGAAATTGAAGATGAATTACATTTCTTACTAACTTGTCCCTTGTATGTTTTACAGCGCACAATATTGTATAATAAGGTTGAACAGTTAATTCCAGATATTAAAAATTATGATGTGTATGAACAATTCAAATTAATTAATCAGAGATGCTCAAAACACTTATCCACGTATATATGTGCTGCAATGGAAATCAGAAAAAGTAAATTGTTTGTGTGAATGGAGCTCAGGTTTACAATGTTGTGTCACGATTATTTGTTTTTGTATTTGTAGTGACTAATAAGCCCTATGTGGCTGGAGGCATTTGTTCATTTTATGTTACTGTTATCTGAATCTTGTTACATGCTTTGGTCACTATAATAAACGATTAAAATACAAAATACAGCGTGGCGATGCACGCCACATGAGGTACATGTATAATGCATAATCTCGGCTCGTATAATTGTTGATTATCGGAGATACTTTTTTTATTTAATATTCTATGTGGGATTTGTTTTCAATGTTTGCTTTAGGTTCTATATCTGTTTCTACTTCTGTTTTTTTTTTCTTCAAAAAACAGTATCTACAATATTTCAATCTAATTATCATTCTGACACCATAAATCTGCACTAAGTGTGTTATTCATGATTAATATTGTCTTGTCTTAACCTTCATATTTGATATTCTTCTGCCGATACCTCTGCCTTTGCAACACCCATTGTCAACGTCAGAGCCTTTGTCTCCGCTTCAAGCCCCAGTCCCACCTACTCGGACGAGGACCTCGGATTCGGATAAAGTGGGCCAGAGTGACCCGGATAATCCCGGACTTAACATTATTTGTCTGGATCAGTCGATCACGAACTATTCGCGGACAAGCCAAGGATATACCACGGACAGTCCCCTGGACTATACTAGAACACAACGTATGAAACCCAGCCATAGCCAGTCACGGATAAGCCAAGCAACGATGTAGCCACGGGCCACCCAGGACCAGCGTAGACTACCCCGGACAACCCTCGGATTAACCCGGGATGGATTAATCGCAGACGAGCCATGATCGCCCGTTAAGCAAATGCCCCTTCTATAGCCCCAGCCACAGTTCTCGAACTTTTTGTTTTATAAAATATTGCTTCTGTTAGACCCTGTCGATCTGCCGTCCACATCCCCCTCCCCTCCCCTCTCCCCCCAGCCACTTTTTTTCAGCAGCTGCCGGACCCATTGCAAGTGTCAGACCCATTAACAGCAATATGTTCCAACCTGTAGTCAACCACTCTGCTAGAACCATTCATGGCCTCTTGCTCCACCCTGAATCGAACCAGACTGCCAGACCCATTTTCAATGTAAGACCTCAGTGACAGCGTTTGTGTTTGCCTTAGCAAGACCCCTTCCACACCCTCAGCCACAAATTTGCCCATTCCCATGCTGTTTGTTCTATACTATTGCCACTGCTAGACCCTCTCCACACCCACTGCCACAATCTACCCCAGTAACAGCTTTTGCCATATCCTATGTCAGACACATTGCAACTCCTCGATCAAGTCACATCCTCAAATTCCACATTCTTAGCATCCACCAGCCTGCTACCAACAACTACTTTTTGATTATTTGACTGTGCTCAGTGTCAGGCAATGGCAGAATATTATATACAAATCGAGTGGTTTAAAAATTGATGTTCACTTCAGAATGAAACATTATTGGAATAGAAATAAGGTAAGTCCGATATTCATACATATCCGAATGACACAACTCAAGTTCATGCTTTCCAGAGTCCATACCGTTCAAAAGGGGCGAAGGAGCGTTCACCATTTGTGATTACGGAACAGCCGATGGGGGGACTTCAATGCATCTGATCACGCAGTGCATTCGTAAGTGACATGGCTATATGTCATCGGTGGAAATGTTCGTGTTATATTGAATAATACACAGCAAGCAGCTATTACGATGTTATATATATCATTTATTTCGTACTGTTGTACAATCAAATATAATGGTGCAAGTTACAAATAACCAACAGTGCAAAGATTTGAGTGGATGACATCAAATTGACATTAATTCACACATATGTCATGAATAAAATCGTTCATATCATTAAAATGATCATCAGATAGATGCAGGGCACCATCTCTAATAAGACATAACTCACGAACTGTATTACCAATAGAGGCACATTCCTCGTTACACATAAACGAGCTCAAGAGATCTTTCTTCAAACTATGTAAGTTCAATTGGGTAAAACGGTTATCATCCAAATTAAGTTTGTACATTAGTTTTCTTCTGTTGACACCCACAGCAGTATTTGAATATTGACATAATTTAGCACAATTTGATATCACAGGGTTATCACTACAAAGAACACCATGATAGAATGTGAGAAAACGACTCAGCAGTTGCGATTCGATGCATTGTTTACCAACAAGATACATTACCCCCCAGGGAAAGTGAAGCAGCTGTATGGTGAAGAGCAAGAGGTACACGTCATCTACAATGATCAACCAATCAACGACTTCAAATCCCTGTTCCTTCGAGTGCATGGTCGGTGCATATATGTGTCTATATATAACCAAAACGAAGTAGTTTGATAGCTGTGATACGACCCCATTTTAACGAAAATCTTAACGCAACAATCAAGATGATCCACGTGTTGCATATTTCTATTGACCAGGCATGTTTTATGAGATTTACATACAAATGAGCATGTGCAACTAATTCAATTAAATCCAGTTAAATGCTTGAAAAAATACACTCATATGAAAGTATAAATATTTCCCTAATGTGTACTCTAACCAACGACATTACACAACTGCAAACCGATTTCATTTGGAAAACCTAGGCCTGTTGGATGCACCAACGTTTTACTCCGAGTTCCACAATGTCTTTGTGACGGCATCAGGCACCAACTTTTACGGTCAGGTGGTACCAAGTGGGACCATTCACTTGGGGTTCACAGCCACCGCAACACATTGGCTCAGCGAAAGGTGAACATTTAGAGTTTTCTTACTGGTAGTGTAAATGGCGTCTATAGATGCCATGAGTTGTACTTTTATGTTATTAATAACAAATGTAGTCTTTAGGTTACCTAACCTAAGGTCCGATAACCTACTGTCATGGTGTTGCAACCATCGTTTATTCGTCGTCATTCGATTTTGTCCTCAACTTTGGACCGTTTTCACAAAATATGTCTGATAACTATATTTCTACTTTATGCATAGGTCTTCCCATATGTCATTTTCTTATAAATGCTATTAGATTCGTTCACTTCGAATCGCTTGTCTGTTCATGATGGGCATTTGATTTTTTGACGGGTGACAAAAAAATTGAGCCTTTTCCAGCCAAAAAAAAAACTTTTTTTCCGCCGTTGAAAAAAATGGGAAAATATTCAGTCTTATTCAAGCTTTCTTCATTATTGGAGATGACTAGAGAGAACACCTCGAACACTTCCAAGATATAGCCTAAATGCCGGGCATTCATTTATACGACTGACTTACCCGGGACACATTGTATAGGGTTAGCGCCTCGGCTTAGACCAGTAACCTGCTTGTAACGAGCCGACTGCTTTAACCACTGCGCTACATGCACTCACAAGCTGTGTCCAACTATATAATACACATGACCTTTCCCTGATGACGCCAGTGTGACGTTCAATAAACGGATATCAAGCAACGATCAAAACCAAATCCAGAAGAAAAATCCAGTAAATTCACGAATCTCATATCCACAAGTACATGGTTTGGAAAGCAGAGTCTTCGGGAAGAGTGAGATTTCCCTGTCGCATAGTTGAAATCCGTCATGAATTTCCCACAGAAAATAGCATGCACACAATCTTGCCGAAGTATAATGTATTTGAAATAGTACCTTCCATTATGCCGGTTGTACGTTACATCTCTAATACGTGTTTCTATCGTGCTATATATGGTGCCAGTCCAGGGCCGTTAGACGACGCACTGGCTCACCCAAACTGTACGAATACAGAACAGACGGCCAGGTATAAGGAACAGGCTCGGAAAGACTGGGATCTCTTCATAGTGAGACGAGCGGCAGAGCTGGCGCCAGGTGAATGAATGAACACATTTTCAAATTCAGCTTTGGAGTATCAGTGTATCACCGCTTCCATTTTTAGGATACCGAACCTATGGTCCGATAACCTTTTGCCGTCGCGCTGCGTCCGTCATCCGTCCGTCCGTCCGTGCGAACCAACGGACCTTTCGGGCAAACTCAATGTTAAATTCCTGTCTCAACTTTCCCCGTAACTCATGAAAAAATCCCCGTAAAACAGACCTTTTGGCTTGAACCATGGTTAGGGGGAATTTTCAGCTTTATTCCCATCAAGCTCCCCCCGTAAACCCTCTGGGCTTGCCCGTCTAGCCGTCCGTCCGTCCGTCCGTCCGTTGTCCGTTCGTTCGTTCACATTTTTATCTTTAAAGTGTACAGTGCAATATTTCTGAAAATTTGGGATACCTTATGATAATTCGAGAAGGAGGTATTGTTTAGTTTTTTTAATTTCGAATTTTTCTCAAAATGGAGGTATTTTTTAAAGAAAAACGGTCAATTTTGAACTTCGGCAGCCATTTCCTCAAAAACTCTCTGATTAGTTTTGGGTTTTTGTTTCAAAAGGTGCCCCTCATGTACCTCTGCGATGTGTATAAGTTAGGTTGCCCTTGAACCGCCGATCTGCGTGTGGCGGCCATTCTGATTTTTTGACCGGTCGGCGAAAAAAAAATTTTTTTTTGCCCAAATCGCATCACAATCCATTTTGGACCATTTTTAGCAAAATAAATTCCCTCTTTGAATTTTTTTTTGAAAATTTCCAGCATCTCTTTTCCTTCATAATGGGAGCTGCCAGGACTGTACTCAAAGAACGCCTGAAGATAGAGCTTAGAAATTCGCATTTTCAGATGGGAAGTCATATATGGCGATTTGTGTGGTGACCTTGAATTTCACGTTTGATATCCTTGAAAGGTCAAAACAGCCAATTTGGGGTCAAGAAATGACCAAATTTTCTTCTACAGATGAAATGCTTGCAGATAGAGCTTAAGTTTGCATCAAGAGCTATGGAAAACCATTGAGGAACAACTAATGATGACCTTGAGCTTGACCTCAGATGACCTTGAGTGCTGAATGTCTGATGTTAAATGTGTTGTTCTAGAGAGTTTAGAGTTCAACATGGTAATGGTCAGTCTGTGTGCTGCCACCTAGTGAGTGAGAATTTAGTTTGGTATTAATAACGCTGACACCTAGTGCCTGTTGAAATTTATGAGTGTTGCCACCTGGTGAATGTTCAGTGCCATGTGAGTTGGAATAATATGCATGAACAGCAAAAGTTTGACTTTGGAAAACGAAAGCTGAAAACCTGGAAAATAACTGATTCTACAGTACATGCGTAAATTGGCCTCGGAGGCCTAAACACTTGCACATACAGGTAGGATTGTGTATAAGTTTATAAGAAGTCATGTATATATGGCATATCTTTTGGTGACTTTGAACTTGATCTTAAACGATATCTTGCCTGACCTGACATGAGTGAATTGGCCTCTACAGACAAAACATATGATAGAGCTTACATGTTTGTATTACTAATATAATATTGAAGTCATATGCAGCATACCTAATGGTGACATTGAAGTTTACAAAGATGACCCTGATTGGTAAATCTCGAGGTCATATGTCACCTGAAATGCTTAAAATCAAAATTGTCCGGTAACCTATCTTAGCCTTGGGCTAATTTTTTTCTTATAGGCCGTGAATTCCGGCTTGTAATGTGACTAGTTACTGATGTACGTCCTTCAGTATTTGTAAGAGTTTGTTATGTTTGTATTCGATATATAACGTGTGAAGGGCAGTGGGTGCCATAAAAACCTAAACTGAACATAGCTCTTCTATCAAGGTGGCCGGATGTGTATAGTGAGTCTGTGCGTCACTAGAGATGGTTACTTTTGGGGGACATCACCACGCGCGGAGAAGGGGCGAGATGTCGTGATGGTCGAATGTTGGCGAGAAATGCTAGAGGAGGGCACAATTACAAAGGTATATCTATAGTTACAAGGAACACTAGAGATTAGTTTTCACGGTTTATAAAGATTACGTCAGATTCATCAACACGAGAAAGATTGGGATGGCAGTAGAAAATTCTTCATTAACATAAGTAACTGTTTTCAAATACGATTTAGAAACAACTACTAGTAGATATTCACACACTTTCTGCTCCTGATGACGCAAGTGTATGCATGTTCGGTCGGATTCTTATTTCTACTCCAAAAATGTTTCACTGACATCATCAAAAACGCTTAACCATGGTGGCAATGAGTTGTTGTATGTATGTTTATTTCCGCCAACAGGACGAATATGAAGGGCTCTATGAGATAGCCTACTACCGAACCGAAGAAGAGTCGTGTGCTCCCCTTAAACCAGGCGGTGCTGGGTACGAGGCTGGTGTCCGCCTTCTGTCGTACAGGCGAGTATCAGCAAAGGTGTACTAGTATTAGCACTGGGTGGGAGCTTGCCCATGATTCTTGACGAGTCAACTCGGTAAAAATCTTCCCTCGCAGGGGCTTTGCTGATGCCCTTGTGATTGAAGATTTTTGCCGAGCAATGCCCCTGCGAGGAAAGATTTTTTACCGAGTTGACTCGTCAAGAATCATGGGCAAGCTCCCACCCAGTGATTAGGACTGAGTGCGGAACTCATAGTTTAGGATAAAGTACTTTTGCATGATAATTACATGAAAATACTGACTCTTTAGCCTAAGTTATGAGTTCCACACTTGGAATTTGGTATGTTAGTCATCCCTGTAATTACACATTACGAAATAATTAACAATATTACGGTTCACTATTTTAAGAAATTGATATGTGAATACAATACCGAATATGTTTGGGAATATAAACAAATAACATAACATAATGGAGCTCAGTAATATTGCCGACTGCAATACATCATTATATTATCTTTTTATGTACTGTACTGTATATAAAATCGCAATTAGATGCACAGGAATTCCCAGCTGTACTTTTTTCCTCAAAAATAGATGATACCACACAGATATAGTATGGGTAATTTATTATTATAAAAATTAATAATACAATATTGATATAATAATATTAATTTCACTTGTACTGTATTTGCTATATTTTCTCATAAAGTTTGCATGTATAACAAAGTGGTTTATATAAAGCATTTTGAGTATAATTGAGCAGTCAATGTTGACATTTGTGCAGGGAGGTGGACCACCCGGGTCGCCTCTGGTCTGCGTGGACTTCCGGCGAGGAGAAAGGTTTGTGGACATTCTGATTGGCTGTCAAACTACAGTACAGGCTAATTATTATAGTATAATAATGTTTACACATCAGACAAACATTGCTTCAATTTATATATATATATTGCATGTACTGGCCGAGTTCTAAGGAAAATCATTGCAAAAGATCTGACCGAGAACAGTTTCTATCATACGGGAATGTGTGGTCTCAAATCTAACAATTGATGTCTAAAAAACCCGGGGGGTCAGGCTGTTTTGGAGGCTTTGACGAAAAAAAGGATCGAAGAATATTTGGGAATCTTTGCTATTTCTTTCAGCAGTGTATGTTCTAGTAATTATCAAAGTTCTGGAACAATTGTTGGAACCAATTATTTTTCATACATGAATAACGACGTGACATCAGAAAAACTTGGGGCGTTATTAATTCCTTCATGGGAGAATCGAGTGAATCCACAATAACCGATATATTCAACATCAGTAAGCATCCCGTAAGTGTTCCTGAAAAAAATTGCCGAAGATTTTTTTTGTATTTTTTTCACCAATATCGGAGCCGACTATGCTAGTAAAATACCAAAATCTGAAATCACCTACAACCAGTATATGCACTCACAATCTACTGCCAATATGTTCATGGCTCCAACTGATATTTGTGAAATTAGTAACTTAATATTTTCCTGGGTTGGGTTCTTGCCATAGTCAATATGGTTTTCGGCCTGAACGTGCAACATCTCATGCTGTTAACAAATTCGTGTATTATACTCCCTAGTCAATTGGAAAGAGAATGAATACCATAGGTGTGTTTCTGGACCTCTCCAAGGCCTTTGATACCATTGATCACAAAATCTTATTGAACAAACTCAGCTGGTATGGTGTACGAGGGAAAGCGTTGGAGTGGTTCAAAAGCTACTTATCGAATCGCAAACAATTTGTTGATTTAAATCGATTAAATCAGAAACACAAAGTATCCCTTGTGGGGTATCCCTACGGGCCCCTATTGTTTATACACGCATGGTCTTCCCAACTGTCTTGTTCATTTTGAAGCCATATTTGCAGATGACGCAACAGTCTAACAACACGAATAATTTCCACAATAAGATTAATTATGACCTTGATACCTTAATTGAATGGTTTCGTGTTAATAAACTATCAGTAATTTTTTTTTCGATAGAAATAAAGCTAATACCCCGACATTCCATAAGTAAAAATTAACAATGATGAAATTGAGAAACTGAATAGCTCGATGAGTGCTCTAAATAGATTGAAACATATTCTACAGCATAAATATTTGCTCGCTTTGTACTATTCACTAATATTTCCATATCTTGATTACGTTATGACTCTATGGGGCGCAACACATTCCACCTACATTAATAAGCTAGCTATTATGCTGAACGTATAATCTGTGGGGCAAAATATAATGAACATAGGAATCATTTGTTTAGGGAATCAGGTATACTAAAGCTAAATGACAAACTGTTTAGGGAATTAGGTATACTAAAGCTAAATGACTAAACTCGATCTTTCCCGCGTGCTGGAATACACACTCGACTAGTTTTGTCATTACACACAACCCTCATATTGACAATAGACGAACTACTATGGCTGCCAATACATTACGACATACAGGTCCGGAATAATACAGGTCCGGAATAACAAAAAACAAGAAAATGCAGCAAACTGCGGAAGACGACATTAGAGCTTGCAATGAGCACATCATCAGCACCACGACAGCTGAATATATCTTCCACAACGTTACCCCCCCCCCCCCCCCAAAAAAAAAAAGAGAGAAAGAAGGAAGAAGCCATAGTTTCATCCCCTATGTGATTCCAATTCATTTCCGTATACTAGGATGAAATACATGGCCTACTTAATTCATATTACTAATAAGTAAACATTTATTTTAAAATCGATCAATGGGACAGATACGCTTGCTAAAATGATATGGAACCTCGTTTATCCTCAAAACACTGGAAACTATGAGGAATATTTGCATCTGATATCATCAGATATAGCCTAACACATGCCTTTACTGGGCAAATTAAAATACTTCGCAATCCAGCACAGAACTCCAGCTTAATTGGCATGTTATAAAATACGTGAAATTACGGTAAATGTAGCCGTGGCATCGCAGACGAATCGCTCTGTTTACTTCATAACGCCAAAAATGTCCACACGCAGATGCCCACATGCATGTATGCATGCACGAATTGCTGAACAGAAATTGTGTTCAAAAATACGCGTGATTGTGGTAAAATTTGCTTTGCATTCTGGGAACGTCAATTTCCATCGGCTCCGCCATTTTGGGACGTTTTTGGATAATTTGAACATTTACGTAATTTTCTCAAACCTAGCACATCGCTTCATGCCTGATATATCTGTGGAATAGTCCAAATTTCCCATCAATTCGAGAGATTTTATGTCAGGGACGAAGAAAATCCTCATTTGAAGTAGGTATATAAACGTTTACATGCCAAAACGTGCGTCGATAAGTTGGCATGAAACCTCCATGAAAAAGTCAGCACATAGACATGTAGAGGGTTGGGGGCTTCGCCCCCAACGCTCTAATGTCAAAAAATAAGATATCATATGATTAACGGCTATTAGATCAACCGCCGCTGGTCTGCTTTGGTTGGCCATCCCTTCTCCTGCTCTTGGCCGGTCTCTGTGGGGTGCGTGATGTCTGGTACCGGTGTCCCGCCATCCCTGGGGCTCTCGGGACCACCGTCTCGACTTGGCCATTTTCATTTTTCCTTTCTAATAGGTGACACAGTAAGACAGCCATGCGGCTATATGTCACCTAGGGTAGCATGCTCTTTAATTCTTGTTTGTATATATGTTTATGTATTTTGATTGCTATCCGAATAAATTTTATTGTACACTGTATCGTATACACTACTGTATATATGTCAGGTACAAACGTAACTTATTTATATCAGAAAACTAATTATGAATTAAAAAAACTTGACTGCTGGTTCAAAGCTAACAAATTAGCCATTAATGTTAAAAAAACCAACCATTCTTTATTTTCAAATAAGCGGATACCGCCTGACGAGGACCTAAATTTGAGTCTAAATGATGTTGAAATACTCCGCCTTCCAACTGTCAAATTCCTCGGGCTCACAATTGACGAGCAACTCTCTTGGAAAGCACATATATCAAAACTTAAAACAAAGTTATGCGGCACTATCTGCATGTTAAACAGAGTAAAAAAATTTCTTCCACTTGATGCACTGAAAGCAATTTATTTCGCACTATTTCATGGCCATATTACGTATGGCATCAATGCCTGGGGACATGCTGCATCTGCAAACAAAATATTTACTCTGCAAAAGAAGGTTATCAGAATAATAAACAACAAAAAATATAATGCACACACTGACCCGCTATTCAAGAAAGACAAAATACTAAAGGTACCAGACGTACATAAGTTATTTACTGCTCTACTTGTACATGACTACAGGTCGAATCGGTTGCCTATATCATTTCAGGGCTTTTTCCCTGAAACATATATACATATAAAAACCCGTCAATCAACCCACGTGACTCTCACGATAAGCCGTTCACATCTGTCACAACGCTCCCCCCGAAATATAGCAGGGAAAAATTGGAATATAATGGGAAATGATATACATTCAATAAAAAATCGTAATACATTCAAGCAAAAAATATCAAAACGTCTTACAGACCAATACAAATCAACCGTAAAGTGTCAAAACAATGTATGTCCGGATTGCCGTCCATAAGTTGGTTCCCCTTCCTGTACAAGCCTCTGACTTGGCTGAAAATATTTTCATTCATGTTACTGGCGGGGTTTTTCATTCACCAGCTATCAACCAACGGCGGCTCTTTCCCGAAAGGACAACTTCATTCTCACTCTCATCCATCATCTCACTAGCATATAATTGTCGTGCACCGTTTTGAGAGCTTATTATTGATTTTGTCCACCTTTTTTAGTATTATTATTGCCATTATTATTATTTTTTTTGTTAGGTTACCGTCACTATTATTTCATCAAAACGGGCTTCATGGGAAGACAGCCAACTGTGGCTATGTGAAGTCCGGACTTCTATCAAACAGTTTTTTTGTAATCCCTCATGTAAATACATTTAAGTGTGTCGAAATAAAATTCTATTCTATTCTATACAAAACAAGAAAATGCAGCTAACTGCGGGAGACGACATTAGAGCTCGAGCACATCATCAGCACCACGACAGCTGAATGTATCTTACATAATGTTAACCCCCCCCCCCCCCTGCAAAAAAAGAAAAGAAAATTGAACCATATCATGCCCCACATGATTCCAATTCATTCCCTATATTATGATGAAACATATAGGCGTACTTCAATCATATCTTAATAAGTAAACATTTATTTTGAACTCAATGAAACAGATACGCCTGATAAAATGATATTGAACCTCAATAAAATATCCTTAAATATTGTATACTATGAGGAGTATCTGCATCTGATATCATGACATAGGTAAAACACATGCGTACTGAGCAAATTAAAAGAACAGTTTAAAATAAAAAGGTTTCGCAACCCAGCATGGAACACATTCTCATGTGATAAAATATGTCAAATTACGGTGAATGTAATCGTGGTATCGCAGACGAATCGTTGTGTTTACTTCATAACGCCAAAGAAGGCTACACGCAAGGTTACATGCATGCACAAAATGCTGCACAGAAAATTGTGCGTTCCAAAGTACGTGTCATTGCGGTAAAATTCGCTTTGCATTCTGGGAACGTGAATTTCCATCGGCTCCGCCATTTTGACGTTTTTCAGACGAGCTGACCATTTTGCGTAATTTTCTCAAACCTAACACATCGATTTATGCATTATATATCTGTGGAATATTCAAAGCTTGCCATCAAATCGAGAGATTTTATGTCAAGGACGAAGAAAATATTCATTTGAAGTATGTGTACAAAGGTTTACATGCCAAAACGGGCGTCAATAGGTTGGCATGAAACCTCCATGAAAAAGTCAGCACATAGACATGTAGAGGGTTGGAGGCTTCGCCCCCAACGCTCTAATGTCAAAAAATTATTCTTGTAGCGGTGAGTACATATTATTCAAAAGTTCAAGCCCATGGTGTGCATTACGACGACATGGTGGACTGGTAGCTTCCTGGTATATTTGATGAAAGTTAATAGCATATTTTACTATTTCAATAAGAATGGAATACAAGGCATACAAGACTCCAGCAACATATTTATTTATTTTCAAGATCCAGCAGTGGACCGGCGACAAA
The DNA here is from genome assembly GCA_949152475.1 of Terebella lapidaria. Classification (NCBI taxonomy): domain Eukaryota; kingdom Metazoa; phylum Annelida; class Polychaeta; order Terebellida; family Terebellidae; genus Terebella; species Terebella lapidaria. The sequence goes on along the minus strand of OX424559.1, from coordinate 8,218,657 downwards.
GATTGCAGAAAATGTCCAACAATCTGGTCATATTTCACCAAGTCATTTCGAAATATAATATTCCCTGAACCAAATAGTCAATTTTCTTCATATTTCAAATTTCGGTCGCTGAAGTCAATAGCAATTAACAAACTATCAAATTTTGAAAGAGTTTTATGGAAACAAAAATTTAGCCACAAAAGTCAGCATTGGCCTTAATTCCGTTTCAGTGATGTCAAAAATCATATGAATGCCACCTGCTCACACTTACCACGTGACATCTAATGGAGTAGCCATCAAACTGTCATAGTAGTTTTGCGTGATTTTTTTCTTAAAACTATGCTGTTGTTCAACGAAGTGTGGTCATTGAATTTTGACTGAGTTAATTTCAGCGCATTTCGCCCATTACAGCTGGATCACCAGCCGCTAAGGCGCATGCGCGACGATTCGTCCTCGAGTGTCGTTCCTGGGTAAACTCCGACTTCCTGCAAGCCTTGAACAAGACACGTTCTGAGGAGGACAAGTCGCGACTCTTGGAGGAAGTGTTCAAGAAGTTCGAAGACAAGGTCGCGGCCGCACCAGAGAAGCATACTGGTTGCCTTTTCGAATCCTATCTTGTTATAGAAAAGTGTGGTTGAATATTGAGTACATATTTCTAACAGCATGTTAGTATAGTTATATATGTAATAATATTGTGATATTAGTGAGAATATTGTCTCCAATTTTGGAACCGATTACAGTGGCAAAATGGTAATATTATTGGTTATACAAGGGAAAATGACCAACAGTTGCCTACAATTTGGATCTCCTGTATTGCAAATAACGACAATAAATGCCAGTACACGACTTTTATGTTTATGTTAGCACAAATGTTCACAATTTTCTCATTATAACTTTTTTTTCATTATAACTCTTTCGACTACAATGTATGCTCATCAGACAATGAGATTTATTGAGAGGGGACAATTGGTGCCATAACAACGCAACAATTTTAGTATTATGCTGGCCGTATTATGCTGCCATATGCTCCTCGTCTACGAGCATTCTCTCTGCATCTGTCAATTAAAATTATTCACATCGAATGTCATCTCAACAACTACCATTTGAGGTCAAGTTCATTGTCAACGAGAGATGTTTCATATAAAACTTTGTATATGCTTGAATTACAAACCTGATGTCTATGTACACGCGTTTTGGTCCCAGAGGCCAATTCGTGCATATCATGCCAGTTTGGGCATTTCTGGCCTGTGTATCCAACCTTATAAAAATTCAAGTCAATCCAACTTTTGACACAACAGCAACTATCCCAATTTCCATGTTCTGAGATAAAAATCTTAATTTTGGTCAGATAAGTTTCTAGAAAGACAAAGGGTAAATTTAGGCAATCTTCACCCAGAAATGGCTGTTTTGGCATTTCAATGTCTGATTCAGTACAAAAAAACTTACACCCAGCAGCGGCCAGCAGGCTATCTGAACAAAGCATAAACGTGGAACCAATACCCAAGTATGAAGTATCCAAGCGAACAAACCCAAGTCCGTTTTCCAATCTCAAAGTCTGGTGTCTGGCCAACTCAATTATGGAACTTCATGAATACACAAATATGGCCATAGGGGGTGAAATCAGGTGTTCCGGAAAGAGTGAGCATTTCCTGTCGCACATGCAGCAACCATCATGAATTCCGAAAAAAAATTATTATGCAAACAAGTCCTGCTGCATACTTGTCACAGATTTGGTGTACTTATTAACTAGAATTTCTTAAACGCAGATACTAGTCTCGGTAAAACATGTCCTTATCGCAGAAGTTCAAAGACTAGTTGGTAACTTATGTGAACAAACTCAACTTTCTATATTATATACATGTTGTATTTACAATTAGCTCTGGAATAGCGTTAAAGACCTAGTAGCATGCCGATGAAAGTGCTTCTCATTCAGTCTATTATGAATAGTTTTCAATGAATTCGAACGAATTTACAAATACAAGAAGTGGGTTTCGAGATATTGAATCAAATAGGCACTCCTTCCGTAAATTGCCGAAGATTTTGGTCACGATCTTAGTATTAGGTCACGTGGTTGGTGACGTCAGTTGAGGCAGAAGTACATGTAGCCAGCAAGGTGAACTGCATGTCGTATATTTATTCCCGTGGTGTATGTTTGACAATTCATGTGGACGGGTGAGATGGCGGGAATACGGCATTTCTGGTACCGGGAACCCCCGTAAATATGCCCTCCCGATAATTGGCCCATGGGCGTATTTTCAGCATGTTTTGGTTTCATGGTAAAACCGAAATTTTCACTACCAATAAATAATGCGGGTTAACCATTTTACCGAGGCCTACATATAATATACGAGTTTGACATCGTTTCATGCCTACATATAATATTCAGCTGCTATATTCTCTCTCCGGTATAATATGGTATCATATATTCTCAGAAAACAAATTTCGCGACAGTAGTGAGAAATTCTAGGATGTGAAGAATGTACATAACACATGCAAGTGGGCAGTGCTACTGTTAACGATATAATCAGTATTTGACAGCGCGGCCTAATAGATCCATTGTATATTCGATTTCAATTTTATAGTTCTCTGAGGGCGATCTTCCGTAAATACGCCCGGGGCTTATTTACGGGGGTTCCCGGTATTGATATTTAGATTCAGTATACTATTTATTCACCCAGAACGGTGGTTTGTTGAACTGCAAGATGTCAATTATTGGCTGATTTTAGCGTGTTTTCTTTTGGATCGAATGCATTTTGGAGTTATTTTCCATCTTTGAGCTGGCCCCCAAATTACGTATTTTACGTTTTTGGCGAGCCATCAAAGCACTTTTTGCCTCAACTGACGTCACGATTACAGAAACTGCCGAAGCTATTTTTTCATCGGCATGAAGAAGGCGATTACAACACTGGCTCAATATACTCGATTACATGTTGCTGTTATGCTATGGTCACATATCCAGAGGCGGATCCAGGAATTTTGATTAGGGGGGGGGGGGGGGGGGTCCGCTGAAAGGCCCCAGAAGACAGTGCCCTTTTCATGTTCTGTAGTAGCTTCCTGGCCTCTCCTGAGTATAAACTTCACACAAACTCACTAAAACCAAGGATCCTCTATAATACGATCCTTGTTAAAACTACCTTCTTTAATCAAACAATTGTTATTAAATCCAGACTAATAATTTTTATCCCCATCAATACCAAATAATGCCAATGCCAATTTTATTTTATCTCAAAGCATTTGGTGACAAAAATGCATCAGAACTAATATTATATTCCCGATAGATGTGCGCCATATTGCAATCAAGTATTTTGACATTTCTGTACCGACACTACCCCCTAAATTTTCGATATTAATTTTGTGTGTGTGGGGAGGGGGGAGGGGAGCGGGAGGGGTGGACAAGGCCTGCATCCGTCCCCCACCCCCTGGATCTGCCTTTGGCACTTATAGTAGCAGAAATACATGTATTTCTGATAGTAGTTACTCTTTTAATCATCAGTAGATACAGGAGAAGTAGCACCAATTTAAGTCAAATCCCTTGGCCAAATTTGGAACTTGCACGGGAACGGTCAATCATGCTAGATGAGAGGGTTCCAGTGGAAGAAAAAGGCAGAACCAGAACCCTTGGGCACCTCCTCCGCCCAGATCCGCTCTTGTGGCCGACCATCGATGGGGATATAACGGGATATTTATGCTTGAAACTGACTCTTTTGCTGTTGGATCAGTTGGGTTTAAGCCTGGAATTTCAGGTGAAACGGGGGGTTCGACCCCCCGACCCCCCCCCCCCCCCTATCTACGTCCATGATTTATTCATATCAGCTCTTAGATATTATATTTATATAATCTATATTGATTCTAGGGCCTATTTTTTCTCTCTTTCTCTCTTTCTCTCTCACTCTCTCTTTCTTTCTCTATCTCTCTTTTCTCATTTTAGGGGGGGGGGGGGGGGGCTATGATATCATACCCGGAGGATTCCCGACGTATCTACGGCAAAAAATCGAAAACTCCGGGAGCTGACGAGAATCATCGTGGACGTTCCGCCCTGACTCCCGCCTGCGCCGGGACTTATCGGGACTTATCGGGAGTTATCAGGAGCTGCCGGGAAACTCTGGGAATTATTTTTTGCGCTCCGAGAAAAGTTGGACATGTTCAAAATATTTTGCCTAAATGTCGGAGAGTTCCCGGAGTGGGTCATTTTCCACTTTTTTGTCACTTTCCGGGGATATGCCGGTGTTACTCCGGAAATCTCCGTTAATGTTCCGGTAGGTCCGTAGATGCACTTGCTTTCACCGTAGGTATTCCGACCATCTCCGGGAAATGCCGGGGATACTCCTGGATGAAGTTTAACAACTGGAGGAAGCCGGAGCAAGCCGGAGTATACACGGAGAATCCCAGGAGGAGGACGAAGCTTTAAAACTCACTCCAGGGTTACTCCGCCTTTCTCTGTGTTTCTCCGGGGATACTCCGAGTTATACTCTGGCACATTTACGGTGTAAGGGCGGAATTCCGGCCTCGCGACGGCTTTTGCCGGGGTCTGTCGGCTTCCTCCGGCTTATGTCGGGAATATGCCGGGGTTCTCCGTATATATTCCGTCTGTCTCCGGCTTCACTCCGCAACAACCCCGTATCTACTCCTGATTTCCTTTCCGCCAAAAAAAAAATATATATTGACAAAAACACCCCGAGAATGCCGGAGGTTCCCGGAGTACACTCCGGCTATCTCTGGGCTTCTCCGCGGCTGTTTCTAAAAATCCGTATCTGTGTCGGGAATGCATATGACCATAGCATTAATAATTACCAATTAACGGGAACATCTATTATCACCAAATGTCCACAATAGCTTTATCTGGACAGGAATGAAAACATTATGGTACCTGCTGTAGCTACTATGACTTTAATTATATTCCGGAGTATCCGCCTTAAGGTGTGATTGCACGTAACTTACCGGTGACTGCACTGAGGCACTTTTCCATTGACTTATAATGTGAAAGTAAAGGTAACAAAATCGCGAAAACAATACAATTCCCTGACCTAAAACTTGGCTAGCACACACACATATACTCATGGATGATGAACCGAGACATGGTTTCATAAATGATATCACGAAAGCTGTGCAATTTGATGATTAGATAAATCATTTTATACGTTTCACCAAAACGAAGATTCGAGTGTTCTGCTTGACAAGCACTGGCTGTTGCATATATTTATTCCATGTTGTCGTCAAAATAATTAGAATATATAGGGCTATACTTTCTGTGAGATGAATACAATGAGCTGAACATTCATAATCCCAAGCAACTCGGTGCACCCGAGTGCATATCAACTGTGAGTTTTGTTGTAGAAAGGCGAAAATAGCTTAATTACTCAGTACTGCCCCCTGGCGATTGCTAGTACAATCTGCAATAAAGACGATGCTGCCACCTGACGAGCAGCCCAATTAGCAAGTGACCAGCGCTTGGAGCCTTGAACGTCAGACGGAACCCAGACACTGAACAGACAGCACCTCGGCCTAACGAACCTCCACTCGACACACAGAACAAGGTTAGGTTCTACTTTATCTGGTGTCAGAAGTAAACGGCGACGTTTGGTCAATCTGATACCGTCTCATTTTAGGTTTTTCTGAGTGAAAACGCCAGAGAAAATCACTTGGAATTGAGTTGCAAATTTTTCAATTTTTCCGCGTAGCCGCCATCTTGTATTTTTTTGTCGAGGTCAAAACTTTTTGCACCGAGAATTCGGCGCACCTTTTGATCTGTCGTGTCACGCATGTCAGATATCACGTAGTCATTTCATAACGTACATTCATCCAAGGTCACAGTAGAATTTAGTTGTTTGAAAGTTTGTCTCAAAATTTCACTAGTTCGTAGAAATTTGTAAACTTTGTAGAATTTGTCAAACTTTGTAGTATTTTACCAAGTTACACTGGTCTAGACTGTAAATTGACATTTACATTGCTTCACTTTCTACATTTCCGATTTCTATCTAGAATTAACATAAACTAGGATTGTTTTTTTTCTAAAATCTTATAGAATTTAGATTCTAGGTATATTTCTGTAGTGTGTTTATAATTTATAACACATGGAATTGAAGTCAATACTGAGTTAAGGCTGTCTTAGTATGGACTGACTCACCATTTGACAACAGTTTCATGTAATTGTGTGGCACAGTAATTATTATTAATTACTTAATTTTTTTCAAAAATTATTTATTGAAGTGAATGTTAGACCTGTGATATTTATTCGCAGTTGTCGTTGTTATTTATCACTTCAAATTTATTCAAAATATTTATTTACATCAACTGTGCTATAACAGAGTTGCGTATTTACAAAAAATATACATCGAAACAATCTACTATTTACATAAACATACAACTTTGTTAAATTTTGTGGTGGATTGACTCGACAAGTTATTTCAATATTTATGTTTCATAACTTCGTGCTGTCATAGTATATGCTGTTGTTGTGAAGGCATAATTTTGCGACGTAAAATATATTTATTCATATAAATTGAGTCAATCTATTACAAACAACAATTTACTCGCCTTGTATTCATCATATATTGTGTGTGAATGATTTAGTTAATATCATCGGGTATTGAATCTGTGTGTGAAAGTTATTAATTGCATGGTGTGATTGAAATAACCATCCTTTGGTGTGCTTGCATTTTTTCGACGTTTATTTTTGTTTTTTGCTTTAAACGTCTGGCGTTTGTAGTATTTTCTGTGAGCTTCGGTCACAGGAAGTTAGTATTTTCTGTGAGCTTCGGTCACAGGAAGTTAGTATTTTCTGTGAGCTTCTGTCACAGGAAGTTGTTATTTTCTGTGAGCTTCCAGTATAGGAAGTCAATATTTTCTGTGAGCTTCTCTGTCACAGGAAGTTGTTGGTTTCTGTGAAAATTTATTATTATTATTATTTTTTGTGAATTCCACACAGAAAATTAATTATTTTCTGTGATATCTGCTTCTAGGCATATTGCGCTTTCATCAGTAAACATTGTTTTTTTTTTACTCATAGTGGCAATTCATTGATTGATTGATATTTCAAATTGACTTATCAGTTGGAAATCATCTCATTTTCTATTCATTGTCGATTTCGTTAGTTGGTTCTAGAATAGTCTTGTCTATCTTTTACTAACCCGAAATTAAAACTTCATTTAAAATTATCTGGTTAGGTTTATATACATAAAAAAAAAAAAAAAAAAAAACCTGATCAAGACCGAATCAACAAAACATCACGGAGATTCGACAGAATTGAGAAACAAGCAAAGGAAAATCGAGCAAGTTCAACAAAATCAAGAACAAAACGAAGGAACAGCAAACAAATTCAACAAGAAAGGAAAGGAAACATCAGGGAACTTCAAACATGGCTCCGATAAACCTGCAAACAGCCACAGTTCCTGAACTGAAATCAATCAAGGAGATTGGAGATTCCCGAGCCGCCGCCATAGTTAGGCTACGTAAAGACACTAGTCTGACAATACAGAATCTAGTTGCTGCAACCAGCTTGACAGCACGTTTCTTCACAAGGTTGATTCAAGAGGAGATCGTACAGCCACTTCCACTTGAAGAAGAGGGGAAAGAGGATAAAGAAGAGGAAAAAGAGGATGAGACCCAGGAGCCCTCAACAGTTTTTAACAGTGATGCCCCAGCTAGTGTTCCGGATCAGTCCTCACGATCTAGGACTGCGGCGATTCTCTCAGCCGAAGACGACATTGATCGACATCTCAGTCGCCTACAGGAGTCTGAAGAGATGAACCGTTTACGGCAGCAAGTGGCCCATCTGGAGCGAGAGAAATTTCAGACTCAAATCGAGCAAGAAAGACGTTTGGCAGAGAAGGAAAGACTGCTAATACAAAAAGACTTGGAAAAGGAAACGTTGCTGGCAGAGAAGGAGAAGCAGGAGCGCTTAAGACGACGTCAAGCAGAAATCTTCACAGAGGAGTTAGAGTTCCGGAAACGGCTGTCGATCTTACGCCGCTCAGCTGACTATGCTAAGTTGGAGCGAAGGAAGAGCATAGGAAAGGTCAAGGCCTGGACATGCATCTTCCCGGATTCAGGATCTGCAGTGACCTACAAGGTAGAGCACCTGACATCAAAAGCGGCCAAAAAAGATTCGGAGGAGCAGCATATGCCAGCATACAACACGTCAGAAAAACCAAGTGATCCGTCAAACAGTCGAGCCAGAGACATCAGATCTCGTGAGACAGCGTATATGAGGGATTCTGTGGACTCTTCCCATAGGACCCGAGAGCCCCCGCTGCCTGATGTTAATGACCGACTGGGACCGGAGGATCAGCCGCTCAGGTCGTACACTTTGTCAGGACCAGACAACACTTCAGGGATGATACCTCGACGTTCTGACGTCTACGACTCTGCAAATAACCAGGCAGCAAGCCATGATGAATATCTTGATTCTGAGGAAAATCGCTGTGGCTCAGTCTATGGTGCTTCCTCACGTCAGGGTAGACATCATGGTTCCAGCGGAGCTCACTTTGGAATGAACCGAGGACATAGGACTCCCACCCATCGAACCCATGAGGGAGAACGTGTGGACTACCCCCCTGCACGACAAACAAAACGGGTAGATCACTTGGATCCCACGCTTGAACGAGAACCAAGCCATAGAGAACAGATGGACCCCACATCTACCCTACAAACGGATCGGAGAAATGCCACGGCAGCTCGACAACTGGATTGTAGAGAATGCAGCAATGTCCGCAACCAAAACAAGGACCACGGCAGTGAGGACCTCCGTGGCAGAGCCTATGGAGTCTTTACTGGCCGAGGCAGTGAACAAGGACGAGCTCGAGTTAGTCAACGGAGGGAGCAACATGATTCTGATCAGGACGAGGAGGATCGGGATCAAGTACCAAAACGTCACAATCCTAGAGATGAGGAAGCAGACACACTGCAACAGGCCATGGAAGAAACAAAGAGTTCCATACATATTAGGAATGTACAGCATCTATCATCTTCATCTAGTAGATCATCAACAGCCGAGTCTACCTCAGGAGATTTAAACTCGACAGAGCTGAAGTGAGAGGCCACCGTTCAGCTCATGTCCAAAGTATTGGCCTCATCCAGAACAACGGGAAGGAGAACAGCCCACCTGCACTACAGAGGGTTGTTGTGGACAAGGAAGTGGCGAAGTCTATTGATCTGTCCAGCGACATCCCCGAAGACGTGCCGATGGATTCAGTGTTCAAGTCTCTTGGAGAATATGGGGAATGGGGAAATTTGTATGTATGGGTATTTTCGTGTGAAAGACAGATGTGACAGAAAGCAAGTGCCTGTACAACTGGTTTTACGTGATTTTAATTTGAGTGTGTGCTTGTTGGAATCAACAAGTAGGTTTTATCCTTCAGTTCCTGTCATTCCATGGTAGTTCTTAAATAAGTCAACCGATAACTTGGTAGGGACACTCTAGGGTGGCATAGTCTATCCGACAGTGTCTTCCATTCATTTTCTTTGTGAAGTCAAGATTCATTAAAATAGAATTAAGCTTGGCTCTATCAAAACGGGGGAGAGTGTTGTAGAAAGGCGAAAATAGCTTAATTACTCAGTACTGCCCCCTGGCGATTGCTAGTACAATCTGCAATAAAGACGATGCTGCCACCTGACGAGCAGCCCAATTAGCAAGTGACCAGCGCTTGGAGCCTTGAACGTCAGACGGAACCCAGACACTGAACAGACAGCACCTCGACCTAACGAACCTCCACTCGACACACAGAACAAGGTTAGGTTCTACTTTAGTTTTACTGGCCTTACTAGCTATTTGCTGCACAGCATAATCCTTTCGCTCGCCCTGTTGTGAGTGTATTTTGTAGACTGAGAAATAGGTCGGAAAATGACATATGAAAACGATGAATTTAACACATTTAACATTGCGTAGCAAGAAACAGAGTCTCGGTTAGTAATCCTTGATGGCTAGCAATCAGAAAGGCAAAGTTTCACGTTGATTGGAAGTGTGTAAATTAATGAATTTGTTACCTTTATATTTACATTATAAGTGAATGGACAGCTGGTCACTGCCAGGTTCATGACGATCACATGCAATCAATCCTTAATCTAGACCAGAGTTGATGAACTCCATAAATCACGTACCCGGTGATTCAGTAAAAGATGTGAGAACAGTTTTCACCATAAAATACTGTAACGGGTTTGCACCCTTCTGTGACGTCTTGATGAACCGGTTTTCTTGGGAGGTGGGTGAGTTGTTATTTAACCGGAGCTGAAACGGTAAAACTCCGGGAAACTGCTACTGCTGTACGGTTGAACTCCGGCTAGAAGTCTCTGAAGGTTGGTAGCGTGGTCTGGAATGGACCTCTTAACCGTTGTCCGACTGCCAATCTGCAACTGCACCTGTAAAGTAAGAATCCGGAGGCGTTTCCGTCTCCGGGCACTGCAACTGCTCCGTCGGGATACCGCTTCACTGCAACAGCTCCGTCGTTTTCCGCCTTACTGCAACTGCGACTGCACCTGGAATAGAGAATCCGGAAACGTTGCCGTTCCCGAATACTGCAACCGCTCTGCCAGGTTCCGCCTCACTGCAAACTGCTCCGGTTGGCTCTGCCTCACCGCAACCTGCGACTGCACCTGAAATGGAGAATCTCGGAAGTGTTCTCACTTCCGGTTACCGCAACCGCTCCGTCAGGTACTGCCTCTGCTACTCCGTCGTCCGGTACCGCCTCTGCAACTGCTTCGTCGTTCCCGTCTCTGCAACTGCTCCGTCCGGTACCGCCTCCGTAGCTGCTCCGTTGAATTCCACCTCCGTCTCCGTCTCCTTCCTTGGTGATCTGGGTTCTTGGATCACCCTAAGACGTCGTTACAACTTGGTCTTAACCGACTGTGGACTTATCTCCCTTTTCTCTGTATTACTTTCTTTTCCGGTGAACTAACTTTATTATAAATTCCAGTTCCCTAACAAACACGGAAAAACAACTCGGTTGAAGTTTTCATGTTTATTTTCCAAGTGCACAGTCGGAAGACTTAACTGCTATCATCTGGATGACTCTATCCGGAACAAGGGAGTACTCTGCTATGGGAGAAGGGGTCTGCACAGGTCGACGTCAGGACACCAACTCCGCCGTCCGCTGTGAAGCGGGGGCTTTTATAGACCTGAGACCCACGTCACGTGACCAACCTATTGTGACGTCATAGTCCGCCAAAACACTGATATTTTCCGGATTTCTAAAAACACTCTAGAACCAATCAGTGGCTGACACGTCACCTTTTAAACCGAAAACGAGGCTGATCACATGACCTTCCGGAAATAACGTCATTACGTTTTTGTACTCCATTGTTCCGACTCCGTGTCCGGTTCCGTCTCCGGTTCCGGCTCCGTCTCCGGCTTTACCGACATCATAAATTACTAAGTTCCGAGACGGAAAACCTTTAAAACATTAACAATACGGAACCGAATGAACCTTTAAACACATATACATTTTAATAAACGGTTATTCAACCATAATATCACAAAACACTAACAGAATTACCTAGGGGAAACTTTTGGGTACGCCCCAAAACCGTTACACTCCCCCTTCCTTAGACTCTGTTCATCCCGAACAGAACAATATCACATATCACAAATACACAAATTGTCAACCGTTAAACTGTCCGTAAAATCAAACACAACTTGTTTCCGTGATCCGGGTACTGGTACCTCTTAACTAGTTTACCGTCACTGTACCCGGATATCTTGCTTGTTCCGTTTCCCACTTTTTAACTCTTAATTATACTAGAATCCGGGAAACGGTTCTTCTTTCTTCTCCTTGCGCCGACTTGACTTGCGACGACTTGCGACGACTACTGCCCACCAGTATCACGGCGCGAACTGCTTCCCGACGGCGGACGAGGTGGAATGGTATTCGGTACCAACGGTCGTCCGAAGCTTGTTCCTCTGGCATCAACCGGAAGAAGATCGGGATCATGGAGGCTCCACTGGGGCGGGACGTAGAACCCATTCCTGAGGCGTTCGTCTCGGATGGACCAATCTGGGATCCGGATGATCTGACGGGTCGGGACGAGACCAAACGGTGACTCTCTCTGCTCCATGATCTCCACATAGACGCCGGAGTCTCTCATCTCGGCTGGCCCCCACTGCTCCGGTCCCCAACGTACTGCATAGTATCTGGCGTGCTCCGGGACTGCAGGCGCAAAGACGGACACGGTTGAGTTGAAGGACCGCCAAACGGGTAGATGTGTAGGGTGGACTCTGGGTTGGTGCTCGGACTTGGCTCCTCCCGGACCGCTCACTGGAAGACTGTCGAGGTCGGGTTTCCACCGGAGACAGGATTCCGGGTGTAGCCCTGGCTTGATCTACCAGGATACTCCTCCGGGCTCTCTGCACATCCGCATGGCCTCGGTCAGACACGGAAGACTCCATTCCGTCATCCCTAGCCGCTGAACTGGTTCTGCTTCCGGCTACTGCTTGAATGGTTGCCGGCAAAGTTCTCTCCGTGGATCCTCGGGTCTCCGTCTCACTGCCAGCTCTGCTCCGGGTTCCGCCTTCCGCTTTGGTCTCCGATCTGCCTCCGGATCTGCCAATGGGTCTGCTGTCTGCTCGGCTATCTGCTCTGTTATCTGCTCTGCTATCGGCTCGGCTATCTGCTCTGCTATCGGCTCAGCCGCTGGATCTGCTTTCTGCTCCGCCTCCGGGCCGGACAATCACGCTGCTCACTACTCTGCCACTGCTAGTCGTTCTCGGAGGTGGGCTCCGGAAAAGGTCTTCCTCATCGTCTCTGCTCTGCATTTCCGCAATGTCCGCCACTCCCACTTCTGCCGTTGCTCCGCTGGAACCTTCCTCCAACAGCCGGAACTTGTAGTCATACACCCCCTTGCCTTTTCCCTTGACGCTGCCTCCGGAAGACTTGGGTGGGGTGTGTCGTTTCTCCTCTCGGCCACGTTCTCCGCCTCGGTCCTTGGCTCGCTCCGGGCTCTCCTTCCTATATTCTCGGCGTTAATGGCGTCCGGATTTATCCGGCGAACGGCTGCGACTCCGCTTCTTTCCGCGGTCTCGATCTGCTCCGGTACCTCGAGATGGGTCTGGGCTGTTTTTCCGGGAGGTGTTCCGAAAAGAACTCCGGGTCACAGGCGGCTTAACCGGCTTCGGGTCTCCTGGATCTTGCAACTCGTCTTCACTTGCCATGATTTTCAGCTCCGCTTCCTCTTCCGAACTGCTCTCCGCCTCCGTGGACGAAACGTCGGCTGCTAGTGTGGCCACCGACTGGGTACCGGAACGGTACCGGGTCCGGGACGAAACCGAACCTCCCGACTCCGACTCCGTATCCGACAACTGGTCAAGCCGTGTTACCGGCTTCTTGCTTTTCCGTGGGGTCATCTTGGACCGGAGGCTTTTCTCCTCAAACTGCTCTCTGCCAACCCTTTGTCGAATCGGGTTCGCGTCCATTGCGTGTCGGGACTGCAGATGCTTCTGTGTCCCCTCTTTCCGTCTGCTCCAATGGTCACACTGCGGACAGGCGAAGACGGTGACTTCACTCGTGTGCTGCTCCGTGACATGCCGGAGCAACGTGTGCTTGCTCTTGAATTCTAGGTTGCAGTCTCCACACCGGTGAGGGCGGGGCTTGCGGGGTGTTGTCTTTACTTTCGGCATTCTGATTCTCTGCTTTGAGACGATGTTGACTCAGCTACAGCAAACTGCCTTCTGCATCCGGTAACAGCTATCTGCCCCCTTTTATAGTCTCTGGAAGTCACGTGACTGGCTTATCTGCTTGATGATTGGCTGCTCAGCAAACTGCAACTCCTCCTGGTGATCTTCTTGGATAATTGTTGTTGCTGCTAACTGCCACCGCTCTTTCTTCTCCGGCTCCGCCAAACTGCCAACCGTCTCCGTCTACCGCTACACTGCCAACCGCCTCCGTCCACCGCTACTCTGCCATCCGCCTCCGTCAACTGCTACTCTGCCATTCGCCTCAAGGTTCCTCCTCATCCGCGGTGTGGTACTCGGAAGTTTCCGATTCCGTGTCCGGGGTGGGAGAAGGTGGTTTATATTCCCACACCCGGATCTCTGCCTCCCAGTCTTCCACCGGCTGAACTTCCTCTTCTGGTTCCGTCGATATCACCAGTTCCGGCTCCCAATCTTCCGGAGGTGAGTCTTCCGCTGCCCTAAGACAGCCCTGCGGATCCGGAACCCAAACCGGAGGATCGATCGGTTCCGGTTGTTCGATGGGAGCGGCTGCTCCGGCATCCCAGTCAGGTCCAAACGGAAGCTGGTCCGCATAAGTTTCCGGAACTGGATTCTCCCTAGGTGACTGTGTGCAGAATCTCCGGAACCGCCTTCGCCGGGACTGCGTTGCTGTTCCCCGCCAGGCCGAATCAAAGGTTCCCACATGGTTGAGGGTTGCCTCGTCCTGAGGAGGACGGTTCCCGGAAGGGTACTTCCAGCCGTGCATCTCCCGGAGATGCCGCCTAAGGTCGTTCGCCCGGTTGCCGTAGAAGGCACACAAACAGCAATGATATCTCTGGGCTGGGCACACATGCCGTCTCCTGTCCCTCGCACTCTCGAACATCCGGTCACACCGCTTACACAGCCGGCTATAATCCAGTGGCTGAGGGCTTGCCCAATCTCTGCTCCGGCCGCGATCTTGTCTTTCAAGGAACGCCGAGTAGGCCATTCCGGAAGGCCGGGAAACTGAAATTGTCGATCTACTGCACCGCTTTTACTGCACCGCTTCTGCACCGCTTCTGCACCGCTTCTGCACCGCTTCTCCGGACTGGTGGTCTTCCGGGAAACACTTAGTCGTTTTTCACTGCAAAATCTGCCGCTGCCGGAAAATGCTGGACTTGATTCGATTCCGCCAAACTTGTCTGCGATGTGCACAGCTCGAGGTCTGCTCTCCAACTGCTGTCAGAGCCCGATTTCAAGGCCCTTTTATACCCTTTCTGCTCACGTGACTTGAAAAGCTCCACGCTGATTGGCTGCCTCAGGAGTGACGTCACAATTATGCAAAAACTCAACCGTTAACCGAGAGGTGTCCGTCTCCGGCTCAACCGGCTTCTCCGGGTTTTTCCGGCTCCCTTTCAACTGCTTCTCCGAGCGAAGTATCTGCAATTTTGAAGTATCTCTGCCATCAAGAGGGTTGAATAGAGTCTCAGCCAGTTGAATCTGCCTCTCAGACGAACATCTAGACTGCAAGTTGGGCATTTCCGCCATCTGTACTGCTTCGTCAACTGCATATCTGCTCACTGGTATTACTGCTTGTCGACACTGGAAACTGCATACATTCTGTCCAGAAGGAGGCGCCTTCCTATCTGGGGTGATGTTTCTCCGTTTCTGTCAATCTGCAGTCGGTTTACTGTCTCTGCTAAGTGGAAACTCCGGTCGGATGTCTACAGCCGGAAAACTTTTCCGTCTTAATTTTCCGTATACGGAAGACGTGTAGCTGCTTCTCTGGAGATACTAGACCGCTAACCCAGGTTCTTCCGGACCCCTGGCCGCTATCCTGGACTGGTTGACTATGCGCTCAACCCAGTCAGAACCTCTAGGATGTCTCTATCCGGTCTCTGCACCGCTTTCCGCTCTGCTTCCTTTCTCCGCCCTGTTTCCGGAACCAGCACTTGCTCACTGCTCCGACTTCTTGCGGTCGCTCTCTGCCGGAACTCAACGTTTTACCAGGGTCTCAGCTATCTCCTTCTCCTGCTCTACAGCTCACTCCTTCTTCTCATATTTCTTCGTCCTCTGCGGCTTTACTCCGAGTCCGTATCCGACTCAGAGACCGTCTGTTCCGTCTCCGGAACACTACTCTGCTCCGGCGGCTCCGTCTGCCTCCAGGAATCCGCCATTCTCCGCTTCATCCATCTCGGATGCTTGACACCATTATACGGTTTCAGCAAATCGAAGTGAACCACCTTCTGCCGAGTTTCACTCTCTGCAATCTCGTAGGTCACGTCGGTAAATCTGCTCAGCACTAGCTTTGGACCGCTCCACTTCCTCTGCAACTTGGGGGCCTTGCCCTTCTTCCGTGTTTTGACCGCCATCCACACTCGGTCTCCTGGCTGGAACTGATTGTCGACCTTCCTCCGGTCGTACAGCTTCTTCTGCCGCTCCATCTCTCTGCCAGATTTCGCTCGAACCGCCTTGTATACTGCTTCTAGTCGCTCCCGGAGCTGACTGCCGTACTCTGTTACTTCTGCTGTCGATTCGCCCGGCGGCCTGCCAATCAGTAACTCTACCGGAGTGTTGACTTCTCTGCCCAGCATCAGCAAATTGGGACTCTGCCCGGTTGTCTCCTGCGGGGTACTCCGGTAAGCTGCCATTGCCAACGGAACTAGCTGATCCCAGTTGGTCTGCCGCTCGCTTACGTACAGGCTCAGGATCTGCTGCAGCGTCCGGTTGAATCGCTCAATGAAACCGTCCGACTGAGGTCGGAAAGCGGTTGTCCGTGTCTTGTGAATCCCCAGGATTCTGCAAACATTTCTCAGCAAGTCGGACTCGAAATTTCTGCCTTGGTCGGTGTGGATCTCCATCGGGATACCGTACCGCGCTGCAAACTGGTTGACGAATATGTCCGCAACCGTCACCGCTTCCTGATTCGGCATCGGGTAAGCCTCTACCCACTTGGTGAAGTAATCACCGATTACTAAGATGTACCGGTTCCCCCGGGTGGATTTAGGTAACGGACCCATCACGTCCATTGCCACCCTCTCCATGGGCGCTCCAACCCGGTATTTCTGCATCGGAGATCGTTTCAAGTTCTGCATACTTCTTGACGCACATTCGTCACAGCTCAGCACCCACTGCTTTATGTCCCGCATCATAGCCGGCCAGAAATACCGCCTCCGAATGCTAGCCGCCATCCTTCTGCTTCCGAGGTGTCCTCCCGTCCGGCTCTGATGGGCCAGACGGAAAATCTCCTGTCTCAGCTCCTTCGGGGTTATTAACTGCATTCGGCTGGTTCCTTCCGCCGTTTTCCATTTCCGGTAGACTACTCCGTCGACTTTCAGCAAGGTCTTCCGCATCCCGTACAGCACTTTCTCCTCGCTGCTCATGCTGGAAAAGTCTGCACTGCCAGCTGTACCGCTCCCGTCGATCAGCGACGTCACCAGTGGGTACCAAGGTTCTGCTTGCTGCATTCTCCGCAAATCATTGGGTCGATATTTCTGCCCCAGCACAGTATCCTGGTCCGCATTTTCCGCCAGCCTAATCTGCTCTGCAACCGCATCCGTTTTTCCTGGAACTGCCTTCTCCGTCACCGCAACCGCAACCGGCTTCCGGGACGCTGCTTTCCCCGCTACTGCAACCGCCTTCCTTGGGACTGCTTCCTTCGTCACCGCAACCGCAACCGGCTTCCGGGACGCTGCTTTCTCCGTCACCGCAACCGCAACCGGCTTCCGGGACGCTGCTTCCTCCGTCACCGCAACCACAACCGGCTTCCGGGACGCTGCTTTCTCCGCTACTGCGACTGCCTTCCTTGGGACTGCTTTCTCCGCTACTGCAACCGCCTTCCTTGGGACTGCTTCCTTCGTCACCGCAACCGCAACCGGCTTCCGGGACGCTGCTTCCTCCGTCAGTTCTGCTTCTCCGCCCGATCTTCGTGAACGCTTCCGGCGTCCCCCCTTCCTTGGCTTGGGCTGAGGAGTTTCTTCACTTCGTGTCTGCCGGATCCTTTCTCCGTAGTTCCAGGCGTCTATCTAGGCTTGTTTCCAGTCGATTTTTCCGCATTGGCTGCATGGGGATCTGGACAAGGCATCTGCGTTATTATGGACTCGCCCCGGACGATGTTCGATGTCGAAATGAAACTCACTCAGGAGCTCAATCCACCGGGCTACCTGCCCCTGGGGCTCCTTGAAATTCATAAGCCAGGTAAGACTGCCATGATCTGTGCGAAGAAGGAAGTGTCGTCCCAGCAAGTACTGCTTATTCTTCTGTACCGCGAACACAACCGCCAGGAGCTCCTTCCGGGTGACACAATATCTCCGTTCTTCTTTGGTTAAGCTGCGGCTCAAGTAGGTTATCACCCGCTCCTGGTTGCCCTGCTTCTGTGACAGTACTGCTCCCAGCCCGGTGTCACTGGCGTCCGTGTCCAGGATATATCGGCCTTGCTCCCTTGGGTACCCGAGTATCGGTGCCGATACTAGGCGGTTCTTCAGCTTTGCAAATGCCTGCTCTTGCTCCGTCTGCCACCGAAACTGCACCCCTTTTTCCGTCAAGTGATTCAGCGGCGCTGCAATCTCGGAGAACTTCGGCACGAACTTCCGGTAATAGGAGCAAAGTCCCAGAAAACTGCGCAGCTCCGTCAGGTTGGTGGGTGTCCGCCACTTCCGTACTGCCTCCGTTTTTGCCGGGTCGGTGCGGATACCGTCTCTGCCGACTATGTGACCTAGGAAAGACACCTCCGGCTGGAAGAACTTGCATTTTGACGGTTTGACTTTTAGGTCTGCCTCTCTCAGCTTGCTGAACACCTCCTGAAGATCACGGATGTGATCCTCCAGGGTCTTGCTGTAGACTATGATGTCGTCCAGATATATGAGGCAGGTCTTCCAGGACAAACCGCCTAGCACCTTCTCCATCAACCGCTCGAACGTACCCGGAGCATTGCACAAGCCGAAACTCATTACTTTGAACTGGTAAAGGCCGCCAGGAACACAGAAGGCCGACTTTTTCTGGGCGTCTTCATCCATCCCGACCTGCCAGTAGCCACTGGTCAGGTCGAGAGTGGAGAACCATTTGGCGTCTACACAGGCTGCTATGGTGTCGTCTATTCTCGGCAACGGATAAGCATCTTTCTCCGTGACTGCATTTAACCGCCGGTAATCGACACAGAACCGGGTGGTCCCATCCTTTTTCTTCACGAGGACAGTCGGGGAAGCCCACGGACTGCTACTTTCTTCAATGACGTTCTTGTCTTTCATCTCCTGAATCAGACTGCTCACCAGCTCTCTCTTGTCTGGCGGAATTCGTCTGGTTGGCTGCTTAATCGGCCGGTGACTGCCCGTGTTTATCTGATGTTGTACCTCGTTGGTCTGCCCCAGTTCTCCGGCATCATTACTGAAGGTTGGCTTATTCCGAAATAGGAGGTCGGTTACTCTCTCGCGGAAATGACTCGGCACTGCATCCTGGGTCTGCTCTGCTAACTGCCGCAGCTTCTCGTACCCGCTCCAATTCCGCCCGGCCTCCGACTCCGTGGAAATCTGCACCTTCCTGCTCCGCTCCGCCAACGGCACAACACTGCAACCGGCTGCTAAGGTGGTCATCGTCGCCAACTGCGCTCCTTTCTTGATGATTACCGGCTCTGCCATCACGTTGATCACTCGAACCGGGACTGTTCCTTGCTTTATCCGGGATAAAGTTCTCCCGATCAGCCAAGGTCTTTTCTCAGTAGGCTCCTGCGGCATTTCTAGTACTCCTTCTGCTTCCCGGACACTCTCTGCTTGTCCTATTATCAGCTGTTCCGTTTCCGGCGGAATTTGGTAATCTGCTACAGCGTTGATCGGAAACGGCTCCCTGGTCTGCTCGAACATGGTGAGGAACACCTCCTGGCTGCCCATCTGCATGGTCATTCGGTCGAAATTTATGCCGGATATCCGGGAACGGATGAAATCCATTCCCAGTATTCCTTCGTCTTCACAGTCTGCAATCTCGAACGTCATGGTCTCAGCTACTCCTGCGATGTTGAGTGGGAGTTCTTTCCGGCCATGCGTCCGTATGTTACTTCCGTCAACCATCGAAAGACGAATCGGCGACCGCTTCAGCTTCATTCCGGGCTTCCGGATCCGTTCCCAGGTTTGTAGGTTGAGCATTGTGACAGTGCTGCCGGTGTCGATTATCAGCGTTACTGGTTCTCCGCATACTCTGGCTGTCACACACATGCCCACCTCGCCCCTGGGACCGGGTCCGTGAACCACCTGCCGGTTATGGGGGTGTCCTCTCTTCCGGGTCCCGGATTTCCCCTTTTCCGCGACCCGCTCTAGTTTTCCGGCTGCTGCTGCTGCTGTCGTGGCTGCTGCAGTTGTTGCTGCTGCGGCTGCTGCTGCTGCTGTTGTCGCGGCGACTGCTGCTGTTGTGGTTGACGCCGCTGCTGCTGCTGCTTCGGCTGCCTACAGTCTCGGGCAAAATGCCCTTTCCGGCCACAGTTGAAGCATTCTAAATCCGCTCGGGAACTGCGCTGCTGCTGCTGCCGGCTAACCGCTTCCTTGACCTGAGTCATCAGATCCGCCAACTGCTGCTGAGTCTGCTCGGCTTGCTTCCGCAATTCGTTCACCTGCTGGCTCCACTCCGGCTCCGTGTTCAGCTGCCTCGTCCGGTGTCGCTCCGCTGGTCTGCTGTTGTTCTCTCATACTCGGTAGCGAAAGCCAGGGCCTGCGACAGCGTTTCCGGGTGGCTTTTCAATACCGACAACCGCATATCTCGGTTAGTCAGACTGTTGCAGAAATGCATCTTCATGAGCACTTCTGTTGTTGCCGGATCCGCTTTTGGGTAAGCTAGCCGCGTCTTGCTCCGTATGTCTCTGGCCAGCTCGGACAGCTCCTCCTCCGGCTGCAATTTCCGTGTCTGCAATTCCGCCTGGAAAACAAATGTTTTCTCCCCCGGACAAAACTGCTGTTTTAATGCCGCCACAACCGTATCAAAGCTGCGTCTCTGCTCCGCGGACAGATCCAGTAGTATGCTGCGGGCGTTACCCCTCAAACTGACACATAAGTTCAGCGCCGTTTCCTCTGCTGTCCAACGGTAGTACCGAGCGTATTCAAGGAGGTGAGCCTCATACTCCGGCCACGGATCAGTTCCGTCGTATGTCATTAATCTGGCTACTCCTGCCCTTGGTGCTGGTTGTTGTACTGCTTCTGCCTGTTGCTGCTTTCCGGTTACTGCCAGGTGCTGCTGAAACACCTCCATTTGGGTCGCCAATAATCTGGTCAGGTTGTCGACTAAATTCTCTCCGCCTTCCGGTTCCGCATCCGGTTCCCGATCGCCAGCCTGGTCCGGAAAGTTAATTTCCGCCTCTGCTAACTGCTCTGCAGGCTGTACTCCTTGAGGAACCCGAAGGGGCTCTTCTGCAACTGCTTTCTGCATTTCCGGCTGCAACAGCTTTCGCTCGGCAGGACGAACTGCTTCCTTTTCCGCAACCGGCATCTGCAACGGCTCAGCTCCTACTGCTCCTACAGGCTGCTCCGTGTCCGACACGGCTGTCTTCAGCTGCTGTTCCGCCAATTTGCCCCGTCTAGTAGTCATACTGCAGATGATCCCACCGCTGCCACCAAAAAGTTGTAACGGGTTTGCACCCTTCTGTGACGTCTTGATAAACCGGTTTTCTAGGGAGGTGGGCGAGTTGTTATTTAACCGGAGCTGAAACGGTAAAACTCCGGGAAACTGCTACTGCTGTACGGTTGAACTCCGGCTAGAAGTCTCTAAGGTTGGTAGCGTGGTCTGGAATGGACCTCTTAACCGTTGTCCGACTGCTAATCTGCAACTGCACCTGTAAAGTAAGGATCCGGAGGCGTTTCCGTCTCCGGGTACTGCAACTGCTCCATCGGGATACCGCTTTACTGCAACAGCTCCGTCGTTTTCCGTCTTACTGCAAACTGCGACTGCGCCTGGAATAAAGAATCCGGGAACGTTGCCGTTTCCGAATACTGCAACCGCTCTGCCAGGTTCCGCCGCACTGCAATCTGCTCCGGTTGGCTCCGCCTCACCGCAACCTGCGACTGCACCTGAAATGGAGTATCTCGGAAGTGTTCTCACTTCCAGTTACCGCAACCGCTCCGTCAGGTACTGCCTCTGCAACTCCGTCGTCCGGTACCGCCTCTGCAACTGCTTTGTCGTTCCCGTCTCCGCAACTGCTCTGTCCGATACCGCCTCCGTAGTTGCTCCGTTGAATTCCACCTCCGTCTCCGTCTCCGTCTCCTCCCTCGGTGATCTGGGTTCTTAGATCACCCTAAGACGTCGTTACAACTTGGTCTTAACCGACTGTGGTCTTATCTCCCTTCACTCCGTATTACTTTCTTTTCCGGTGAACTAACTTTATTATAAATTCCAGTTCCCTAACGAACACGGAAAAACAACTCGGTTGAAGTTTTCATGTTTATTTTCCAAGTGCACAGTCGGAAGACTTAACTGCTATCATCTGGATGACTCTATCCGGAACAAGGGAGTACTCTGCTATGGGAGAAGGGGTCTGCACAGGTCGACGTCAGGACACCAACTCCGCCGTCCGCTGTGAAGCGGGGGCTTTTATAGACCTGAGACCCACGTCACGTGACCAACCTATTGTGACGTCATAGTCCGCCAAAACACTGATATTTTCCGGATTTCTAAAAACACTCTAGAACCAATCAGTGGCTGACACGTCACCTTTTAAACCGAAAACGAGGCTGATCACATGACCTTCCGGAAATAACGTCATTACGTTTTTGTACTCCATTGTTCCGGCTCCGTGTCCGGTTCCGTCTCCGGTTCCGGCTCCGTCTCCGGCTTTACCGACATCATAAATTACTAAGTTCCGAGACGGAAAACCTTTAAAACATTAACAATACGGAACCGTATGAACCTTTAAACACATATACATTTTAATAAACGGTTATTCAACCATAATATCACAAAACACTAACAGAATTACCTAGGGGAAACTTTTGGGTACGCCCCAAAACCGTTACAATATATACATTATTGATACAAATAAATAAATATTCTAATATACACAAATATTTAGTCCAAGAGACATTAGTTGTTAATAATCAAGAAAGACATTAATGCTCAAAGTAACCTATCTCAGTGTGTTACAGAGTCGATCTGATTCAGCTCGGCGTTTGTCAGCTGAATTATTTGACAAACTACATCTCCTACATATAAATATATAATTGGACGTTTTTGTTGCGCTCTAGTGTTGAACTGCATTCCATCAAAACTTGTATACATGTACCGACAGACAAACAGTGGTACAGAATTACAAACATGGAAGGGTAAAGAGGAAATGCTGGAAGCTTTGAGCTTATCAGTTGTATAGCCTCAAAACAATAATTATAAGAACAGCTATACAGTTAAAATCTTGCATGTATCATGTAACGTTTACACAGCTATTTGGTCATATTTTTATAACTTGAGAGAACACGAATAACTGCAAAATTTCAAACTGTTAAACTGTCACTAACTAGACATTAAAGCAAAGACCATATACATGTACATACTAGTGTCGGTAGACCATTTCTATACATTATGATCTTCAGGATACTTTTATGACATGACTTGGTTACACTACATGTATCATTTCATGTCCACAAATAATTCCTAAGCTGCAAAATCGACAATGAACAAGATATTAACAATTTTGTGCTCCGACCTTGGAAATGAGATCAAAGTTCAAATTCAAGGTCATGAGAATATTCAGCATATACCACTTCCTATATGTCAACAATTGATTCCAAAGCTTTAAAGTTGATAATAAGCAAGATATTAGCCATTTTGTGTTCTGACCCTGAAAGTGAGGTCAAAGGTCAAATTCAAAGTCATGACAACATTCAGCATATACTGTTTCCCATATGTTCACTATTGATTCACAAGCTGCAAAGTCGATAATAAGCGATATATCAGCCATTTTGTGCTTTGGCTTTGAAAATGAGATCAAGGGTCAAATTCGAGGTCAAGACAATATTAATCATATATCATTTCCTAAATGTGCTCAATTGATTGCAAAGCTGTAAGGTCGATATTAAGCGAGATATTAGTCATTTTGTGCTTTGACCTTGAAAATGAAGTCAAAGGTCAAATTCAAGGTCATGACACTATTCAGCATATATCGTTTACTATGTGTTCACAATTGATTATTAAGCTGTAAAGTTGATTATAAGCTAGATATTAGCCATTTTATGTTCTGACCTTGAAATGAGATCAGAGGTCAAGTTCATGGTCATGACAACATTCAGTATATATCATTTCCTATAGGTGCGCAATTGATTCCTAAGCTGTAAAGTCGATAATAAGCGAGATATTAGCCATTTTATGCTCTGACCTTGGAAATGAGGTCAAAGGTCAAGTTCAAGGTCATGACAAGATTCAGTATATATCATTTCCTATATGTACACAATTGATTCCTAAGCTGTAAAGTCGATAATGAGCGAGATATTAGCCATTTTATGCTTTGACCTTGAAAATGAGGTCAAAGGTCAAGTTCAAGGTCATGACAATATTCAGCATATATATTTATTTATTATATGTTTTTAATTGATTTGTAAGCTGTAAAGTCGATCATAAGTGTGATTTTCGCCATTTTAAGCTCTGACCTTGAAAATGAGATCAAAGGTCAAATTCAAGGTCACGACAATATTCAGCATATATCGATTACTATATGTTCACAATGATTATTGAGCTGTAAAGTTGATAATAAGCGAGATATTAGACATTTTATGCTGTGACCTTGGAAATGAGGTCAAAGGTCAAGTTCAATGTCATGACAATAATCAGTATATATCATTACCTATATGTACACATTTGATTCCTAAGCTGTAAAGTCGATAATAGGCGAGATATTAGCGATTTTATGCTCTGACATTGATAATGAGGTCAAAGGTCAAGTTCAAGGTCATGACAATATCCAGCATATCACTTCCTTTATGTCCCCAATTGATTTGTACGCTGTAAAGTCAATCATAAGCGAGATTTTAGCCATTTTATGCTCTGACCTTGATGATGAGGTCAAAGGTCATATTCAAGGTCACGACAATATTCAGCATATATCATTTCCTATATGTCAACAATTGATTCCTAATCTCTAATCGTAATATTAAGTGAGATATTAGACATAATGTGTGCCATTATAAAGCATAGGAAAATTTAACATGGGAAAGTCCTATTTGGGCCAAGTTTGGGCCAAAATGGCCCACTTAGAGCGATTCAAGCGCAACAAAACTTATACACATCACATGAGTACAAATGAGGAGTGTTATGTATCAAAAAGAAAAAAAGTTACATTACAGTTTTTGAGAAATTGGCGGCCAAAGTCCAAAATCAGAAAAAAATGCGAAAATCAAAAAAACTAAAAAAAAGCCCTTTCCTGGAAATATTTTTAGGTATTTCTTTGCAAAATTTCAAAAAGATTCGCCTGTAAACCTTAAAGATAAAAATGTGAACGGACGCCGGACGCGAACGCAATGCCACGGCAATAGGTTATCGGACCAAAGGTCTGGTAACCTAAAAAATTAGCCCAAGGGCTAAGATAGGTTACCGGGCAATATATAATAGCTATTTTGTCCTGTGGCCTTGAAAATAAGGTCACGGTCAAATTTAAAGTCACGAAAGTAATCAGCATACATGTATATGATTTCCCATACGTTTACAATTGATTACTAACCTGTAAATTCAGTAATAAGAGAGGTATTAGTCATTATGTCCTGTGACCTTGAAAATGAATATTGAATCTTGAAAATGAATCTGAATA
Source organism: Terebella lapidaria (assembly GCA_949152475.1). Taxonomy (NCBI): domain Eukaryota; kingdom Metazoa; phylum Annelida; class Polychaeta; order Terebellida; family Terebellidae; genus Terebella; species Terebella lapidaria. Next base: position 8,193,302 of record OX424559.1, on the reverse strand, counting down.
CTCAGCATACATGTATATCATTTGCTGTATCTACACAATAGAATCTTAAGTTGTAAATTTGATAATAAACAATATATTAGCCAAGTTGTCCTGTGAGACCTTGAAAATGAGGTTAAAGGTCAAATTCAAGATCACGACAATATTCAGCATATCATTCCTATATGTCCACAATTGATTCCTAATCTCTAATTTTATTATTAAGTGAGATATTTGGGAAAATGTGCCCCATTATAAAGCATAGGAGAATTTAACATGGGAAAGTCCCATTTGGGACCAGTCGAGAAAATGAAAATGGTCGCCACACGCAGACCGGCGATTCAGGGGCAACCAAACTTATACACATCACAGAGGTATATGAGAGCAATCTTTTGAAACGAAAATCTCAAAACTGTCTGAACAATTTTGAGAAAATGGCCGCCAGAAATCGGCCGTTTTTCATCGAAAATGGCCGTCATTTTGAAAAAAATGCGAAAATCAAAAAAAAAAAAAAAACCCTTTTAAAATATTTTTCGGCATTTTTGTGCGGAATTTCAGAGAGATTGACCTGAAAACTCTTAAGATAAAAATGTGGACGGACGACGCTGACGCCTATGACGCAGACGAAGGACGAGGGACACAACACCATGCCAATAGGTTATTGGACCATAGGTCCCATAACCTAAAAATTGTGAAAATAAAAAAAATAACCACCTCTTGAAATATTTTTAGGTATCCTTGTGCAAAATTACAGAAAGATTCACTTGTAAACTTCAAAGATAAAAATGCGGACGGACGATGCCGACGACGACGGACGATAGACACAACGCCATGCCAATAGGTTATTGGACCATAGGTTCGGTAACCTAAAAAATTAGCCCAAGGGCTAAGAAAGGTTACCGGACACTATACATTTTAGATATTAGCCTTTTGTCCAGTGACCTTGAAAATAAAGTCACTGATAAATTCAAGGCCATGAAATTTTCAACAAATATATCACTTCTAGTATGTCACAATAAATTCCTAAGCTGTAAAGTCGATAATAAGTGAGACATTAGCCATTCTGTGATGTGACCTTGAAAATGAGGTCAAAGTTCAAGTTCAAGGTTATGAAAATATTCAGTATATATCATTCCTCTATATTCGCAATTGATTCCTATGCTGTAAATGTAAGTACCAATCTATTACCACCAATACAATCAGATTTTGATGATGCCAATAAGAAACGTAAAATACTACATTTTGCAATAGAAACAAACAAAGCCCGACCAAATAGTTTATCCAAAGACACACTGGCGTCTTCAGGGGCAGACAATGTGTAAATGTAGTTGTTTCTACTGTACACCAAATGGAATTAGTATACAACTGCCCAACAACCTATGAAAATAATTTAGAAATCCGAATCTAACCCCATGGAATAGATACATGACAAGTACAAAAGTACCCAATCACAAGCCCGAAGGCTACTGAGTTGATGGTATCCTCGGGGACACATTTAACGTCCGCCAGCAGTGACACCGACTCAGTGCTATAAATGTAAGTATCAATCTATTACCACCAATACAATCAAATTTTGATGATGCCAATAAGAAAGGTAAAATACAACATTTTGCAATAGAAACAAAGCCCGACCAAATAGTTTATCCAAAGACACACTGGCGTCATCAGGGGCAGATGTAAAGATGATAATAAGCGACATATTAGCCATTTTGTTCTCTGACCTTGAAAATGAGATCAAAGGTCAAATTCTAGATCACCAAAATATTCAGCATACATCATTTCCTATATGTTCACTATGGACCCCTAAGCTGTAAATTTGATAATAAGCGAGATATAAGCCATTTTGTATTCTGACCTTGAAAATAAAATGACTAACCTTGAAATTTAGGTCAAGGGTCAAATTCAAGGTCACTAGAATATTCAGCATATATCATTTCCTATATGTTCACAATTGATTCCTAAGCTGCAAAGTCGCTAATAAGCAAGATATTGGCCATTTTGTCCTGTGACCTTGAAAATGAGGTCAAAGGTCAAATTCAAGGTCACGAGAATATTCAGCATATATCATTTCCTATATGTTCACAATTGATTCCTAAGCCGCAAAGTCGATAATAAGCGAGATATTAGCAATTTTGTCCTGTGACCTTGGAAATGAGGTCAAAGGTCAAATTCAAGGTCACGAGAATATTCAGCATATATCATTTCCTATATGTTCACATTTGATTCCTAAGCTGTAAAGTCGATAATAAGCGAGATATTAGCAATTTTGTCTTGTGACCTTGAAAATGAGGCCAAAGGTCAAATTCAAGGTCACGAGAATATTCAGCATATATCATTTCCTATATGTTCACAATGGATTCCTAAGCTGTAAAGTCGATAATAAGCGAGATATTAGCCATTTTGTCCTGTGACCTTGAAAATGAGGTCAAAGGTCAAATTCAAGGTCTCGAGAATATTCAGCATATATCATTTCCTATATGTTCACAATTGATTTCTAAGCTGTTAAGTCGATAATAAGCGAGATATTAGCCATTTTGTCCTGTGACCTTGAAAATGAGGTCAAAGGTCAAATTCAAGGTCACGAGAATATTCAGCATATATCATTTCCTATATGTCCACAATTGATTCCTAGTCTCTAATCTCAATATTAAGTGAGATATTAGGCTTGATGTGTCCCATTATAAAGCATGGGAAAATTTAACATGGAAAAGTCACGTCTGGGCCGAGTTTGGGCCCAAAATGGCCCACTTCGAGTCATTCAAGCGCAACGAAATTTATACATGTCACAGAAGTACATATGAGGAGTGTTATGCATCAATAAGAAAAATTAGCCCAAGGGCTAAGAAAGGTTACCGGACAATATACATTTTAGATATTAGCCTTTTGTCCAGTGACCTTGAAAATAATTTTTCAACAAATATATCACTTCTAGTATGTCCACAATAAATTCCTAAGCTGTAAAGTCGATAATAAGTGAGATACTAGCCATTCTGTGATCGGTGATGTGACCTAGAAAATGAGGTCAAAGTTCAAGTTCATGAAAAGATTCAGTATATATCATTCCTCTATATTCCCAATTGATTCCTAAGCAGTAAAGATGATAATAAGCGACATATCAGCCATTTTGTTCTCTGACTTTGAAAATTGGATCAAAGGTCAAATTCTAGATCACCAAAATATTCAGCATACATCATTTCCTATATGTTCACTATGGACCCCTAAGCTGTGAATTTGATAATAAAAGAGATATAAACCATTTTGTATTCTGACCTTGAAAATAAAATGACTGGCCTTGAAATTTAGGTCAACGGTCAAATTCAAGGTCATGAGAATATTCAGAATATATCATTTCCTATATGTTCACAATTGATTCCTAAGCTGTAAAGTTGATAATAAGCAAGATATTAGCCATTTTGTCCTGTTGACCTTGAAAATGAGGTCAAAAGTCAAATTCAAGGTCACTAGAATATTCAGCATATATCATTTCCTATATGTTCACAATTGATTCATAAGGCGTAAAGTCACTAATAAGCAAGATATTGGCCATTTTGACCTGTGACCTTGAAAATGAGGTCAAAGGTCAAGTTCATGAAAAGATTCAGTATATATCATTCCTCTATATTCCCAATTGATTCCTAAGCAGTAAAGATGATAATAAGCGACATATCAGCCATTTTGTTCTCTGACTTTGAAAATTGGATCAAAGGTCAAATTCTAGATCACCAAAATATTCAGCATACATCATTTCCTATATGTTCACTATGGACCCCTAAGCTGTGAATTTGATAATAAGAGAGATATAAACCATTTTGTATTCTGACCTTGAAAATAAAATGACTGGCCTTGAAATTTAGGTCAAAGGTCAAATTCAAGGTCATGAGAATATTCAGAATATATCATTTCCTATATGTTCACAATTGATTCCTAAGCTGTAAAGTTGATAATAAGCAAGATATTAGCCATTTTGTCCTGTTGACCTTGAAAATGAGGTCAAAAGTCAAATTCAAGGTCACTAGAATATTCAGCATATATCATTTCCTATATGTTCACAATTGATTCATAAGGCGTAAAGTCACTAATAAGCAAGATATTGGCCATTTTGACCTGTGACCTTGAAAATGAGGTCAAAGGTCAAATTCAAGGTCACAAAAATATTCAGCATATATCATTTCCTATATGTTCACAATGTATTCCTAAGCTGTAAAGTCGATAATAAGCGAGATATTAGCCATTTTGTCATGTGACCTTGAAAATGAGGTCAAAGGTCAAATTCAAGATCATGAAAATATTCAGCATATATCATTTCCTATATGTTCACAATTGAATCCTAAGCTGTAAAGTCGATAATAAGCGAGATATTAGCCATTTTGTCCTGTGACCTTGAAAATGAGGTCAAAGGTCAAATTCAAGGTCACGACAATATTCAGCATATACCATTTCCTATATGTCCACAATTGATTCCTAGTCTCTAATCTCAATATTAAGTGAGATATTAGGCTTAATGTGTCCCATTATAAAGCATAGGAGAATTTAACATGGGAAAGTCCCATTTGGGCCGAGTTTGGGCCCAAAATGGGCCACTTCGAGCGATTCAAGGGCAACGAAATTTATACGTGTCACAGAGGTACATATGAGGAGTGTTACGCATGAATAAGAAAAAAAGTTACTGAACAGATTTTGAGAAAACGACAGCCAAAGTCCAAAATTGGCCATTTTTCGATGAAAACGGCCGCCATTTTGAAATAATTGCGAAAATCAAAAAACTAAAAAATACCTCCCTCTCGAAATATTTTTAGGCATTTTGTGCAAAATTTCAGAAAGATTCGATCGTAAACTTTAAAGATAAAAATGTAGACGGACGACGACGGACGACGACGGACGACGACGACGACGGACGACTGACGCAACGCCACGGCAATAGGTTATCGGACCAAAGGTCCGGTAACCTAAAAAAGTTACTGAAGAGATTTTGAGAAAACGACCATCAAAGTCCAAAATTAGCCAGTTTCGACGAGAACGGCCGCTATGACCTTGAAACCAAGGTCAGAGGTCAAATTCAAGGTCACGAGAATATTCAGCATATATCATTTCCTATATGTCCACAATTGATTCCTAGTCTCTAATCTCAATATTAAGTGAGATATTAGGCTTAATGTGTCCCATTATAAAGCATAGGAGAATTTAACATGGGAAAGTCCCATTTGGGCCGAGTTCGGGCCAAAATGGCCCACTTCGAGCTATTCAATCGCGACGAAATTTATAGACATCATAGGAGTACATATGAGGAGTGTTATGTATCAAAAAGAAAAAAAGTTACTGAACAGATTTTGAGAAAATGGCCGCCAAAGTCCAAAATTGGCCGATTTTCGACAAAAACGGCCGCCATTTTGAAAAAATTGCGAAAATAAAAAAACTAAAAAATACCTCCTTCTTGAATTATTTTTGTGCATTTTTGTGCAAAATTTCAGAAAGATTGGTCCGTAAACAAAAAAGATAAAAATGTGGACGACGCCGACGCCGACGCCGGACGCAACGCCATGCCAATAGGTCCCTAAAATGTGAAAATCGAAAAAAAAAACCCTCTTGAAATATTTTTAGGTATTTTTGAGCAAAATTTCAGAAAGATCTGATGGTAAACTATAAAGATAAACATAGCACCAAGGGTGCTGTAGCTTACCGGTAATCATGTGAATTGCGTAGAATACTGAATACATATAAATTGTTACACTGTTGTTGAAATCTATATGTTAAAACATGATCGTAAATGTTGATAGAAACACACTTCCTGTATGGACTATAATACGAAATCAAGTTACATCTTGAAAGATTTTTTTGTTAATGACAAATTTCCACAGACAGTCGATTCAAAGGCAACAAAACTTATACACATCACAAAGGTGTGAGAATCTTATACATGATTTTGAGGAAAACTGTCTGAATAGATTTCGGAAAAATGGCCACCAAAGGCAAAATTCATTGTTTTTTCAACAAAAAAGGTCGTTTTGACCTTTCGAGGTAATTGAAGGTCAAATTCAAGGTCACCACTCAATGCGCAATATATGATTTCTCATTTGAATGTGCCAATACTTAGGCTCTATCTTGAAGTGTTCTATGTGATCACTCTGCATAGCTCCCATTATGGAGGAAATTTGGGTGAAATTTTCTAAGTCCAGAAAAATTTTCAATGGCCAATTTTTTGCTGGAAATGGCTCAAAACGAATAGCGACTTGATTTGGGACAAAAAAAAATTTTTTTGACGACCTGTCAGAAAATCAAAATGGCCGCCCCACGCGGACCGTCATTTCAAAGGCAACAAAACCTATACACATCACAAAGGTACATAAGGAGAATCTTATACATGATTTTGAGGAAAACTGAAAAGATTTCGAGAAAATGGCCATCAAAGGCAAAATTCATTGTTTTTTTCGACAAGATAGGTCGCTTTGACCTTTCAAGGTCATTGAAGGTCAAATTCAAGGTCACCACTCAAACCGCAATATATGATTTCCCATTTGAATGTGCCAATACTTAGGCTCTATCTTGAAGTGTTCCATGAGATTACTCTGCATAGCTCCCATTATGAAGGAAAAATTGGGTGAAATTTCCTGAGTCCAAAAAAACTTTCAGTGGCCAAAACTTTTCTTGTTTTCTTTGCTGGAAATGGCTCAAAATGAATAGTGACTTGATTTGAGACCAAAAAATTTTTTCTCGCCGACCCGTCAAAAAATCAAAATGGCCACCACACGCAGACTGGCGATTCAAAGGCAACGAAACTTATACATGTCATAGAGGTACATGAGAGGAATGTTTTGAAACAAAAATCTCAAAACTGATCAGACAGTTTTTGAGAAAATGGCCACCAAAGTCCAAAATTGACAATTTTCATCATAAATGGCCGCCAAATCGGCCAAAACGATTTAATTGAAAATTAAAAAAAAAAAACGTTTTTAGATATTGGCCTAAGGTATGTTCTGACAAATTTATGGGGAAATTCATCATGCCAGAAAAAAGTTACAGACCCGGACGGACAATGGACGACGGACGGACAACGGAAGACGGACGAAAAACCATGATAATAGCTTATCGGCCCAAAGGGTTGGTAAGCTAAAAATGTGGATGGACGACGCCGACGACGGACGCAACGCCATGCCAATAGGTGATCGGACCATAGGTCCAGGGGACCGCTCCCTCACTGGCGAAGTTCATATTGTTTGCCACTCCTCCACCGACGAAGTTTTTATTGTTTGTGCTTGCTACATAAGGCTATATAGAGAGTGGGGGCTCTTATTGATATTACACTATTTGATAAGAGTGCCGAATTAGATTACGTTATGACATGCTTCGGTACAACCTGCAATTGTCATAATGTAACCAAAGATTCATATATTTTCTGTACGGCACAAAGGTGCATTTAGCATGTTTAAATCAATGGTAAATGGCCACATCTCAGCGGCCCGTAGGATACTTCCAAAACAAATTCCAGCTTACCGGTGTCCATTGTAATGTTTTCACAAAATACTATAGTGTATTTGGCATCGCATGACAAGTAGCAATATAGAGCACTGCATATAGGAGTTTTGGCTATTTTGACCTGAATGCACCAGGGGATTTTATGATACACTTTAGTACTACATGTAGCCCTTTTCAACACCCACTTGCGCTTCCAGCTCTTCATGCATAATTCCATAAAGACATTGCCTGGCAAAACTGGTCATTATCTAAAGACATTATTCTTCCAGAGGACATACAAACATCCAGACATCTCAAAACCCCCGAAAAATATGATGCATGTCACACCAAATTTCGAATAGGTAAACCATAGCTGATTGGCTAATCATTTGGTGATGTGTGGCCTGTAAGCCGCTTACTGGTATATTTCAACATACTGTGAAATTTTATTTATAATGCGACTGTGACACCATCTATCAACAAATACATCATTCCATTGTTGTTGCCAGATATATTGGACAAGAATAATTGGGAAAGTACACTACTATTTATTCACACACACACAAAACTAAACTAAGAATAGAGATTCACTTTTCACACACAAAAAGAGATTCACGTGTTGAACAAATACAATTGTGTTAAACTACATCGCAGCCCAATGTTCGTGCATGGAGTTCAACAGTTACCAGCACAAATTTCATCAGCCGTGTCCGATAGCATCAGGCAATATATTTCAGAGAGATTTCATCGTTTGGATTTCTTCTTCTTGTGGCTTTCAATGTGTCTCTGGAGGTCCGACTTGGATACAAAACCCCTCTCACACTGCGGACATTGGAAAGGTCTCTCATCGCTGTGCAGTATCATCTCATGCTTTTTCAACGCCCCGGACTGACTGAAACTTCGGCCACACGTCTTGCAACTGAACGGTCTCTCTCCGGTGTGGATTAACACGTGTTTACTCAGGTTGCTCTTTCTAAGCGTCTTCCCACAGATTTCACAGTCGGCAGTCGGGACGCTTTCCGAATGTTGCTTCATGTGAATCTTCAGGTACTGGGCCAGTTTGAAGGCTTTGCCACAGACGACACACAGATGCGGTTTAAGATCCTTGTGAAGGAGTTCGTGCTTTCCCAAGTTGCCGCTGTTGTTGAAGCACTTTCCGCACGTCTTGCATTCGTATGGTTTCTCGCCAGTGTGTTGTACCAGGTGTCTGGTCATGGCACCACTGTCATTGAATTTCCGGCCGCAGACGGAACACTCATAAGGTGTTTCTCCTGTGTGTATTCTCTTGTGTCTGCCCAGGGCACTGGGGTCATTAAAACTCTTGCTGCAAAATGCGCATTCATATGGCCGTTCTTTGTTGTGCGTATATTTGTGCCTATCCAAAAAACACTTTGTTCGGAACTCTTTGCCGCATGTTTGACATTTATACGCCTTCTCACCAGTGTGGATGGTCATATGTACCTTAACAGATCCTCTCTGGCTAAAACCGCGACCACACACGGAACATTTGAATGGTTTTTCCCCAGTGTGAGTACGCATATGGTTCTCCAAGTATTGTGGCAGAGCAAACGCCTTGTTGCATATAACACACACTTCAGATTTCTCCTTTGTGTGAACGAACATGTGTGTCTTTAGATTATACTGGCTGAATTTCTTCTTGCAGATGGTACATTTCACCTTTACTATTGGTCGTCGTACATATTTCCGCTTTGTCTTGGGTCGACCTGTAGTTATTGGATCAGTGTCAGTGGTTCGGGAATCCTCCATTCCATCATCCTCAGACGTACTCACATCTGATGTCCCTTGATCATCTACAACACCACGGCTACTCATCCTATCTGAAAAATTGACAATATATTTCGTTACAATGCCTGAAGACAAACAAATTATGATTCAAGAGGATATGGTATTCCTTCAAAAGTATAAACAGATTTGCATGTCGCCCTATTAATATATAGGCTAATATTTGTTATATGGATCATACATAGTATAATAAATTGCATATTGCATAGTAAACGAAGTGTTCTGGTCTACCATTTTAGCTCAGATGCCAGATGTGGTTGGTCATTGAGGGATAGCATCAAAGGAGTTATTACAAACAAAGACATGACTACATGGGCACATAAGACAGGACACATCCCTAACGCCCTATTCAACCCCCCCTCACCTATCATTTGCTGCCAGTGCCCCATTGCTCAAATACCAATATTAAAATATTAGGTAAAGTTATAATATTTCAAGCTGAATTGCCATAACAATATATACAGCATACGGTGTAGCCTACGGGGTAATGTATTATCTGGAGTATCTCAACAGTGTTTTTCATGTGTACCTGTGGTATATCATCAAACACCAATTATTTCCCCCACAGCACATCATATAGTATATAGTATTCCCGGGGGGGGGGGGGGTCATTCTCGGAACAGAAGTACACGTATGCTCAAAAATGACTTTCAGTTTTACCCTTTTTCCAAGGATTCTATCCCGAGCCATATGACCCTCTTTTCTAGGATTTTACGACAAAAATAACCCACATTTTTAACGGCTTTATGTGTTCATATTTTGCGCTATAGTGAAACGTTCTTGACGGATAGGCCTACGAATAAAAAATACAACTATCATGGTAAATACAAAGGAATTACTGGACAAATATTGACCACCAATCACACAAATAATTAAACCACAGAACCACAATAACTATATCGCGGAATTTAACTGTTATTTACCTCCCTTATCGCAGCCTGTGTTTACCGCGCTTGGGCTGTAAAAACATTCCTGCATTTTCTTATTCGAGCATGTACATGTACTTCTGACCCAAGAGTGCCCCCCCCCCCCCCCCCCCCGGGATAGTATTATATCTGAGTTTGGTCCAGCCTTCGCTAATGTGTTTTATGTCAAAATATGTTCATTTCTTATGGGGGTTAAATAAAATAAATAAATAAATGAATAATTTGCTGTGAGTATTTTTATAGTCGAATTTTGAAACTGTGGACATGAGTCTCTTCTTTCCCCCATGCTTCTTGGGTATTTTTTAGCCCCAGAATCAACCCAGAATAGCCAACGTTGCTCCATTTTGAATGTTTTTTTTATTGGTTTTGAATATACCGACGCAATATAAAACATTCAAAATGGAGCAACGTCAGCTAGTCCCAGAAGTGGCTCTCAAACATCAATGTGGACGGTTGGTGCACCGTGGGTGAACAAAAGCGCCAAATAAATGTCGTCGCAGCATTTCCATAGATCCATTTTTTTCCCCCTAAAATACACTTCTATTCCAAAAAGGGAGATATTGTTATCGTTCCTCTCGTTACGACTGCAGTGGTGGATCTAGGTCTATTACTGCCATCTGTATTGTATGGGGCTGGGCTATCACACATTATGCAATCAATGAGAACAAATATACTTGACATGTGACCTCGTAAAAAGAGCTCCAAGAATACCCATGGATGAACGCTTTTGTTTAGAGTTCGAGCTTTGTCCAGTAGCCGCCAGGGATCAGCATCATCGCGTTATCAGGCGCGTAGCTAGAAACTATTCTTGGCTACCCTCTTTCATGAATTGTCCTGTGGTTTTGCCTTGGTTTGTTAAAGTACTAGTAAAGTGAAAATATGATGTTTTGTTATATGAAAGATCTCAATGATCTGAGCAAAATGGTCTTTACAGTATGTCAATATCTCTATCCGTTCAAAAGTTATAGCCATTTGAAACTGACATTCCGGCACTACATTACAGAAGCCACTTGAAAAGTTCTAGCAACTCATTAATATGCAAATTAGATGATAATGAGAATTCATGACGTCACGAGGGGAACAAATTTTAATTAGTACATTTCAATCCATGATATAATGATCCTTATTGAAGGTTCTGTCGATCTGACTAGTGCATATCATTATGTACCATACATAGTCAATATCCACACAAACTGTACTGTTGCTATGGTTACCAGTCATTCCCTATAGCCGTAGTTACCCATGGTTGCCATGGCCATTAACTGCCAAGTCAGTCTATACATATCAAAGTACCTAATTAAAACAACTTCCCCCGATGACGTCATGAATATCTCATTTGCATACTAATTAGCTAAATTGTTTTGAAAAAGCAAATTTGCCGATTTCAGTCTTTAACGTGCTATAACTTTTGAACAGATTGTGATATTTATATGCCGTAAACACCATTCTGCTCAGATCAATGAGATCTTTCATATAAGTTCACATCATATTTTCACTATACTAGTACTTTAATATGCCGTGTGGACATTTTGAAGTGGCTGACCAGTATGGTGAACAAAATTTGTCAAGAAAATTGCTATTTACACCGGTAGATATTTTTGCGATGCTAAATGGTAGACTTATCGCTATATATAATTCGGCATATTTCAGCTGGGAGTCAAACGGCAATTTCCTACCGAATTCCAGGCTTCCATTGCAAAAATCGAAGAAGTTTACAATCTATGCGAATGTTAACTTCATAAGGCCTATCTGCATATGACAACAAATACAAACTTTGGAGCCCTACGGTAGTCGATTTTGGTCTTCAGAGCTTCGAGGCGCCAAATGAATACTTGTCAGTATGAAATAGTGAGCCGAACTCTAGATATGCGGCCGTACCACCATGCACACATAGTGTCGGACAATTATCGATGTACCCTGATCATACGTACATCAAGTGGCACCTTTTTGGCAACGTTAATCATTCTTCACAAATTTCATGTCCGAGAGGCATACTAGTAATGGAAAATCACAGAATATTATGCATGCACAACAAACGTGGTGAATCCGTGGAATCTTTGCAGCGGTGAATTTGGAATTTTTGTAAACTGAATCTTATTTTGATTGGGTTTATATTTGTCGTGGCAAGAACCGTCATGTAGGCTATTCATGTTGAATAGGTGCTAGGGTATGCGTTTTGTTTGACAACGCCTGCATCGTGGACATTTAAAGGGTAACTAGGTACATGTAGGCTATGTCATTTTGTAGAAATCGTATGACATATGTCAATAATATATATTTTGAGATTGTCTTTGTGTCGTGACCCGAGTGTGTGAAAATAGAAATGATTGCTTTCAATAATCTATTGTTTTCGGGAGGCACTCCTGATAATATTGCAGTTCAAAAGCCACTTTATTAGAAATAACATTACAATTCCATCATATTCCATGTTGCTATTGTTGGTTATGACAGCCGAGTAACTGTTTGGATTTCATGTGCTGGACACATAGGTTTATGCGTGCCACTCGTGTTATTTGGGCAGAGATACTAATATTGAATAGTCTGGATTTCATACTATTATTGAAAGAAAGGGAACTTTTTGCCATTTATCGCAAATCAGACCCCAAAATTTAATTTTGAAAATGAACTTTTATACTAGTATTGCGAAAGCGGACCTCAGAAATACTCTTCTCGAATCAAATTTATCCCTACTTGAAAACAGAGGAACTTGATTCAACTGAGTGCATTTCCCGAAGAAGGGAAAATCTAGCTTGGCCTTATATCTAGAATCCATACATAATCACGGTGGGTAAGCGAATCATAACGTTCGGGCATATTTTATTGATTATCTGGCTGAAACATGGATATACATGTAGGCCTATATAGGTCTTGCATGGTTCATCCGAACCACACTATTATTCCACAAATTATCAAATGGACAATATTGATTTTAATTGAAAACGTCACGCACAACAAATGAAAAACTTCTGTTTTCATTTTTTTTTGTCTTTATCTTCCAATATGTCTAATCACACTAGTTTTTGTCCAACCTGTGTGAGGGTGTGCTTGGGATATCCGGATGAAACATATCCCAATCAATAAATCAGCATGTTCTACAATTTATCAACCAAAATATACCCGAACGCTATGATTCGCTTACCCACCGTGAATATTCTAAGCATCATCTGTGCCAATTTTCTCTGCTTTTGACAGCAAATGCTTTCAGATTTCTAGTATTTACATATATCTTCACCACAAAGATCAAAATCAACAACAAGCAGTAAAAATCTAGTCACGCGAATACAGAATTTATATATACAAAGATTTTAATGTTCTGACTGAGTATGCTGGACCAATCTTCATATGCATCAACCTACATGTATATGCTGGTAGATCACACAAAATTGCATGCACACATATTACAGTCGCCAATTTGAATTGAGACATCTGATCTTTATTCACATACATGTAAATGTCAAATATCATGATGCCATCGGGTGATCAAGTCTCTTGTGGCGCGTTAACAGTGTTAGCTGTTTGAAGCTCTTCTCACAAAGAACACACGCGTAAGGTTTCTCACCAGTGTGTTGGCGAATGTGAATCTTCAAGTGAGCATTCGTGCGAAAATCTCGGCCACAAGTTGGACACTTGTATTTCTTCTTCTCGTTGTGAATCCGTTTGTGGTGTGAGAGGTGCGATCTTTGCCAGAAAGCCATTCCACATACTTCACAGAAGAAAGATCGTTCTGCATTATGTGAAGGTTCATGGTCTCTAAGGCGCGAGCTGTTACAAAAGGATTTCTCACACACAGAACATTTGTACGGCTTCTCTCCCGTGTGGAATCGCATGTGAACTATGATCCCGCTGTGGTCTCGGAAAGTCTTGCCACAGACGATACACATATGAGGTCTTTCCCCGGTGTGGATTCTCTTGTGAACGGTTAAAGTTGAACTATCGGCAAATCGTTTTTTGCAAGTTCCACATTCATAGCGTTTGTCACCAGTGTGTCGCCTCGTGTGGAATAGAAGCCGTGAGTTGGAAGAGAAACATCTTCCGCAAGTTTCACAAGTATATGGCTTCTCGCCCGTGTGTAGTCTCATGTGTATATCCAGAGAACTCTTCGATTTCAGGCTTTTGTTACAGACTGCACAAGTTGTGGTGGATGGTTCGCCAGTGTGGGTTTTCATGTGGCGTTCAAACTGAAACTTCAGTTTATACTGTCGCGGACAGATTGGACACTGCATCATTACATCAGGGTCGTGGATAGGTTCGTGGCGCTCCAAGAGGAACTTCGATATAAATCTTTTGTTGCACTTGGTACAAGCATGTGGTTTATCCCTATGCTTGCCATCACCCTCTGCTCCGACATCAGCAGAGTGTCTGCTCGCATCATTTTCATCACTGCTGCTTTCAATTTCAGGTTCAGGAGTCCCAGCATGGTCGTTTTTCATTTTCGTCATGGATGATATCATTATGCTGCACTCTCCAGTCTCAGAGGAATCTCCGTCATTTCGGTCGGTTCTGGCAGGATTATCTGAAGTTCCAGCTAGTTCGCAACAATCCCTGGATGATTCAGCATTATCAGACTCTTCCTTGGCCTTTAACTTTAAACCATCCGTCGACTGAACACAATTTGTTGACAAACGTAACTTTTGTGCATCAGATGGTTCTTCTGTAGCCCTGCCGATTTCCTGCTTCACAATGGTTGGGTCTATGTTTGGTGAGCTCGCATGGCTGGACGTTGACTGAACTTGGCAGCTCCATATACCAGACAATTTCTTCTGTAAGACTTTGCCCATTGATGAAGCTGAAAGAAGTGATATATTCATGTCATCATTTTCTCATTGATACTTATCTAAACATTTACCATTCATGAGATGCTGGTCAACACTTATGTATTAGATTTTTTTTTGCAAAAATGTCAACCTACATGTGTTCTCAACAGCACACATGAATGTACATGTACTATACAGATTATCTTTCTAAAACCTACACAATAAACTACACTGACTGCTACTTATACCATTTTATTGATGAAAAGAAATACCTACAATGTAAGGAAAACACCACCGATGTGTCCTTTTTTGTTGCATGAATTGTGACAGTTTCAGTCTTGTTGAATACCTTTGCAGATCCCTGGCCTTGTGTTCGAAACGAGAATGATACACAGTGTACATGAATATACATACATGTATATACACATTCACACACAGAATACAGATGCAACAATTGCCCAAATGCCGGTAAAATTTATGGACTGGACTACCAGCAATCTAACAATCAATCAATACTAACTGATGCAGCATGATATATACAACTATGTTTATGTGAACATCTTATCACATACAGTAATATGTACAACCACAATTTGCCAAGTGAAATAATGCAAGCTCTATTCTTACTTCTCTTTATACAAGTGCCATGAAGCTTCAACCCCTGTCCATTTTCAATCCTTGAACACTCTGACATGACAGCATCAGGGATGTCAATTTCCAAACAGTTGACAGGATTCTTTGGGGGAAGACACAAAATGTGGTTGTGAAAAAAAAAGTAGCGTACATGTTCATGTATTGAATATGTGTGAATCGTGTACTGTGAAAATACTAATATTTGCAGTCGATTCATTTTGTGGGTTTTTTTTTACAACTGCAAAATTTAATATTTGTCTTTTCTATACATTGTACATGATACACATGACAGCTAAAATCTGCAAGATTAAATCTCCGCAAATTTGTCTGGACATAAAAACTGCAAATATTTCTAGCCGCAAATAATGTTCTTTTCACAGTACTGATTCAATAAATGGCTCAGATAAGGTTATCATGTCTAACACTGTCAAATAATTGTCGTGTTCCTGATAATGCAAATACATGTCAGATTTTGAAACGAATATACAGATTATCATACAAAAACATAATATGAACGCATATATATACTATGAGAACATGAAGTATTCAACTTACTGACAACATGATCGGGTTCCTTCATCAAACAATTCTCACCAAGAATAGTGCCAGAGGACAGGTTATATCTGAATAAAAGGATCCACGTTACAATATTTTCAATACACTTCAAATATGTATATAAGTATACTATATTATATTTTCTGCACTGTTATATTATTGCTCCGAGGAAATCCACTCATGGGTTCGGATGTGGGATATCCTCTGAAAATAAATCCTGTTTACATTTAATACAAGATACGCATTGTACTCAATGGTACTTGGAGTTCACAGAATGTCAAGGCCTAATTGCCGTGGATGCATTTCTGCGTGAAGCACAGAAGCACAAAAATTAGAAAATGCTGACAGAGATCACACATGGTACTGCTGAGAAGTGTTCCACCTGACAGCCACACTACGATCCTTACAATGTAGCCTACACTACACGTATGTTTCCGAGAGATTCTTCGTTCAAGGAGCTTGAAAGATGACTCAGCATTTACGGTATGTTTTTGACCCTCGCTACTGACTGACCTCAAAATCTTAGCAATCCAAGATGATAACGATTCTAGTACAGGTACTTCGATGGTAGATCCCCCCTCACCCCCCCCCCCCAACCCCGTGATTTATATCAAGACAATACAATAAACACAACACCACTGGCGAATCCAGGATTTGTGCAGCTACATGTACGTGCCATCATTGCAGATGCTGAGCTTTCAATCCCTTACTACCCACAACATTGTACTTAATATACATTGTATATCACTCTGCCAACACGCTGCCCCCCCCCCCCCCCCCGATCTGTGAGTGGTAAAAGTAGAACATTTGGATGTCGTGGCATTGAATAATGCTCACAATAGGAATGTTATGGATATACACCTATTAGGGTAATGTAAATATGCTTCACATCTGTCGATTTCTGAGACCCTAAACCGCTTGTCTTAAACATGTTTGTTATTATTTATCTTATTACTGTCTGCGCGTCTGCCCATCAAATTGTAGCCCTGTATATATACCCACATTTATATATTTACATGTACGTACAGCGTCTTTGAACGTTGATTTTAGCCATGAAAACTGCGCCATATAAATTTGGAATATTAAACTAGATAAACATACTGTGAAACAGTTAGGTTAAGTGTTAATCATGATCTGGGTCGGCCTGGTCGCTCTGGTGGTGTTATCTGGTTATCGCGTGGCGGTGATACCAAAGACCCTGTACATATATCATGATATACATTATACAGGGTCTTTGGTGATACAACGCTACGGGTCATGTTAATTTCCGAAAAATAAATCGGTAAATGTAATTTAACACGGAGTCCGTTTGATGTGTGAATGATAGATCTACTACATATACGTTGCGTATATATATCAAGGGAGCTAGTAAATAATATCATTTATGTCATATACCACAGCAGGAAAAGTTGAGATTTGTGCAATCTGCACGGTTCCGTAGCGAGAAAACGGAATTGATGCAATGGAACACCTAAAAATGTTTCTTGTATTTCAACCACCATTAGTAATCACTTACGCTACTCGTGTTTTCGGTCGCACTGAAAACATGAGTATGAAATAATCAGCTAATTGTTACCCTATTCCCAACTTATTGTTACCATATTTCCCAGCTAATTATTACCGTATTTCATAAATGAAACAGCGCCTTTTTGGGCACGCACGGAATTATAATTATGCCCCATATATAGGCGCATGCGCCTTTATATGAGGTATGGCGCATGCGCCTATATATGTGAATCCACTTTCTTTTGAACAAATAAAGCAAAAAAGAGATCCCAATATTAAACTCGTTTTCGACTCATGAATTTCTTGCTGTATTGAATTTAAATTTTATTCTTAAGGAGATCTTGAAGTACGAATGAAATGGAAATATAATGCGTGTTGGATAAATTGGCTCAATACTAAATGCCAATTGGAACTGTTCATTCGTCACCAAGCTGTGGGAGCTATACTAGTATTTGATTTACATTCGATTTATTTTAATAAATAATTTGACAAACTAATATGTAAATGACATATTGTGACGTCATTGTGGTTCTTTAGGGTTCTTTCTTAGGTAATAATGACATTTTACGGTGGCTGATATTTGTCATCATCTTTTTTTGGAATATCCATCAAACAGGCAAAACAAATATTGCCTAATAAACAATTTTTATTGTGTTGAAAACGTTTTCCATGCGTACGAATTTTTTTTCCTATGCGTTCAAACATATTTAAATTGCAATAAACAAAACTATTTCTGGCATGTGCTAGTACAGGATATAGATCTAAAACTAGTGCGTCACAAATATGTTTTTGAGCACGCAATGAACATTCTGATCATATTCGAAACATTTTCCATTTTCTGGGTTTGAACGCTAGTAAATTATTATTAGATCTATCCTCTCTTTTTTTGGTTGCACTCAAGTGATCTACATGTAGCTTTTCAGTGGCTGTCGGTATTCACTTTTACACACAATATATTTCCCTCGTGGTTTCTGTACATGCTATGTGACATCCTCTGATTATATTAAATTACGGGAATTATAAAACAGAAATCAATACTGAATCGTAAAAACCAGAATGATTATGTTACTAGTATTCATCAGTTTTTCGGAATAGCCATGGCGAAATGCGTTACTGATTACCAATGGTGTATCCAGGAACGATACACTAAATATCTTTAGGCGTTCCATTACCAGGCTCGATACAGATGTAAGGATTCAGACCTCCCCTGTCTTGTGTAAGCATTCCGCTTTTTGAGATTTATTGAAATGTAAATTTATGAAGTAGATCTATTTGTAATTCATCGAGCAATTCATCCATCGATATCCACCCACACAATAATTTAATTTTAATAGTCTAGCGTTATTAAATTCGGAAATAAATATGACCCGCCGATATCCCATTGTCCTATTTGGTGAATTCCTGCTTCGTTCTGGCGTGAAGATTCATCTTTGACTTTCCAGATGTAGTTTAACTTGGCGAGTGAAGCCATACTGGGTATTCAGTTACCAGATCTCTTCAACAATATCATAGGAATCCAAGCATGTCTCCAGTAAGTATACAAGTTTTTTTCTTGAAGCCATTAGATCTATTTGGTTATAATTTTGTTGCGACATGAATTAGATCTATAATGCAATTTGGAATGCCAACGTTTTTTTTTTTCAATATTTGCGATAGGAGTCTGAAATTTGGTAGAAAATTGCCATTTGACTCCCAGTTGAAGTATGCCAAGTTTTTATACGATACCATTTAACATCGTAAAAAAATAATAACAAGAAGCAGCGTAAATGAGTAAAAAAATCATCAGAGTATAGCCAAAGATTTTCTATACCAAGATAGCCAACTCACGTTATAACGTATTGCGACATAATGACGTAAACGCCATCTAGCGGGGTCTCTGTAACGGACACTGAATGGAATCTAAATTGATATTTCATTACCCAACAATAGGTGTACGTATGAGTATCTGAACTATTTTATTTACCGGATGGGAATATTCTACAGGTGAATGTGGCGTGCCAGGACTATCTGTGTTTTGTCGGTTTCACGATCAGGCGAATATATCACGGAAAATCGCAACAGAACTTGACGCTACACTCGAGAATTGTCATTATAATAATAGCAGACATGTACAGTCAATGCTCTGCTTGCTCAGACCTAATGTTATCACCCGGTGTAGGCTTCTTGCAATACAACATGCCAAAATTGTCTGCAACCGCTGGTTCACTTCCGATATCAAATGGGAACTTTCGAGTTGTGTTCAATGTGCCTACAAATAGGCTACAGCTCCGTTTCAATTCCAATAAATTGACACTCTGAAATATTTACTATATCCATATCTGGTATTTCTAAACTATCGGAACGATAGCTTCGTATTATCAAATGCAGTTATGACACCTGGAATGTAATTTATAGGGTTTTTGTGAGCACTACCAATTTATAAATTGTTTTACCATTTTTTAAATACCAGTAGGCCTAGGCCTATGTGAAAAGAAGTGAATTGCATGTTACAATGTACTGAGTAACACAATGAACTTAGTGATTTCAGTAGAATTATCATCGCTGTGAAAATATGGAACGGGATATATCATGACTGTACATCACTTGAACACGTTCATTCATTCATATAGTAGGCCTACCATTCGACATAACTATGAAGTCAAGTCAAGCCAGATTCCAGGCTATATATTACTTATAAATAAGAGTATCGCACTAATATATCTTTTGGTTAGCACATGTGCACGCTCCTAATCACACACGCAAGCTCATGCACTCACAAATATGAATAAAATAGTGTTGTATCATTAAATTTGCATTCATACACTATAGGCCTATGCTGTCTCTTATATTCATTTAGCCAGTCAGCATGCTACTCAGTATATTCAAACCATATTCAAAAAGCAATGATATAATGATGCAGATTTAGGTTGGCAATTAAGCGTGCAGGTTTTAGGTTGGCAAATAGGCGACTTTTTTTCTGAATGTTCAGGGCAAGCAACTGCTGGGATGCCGTCACTAGACCTATTTCGGATTAACTCATAGGGAAGGGTTTTTTCTCATGATAGGCCTACGCCCGCCATGTTCGATTCGCTCCTTCACGTTTCCGAATCTGCTTTCCACCAATCCATGTGTTCAGTCAAAGCCACGACAGACTCACTTCTTGACGACATTGTACTGTTTGTTATCAATGAACACAAATTCATTAGCGTTTCCAGTTGTCACCGATCTAGTGTGCGTGAATTGCATGCTTCATAGTTGGAGGATGCACAGTCCGATGATGCCGTGATTTGTCAAGTATCCATGCAGCGACATAGAAGATATAGTTCTGCTTATTATCACTAAATTCAGCCATGGACTGAATGCGAGCAAGGTCAGAGCTTTCTCGTCTGATATTGGACTGTTGAGGAGTAAGCTTTTCCTGTATTACCGTGTACGTGTCACCGACTTTCAAGACGAACTTGTCAACATCTTGGACGCAGTTCGTGTATGTCCGATGCGAAGAAGGGCGTCGACTAACGTGACCGAAGATCTGGACGCGGCACAAAACTGCGTTGCAATAGGTTTTGCGATTTTACCTAAATGTTGATATGTTATTCTGGGAACTTTTTGTATTAATTTTAGAGTTGAAAAAAAAAGAAAACAGAAAGCCGCCGTGGATCTTGAGGAAATGTTGGGAATTTTCTTTCTCCGCCACCCCAACAAAATGCTTCAAGACAAACGAAAACTTATGTGGCGATTTTGCCCTAAGCACGCGGCAGGTGATTGTAAACATAAAAGCCATTTATGTGGCCTTTTCGTACTTGGCCTTGTTTTGACATGCTCCGTTCGAGCGTGCGTTGCCACGGCGACGTATTGTAATTTACGTTCCAGTAAACTATAACAATGGATCGATTTAACCTCGCGTGCGCCCTGCAGTTTCTGGTGTATTATATATACACTGGAAGCGACTCGTTCGAGGAGATTGTCCAAGATCGAGACTAGGACGCACACGAGGCTCGCCATGAGCTTTGTGTTCCCTGGGTCTGAGTAGTGGGCTCCTAGAGCCCTGGGGACGATTTCCGTGGGGAGGCCCGGGCTGGGAGAGACGAGTTGCTGACTCGGGGGCCTTCGGCCCTGTGGATCGCCAGCTCTCTCCCTTCCCGGGACATGTGACAGAGGCTCTGGCCAGCATGTCGGACTGTACGGGGTTCCGTCCCCGAGGCAGACCGCGGCTCGCCAGGCCCCGCCAGTTAACACCGTGGTGATGAACCAGTTTCTGAACGGTGTCCGTAGGCCTGGGAGTGTCGGGTGGGCTGTTACCTGGTTACCGTTAATGATGAAGTAGTTACCGTGTCCGCCGCGACCTCCGGTGAGCGGCCCTGCCGCGAGGATCCGGAATAGCGGATGCGCGTCCGCAAGGACTCGGATGAGAGAGGACTATCCTCGAGGATCCCGAAGAGCGGACGGTAGTCAATAACTTGTACCAGTATAGGATAACATACCGCCATATCAGCTTCACTAGAAAAACCAACAATATCCGAATACACCCGTGTGCTAATCTACATTTATTGTTGTCATACATACAGTATTGAAAACGTGTTCCATCCTACAATTTGTCAGAAATATATCTACAAGTTTCAGGCACAAGATACTGACGAAATATGACGTTTCACTTCTGACTTTCGATATAAGTACAAAAGGTACTTTGCCACATTTCTAACCCATAGAATTTATTAATATTTCACAAATTATTATTCATTCTCATCCTTGTTAAGAAAATCAAATAAAAAGTGGGGGTCGTCGCGTTGGTTTTGTCACAATCCTGGACTGAAACAAGTACGTTCGGGCATCGGTTTCATAGTTTTTCGTTGACATTGCCGAGAAATTTTGAAACGAAGTCCCACGATGAGAGGACACAAACAAATGTTTGCAACACGCCCATTCCTGGACGAACTGACTTGATAATTTGCAAGCATGTTCAGGAGAGTATATAGATGACACTGTTATAATAAAATATATGGTTGAGTTGAAAAATTCTACACAACCCATGCCCTCACATGGACGCTATTCCGTCACGCTGGATTTATCATGCAATTATCGTATCATATTTCCAGATGGTTGATGAATTATCACCCACCGGTAAAAATGTGTTCATCAGATTTCTTTTCAAATTTGTCTGATTATCACGTGATATGTGTAGATTGAAATCGTTGATTAAAAAATGAGGGTCGTCGAGTTGGATTTGTTGCAAAACACTTCTGAACGAAATTCAGCTAGCCTTCGAAATCCGCAATATTATTCACTTCAAAATGAATTAACAGCCCCAGAAAAAAATCCATACGGTAGAAACTTCCAAAATTTAATCTACATGTCTACTGGATTGTACACATGTAATAAATGAAATAAAATGTGGGGGTCACTGCGGTAGAATTTTCGCAATCTGCATTTGAATGCTGCATGTCGGGCTAGAAATCTTGCGACCATTTGCCACCAAAACGTCATTTTTACAGAGACTCCGTCGTGTGGCGCCACTGTTCAATTGGTCGCACGTAATGACGTGAGTTGGCTATCTTGGTATAGAAAATCTTTGGTATAGCTGAACATGCTGAATGGGGATAAATTGTAATGTAGAGAAATTGAGGAAAACGTCAAGATCTTATTTACTATATGAATGTTACATGTACGTACGTATGTACATGTATGATGGTCCGCAACACTTCAATATGGGATTGAAGAATCTTCCATATAGGTGATAAACAAAATTTAGCTGTAATAAATATTGAAATACTGGTACATAATATTACTAATATTGCAGACCAATACAATTGCTCCTGAATCTTTTCTTTGCAGCACATAGAGCATTAGTATGGGATTGAATATGCACTTTTATATGTGTATGACAGTCAGTATGAAACGTGGTTAATAAATTACAGTTAAATTGTATTATGGTTGAGAATTTACATGCAAATGGCGAGTAAAAACATACTAGTTCAGTAAAGTACTTAGTTATGACAATACATAAATTGTTCAAAAAACAACATCCTTTATTTTTGAAAGAATCCTGTCAACTGTTTGGAAATTGTCATCCCTGATGCTGTTATGACAGAGTGTTCAGAAATTGAAAGAGGACACAGAATGGAGCTCTATGGCACCTGTGTCAAGAAAGGTATGGGTCACTGTGCAATCTATTTTGACTAACAAACCCGATACAGTGGTCCCCCTCAGAATGTCAGATAAGGCCTACCCTTCTGCCCTACACTAATATGTCTAAGATTCGTTAGAGGGGATCATTTACATATTAAAGTAATCTTAGCGCCATAGGAAAAGTCATTAGGGCCTACAGAGGGGGAAGTCTTCAAAGAACGGTTCTTATCCGAGGGGGACCAATTTACATGTTTATGTAGCATACATCATTGGATGAAAAAATCTTCAGTTTTACTTGACATACATTCTGTTGTTCCCCAATGTGTGCAGGATCTGCAAAAGCTATGAAGAAGACTGATGATGTTACAATTTTTGCAGCAAGAAAGAACACATCCGTGGTGTTTACTTTGAAATGTAAGTAGGAAGATCCAAAATGTAACTTATGTTTTATATGCATGTTTTCCCAGCTCCCTGGCCCGATTTGCAGGTATACAATATAAATTATAGTATTTAGAATCATTTAAGAAGAACGTTACACAAATACGAATATGGATTTTCTAATATTTTCTTCGTCAGCTGCATCGATGGGCAAACTTTTCCAAAAGAAACTCTCTGGTATTTGGAGCTGCCAAGTTCAGTCAACATGTACACTTACAAGTTCAACATATTCACAGACGAATGAAGAGATGGCAATAGATTCAATTTCTGTACCGGATGCTCTAAACACAGATGCAGACCTTGTGAAGCAAGTGTCCAGCCGGCAATTCACTGGACCGAATCATGATGAAAGTTTGTCAGCAGACTCTGTTCCTCTGGGAGTGAAATTAGCACCTCCAAACAGACCAGCCACCATAGCTAAGGAAGAATCAAATGATGGTGTGTCTTTCACGGGTGTTGATGAATTGGCTGGAACTTCCAGCAGCCGTACCAGGGCTAAAATGGAGGATGGGGAGTCAATAGAGGACATAGAAGAATGCAGCACATTGGAAATGCCGTCGAAGGAATTGGACCATATATATGGCGACCTTGAAATTGAAGACAACGATGATGAAGATGTCGCCATTGGAAACTCTGGAAAAGTCGAGGAAAGCGTAGAAGGAAAGCACGAGAGCAAACCACAAGCTTGTGACACTACGATGCAGTGTCCATTCTGTAACCGACAGTATCAACAGAAGCATCAATTAAAACGTCATTTGAAAACTCACTCTGGACAAATTTTCAGTTGTACGACCTGTAGCAAAACGTTCAAGGAAAAAAACACTCTTGAGAGACACATGAGGCTACACACCAATGACTCGTTTTCTTGTGAAACATGTGGAAAAAGTTTCGATTGCAAAGCCAAACTCGCCAGTCATACGAGGCGTCACACTGGTGAGAAACCGTACGAGTGTGAAACCTGCAAAAAGAGATTTTCCCATAATTCATCTTTAGTCGTTCACAAGAGAATCCACACCGGGGAGAGACCTCATATGTGTATTGTTTGTGGTAAAACTTTTCGAGACAACAGCGGGATCATAGTTCACATGCGATTCCACACGGGAGAGAAGCCGTACAAATGTTCTGTGTGCGAGCAAGCCTTCTTCAACAGCTCCAGACTCAGGGATCATGAAACAATACATAATGCAGAAAAATCATTCTTTTGTGAAGTTTGCGGGATGGGTTTTTGGCGGAGATCTGGGCTCAATGTACACAAAAAGATTCACACTGACACGAAAAGTCACAAGTGTGCAACGTGTGGCCGGGGATTCCGCACAAAGAAACACTTAACAGTTCACATTCGTCAACACACTGGAGAGAAACCTTACGCGTGTGATCTTTGTGACAAGAGCTTCAAACAGAGCGCACTGTTAATACGTCATAAGAGACTTTATCACCCAACGACGACACCCTAATTCCAGACAATCTTGTAGATTGATCAGTTATCATGATTATGTATAAGTTGTTTGGTATCTGACAAACTTTTATTTTGTGTTTTGTTTATTATTGAACCTAAACGTATACTAAATATTTTGTATGACTAGAAGTCGATTATAATGTTAAGCTACATGTATGTATTGCTGTTATTTGTATCATTCGTGCTTTTTGATTTATTTATATTCAACAATCGCAAGTAATGTATGTTGTGTTATTCTCTAAAATTTTGCATGGAGACCCATATACTGGGAATGAAGTCTTTTTTGTGCAACATATGCACAATACATCATGTGCTCATACGATTGAGTGAAATACAATACGTACGTTGTGCAGAATAATAAAGTGTTTTAACGTTTGGTCACATTTGAAACATTGTCCATATTGTTACATATCAGTTTATTATACAAAGTGAAAATTGTATTTAAACTAGACATAAAAGCCTATAGGCTTTGTGGCATCCCCCAATTTGTTCTTATCATTTCAAATGGTCATACTGGACTGAGAAAAAAGGATACATGTACATAGGCCATTGTATGTGGGTAAGAGTGAGAGCTCATCAGACAGTTTCTTACCAGAACTGCTTTCTATCATCTTGACAACTTGGCCCACCAGACATTTGCCACCCAAAATGAATGGACAATTACCCAGCCAATATTCAGAGTACTACCCAGCCAATATTCAGAGTACTGGTATATTTAATCAGGATGTTCGTGATATTTTTCAGGTGCTCCTGTCAAATGTAAAATGATACGTGACTAAAAGAATGCTGTGTCTTCTTGGCCAATTTTGTGATTTCAAAACTTGTACAATACAGCGGAATTTTCGCATTCACATTATAACCAAAGCTAAACATTTCCCAGCTAACTAAAACAATGATGATTTGGTCATTGCATGTGAAATAGAGTTGAATAACAAAACATTCAAACAATACATGTTTGTTCAATATAAATGCAGACAGGGCAAATCATCCCCCAAGCATGTTGTGTCATGTGTGTTGGCTTATTAACCAACTATTGTATTCTGTGGGGTGGAACTTCATTCTTTTACCATGTACACACTAGTAAACCAGGCTTTGGAGGGGGGAGTGAGGGATTATGCATGGATATGAGCCTGGGGTCAAGTTGGACATGCTAGCTGTAGCACTTGGCAGGCATGACTGAGCAGGACTGGCTGAGAGGGCGGAGCCTATCGCTGTGCTGGACAGACTGGCTGATCTTGTAAGGCATGACTGAGCAGGGCTGGCTGAGAGGGGCGGAGCCTATCGCTGTGCAGGACAGAGTGGCTGATCTTGTAAGGCATTACTGAGCAGGGCTCTCATATACTGCACTGGCTGAGAGGGCAGAGCCTAGCCTCATGCTGGACATGCAGGCTGCATACAGTAGCATGGCTCAGTTACAGTATTATATCTGCATGGGGGCAGGCGAGGGAAAAATTCCAAGTCCCCCTCCCCCCAAAAAAAATACACCCAAAAATTTTTTTTCCCCTGGAAATTGCCTGAATCAAATTATGACATTGACAGGAATCGCCCGATTTTTTTTTCCAAAATGGCTTTCGGATCTCGGATCTCGACGAAAAACAATAGGGGTTAGGAGCAAAGTATTTCGGATGAGCTGTGAACATTTCGGAAAGATAGATCAAGGCGTTCAAGAGTTATGATCCGGAAACCAAACGGCGGAAGAAAAAAAAAAAAGAAAAAAAAAACCAGACCAAACATAAGGCCTAATTAGAGTTTTTAAGTTTGAATGTAGATTGGTATGACAAAGAGTACATTTACACATCGCTTTTGCATTATCCGACAGTTATTGTTTGGATGAATCCATTGTTCATAAATACCAAAATGACATAATGCTCACAACCTTCAAGACAAACCTTGACATTGTTAACATCTGATTCTTCAAAGCCAGTTACAAAATGTTTTCATGTGATTTTGACTTCGAGTATATCTGAAATTCGTCCCCTAAATGAAGCCCCAAGGTTTGAAACGAGAGGTGGGTGCAGTCCCGGATTTGAAACAAAGGCTGACGTGTGGCTCTCGATCCGCCCCACCGATTTCTAGTTTCGAAAGAGTCATTGTTGTAGCTATATTCGTGTAAAGAAAATTACTTTTGTGATATTACACTTGCAATATGACCAAACGTGTGTCTCACCATATGTAGTTCCTCAAAATACAGAAGAGAAAATGATTCTTCTCGTCATCAACCAGAAGTATTGCCAAGTCTCTCTTTCCCGTCAATGTCATCGCCTGAATGCATAGAAACATAGCTCATTCAAACCCTCGAAACACCAAGATATATTCATGCAAGAAGACATCCATCCATCTTTAAAGGGAGGGAATGCGTCAATGATTGGGATGTGAAATTCATATGGCGCTCTGGTGATTTACATGTATGTGCTGTAGAACCGAGCAAATAGAATATTGAAAATTTTGCAGAAAATTTAGCGGGAAAGTTGCTTGTCCCCAAAATAACGAAATAACGGGAAGTTTGTGGCGTTTTCTCACTCTTGTACCCTAATCAATGAGCGAAGTTTTAAAAATATTTTGACTGTCATAAGCCCAATAATGAATTAATTAGGGGCATACAGGCCCCTATAGCAACCATTGCTGCTATGGACGTTATGTAACCTCATAAATGCTCATTATAATAATTATTTAAGCCTCGATTTTTCAATAAATATTATAATAAAAGCCTTCATAACTTTCATGGGTGTTGAAAGTTATATGATACCTTTCTTGAGCTTTTCAGTAGAAAATAGAAAAAATTAGCCCAATGGGCTAGTAAGGTTACCGGAGAAATATACAGAGTTAAGCCGAGAAAGTTGAAAGTCAAATTCAAGGTGACCACTGAAATCGCCATATCTCTAACCGTGAAAATGGGATCAAAGGTTAAATTCTAGATCACCAAACTATTCAGCATACATCATTTCCTATATGTTCACTATGGACCCCTAAGCTGTAAATTTGATAATAAGAGAGATATAAGCCATTTTGTAATCTGACTTTGAAAATAAAATGACTGACTTTGAAATTTAGGTCAAAGGTCAAATTCAATATCATTAAAATATTCAGAATATATCATTTCCTATATGTTCACAATTGATTCCTAAGCTGTAAAGTCGATAATAAGCAAGATATTAGCCATTTTGTCCTGTTGACCTTGAAAATGAGGTCAAAGGTCAAATTCAAGGTCATGAGAATTTTCAGCATATATCATTTCCTATATGTTCACAATTGATTCCCAAGCCATACAGTCAATAGAGGAGCAAGATATTGGCCATTTTGTCTGGTGACCTTGAAAATAGGTCAAAGGTCAAATTCAAGGTCATGAGCATTTTCAGCATATATCATTTCCTATATGTTCACAATTGATTCCTAAGCTGTAAAGTCGCTGAAAAGCAAGATATTGGCCATTTTGTCCTGTGACCTTGAAAATGAGGTCAAAGCTCAAATTCAAGGCCACAAGCATTTTCAGCATATATCATTTCCTATATGTTCACAATTGATTCCTAAGCTGTAAAGTCGCTAATAAGGCATATATCATTTCCCATATGTTCACAATTGATTCCTAAGCTGTAAAGTCGATAATAAGCGAGATATCAGCAATTTTGTCCTGTGACCTTGGAAATGAGGTCAAAGGTCAAATTCAAGGTCATGAGAATATTCTGCGTATATCATTTCCTATATGTTCACAATTGATTCCTAAGCTCTAAAGTCGATAATAAGCGAGATCTTAGCCATTTTGTCATGTGACCTTCAAAATGAGTCAAAGGTCAAATTCAAGGTCATGAGAATTTTCAGCATACAGTAGATCCTGTGTTAAAGACCACCTGGTTTGAGAGACCACCTTGTGTTTTAAGATTGCTACACTTGGTCCCAAGTGGCCTTTTATCATGTAAATGAACCTGTCATGAGAGACCACCTGTCATTTAAGACCACCTTTTTGGGGTCCCTTGGGTGGTCTTAAAACACAGGATCCACTGTATATCATTTCCTATATGTTCACAATTGATTTCTAAGCTGTTAATTCACTGATAAGCAAGATATTGGCCATTTTGTCCTGTGACCTTGAAAATGAGGTCAAAGCTGAAATTCAAGGTCACGAGAATTTTCAGCACTTATCATTTCCTATATGTTCACAATTGATTCCTAAGCTGTAAAGTCGATAATAAGCGAGATACAGTAGATCCTGTGTTAAAGACCACCTGGTTTGAGAGACCACCTTGTGTTTTAAGACTGCTACACTTGGTCCCAAGTGGCCTTTTATCATGTAAATGAACCTGTCATGAGAGACCACCTGTCATTTAAGACCACCTTTTTGGGGTCCCTTGGGTGGTCTTAAAACACAGGATCCACTGTATTAGCAATTTTGTCCTGTGACCTTGGAAATGAGGTCAGGGTCAAATTCAAGGTCATGAAAATATTCAGCATATATCATTTCCTATATGTTCACAATTGATTCCTAAACTGTAAAGTCGATAATAAGCGAGATATTAGCCATTTTGTCATGTGACCTTGAAAATGAGGTCAAAGGTCAAATTCAAAGTCACGAGAATATTCAGCATATATCATTTCCTATATGTTCACAATTGATTCGTAAGCTGTAAAGTCGATAATAAGCGAGATATTAGCCATTTTGTCCTGTGACCTTGAAAATGAGGTCAAAGGTCAAATTCAAGGTCACGAGAATTTTCAGCATATATCATTTCCTATATGTTCACAATCGATTCCTAAGCTGTAAAGTCGATAATAAGCAAGATATTGGCCATTTTGTCCTGTGACCTTGAAAATGAGGTCAAAGCTCAAATTCAAGGCCACGAGAATATTCAGCATATATCATTTCCTATATGTTCACAATTGATTCCTAAGCTGTAAAGTCGATAATAAGCGAGATATTAGCAATTTTGTCCTGCGACCTTGGAAATGAGGTCAAAGGTCAAATTCAAGGTCACGAAAATATTCAGCATATATCATTTCCTATATGTTCACAATTGATTCCTAAACTGTAAAGTCGATAATAAGCGAGATATTAGCCATTTTGTCATGTGACCTTGAAAATGAGGTCAAAGGTCAAATTCAAGGTCACAAGAATATTCAGCATATATCATTTCCTATATGTTCACAACTGATTCCTAAGCTGTCAAGTCGATAATAATAAGCGAGATATTAGCCATTTTGTCCTGTGACCTTGAAAATGAGGTCAAAAGTCAAATTCAAGGTCACGAGAATATTCAGCATATATCATTTCCTATATGTCCACAATTCCTTCCTAGTCTCTAATTTCAATATTAAGTGAGATATCAGGCTTAATGTGTCCCATTATAAAGCATAGGAGAATTTAACATGGGAAAGTCCCATTTGGGCTGAGTTTGGGCCCAAAATGGCCCACTTCGAGCGATTCAAGGGCAACGAAATTTATACATGTCACAGGGGTACATAGGAGGAGTGTCATGCATCAATAAGAAAAAAAGTTACTGAACAGATTTTGAGAAAACGACCGTCGAAGTCCAAAATTGGCCATTTTTCGACAAAAACGGCCGCTCTGACCTTGAAACCAAGGTCAGAGGTCAAATTCAAGGTCACGACAATATTCAGCATATATCATTTCCTATATGTCCACAATTGATTCCTAGTCTCTAATCTCAATATTAAGTGAGATATTAGGCTTTAATGTGTCCCATTATAAAGCATAGGAGAATTTAACATGGGAAAGTCCCATTTGGGCCGAGTTTGGGCCAAAATGGCCCACTTCGAGCGATTCAAGCGCAACGAAATTTATAGACATCATAGAAGTACATATGAGGAGTCTTATGTATCAAAGAGAAAAAAAGTTACTGAACAGATTTTGAGAAAATGGCCGCCAAAGTCCAAAATCAGGCCTTTTTCGTCGAAAACGGCCGCCATTTTGAAGAAAAAGCGAAAATCAAAAAACTAAAAAATACCTCCTTCTTGAATTATTTTTAAGTATTTTTCTGCAAAATTTCAGAAAAATTCGCCCGTAAACAAAAAAGATAAAAATGTGGACGACGACGACGACGACGACGACGACGACGACGACGGACGACGACGACGGACGACGGACGACGGACGCAACGCCATGCCAATAGGTTATCGGACCATAGGTCCGGTAACCTAAAAAAAACTTGACAAAGAATTGATCATATTTCGAATGATTACTCTCGACCATGATTGGCCCCGTTATTGTCAGTAAGACTGGAAAACAAAGCACAGTAGATTTACGGCCGTTCACTTCATGCTGCTTATAAAATAGAATAATGCGGGCTATATGCATGTTTGGTCTTAAAAGGTAGCAAATCGTTAGTTTTTCATCGCATCGTACAACATATAATTTACTGATTTGATATAACATTAACTATCAACTTAATAGCTATCACTCCATTATAACGGATAGGGCGATAGAAACAAAAGGCTTGCTTAACGAATATTTTCATGCGTTTCGAACGATATTCGAAACTCACTTACGCTCCCTATTGTTTCACTGCCGAAGGATTCATTTAAAAACTGAACACGTGGACTAATACGTGGGCGAATTGGTGAACGGATGGGCGTTACGGGCGGACCCAATGTTAAATTTCCTATCTTAACTTTCCCCATAAGTCCTGAAAAAATCCCCATAAGACCGCACTTTTGGCTTAAACTGTGGTTGTGGGGCGTTTTCAGCTTTATTCCCCCTAAGAAATCCCCATAACTCCGTTCCGTTTGCCCGACACAACACAAATAAGAGCATACACGACAAATCTGGAATAGCCATGATAAAGTTCTATTTATATTACGATGATCAAAATTAGTTGGTATATTTCATATTTATATTGCAGAAAGAGTATGTGCTTATTGTGTAAAAGGTAATACTGCAGATAATGCATCTGCAAGGCATCGCTAATAATATAGGCACGTGGCCTATGCCTCAGCATTTAATTTGTCTTTCCCGCCTGCCTGTATATCATAGTCCTATCTCTGAGACAGATCGCTGCGGAAT
The DNA here is from genome assembly GCA_949152475.1 of Terebella lapidaria. NCBI lineage: Eukaryota > Metazoa > Annelida > Polychaeta > Terebellida > Terebellidae > Terebella > Terebella lapidaria. Next base: position 8,160,692 of record OX424559.1, on the reverse strand, counting down.
TATGTATATCATAATGTCCCTGATTGAAATTTGCTGCATAAAAACGTCATGACGTCGTTCTTTTTTAGTTTTACGTAATTCGCTCGGTGGCGGTAGCGTTATTAGTACCAATTATCTTTAATTGAGGCTAACCATCCTAACATAAGAAACTGATTACCAAGGGTGGCCAAAATAAAAACAAAATGGGCGTTCCATAAGGCATCGCCAATCTTCCAATGTTGTTTATTTGTGTTTAAGATGCAGAATCGACAGCCTTGTGTTCTTGTTCGCTCAATGGGATTCATTCAGGTGTGGATATTTAGACTTCTAGTAAACCATAGAACAAATTATACATCAATATACGGTAACAAAATAGTCCAATTCAAATTTAGTAAGCTAATTTCGGAAATAATTAAGACCCGGTTATTGGGGCCCTTCTGCGGGCTACAGTAATACTTATATTGGCCATTCAAGTTCAACTCAATGTTAAATGATCTTACTTTGACGGTCCATAACACCTTCCTAACAAAAATCCCAGCCAAACCACTATGCTAATTTTGTCAATTGACGTATTGGACATTGCGTGATAAGCATGAATATATTTGACGACACATGGGATTTTTTGCTATTCTGCCTCGAATGGACCCAGGGTGAAAATACCCGAAATTGTGGGTGCTGATGGCCATGCAAAATCCCTTTGCTTCCTCATCTGAGAAAAACGATAACAAGATACTGTCTTGAAAACCGGGTCATTATTTCAGAGCAGTGTGTTCTTTCAAACGAATATACACTCGTCCATAAATCTGGCTTAAAAAAAAGTTATGAGGTGATGTTACACAATATTTCTTTTTAACTTGCCTGAGTGAGGTGAACGCTCACTGACTGGCTGAACGAATTAATATACCATGCCCTTAATATATAGGCGTAACGTAATGTTATATGTATGTAATTGTGAAACGAAATATAAACCTGATATCCCGATTCAATTCTCTGTTTCAGTCCATTTAATACATACATGTACACTCGTCCGTAAATCTGGCATGAAAAATATATGAGGTGATGTTACACAATAATTTCCCTTTAATTTGCCTAAGTGAGGTGAACGCTCACTGATTGGCTGAACGAATTAATAAACTATGCCCTCAGCAATTAATTTCGTGCGCATATTGTACACGTACACGATGTCCATGCAGGACGAAAACTGATGTGAAAGTTGGTAGCAATTGGTAGTTCATATGAATAGTAGTCCGAGTACGCCCATCAAAAATAGCAAGGTTTTTCATAAAATTCATCACTGTTTTCAATTTGGCCAAAAATTCAATTCGTTAAGTTGTTCTTGGTCAATAGTGTACAAATAGATGGCAATATACATGATATATGCCATATCAGAATTAAAGGTGTACAAAATTTGAGTACCGTCGGAATAGTTATAAGCACCGAAATATCAATGTTGAAGTCGGTGGTGTTGAACTCGGAACCCATTTCCACTTTTACACATTGTTATGTATTTATTCTCAAATCCAGCCGACCCGCAAATGTTCAAGTAAATCGGCGATAGTGATGAAAAAATTGCTCCCTTCGACAAAAATGTTCGTCAGATTTTATCAATTAACTGAATTATTTACGTCGAGCTTTGTACAAAACACGTTCAAAGTATTTTCTCATCGAAACCAGTTTTTTTTCCTCCAGTCGAAGAGTATTCCCCCATGGGATTCTCAAAGAGCATTTAGGAAGTCTCCCCTCCGAGGAGACAATAATATATTGTGTGAGCAAAAGTAGGATACCGTGGACATTTTTTTAATAATCATGTTAATACATATAACCAAGTCATACTGGACCCATTAAGGCACACCAAGTTATAACATAGATCAACAGAATTGACCATTTATTCTACATGTACATATGTAAGTCGAATTATTTAATTTTCCAGATATTCTATAATATTTTTGTGGGTTCGACAACCAGAGATCCATTCGTGATACCTCTTCAATACCTTACTACGATACAGAAATAGGAGTATGTTACCAGCAAGTAACAGCAGTTTTTATTTCACTGACTCTGGGTGCGGGTACGGGGGGGGGGGGGGGGTGGGGGAGGGGCTTTGATGGTGCATTGAAATAGAAGACATTTGAGCTAAAATTTGAGTGTTGAATCTACATGATCTATAATGTTATAACTAGGGAAGTCAGCCATTATAACATTGCAAATTTAGAAAAACATTGTAGTGATGTCACAGCAAAAAGGAAAATTATTTGAATTGTCTGTTGATGGGATATACAGTGTATGAGTTCAGCTGAGAGGAATTGTTCAATTTTCATTGACACATCTTTTTCTTTATTTGGAGAATCTTGTCAACTGTTTGGAAATTGACATCCCTGATGCTGTCATGGCAGAGTGTTCAAGGATTGACAATGGACAGCAAATGGAGCTTCACGGTATTTGTGTCAAGAAAGGTAATAGATCAACAGGTTTAGTTTAATAGTTTAAAGTCTCAGATTTTCGTGGTTGCTCGGGAGCATATACTAAGCACCAAAAGGTTCAACAAGTGAGCGACACCAGGATTTAGAAATGGTCAGCTCACAATCCAGATACAGTATCGAACCTTGGTCGGATGGTGCGATAGAGGCCTCCAGACATCTTGACAGCTCTTGAAACAAGTCTGCATGAAAACTGGGCAAGAACTATAATCAGGACACTTTTCTGGGTCTTGTCAGCAATTTGCTATGCAGAGTTCAGGCCGTGTGACAAGCCTGAAGACGACACACATATTATTTATGAATAAACCAGAGAAGTACAAACATTTTACATTTAAATGCTAGTAACATGCGTGTCGTCCTCGGATTTCTCAAAAGACCTGGGCTCTGCACTGCAAGCTCCTGACGAGATCCAGATAAGTGTCCTGGGTGATTCTTGTCCAGTTTTCATTCGGACTTGTCTCAAATACTACCAGGGTATCTGGAGGCCTCCGTGCAATAGCTGACCAAGGTGTGAGATATAATTTAGATGGAGTTCAGGACTTTGGGCTGGCCACTTCTGAGTCCGGCGTCACTCACATGTTGAACCTAAACTTTTGGTGCTTAGTGTGTGTATATAGCATAAAATAATTTATGGTGTCATCACCATACTGGTTGCTAGCACCAAACTGCCAAACTATGAAATCAGATGCATTTTTCCATTGTTATTATTACTTTTCCAAAATGTATACAGGTTCTGCGAGAGCTATGAAGAAGAATGAGGCTGTCATAGTTTTTGCAGAAAGAAAGAGCGCATCTGTAGTGTTTTCTTTGCATTGTAAGTATAAAGGTGTGTATGAAATTAAAAATAAAATACGTACATGTTACCGGTAGGTATATACATAGATATATATAAGTAGGGAAAATGTGTACCAAAAATTAACCAGAACAAACTATTGTTCAAACATACCATGTTCTGGTGAACAAAATAAACGTCTGAACTTTTTTCAGTTGCGTCAATGGGCAACATTTTCCAGAAGAAATTGTCAGGTATTTGGAGCTGCCAAATTCATACAACAAATACGCTTCCACACTCGCCAAATCCAGACAGGAATGATGACAGAGAAGATATCACATTGGATCCAGTTCATGCACCAGAAACTTCAGAACTGCCGAAGATAGACCCAGACCCTGTGAAGCAAGAATTTCATGAAATTATGGAAGAAGATGCTGATGATCCAAGTTTATCAACAAACTTTGATCCATCACAAGAAGAAATTGCGCCTCCAACAAGAATAGTCAGCATTGATAGGGAAGAAAGCAATGGTGCTGATTCATTCACGGATTTCTGTGACAGCCCTGCTAGGACCATCAGGGATGATGGAGATTCGACAGACACACTGAAATTATCGTCAACCGAATTGGACAATGAAGATGACAATGGTGAAAGTGAGAACAACAGTGATGGAAATAATCATAGAATATCACCCAAAAAATCCAAAAGAAAGAGAGATATTAGGGATAAACCACATGCTTGTACCAAATGCAACAAAAGATTCATATCAAAATATCTCTTGGATCGGCACAAAGCTGTCCACGATCCTGACAAAGGAATGCAGTGTCCATTCTGTCCAAGACAGTTCAAACTGAAGTATCAATTGGATAGTCACGTCAAAACACACACCGGAGCACCATCAACCCTGTCTTGTGACATCTGCGACAAAAAGTTCAACTTTAAAAGTGCTCTTGAAGTACACATGAGACTACACAGTGGCGACAACCCATACGCTTGTGAAACATGCGGAGAAGGATTTCGTACCAGCACAATGCTGGCCCATCATAGATGGGTGCATACTGGTGAAAAACCATTCAAATGTGAAACCTGTAGTAAAGGATTTCGTGATAAGTCAGCATTGAACGCTCATGAACGAGTACACACTGGAGAAAGACCGTATATGTGTCCCATATGCGGAAAAACGTTTCGAGACCATAGTGCGATCTTTTTTCACAAGCGTGTTCATACCGAAGAGAAGCCGTATGAATGTGCTGTTTGTGGGAAAACATACAAACACAAATCCCGACTCAAGGATCATTCAACCATGCATAGTGCAGAAAAATCGTTCTTCTGTGAAATATGTGGCATGGGTTTCTGGCGGAGGTCCAACCTCGCAGAACACAAACATATTCACAAGGAGAAGAAAAAATACAGATGTTCAACGTGTGGCCGAGAATTCCGCACAAGTAGTCACTTGAAAGTTCACATCCGTCAACACACTGGTGAGAAACCTTACGCGTGTGATCTTTGTGACAAAAGCTACAAACAAAGCGCACTGTTGATACGTCATAAGAGACTTTATCACCCAACGACGACTTCGTGATCTTTGCCATTTCTGTAAAAAGGTGGTTTGTCGTGTGATGAATATGAGCGTGTAGAACTCTTGTTTATAAATGAAACTATATGATCGATCTTTAAATTTGTTTTTTTAGCAATTTTCTGTAAATGAACGCTGTTCTACAATATAAATGAAAATAAAATTTAGTGATTATGATCAGAAAGTATTCAAATTCCAGCAAATATTCAAGGGTTGAGATTCCATCATTGTGATTCACATCTGAAATATTGTCGTGGTCTTTACAAGATAATTGAAGCCATGTGTTCTGGAATGAGTATCTACCAGAAAAAAGGGGCTCATATGGTCCAAAAGACCCAAAAGTGAAAAATCATGCGCATGAGTGGAGTTAATGTGATATAGCCTCGTTGTTTCAGTCTGGTCACTCTGAAATCTGATAGATGCCACCCAGAACCTGATCAATATATGTATGAAGTGGGGATGTACTCCAATCTACACCCCTCTCCTCATCCCAACACCACGGCTCATTCACGATACATGTCTTGGATTTTCGAACCTTTTTTTGTTCAGACAAGCAATTAACAAAATAGGAAACTCCTCATCGATTGTTAGGGCCCACAGAGTGCTATTCAACATCACGTCAAAGAATTGTTGGTACAACAGTACCCAAAAAAAACTTTTGGTTAATCTCAAAATACTTCTTCGGGATCTTCGTTATCAATGTGGTGGTGGTGTTTTATGTACCATGTGAGGACCTCTGGGATGGAGCTTGCCCATGATTCTTGACGAGTCAACTCGGTAAAAATCTGTCCTCGCAGGGGCATTGCTCGGCAAAAATCTTTGATCACAGGGGCATCTGAAAGCCCATGCGACAACAGGTTTTTGCCGAGCAAAGCCCCTGCGAGTTGACTCGTCAAGAATCATGGGCAAGCTCCCACCCAGTGAAGGCGGAGAATCACCCATGAAGTCACGGTTGATATGGGAATACCTTATCTCAAAAAAAGATTTTTCTTGTCAACCAATGGCAACAAAATAGGCCTACAAAGCACAAATTGTCATCAGTTAAAAATATAAGTTTCATTAGCTGAATTAACTCGTTTTATCATAATAATAGTTAAGTAACGTGTTAAGTCAAAAAAGTTCAGCTAATGTGTTTCTCAAACTTTCTGTTGACATTCTGTTACCACCATGACCTAGAGAATTGATTATCTAAGGTGGCTAAAATTCACATAAAAATGCCTTTAGGCCTTCCATCATCCGCTTTTACAAAATGTTGTTTACCGATATTTATGATCGAGATGAGGTATCGATAGGCTTGTGTCTGTATTAACTCCTTGAGATTCATTGAGGTATTAGTATTTTAGCATATAGTAATCCATAAAGCAAGTTATAATGATGTACGCCCAAGAATCCGTCTAATTAAAATTTTTAAACCTAATTTCGGAAATATATAAAACCCGCTGCATTACTGAACTGTTCGCACTGTTTTTAGGTTACCGGACCTATGGTCCGATAACCTATTGGCATGGCGTTGCGTCCGTCGTCGTCGTCATCCACATTTTTATCTTTTTTGTTTACGGGCGAATTTTTCTGAAATTTCGCACAAAAATACTTACAAATAATTCAAGAAGGAGGTATTTTTAAGTTTTTTGATTTTCGCTTTTTTTTTTCAAAATGGCGGCCGTTTTCGACGAAAAATGCCTGATTTGGGACTTTGGCGGCTATTTTCTCAAAATCTGTTCAGTAACTTTTTTTCTTTCTGATACATAACACACCTCATATGTGCTCCTATGATGTCCATAAATTTCGTTGCGCTTGAATCGCTCGAAGTGGACCATTTTGGCCCAAACTCGGCCCAAATGGGACATTCCCATGTTAAATTCTCCTATGCTTTATAATGGGACACATTATGCCTAATATCTCACTTAATATTGAGATTAGAGACTAGGAATCAATTGTGGACATGATTATTAGGAAATGATATATGCTGAATGTGCTCGTGACCTTGAATTTGACCTCTGACCTCGGTTTCAAGGTCAGAGCACAAAATGGCTTATATCTCGCTTATTATCGACTCTACAGCTTAGGAATCAATTGTGGACATATAGGAAATGATATATGCGGAATATACTAATGACCTTGAATTTGACCTTTGACCCCATTTTCAAGGTCACAGGACAAAATGGCTTATATCTCGCTTGTTATCGACTCTACAGCTTAGGAATCAATTGTTGACGTATAGGAAATGATATATGCTGAATATACTGATGACCTTGAATTTGACCTTTGACCCCATTTTCAAGGTCACAGGAGAAAATGGCTTGTATCTCGCTTATAATCGACTCTACAGCTTAGGAATCAATTGTGGACATATAGGAAATGATATATGCTGAATATTCTGATGACCTTAAATTTCACCTTTGACCTTATTTTCAAGGTCATAGGACAAAATGGCTAATATCTCGCTTGTTATCGACTTTACAGCTTAGGAATCAATTGTGGACATATAGGGAATGATATATGCTGAATATTCTCGTGACCTTGAATTTCACCTCTGACCTCATTTTCAAGGTCCAAGGACAAACTGGCTCATATCTTGCTCTTCTATTGACTGTATGGCTTGGGAATCAATTGTGGACATATAGAGAAAAAGATATACACTGAATATTTTGATGACTTTGAATTTGGCCTTTGCCTTCTTTTTCAAGGCCACAGCACAAAATTGCTAATATCTCTCTGATTATTGAATTTACAGGTTAGCAATCAACTGTGGACATGATATATGCTTAATATTATTTATGCTGAATATTCTCTGGACCTTGAATTTAACCAGTGACCTGGCTAACATCTAAAATATTAAACATTGTCCGGTAACCTATCTTTGGCCCTTGGCCTAATATTTTTCCAGATTGTACATTTATAGGCCTACCTGAGGTGAACGACAACCAAATATTCATTTGCAAGACCTGTTCAATACTCGACTACTGTACAGAAAGAAGAATATGATACCAGTAAGTTTCAGGGGTTTTTAGGTTACCGGACCTATGGTCCGATAACCTATTGCCATGGCGTTGCGTCCATCGTCCGTCCGTCCGGCGTCCGGCCATCCGTCCGTCAACAATTTTATCTATAAAGTTTACGATTGGTTTTTTCTCAAATTTTGCACAAAATGCCTAAAAATATTTCGAGAGGGAGGTACATGTATTTTTTAGTTTTTTGATTTTCGCATTTTTTTTTCAAAATGGCGGCCGTTTTCGTCGAAAAACGACCAATTTTGGACTTTGGCGGCCATTTTCTCAAAAACTGTCTGACCACTTTTGAGATTTTTCTTTCAAAAGATTCCCCTCATATACCCCTGTGACGTGTATGAGTTTCATTGGCCTTGAATCGCCGGTCTGCGTGTGGCAGCCATTTTGATTTTTTCGACAGATCCCAAATGGGACTTTCCCATGTTAAAAACTCCTATGCTTTATAATGGGAAATATTTTTCCTGATATCTCACATATTATTGAGATTAGAGATTAGGAGTCAATTGTGGACATATAGGAAGTGATATATGCTGAATATTCCCGTGACGTTGAATTTGACCTTTGACCTGTTTTTCAAGGTCAAAGCACAAAATGGTTAATATCTCGCTTATTATCGACTTTACAGCTTAGGAATCAATTGTGGACATATAGGAAGTCATACATGCTGAATATCTTCATGACCTTGAATTTGACCTCTGACCTCAATTTCAAGGTCAGAGCACAAAATGGCTAATATATCGCTTATTATTGACTTTACAGCTTAGGTATCAATTGTGGACATATAGTAAATGATACATTCTGAACATTGTCATGATCTTGAACTTGACCTTTGACCTCGTTTTCAAGGTCGCAGGACAAAATAGCTAATATCTCGCTTATTATCGACTTTACAGCTTAGGAATCAATTATGAACATATAGGAAATGATATGCTGAATATTGCTATGACTTTGAATTTGACCTTTGACCTCATTTTCAAGGTCAGAGAACAAAATGGGTAATATCTCGCTTTTTATCGACTTTACAGCTTAGCAATCAATTGTGGACATATAGAAAATGATATATTCTGAATATTGTCATGACCTTGAACTCACTTGAACTCACCTTTGACCTAATTTTCAAGGTCACAGGACAAAATGGCTAATAACTAGCTTATTATCGACATTACAGCTTAGGATATCAATTATTATAGGAAATGATATATGCTGAATATTGCTATGACCTTGAATTCGACCTTTGACCTCATTTTCAAGGTCACAGGACATAATGGCTAATATCTTGCTTATTATTGACTTTACAGCTTAGGAATCAATTGTGGACATACTAGAAATGACATATGCCGAATATTATCGTGTTCTTGAATTGACCGATGACCTTTTTTTCAAGGTCACGGGACAAAATACTAATATCCAAAATATATATTTTCCAGTAACCTTTCTTAGCCCTTGGGCTAATTTTTATTCCTGTGGCGGCAGGGGTTTGGTGTGGTGCATCAAATAGAAAGATAATTAAACAACATGTAAGAAATAGCTTGTAGGCCCAATTCAACACATCAGCCATGAAATGTTTCTACTACGCATTACAACTGTACTAATAATCATAATTAATGCCCAGTCTTTGATAATTTCAGAGATAGACCATGATACATAATTTTTATTCAATGTAGCACCGAGAAACAAACATCCAAGTTATATTAAAAATACTGTTAAATTACTCAAATTGTGTCTGAAGATCAGATAAAATTAGCTGAAAGGAATTGTTCATATTTTCATATAAACTTTTTTTATTTGGTTTTTTCTTTCTCATTTATTTTTATGTGAAGAAACCCGTCAACTGTTTGGAAATTGACATCCCTGATGCTGTCATGACAGAGTGTTCAAGGATTGAAAATGGACAGGGAATGAGGCTTCATGGCATATGTGTAAAGAAAGGTAAACATTTAGAGCCAAAGTTTAGTCTCTTTATTTTCGTGGATGTTGAGGGCCTGTCAACATGCTGGCTGTGTCATGAATAATATTGAACAAAACATATTTGATTTGACACAAATGCTATATTTTATGCAGAATCGTATCACGAGTACTGTGGAATAATGACCAAAATTGTCTTAACGTAGTCTGCTACAAACAGTGAGGTAACGAAGAGTCAAAATTTCAAAGTAATGTTTTGAATATTATCTCTTCAAAATGTCCTATTTTATAGAATAACTGATCAGCATCCTTATACTGAAAAGAAAATAGGGGGTTACCGACTGCAGGGATAGGCCTAGGGCATTTGAACAGTGGGTCAATTGGCCCCTGACTGACGGTCTGACTGACCGTGCTGGTCTCTTCAACATATTCGATCAAAATCACAAACATTTACCTAAAATGATATAAATTATGGCCTTTCTGCACAGTTTTTCGTCCATATTCACACCTTGCATCGTGTTTTTCATGTGAAAACCTCTTTGACCCCCTCCTCTCACTATTTGGAGCGGACTACCTTAAAAATATTTTGTAACAGAATTGAAACAATATGTTTGTCTCATTGTGACCTTGTAATTGGTAATATAGCCTACTAGTATGAATTGAGATCTATTTTGATTTCTGTTTGGCTTTGATTGAAATAACAATCAGTATCAATATATATCATGTAGCATATATATCATTATGTAATATATATTGACAGTATACTGGTTGCAACCATCAAACTGCATTACAGCTATCATCGATATTTTCCGCACTGTACAGGTTCTGCTAATACTATGAAGAAGTCTGAGACAGTCACAATTTTCGCAGCAAGGAACAGCACATCTGTGGTGTTTTCTCTCCAGTGTAGGTATTTAAAATGCACAGTTTAAAATCTGATGGTTTTATATGTAGTATAAAAGCTAAATTAGAGCACCTCACTTCAGTGTTTTGACAGCCGAGCATTGAAGCCGAGCATTGATTTCCCATATAAATAATTTGCTATCGTGTATTTAGTGTCCACTGAATCGCGGTACGAGATTACAATAGGCATACACATCTGCACACCAAATTGTTGTAAATAATGATAGAATATGTACAATCAGAGATTAGTTTATTCATTCGAACACTATATGCCGTTAAAGTGATATTGGCAGTAAAACGATTTTTTCCAAATCAATTACATATATGCATGTGGTTTCAGAAAAATAGGTTACAAAACAAACTTTGCTTGATCAGATGGATAAATCAAGCACCTGACAGTACTAGCAGCCGATTTTCTTTTGTTTTGTGCGCCACTCAGAGTTACCTCTGACTTAACCTAGTTCACGCTCGATTGGCTCGAACACATACGAGTAAGCTGGACTCGTATTGCATTAAGGGATACAAAGCACCGAGAATGGCGGTAATGCAAACAAACTCGAACTATCTCCACCAGAAACTTGCACTGAAATCAATTAGAAAGGGCCATCTGTATGGACATACAAGTGCAGATATATAACTATTGTGTTTTCTTTGTTCGATCAGATAGATATGGCAAAATCCATAACTTTCTGCCAATATCACTTTAGGATGCATACTTAATGAACATTATCTGAGCATACATTTTTTATGTGACATTTGCAGCACACCGTGTTCAATTTAGTGGGCAATTTGGTTCTCCATGATAATCGATGATAATGATGAGTTTATCAGTCATGCTAAATGATAATCACAGATAAAAAGAACTAATGGTGTGTCAAACACAAAGTAAGCATTTTTCCATCATAACCAATTGTCACATTCCTGATCTCAATGTAGGAAACCAGCTGAGAATACAATTGCCCACTAAATTGAACATGTCAACCTGACATTTGACTGTATGTATTTCCTGATACATCGATGACATGTTCAAAGTTACATTTATAATAATAATAATTTATTGATTTATATAGCGCAAAATTACAATTGTTTCTATGCGCTGTACATAACCATAACATGAAACATGGGATAAGAATACAGGTAAAAAAGAATACTTATAAAAGACTAATCACCCTTGTATAAAAACAAAACATTGAACTGACTAGAGTTATTAGACGACATAGCACCGCCTAAAGAGGTAGGTTTTGAGATTTTTCTTGATTTTTTATGCTGCCATTCTGAATATGTACAGAATGTCAGAATATATATTTCATATTTCAAAATGGGAGAGATATGAGCTGAAATGGAAAATTTACGAGAATGTAGATTTCATTGCTGAACTACATCTTATGAATGATACAAGAGTATATTCTAGTGTAAAAAATGGTGCATTCATACTTGTTTCAGCTGCATCAATGGGGCACATTTTTCAGAAGAAACTTTCAGGTATTTGGAGCTGCCAAGTTCATACAACAAGTGCAATACCACGCTCACCAAATCCAGAACGTAATGAAGGCAAAGAAGATTTCACGGTGGATTCAGTTCCTGCAGCAGAAATTTCAGATCTGTCGACCATAAATCCAGACCTAGTGAAGCAAGAATTTGATGAAGCTGTGGAAGAACACATTGATGATCAATGTTTGTCAACAAGCTTTGTTCCATCGCAAGAAAAAGTCGTGCCTCCACAGGGGATGGTCAGCATGGTTAAGAAGGAAAACAGTAATACAGAATTCTGTGAATTGCCAGGAACTGTAGACAACCCAGATGGGAACGACTTGGATGATGATGGTTCATCAAACACACTGAAATTACCATCAATCGAATCAAACAACAAGAATGATAATGTTGGAAGAGAAAACAGCAATCATTGTGAAAAAACTAATAGGAGACGACCATCCAAAAAATCCAACAGGAGAGATATCAAGAATAAACCACATGCTTGTACCAAATGCAACAAAACATTCATAACAAAATATCTCTTGGATCGACACGAAGCTGTACATGATCCGGACAAAGGAATGCAGTGTCCATTCTGCCAGAGACAGTATAAACTGAAGTATCAATTAGATAGTCACGTCAAAACACACACTGGAGAACCATCAACCCTGTCTTGTAACATCTGCGACAAAAACTTCAAAAGGAAAATATCCCTGGAGGTTCACGTAAGGCAACACACTGGCGAAAACCCATACACCTGTGAAACATGTGGAAAAGGGTTTCGTACTAGAGCAGGCCTTGCCAAACATAGATACCGACATACTGGGGAATATCCCCACAAATGTGAAACTTGTAATAAAGGATTCCCATATAAGTCATCATTAAACACTCATAAACGATTACACACCGGGGAAAAACCTTTTGTGTGTACCATATGTGGGAAGACATTTCGAGACCATAGTGGATTCTTCGTTCACCATCGCGCCCACACCAACGAGAAACCCTACCGATGCTCCGTGTGTGGAAAAACTTACAAATGCATCTCCAGGCTCAACGATCATTCAACGTTACACAATGCAGAAAAATCTTTCTTCTGTGAAATATGTGGAATGGGTTTCTGGAAAAAGTCCAATCTTGCCAACCACAAGCGGATCCATAGTGGGAAGAAAGATCACAAGTGTTCAACTTGCGGGCGAGAATTCCGCCTGAAAGAACATTTAAAGGTTCACATTCGCCAGCATACTGGTGAGAAGCCTTATACCTGTGAGCTTTGCGGCGAGAGCTTCAGACAAAATGCATTGATAATACGCCACCGGAGGCTTCAGCATTCAACTGCATCATAATGTTTGTCAATACCTAGTGAAGTGTTCTACTGTAAAGTTCACCTGGTACATGTAGTGGCTTTGTATTTATTTTTTCCCATGATAAATCTGAATACTTTTCCAAACCTTGTGTTTTTTACAATCAAACAGCCCACTTTGATTTCGTCATATTTATCCTTCTTCAATTTTGGCGAAGTATGTTAGTGGGTTTTCAAGTGAAAATTCATGGATAGTTTCATAGCAATGGCCTCTGGGTGACACCTTCAGATATATCTTTGCCGCATTTTCCCCACTGGTCAGCATTGGTATTCAGATATATCTTTTTTTTACATATTGTATCTGATGTATTTTTCTACAGTTGTTTATTCAGTAGGCAAGATGCATGATACATGTGTTAAAATACACCATAAGAATTACTATTAGCATAATAAAGCATATTAAATGAAAAAATCATATGTAATTATGGTATACCGTTGTCTGTTGAAAATCAACCGTCTTTGCCGACCTCTTCAGCCTTCGTTTAATATAGAATTAGTTGCACTCACAGATCAAACCTGTTTATGAGCCAGCGCTGAAGCTGCAAAAAAACACACCCTTGTAGGTTCATGTGGTTTTCGTTTGCGGTTTGATTTTGGAAAGTCTATTGTCAGGATGTCATTGCAAATTGCTATGTATAGGGCATTTTTACCTAGAAACTGTTTTATTTGAAAAATCCTCATTCCAAGACATTTCTGCTTTCGGCGCAAATAGTTCTCTTCACCATAGATAACCTTTGGCATCTTATGCCACTGATGTTGTCAATATGCATTCTTAGTCGATGTAGATTACTTATAGGTAACCCAGGTAAACGTGCAGCATTACAATCTGAAAGTTAGCCCAAGGGCTAAGAAAGGTTACCGGACAATATATATTTGTAGATATTAGCTTTTTGTCCCGTAAACTTCACAATAAGGTCATTGGTCAATTCAAGGTTACAAGAATATTCAGCATATATCATTTCTAGTATGTCCACAATTGATTCCTAAGCTGTGAAGTCGATAATACGTGAGATATTAGTCATTTTGTGATCTGACCTTGAAAATGAGGTCAAAGGTCAAGTTCAAGGTCATGCGAATAATCTGCGTATATCGTTTCCTATATGTCCACTATTGATTCCTAGTCTCTAATCTCAATATTAGGTGAGATATTATATGTCCCATTATAAAGCATATGAGAATTTAACGTGTCTCATTATAAAGCATAGGAGAATTTAACATGGGAAAATCCCTTTGGGCCGAAATGGCCCACTTCGAGTGATTCAAGGGCAACGAAACTTATACACATCTCAGAGGTATATATGAGGAGTGTTATGCATCAATAAGAAAAAAAGTTACTGAACCGATTTTGCGAAAATGGCCATCAAAGTCCAAAATTGGCCGTTTTTCGTAAAAAATGGCCACCATTTTGATATAATTGCGAAAATAAAGAAACTAAAGAATACTTCCTTCTTGAAATATTTTTAGGCATTTTTGTGCGAAATTTCAGAAAGATTCGATCGTAAACTTTAAAGATAGAAATGTAGACGGACACAACGGCAATCGGTTTTCGGACCAAACGTCCGGTAACCTAAAAAAAAACTTTTCGAGAGTACAAATATTTTGCATACATTTGCAAAAAAATATCAAATTATGTTCATTGAAGCTTTCAGAGTTCATCGTCAGAAATTATTCAACACATCACATTCAGAATCCATGTGTGACACATTTTATGAATCATGAAATCATGTGCGAGGACACATTTCCATTAATCTAGCTGTATTAGTGGTATGATACTTACAGTTATGAAGCAACTCACATTTGTCTCCAGATCGGTGCATATGTTACTAAGAATATGTTCACAGTACTAGTAATTGTTGAAGATATAATCATATATATAATCATATATATATATATATATATATATATATACTCATATATATCGAGAAAAATGTACACAATATTTATTTGAGAATGAATTTCACATTTTAATCTCCTTACATCCTTAAGATACTCGCATTACAAAGCCCTATACATGATATAAATCAATGTATAAAATTTTCCCACTTCGGACCATTATAGAAGGGGACGGTTATCACTATAATGTCACTATTTCTGAGAGCTCCGTACATCACTTTTCAGAAATACTGGTATAAAATGAACTGCGCGCAGTACTAACTTTACGCAATCGAACATTTAACGCGAGTGTACATCCACAACATGGAACTGATTACAAAGGGTGGCTGATTTACAATTAAAAAAACATATTTCGTTAGGCATTCCATCACATTGCTGGGCGCTCATTCAACTTCGAAGTTTCAACGGTCTTGTGTGATGTCTTCTGTCATTGGGATTTACTGAGGCATGGACAATTTAATTGGAGTCTACTAGCAATTCATAGTGCAAATTAAACATCGATATTCGTAACGAAAGAGCCTTTTTTTATTGAATGACCTAATTTCGGAAATAAAGAAGACCCGAAAATAACTGTCACGGCAGCATTCGTCGCTGACAGCACCGTGTTCTCAATTAGCATTGGTTTCAAATAGCCACCGGAGTTACGAGTGTGTTGTGTGAGCTGATCCTCGTGGGAGCAAGTAGGCTATCATTTGAAATTAATAAGCTCCAGTGTCTAATTGGAGCTGAGTGGTTTTCTTTAATCATATCTCTCAGACAGAGTCCTATATAAGCAATGACAAGAATTTACCGACGGAGTGGGGAGTTCCCGCGCCAACGAACATCGGGTTATATTCGACGAATAGAACGATTTACCCTTAAAACAACATGTGAATCCTGATGAGGGTGATAAATGTACTCAATTTGCTATGTTCGAATAAGCTGTCAAGCGATATATTCCAAAGAACATTGAATTAACGTCAGTATCAATCAGTATCAATATATATCATGTAGCATATATATCATTATGTAATATATATTGACAGTATACTGGTTGCAACCATCAAACTGCATTACAGCTATCATCGATATTTTCCGCACTGTACAGGTTCTGCTAATACTATGAAGAAGTCTGAGACAGTCACAATTTTCGCAGCAAGGAACAGCACATCTGTGGTGTTTTCTCTCCAGTGTAGGTATTTAAAATGCACAGTTTAAAATCTGATGGTTTTATATGTAGTATAAAAGCTAAATTAGAGCACCTCACTTCAGTGTTTTGACAGCCGAGCATTGAAGCCGAGCATTGATTTCCCATATAAATAATTTGCTATCGTGTATTTAGTGTCCACTGAATCGCGGTACGAGATTACAATAGGCATACACATCTGCACACCAAATTGTTGTAAATAATGATAGAATATGTACAATCAGAGATTAGTTTATTCATTCGAACACTATATGCCGTTAAAGTGATATTGGCAGTAAAACGATTTTTTCCAAATCAATTACATATATGCATGTGGTTTCAGAAAAATAGGTTACAAAACAAACTTTGCTTGATCAGATGGATAAATCAAGCACCTGACAGTACTAGCAGCCGATTTTCTTTTGTTTTGTGCGCCACTCAGAGTTACCTCTGACTTAACCTAGTTCACGCTCGATTGGCTCGAACACATACGAGTAAGCTGGACTCGTATTGCATTAAGGGATACAAAGCACCGAGAATGGCGGTAATGCAAACAAACTCGAACTATCTCCACCAGAAACTTGCACTGAAATCAATTAGAAAGGGCCATCTGTATGGACATACAAGTGCAGATATATAACTATTGTGTTTTCTTTGTTCGATCAGATAGATATGGCAAAATCCATAACTTTCTGCCAATATCACTTTAGGATGCATACTTAATGAACATTATCTGAGCATACATTTTTTATGTGACATTTGCAGCACACCGTGTTCAATTTAGTGGGCAATTTGGTTCTCCATGATAATCGATGATAATGATGAGTTTATCAGTCATGCTAAATGATAATCACAGATAAAAAGAACTAATGGTGTGTCAAACACAAAGTAAGCATTTTTCCATCATAACCAATTGTCACATTCCTGATCTCAATGTAGGAAACCAGCTGAGAATACAATTGCCCACTAAATTGAACATGTCAACCTGACATTTGACTGTATGTATTTCCTGATACATCGATGACATGTTCAAAGTTACATTTATAATAATAATAATTTATTGATTTATATAGCGCAAAATTACAATTGTTTCTATGCGCTGTACATAACCATAACATGAAACATGGGATAAGAATACAGGTAAAAAAGAATACTTATAAAAGACTAATCACCCTTGTATAAAAACAAAACATTGAACTGACTAGAGTTATTAGACGACATAGCACCGCCTAAAGAGGTAGGTTTTGAGATTTTTCTTGATTTTTTATGCTGCCATTCTGAATATGTACAGAATGTCAGAATATATATTTCATATTTCAAAATGGGAGAGATATGAGCTGAAATGGAAAATTTACGAGAATGTAGATTTCATTGCTGAACTACATCTTATGAATGATACAAGAGTATATTCTAGTGTAAAAAATGGTGCATTCATACTTGTTTCAGCTGCATCAATGGGGCACATTTTTCAGAAGAAACTTTCAGGTATTTGGAGCTGCCAAGTTCATACAACAAGTGCAATACCACGCTCACCAAATCCAGAACGTAATGAAGGCAAAGAAGATTTCACGGTGGATTCAGTTCCTGCAGCAGAAATTTCAGATCTGTCGACCATAAATCCAGACCTAGTGAAGCAAGAATTTGATGAAGCTGTGGAAGAACACATTGATGATCAATGTTTGTCAACAAGCTTTGTTCCATCGCAAGAAAAAGTCGTGCCTCCACAGGGGATGGTCAGCATGGTTAAGAAGGAAAACAGTAATACAGAATTCTGTGAATTGCCAGGAACTGTAGACAACCCAGATGGGAACGACTTGGATGATGATGGTTCATCAAACACACTGAAATTACCATCAATCGAATCAAACAACAAGAATGATAATGTTGGAAGAGAAAACAGCAATCATTGTGAAAAAACTAATAGGAGACGACCATCCAAAAAATCCAACAGGAGAGATATCAAGAATAAACCACATGCTTGTACCAAATGCAACAAAACATTCATAACAAAATATCTCTTGGATCGACACGAAGCTGTACATGATCCGGACAAAGGAATGCAGTGTCCATTCTGCCAGAGACAGTATAAACTGAAGTATCAATTAGATAGTCACGTCAAAACACACACTGGAGAACCATCAACCCTGTCTTGTAACATCTGCGACAAAAACTTCAAAAGGAAAATATCCCTGGAGGTTCACGTAAGGCAACACACTGGCGAAAACCCATACACCTGTGAAACATGTGGAAAAGGGTTTCATACTAGAGCAGGCCTTGCCAAACATAGATACCGACATACTGGGGAATATCCCCACAAATGTGAAACTTGTAATAAAGGATTCCCATATAAGTCATCATTAAACACTCATAAACGATTACACACCGGGGAAAAACCTTTTGTGTGTACCATATGTGGGAAGACATTTCGAGACCATAGTGGATTCTTCGTTCACCATCGCGCCCACACCAACGAGAAACCCTACCGATGCTCCGTGTGTGGAAAAACTTACAAATGCATCTCCAGGCTCAACGATCATTCAACGTTACACAATGCAGAAAAATCTTTCTTCTGTGAAATATGTGGAATGGGTTTCTGGAAAAAGTCCAATCTTGCCAACCACAAGCGGATCCATAGTGGGAAGAAAGATCACAAGTGTTCAACTTGCGGGCGAGAATTCCGCCTGAAAGAACATTTAAAGGTTCACATTCGCCAGCATACTGGTGAGAAGCCTTATACCTGTGAGCTTTGCGGCGAGAGCTTCAGACAAAATGCATTGATAATACGCCACCGGAGGCTTCAGCATTCAACTGCATCATAATGTTTGTCAATACCTAGTGAAGTGTTCTACTGTAAAGTTCACCTGGTACATGTAGTGGCTTTGTATTTATTTTTTCCCATGATAAATCTGAATACTTTTCCAAACCTTGTGTTTTTTACAATCAAACAGCCCACTTTGATTTCGTCATATTTATCCTTCTTCAATTTTGGCGAAGTATGTTAGTGGGTTTTCAAGTGAAAATTCATGGATAGTTTCATAGCAATGGCCTCTGGGTGACACCTTCAGATATATCTTTGCCGCATTTTCCCCACTGGTCAGCATTGGTATTCAGATATATCTTTTTTTTACATATTGTATCTGATGTATTTTTCTACAGTTGTTTATTCAGTAGGCAAGATGCATGATACATGTGTTAAAATACACCATAAGAATTACTATTAGCATAATAAAGCATATTAAATGAAAAAATCATATGTAATTATGGTATACCGTTGTCTGTTGAAAATCAACCGTCTTTGCCGACCTCTTCAGCCTTCGTTTAATATAGAATTAGTTGCACTCACAGATCAAACCTGTTTATGAGCCAGCGCTGAAGCTGCAAAAAAACACACCCTTGTAGGTTCATGTGGTTTTCGTTTGCGGTTTGATTTTGGAAAGTCTATTGTCAGGATGTCATTGCAAATTGCTATGTATAGGGCATTTTTACCTAGAAACTGTTTTATTTGAAAAATCCTCATTCCAAGACATTTCTGCTTTCGGCGCAAATAGTTCTCTTCACCATAGATAACCTTTGGCATCTTATGCCACTGATGTTGTCAATATGCATTCTTAGTCGATGTAGATTACTTATAGGTAACCCAGGTAAACGTGCAGCATTACAATCTGAAAGTTAGCCCAAGGGCTAAGAAAGGTTACCGGACAATATATATTTGTAGATATTAGCTTTTTGTCCCGTAAACTTCACAATAAGGTCATTGGTCAATTCAAGGTTACAAGAATATTCAGCATATATCATTTCTAGTATGTCCACAATTGATTCCTAAGCTGTGAAGTCGATAATACGTGAGATATTAGTCATTTTGTGATCTGACCTTGAAAATGAGGTCAAAGGTCAAGTTCAAGGTCATGCGAATAATCTGCGTATATCGTTTCCTATATGTCCACTATTGATTCCTAGTCTCTAATCTCAATATTAGGTGAGATATTATATGTCCCATTATAAAGCATATGAGAATTTAACGTGTCTCATTATAAAGCATAGGAGAATTTAACATGGGAAAATCCCTTTGGGCCGAAATGGCCCACTTCGAGTGATTCAAGGGCAACGAAACTTATACACATCTCAGAGGTATATATGAGGAGTGTTATGCATCAATAAGAAAAAAAGTTACTGAACCGATTTTGCGAAAATGGCCATCAAAGTCCAAAATTGGCCGTTTTTCGTAAAAAATGGCCACCATTTTGATATAATTGCGAAAATAAAGAAACTAAAGAATACTTCCTTCTTGAAATATTTTTAGGCATTTTTGTGCGAAATTTCAGAAAGATTCGATCGTAAACTTTAAAGATAGAAATGTAGACGGACACAACGGCAATCGGTTTTCGGACCAAACGTCCGGTAACCTAAAAAAAAACTTTTCGAGAGTACAAATATTTTGCATACATTTGCAAAAAAATATCAAATTATGTTCATTGAAGCTTTCAGAGTTCATCGTCAGAAATTATTCAACACATCACATTCAGAATCCATGTGTGACACATTTTATGAATCATGAAATCATGTGCGAGGACACATTTCCATTAATCTAGCTGTATTAGTGGTATGATACTTACAGTTATGAAGCAACTCACATTTGTCTCCAGATCGGTGCATATGTTACTAAGAATATGTTCACAGTACTAGTAATTGTTGAAGATATAATCATATATATAATCATATATATATATATATATATATATATATACTCATATATATCGAGAAAAATGTACACAATATTTATTTGAGAATGAATTTCACATTTTAATCTCCTTACATCCTTAAGATACTCGCATTACAAAGCCCTATACATGATATAAATCAATGTATAAAATTTTCCCACTTCGGACCATTATAGAAGGGGACGGTTATCACTATAATGTCACTATTTCTGAGAGCTCCGTACATCACTTTTCAGAAATACTGGTATAAAATGAACTGCGCGCAGTACTAACTTTACGCAATCGAACATTTAACGCGAGTGTACATCCACAACATGGAACTGATTACAAAGGGTGGCTGATTTACAATTAAAAAAACATATTTCGTTAGGCATTCCATCACATTGCTGGGCGCTCATTCAACTTCGAAGTTTCAACGGTCTTGTGTGATGTCTTCTGTCATTGGGATTTACTGAGGCATGGACAATTTAATTGGAGTCTACTAGCAATTCATAGTGCAAATTAAACATCGATATTCGTAACGAAAGAGCCTTTTTTTATTGAATGACCTAATTTCGGAAATAAAGAAGACCCGAAAATAACTGTCACGGCAGCATTCGTCGCTGACAGCACCGTGTTCTCAATTAGCATTGGTTTCAAATAGCCACCGGAGTTACGAGTGTGTTGTGTGAGCTGATCCTCGTGGGAGCAAGTAGGCTATCATTTGAAATTAATAAGCTCCAGTGTCTAATTGGAGCTGAGTGGTTTTCTTTAATCATATCTCTCAGACAGAGTCCTATATAAGCAATGACAAGAATTTACCGACGGAGTGGGGAGTTCCCGCGCCAACGAACATCGGGTTATATTCGACGAATAGAACGATTTACCCTTAAAACAACATGTGAATCCTGATGAGGGTGATAAATGTACTCAATTTGCTATGTTCGAATAAGCTGTCAAGCGATATATTCCAAAGAACATTGAATTAACGTCAGATGACAGCAAGTATTGCAAATCACCGCCTTCCCAGGATGTTCGCCTTCCCAGGATGCTTTGCGAAGAACCCCTTTAATTTGGATTTTTAGTTTAGGCGGAGCCTATATGTTTTGATAAATCGCACGATACAATGAACGCAGAGAAAGATTTCCCGATATAGCTGACACAGCTCATGCAAATAATCCGAATTCAAGGCCAGAAAATATATACACTGTAGAAAGAGTATATGGATTTTAGAAGGTGAATAAGCCTGTTGTAGATGAACGGCATAGGAAGTAGCCAAGTATGAACAATTATAGTACATGCGTACATGTATGCATTAGCCCCGCTGTGACTGACCGCAATGTCTTCTCGTGTTTATTAGCCAGTAGATGATGCTACATTTGCGTACAGGTCACTTTGTATTTGTGAGATAATGAGAGCAAAACGTATTAGCCAAATCCTGACAATTGTGGTTATAATGAATGTTTGAGAATGAGCCATGGTCACATAAAATATTACTTGCTAAAATCTTAATAATTTTACAAATTAAGGAGATATTTTTAATGAATTGCAATCAAAAAGGTGATTATCTGATTGGAATACACAGAGAACCTAAATGTAATTAAAGAAAATATTGCCCCATTGCCGTAGATCAACAGCAATAGCAATATTCGACACGTAATGGAGCAATGTATGGGAGTGTTTTCTGAATGAACAGATAGCAATTACTTTGTTCCTGTTCGGGTTTAACTCAGTATTCTTTGCATGCATACAAGTCATGATATACCAGGAAAAAAAACTCAGATAAATATCCGAAGATTACGCGCAAACACAGCACATATTCATAGACATGTATTTTGTTTACTTATCGAAATTGAAAAGCAAAGTCAAAGTCAAAGAACGGTATACCGTTCTGTATACCGTAGGCATCAAATGTAGCTTTCTGATCCGCCATTAGTGCTATTAGTGGCGACACAACCAGCACGATGTGTGGAGCATTATCCGGTTCAATCTGACATGAATACATCTTAAGTTATCTTCACTTTCTTATCAGACTGTGGGGGAGGTGTTTAAAACATATATGTGGGAGTATATTGTCGGCAAAAAATTAAAATACTTCTGTTGATGTCAAAGGTTACTCGTTGTCAAGTGTCACCTCATACATGTACATCTCCTGTCCAGTCTATGTGTGTGATATTCAATGTGTTAACGCCTTTTTAAAATCTTGTTCTAGTTTGCATTCACCAATAAACCTTGCCCTCACCTGATTGGCTGAGCGTTTGACAGTCAGCTGAAAGCGGGGGGAGGCGCCATTCAATTGTAAACACAAAAAACCGGGAGATGTAGCGGGTGGATTATGATAGATTATTTGATAATGTCGCCATATGTCAGACACCTAATTGCGTTTATAGAAGGACAACAACACACAGTAAGTGGAAATCAAGTTTATTTCAGCATATAATGCAAACTTTGGAGGAAAAAACAACAACCGTTATAGCCGATAAATCGAGATACTATCTCGATAAATCGAGTTAGTTATCTCGATAAATAGAGTTAATTATCTCCATGAATTGAGTTATTTATCTCCATAAATCGATTTACTAGTATGTCTTGGGCATTTAAAGTTCAAGTAAAATAGAAATATGTTTCGAGTCACATTATTCATATTAAACACAATGTTGAATAGGCTTATATGATGGACCATTATAACGTTAAATATTGAATAATACAGACCAAACTACTGAATTAAAAAACTATAGTGAAGTTACTATATCACTATCTCTTAGAAAAATGCAACATGTTCATGAATGAAAATGGCATAATTTGTTTTTTTTTTAAATTATTCAATAATTAAACATGGAATGAGGTATATTCGTAAAGTTATAAATATGTACAGCTTCTTCAATTGGATAGTTTGGTATTATGTCAGAGATTAATGTAATGACTGTTAATCATATACTCCATATAGTATTCAATATGAGTGATCAGTATATTTTCTTTGTCCTAATTTTGCCAAGGTAAGCAATGAAATGGTATGGCTCGCCTATATTATGTTCGATGCATGTTCATTTTACTTGTAGTTTAAATGTGTGAGTCCTATGAGTCGAATTATCGAGCTACAATCTCGATTTACGAGATAATTAACTCGATTTATCGAGATAATGAATTAAAAAAAAACTCATGTGCCCCTGATACGCTTCCGTAGATCAATGATTTGGGTGTTCCATTCTTCTAATGTCTGACCCTCGGTGGTCCGCGTGATCAAACTAGGTGCCCGGTAAGCAATATGTTCCCCTTGGGCACATGTTCATGTAAATATATTTCAGGTGTACAGCTCAACAAGTGTCACTTCCTGGAATCCATTTGGCCATGTCGACCAGAAGAAAGAACTCGTGGCCTCTAAGCATCAGGGGTTTTTATTTTGGGGGTAAGGGGGCATAAATACAATGCAAAATAGATGTATATTGATATAACTAGAAACGTCAGCTATAGAATATTTTCTTCACTCGATCTATTACCCATAACTACGCGCACAGCGGTATTTTATTGTAATGAAATATAATTTCAGCTTGAAAAATTTAGCTCAATTTTTCATATGAACAAACATTTGACTTTTTAATGAAGATACCCATCAACTGTTTGGAAGTTGACATTCTTGATAAGGTCATGGCTCGGTGTTCAGGGATGGAGCATGGGCGAAGAATGAAGCTTCTTTCGTCCCGTGACCTTGGAAATAAGGTCATTGGTCAATTCAAGGTCACGAGAATATTCAGCATATATCATTTGTAGTGTGCCCATAATTGATTCCTGAGCTGTAAAGTCGATAATAAGCGAGATATTAGTCATTTTGTCCTTTGACCTTGAAATTTAGGTCAAAGGTCAAATTCAAGGTCACGAGAAAAATCTGTCATTTTCCTATATAGTGCAGGTTCTTAGCTCATAATTTTGGACGAATTGTTCACATTGTGATAAAAGCATGAAATTTTGCGGAGTGGTAGAATATCACTCACTGGTCAATATAAGCTAGGGAGCCATTCTCAATATGGCCTGTGGCGGATATGGCAGCCATTTTTCTTTTTGCAGTAAATCGCCTAAAACGGCCGGTTTGGGGAATTGGTTATTTCTACCTCTGCATGTCAAATATTATCCAATATCAACAAAATTGGTATCAAACTCACCGGAATAACAAGGCCAACTCACTGATAATGACCAAAGATAATTAAATTGATTATTCTGCAGCAAAATGTCCACAAAACAGTTTTTTTGCTCGAATTTTGACAGCTTATCTAAGGATCTCGTAGTCGGGAATGTACAAGGTGTTCCTGCACTCCTTCCTCCCATGATCATCTGAAATCAACTTTATTTAGTTAGATTTTATCCTATTTTTGATTATATTAGAGATGTTTCCAGAGACCCACCACTGGCAAAACATTTTTTGGGCCTTTTTCAAATGGCCACCATCGTACATTGTAAATGCGGAAATCATGTTTTGGACCATAACTCGGCTTCTATTGCAGATAGAGACATGGTTTTGATGTCTATACCCATGTTTTTGATACTGGGGAATCCAATTTCATCATTGCTGAGTACCTGTGACTGTTGGTTGCTTCAGAATTAAAAATGTCTGACAATGAAACCGGTGAAAATCACATTTCCAACCAAGGTGCGACTGACATGTGTAGAAACACTGAGAGGGGGCCAGATCGATAGGTAAAGCAGTTACATTCTCATAGAATAAGCTCAGAAGATAAGAATCAATTTACAGAAATAGGGCCTAGGTGAATTCTTTTGAATTCCTGTACACATAATTCGATGATGAATGCGTAGCTCACTTGTAGTTATTGAAAAATATTGCATTTTTATGTCATTTGACCTGAAAAGAAAGTGAAAAAATAGTTCACTATCATTATTTGATTGTTTTATCAGCTTTCATGAACATGGGAAGGGTCCCTGCCTCAACACCTACCAATATTATTCTGTGTGACAAATGATGCATGGTTATCGTTGAAAAGCTTCCTTGTTGACACAGAAGCATAATCGTGCTGATGTGTTAAATGTTCAATACAATAAAAAATTATTACCCTTATGTTTGACACAGAAATGATAATTGTTTTTCGCAACACAGTGAACTGAAAACTGCAGTAGCTCCAGACAAATTTTATGCCAATGCTAGCTTGACCTCTAGTCTCAAGAACGAGTACATGGCAAATAGGCATTTATATATACATGTTAATTCCTACTTAGATCTTCTGGATTCGCAATGTGAAAAATATTTTGTGCAGTGGCATATGGCACAAAGGTCAAAGGCATCCCTGACAAGAGGCATTATGGTCTAGATGGGAACCATCTTTGTCGTCTGTCCCAGTCCACCCATGGTCTTTGGTGTTTTGAACAACCCCTAGTGGTTAATGGGCTCTAGTTCGTGTCCTTAATTGAAGGTCTGAGATGTTGTTCCAGTACATCACTTGTTTGAGGAATTCATTACATATATCTGATCTTGTGACATAGAACTTTAATCACAACAATGTCAATGTTGATGTCATCAGTGATAAATTCATGATCCTGTTTCATACATTCACAGGCTCTGACAGCGCGTCCTCATTCATATGCTAGAGTCATCTGAGCCGAGAGACGTGATGATGCATTTGGTCTGTGGGCTGTCCTCCATTGATTATATAATTGGTGACATCAACACTGACCTTGTAAGCACAGGGACTATAGCCCATCAGCAACTATGGGTTGTACACAACCCCACAGGTCATGGATGGACTGAGAAAGGCACCAAGAAATTTCCCATGTTTACCACAATATGTTGTGTCACGGATGTCTTTGATCTTGAATGATGTCAAATGTCATTGCACAAACCCTTGTCAATTTTGACAAATGCCAACGGTCTAACTTGGAATGTATACATGTAAATGCCATTCCAAGTTTTCCGTTAAATCGTTCTTGAGACTATAGGTCAAAGCTTTCATTGGCATATAGCATTTATCTTGAGCTAATGCATTGTTTCCAGGTCACTTTCATACCGTGCTTGACACACATTACTGTATCATACATAAGGGAAAACTCCTTTGTCAACCAGAAACCATTCAACAATGAACCTGCTTCATTTGCCACGCAGAACAAAACTGGTGCATGGGTGCTGAGGCAGAGATATTTCCCCATGTTCATGGCAGCTGATAAGACCAAAAAACAGGTGTTAGAAGTGAACTTTAGTGGCATTCTCGATGCCTTGATTCCAATGCAATAGAAGGAAAATTACAGGATCCGTACTGGTCTATTATTGGATTGTTTCGTTTTATCATTACTGGTAATTTTTAAGCAGATGCCTTGCTTAAATTCAGAAATTATCTGTTGGCTGTGAGGGCAATCTTGGATTAGATTTCAGTGAAGTAAAAAAGTGTTGCATTCCATGCACAACTAATAATGATGGCTTCTGCAGACCCTGAACACTAGTTCATTTGCATTTTTCACCATCTTACTAGGTGAATGACAGGAAAATGCACTATTTTTCAAAGACATATGGGAATGGAATGGCTTTTACTATCAATCTGGCCCCCTTTCAGGATTTCTACACATATCAGTCGCACCTTGCTTGAAAGTGTGATTTTCACCGGTTTCATTGTCAGACAGTTTTAATTCTGAAGCAACCATTAGTCACAGGAACTCAGCAATGACGAAATTGGATTCTCCTGGGTATAGACACCAAAACCATGTCTGTACCTGCAATAGAAGCCGAGTTATGGCCCAAAACATGATTTCACATTTTCGATGGCGACCATTTTGAAAAAGGCCCCCAAAAAATTTTGCCAGTGGTGGGTCTCTGGAAACATATCTAATAATCAATAACAGGATAAAATCTAAATAAAAAAAGTTGATTTCAAATGATCATGGGAGGAGGGGTGCAGGCACACCTTGTACATTCCCGACTACTAGATCCGTAGATAAGTTGTCAAAATTCGAGCAAAAAAAGTCTTTTGGACATTTTGCTGCAGAATAATCAATATAATTATCTTTTTTTTGTTATGAGTGAGTTGGCCTTATTATTCTGGTCAGTTTGATACCAATTTTGTGGATATTGGATAATATTTGACAGGCATAGGTAGAAATAACGAATTTTGCAAACCGCCCGTTTGAGGTCGATTTACTGCAAAAAGAAATATGGCTGCCATATCGGCCACAGGCCACACTGAGAA
The DNA here is from genome assembly GCA_949152475.1 of Terebella lapidaria. Lineage (NCBI taxonomy): Eukaryota > Metazoa > Annelida > Polychaeta > Terebellida > Terebellidae > Terebella > Terebella lapidaria. The sequence continues at coordinate 8,132,306 of OX424559.1, read as the reverse complement.
TGGCTCCCTAGCTTATATTGACCAGTGAGTGATATTCTACCACTCTGCGAAGTTTCATGCTTTTATCACAATGTGAACAATTTTTTTGCTAAGAACCTGCACTAATATGATCATAATTGATTCCAAAGCTGTAAAGTCGATAATAAGTGATATATTAGCCATTTTTTTCCGTGACCTTGAAAATGAGTATGATTAAAATGGGTAAGCCATCAAAATGTTTGGGCACATTCTAGTTGATAAATTGTAGAACATGCTGATTCATTGACTGGGATAATATATGATGTTTCTTCCGGATCTCCCGAGCATACCCTCACACAGGTTGGACAAATATTGGTGTGATTATAGAAATATTGAAAGATAAAGAGAAAAAACTGAAAACAGAGAATTTCCATTTGTTGTGTGCGACGTTTTCAATTAAAATCAATATTGTCCATTTGATTAATAATGGAATAATAGTGTGATCCGTATGAACCATCCCTGAATTATATAGGCTTATCTCCATTTTTCAGCCAGATAATGCTTAAAATATGCCCGAACATTATGAATCGCTTACCCACCATACCTATACCTGGCAATTCTTTGTAACACGTTTATTAATACATACATTGGTTTCAAACACCTAACTGCCATTGTTATTAAATCTGAAACTGAGGTTTTAAAGGGTTTTCTTTATTTTTGTCCCTATGTACATTTTGCAAAAGCTATGAAGAAGGCTGAGCCTGTTACAATTTTCGCAGAGAGGAAAAGCACATCTGTGGTGTTTTCTTTGCATTGTAAGTATGCATGTCTGCCAAAACAAACTTTACTACAAGTATAATATCTACCAATTCATTAGTCAATTAGTAAAATCTACATTTAAGTACATTTGAGCATTGAATCTTGTAATGATACCGTGTACTAGTACTACTGTACTACATTTAAAATTCTTTTCAGCTGCTTCAATGGGCAGCGTTTTCCAGAAGAAATTATCTGGTCTATGGAGCTGCCAAGTTCATGCAACATATACGTGTCCATGCTCACAAAATTCAAAACGTAATGATGACAAAATAGATATTACAGTGTATTCAGTTTCTGCGCCGGAACGTTCAGACGTTTCGGAGATAGATCCAGGCCTCGTGAAGCAAGAATATGATGAAATTATGGAAGAAGACGCTGATGATACAAGTTCATCAACAAACTTTGTTCCAGCACAAGAAGGATCTGTAATTCAAGACTCAACAGTTAGCATGACTAAGGGAGAGAGTGACAACATCGAAACAGTTACAGATTCCTGTGAATTGAGAGGATCTCTGGACAGTTCCACAAGGATCAACAATGATGACAAAGATGCTGAAGAGTGCTGCACTGTGGATTAATCATCCACTAAAGTAGAAAAAAAGTTGATGACACTGGAATTGGAGGTAGCAGTGATGAAAATGATGCGAGCCAAAAGTCAGCGAAAGCCGAAGGAGAGGGAGGTGCCAAGAAAAAAAAACATGCTTGTATCAAATGCAACAAAAGTTTCGTAACAAAATATCTCTTGGATCGGCACAAAGTTGTCCACGATCCTGACAAAGGAATGCAGTGTCCATTTTGTCCAAGACAGTTCAAACTGAGGTATCAATTGGGTAGTCACGTCAAAACACACACTCGAGAACCTTCAAACCTCACTTGTAACACCTGCGACAAAAAGTTCAAAACTAAAAATTCTCTGGAAATACACAGGAGACAACACACTGGCGGAAACCCATACACCTGTGAAGCATGCGGACAAAGGTTTCGTACTAGTACAGGACTTGCCACTCATAGATACTGTCATACTGGGGAATATCCCCACAAATGTGAAATCTGCAATAAAGGACTAAGCACTGAATCAGCATTAATCCGTCATCAACGAACACACACTGGTGAAAAACCTTTTGTGTGTACCGTATGTGGCAAAGCTTTTGCAGATCATGGTTCAATCGCGAAACACAATCTCGTTCACAGCGGCGAGAAACCGTACCAATGTTCTGTTTGCGGTGTAGCATACACAAACAGCTCAAAACTCAGAGATCATTCAACTTTACACAATGCAGAAAAATCTTTCTTCTGTGAAATATGTGGGATGGGTTTCTGGAAAAAGTCCATCCTTCAGAGGCACGGGCTAGTCCACAGTGGGAAGAAGGAATACAAGTGTTCAACCTGCGGGCGAGAATTCCGCCAGAAACATCACTTGAGAGTTCACTTCCGCCAGCACACCGGTGAGATGCCTTACACCTGTGATCTTTGTGGCGAGAGCTTCAAATAAAATGCATTGCTGATACGCCATAAGAGACTTCATCATCCAAAGGCATCATGATTTTTGACAATCATAACGACGTGCCATGTAAAATTTGACTTTATCAAAAAAAAATCCGTGGTTCTCTGAATAATGAACTTGTATGTTTGCTAAATATGTTTCAGGACTAGAGTTGATTAAATTGGACTCAAATTAGGTTGATTAACTAATTGATTGAATCAAAAGCGGAAGTGTTTTTTCATGGATTTAGCAGAATGCCCACCAGAATTCAACATATTTATCAATCTTCAAATTGGCAGGAATGTCGGTTCGATTGATTGGTTAATTGAGTCAAAGGCAGAAATGAGTTTAGAAGGATGCACACTGGAACTTAAACATTATGATTTTTGAGTCAACTTGATATCTGACCCATGGCTCATGCAAAGGTATGTTTTCTAAGTTAACCTTGAAGCTCCATGTACATCTCACGAGTCGAATCAGGCACCACATCACTGATCTATGAATATATCTTACGTGACATTCTGCCTTGCAGGAAAGGTTATCGCCATTGCTAAGAACTACTGTAATGTGTATGGAAACTCAAAATCTTGCTGAAAGCCTAATATCTTGGCGGGAATTAAAAATCTGGGAGCAAACTGAATGAAATTTGGGTGAAAACTTTAAATCTCTGGCCAAACATAGGAATTTTTGGCGGAAATAAAAAAAATCTTAGTAGAAACCAAATATACTTTGGGTGGAAACAGTTTGGCACCACCTGAATGAAAATTTGGTGGAAACCTTTAAATCTCAACAGAAGCCTAAGAAATCTGGGTGGACATTTTTGTGATCCTAGTCAAACATATCTCGGAGGTGTCAGAAAGAATTTGACTCGTCGCCTATATATAACACACACGTCATATGGGTATTTTGTAACGTTTGGCTTCGAGCAAAACTTCAGTCAGCAGTTTTAGGTTACCGGACCTATGGTCTGATAACCTATTGCCATGGCGTTGCGTCCAGCCGTCGTCCGTCCAAATTTTTATCTTTGAAGTTTACGGTCCATTCTTTCTGAAAATTTGGGAAAAGATACCTTGAAATAATTCGAGAAGGGGTTATTCTTTATTTTTTTTACTTTTACATTTTTTTTCAAAACGGCGGCTGTTTTCGTCAAAAAACGGTCAATTTTGAACTTTGGCGGCCATTTTCTCAAAAGCTGTTTTATCAGATTTGAGATTTTTGTTTCAAAAGATTCTCTTTATGTACCTCTGTGATGTGTATAAGTTTGGTTGCCCTTGAATCGCCGGTCTGCATATAGCGGCGATTTCGAATTTTCGACGAAAAACATTTTTTTTGGCCCAAATCGCATTACTCCAAACAAATTTTTCACTCTTTGAAAATTTTTTTTGACTTTTTTCCTTCATAATGGGAGCTGCCAGAACTGTACTCCTAGAACGCCTGGAGACAGAGCTTAGAAATTAGCATTTTCAACTGGGAAGTCATATATGACGACTTGTGTGGTGACCTTGAATTTGACCTTGGATGACATTGAAAGGTCAAAACAGCCATTTTGGAGTCGAAAAATGCCCGAATTTGCACCTTGTCTGTCTTTTGACGAAAACTGTCTGATCAGTTTTGAAAAAAATTTTTCCCCATTATGATGTGTATAAGTTTTGTTGCCCTTGAATCGTCGGTCTCCTTGTGGCGGCCATTTTGAATTATTGACGAGTCGTCGGAAAAAATGTTTTTTGCCTCAAATCACACTACTATTCATTTTGGGTCATTTCTAGGCAAAAAAAAAAATGTTCACCCATTGAAAAAAAGTGTTTCCATAAGAAGCCAGAAACGGTGTGTCTTGCAGCAAAATGACCGGTGGTGTTTGACTTATCACAAAAAATAGTGTGTCATGGAGCAAAATGATCGTTGGTGTTTGACTTATCACAAAGAATAGTGTCATGGAGCAAAATGATCGTTGGTGTTTGACTTATCACAAAGAATAGTGTGTCATGGAGCAAAATGATCATTGGTGTTTGACCCATCACAAAGAATGGTGTGTCATGGAGCAAAATGATCGTTGGTGTTTGACTTATCACAAAGAATAGTGTGTCATGGAGCAAAATGATCGTTGGTTTTTGACTTATCACAAAGAGTAGTGTGTCATGCAGCAAAATGATCACTGGTGTTCGACTTATCACAAAAAATAGTGTGTCATGCAGCAAAATGATCGTTGGTGTTTCACTTACCATAAAGAAAAAAAAACGTCTTTAGGGTATCTTCGGTGATTATATACCTCAACCTGATGCAATTCTGCGAAATCAGATTTTGGTGTGCTTCATACCAAGATACCCCCCCCCCCCCCACCCCGACATCTTCAAACCTATGCGACTAAACGCAGTTACATAAAAAAAAAAGGCACCACAGTTGTTAATTGGCGCTTGGTGGTGTATACCAATATATTTCATATGTGGTGTAAAAGTACAACCAAGGCCAACTGATACAGTTTGATCGATCGGGCCAGCAAATAACCTTTCATGGTTTGACACCAAAATCGACACCAAAAAAACCGACAAATTAAATCGTCTGCAAAATTAACTAGATATATGTGATTTTGAAACTGCCAAAATAAATAACTGCCGAATAACCTGGAGCTCAAAACCGCCAAATTTAAAAGCTGCAATATTAGTGGTTTTACAGTAGTATACAAACATATTTTTGGTGACCTCGTAGTTTAGCTCAATTGATCAGTCTTCAAACTGAATGTCATGACCACATGAAGATGTGTAACTTAGAGATGGATCTTAGCTTTGTATTAGGATTATATCAGAAATCATATGGTGAACCAGATCACCATCAATAGCTTGCTCTATCGAAGCATACATTACACAATAACAATGGGGCATGTCATATGCTCATTGAATAGGTGGCAGCATTGTAATTGGGGTAAACTTTTGGCGCCAAATCACTAACGAAAATCTTCTGTAATCAATAATGACGTAAATGATGGCGGTTAAATTACGTTTATATTGATAACTCCAGAAAAACAGAATAGTGACGTCATGTTTAACCCAAAAACAGTGCTGCCAACTGGTGATTGCAGATATGTACTAAACACGCCCCATTTTGTTCACTGGATCTGACAATGAATCCAACATTGTATGAGGTCAAGATGAGGCAAAATGCAACATATTATTGGTTGTACACATATGTACACACCCACTGGTGTATTATCATTAGGTTCACCGTTGCCAAAAATGTGGGATCCTGATCCCTCGATCAACCCCTCGACAGTACCACGCCGTATTCGGAGAGATGTGACGCAACCCCACAATATTTTCTGTTTGGGATAAAGGTGGGTAATACGGAATGACGTTTTGGTGAGTTTCATATAATCTAATGATAAAATCGTTATCATGGACTCAAGACCCCAATACGGCATGATTTCTGCCTTCAGTAAGCTTATCCCACTTGGATATGGTGAGAAGATATCACGCCATATTGGGGTCTGAAGCCCATGATAACTTATAATTTGCACAGACAGGAACAAGCGTTAGTTTCACCGCATTTCCGATATTTAAACTATTCATTCATAACTGCCATTCTGAATTATACAATTCATTTGGAGAGAAGCATGTCTCTAACATTTTCACATGACTGCATTTGACCACTTCTATGAAAACGACAAATATTTACGATTTTTAAGTCCAGAAAAACTCGCAGAGAAATTTACAGATTCTAGCTGCCATGTGTATTATGTATGAAGAAGAAAATGTTTGCGGTCGATTTAATTTTTGCGGTTGAGAGAAAACCGTAAAACCTGCAAAATAAATTAACCGCAGATATTTGTCTTTTTAAATGTATAGTATATGGGGCATTATGGGCAGAAGCCGAATACTGTTTCAGGGACTTTTCATATTGGCATTGTAGTCCATCAAGCGCATTTAAATATGTCAATATTTAAGCTTCATCTTCAAGTATTCTAGTATTTTACTCAACATTCTTCCAATTAGAAAGAGAAAAAGGATTTCTCCAGGAAATTTTATTGAGGTTTTTGTTTTTGATCAATATTAAGTAGTTTTCAAAACATATACTAGTAGTTATTAGGGCATTTCGGCCCGAAATGCCCTTATGGTTTTGTCTGGGTTTTTTTCTTTTCTTTTCTTTTTTTTTTTTTTTTTTTCCTTCTTTTTTTTCACTTTCCGCCGTTTTGGTTTCCGATCAATAACTCGGGAACGCCTGAACGGATCTTGTACAAATTTACACCACTGGTCAGAAATATTACATGGAAGACCCCTATTGTTTTGGAGGTGGCTCTGGGGTCCGTGAGGTCCGTGAGGATGAAATCAAGGTTGATTTTGAGACTTGGTTTCCGAGCGATAACTAAAAAAGTATTCATGCAATGGCAAGTATTTTTTTGCATGGGAGTTCATATACCACCGAGGAAGAACCCTATTGATTTTGGGATCAATCCGTCGAACGACCTCTGACCTAGAGCTCGGAAGAATTTTTGCTGATTCATCCTTGAGGCTTTCATGCATATCTCGGAAACGGTGCTTCGTAGAGCGAAACGGAGCTCAATTTCGGCCTCCTGGCACTAGACCAACTAGTCTAGTGAGTATCTTGGGTCGAGACGACCCCTGGTGTCGAATTTTTTTTCGCCGACTCGGCACTTCCTGTTTGGCCGTATCTCGGAAACGGTGCGTCATAGAGCGGAACGGAGCTCAATTTCGGCCTCCTGGCCCTAGACAAACTAGTCTAGTGGGTATCTTGAGTCAAGACGACCCCTGATGTTGATTTTTTTTTCCCCGACTCGGCACTTCCTGTTTGGCCGTATCTCGGAAACGGTGCGTCGTAGAGCGAAACGGAGCTTAATTCCGGCCTTCTGGCACTAGACAAACTAGTCTAGTGGGTATCTTGGGTCGAGACGACCCCTGGTGTCGAATTTATTTTCGCCGACTCGGCACTTCCTGTTTGGCCGTATCTCGGAAACGGTGCGTCGTAGAGCGAAACGGAGCTCAATTTCGGCCTCCTGGCCCTAGACAAACTAGTCTTGTGGGTATCTTGGGTCGAGATGATCTCTGGTGTCGAATTTTTTTTCCCCGACTCGGCACTTCCTGTTTGGCCGTATCTCGGAAACGGTGAGTCGTAGAGCGAAACGGAGCTCAATTCCGACCTTTTGGCACTAGACAAACTAGTCTAGTGGGTATTTTGGGTCGAGAAGACCCCTGGTGTCGAATTTATTTTCGCCGACTCGGCACTTCCTGTTTGGTCGTATCTTGGAAACGGTGTGTCGTAGAGCGAAACGAAGCTCAATTCCGGCCTTCTGGCACTAGACAAACTAGGCTTATGGGTATTTTGGGTGGAGACAACCCCTGGTGTCGATTTTTTTTTTCACCGAATCGGCACTTCCTGTTTGGCCGTATCTCGGAAACGGTGGATCATACAGGGAAACGGAGCTCAATTCCGGCCTTCTGGCACTAGACAAACTAGTCTAGTCGGTATCCTGGGTCGAAACGACCCCTGGTGTCGAATTTTTTTTCGCGACTCGGCACTTCCTGTTTCGCCGTATCTCGGAAACGGTGCGTCGTAGAGAGAAACGGAGCTCACTTCCGGCCTCCTGGCACTAGACAAACTAGGCTTATGGGTATTTTGGGTCGAGACAACCGCTGGTGTCGAATTTATTTTCTCCGACTCGGCACTTCCTGTTTGGCCGTATCTCGGAAACGGTGAGTCGTAGAGCGAAACGGAGCTCAATTCCGGCCTTCTGGTACTAGACAAACTAGTCTAAAGGGTATCTTGGGCCGAGACTTCTTCTGGTGTCAATTTTTTTTTTCACCGACTCGGCACTTCCTGTTTGGCCGTATCTCGGAAATGGTGCGTCGTACAGCGAAACGGAGCTTAATTTCGGCCTCCTGGCACTAGACAAACTAGGCTTATGGGTATTTTGGGTCGAGACAACCCCTGGTGTCGAATTTATTTTCTCCGACTCGGCACTTCCTGTTTGGCCGTATCTCGTAAACGGTGAGTCGTAGAGCGAAACAGAGCTCAATTCCGGCCTTTTGGTACTAGACAAACTAGTCTAAAGGGTATCTTGGGCCGAGACGTCTTCTGGTGTCAAATTTTTTTTTCACCGACTCGACACTTCCTGTTTGGCTGTATCTCGGAAATGGTGCGTCGTACAGCGAAACGGAGCTTAATTTCGGCCTCATGGCACTAGACCAACTAGTCTAGTGAGTATCTTGGGTCGAGACGACCCCTGGTGTCGAATTTTTTTTCGCCGACTCGGCACTTCCTGTTTGGCCGTATCTCGGAAACGGTGCGTCATAGAGCGGAACGGAGCTCAATTTCGGCCTCCTGGCCCTAGACAAACTAGTCTAGTGGGTATCTTGAGTCAAGACGACCCCTGATGTTGATTTTTTTTTCCCCGACTCGGCACTTCCTGTTTGGCCGTATCTCGGAAACGGTGCGTCGTAGAGCGAAACGGAGCTTAATTCCGGCCTTCTGGCACTAGACAAACTAGTCTAGTGGGTATCTTGGGTCGAGACGACCCCTGGTGTCGAATTTATTTTCGCCGACTCGGCACTTCCTGTTTGGCCGTATCTCGGAAACGGTGCGTCGTAGAGCGAAACGGAGCTCAATTTCGGCCTCCTGGCCCTAGACAAACTAGTCTTGTGGGTATCTTGGGTCGAGATGATCTCTGGTGTCGAATTTTTTTTCCCCGACTCGGCACTTCCTGTTTGGCCGTATCTCGGAAACGGTGAGTCGTAGAGCGAAACGGAGCTCAATTCCGACCTTTTGGCACTAGACAAACTAGTCTAGTGGGTATTTTGGGTCGAGAAGACCCCTGGTGTCGAATTTATTTTCGCCGACTCGGCACTTCCTGTTTGGTCGTATCTTGGAAACGGTGTGTCGTAGAGCGAAACGAAGCTCAATTCCGGCCTTCTGGCACTAGACAAACTAGGCTTATGGGTATTTTGGGTGGAGACAACCCCTGGTGTCGATTTTTTTTTTCACCGAATCGGCACTTCCTGTTTGGCCGTATCTCGGAAACGGTGGATCATACAGGGAAACGGAGCTCAATTCCGGCCTTCTGGCACTAGACAAACTAGTCTAGTCGGTATCCTGGGTCGAAACGACCCCTGGTGTCGAATTTTTTTTCGCGACTCGGCACTTCCTGTTTCGCCGTATCTCGGAAACGGTGCGTCGTAGAGAGAAACGGAGCTCACTTCCGGCCTCCTGGCACTAGACAAACTAGGCTTATGGGTATTTTGGGTCGAGACAACCGCTGGTGTCGAATTTATTTTCTCCGACTCGGCACTTCCTGTTTGGCCGTATCTCGGAAACGGTGAGTCGTAGAGCGAAACGGAGCTCAATTCCGGCCTTCTGGTACTAGACAAACTAGTCTAAAGGGTATCTTGGGCCGAGACTTCTTCTGGTGTCAATTTTTTTTTTCACCGACTCGGCACTTCCTGTTTGGCCGTATCTCGGAAATGGTGCGTCGTACAGCGAAACGGAGCTTAATTTCGGCCTCCTGGCACTAGACAAACTAGGCTTATGGGTATTTTGGGTCGAGACAACCCCTGGTGTCGAATTTATTTTCTCCGACTCGGCACTTCCTGTTTGGCCGTATCTCGGAAACGGTGAGTCGTAGAGCGAAACAGAGCTCAATTCCGGCCTTTTGGTACTAGACAAACTAGTCTAAAGGGTATCTTGGGCCGAGACGTCTTCTGGTGTCAAATTTTTTTTTCACCGACTCGACACTTCCTGTTTGGCTGTATCTCGGAAATGGTGCGTCGTACAGCGAAACGGAGCTTAATTTCGGCCTCATGGCACTAGACAAACTGGGCTTATGGGTATTTTGGGTTGAGACAACCCCTGGTGTCGAATTTATTTTCTCCGACGCGGCACTTCCTGTTTGGCCGTATCTCGGAAACGGTGAGTCGTAGAGCGAAACGGAGCTCAATTCCGGCCTTCTGGTACTAAACGAACTAGTCTAAAGGGTATCTTGAGCTCAATTCCGGCCTTCTGGCACTAGACAAACTAGTCTAAAGGGTATCTTGGGCCGAGACGTCTTCTGATGTCAATTTTTTTTTTCACCGACTCGGCACTTCCTGTTTGGCTGTATCTCGGAAATGGTGCGTCGTACTGCGAAACGGAGCTTAATTTCGGCCTCCTGGCACTAGACAAACTGGGCTTATGGGTATTTTGGGTCGAGACAACCCCTGGTGTCGAATTTATTTTCTCCGACTCGGTACTTCCTGTTTGGCCGTATCTCGGAAACGGTGAGTCGTAGAGCGAAACGGAGCTCAATTCCGGCCTTCTGGTACTAGACAAACTAGTCTAAAGGGTATCTTGGGCCGAGACGTCTTCTGGTGTCAAATTTTTTTTCACCGACTCGGCACTTCCTGTTCGGCTGTATCTCGGAAATGGTGTGTCGTACAGCGAAACGAGCTTAATTTCGGCCTCCTGGCACTAGGCTAACTAGTCTAGAGGGTATCTTGGGTCTAGACGACTTCTGGTCCAGAAACGGACCGTCGTAGAGCGAAACGCAAAGATGCCTAAGGGCGGGGTATGTCACTTAAACTTTGACCACGGACAGTTCAGTCATCATGGTTCTAGACGCGGTCTCTTAGGTATATGTTAGGTAGGAATAGAACTCACACGAAATGCCCCAAGGCATCTTCAGGCCTTGACGTCTAGTTTGATGGGTTTTTTACACTTTTTTAGCCAGTTGAGTGAGTTATTGGCTGGTAACATATCGTTTTGATGTTTCGTTAGTTGTCCTACATCCATTACGAGTATCCGCAATAGTTTTTTTTTCAGTTTCCTGAAAATTTGCCTGAACATATCAGATATGTACCAATATCTGAAGTATTTTTTAAAAAAAAACATTAACCATTATTCAATCTTTCTTGGCTATTTGCATCACTTTAATGCTAAAAATAACCAATTTGATAGTTACAACCTTTGAAAATTATCTCAAAATTTGGCGATATAGTTTTTATTTTGATTTCCACACAGGCTAGAAATAGTAAACCTTAACTTGATCCATGAGCTCGAAATACAAGGCCAAAAAATGCTGAAATGCACAAATTGACCTCTTGGGACATGTAAATAAAAGCTGAGAGTTGTATCAGGAGCACATATAAAGTCATCAGGTGGATCTTTTATTGATCTTGGAATTGACCTTCGATGACCTTGGGTGGTAAACTTCATCGTAGCTTCTGACATGAAATGTGCAAATTGGGCGGAGCAAATATTAATCTTGTATATAGAGATTATGAATGTATTACGAGCATATAGGAGGCATCTATATAGATGTATTAGTGACATTTAACTTGACTCTAAGGTTTCACCTACCCTGAAAAGTGTAAATTGGCCTCTGCAGACAAAAACGCATTTTTTTATAGATCCGTTCACCTAAAAATGTTGATGATATACAATGATGCAATGCCATGGGGTCAATAGGTAAACGAATAGACTGAACAGCAAGTCATTTTAAAGTTAATCGATCCACACACATTTTTACATATGTATAAACAAATTAATGCATTTTCTTCACATACTCATTCAACATACATAATACAACATATGTTCTACGTGGAGACTAAACGCCTATAAGTTGCAACACAATGTAAATTTTTGGGAAATGTATTCGGTTCACCAACATTCGTTGCCATATAAACACACTGGACAGTCTACATTTTTGCCACAGTTGGCTTGTGAATGAAAAATCACGATGTCGTTGTCGGGTGGTGAAGTCTCTTATGGCGTCTTATGAGCACATTCTGTCTAAATCTCTTGTCACAAAGATCACAGGCGTAAGGTTTCTCACCAGTGTGTTGACGAATGTGAACTTTTAAGTGTTCTGTTGTGCGGAACTCCCGCCCACACGTTGAACACTTGTGATTCTTTTTCTCATTGTGGACCACCTTGTGTTTTCTAAGATTGTCCTTCTGCCAGAAACCCATTCCACATATTTCACAGAAAAAAGACTTTTCTGCATTATGGATAGTTGAATGATTAAGGAGTTGTGCTCTGATTTTGAAGCCTTTCCCGCACACAGAACATTGGTAAGGCTTCTCTTCAGAGTGCACACGTCTGTGAATGGAGAATGAACTGCCACAGCCAAATGTTTTGCCACATATGGTACACATATAAGGTTTCTCTCCAGTGTGTGTACGTATATGAGTATCTAATGCTTTCTTCTTGACGAATGCTTTTTGGCAGAGTTCACATTTGTATGGTTTTTCATCAGCATGATGCCATCTATGATTGGCAAGCCCTGTGCTACTACGAAACCCTTGTCCACATGTTTCACAGGTGTATGGGTTTTCGCCGGTGTGTTGTCTCCTGTGTATCTCCAGAGATATTTTCCTTTTGAACTTTTTGTCGCAGATGTTACAAGCGAGGTTCGAAGGTTCTCGAGTGTGTGTTTTGATGTGAACATCCAACTGATACTTCAGTTGATACTGTCTCTGGCAGAATGGACACTGCATTCCTTTGTCCGGATCATGTACAGCTTCGTGTCGATCCAAGAGATATTTTGTTATGAATGTTTTGCTGCATTTAGTACAGGCATATGGTTTTTTCTTAACTCTTTTCCTTCTGGCTTTCACAGACTCCTGGCTCGCAAAATTTTCATCGCTGCTGCTTTCAGTTTCAGAGCCAACAGCTTCCTTTTCCATTTCCACAGTGCCACACTCTTCTGAAATTGCTGATTCCCCGTCTATCAGATCGGCTCTTTCAGAACTATCCTTAGTATCTGGTAATTCACAGAAATCCCCAAATGATTCTGCATTTTCATGATCATCAATTTCTTCCTTAACGATGCTGACTATTCTGTTAGGAGGCACACATTCTTCTTGTGAAAAACTTCGATCATTAGTGTATACCTCCACTGCTCTATCGAACTCTTGTTTCACACGTTCTGAATCTAAAAATATATGTGAAATTTCTGTGACAGAAACTGAGTCCACTGCATCATCTTCTTCGTCATCATTCCTTTCTAGGTGTGACGAGCGTGGACACGTACTTGTTGCATGAATTTGGCAGCTCCAAATACCTGACAATTTCTTCTGGAAAATGTTGCCCATTGATGAAGCTGAAAAAAATTCACACACATTTAGGTCAGCACTCAAATCTATGTAAATTTCACTTTTTGAACCACTCTTCGATATGTATTTAAACCTTCACAATCATTTACCTATTGAGCACATATTCTACTTATATTATTTTGTTTGAAGATTCATACTTACAGTGCAAAGAGAACACCAGAGATGTGTCCCTCCTTGATGCAAAAATTGTGACATCCTTATTTCTAGAAGCTTTTGATGAACCTACATACGTAGAGGAAATATAAATATTTCATGAAATTCTGATTGCCAGTTTGCATGCAATCAATGCACGTAATGATGTCTTAAATCAATACATGTCATATCTTAGTATGTTTTATCATGCTTGTCATTGTTGAATAATCTGTATGTTCTACCTAGTATATACCTTGATAGATAAAATCAAGAAAGATTATGAATTACTGTAAAACGACTGTTGGTGGATTATTTATTTGGCGGATTTGGCGGTAGGGGAAAAAATGCCAAATTAAATCGTCCACCAAATTAGCTAGATATAATATGTTAAGAAATGCATGTGATTTTGAAATCGCCAAACCAAATCTCCGCCAAATAACGTCAGGATCACAACCGTCAATTTTAATAGCCGACAAAATTAGTCTTTTTACAGTATATATTCCATTTGTACAATGAGACAAAAACACTGTTTTTGGAGAACTTTATAACATTTATGTTATGAAAATTAATGCTTTTTGATATTTTGCAATGAAACTGTGCCTAATCAGCATCAAGAAAGTAGATACCGTAATGGCCCGAAATACCGCCGGTTCTCGTTTACCCGCCGGCCTCGTTTAAGCGCCGGGGGTATGTCTTTAAAAGCATTAATAAGCGCCGGTCTCGAATTAGCGCCGGTTCAAATAACCGCCGGGTGTAAGTCTATGTACTGGTGCACGTAGCACACAGAGTCCCACGGTGATTGCAATTGATTACACATGTGTAAAACAACACAACAGACACTTACTCACCGATATGAGATTTTGGTTATGACAATAGAACACCTGCTAACCAATTAGGTGATGCAATTGAGCAGCTGTATGTTTTATTGTACTGACTAACTTAATGATATCCATTCCCCAACATTACATTACATTTATATCAGCATAATATAACTAACCATTACCATATATCTTTATTGGTTGCATGTATTGCGGCGCCATGCGACATCTACTACGCACATAACGTATGCAGTAGGTCTGTGTATGAACCGGTCATTTAACACACCGATATCATAATAAATCCAAACTCTCTGAAAAGCTGACTGATTTACAGAATATCGGCAGGTACCAGCGCCGGTAGTTTTTCTATTGAATTTGCAAGCTTCATCACGATGTATTTTACTATAATTTATAAGTTTATCTACCGTGTATCTGCTGTCCATAGCCATTGGACTAACACCATCCTCGATGCAACCACCCGTCATTATTGCTCTCAAGTCCCCCTCCCCCCTTCCAGCCGTGCACCGCGCGCTGGATATCACTAAATAAACAATTAAGAATAACGACTTAATTGTATTTAGAATTGAGTTTGTTGGCTCCCGGCCGTGTAGGGTTACGGTGTAAACATTCATTTCCCGGTTTCTATGTGGGCCACCAAGGGTCATAACCTTGCCTCGATTATCAATCAGGGTCAGGTCATGAACTCTCCCAGCCTCGTTATCAGTTCGGCCAACCAATTTCCACAGGAAAAGTGCAAGTTTTTCGTCTCAAGATTTACCTTAATTTCTTCCGTTTTCTGTCTATGTCATCACGTAATCGAGGTATATACCTTGCTTTAAGGTTTTATAGACCCGTTATAGCGACACCGGCTGTCGAAAGTGTCTTCTAGACGACAGATTTCACGGAACAAACTTTCCTCAACTTGTCGAAGTTTTTCCACACTCCAGCTCGGCCGGGCGCCGTACATAAATTTGCGCTTCACGGTCCAGTCCAAGCGACGCGAGCTTGATCTGTTCACGGTCTAGCCGTGACAATCGAGTTGGCGAAGACTCGCCCAACATATTATGAAGGTTCGTACTCATCACTTAGATTTCATACATATATTTACTTCCTATTTCTTTTCATCTTCCTCGCGAAGGAAAGAAAATTCCAACGACCCCACCAGTCTTCAAACGCCCCCACCAGGGAGCGCCACCTCTCATCTCCCTTTAGTTCCCAACATCCGGGCACCGTAATTTTCTCTTACTTCCGGTGTAAACAAAGCAGGTTTATCTTTCGATCACTTACAAACAAAACCCGGTTCTCGGAAGTTTCAAACGCACAACAAAATGCCGCAATGGAGAGTTACTATCGCGGGTCACTCATACATCAAGCGCCTCAAAGCTTCAGTGGACTCGGGTTTATACCCACGGAATTTTGACTTGTCTGAATTCGAGGTGTACTGGCGTCATTTCAGCGGAGCCCACACACGAGACCTCATGAACCACACCGGAACACTGGTCCAAAGCAACCCTCACGTTGTATTTTTACAAATTGGTGGCAATGATTTTACAGGCTCCGACCACGACGATCATCACCAGGTTCCTGGTCACATCATTTCACTTGCCCAAGAGCTGTTGACCCACCATTCTGTCAGACTGGTTGTCATTGGGAAACTTTTCTGCAGATATCAGAATCGAAGATATCTCCCTTCACTGTCCCAAGTGAACTCTTACAACCGAAAGGCATCTTCCATTAATCAATACCTCCAGCACCAGGCACCACAATTAGCGGCTGAAGGCATCATTCTTCGTAATCATAAAGGCATGCAGCTCATGTCACAGGAAATCATCGACAGAGACGGAACTCACCTGAATTCAGTGGGCATGAAAAAATTTTATCGCTCCATCCGTGGAGCCCTTATTCAAGCCAAACACACCCTCTCAGGTATTACAAACTATTTCCCCTAAGACTACCTTCATTTAGTGGGTTATTTTATGTTTCCATGTTGGCGCTAAAAGTGCCAGTGGGTTATTAGCTACCAACCGGTATTTCATATCTCCATGTTGGCGCCATGAGTGCCAGTGGGTGTTTAATATTTCCATGTTGGCTCAGCAAGGCCTGTGGTTATTTACCTTTTCCATGTTGGCGTCAGGAATGCCAGTGGTTATTTAATATCCCCATGTTGGCGCCATGAGTGCCAGTGGGTGTTCTTGTTGGCGTCACAGGCCAGTGTTATTTAATCTTTCCATGTTGGCGCCATGAGTGCCAGTGGTTATTTGATACTTCCATGTTGGCGCCATGAGTGCCAGTGGTTATTTAACATTTCCATGTTGGCGCCATGAGTGCCAGTGGTTAGACAATATCTCCACGTTGGCATCACAAGTCCAATGGTGGGTTAATAATTCCATGTTGGTGTCATGCCCGCCAGTGGTTCGTTATCGTTTCATGTTGCGCCCACTATTGGCGCTAAGCCCCATGTTGGTGCTACAGTACCTCTATTGAAATCTCCGATAAAGGCTAATTGTGCCTTCTATATTACGTTTCAATAACTGCTATCAGTCCTCAAATTTACCTACTTCCATGGTGATGCTATCCCAACATCGGTTGCGCCATCAATACATAGCACACTTTCGGATCTACAATCTACTAGTACCTGAATCCTCCAGTCTCGGAACTAGATGGCGTGGCGAGGACCTATCCTCGCTCTAGGGAATCCTTCTCGATCATACTAATCCTTTCTTTGGTTTTCAGCCTCAGCCTCGGACCCGACAAGCTCCATTACGTTACCAACGGGACGATCAGGCAGAGGAGTCAGACATGGAAACCGGAGACGTCGGAATCCCGACTCAGTCTGTGATCAACACAGGATCAACCAACACCCCCTCCGGGTCCTCAGACCCCGCTCACCACAGGCCCCAGCAGCAGCACCATGGGAGGGAGCCACCATGCGGAACTCCCTCTGGGTCCTCTGACCGTGGTCACCACAGGTCCCAGCAGCGGCGCCACGGGAGGGAGCCACCATGCGGAGCTCCCTCTGGGTCCTCTGACCGTGGTCCCCACGGGTCCCAGCAGCTCCGCTACGGGAGGAAGCCACCATGCGCAGATGCCTCCGGGTCTCCAGACCCTGGTCACAACCGGTCATGGTAGTAACACCACGAGTAGGAGTAACCATGCGGAGCTCCCTCCTGGTCATTCTTCAGAGACATTCGAGGAGGGCAACCATGCGGAGCCCTCAACTTCGACAGCCAACCCTCTGCCGCCGCAACAGAGACAGAAACGACCGCCGGTCAAAACCCCTCATCAACATCTAGCCCAAGGGTCCACAGGACCAACCCTTCAACTGGTCGCGCATTCACAGCAGCCCCCTCCCCCACTGCTCCACCATCCTCAACAGCAGCATCCACCATCGGCCCCACATGTACCCTATCAGGCTCCTTTACAGGCCGCCTCTGGTGCGGCCAGGGCTCAGCCTGCACCCTCCCATCAGCCAACACAACCGGCAATGGGCTTGGGCCCAGCTCAACCTACCGCCTACCAGCCTCTCACCCAGACTGCGCTGGGCGTGGCCCCGGCTCAGCCTCCAGTCTACCAGCAGCCAACTCAGATTGTGGCGGGCTTGGCCCCGGCACAACCTACAGCCTACACACAGCCATCCCAGGCTACCCCGGGCATGCCCCTGGCTCCGCCGGCCGCCTACCAGCCGCCCACACAGTCTGCACCAGGCTTGGCTCCGGCTCAACCTGCCATCTACCCTCAGCCAACAGTGAACCTGGCTCCGCAGGTTGCATCCCAGCAGACCCCTGCTGCTCCATATCCCATCCCTCAGGTCCCGGGTATGGCGGGTACATCTTTCATTCAATGGGCAAACCAGGCGCCACCTTCCCAACCGCTGCAACCACCAGTGTCATTCCCCTGGCCAACCCCAAACCAAGCAGGTAATGCTCCCATAACCAGTATGTGTGCTGCCCCCATTGATGGCACCGTGGACAACAAAACCCGGGAAAAAATCATCCGGGGAGCGTACGTCGACTTCGTCGCACTGCTCCGCAACAAGAGTGCCGAGTCAGTAGTTGTAACTCAACTCGGAGTGGATGGCGAGGCGGAAAGCCAGTCGCTCCTCGTTCCCCACAACACAAGTAAGGAGAAACTAACATATATGCAATGGCAAAAAGCCTTCTACATTTTCGCCAGTGTATGGATACAGTCATATCCTCATGATGCCCTCCATCTCCTGAAGTACGGGGATACCATCAGAGAGCTGGCTGCTTCCCGTGCTCGTTGGTACTATTACGACGAACAGTTCCGGCGATCCAGGGAACGTTACTCGTGGCCCTGGCAGTCGGTACAGATGGAGCTGTGGGGTAAGGCCCTCTCATCCTTGAGAAATGAGGATGAAGCCCGAAGAGAGTCGTCAAAAGCTACCAACCGGCCCTTTCGGGACAGCCAAAGGAAATACAGCCGTGCAACTGGGGCACGAGCGAGCAACACAGGCCCATGCTTTGCTTACCACCGAGGCGACTTTTGCAAAGGCAACTGTGGCTACGATCATAAATGCCACAGATGTGATGCTCCCAACCGGATCCACCGGGAAATCCACTGCCCCACAAACCCGGCCACCTCCCAGACCAATCGAGCCCGACAGCAGAAACGCAAGCAGCCTCCCCACTCCGGTCGCTATTGAAGCATTGAACAATTACCTGGCTAATTATGACACCACTCTGACAGACTTCCTAATTCAAGGTTTCACTACTGGTTTCCGGGTTCCTTTCCAAGGCGACCTTCCAATGACCAACTGCTCCAACCTCCCCTCGGCCAACCAAAATCCGGCCATTGTGGACCAGAAGTTGCATAAAGAAATCCAACTTGGTAGGATCTCTGGTCCTTTCACCCAGCCACCCTTCCACAACCTGGTCATATCTCCATTGGGCCTCGTACCTAAGAAGACGCCAGGAAAATTCCGACTCATCCATCATCTCTCACATCCTCGTGGCCACTCCATTAACACTGGAATCGACCCACAGTACACATCTGTTCACTACGACAATGTTGACGATGCCATAGATATCATATGTCATCTCGGCCCAAGGTGTTTTTTAGCCAAAACTGACATCGAAGCTGCTTTCCGCATTGTTCCCATTCACCCTGCAGATTATCACCTCCTGGGTTTCACCTGGCGATCCAAATACTACTATGACAAGACTCTAGCCATGGGGCTCAGCGCCAGCTGCCAAATATTCGAGAAGATTAGTACAGCCCTTCAATGGATTGCCCAAAAACATTGCAACATAAATCATATGCTCCATATTTTAGATGACTTCCTCATCATTTCTACCTCCAGGAACGGATGTAAGTCTGATCTGGATTTATTCCTGCAACTCTGCGACACACTTGGTGTCCCCTTGGCCCCCGAAAAAACCGAAGGCCCAGCTCAGACACTGACCTTTGCAGGCATCGAGCTGGATACAGTGGCCATGGAAGCACGATTACCACAAGAAAAGCTGGTGCGCTACCAAATATCCATCAAACACGTCATGTTCTGCCGCAAGGTCACACTCAGAGACTTACAGTCTGTCATTGGGTGCCTCAATCACTGCTGCTACATTGTCTCGGGCGGCCGAGCATTCCTGCGACGTCTAATCAATTTGACAATGGGTGTCACTCTACCCCATTATCACATTCGCTTGAATGCAGAGGCCCGAGCAGACCTAGCAGCATGGAATTCGTTTTTGAACGACTTCAATGGCCGGGCCCTGTTCCAGGAGCGCACCTGGTGGAGCACTAGAACTTTGCAACTGTACACAGACTCAGCACAAACACTTGGCTACGGTGCCATATTCAAGAACCACTGGTTCTTCGGGGAATGGCCTCAAGAATGGAAATCATTGGACATTACGTTGCTAGAACTGTATCCCATTGTTGCCGCGGTCCATGTTTGGGGGCAGCATTTCTCTAATAAGCGCATCATCTTCAACACGGACAACCAAGCTTTAATGCACATCCTCAATTCATCAACATCCAAAAGTAAAATGATCATGAAATTAGTTCGATCCCTGGTTCTTACTTGTATGACACATAACATCACTTTTCGAGCACAGCATATACCTGGTGTTACCAATCGGCAAGCTGATGCCCTGTCACGTTTGCAATTGCAGAAATTTCACCAGCTCACACCGCAGGCCCAAGAGCGACCAACATCTCTGCCAGCACATATCCTGCCCAACCACTGGTTGCTGGACTGACACAAATTATCCAGGCCGCACTTTCACCTGCAACTCAGGCACTATACCAACGTGCCTGGTTCCTGCTCATTGACTTTGCATCAACAGCAAGGCTGACTCCTCTTCCCTTGGACCCCGTCACACTGGGCCTTTTCATCACCCATCTTTATCACAAAAACTATTCAACCAACTCTATCCGCACCTTTGTGTCTGCGATATCATACTTCCACAAAATCTGGAGCTTCCCTGACCCCGCCACATCATTCCTCATCACCAAAACATTCCAGGGTCTACGCCACCTCCGCCCATCAACTGATCAACGAGAGCCCATGACGTTGCCATTGTTACATGCGGCCATTGATTCACTCCGCGTGGCAGTCACAACTGACTACGAGTACCATCTGTTCAAGGCCATGTACCTGGTAGCCTTCTACGGCCTGTGTCGCATCAGCGAGATCACAGCGACCCCAGCTGAACACACTCTCCGGCTCCAGGATATCACCAGATTCACCAACCCACCGAAACTGGTAATAATGTTCCAGACTTTCAAGCACTCCGTTGCCAAACAGTCTGTCACCATCCACCCCCAGCATTCTCCAGATTATTGTCCAGTGGTTGCCATGGCCAATTATCTGCAACATCGACCCACACAATCAACAATTCTGTTCGTTACAGACGTCGCTAAACCAGTCACGAGAACATTCTTCAACGTAATCTTGAAGAAATCTATCCTGGGGGCGAACCTGGACCCAAAGCTGTATACCAGCCATAGCTTCAGGATTGGCGGCGCAACATATGCAGCTCAACTGGGGATGTCTCCACTTCAAATCCAAAGATTAGGACGCTGGCATTCTACTGCATTCCTTAAATATCTTCGCTGGTAAAACCATGTCCACAAATTGGCTGGGTTCATCCCGGGCCAGGACATATACATATATGGTGATTTATGTATTATATTCGAGAGGTAGACGGTCAATCAATTTCATATGTTGGGACTGTACCTAATCTCATTCGATGATCTTTATGTAGTATGGTCAGTAGTCAAGAGGCCACATTTGTACGAGTTCTATATACTGTTATGTTTACTTGTTTCATTCAATGTTCATTTGTCATTGTCATGTGTCTCGTTCACTAGTCCTCTATACATCTCTCAGTCATTTTGAACTCACGGGTGTAGTTATGTATGTCATCAAATGTAGACCTAGAATCAAGTATATCACTAGCACAGACCAATTTAACCCTGTGTAGTATGTATCGGTGTGTTCATTGGGCTACCCAGCCCGCCCCAATTTGTTGTTAGTTCATACCTTGTGTCGAGTCGTAAATATCAATAAATCATGTTTATTTGGAAAACACCGGTTTGTTTCGGGTGTGGGCGAACTGCGTTCTAGTGGCGGTTTGTTACATGTCCACACCTTTTCAGTCCATTAGTAAAAGGTTATCACATAACTTCAACCCATTTCAGGGTACAGTTCTTAACAAACTAAAGATTGTTTAACTGGATTCCCTAACGGCAAACACTATCTGGACTTCAAACCGAGCTCAACAAACCTGTCATTTACTACAAACGAGAATTATAAATAAACAATTAAGAATAACGACTTAATTGTATTTAGAATTGAGTTTGTTGGCTCCCGGCCGTGTAGGGTTACGGTGTAAACATTCATTTCCCGGTTTCTATGTGGGCCACCAAGGGTCATAACCTTGCCTCGATTATCAATCAGGGTCAGGTCATGAACTCTCCCAGCCTCGTTATCAGTTCGGCCAACCAATTTCCACAGGAAAAGTGCAAGTTTTTCGTCTCCACCTCCTCCACTCCTCCACCTCGGCGGTTTGTTACATGTCCACACCTTTTCAGTCCATTAGTAAAAGGTTATCACATAACTTCAACCCATTTCAGGGTACAGTTCTTAACAAACTAAAGATTGTTTAACTGGATTCCCTAACGGCAAACACTATCTGGACTTCAAACCGAGCTCAACAAACCTGTCATTTACTACAAACGAGAATTATAAAT
This sequence comes from Terebella lapidaria, assembly GCA_949152475.1. Taxonomy (NCBI): domain Eukaryota; kingdom Metazoa; phylum Annelida; class Polychaeta; order Terebellida; family Terebellidae; genus Terebella; species Terebella lapidaria. The sequence goes on along the minus strand of OX424559.1, from coordinate 8,109,789 downwards.
ACAGTGAAGAAAATCAGTGCGTTCACGCGCACAAGCTTTCAAAATATATCGTTTTTGCTCATTGTATTATTAAGCGCCGGTCTCGTTTACCCGCCGGTCTCGTATTAGCGCCGGGGCTGAAACATGTGATGCACTATTAAGCGCCGGGGCGGTATTTCGGGCCATTACGGTATATCACAGCTACATCAATAATATTTGCACCATAGTTACAACAATAAATTACGTCATCAACATCAAGTTCTTCTACATATCTATGGGACGTCTCCACTTGTGCATCAGAATTAAGTGTTGCGACCCAGAAATGTTGCAGATAATTTACCTCTCTTGACCCATTTTCCAAAGAGCTTCATTTCGTGACCGTTCTCAATCCTTGAACACTCTGTCATGACAACATCAGGGATGCCAATCTCCAAACAGTTGACAGGATTCTTTAAATAAAAACAAAATATGGGTTTAAACATATAATATAATATTATACATATAATATGCACAATGGATGTTATCAATATGTAGATATAGATATAAACATTTCTCATCCCTATGAATCTACATTTATTTTTACTTATTTATAAATATATGTCAATAAACAACAACAACTAGAGCCAAGTTCAACACAATACCCCTGATGGTTTTCTCCCAAAACTCGTTTTTATTCATTATATCAACTGATACCTTTTTTCAATAAATGTTTAGAACCATCTTCTCAATGGCCAATGTTAAACTGGCCCCAGATGGAATCACAGAAATTCAAGCAATTTTGGATTTTCATATCATTTATATCGAAAAATTTTCAGAGGTTCTGTATTCAGCACATTACAGAAATTCATTGAACTCGATTTTCACTTTTCACAAGTACGTGTATCAATTATCTTTCAACATTGTGTTAAATTTTTTCTCTGGAAAAATACTCAAAACAAAAGATCCCTGATACTTACAGCCATGATGTTCTTCCTTCTGTGGAGTTGTAGACTGGTGAAGAGCTATGGCAAATACCTGGTTGTCATATTAACCAGAACATATGAGAAAAAAAAAATCATCAACCTATCACTGCACCGCCCTGTCATCACGTTTCGTGCAATTTTCGTGGTTGTTGACCGAAAAAATCCCGAAAATTCCCAAAGCGTTGTAGATTCTTTAATGCAATCCAAACGTCTTATAATTTATACATTTAATAAATTCACCAAACGTGTTGATGGGACGCCGCAGGCCTAATAGATTGCGGAACAATGCAGGTTAGCACTGCAGTAACATTTCACATGTTTATGGTTCACAGTGTGCAATGACTAAAATCAAGTTCAACATATCCTCGCTCATAATTTTGCTCTGGATGGATTATCGTTTCTATTTGAAATTTTATGCTTACGTTAGGCATAAAACCATACTGTTTCACCAAATTTCTGCCTTATATCTTCAAGGCTGAAAGTGTTGGCAATCTACTCTAATGTGAAGGTTCACCTCAAATCTGAAATTTGCAAGTCTGAACACAAATTGGCATGTAATCCAATGATCCCATTGCACAGTGTTTTGATAGGAGAATATTTTATAAGAATGCACAATGTAAACTTGAGTTTATTAACTGTGCAGTCAGAGAGACCGACTGAGTTGGTGATGATCATGGGCTAGACTATCACGGCCTAGACTCATGATTACTATAGTTTCAGACATTTTGTATACAAAGACCATGTAGATCAACTTACACATCATGACATGGAGTTCGAGCACTCAACTTCACAAGGTCATCCGAGGTCAAGTTCAATAGGCATCAAAAGATTACCATATATAACATCTACTCATAATAGAAAACTATTAAAGCTATATCTCAAAGCATTTCGGGTTATTTGTTTATATTTAGCATCGTGAAAATATCAGCGAAAAATAGTGTAAACGGGCCAGAAAAATCAGGGTATATAGGGGACTAAATATCGAACAGCACCAAATGTCGAACACAATGTTTAATTTTAACAGTACTCAAAAAGCGTGAAATTAAATGAAAATTTCATGAGTAAGATTTGCTTATTATAGCTAACATTTGTATGCTCATGTGCCGTAAGTTGTGATTTACGTTCATTCTTTTCTGAGCACTGGCAACATCAAAAATTGAGTTCGACATTTGGTGCTGTTCGACATTTGATCCCCTACCTGTAGATCTACTAGATCTACTGTAGACTTGTGTAGACTGTAGTGCGAGTATTTGTCAGCTGGGTTTTTTCTATTTCCGAAAGTAGTTCACTAACCTTGAATATTTGTGGTTGAATTATTCGTTCCATGAACTATAACTTCATACCTAAGTGAATCTCAATGAGCAAATAGATACACAAGGCTGTCTACAGTTCTAGCTCGACTCTCGAGAATACGGTACAGTAAACAGGTAAACAATAAACATTGAAGCGAGGTAATGGAACGCCCAAAGACATTTTTGTGAATTCAGCCACCCTTGGTGATCAGTTTTATTATGTCATGACTATTACAGGATGTTATGAGTGTTGCAGCATGGAAATATAAGAGCCTCTTGTATTTCCATGGCAAGATATTTTGATATATTCATGATGAACTATGTATGGAGTTACTCTTTCGACTACTATAGTCGGCGTCATTGTGGTTTTTTTTTCGCAAAAATTTCGTCAATAATTCATATATTTCGATGAAATTTTGGCAGAAGTGTTATTTTATACTCAGCTAATAGGGTAGAAATTTTCGGAGAGATTGCTGTATCAACAAAAAAAGTTAGCTCATTTCGCCTATATGTAACGAAATAGGAAAACATCAAATCGTTATCTATAGAAATGCTACGCCGATCAGGGGCGGTCCACAGCCGATTTCACCAGATTTTTACCATGAACGAGATAGGCCAACATTTTGGCTTCGAATCCAATCTTCTCGGAAATGCATCCTTAGTTAGGCGGTCATAAGATAACATGTACATATACCTGTCAAAATTTCATCGGATTATCTCAAATATTGACTGAGTAATCGCTGAAAAACTATCGCTCACAGATCAATGACGCCGACTTTAGTAGACAGTCCAGGCAGTAGCGACTTGTAAAGATTGAACCTCGAACTCGATTTGTTGTGAAAGCAGGAACAGTGCAAGGAGTGTCTCCAGTAGTCTACCTCCAACATTATGGTGTATTTTGTTCCCATTCCGTTTTCGTTCCTGTAGCTTTTCTTGCATATGGTCTTTTGGATTTTGTTTAATTGGTGAGATACTGTTATATGTTTTGCTTCAATAAAACTGTGAAACGTCCATTTTTAACACTATGATACGATATCAATTTTGTGGAGATTTGATTTTAATGGGTTTTTTTTTAAAATTGAAATCCCCAAGATGAATCCACTGCGAAAAATAGTATGCTTACCAGTTTACAGAAAGAATCTTAAATTGTGTCGCTATCCAAAACCACATAATGTGGTCATCATAGATGATGAAATTTAAAATTATTTAGAAATCAGGTGTCTCATGTCTTTGTTTATAATACAATATACTTGTAGGTCGTGTTCACACCATAGTGACATGTAAACCTTTAGCCAATTTGTTTATACACGCACAAGTTTCGTGCTTATGAATTAAAGGAGCAAACTTTTGCTTCTTGTGTGCCAAAACTGTATTCAGACCTACTTCATTTCTCACCACTCCAAAAACATGGATTATCGATATTCATATTTATTACTTTAACACTAAGATGAAGTCAATATGGTGGGTTACATATATCATTCATACTATTATTAATCCTAACACAAAACAACATTTATTTATCATTATAAATATCATTTTTTTAAAAACAACATTCTTTCAGATATAAGTATATTATACATACTTAACAACACACTTGTATCAAATGTTCATGCACATGTACGGTATTTCATATATTATGACATGAAAAAACAGGATTGACATCATTGTATCAACACAGAATAGACAGTGATCCAAATCAAAAACACAAAGTGATAATATTTTAGGGACCTGTAGGAATGGATATATCCGTACCATTAACACGATTGACACAAAGAATTTTTTGACAAATTATCTGATAATCTCTCCGCTATAACTTTGTTAACTCTTGTGCATGGATTGTTATTTTCTGAACATATAATGGTATGCATATTATTTGGTAAGCAAGAATATTTTCAAGATATTACATTCATCACCCCATAACAACATTGGGATACTTCGTCATATGATTTTATACCACTAAATTTCACTGTAGTTCCAAACGTTTTAGAGAGGGATCAAACAAACTACTACACGTATATATTTCACACAGTTCAATGAGTTAATGCCACTGGGTGATCAAGTCTCTTATGACGAATCAACAGTGCGCTCTGTTTAAAGCTCTTCTCACAAAGATCGCATGCGTAAGGTTTCTCACCAGTGTGTTGACGAAAATGAATCTTCAAGTGAGCATTCGTGCGAAACTCCCGACCACAAGTTGAACACTTGTAATCTTTCTTTTCATTGTGAATCCGTTTGTGGTGAGTGAGATGTGACCTCTGCCAGAAGGCCATCCCGCAAATCTCACAGTAGATGGACTTCTCTGCAGTATGCGACGTTTTGTGATCATTAAGTTTGGAGCTGTTCTCATAAGCTTTTCCGCAGACTGCACATTTGTACGGCTTCTCGCCGGTGTGGAATCGCGTGTGAACAATCAGACCACTGTTGTCTCTGAAGGTCTTGCCACAGATGATACACATGTACGGTCTTTCCCCAGTATGGATTCTTCTGTGGACGGTCAATGTTGACATATCGGCAAACCTTTTATTGCAGGTTTCACATTCGTAACGTTTTTCACCAGTATGGCGTCTTCTGTGAATAAGAAGTTTGGTATTACTGTGAAAAGCCGCTCCGCATGTTTCACAAGTGTACGGCTTTTCGCCAGTATGAAGTCTCATGTGTATTTCCAGAGAATGTTTCGATTTGAAGATTCTGTTGCAGACTGCACAATTTGGAGTTTCTTCGGGATTAGTGTGAGTTTTCACGTGACGCTCAAACTGGAACTTCAGTTTATACTGTCGGTTGCAGATTGGGCACTGCATGGACTTGTCTGAGTTGTGAACCTGTTTGTGTCGCTCCAAGAGAAACTGTGATATGAACCTTTTATTGCACTTATTGCAAGCATGTGGTTTGTCTTTGCGTTTAACATCTGTTTCTTCTCGGTCTTCAGCAGAAGTTTCGTTCCATAGGCTTTCGTCATTGCAGTCTTCGATTTTAGCATCACCATCATGAATGTCTTCCATTTCTGTTGAAGAAACAGAACGTACCGTGTTGCATTCTTCGCTGTCTGCTGAATCTTCATCCTCTCTGTTGCTGTTGGTTCTGGCAGCGATGTCAGAAGTTCCTGGCTTTTCACAGGAAGCTCTGAGTGATTCAATGTTGTGAGGATCTTCCTTTATTTCGATGTTTAAGTTGTCAGTATCATCGGGTAATTGTACAGACTTAGTTGATAAAGAGGTTGAGCTCTGTTGATCGTCAGTCTGTCCCACATGTAACTTTGCCCTGTCGAGTTCCCATTTCACAATCTCTGGATCTATGTTTGGTAGATCTGAGGTTTCCCGTCCAGAAAATGAATCCACTTCCATATTGTCTTTGTCATCTTGTATTTCAGAATTTTCTACAAGTGTACATGTTGACTGAACTTGGCAGCTCCAAATACCAGACAATTTCTTTTGAAAAATTCTGCCCATTGATGCAGCTGGAACAAAATAATCATTGAACTGTCAAAAATGTTAATACATAAAACATATGGTAATTAAAAATATATACTTTTCTCATTCGTCCACTAGTATTTCATGTACATTCATATGCATATTATAATTATTCTGTACTTATAAATCATGTAATGCAGTTTAACCCAACGATCTAGACATACCATATTTGACGTAATAGAAGCCTGTGCCACAAATTCTGTTTTTTTTTTTTTTTTTTTCACTTTCAACTGTCCTTTTTGCTTGTAAAAATATTTGTCTTGAAAATGAGGTCACTTTAAAGTGATTCTTTCCATCCAATAAAATATTGTTTTAAAAAAATTACTTTTTAGGCCTCATATTAATGGAATTTTACTTTAAAAAAAAATTATATATCAAGAGTTTCCCAAATGTTTCTCAAATTTTAATTATTTTTACGTGTGCCAATATATTGGAGCCTTGCATGGGAGCACTGCTCTATCAGGACCAACAGGTACGATAATTACTGTAAAACGACTAATTTTGGCGCACGATTTATTTGGCGGATTTGGCCGTAGGGAAAAAACCGCCAAATTAACTAGGTATATGTTGATAAATATAAGTGGTCTTGAAATCGCCAAATTAAGTCTCCGCCAAATGACGTGGGGCTCAGAACCGCCAAATTCAATAGCTGCCAGAATTAGTCTTTTTACAGTATTCATATAATATAACATACATGGTGTTATATTATCGCCAAATAAATCGTGCGCCAAAATATATACCTACATACATGGCATTTTGCCATTCAAAGTCTTGCGCACGTTATGACCAGACTTTTTGTCCAATGAAAGCACCACTGACGCCGGACATTTAATTTTTCCACGGGTCATGTCCAGCGAGTCCGACATTTTTCGCTAACACTGAACTGAATGTGAATACCATATTTGTGCCTGCGAAGCATGTGATGCAGACTACCTATAAAATTCTGGACTAGCATCAAGTCACAATATGTAAGGTACATACATGTACATGTAGTGTGAAGGAAGGCTAGCTTGTGCCAAACGGTAGCTTCAACAAGCCAATATTTTGAGGAAGATTTTGGAAATCGGTACTGTATTCATATACTAGTGAATAGATAGTGATACTTACATTGCAAAGAAAACACCACAGATGTGTCCTTTCTGGATGCAAGAATTGTGACAGGCTCCTTCTTTTCCATAACTTTCGCAGATCCTGTATACCGGTACAGTGGGGGAAAAAGTAATAATCTGTAATTCAATACTAGTACTTTTGGATTATACCTTTGTGAATCTGAGTTAATTTGAGAATTCTTAGCTTGCTATGTAGAGTTTTCCCAATTAGAAGAAAAAAAAAATTAGCCCAAAGGCTAAGATAGGTTACCGGACAATTTTGGTTTGGCCATGGCAGCATTGGCAGGTAACAGACCTTGAGATTTACCAATCAAGGTTCGCAGTGTTAACATATGACCTTGAGATTTACCAACCCGTGTAAACTTCGATGTCACCATTACATGTATGTGTGCGGTATTTGATACTCTATATGATCATAATACAAATATATATCTGGGTGGAATCGTTTAGGCCGCTCAGGTCAATTTACACATTCCAAGTCAGACATTTGGCACTCAAGGTCATCTGACGTCAAGTTCAAGGTCATCATCAGTTGTGCCATATATGTCTTCCTATATGTTCATAATGCAAACATGAGCTCTATCTGCAAGCATTTCATAGATCTATAGAGGCAAATCTGGGCATTTTTGACCCCAAAATGGCTGTTTTGACCTTTCAAGGTCATCGAAGGTCAATTCAAGGTCACCACACAAGTCGCCATATATGACTTCCCATTTGAAAGTGCCAATTTCTAAGCTCTATCTTCAAGCGTTCTATGAGTACAGTCCTGACAGCTCCCATTATGAAGGAAAAAAGTGCCGAAAATTTTCAAAGTCCAAAATTTTTTTCAAAGGGTGAAAATTTTTTTCTGCCTAGAAATGGCCCGAAATGGATAGTAATGCGATTTGGGACGAAAATTTTTTTTTTCGCCAACTCGTCAAAAATTCAAAATGGCCGCCACACGGAGATCGGCGATTCAAGGGCAACAAAACTTATACACGTCACAGAGGTATATAAGAGGAATCTTTTCAAACAAAAATCTCAAAACTGATCGGACAGTTTTTGAGAAAATACAGATCAGGTGCGAATTTGAGCATTTTTCGACCCAAAAATGGCTGTTTTGACCTTTCAAGGTCATCCAAGGTCAAATTCAAGGTCACCACACAAGTCGCCATATATGACTTCCCATTTGAAAGTGCCAATTTCTAAGCTCTATCTCCAAGCGTTCTATGAGTACAGTCCGGACAGCTCCCATTATGAAGGAAAAAAGTGCCGAAAATTTTCTAAGTCCAAAACTTTTTTCAAAGGGTGAAAATTTTTTTTTGCCTAGAAATGGCCCAAAATGGATAGTAATGCGATTTGGGGCGAAAATTTTTTTTTTTGCCGACCCGCCAAAAATTCAAAATGGCCGCCACACGGAGACCGGCGAATATAGGGCAACCAAACTTATACATATCACAGAGGTATATGAGGGGAATCTTTTGAAACCAAAAACTCAAAACTGATCAGACAGTTTTTGAGAAAACGGCCGTCAAAGTCCAAAATTGAGCGTTTTTCGACAAAAAAGGCCGCCATTTTGAAAAAAATGCGAAAATAAAAAAAACAAAAAAATACCTCCTTCTCAAAATATTTTTAGGCATTTTTGTGCAAAATTTCAGAAAGATTCGATCGTTAACTTTAAAGATAAAAATGTTAACGCCGGACGGACGGACGGACGGACGGACGGCTAGACGGACGACGGACGCAACGCCATGCCAATAGGTTATCGGACCAAAGGTCCGGTAACCTAAAAACACTTTTTAGAAGCCACTGCTTTACATTACATACATGTAGTGATGACAATTCATCATCAACCGGCAAACATATTTCTAAAAACTACACATACAGGTACAGTACTGATTTCGCAAAACCTCACTAGCCATGCGAATGCTACATGCTAAATGCTAGGCCATGCGATTACGTGCAACTTGATGCTAGCATCAAATCACATGGTGCGACCAGAGGGCGCGATGCCATCGCATCAGGCGGCCGTCTTAGTTGAACAGGCGAGCATTGTCTGGCACAGATGCGCGCATCCTTTATTTCGGATGCAAATACTGACTTTAATATGAACTGAAATGAAACACTGCATTTTCCCATACGATCTACATGATACAGACTGTTTATAAACCACTCGACCATGTGTTTGCGAGCATATGCGAGCATATAATGGCCTTCACAAAAAATGCGAAATGCGAAATGCTTTTAGTGCACCACAGTGCCAAGAAGCAATGCTAGCATCGAGGGATGCTCGCATACACAATGCTAGCATCAAATCGCATGATGCTACGTCAGGCGAAGTTGGGCGAACACGTGCTAAATGCCAGGTGTCCCATGCTGGCATTTTGGTGAGGTTTTGCGAAATCAGTACTGTACATAGGTCATGACTCTGAGCATGCTGCGTAGAACAATAATACAGGTGTAGTTTTTGGTTTTTACATACTAGTAGTTTACATTAGTTTTCATCTGTTACAATGAGTGAAACAACGTTAGTTGTGGATTTTTATCATGACCCTCACCTCGCTTGACACATGTACCATAGAGCTCCATTCTGTGTCCTGTTTCAATCGTTGAACACTCTGTCATAACAGCATCAGGGATGACAATTTCCAAACTGTTGACCTGATTCTTCAAACAAACAAAAAGAATGTTTATGAGCATGTTATATGAGCATTGCAGTCGCATAAATGACAGGTCTACATTTATGTAGTCAGTTAATATGATAATTGTCTCTTTTTTACATGTACTTTGTGATACAACCGTATTGATTCACATTCTCAAACATCACAATACAACTTTAACAAACAAGTGAATAGGGGTGTAACGATACGCCTGTGTCATGATACGATACGATACCAATACAGAACTGACGATACAATACACGAATGATACATCAAAAGTGAGCTTACAAGGAATGTATACCTAGCGAAGACAAGTAAAATCACTTTTCAATCTTACAAAAAAAATTATTAAATTTGCATGTACCTGTGTACCAATGAGTCAATGACACAACTATTTATAATATTCTGACTCGACAAGCTATGTAAACCGAAAATGGACATCACACATTGCCAAAGAAAGATATTGAAATGTATTGTGATACATCCCGTTCTGTATTGTGTATCAGGATACGCCTCATGTATTGCGATACTTCGACTCACAATATATTGTTTCACCCCTACAAGTGAAGTAATTTATTGAGTATGTAATGATCAAATACATGTACTATTGACCAATCCTGAGGTGTGCAGTAATAGAAATATATTCTGGGTAACTTCTGGACTATAAATTAAATATTTTGGGACGTTACCAATCACATAACTTGTCTCGATTACTACAAGTAATCACAGCAGTAAAACCAGAAACTGGCAATTACCGGCAACATGTTTGAATTCCTGTAGCGAATTGATCAGGTCTGCAAACCGGGTGCTGATCAAGTTAGATCTGGGAATATAAAACATGAATCTCTTGTAAAACATTGATATGGGGAATAAATTCAATAAAACAGGTAAACCTCTGACTGCACTTTAGTCATCCAACAAATTAGTATTTGGTCAGGTGCCTACATGGCCTTGGTAATCAGGTAATGGATAGATTATGATTACGGGTTATGTTACTTTCCGAAATTCAGATGATCTATTTGTTTTTATAAGACCCGAAAGTTCCCTCACTTGTGATTACTCGCTTATTATATTACTCACAGGATAAACGCTTTAATGACTCCGAATAAGCATATTCATACAGATGTACGCCTCACACACGGGATGGCTGAGCAGTTGCAATTCCAGAGCATAAACAAACAACATCAACAAAGCGATGCGATGGAACGCCTAAAGACATTTTCTATTCTATTATAAACTCCACCCGATCAATCAGTCAGGCCCCACGGGTAACTCAATCTCCCTTTCAAAACAATGCTTAATTTGCACGTCAGTAGGCAATTCAAATTTGTAGCAACTCGAATAGTACTACTAAATAGCATTATTTGTGCATTCAAGGTCTTTTAAATGTTTAATACTGAATAAGCCAGTTCGGAAATGTTTCTAGGTCAGGTCAAGTGGTATAAACAAAACGTTCGTACACACCATGTTCAAACGGGAGTGACGCGGTGAACTCGAAGTAAACGAAGAGTTTAGTATTGTACAGGCGAAATCGAGTAATGTGTTGGTGACAGTGACTCGACAATGGTAGCGTGACAGCATGGTTTGGCTATGTTTATACCGCTTGACCCCGACCCAATTCCACTGACCTAACCTGAAAACATTTCCGAACTCACGTAATACTGTGCCTGTTTGATATCCCAATAACATATACAGTATATGATAACTGGCAAGGTAAAAATAGGCCTATGTATGACGGACTGAAAATAAATGCACAAAAGTGGGCGCGTTTTACGCACCCTGAATAATGTGATAAGAGTGTAAGATTTTTATTCAAAAGGTTAATCAAATATTAGTTTGAAGAACATATTAATCTGATGAATTCCTGATATACTGTAGATCTACAGATCTATGCGATATAAAATGGCAGGACTTAGTTGTTGCATGTTGATACGAGGATTTCGGTGAAAAAAACTTTTTGGTATCACTATTTTTTTGTCAATAACAACTTTGAACAGTCACCTTGATCAAGTTGCATACACTGATTAATTTGATCAAAGTCTGATTTCTTCGACTGCCCATTGAACTGCACAAACTGACTGTACATATATGTTAGCATAAAGCCTATACTCAAGTTCATCCATCAGTGAAACACGCTTTTTGGCCATAGTTTTGTTTGAAATAATCGGATCAACTTGATATTTTGTGTGTATTAATTGGGCGTCATGCCGTAATTTTTCACCAAATTTCCGAGCTCTATCTCAAAAATTGAGAAAGTTGGCAATCTAAGCCAATGTTAAATTTCAGTCGGAAATGGGATCAAGTACATTTCAACAAATTCAGGGCTTTTATCGTGTTTATGCCCATACAAAATGAACCCATTGCGTTGACTTAGAGTCAGAAGGCATAGTCGGTGTATATTAATTAAATATGTTTATTCTGAAGCAATATATAACTCCTACATCAAATAAAAGTTGTTGTTTTTCGTGCAGACTATGAAATTCCATATTGGGGCCGAAATTTAACATTGGGTTAGATTGCCAACTTTCTCAATTATTGAGGTAGAGCTCTGAAATTTGTTGAAAAATTACGACATGATGCCCAATTAATACACACAAATTTTCAAGGCGATCCGAGCATTTAAAGCAAAACCACGGCCAAAAAGCGTGTATCACTGATGGATGAACAAGAGTTTACAAACCGCATTCTAACGAAAATTCTAATCTACAGACTGCCGGAATTGCCGAAATATAGCCCAAACGAAAATAACCAGAAATCGTATGATAAGGCATGAATGCTCAGACTGATGAGTGAACTTGAAAAGCAAGCAATTTTGCTCATTATGCTGAGGTACCGTAACAGCTAGTTTGTGTTCAATACGGCCGGTACGTTCTGCGGAGTGACTGTGGTGGTTTGAGTGGTGTGACCGGGGGAGTGAGGTGGGGGGGGGGTGGGGGAGGGGAGGAATAGGGGTGGCGACGCTGGTCGGATCATGAAACAAACGACAACTTATATGCATACACCGATATGAATGTGTGATATACTTAAATTTGTATCATTTGTATGCTTGAACACAGAACATATCATGCAAATAAAATGATTGATTGTGTAGCGTGGACAATGTGTGAAGTATCAATAGCCTTTCCATACGTTAGCCAGTGCTTCGTCCGTAACCTGGTAACATTATCTATTCGATTAATGTGGTGGTTCTAGCGACGTGGGCTTGAAGGTAACGGCTCGTGTTGTTTGTGATTTTGGTATTTTGTGGAAACATTACTAGATCATAGTGTGAGTTGGGACCACTTTGCAGTCGTTGCTTTGTTTTATGTATTTCGGGTTTTAATTGGACTCGGATCCGACAAACTTGTATCTTGTACCTGTCATTAGCCTAATAAACTGGTGGGCATATAATAACCAATTGCAAGGACCATTTAATCATAAATCAATGTTAAATGACTACATTTCAGTGGTCCATAATATACTTCCCTTACAAACAATAGCTTATCCGTTCTCAGGTTTTAATATTTTGATATTAGGGGCCTATCTATATATAGCATCACATTATCATGATGATAAGGTAATCTTTCAGAAGTCAGAGGTTTCTAATACTTTCTAATACTAGCTTGGGGGATTGAAAAAATCGCAAAGGGACAACTAGCCCCGGACAGCTTGGCCTAGGCTGGACAACTCGGCTCACGGCTAGGCTAATTAGCCAAGGCTCATGGTTGGCTAGGGGTGGAAACACAGCGGTGCATCACCCCAGCAGTGATGCTGGGGAGAGGGAAGAGGGGATGGAAGTCATTGAGACCGCCTGGCCCAGCTGAGCCGACTGGGAAGTTCAGCCAGATCTGAATTGCAATCACAAACGCCTCAGGATGTGACTTTTAGTTTTAACAAGGCATAAAAATAATGAAAACACCACATTAAGTACATTATAAATTCATATTATTCAATGGTTCTTGCATAAAAAAGGTAGGCCTAATGATTTTATCAAAAGGCACAAAGACTAGACATTTTTCACTCGGAAATAATGAAAACACAACAACACAATGAAGAGAATGGGAAGAATGCAGACTACTTGATTCCTTACGGTGCACCCAAATGTGGGAACCCATTTTTATAGGTTTTTGTTGTGTAAGGTGTACACGGTAATTTTATATGCTCAAAATATATATAAGTAGCATAAATACAATGTACATGTATAATCTCGATATATTATACACATATTGGAGGATTGGGAGTTCAATTAAAAGTTTACAGGATTCAGAAAGATTATATTGGATGAGGCGAAAAAATAATATGATGCCAAAAAAAAATCTTAAAAAAAATCACATCTAATTACAAAGATGTGGCTCGAGTGAGGTGAACGCTTGCTGGTTTTCTATTTGAGGACGTGTGTCCTGTTGGCGTGGTAACATGTATGTGGTATGTTTTGTTGTAGTTCATACAAATTAACCTGTAGGATATCGTGCCACTATGGGCAAATATTGGCACCAAACTCAGATGTTAAGCAAGCACGTAGCACGACCTATATTTTAGGCTACCCATTTTATCACGGTTATCCTAATTGCAAACCATAGTATGCGAATTATATAACTTTTGTTGGAAATTTGCCATTCCAGAAATACTTTATGTTTTGGCCATGACCATATGGTTCATACTGGTTGTGCTAAAAGAGCTTGGAAAAGCCGAAGAAACGATCTTAAAGAAGAAAGGATAAGATATATGTAATAATATGTGGACATGTATATGTACGTTTTTGATATTCTTACGTTGTACCTTTGTTTTCATAGCATTCCGGGCATTGGCCACCAAGGAATAGCAATCCTTCATCGTTATGGCATCTGTAAGTATTTAAATTATTTAAATGTTCTTAGAATAGTAAATGCAATAGGAATAACTCTAATTGGGTAAGACATGTTGACTTCAGTGCTTTAACATGTAGCACTGAATGTATTTTTCTATAACTATACTACATTGTACACTGTACATTATATGCGCACAATCCATTCTAATATTTACTTGTAGTCACCAATTAATGATAACAACGATGTATTTCAGAATCATATTGACAGTTTAGAAATAGACATTCCGGATGCAGTGATGACAGAATGTGCCTCCGCTGAAAATGGCACAGTGACGGAAATATATGGCACATGTATCAAGACTGGTAAATAAGATTTGGTGTAAATCGTTATTGTTTTCTTCTCGCACACTTACTGTAAACCCCTTTAATTTCACGTCCATTTAAGTTCGCGTTTTCACGAAATGAACATGTTTGCAGCCGTTTAATTTCGCGTTTCCATTTGCAAATCAATTATATCAGTTGTTAAAGAAAAAATTCACGTCCAGAAATCTAATAATTTTTTTTAAAACGCGAAAATCGTGAATATTAATGGACGAGAAATATTAAGGGGTTTATTTGTGATCACTAAGCTTGGTATCCTAGTTTCATTTGCAGATCACAGAAGAGAAGAGGGCAGCACACCAGAATTCGTCACAATCTTCGCAGCAAGACGAGAAAGCTCTATAGTGTTGTCATTGCAAGGTGAACATATTGTATTTAATCTGCATGAATTGTTACATTGTATTGTAAACTGAAAATCATGCATAAATATATAGCCCCCACATGTATACAGGTACATCAGGGCTGACAAAATTGAGAGTTATTTGGAGGGAAAAAAAGTTGCTTTTTAAATTAAGAAAGATGAAATATGCAATACAGAAAAAAAATTATCAGATCCCCTCCTCCATTTATTATGGTATTCTTTCTTTATTCCATGCCATTTCAGCAACATCAATGGGTAAAGTATTCCAGCAGAAACTTTCTGGCATTTGGAGGTGTCAAGTTCATTCGACGTTTACGAATACAGACCCGCCGAACGAGAATTCTAAAAGGAAACATGATGAAAATATCATGGAAGTCGACTCGCCTTCGTCAGATACTTCAACATTCAAAGACTCTAACCTTCCAGTCATAATTAAATACGAAGAAGAACTTGAGGAAATACTACCAACAGATGAGAATCAAGAAGACAATGCCATTAACTGCACCTCACCACGAATGTCTAATGAGTCTTCAGTGAAGTCTGAACCCATTCCCGTTGAAACAGAAGCCTCTACTATTGAACCAAAAGACAGGGGAGTCTCTGAAATTTCTGAAGACTTTCCAGGATCACCTGGCACTTCAGCTGTTAAGCAGGGAATTGCCAAGGAAGTATACTCAACAACAGATGTGGATATCTATTATGAATCAGGAAATGATAATGTTCTTGAGGAAAGCAGTACTGATACGGTTGGAAATAGTGAAACTGAATACGTCGAAGCCAACCATACGAAAGATACAAAGCCGTTTGCTTGTACGAAATGCAGCAAGCGATATAAAACGAAATATCTTCTCAGTCGTCACAGTCAAGTGCACGACTCCGGACAATCACTGCAGTGCCCAATCTGTGACAAACAATTCAAGCTGAAAATAAAGTTAGAGAACCACGTGAGAATGCACGGCAGTGATCCCAACAACTTAACCTGTGAAGAATGTGGCAAGACGTATGCCACGAGAGGCGGTCTCGATAGACATTTGAGAATCCACGCTGGAGATATACGGTATCAATGTGAAACGTGCGATCGGATTTTTACGGATTCCTCTCAGCTGGCAACCCACACGAGAATCCATACAGGCGAGAAACCTTTCATGTGTGCAATTTGTGGCAAGACGTTCTGCCAACAGAGTGGATATAGGCTTCATCTCCATTCCCACTTGAATGTCAGACAGTACAAGTGTAGCTATTGTGGAAAGGCATTCAAACGGAAGAACAATAGGAAGGACCATGAAATGTCTCACCGAGAAGACCAGTCGTTTGTATGCGAGGTCTGTGGGAAAGCCTTTAAGCAGTACTCGCTCATGCATAGTCATAAGCAGATTCATTCGGATACCAAACGGCATACTTGCCAGACATGTGGAAAGTCCTTCCACCGCAGTTCAAACTTGAAAGTACATATCCGACAGCATACAGGCGAGAAACCCTACGCTTGTAACTTGTGTGATAAAAGTTTTAAACAGAACGTGCTTCTCAAACGACACTTGAAAGCGGATCACAAGTGATGTCATGGAAAATGTTGATGTGATAGCATCGACCTGTTGCGGGTAATGTTCCTAACAACAAAAATAAGGTGTTGGTGATATCACTAAGAACGCTAGGGTTAAGTTCTTGTGTCTAAAACACTAATGTTTTTCTAGTTACTAGTAATGATTCTTGAAGCACTTTTATGTTGTAGTTCATGATTGTAAAAAGCACCCATGTGGTGTAGTTTATACTTCTAGAAGCGGTAATGAATGTAAAATTCTGAATGACTGTAATATGAGATATTTTTGTTTCAAATATAGACTCTGAATCAATTCTGTAAAAGGGGATCATTTCGTAAGGGTTTGAATTTTGTGATTTGTTAGAGTATGCGGAAATAAAACCCAACAGATATTTCGCTAGTAATTATATACTAGTAGTATTGGGCTGAATTCACAAAACTCTGAAAATTGGTCACACACCAAAATTCGCTTTGCCAAATATTCCCCCTACTATAGTACTCCAGATACTGATAGTCAAACGCTATTATGGATGAAGTCCAAATCTGTGCGGGAATGTACATGGGGAAACTACGAAAAAAAACCCGTGTGGTTTGAAATTGTAAGCAGAAAGACGTCCCAAATGCGGAAAAAAAAGCTTGTTTGGTCTGCACTTTTCCTCCCACAAACTGTCACATTGAATACTAGGAGTTTGTTAGTGGCATGTTATTTTGACGTCGTCGTTATTTATAAACTGTTTGTAGCACTAATAAATTGGGAAAAATCAGAAATATCGATTCTGTCATTGATTCTTTTATACACTTACAAGTACTATTCAATAAAAAAATGATGCAATCTCTCAAGCTGTTTCTGTTCGGCCCTGTCAAACTAGTATTGTAAAATTAGTGTACTATTATATTAATTGCTTCCCCAGAACAAAGTTCAGCAGGTACTATGGATTTGCATCCATCGCGCCGCCGCTGCCGCCGTTTTTTGTGAAGGCTCTACAGCTTGCAGATTTTAACCGATTCCGATAATGTTAGATACGGAGGTACATGTCTTATTGTAAGATTCCGACACCTTTTGATTTTGGTTGCCATAATGGCCGATTGGGGACACATTTTGTGACAAAATCAGCAATTTCAACTGGCTGGTGATATCAATCAATGCAATATTGTAATTGAACAGGCATGTTGAGCAATACTCACAGGCGAAACATATTGTTTATCAGAAAGATTGAGTAAATATTAATAAGTTAACTTATTACAACAATGTGAAATATCCAGTTCGAGGTCTGTGATCATTCCATTTGGTTGGTATCTGAACTATGATAGGGATGACAGGGCATCAGGGGTCGACCCACTTGGTCGTAGTCGACCGCAAAGCTTCTAGTTTTTACCGGGACTTCGAATTTTGGGTTTTCATATCTCAGGTTGCCACATTGTAAAGAAACAATATACTGGCATTGGGAGGTGCTAGCATGGCATGTTACTGGTATATAACTGTCTATGAATCGAAATGATCTGTCAGGTCAAGGAAGGCCAACACTAGACTCAGCAGGGGCGCTCTCAATCTCAAATCAAAGATCAACTATTTTCAGAAAGTTTATGGATGTATCTAACAACAGCAAACAACTTCTGATTTGAACGGCTGGTACTAAATGTATTATCTTCAAAATAAATGTCAAGTTCAGTGACTGCACACTGATGTATGTCTTAGTCGTTCAAAACCGTATCAACTCTGCAGTCAGTCGTCACAAGATTATATAGAAGTTCCATGGATCAATCCGGGTCATACGTATGTAGGTTGTAACGTATTAATATAGGCTAAATGACATATATTTTTTCCCCGATCTCGCACATAGTCTTACTGGCATATTCTTACCTTCTCATCAATACCATACATGTAGCTGGGTATATTTCCATGACCCATACTATCATGTAGCTTGTCGGATATTGCGAAGTCCTTGTGATGTTTTTGAGCCAGAGAACTTTGAGAGAGCAAGACTGAATTCTGGACTGTGAGAGTAAACTGAGGAATTGTGATCGTAGTGCACCAGATAGAAGAACTACTTGTATATTGTAGACTATTACCTTCGAGTGAGATTACATCTGTCGGACCGATATGAGTTATGGATGTTGTGATTGGTCACTGGCTTCCCGTGCGACTGCGGAATACCGTAAGCTGTTGTTCTTGAAAACCGGAGACACATCGCTTTTGGATGCTATACGTGCAACGGGCCTGATAACAGCCCGTTGAAAAGATATTCCACAATTATCTTTAAAATACTCCGGGTCACCTAATGTCTCAATATTAGGTTTTAACCTTAACTGTGTGAATCGACCCCTACAGACGGAACACTTGTAGATAGTGCTGCAAAATTTTGTAGTAAATCTCAAGGTCACGTTTGAGCTGAATTGTGTATATTTGCCTCTGCAGACAAAATGATTGAAAGTTGTATCAGGACTTGACCTCAGGTTATCGTGAGTATTACTAGTAAATCTCAATATCACGGTTGATCTGCATTTCCGAAATGTGCAGTGTTCTTAGCAGACGACAGGCTTGCCATATATATGGTTTACTGCTAGTATTGTAGTATAGACTTATCAAAACTTATGTGTGGCAGATCTTTAAAATACCTTGAAGATCTGAAATATCCATTGAAGGAAAAGCACCATGTATTCAATATGAAATGCAATGTCAATTTCAGTACTTTATTTGAAGTCAAAACTTTTACACTACATAATATAAAACATTGAACATTTCCTAAAGCTACACATAGAACATTCAAAACAATTGACATTTAAAACACTTGACATTAAAAACACTTGACATTAAAAACACTTGACATTTTGAAAAATCAATACCCTAATTACAGTATTATAAATTATAAAAGTATATTATATCATAAAGTATTGTAAAAACATATTCACGTTTACATTAGACACTTATAGATACAGTTGGAACAGCCAAGCTCGTTTATCCGGTGTAAGCCGCTATACTAAGCACCTATAATATATAGCAGGCATGGTTCCACAAAGAGCAGGTACAGTAGAAATAATATTCACATTTTACTTTTATATTTGTACTAGTATTCTAGAACCATATACATTCTCTAAACATTTGAACTCCTTCAAATACAGGTACTACATTCTAATGGAAAAAAATTGACACATCAAACTAAGAACATTTATATAAACATTCTCATTCTTCAAACCTGGGGGCGAGGCCTCCTAGTTTTCAAACTCTGCATCAATCAAGGTAGAATATAGGTAATACTAACCATTCGTTACAATATCTTCCAGTATATCTGCCTCAGTGTAGTCATTGTAGTCATCTGTATTCGGGTGCACATAATCAAGGAAGTTCATGGCTTTACCTATTCTTGAGTTGATGATGATGTCTTCTCCAATATATTCAGTAATGTTTTTGTTGTTCTGTATGAAAGAGGTAGAGCATTTTCTTTTAACTGCTCCTGAGGTTCTCTCTCATTTCGAGGACATCCCGTTTATAATGCTCCTCTAGTAGTGGGAAGGTCTCCCAGAGTAGTTCTCCAAGCCCGTCACGGAGATGGCACAATAATATTGTACTTCCCTTCGTTACATCCATGTAGCATTGCAGATCACATACGAAGAGCCAAAAAGCTTTATCTTTGGCCTTGAAAAACAGTCTAACGGTAAATGACACCCGTCGATCACTTATTAACCCCAGGGCTCACTAGCCAAGTCCCTACATATATAATTGTCCTTTAGTTCATGCATGGCTTCACATTTCCCCAGAAAAGGACGGCACAATGATTGTATTGCCCATCATCATGCACTACCACAGAAACAAACGGTACTACCCATTCATATCAGGGACAGATGGCTATGGACCTCATAAAAACAGTCTAACTGCACATGCCGCCCCCTCACAATCCCCTCTCACTGTCATACTACAACCCTCACTTAGATGCTTTTGATGAAAAAAAGATGCTTTTGATGCACATTTTATCCACTCCACTGCTATATGTCACACATTTTAATTAAAAAAAAGCAATACACTTATATTTCTTTTGTCATTTTACCAAATTACTTATATCACTCACTCCAAAAAATATACCTACAAAATCATCTTTTTAGACTCGCTCATTTACGCAAAACATAAAAAAAAAAACAACAGAGGCCATGAGTCATTATCCTGACAAATGGTCCTATTGTTTTTGCCAAACAATAAAGCAATTAATCAACATCAAAGACATTCACTTGTCACTTTTATTGCAACACCAAAGACCAAAAAAGGTCATTGATTAACATCAAAAACATCCATTTGTCACTTCCATTGTAACATCAAAGACAAAAAAGGTAAGTAATCTATCATAAAGGTCATTCATCTGTCAAAAAGATCATTCATCTGTCGAAAGGTCATTAACATCAAAGACAAAAAAGCTATCAACCTGTCAAAATTCTATTATTTACGACCCATTGTGCTTCCCAGAGTATCATCCCTATAAATATTAGACTAGGAAAACGGCACTCCAAATATCATTTTTGATGGTGTTATTAATCACGTTAATAGTGGAATCCATTGTTTCCAGTTTAGCTGGGAAAACTTTCGTGTTCCTCTAGCTTACCAACGTGCATACATAAACATACAAAATTGACTCTCAAGTGAGAGCATTTGGCTTAGTCTTAGTCACTTGGGTAAAGTGTCACAAATAAACACAAATCTTACTTCATATTTGATTTTCAGCAAATATTTGATAATCAGCAAATATTTATTAATGAGACGATGTAAAAAAAATGTTTCTTTTCAGTGGGGATCATGTAATACACCCTTTTCTTGACTCGTGTTACTTTTTGTGTGCATCAGACACATATTTAATCATCAGTGTTCATTTGTTCAAAACGGTGTGATTTTCATCACATTTCACGTCACAAAAACGAAAACATCAGCGCATGTTTGTTTTTCTTTTGATTAACGATTACACTGATTTTTTCATACTTTATTGAGGAAAACAACACATAACCCCCTTGCAGCTTGGCGTTTCCCAATCGAACATATCGTTTCCCAACCGAAAAATATCGTTCCCCAATATCCTCTGCCGAAACGGATTCCGGACAGTGACTATGATTGTCTAGAAACATCACCTACAACCTATCAACACTCTTCAAAACACCCACAGTCACAGGGAGAAACCGTTTGTCTGACTGATTCTATGTGCATTATTCTGATTCTATGGGCAAAAAGTCTGATTCTATGTGCAAATTGTCTGATTCTATGGGCAAATAAGCAAGTAAGCGGTGGGGCACTAGTAAAACATGCTGGATCAACGACAAATTTCTCAACACAATCTGATGGCATATGTTCTGTTTATTCCATAAATCATTGCAGAATATGGATTATGTTCAGTTTCTTATGCAGTGTTCACCATTGTTCATAAATTTGTCGCATAAAAGTGGTACGACCAGGTGGTGGAGCAGTTCTCCATAATAAATCACCAACTGCAAAGCGTTCACACTAACCTACCTGGGTATCTGGACAGAAATCAGTCCAGTTGACATTCTGATTGTTCCTAGATGTGAAATCAGCTACCTAATCAAACAAAAATGATCATAGATTAAAAATAACAGAAACAAACCTGATTCTATGGGTAGGTTTATTTGATAACCATGGAACTATGGGCTACGATCGGTCATTCATGATATTGACCTCCTAGAAACAGAACATAAAATCAAGCTTCAATACTATATTTATTCAAGATCAGCATCGAGAAGCTCTTAGTTCCATGGCTATAACAACACCTTACCCATAGAATCGGGTTTGTTCCCATAGAATCAGGTTTGTTTCTGTTATTTTTATTCCATGTCCAATTTTGTTGGATTACGTAGCTGACTTTACATCCAGGAACAATCAAAATGTTAACTGGAATAATTGTCATGCAATTGTGGTCAAGATATTCTGATTGGTAACTGGAAGCGCTTTTTCTTTGGTGATTTATGATGGCTAACTGCTCCACTGCCTAGCCGTTCCACTTTTGTGCGACAGATATATGAAGAGCGGTGAACACCACATAAGAAACTGAACATGAATAATATTCTGCAATGATCTAAGAAGTAAATAGAACATATGCCATCAGATTCTGTTGAGAAATTAGCTGTCGATCCAGCATGTTTTACTGGTGCCCCGCACCTTACTTGCTTATTTGCCCATAGAATCAGACAATTTGCTCATAGAATCAGACTTTTTGCCCATAGAATCAGGCAATTGCACATAGAATCAGACAAACGGTTCCTCCCTGTGACAGTACCACATCATTAGGTTCCGAGAAACCGTAATTATACAAATTTGACGCTCTTGGTATGATTCATCCAATAACCACAGTATAACAATGCTTTATTTAGACACATGAACGCTCCGGTCTACAGTATTGTGATGATGTTTCAAATGCTGTTTGAGAAGCACATTCTGTTTGAAACTTTTTTCACATAAGTTACAAGCGTAGGGTTTCTCGCCCGTATGCTGTCGAAGATGTACTTTCAAGTTTGAACTGCTGTGGAAGGATTTTCCGCACGTCTCGCAAGTATAACGTTTGGAATCCGAATGAACTCGCTTGTGAGTACTCAAAAGCGATTTCTGCTTGAAGGCCTTCCCACATACCTCACATATGAAGGGTTTATCTTCCCTATGAGTCATTTCATGAGCTGTTCGATTATTCTTGTGTTTGAACGCTCTTCCACAAACTCCACACTCGTATGGTCTGACGTTTAGATGCGTATTTCTATGGTAACCGAACCCACTTCGGTCAGGAAACGTTTTGCCACAAATTGAGCACATGAAAGGTTTCTCGCCCGTGTGCGTTCTCATGTGGGTTTTCAGCCGTGTGGAATCCACAAACGCTTCACCACATTTTTCACATGGATATGGCTTCTCTCCCGTATGGGATCTCATGTGCAGACGCAAACCAGCTTTCGTTTTGTAAGTCTTTCCACATGGTACACAGGTCAAGTTGATAGGGTCACCAGTGTGCATTTTCACATGGTTGTCTAATTCATACCGGAACTTGAATTTTTCATCACATATTGAACATTTCAGTGACTTTTTAGTGCGGTGCACTTGTCTGTGGCGATTGAGTGAATGTTTGGTAAAGAAACGTTTAGTGCATCGCTTACAAGCATATGGCTTCGCTCTGCTTGATTTTTCGACGATATTCCCTTCTTCACACTCAGTTGCACTTTTCAAGTCCAAATTGGTGCCGTTTCCATCACTAATACCGCCACCCATAGCGTCAGAAATATCCAAATCTGCAGAAGACGAGCCCACGTCGTTGACAATTCCTTTCTCAAGAGTCGAATCACAAGGTAATCCTGTCACTGTACAGAAAGCCTCAGGATCTTTTCGAGGCACATACGATACAATGTCATTTGGTTCAATGCTCGTCGACATTTCTGCCTCAAAGTGAATAGATTCTGTTTCCATGAGATGATCAGCAGTTGTTGGTGGCGCGAAGGACATGTATTTAGTGGTGGTATTCATCATTTGGGATATTCCAGGGAAGTTCTCTTGTCGCTCATCCTCATTTCGCTGTATGGTTGGACTGGCAGAGTACCTCCAAATCATGGCATCTGGGCCAAGTGTTGAATCTAGTTCACCTGTTGTTCCATCGGTTATTCTTTCAGTTCTATCTTTTTGTAGTTCGGTCTGTATGATAGCTGATTGAACCTGACACCTCCAAACACCGCATAGCTTTTGCTGGAATACTCTTCCCATTGTCGTTGCTAAAAAAATGTTTGGAAAAAAATGGAAAAACGATCGATTAAAAAAATTAATGTACTAGTAATTAGACGTCAAAAACTGAAGACGCGTTGGAGATGAAAAGCATAATTTGAAACACGATGACTCAACAACTACATATGTGATACCCATATTAAGGCATGTACAATTCGTGATAAAATTTCACGTCTAGGTCTAAATTTATCTCCAACACCCCTAAGACATTATTCTTCCAGGGCGATGAGTATGGAAATAAAAACATAGGCCCAAGGGACCTGTAGCTTACCGGCTAGCTAATAGGTGATCGGACAGATGGTCTTGTAACTCCAAGGTTACAAGTATATTCAGCATATATCATTTCCTATATGTCCACATTGGATTTAAAGTCGATAATAAGCGAGATAATAGCCATTTTGTGCTTTGACCTTGAAAATTAGGTCAAAGGTCAATTTCAAGGTCATCAGAGTATTCGACATGTATCATTTCCTATATGTCCGCAATTGATTCCTAAGCTGTAAAGTCGACAATAAGCGAGATATTAGCCATTTTGTGCATTGACCTTGAAAATAAGGTCAAAGCTCACATTCAAGGTCATGAGAATATTCAGCTTATATCATTTCTTATATGTCCACAATTGATTCCCAAGCTGTAAAGTGAATAATTAGCGAGGTATTGGCGATTTTGTGCTCTGACCTTGAAAATGAGATCAAAGGTCAAATTCAAGGTCATCAGAATATTCGGCATATATCATTTCCTATATGGTCACAATAGATTTCTAAGCTGTAAAGTCAATAATAAATGAGATATTGGCCATTTTGTGATCTGACCTTGAAAATGAGGTTAAAGGTCAAATTCAAGATCACGAGAATATTCAGCATATATCATTTCCTATATCATGTATATGTCTACAATTGATTCCGAAACTCTAATCTCAATATTGAGTGACATATCAAGAACTTTGTGGCCCCTTATAAAGCATAGAGGAATTTAACATGGGAAAGTCCTATTTGGGCCCCGTATACAACATCAAAATGGCCGCCACACGCAGACCGGCGATTCAAGAGCATCGAAGCTTATACACACAAGTCACCTACAGTGGAGATAATTATTTTTGTGGCCAGCGAAAATATTTTGGGATGGGAAAGCTTGTGTGAATAATAACCTTAATTTAATTTATTAAATTGCTCATTATTCTCCATATAACAAACAAAGAAGAACATATCTATGATTGTATATGTGCGTTCAGACCTTCTCATGGTTAATGTTGCCCAAGGTTTTGAATTAAATTCCTTCCAGTAGTTTATGCGTCTATTTTAGTGTAAAAAACCCATATTTTTCATCACATTTTATCACTTTTATGTCGGAAACTATAAAAGTTGGCAATCTTTCGTAATTGCTCTGCCAACATCAGAAATTTAGCTCAATATTTTTGTTACGCTACTATATGTGTATGTATTAGGTAAACCAACATCGTTTGCTTTGATTCCCAGAAATTTTGACAGTGCTTTGCCTGAACCACGGTGGCTAGGCGTTACGCGTTATTCAGGGAGTGCCACATAAAATCGTGAGTATTACGCGTTATTTGTGAGGAAATGACATAGGAACGACACAGGTTCCCATTTCAAATAGGGAAAAAAATAATGAGAAGGTTCATTTTCTTCTAAAAATTTTGTTTCTGCGGAACATTGCAATATAATATGCAAACATCACGTATACTACCATGATTTACATACAAACGTCATTATATTTACGAAAATGGCCACACACTCGCATGCTCGCCACTGATTTGTGAAATATCATCGGTTATCAATTGAAACTAACGAAGTGTATGTCGATAAAGCATAAAATGCCCCTGGAAATCTATTTTTTTTTTATTTTTACACCATTAACTTAGCATTTTTAATCGAGTTTTCATTAACTAAAAAAGGGTTTTGTGATTTACGCATGTTTGCCTGAGGGAGAAAACCTGCACATGCATGCGTTACAGCATGAGGAGGCATGTGAGCGTAGACGGGGATGATGGAGCTGGTAATGTATATATGGAAAATTTTAAGGAATTATTTGAGGCTGCACATGCTTCAAGTACTGACGATACTCCCCATTTATCATTATCATCAATATTTTCCTCCCAATCTTCATAAATCTGAAATTGGCAATACTGAGAATTTTTCATGTCTTTTACATGGAAGCTCATCAAGTGAAAACATTATCTCTTGAACTTGAATTTATTTCATCAATTTATCAGTAGAACTGGAGGAATATTCAAAAATGAAATAAATTATAACAACGTCAACAAAATATTTACTCATGCACATACGAGTAATGCCCTCATGCAAATCGCGTAACGTATAGCGAATAAACAAATGATACATTCAACCAAGATTTGTGCCGCCTGCGACCAATGTGGACGATTTTGAAGAGAGACACACGTGAAGCCCATATTATCTCTATTATAGATCTCGCATATTATTTACATTATTTCCGATATGTACATAACATTTTCAAACCCAAACCTGAGGAGAGCGGCTGTCGAAGCAAAATTGACAGATATTGTGCAGCTAAAGGTATCGCTACACTGGCTCATTTATTTAATTCAAACTATGTATAACAATCATGAGTATAAATATATTTTATTTATGTCCTGCTAACGGTCACTCAGAGGCTACCATTTCCTCGTGAATAACGCGTAATACTCACGATTTGATGCGGCACGCCATGAATAACGCGTAACGCCTAGCCACCGTGTGTATACACATAGTATGTGAGTTCCTTCGGGAGTTTCTTTTTGTTGTTTTTTGCAGCCTACTCTTACACTATTTGGCTCCACCATAACGTTTATATCAAAACAACACACACTCTCACTACCAATAATTCAAGAGCAACAGTGTTCCTCCGTATACTTCAGGTACGCTTGACCCCCGTGAAGTCGGGTCCAAAAAATCGCGATTCACAAGACTAAAATGTAAAACCTCATGGAAACAATCAGAAATATTATTTTTGAAAGTGCTGTGATCCTTTTGTTGAGATTACTATATTTAACAAATGATAGCAGGACCGGGCCCACTCATAACTACCCTCCGTGGGTCTGTTTTTACCCAAACTTAGGAGACCAGCGCGACGCGCTGGCCAATGATAAAGATACATGAGGGGAAGATTTTGAAACTAAAATCTCAAAACTGATAAGACAGTTTTTGAGAAAATAATTTAATAATTTAATAAGTTAATAAGTTAAGAACATGCAAAAACAGCCATTTTCGGCATAAAAATGGCCGTCAAAACTGCATAATCGACTCAATCAGAAAAATGAAAAAAACGTCTGGGGGTATTGACCCAATACATATTCACACAAATTTATGGACAAATTCATGAGCCCGAAAAAAAGATGAAAAAATGTTAACAGATAATGTGGACGGACGACGGACAAAAAACCATGACAATAGCTTATCGGCCCTTATGGGCCGGTAAGCTAAGAACTACCTTGCAACGACATCACAACTGAATTTTCTCACTTTACTGCAAAGATGCTCATGAATTCTGGCACATTAACATCTTCTTGTCCATGACCTGTGGCAGACAAAGACATGATAAAAAGTACTGGTATATTACTGTGGCGATTTTGCCCTAAGCACGCGGCAGGTGATTGTAAACATAAAAGCCATTTATGTGGCCTTTCTGTACTTGGCCTTGTTTTGACATGCTCCGTTCGAGCGTGCGTTGCCACGGCGACGTATTGTAATTTACGCTCCAGTAAACTATAACAATGGATCGATTTAACCTCGCGTGCGCCCTGCAGTTTCTGGTGTATTATATATACACTGGAAGCGACTCGTTCGAGGAGATTGTCCAAGATCGAGACTAGGACGCACACGAGGCTCGCCATGAGCTTTGTGTTCCCTGGGTCTGAGTAGTGGGCTCCTAGAGCCCTGGGGACGATTTCCGTGGGGAGGCCCGGGCTGGGAGAGACGAGTTGCTGACTCGGGGGCCTTCGGCCCTGTGGATCGCCAGCTCTCTCCCTTCCCGGGACATGTGACAGAGGCTCTGGCCAGCATGTCGGACTGTACGGGGTTCCGTCCCCGAGGCAGACCGCGGCTCGCCAGGCCCCGCCAGTTAACACCGTGGTGATGAACCAGTTTCTGAACGGTGTCCGTAGGCCTGGGAGTGTCGGGTGGGCTGTTACCTGGTTACCGTTAATGATGAAGTAGTTACCGTGTCCGCCGCGACCTCCGGTGAGCGGCCCTGCCGCGAGGACCCGGAATAGCGGATGCGCGTCCGCAAGGACTCGGATGAGAGAGGACTATCCTCGAGGATCCCGAAGAGCGGACGGTAGTCAATAACTTTACATTGGTGCCGTGACCAGGATCAGTCCGACAGTGTTCCATCGCAGCCTACCGTCACAGTGTTGTCGCCTCCTTAGTCCCTGGGGATCGCCCGCTCCTCAAGGACGTCTCGAAAAATGACAAGAGCGAAAGAGAAGGCCAAAGATAAGGCCGATGAATCCAAGGGGAGGGATAAGGGTGGAAATGTCGCGGACCACACCCGGTCGCGCGACAGCCCCCGTGAGACGTCTCCGGACGACTCCGGCGGCCGGAAGGAACGCGCGGAAACCTCCGTGGACAAGACCCCGTCCGCGGAGACGACTCCGGCGTCCCTGGCTCCGTCTTCGGACGTAGAGTCGGGCCCCGCGGGGCCGCAGCAGGAGTTGCCGTCAAGGCCGGACCTTGACGTGTTAGGCGCGGTGGGTGGAGCTGGCAACGGCTCTACGCCGCGCCCGCCCGTGCCCAGAACAGATCCGTGGCAATCGGCACCCTTCCATAAGACGCCTTCGAGCGTCCGGAATCGAGCGCCGATGCATGCGGGTCCTTCTGGACGAGCGGACCAGTCTTACCAGATGCCGCACCCGGCCGGGTGGGCTCCCTCGCGGGCCTCTGGCATGGGTTCTGGTCGGTCCGCACCGGGCAGTGTGGTGGATCAGCTCACTGACGCACTTGGCGAGCTGGCTCCCCTCGGGCGCTATGACCGCGCCCGGTCGCCCCATCAGGGACGATCAGACCGGCGGAACCGCTCCCCTTCTCCGCTGTCACAAGGCAACTCGGGGCCTTTGACGGAGAGGGAGAGGTGGCTGATATCCGAGGCGCTTGTACTGTTCAAGCGGAATCAGCTGCATTCGAGCGTTGACCCGTCGGTCACCCTAAGTCCGGGGATGTCTGGGCCAGTAGCCCCTCCCCAAGTCCTGCCGAGTCCGCAGGCGCCAGTGGCCCCCGCAATGGGACCCGCGCCTGCCCCGCGGCTCGGAGGCACCACGTTGGCGACCGCGTCGACCGTTCCGACGGTTGGAGCGCAAGCCGCGTGGTCGACTTACCCTGGCACGTACAGTGTGTCGGACGGGCAGTGGCAACAGGCGGCTCCGGCCCCAAGCTTTGCCGCCCCTTCTGGAGCCTACCCAGTAGGTTCGATGGGAGTCCCGCCCGCACCTAGCCAGAGTGGGTTTTCAGCGGGAATGATCCCGGCGGCAAACGTGAGCTTCCCTGCTCCTATGTCCGCGGCGTCGATGTTTGCTCCGGCAGACTCCGCCGCAGGCGCGGGAAGCGCGCGGAACTTGCCGCAGTACACGGACGACCCCGGAGCCGGGACCGCACGTCGGGCGCGTAACAAACGCGATGACGGGCCTGACCACTCCTCGTGGCGGAAACGGTTCAACGGGGATAACGCCGACTTGGAGGACTACTTGCTCCAGGTATGGCGTACCGCCGTGTACGAAGGATGGTCCCAGCCTGAGGCTGGACACGTCCTCGCGGGGAGCCTGGAAGGGAAAGCTCTCCGCGTGATGCCGTGTCTGCCGGTAGGAACAGTGACGTTCGGCGAGGTTGCTCGTCAACTTCGCCTGCTGTTCCCGCCGACGACCAATCGGCGGCAGTCTGAACGAGAGTTCAAGGCGCGTATCCGCCAGCCGACTGAGTCCGTGACAGACTATGCGTACAGCTTACGCATACTCGGCCGGAGAGCTTTTCCGGACATGGACTCCAGACGGTTTGAGACGATGCTGATCGATCAGTTCATCGATGGCCAGCCTTACCACCTAGCGTACGGGCTGGCCACCCATGAAAAGCGATCGATGGAGGAGGCGATAGACTCCGCGCTTGCGCTTGAGATGGCTGTCCGTCCTAGACAGTTGCCTCCAGCCTCGGCTCCGGCCCCGGCTGTACCCGCGCAGGTGGCGACTCCTCCTCCGGTCAAGGCATCGCAGGTAACCCCGTGGCAGGACCCGGTCGTCCGGGAACCCGCCAGGGAACCTACCCAGCAGTGGGTTAGTGCGCCGGCACCCTCTACAGGGGCGCCCGCACATGCGGCACCGGTCGCCGCGCCGCACTCGCCTTCGGACGAGTGCGACATAGAGGAATACGACCTCGGCGCCGCGCAGATGATTGCGCACTGCGCCGGGCTCGAAGCTCCGGGAGCCGCAGAATGTTGCGCGTTCACCTCCGGACCAGCTCAGAACCGTCCCTGCTACTTCTGCGGAAAGCAGGGACACTTTTGGCTGAAGTGTCCGGAGTTGTTGGAACGCCTGCGGTCGCGCGGATACCAGGGAGCTCTCCCTGGCCCGCAACGGAGGAATTCCTTCCGGTCTGGTCCTCCGGGACAGCAGAATCGGAACCCGCGGCAGGGAAACTAGATCCGGACGTGGTGGCGACCAACACTGCGTCCGGGGATAGTTGTTCGGTGGCAAACGATGCCGCCCCACCCGCTGATGAGCAGGACGGACCCCAAGTGGATATGACTTCTCCGGAAGTAGTCCTTGGAGACCAGTCTAGCTCCTCCGCGGCTGAGGCGGATGGCGAGGACTCCGTAGATGAGCCCAGCGCGTGCGAGAGGTATCGCCCGACCTGCGCGCTGGTGAGGGACCCCTGCTGGTACCTGCCCCTGTCCTTCGGACGGGAGCCGGTCCGGTTCCTCATAGACTCAGGCTCGGAGGTGACCCTCGTGGCCGCCGGAACGTTTAGGAAGGAGCCCGCACTCCGCAACCTTGAGTTGCGAGATCCCGGACCGTACAAGCTCTACGGAGCGGGAGACAACCGCATCCGTATCCATGGCATCATCGATCTGCCTATTACCCTTGGGGACAAGGTGTATCTGACAGAGGCGATCGTGGCGGATATCGGAGCGGCCGGGATAATTGGGATGAATTTCCTACGGGTCCACCGGGTGATTGCCAACTTTAGTGCTGGCGAGTTCCGGATGGGAGAGGACACGCACTTCCTCTTCCGCTCGGGCCCGATGCATTCATTCCAGATGCGGACATCGCGCACTGTAGTAGTGCCGCCGATGAGTGAGATGATCATCGAGACGAGGCCGCGGCGTCCCCGCATGCCCCTCGATGGTCGTCCGTGTATAGTGCAACCCGTGAGCAGTTTCGCCGCAGGAACTGGGCTCGTGCTGGGTGGGGCCCTGGTCATGTCCAACCCCCGCGCGATGCCCATCCTTGTGGTGAATCCTACGGATGCTCCGATTGTACTGAAGCGCGGATGCATAGCAGCTACTGCTATTCCCGCGGCTTCGAGTCGTGTCATCCCCGACGATCCGGTCTGCCGCGCTGCGTGCGCGGCGGCGGCCGCCGGAGATGATCCGTTCACCCTGCCGGACCATTTGGAATCTCGGGTTCCGAAGGACCGGCTGGATGAAGAGCAGCGCCAAGCGCTCCGCAGACTGCTGCGGCAGTATGCGGATGTGTTCATGGGTCCTGATGGTGCGGTTGGCAAGACTGACGTCGCCAAGCACCGCATCGACCTCGTGGACGAGCGTCCTCTCAAGCAGCGTCTTCGTCGGGCAGCAATAGTGCACCAAGAGGTCATAGACCAGGAGGTGCAAAAGATGCTCGACTTGGACATCATCGAACCCAGTGACAGCCCTTGGGCCAGTCCGGTGGTTATGGTGAAGAAGAAGGACGGCTCGTGGAGGTTCTGCGTGGACTATCGGAAACTCAACGATGCCACGCGGAAGGACTCATATCCTCTCCCGCACATTGAGGATACCTTCGATGCCCTGGCCGGGTCGCACTATTTCTGTGCTCTGGATCTGGCCTCCGGGTATTGGCAGGTGGAGATGGAGGAGAGTGATCGGGCGAAGACTGCCTTCGTTACCAAGAACGGGCTCTACCAATTCAAGGTAATGCCGTTCGGGCTCTGTAACGCACCAGCGACGTTCGAGCGCCTCATGGAGATGGTACTCAAAGGGTTCCTCTGGAAGCGATGTATGGTCTACATCGACGATGTCGTCGTGTATGGCCGGTCGTTCGAGGAAACCCTCACCAACCTTCAGATGGTGCTCCATCGCATCCGCGGAGCAGGGCTTAAATTGAAGCCAAGTAAGTGCGAGCTATTCGCGCAGGAAATCCTGTACTTGGGCTTCATGGTAACGGGCACCGGAGTGAGACCAGACCCCGCAAAGGTGGCGGCCGTGCAGAAATGGCCTCCGCCATGTAACGTGGCGGACGTGAGGTCCTTCTTGGGCTTCGCGAGCTACCACCGCAGGTTTATTCGCGGCTTTGCGGAGATCGCGCGTCCCCTTACTATCCTCACGGAAAAGGGCGCCGATTTTGTTTGGTCCGCCGAGCAGGCTAACGCCTTCTCGGGACTCCGGCAGGCCTTGGTAGTGGCCCCGGTGCTGCGGCACCCTCGTCCGGACTGCGAGTTCATCTTGGACACCGACGCGAGTAACTTCGCGCTCGGCGGTGTCCTCTCGCAGATCGTGGACGGGCAAGAGCGGGTAGTAGCTTATGCGAGTGTGGCCTTGAGCCGCTCTCAAATGAACTACTGCACCACTCATCGCGAGTTGCTCGCGGTGGTTACGATGACCAAGCGTTTCCGGCACTATTTGTTGGGACGCCATTTCCGCTTGCGGACTGATCATAGTTCGCTGAGATGGCTCCTCAACTATAGTGAGGCCGACGGCTTGGTGGCGCGGTGGCTCGTCAAACTCCAAGAGTATGACATGCAGATAGAGCATCGCGCTGGTAAGTTGCACGGCAACGCGGACGGCCTGTCCCGTTGTCATAAGTGCAAGAATCCGGGTTGTGCAGGGATGGCACCATTCCAGCAAGCCGCGGATTCGTCCTCAGACTCGGAATTGGACGTTCCGGGGAGACCGCAGGCCGCCGCCCCCTCTAACAACACGGCGGCCGGAGCGTCTAGGGCTCATCTCCGCGCGCGGACCCGCCGATATCGGCGAGGGCGTCCCGCATATGAAGCGGAGGTGCGGCTCAGCTCCAGCGAGTCTTCCTCGAGTCCGGCGGTGTACTCCTCGTGGGTACCCTCGTCCTCTGGAGAGTCTGAGTATGAGCGGTCCTTGCCCCCTGTGGTGATGGCCGCTGCGGCGCAGCCGGACGCGACGGATGAGGAGCCTAATTACTTGGGTGGCTACTCTCCGGCGCAGATAGCTGCGGCGCAGAGAGCTGACAGAGCTCTGGCACCGGTAATCACAGCCCTTGAGGCCGGCCAGAAGCCCTCGAAGGATGAGCGAAAGACCTACAGGGAGGAGACCTTGTCTCTAGTATCTCAGTGGGAACGACTCTCCTTGAGGGATGGCCTCTTATACCGGCGCTATGAGCCACCGACCCCACTGCCTCCAATATGGCAGTTGGTGCTTCCGGCGGAGCTGCGGAAAGAAGTACTCCACCAGTTGCATGACCTCCGGGTGACCGGTCACTTGGGAATCCGGAGGACCGTCCATAGGCTACAACAGCGCTTTCATTGGCCTGGTAGCAGCTTGGACGTGCAACGGTGGTGCGCAGCCTGCCCTCGGTGTCAAGCTCGCAAGGGAGTTCCGACTCCTGGCCGCCACCCCTTAACCACGGTTAAGGCGGGCGCGCCGTTCGATCGGATAGCTTTGGATATACTGGATACCCACCGGGTCACCCCGCGCGGTTTCCGGTACATCCTGGTGATTTCCGACTATTTTACCAAGTATACCGACGCCTACCCACTGCGCCGCCAGACTGCGGACGAGGTAGCTCGGTTATTGGTGAATAGATGGGTGGTGTACCATGGGGTACCTAAACAGGTACATTCGGATCAGGGCACGCAATTTGAGAGCAACCTGTTCCGGAACCTAGCACAGATGCTAGGGAGTACCAAGGTGCGTACCACCCCCTGCAGGCCCCAGTCTGATGGCCAGGTCGAACGCTTTAATCGATCGGTCCTCAACATGCTGGCGGCCTTTGTGAATGATCGTGCGAATGATTGGGATGACCACCTCCCGTATGTCTTAATGGCGTACAGGTCGTCGGTCCACTCTTCGACCGGAGTTACTCCGCACGCGATGTTGTACGGCCGGGAGTTAAATTTGCCCGTGGATATTATGTATCCAACTGCGGCAGAGACCGGCGCAGTACCCCAGTGCGGTCCGGAGTACGTGGAGTGGATTCGCCGCGCCCTGGCGAACGCCCATGATTTCGCGCGCGCGCGCCTGGACAAGTCTGCCCTCCGGCAGAAGCGAGGCTATGACGCCCATGCTAAGGGTAGGCCAGCTTTTGCGGAAGGCGACAAGGTGCGCTACTATTATCCGCCGCTTAAGCAAGGCAATAAATTTGCTAAGCCGTGGATCGGCCCGTTTACCGTACTGAAACAGGTGACAGATGTGGACTACCGGATCCGGAGGGATTCCGATCCGGACAGGGTTCTGGTTGTCCATATCGATAATCTGAAGAAGTACGAGGGCCCGCTGGTCATGGATCCGCTAATTCAAGATGCGGAACCGGATGATGCTCCCGTATGGGATCCGTCCGGTCAGCATCCGCGGACTCCGGACGAGCGTGTGCGCCGTATGGTGGGCCTCCCGGACCTCTCTGACCCGTCAGATGATGGGCTGGGTGGCTATCAGCCAGATGACGGCGATCCGCAGGTACCTCCACTCCCTCCAGTACCTGCGGATGACGGGCGGCCACGCCGGAAACCACGTGCGCCAGCCCGGTATGGGTGGGAATAACCTTCCGCCCATGCGGATGCGTCTGCGGTACCCGTCTATCATACTACGGACGGGTTTTAGGTCGTTCCGTGAGAGTCCGCACGACTTACCTCCGCGGGTGGCTACTTTGTGGCCATCTTCGGAGTTGAGGTCCGCGGAGACTTTCATGTCGTAACGCCGCCGCTCCGCATCCGCCCTCCTGTAGTTTCTAGCGCCAGGGACGTGCGGATGGCCGGTCCGCACCTTGTGGACGGCTGTCCGGCGTAATCCGTACAACGGTTACGCTGGCCGGACGAATTTACTGATTCGGCCGGACGCCCCTGGTCCCGGGACAACCTCTTATATGGCCAGACTGAGGTTGGGATTTACGTCCGCTACGGGAGAAGCGTCTTCCCACGGATTTGGGGAACTGGCTCTGGACGCGGGGATAGTGTCCGCAGATGAGGACTGATGTCCGCGGTTCGTCCGCGTGACTCGTCCGGCGTCCGCGGCGCTTTAAGATGACGCACTTCGGTGTAGTTATCCCCCGTGAGCCACTACTGTAATTGCGGTTATAGTAGATTAAGGTTTCTTACGGCAGGAAACCGACTATCCATTATGATAATGGAGCGGTTGTTAAGTCCGCGTGTGCGGACCAGCCGCGGCAGCGGGTGACGCTCGTTCTCGTCCGGATCGTACCTTACAATACGCGGTCCGGCCGGAATGACCGGAACCCCGGCCTCCTTCTAAGAAGGGGGTCGTATATTACATGCGCAACACTTGTGGTGGCTTCTAATTCCAATTTCATCTTCATTGGATAAGGGCAATACGCCGTACAATGGTAGACGTCCGGCCTGGACTCCGTCCGCGGGCAGCCCCGGACGTCCGCCGGCTATTGCTTTCACCATCTTTGGGCGCCTCTAGATTGGGCGCCGGTATGAAGGGTTCGCCCCCTAACCAGTGCGGTTATGGACCATGCCGGCTCCGCGTCTAAATCTATTGGCTCCGCGCTCCGGTAGTCGTTTGAGGAGGCTCTGGGCTGGACCGGGCACCGCTCCGCGGCCGGGCAGTACGTCGGGGATGCTAGTGGGCGCTTTGCAAACGCCCATAGGGCGCCCGATTGTCTGTCCGGACGTCATGGGTATGTCCGATCGCCCTGTAAGCGTGCCAGCGGCTATGGGGAGTGATTTTGTTTATTTTCCATCTCATTTATTATTTATGGGAGGATTATAAGCCACAAGTGTGTGCGTGTTTCCCGTGGAAATGCTATTCTTACTCATTTATCCCATATATGAGAAAGTTTAGAGATATATCTTTTCCCTGGTGCAATAGAGAGTAAGAAATCGGGAGATTTCTGCTTTCGCAAGAGGGGTGTAGGAGATTGTGTACATTGTATCGAAGGCTGTATGCCGTGATCTATGAAAAGCATGCAAGCGGTGGTGGATTTATTTTCATTGCTGCTTGAGCGGTGTTAAATGTTTATTTATCGCTGCTGATAGGGTGACATAATCGTAACACCCACAAGTAGTTTGGCTTTTTGATACATTGTATACAATCTTTAACCTGCGAGGGTGATTAACTTCACGTCATTGATCGCCAGTGCGAAAGCTATTGCTAATGACTGCTGTTAATTACTGTAGTATTTTAGCGGGTTCCCCCGGGATGGCTTGTGTACACAAGCCACCCGTATACATGGCATGAAAGGAGTCACCGGGGGGAGATGCGTGTATGGGAATGCGGGAATGTAAAACGTCCTTTTGTCTGTCGATCGGGTAGATGCAGTGAATAGACGTTTCCACGGGAACGCGTCATACGATGCGTGTGCAGTATAACTGCCAACACTTGATGCCTATAATCGATGTAACTCGACACCTTCTCGTCATTCAAGCGCTCGGCACTGGTGGAGACGGATCTGCGGATCTGACTCCCAGTGTTTAGAGCGATTAGAGCGCTTGATGTCAGAGTCAAGTGACGGCTGGGGAGGTGATGAAGGGAGGGAAGAGGGGTCTCTTGAGCGCGGTAATTCGTACTCGAGACCCCAGTCTAGGCCCGAGGAGGATGACCGCGAGGACATCCCTCGGGGAGCCTATGTGGGTTCTGAGGAATCCAGCTCCAGCTCCGGTTCTTACTCAGGAACCGAGTCTGAGAGCGAGGTCGCGGAGGACCGCCCCGCAGAGAGTGACTCGGCCACGGCAGGCGCCGAGTTACTCCTAGATCCGTCCACTTTTTCCCGTATGGAAGAGGTGATGGACTGCGGTGGTGCGGGACTTGCTAGTGTGGACATTGAGTTGCACCCGTCCTCGGAGATGCTTGCGTCTCTGGGCCCGGATGAGAGTACTCGTGCGGAAACCCGTCCGGATGGCCGTAGCCGTCCGGACACCGGTTCCGCCGAGAACTCCTCGGTGTCCGCACCTGCGGAGTCTGGTCCGCACGACCAGAAGGCCCCTAGGACTTGGGCGGAGCAGGTTGACGCGGCTGAGGAAGCCGCATCCCAAGCGCCGCCTCAGGAACAGGAGTCTGGCTCGAGGGAGACCGAGAACCGAGATGACGGGTTTACATCGCCCGTCTCTAGGCGTACTCGCCGTCGAGCCCGGGAGATTGCTCAAAAGCAGTGGAGAGCCCAGCAAGAGCTGGAAGCCGCTGAGCATGGGCAATCTGAGGCCGGATCCGACCCGGACCCGGCCTCCTCGCCTCCGAAGAAGAAGAAGAAGAAGCGGCCGCACCGGAAAAAGAAGTCCGGCGGCCCCTCGCCTCAAGCTGGATCGAAGTCCGGAGGACCTAAGCCACTGGCGCCTAAGCCGGGCGGCCAGAAAGGGTCCTCCGCCAAACCCGGAGTCGCCAAGACGCCTAATCCCTCGGGATCTGGTGCGGGCGGCGCCTCCGCGGGATCCGGCCCAGGCGCGGGAGGTTCTTGTAAGCGGGTGCCTATCCAGGCACCGAAAGGAACCTCCTCTTCCTCTTCCTCCGGTACTAAGAAACCTACCGGAGCTGCGGAGGTGGGGTCAAGTCCAGTGGACAGAGGGCGTCCCGTGCCGAAGGAGGGAGATCTTCGTTTAGAACTCCTCCGGAAGCGCGCGGAGCAAGACGGGGTCCACCTGTCTGACGCCGCACTGGAAGCGGGAGCGCGGGCCTTCGTTGGGCAGCAACGGAGGGCCGCGCCCCCACGCGGGAAGAGTGTGCCCCGACAAACCAGGTCGGAGAATCGTTCGGGGGCGGCCAAAAAGAAGAAACGGTCGTCCTCGGAGCAGCCCTCTATCCAGAGGCTGCGGGCCGAAATGGGCCCCGAACTCCCTGGAGTCCGTCAGGGACACATGTTCCTCCCGCGCTACGGCAGGGATCCGCAGGGACGCCGCACCGCGGCGGCCGGCGCGGCGGCCGACACGCCTTTCACACGGCCTCGTCCACTCACGGACGAGGAGCGTGTCGGGTTGCCGCCCGAGCCAGAGGAGGGTGTAATATGCCAACTCTGTCCGAAATCCCTGGACGGGTATGAGGACCCGCACCGTGCGCTCAACCGGGATCGTAGGTATCCTACCTACGACCACTTGAGTCGACACATTGCGGGGTACCACTACCCCTGGATGCAAATGTTCGTTTGCAAGAGGTGCTACTCCGGCACCCCTCAGCAACGATATTTCGCCAGTTTAGAGGCCCTAAATGATCACCGCTCGGGTGCACACCGCGGTGAGGGACTTCATCTCGTTGGAAATGAAGTGGGGCCTGTATTCAATTATGGATACATACCACCGAGGGTGGCGTCGTTCATGACTACGTCAGGGACGGCGAATCACCGGTTCTTTCACTGGGGTCCATGGCGCTTTGCACAGCGCGTCATGGACGATGCCTGGAGGCAGTCTGGCGTTGTGTCCGCGGGCTCGAGCTACACCGCTCGCCTGACGGCTACGATGGGCCAGACCCCGGCGGAGTTCCAGGCGGCGGAAGCCGCCCGGACAGCAGCAGAGGCTGTCCGTGAACCGCCGGTAATCCAGGCCGGTGAAGAACGGCACCGGGTGACCATGATCGTGTCGGAGATGCCGCAGATCGCGGCCAAGACACGAGTGGCTACTCCTAAGCCGCGCCCCCAGCCAAAGACTCAGGGGAAGAGTTCGTCCGCCGGAAAGACTCCGGCCGGGACGACGCCCTTGCAGTCTCCGGGTGCGCTGACTCAGGAGGACTACCCGGGCTTGCTCGAGGTGACGGTACCCGCGGGTCCGTCTGAGGGACGGGTGGTGGCAGACACCTCCGCCTCCTCGAGTACCGCGTCGGCGGTCCCGCCAAGGACTCCACGCGTGACTCCCTCGGTAGCGAGCAGTAGCGGACGTGCGGTACCTCTCACGAGGTCGGCGTCCGCGTCCTCGTTGGTAGTTGAGGGGACGTCCGCAGGGTGGCAAAGCACTGCCTCCCTGGACTTGGACCCCCTCGACGCCACGGCGGACGTACGCCGGAGGCTCGGTCCCACGACCGCCAGCGTCTACGAGACTTTCCGCGAGTCTGTAGGCCAGGCGGTCGGCCATCGTCGCGATGGTATGGACCGGATCCCCGGTGATCCGGCGTTGGTGAACCTGCCGGTGCCTCGAGCCATTCGTGACTTGGGGTCCGCAGGTGTAGCCGCGTTGGTCCGCGCTCGGGAGGAGCACCCCTGGGATCACCCCCAGCGTGGTCGACTCACCCGAGCGGCGGAGTACCTTGTGGCGGAGATGGACAGCTCTCTGGATCGGTTCAGCCGGTGCCGCGCCGAGGCCTCCCGTGTCGCATGCGACCTCGCATACGACCAGGGCCTCATGGAAGGCACCCGGCGGAGCCTAGAGAGCTACCGGACTTTGTCGGCCGTCATTGAGCGGCGCGCGTTCGACCAGGGTCGGACCGCCGCTCTTGCCGAGCAGTCCGGGGCGTCCGCCCCCCCCCCCAGAGGTGGCCGCACGGATGGAGCACCTGGAGGCTGAGAATGAGCAGCTACGGCGTCGTCTTGACGAAGCCGAGGCCGCTCGGACTCGCCTAATCCAGGGCGTCGATGACCCCGAGTCGTCCGCCCTGAACCAGGCGGCTCTCCGGCGCGCGGATGCTGCTTTGGAGCTGGCCATCTACCCATACCTAGTCCAGGTGTGGGGAGAGCGGACGGCCGGTCCACAGCGCACCCGCGATACGGTGGAGATGTTCCGCGCCATAGCAGATCTCGGCGCGACATCTCTACCGGCCTCCGTTGTGATGGCTCCGTCAGGACCCGGATTGCAGGGCTCACCACAAAAGCCCGTGCAAGCTCCACCGGGCCTGCCTCATCCGCCCGTGCAGCCGGCTTTCATTATGCCGGCTCCGCTGCTTCCGCGGCGTAGGGACCCGTCACCGCCGCCAGACCCCAAGACAGGCGGCACGGATGAGGAGCCGATGACGACGGAGGAAGGCTAGGGTGCTAGCCTCGTCGCTGCACGTGTGCGGCGGCGTGCCGGAGTCGCTCCCGCGGCTCCGCCCTGCCTCAGACCCGTTCTGCGGATCTGAGGAGCCGGCCGGCAGGGCGGTCGGCAACATTTTAGAGGTACTATCACTTTTGATCACTCGGTGTGTCGTTTTACAAAATTTCTAAATTTAAAGTCTAACCTTAAAGATATTCCAAAGACTCGACACACCGTCCTTTTATAATGGATGACCTTTCAAGGTCATCACACGGTTTTGGACCACCTCGGTCAAAATTTTAGCTTGTTTATGAGGATTTATTCAAAATTGCAAAGCGCGTTATAGTTTACTCCATAAGTCCGGGGGTAGTTCCCCATTCTTCCAAAAGTGACTCTTAAAGTCCTAGTGTTTGCGCCGTGACTTCCGGGCGTTGCCATCGTGCCTTCTTCCGGCCCCCGCCATGCGAAGCCTTCGTCGGGTTTCGAGCATTTTGGGCGCGGGCGGAACATGTTGGGGACCAACATTGTAAGAAGGGGGTAATGTGGCGATTTTGCCCTAAGCACGCGGCAGGTGATTGTAAACATAAAAGCCATTTATGTGGCCTTTCTGTACTTGGCCTTGTTTTGACATGCTCCGTTCGAGCGTGCGTTGCCACGGCGACGTATTGTAATTTACGCTCCAGTAAACTATAACAATGGATCGATTTAACCTCGCGTGCGCCCTGCAGTTTCTGGTGTATTATATATACACTGGAAGCGACTCGTTCGAGGAGATTGTCCAAGATCGAGACTAGGACGCACACGAGGCTCGCCATGAGCTTTGTGTTCCCTGGGTCTGAGTAGTGGGCTCCTAGAGCCCTGGGGACGATTTCCGTGGGGAGGCCCGGGCTGGGAGAGACGAGTTGCTGACTCGGGGGCCTTCGGCCCTGTGGATCGCCAGCTCTCTCCCTTCCCGGGACATGTGACAGAGGCTCTGGCCAGCATGTCGGACTGTACGGGGTTCCGTCCCCGAGGCAGACCGCGGCTCGCCAGGCCCCGCCAGTTAACACCGTGGTGATGAACCAGTTTCTGAACGGTGTCCGTAGGCCTGGGAGTGTCGGGTGGGCTGTTACCTGGTTACCGTTAATGATGAAGTAGTTACCGTGTCCGCCGCGACCTCCGGTGAGCGGCCCTGCCGCGAGGACCCGGAATAGCGGATGCGCGTCCGCAAGGACTCGGATGAGAGAGGACTATCCTCGAGGATCCCGAAGAGCGGACGGTAGTCAATAACTTTACATTACACACACAGGCAAAATAGTGCTTAGTGAACTGGCCAAAAAAAACTTGAACAGTAAATTGAGACTTTTTAAATTAATTCAAAAGTATATACCTTCCTTGGCACATGTGCCATACAATTGTATGGATTGGTCATTTTCAATTGTAGCACACTCTGCCATCATTGCGTCAGGGATGATTATTTCCAAACGGTCGACGCCTTCCTGAAATTATGTCATTGACTATTTGAAATATAAATTATTACACTATATATATGGACAGGGTAGTCAAATCGTATACCGTAACTAGGTCCTACACCATTTGTCACAAATGCACTGCGGATCGATGCTATCGGCAATTATCCAAGACAGCGTGCAATGTAGGCTCGTTCACTGTGGTACGATTATTCCGTTTACTAGGCCCTATTAATGTATGTTGACTGATCATGCCATGATCATGCTCACCTCTGAAATGATAATCTTAGCCGGGACAACCGAGGCAATACTGAACTATTCTGAACCTTAATATTTATTTAGTCATCAGAATATTCGGACTAAATCATTTCTTATATGTCCACAATTGATTGTTAAGCTGTAAAGTCAATAATAAGCGAGATATTAGCCATTTTGTGCTCTGCCCTTGAAAATGAGGTCAAATGTCAAATTCAAGGTCATGGCAATACTCAGCATATTTTTTCTATGTGCCCACAACTGATTTTTAGTCTCTAATCTCAATATTAAGTGAGATATTATGCACAATGTGTCCCATTGAAAATCACAGGAGAATTTATGTGGGAAAATCCCATTTATTCCCGTTGAGAAAATGAAAATCGCCGCCACATGCAGACCAATGGTTCAAGGACAAGAGCAATGAAATATCAGAGGTAGATATGACGCATATCAGAGGTAGATATGAATCTCAAAACTGTCTGAACAGTTTTTGAGAAAATGGCACCAAAATTGGCAGTTTTTCGTCGAAAATAAAATTCTTTTTGAAATATTTTCAGGCTTTTTAAGTTTCACCCGTAACTTTACAGATAAAAACGTGGATGGACGACGACGGATGGAACGCCATGCCAATAGGTTATCTTCCCTTAAATCCGGGTCCAATTAAAATCCGATTTTTTTAGGAAGAGCAGTACTGTAACTGTTTTAGTTTTTAAACGATAGATCTAGCAAAACAGTGACACGAAAATACATTTATCACATGCAATGCTGTTTTCCTGTGGCATAAACCCATTGCATAAATTTCATATTTAACACGTGTAATATTGCGTAACGTAACCATGGTAAAATAACGTAAATACATGGCCTTGCACGGAGCCAAATCAAGTGCAAAACGACTGCAAAATCCAATGTAAATTCGGTAAAAATGCAGTTAAATGGCCAATGGACGTTTCATGTGATAAATAGAATCTCAAATTCGTGCCCATTTGATATCAAATTTATTAAACTCGCCAAGAACTTTTATTTTTGCTCGCCAAGGCTCGCAAAAAGCAAAAGTTCTTTGGCTCGTTTAATAAATTTGATATCAAATGGGCACTCATTTAAGATCCTCTATGAGCCGTTTTCATACACCCCCTTATTAGAAGTAGGCCTACCATATTTTATTCCTGAAGCACAGCTATGATCCAATCGAATGGAAAATATAATTGAACTAGTCTTTTTTTTTAGTGCAATGGAAATTATCACCCGCCGGACGAAGCAATACTAGTAATATGGAAAGGGATTCGTATCAAAATTCCGAAGTGGTTACCCGGTCCTCCTAGGCTGCCATAATAGGCATCACCAGCCTGGCACCCCTCTCGGGTCGGGGGCTCAGTAGGGGGGGAGGGGGGGCCATCTAAGGTCGCCCTAAGTTAAGGTCTTCCCAGTAGGCCTACAATCCACACATTCCAAACTGAGAGTTGTTGTTTTAAAGACCTAGTAGCATGCCGATGAAAGTGCTTTTCATTTAGTCCATTATGAATAGTTATCTGTAAATTCGAACGAATTTTACAAATACAATCAATGGGTTTCGAGATATTGAATCAAATAGGCACTCCTTCCGTAAATTGCCGAAGATTTTGATCACGATTTTAGTATGGGTCACGTGGTTTGTGACGTCATTTGAGGCAGTACTGAAAGTAAATGTAGCCAGCAAGGTAAACCGCATGTCGCATATATTCATTCTCGTTGTGTATGTGTGACAATTCAAGTGAACGGGTGAGATGGTTGGAATACGGCATTTCTTGTCTTGATATTTAGAATCGGTACTATTCATTCTCCCAGAAGGGAGGTTTGTTGAACTGCAAGATGTCCAGTATTTGTTGGTTTTCACGTGTTTTCTCTTGAATCTCATGCATTTTGGAGTGGTTTTCTATCTTTGAGCTGACCGCCCAAATTACGTGTTTTACGTTTTTGGCCAGCCATCAAAGCACATTTTGCCTCAACTGACGTCACGATTACGGAAACTGCCGAAGCTATTTTTTTCATCGGCATGAGAAGGCGATTGCAATACCGGCTCAATATACTCGATTATATGTCGCTGTTATTAATTACCAATTAACGCGAACATCTTTTTTATCACCAAATGTCCACAATGCCTTTATCTGAACAGGAATAAAACCATATAATGGTACCTTGCTACTATGACTTTAATAAAAACCCGGCTTCCCCAGAGTCATTCTACGATCCTGGTCCTATCTCATGCTCTCTCATTCGAGAATAAAGACCTTCGACAATAAAGATATTAATTCTACAATTTGAATTGTACCTATATCACATACACCACCGTTATAAATGCATGTTGGATAAAATGTTATGCATGAAATGTTGAACTGGTAAGTGTGTGATGTACAGGACAAGACGCTCGGAGTACTAGTACTGGGGCTTAGGCTCAGGGGCCCAAGTATCGTACCCTGCTCCTTAATACTACTCGTCCACTGAAAACATACCATTTATTCCGTCTCGCACCTTTTT
Source organism: Terebella lapidaria (assembly GCA_949152475.1). Classification (NCBI taxonomy): domain Eukaryota; kingdom Metazoa; phylum Annelida; class Polychaeta; order Terebellida; family Terebellidae; genus Terebella; species Terebella lapidaria. Next base: position 8,065,011 of record OX424559.1, on the reverse strand, counting down.
AATCCCTATTGAATATAGAGGAAGGCGCAGGATATGATACTTGGGCCGGCTCAGGCTAGGAGTGAGCCGAGATAGGAGCGGACAATACCATATGAATATTTCTATATTTACAGGGGCGGATCCATGATTTTTGAATAGGGGGGGGGGGTGCTCTTCTTAAATGTACGTAATCTTGAAATAGTGTGAGCGAGCGTAGCGAGCGAAGCCTTATGCGGTCTTGGGGTTTGGGGGGCACCGTAAGCCCGCCGATAAATTTTTGGAATTTAGTGTCTCTGAGATGGTTTCTAAGGTGTATTTGCAGCTGTACCTTGTGAAATCACTAAGTAGATTTTCACTTTAAGAGTCTGTTTTTGTTGTGAATGGAGGATACATCACTGACTAGCGAGTGAAGCCTTATGCGGTCTGGGGGTTCGGGGGCGCCGTACGCCTCCGATATGTCCCTGAGATGGTTTCTAAGGTGTATTTTACAACTGTACCTTGTGAAATCAATAAGTAGAATTTCACTCTAGAAGTCTGCTTAGTTCTGTTGTAAACGAAGGATAGATTTTCAAAGAAAGGATTCGAAGGTCTAATAATCCTACCATTCTAAGGCTGTTCTAAGGTTCTTATGCACCAGACATGGTGATGGTCAATCGTTTAATAATAAAGATAAGATATAATTATCTTCCAAGTTATGCCGACATCCAGAACTATATCCAGAGTTATAAAAAACCCTGTCTGTAACAAATAAATAAAATAAAAAAATTAGGCCAAGGGCCGAAGATAGGTTACCGGACAATTTTTAATATTTTAGATGTTAGCCAGGTCACTGGTTGAATTCAAGGTCAAGAGAATATTCAGCATATATAACATTAAGCATATATCATGTCCACAGTTGATTGCTAAGCTGTAAATTCAATAACCAGAGAGATATTAGCAATTTTTTGCTGTGGCCTTGAGAATGAAGGGGCAAAGGTCGAATTCAAGGTCATCAAAATATTCAATGTATATCATTTCCTATATCATGTCCACAATTGATTCCCAAGCCATACAGTCAATAGAGGAGCAAGATATGAGCCAGTTTGTCCTGTGACCTTGAAAATGAGGTCAGAGGTCAAATTCAAGGTCCCGAGAATATTCAGCATATATCATCTCCTATATGTCCACAATTGATTCCAAAGCTGTAAAATCGATAATAAGTGAGCTATTAGCCATTTTGTCCTGTGACCTTGAAAATGAGGTCAAAGGTCAAATTCAAGGTCATGACAATAATCTGCATATATCATTTCCTATATGTTCATAATTGATTGCTAAGCTGTAAAGTCGATAACAAGCGAGATATTAGCCATTTTGTCCTGTGACCTTGAAAATGAGGTCGAAGGTCAAATTCAAGGTCATCAGAATATTCAGCATATATCATTTCCTATATGTCCACAATTGATTCCTAAGCTGTAGAGTCGATAATAAGCGAGATATAAGCCATTTTGTGCTCTGACCTTGAAACTGAGGTCAGAGGTCAAATTCAAGGTCACGAGAATATTCAGCATATATTATTTCCTATATGTCCACAATTGATTCCTAAGCTCTAGAGTCGATAATAAGCGAGATATAAGCCATTTTGTGCTCTGACCTTGAAACTGAGGTCAGAGGTCAAATTCAAGGTCACGAGAATATTCAGCATATATCATTTCCTATATGTCCACAATTGATTACTAGTGTCTAATCTCAATATCAAGTGAGATATTAGGCATAATGTGTCCCATTATAAAGCATAGGAGAATTTAACATGGGAAAGTCCCATTTGGGCCGAGTTTGGGCCAAAATGGCCCACTTCGAGCGATTCAAGCGCAACGAAATTTATAGACATCATAGGAGTACATATGAGGAGTCTTAGGTATCAAAAAGAAGAAAAGTTACTGAACAGATTTTGAGAAAATGGCTGCCAAAGTCCAAAATCAGGCATTTTTCGTCAAAAACGGCCGCCATTTGGAAAAAAATGCGAAAATCAAAAAACTAAAAAATACCTCCTTCTTGAATTATTTTTAAGTATTTTTGTGCAAAAGTTCAGAAAAATTCGCCCGTAAACAAAAAAGATAAAAATGTGGACGACGACGACGGACGACGGACGCAACGCCATGCCAATAGGTTATCGGACCATAGGTCCGGTAACCTAAAAACATCCCCTGTGTATATTCAATGACAGTTTCAGTATGAAGTCAAGTGTGTCGGACTAGATTTATTATTAGAGGGGGTGGGGGATGGGTGGCAAGCTGGTTAGAGGAGTCAAGCGACCGAGCTAAGTGAGGTGGATAGGTGGTAGCTTACACGGCGTGGGGTCTGGGGCCCGCCGGGTGCACCCCCCCCCCCCCCCTGAATCCGCCAGTGATTTATGAGCACATATACAGGTATGCTGTCCCAATCGTGTGATATATTTACACTGTATAACAAGTGTTTGGCAATATGATGTTGCGTATTTTTGAAAACGAACAACAGTAGCACACATTTTAGTGTGTGGCATATACGTCACGGAGTAATACATGTCGCGTCCTTTCTGCTTCCCGCTCTTCCTAACTTGAATTTCTCTTTTTCGTCCCAAACATTAGGACTTAATTAGTGATGGAATATAAATGTATGGCTATATGACTTATGAGAAAGTATATAGATGATAAATCGAATTGTTTTGCCCAAGCAATTTGCGTTCTGATGTTTTCCCGCCTTGTCATGGAGTTATGTGTTGCATGTATTTTACTAGTATTTAACTAAATTACCGTAAGTACTAGTTTCTACAATATTACTCTCCTGCCAGACCGCCATCTTATACCGGTATTTCATGTTTCTGTTTAAAATCACCCCTTTATATGCTTTGCCTCTGGTGAAAAAATTGACCTTCTTCTGAACAAATGCTTTCGACAGATCTATGGGGACGTAGTCCAGCAGGTAGACAAGTAACAGGCCCAAAATAGCTCAACATGCAGACAGGGATCAGACACAGCAGACAGAAAGGGGCCTGAACCAACATGCAGAGGTAGACCAGGCACAGCAGACAGACGGAAACAAGCACAGCAGCGAACAGGGGCTAGGCACAGCAGGCAGAGGGGACCAGGCCCAACAGGTAGGCGGGGGATGGGCACAGCAGGCAGACACATGTCTGTCCCATGTTTTCCTGACTCAAATCTGTCAGAAACTTCTCCACCAAAAGTACTGTTCTTATGGCCCCCAAACTTGGTCATTGCTCCACCAATAATCAAGCAATGAACAAAGTTTGGGGACCACAAGAACAGTACTTTCTTATGAGAGTCATAAAATCATGGGACAGACATGTGTCACTCCATCCCAATAGCTCTACGGCTCACAGCCAATGAGCTAAAAATGTAGATGTACGTCGGACAACAGACGACAGACGCAACACCATGGCAATAGGTTATCAGACCATGGGTACGGTAACCAAAAAAACATCAATACTCTCTATGTCCTATATTTCAAGTGTAACCTCAAAACTAGTCTTTTCAAACAGTGCTACAAGTGTTAATCTAGTCATATGTATCATTCGTCGATCATTAATGTAAAGCGCATTTGAAAATGCGCTATATCAAATGTCAATAAATAAAATAATATTTCCACAATAGGATTTGAAACATTTATTCTCTATCATTCCACAATAACAGGGCAGTCCTCATCAGCTTCTTGTAAGAAGTTCCAACTGAACTTTTTTTGGAGATGTTGACGGAAGCGTCGTCCTTTGTCTTTCAGTTGTGTCTCTGTCCCACTGTTGCTCAGGTTGTCGAAGAACGTGTGTAGAACCGAGACCAGGAAGTTGTTACTCGTCACAATATCAACAAAGAAGTCTTGAGGGACCTCGGCTACTTGATGGTGCAGCACGCTGATGAAGCCATGGAAAAGTTCTGGTCGAGATTCCAGGGCCTCATCACAAGAACACAGCAATCTGACGAGACTTTTCCACTGCAGGAAGCCGTCCATCGTGTGTGCCAGCAGGAAACAGACAAAGGCCAACTGCAGCTCAGCCAACAGGAGCAGTGGAGAGTCGGGATAGCGTGCAGCTAGCAGCATCTCCAGTGCGTAGCTGTGATCGAGACTGTAACGAGTTTTATCTGCTGGGCTTGAATCTGGGGGAAATGTCTGCTTGCTGATGACGGAAAATCGCAGTGCCGAGTCTGGGGCTACTTCCACCTCCATACCACTCTCGTGTGCAGCCTGTGATGCTGATGTCTTGGATTTAGATGCAGTCTGTGCTTCGCTCTGTGACGCCGAAGTGTTGGATCTAGACATTGTCTGTGCTCCGCTCTCAGATGCCAAAGTGTTGGATTTGGACGCCGTTTGTGCTTCGCTCTGAGAGGCCGGAGTGTTGGATTTGGACGGAGTCTGTACTTCGCTCTGAGAGGCCAAAGTGTTGGATGGAGACACTGCATGTGACTCTGTTGTACTAGATTCCAACACAGTCTGTGCTACGGACGATATCCTGCAATTGAGTGGTTGTAGATACTCCAGGACGGGCACGGTTATATGACTGGTCAGGGAAACCCATTTTTTGTAGCTGAAAATCAGAAAAAAAGTTGTTAAAATTTATACTGCTGAATTAAACAGGTTCTAGGCCTAGAGAATCCTAGGAGGGATTTTGGTACATGTAGCATATTAATGCTATTGATCATGACGATTCATAACATCCAATGACCTCATTTGGGGGATACAATGAATAATGTGATAACTAATTTAGTCATAATCATGTTAATATTCCTCAAAATATGTCTTACTTTTCATAAGGATAAGGTCCCAGGAATCTGTCCAATTCTTCACGACTGTTTTCGAATCTCTCTTGTTCCTCTGAAGACACATCAGCCTCAGAAACATCTTTGAAATAAAAATTATGCCACTTTAACTATCAGAACATTCTCCTCGCAAGCCACTAGAACAAAGTGTTTGTACACTACCATTAATACCAATGTGAAGACACAATATACTTTGTGTTCATAGCGATTCAAGCACACTTGAGAATAAAGTAGTTGTGGATTTGGCTATACTAGTAAATGTTTGCGGTTTCCGACCTCCACTTCAGGTAATTGGGGATTTTTCTGTACTAGTAAATGTTCGTGGTTTCCAACCTCCACTTCAGGTAATTGTGGATTTGGCTATACATGCACTAGTAAATGTTTGTGGTTTCCAACCTCCACTTCAGGTAATTGTGGATTTGGCTATACATGTACTAGTAAATGTTTGTGGTTTCCAACCTTCACTTCAGGTAATTGTGGATTTGTCTATACTAGTAAATGTTTGCGGTTTCCAACCTTCACTTCAGGTAATTGTGGATTTGTCTATACTAGTAAATGTTTGTGGTTTCCAACCTTCACTTCAGGTATTTGTGGATTTGTCTATACTAGTAAATGTTTGAGGTTTCCAACCTTCACTTCAGGTAATTGTGGATTTGTCTATACTAGTAAATGTTTGCGGTTTCCAGCCTTCACTTCAGGTAATTGTGGATTTGTCTATACCAGTTTACAAAAGTTTGCGGTTTCCAACCTCCACTTCAGGTAATTGTGGATTTGTCTATACTAGTAAATGTTTGAGGTTTCCAGCCTTCCCCTTCAGGTATTTGTGGATTTGGCTGTACTAGTAAAAGTTTGTGGTTTCCAACCTTCACTTCAGGTAATTGTGGATTTGTCTATACTAGGAAATGTTGTGGTTTCCAACCTTCACTTCAGGTTATTGTGGATTTGTCTATACTAGTTAATGTTTGCGGTTTCCAACCTTCTACTCTCTGGTCCCATTTCTTGACGAGGACTTCTCGTTCCCGAAAGTTGTGGAAGAATCCGGAGCGGGGAGCTGTCTGGCCACAGCGATCAACTGCACTACAAACACAAAACATACATCAATATAGCACCAAGGCTGTCACAGATACAAAACATACATCAATGTAGCACCAAGGCTGTCACAAATACAGAACATATATCAATATAGCTCCAAGGCTGTCACAAATACAAGACACATCAATATAGCACCAAGGCTGTCACAAATACAAAACATACATCAATATAGCACCAAAGCTGTCACAAATACAAAACATACATCAATATAGCACTAAGGCTGTCACGAATACAAAACATACATCAATAGAGCTCCAAGGCTGTTACAAACACGAAACATAATCAATATAGCACCAAGGCTGTCACAAATACAAAACGTACATCAATATAGCACCAAGGCTGTCACAAATACCATACATCAATATAGCACCAAGGCAGTCATAAATACAAAAAATACATCAGTATAGCACCAAGGCAGTCACAAATACAAAACACATTAATACAGCACCAAGGCTGTCACAGATACAAAACATACATCAATATAGCACCAAAGCTGTCACAAATACAAAACATACATATATCTCCAAGGCTGTCACGAATACAAAACATACATCAATAGAGCTCCAAGGCTGTTACAAACACGAAACATAATCAATATAGCACCAAGGCTGTCACAAATACAAAACGTACATCAATATAGCACCAAGGCTGTCACAAATACCATACATCAATATAGCACCAAGGCAGTCATAAATACAAAAAATACATCAGTATAGCACCAAGGCAGTCACAAATACAAAACACATTAATACAGCACCAAGGCTGTCACAGATACAAAACATACATCAATATAGCACCAAAGCTGTCACAAATACAAAACATACATATATCTCCAAGGCTGTCACGAATACAAAACATACATCAATATAGCACCAAGGCTGTCACAAATACAAAACATACATCAATATAGTGCCAAAGCTGTCACAAATACAAATCATACATCAATATAGCACCAAGGCTGTCACAAATATGAAACATACATCAATATAGCACTAAGGCTGTCACAAATACAAAACATGTATCGAGTATGCCGAGTGTATTCCCGTACACGTACCTGTAGTACATGAAATGTATTCCTGTACACATACCTGTAGTACACGAAGTGTATTCCTGGTGGAATCATCTTGACACCGCGGAACTTTGGTCCAACACTCCAGGAGTTACAGTCGATGCCAAACTCTGATCTGACAGGAAGATCTAGAAACACCAACAAAGCTCCACGATGGAAGAGATCTTGTGCCGTGTCTGAGTCCATGACTGTCAGCTGTTCTGGAGTCCAAGGGGAGAACGTACATTTAGTAAACTAGACTTCAAGGCATTACAATGTCAAGGCATTATTTCGGTGTAAAGCATATTATTTGAGACAAGCTGAATATTGAATACAAACAAAAAATTCATCCTCAATAACCCAAACACCTGTTTGTCTAGGACAAAAGTATGATAATAACGCCTGTTTCGCTCTTCGAACCCCGGTTTCTGAGATATTGACGAAAATGACAAATGCCGAAAAATTCAAAAAAAAATGCAAAGCAAGGTTACCGGACAATATATTGTTTTATGTTTTAGATATTAGCCATTTTGTCCCATGACCTCGAAAATAAAGACACTGGTCAATTTCAAAGTCATGAGAATAGTATTATTCATTCAACAATGAGAAAGATATGGTAGCAATTCTGTCCTGTAACCTTGAAAATGAAGTCAGAGATCAAATTGAAGGTCGTTAGAATACTTGGCATATCATTTTCCTGTATGTCCACAATTGTTTGCTAAACTGTAAATATGATAATAAGAGAGATATTAGCAATTTTGTGCTGTGACCTTGAAAATGAAGTCAAAGGTCGAATTATTGGTCATCAGACTATTTGGCATATATCATTTCCTCCTGTATGTTCACAATTGATTCTCAAGTTGTAAAATTGATAAGGAGCAAGATATTAGCCATTTTGTAGGTCATGACATTATTCAGCATATATCATTTCCTATATGTGCACAATTGATTCCTAAGCTGTAAAGTCGATAATAAGCAAGATGAAGTCCTGAACCGTCGGTCTACAAATCTTGGAAATCCCCTGAAAGCGAAATCCCATATAGGGCTCCTTTACAGATAAAAATATGGACGGACGACGCCGGACCACGGACACAACGCCATGCCAGAAGGTTATCGGACCATAGCTTCGATAACCTAACTTCACATAACTGCGATCGAAGATTGATTATCAAGGGTGGACATCGAGTGCGTATCATGGTACGTATAAGGCTTTCCATACCCCAGGCAGTGCTTCGTTTAAAATTCACTACTGGTACATCGTTAACTACATTGTTCCTGCTAAATGAATGTGATTCTGGAATTGCGGTGCGGGTTCAAAAGGTAACAATGATGGCTTGCGTATTTCCCTCATTCTTTCAACAAAACCGTAGGCATGAACAAAAACAAACGCACGTAGTTGTGTACTTTTCACCGTATGACTTTCGGATTTTAGTTGGACCCGTCTGTCCGTTACTAGTAGCATCCGACTATCCGATCTCTTGTCCGATCAGGGAGCCTAGCAACCTACTGGCACCTCCCCCCTTTCACCAGCCCATCGTCCGTCGGTCATATTCTTCTCTTTGGGGTAAAGTTTTCTTGAATTTTCAGTGAAATGAAATATATCATAATTATTGCAGAAAAATATGGATTGCTTGGAAATCGTCATCCCAAACTCAGTCATGACAGAATGTGCCATCGCGATTGAAAATGGCCTATCAATGCAAATGTATGGCACGTGTGCCAGAAAAGGTAATATATTCAGATCGTAACAATTCTGAGGCTTCTTTGCTTCTTCTCATATGTTCATATAGCCAAAGATTGATATAGCATTACATATGCTGTAAAAGGACAAATATTCGGAGTTTGAAATATTGGCGGTTTTATTACAGTCCGGACAAATTTACAGAGATTTAATTTTGAGAATTCTAAAAGATAAGTATTTTGCAGTTGGTTTAATTTTGCCGTTGAAAAACTCCATAAAATATTTGTCTTTTTACAGTACTTATATAATTTTTCTTAAAGATTTCACTGCATTTTGCTATGATGTAGACTTACTTATCCCTGTCACAGATTCGAGACAAGAAGATGTGAGTGCGCCGGAATACGTAAGCATATATGCAGATAAAGGAGAAAATTCAGTGGTGGTGTCGTTTGAAGGTACTCCTTAATGCTTACTGATAGTTTGGTATATTAAAAAAATATATATTCAATAAGTAAAATGTGAAAACACATTTTGGCCAACACAGATTTGTTGTTGTTGTTTATATGCATCATCGATTCATTCCAGCCAGTGCTATGGGTGAAGTATTCCAGCAGAAATTATCAGGCGTTTGGAAATGTCAACTTCAGTCAGTGATTACAGACACGAAACACGGAAATGCTGTAATAAAACCCGATGGAAAAACTACGCAATTAGATCCAACACCTGTACCGGACTCTACCCTTGAATTCAAAGAAGAATCTGAGCAGGGGTTTGATGAAAGACCACCACCAAATGAAGAGCAAGAGAATGATACCATCGAGTGCACCACTCCATGGCTGCCCAGTGATCCTCCAGTGAAATCTGAACCCATCCACCTTGAGACAAGAGCGTCAAGTATAAATGATCCCAACATCGCTGTAGATGTACCATGCACCGTTCATGAAGAGTTGTCTATAATTACAGAATCACCTGGAACTTCGACTTCTGAGAGAGGAATTGTCAACAAGGAAGTCTCATCGTCGACGGGCTCCTATTATGAAACGGAAAGTGAAGATTTCAGTGATGAAAACTATAGCGAAATGGACGTAGAGAGTGAAACTGAAAGTCCAGGTGCAAAGAAAACAAAAAGAGCAAAACGAACGAAGCCATATGCTTGTTCGAACTGCAATAAGCAGTTCTCAACGATGTATCTACTCAACCGCCACAGCAAAATACACAACACTGAACAGTTGCTACAGTGCCCAATCTGTGACAAACAATTCAGCCTACAATATCAATTAGACACCCACATTAAAATACACACTGGTGAAACAACGAACTTATCTTGTACAGAATGTGGAAAAACCTACACCAAGAAAGGTGGTCTAGATAGGCACATGAGGACTCACACTGGAGAAAACCCATACTCATGTGACGCATGTGGTAGAAGTTTCACCAGTTCCAGTCACCTAAAAGTCCACAAGAGAATCCACACAGGCGAGAAACCTTTCATGTGTTCAATTTGTGGCAAGACGTTTCGTCAACACAGCGGGCATAGTCTCCACATGCGAATACACTTGAACATTAGGCCGTATAAATGTTCGATTTGTGGGAGGGCATTTCAAAGCGACTCCAATCGAAAGGACCATGAAATGTCACACCGTGAAGACAAATCGTTCATATGCGAGGTCTGTGGGAAGGCCTTTAGACAGTACTCACTTCTGCACAGGCACAAACAGGTTCATTCGGATTCAAAACCTCATACTTGCCAGACATGTGGAAAGTCCTTCATTCGCAACGCGAACTTGAAAGTGCATCTTCGACAACATACGGGCGAGAAACCATACGCTTGTAACTTCTGTGATAAAAGCTTCAAACAGAACGTGCTTCTCAAACGACACTTGAAACTGGATCACAACGTTGTAGACCAGAGCGTTGATGTACTGTAGTTGAGAGTTTCTAAACAGTACCGTTTTCAGAAGTACACTACCGTACACTAGAAGTAGTAGTTATCTATGTGGGCTTTTCGATACAAATATTTCCTGGTTACCTGATTCTTGTCCAATACCAATAACCTATTGACATGGCGATGCGTTCGTCATCGTGTCATCCGTCTAGGCATTCATTCTTCAATGCTTATATCTTTGAAGTTCTACGACTAAATCTCTATTGAAAATTTTTGAAAATATTCCTAATAATATCTCAAAAGGGAGGTGTATTTTAGTTCTGTGATTTTTCCGTTTCTTTCCAGAATGTGAGCCATTTTGGACAGAAAAAAACGCCCAATATCCTTTTTTATATATATATATATATAATCTTTATTCAATGATTCCCAAAAAAGCAATAGCTTATATGAATGGGTCTCAACTTATTTTTAAATTGAGCAGCTATTTTATCAAAATCTGTTCTGACAATTTTAAATTCTGAAAATTATATTCCCCTAAGAAATTTCCATCCACCTTTGCATTCATAAGTAATGGGATCAAAAATGTTTTAAAGCTTCCAAATATTGGCACACCCAAATGGGAATTAAAATAGGGCGCTTTAATGGGTGATTTCGAATCTGACCTTCAATGACGTTGAAAGATCAAAACAGCCACTCGTTCAATACACGTAAATGATAATTTTAGGACTGGTGGTTATTTTCTCTATATCTGAATTAACTTGTTTTTCTAATTTATGCAAAAGATTCCTCGTACCTACACTCGTAACGGTAAAGGTTTGTAGTCTTTGAATCACTGGCTGCAGATACACGTAGGGTGTTTTGATTTGCGAATAACTTTTTTGTCCAAAGCCAGGTGACATATGTTTTGTGCTATTTTCATCCGAAAGCGAAATTTCTTTTGCATCATTGATTTTTTAATAATTTTGTTCATCCAAATTTTTTTGGGATTTTCCCCCCAAATTTGTTGTCTATTGTTGAAAAAAAATGTTTCCTCCATATTGGATACTATACAAAGTGAACTCTAAAATACTTCACAGATGGCGCAATATACTAGTAGGTTCGTACATTCAGGTGGAAAGTCATATATGTGGATTTCAGTGGTGACCTTGAATTTTACCTTGAATGACCTTGAGAGTTCAAAATGACAATTTTAAAGAAAAAATGTACCTTAGCATAATGAATTTCTCCGTTAACTTTTCTTAACCCATGAGCTAATTCCTCAAGAAGACTATGTTTACTATAAAAAGACTAATTTTAATGGTTGATTTATTCTGCGGATTTAACGGTAATGAAGAATTCGCCAAATTAAATGTTGCATCAAATTGATTAGTGCATGGTTCTAATAGATACATGTACCGGTATATGTGGTTTTGAACCCGACAAATTAGATCTCTGCCAAATAAACCTGGGTCACGACCAATGTATCAAATCTGATAGAAGTAACAAATCTGATAGCCGTAAATATCAGTCTTTTTACAATATTTACTGTTAACGCGCCGATAGTAAATTTGCCATGTTGTAAATCATTCTGTATGTACATGTGAGCATACTATTTGTTATCTTAGATTTATTTCACAGATTTCATGGTAAAAACAAAAATGTGAAATTATCAAATTAAATCCCCTCAAAATTGAAACTTCATGTTTTCGTGGGGATTTATTTGTGTGTTTTGTTCTTGCCGCCAACGAAATTCTTTTTTTGTTTCAACAGAAGGGCCTGTATTTATTAAGAATGAAAATTAATCAAATATGAAATGTTTTTGGATGTGATGTGTGTTTGTTCAGCATCATTCACATATTCGTTATTGATGTTACACTTTTGTTTCTTATCTTGTACTTGTATTACAATAAAAATGTCAGCGTATGGTTGTGTGATTTTTAGGCTATCAGATCATAGGTCCTGTTGGCATGGCTGTGCGTCCGTCGTCATAATAAATCATCATTTTATCTTTAAAGGTTATGATTAAGTTTTTCTTAAAGAGTAATACCTGAAAAATATCGAGAGGTAGGTATTTTTCAGTTCTGGCATTTTTTCCTCCAAAATGGCGCCCATTTCTCCTGGAAAAAAATCTAATTTTGGTAGTTTTTTGTTTTCTAATTGATGCATAGGACTGTCCTTATGTATATATGTACCTTTGTGAAGGGTATAAGTTTTGTTGCCCTTGAGTTGCCGGTCTACACTGATTTTCTGACTGTTTGGCGATAAAAAAAAGTTTGGGTCTTACATCAAGTCAGTATGTGTTTTGAGCCATTGTTATCTTGAAAAAAAAAACGAAATAATGACTCTGACCATTAGATAACCTAGGTATCTATTATTCCATGATGACATTTGAGTCCAAAGAGAAACGATGAAAATTATTGTGAAGTGTATGGCAGAAAATACTTTCGGATGTGGGGCCTGGGGCGGGTCTAGGGCCCCAGAAGTCCAATGCTTTCATTAGTTGTATGGTACATTTTGTACACTACTCTGACCATATAGAACCGAGGTACCCAAAATTTCATGATGAGATGTGAAACAAAAGATACTTTCATGCAGGCGTGAGTATCAATTTAATTCCATGATGAGATTTGAGATCATTCACGGACAACTATAGGGGTATTACCATTCTAAGCTGCCTAGGCAAACTTTTGTATTTTGAATGAACGATTAAATAAATATGTTGACTCTACCAACATTATTGGACCCGAGCAAGCCGGCTTTAGACACAGTTTCTCCACTGTTGACCATATATTCACTCTCAAAGCGATAATAGATTTACATCTGTCAAAAAGGAAAAGGCTATATTGTGCCTTTATTGATTATCAAAAAGCATTTGATTCTATTGACCGAACAAAGCTATGGCAGAAACTGATAAGCTCGGGAATTAAAGGCAAGATCTTCACTGCCATGTCTAACTTCTATAAACAAGCGAAAAGCTGCATAAAAAACCGTGATTTCATTTCTCCTCTCTTCGAATGCAGAGCAGGAATAAGACAAGGTGAAAACCTGTCACCATTGCTTTTTTCCTTATTCATAAATAACTTACAAGAACATATATCCCAAACATATAAAGGTCTGTACTGTTCGAATGAATATAGCAATGATACCAACCCTGAAACATATCTTAGGCTGTTCACACTACTCTATGCAGATGACACAATAGTGTTAGCAGAAACTGAAACGGATTTACAGTTAGCCATTAACTCTCTTCAGAAATACTGTGAGGAAAACAAGCTCACCATAAACATTTCAAAAACAAAAATACTTGTCTTCTCAAGGGGTATGATTAGGAATAAGCCTGAAATTACATATAACTCGAATATATTAGATGTTGTCAATGAATACACTTATCTGGGAACAGTGTTCAACTATAATGGCACATTTGGCAAGGCCAGAAAAAGATTAACTGTACTTGCAACGAAAGCAATGTTTGTGCTCATCAATAAAGGCAGGGAGTTGGAACTTGATATTGATACACAGATACACCTTTATAATTCTATAATTGTACTTTAATAAAATAAAAGTATGGGGACATGAAGACATATCCGTGATTGAGAGAGTGCAGCTGAGATTTTGTAAGCTATTGCTTAATGTAAAAAAGTCAACCCCAAACATAATGACATTAGGGGAATTAGGTATGTATCCATTGAAAACAATAATTACTGTTAGGACTATTTCATTTTGGACCAAAATGATGAACGATAAGCATAATAAACTGTCATACAAAATTTACAGCCTTTTATCCCATGAAAACATGGTGTGGTATATGCAAGGTTTAAATATTGACCATAAATGGCTGAAGAGCCAAATCATGCAAATACTAAGGGGTCAATACCAACAACACTGGTCAAATGAAATATTCAACTCAACTAAATGTATTAATTACCGTATATTTAAGACCACATTCGGACTCGAAAGTTATTTGATTGATCTACCACGGAACCTACGAAATAATGTAAGTCAATTTAGATGTAGAAGCAACAGATTGCCAATAGAAGAAGGGGTCTTCCAAGGTATAGATAGATCTGGTAGGAAATGCAAGCTGTGTAATGCAAACGAAATTGGTGATGAATACCATTATGTTTTTCAATGTAAATTTTTTGACAATGAAAGGAAAAGTTTAATTCCCAGGGAATTTATAAATAATCCGTCCACGTTAAAAATGAGTGTGTTGTTTAACAGTAAAGGAAAAATATTAACCTGTTTAAGCATATTTGTCAAAACCATTCAAAAAAAGATGCTGTAAGGAATGTAATGCCCAGATTGGGGCCTCATGTATATTCCAGTAAATACGATTCATTCTCCCCTCATATATATATATGTTATATTGTAAGTGTATCAAAGTGTCAAAACCACTAAAATACATAATTGGAAATGATTATACATACCGGTATGTAATGCATAATGTATGTACCATGTGTCTATTACATGTACTTGTCATGTTTCTTGTGCCAGAATATGACGTTGAATAAACCTTTACTTACTTACTTACTTACTGCAATATGTTTTTTTCAGTGTCGAGTTTTCTGGCTTTTGAGCAAATAGATTCACATTTCGCGTATATATATATATATATATATATATATATATATATATATATATATATATATATATATATATATATATATATATATATATATATAACATTTATGGCCTGCTGTAATTTTGGCAAGAATTGTTTATCAGACGTGATGAATTGCATAGCGTTTTAGGCTTTCCACAAAAAAATCCGAGAAAGGTATGTTCAATTTAGGCCCCCAGCATGTTTAAACAACAATATTTGATAATACTAATAGTCTTTAGCTTGTTCCTGATAGGTACTTTGCAGATATTTGATACATGGGACAATCTGCATTATATTATGAGTAATTGTGGTCATTAATCGTCCTAGATTTACATTCTTTGGCCTTGCTATCGCTGTTGGTTTCTATAGTAATATCGATAAGCCTCACAAGGTCCCATGAGGCCCAGACCAATGGCATGAAAAGTGACTTTATTCTTTAATCATGTATGTGAGCCTTAATCTGCTTAAAAATAACACGGATATCATCATTTATTGATCGAACCACAAAATAAGCTTATCCGAAACTGACTCACTTATGTAATTCGGGTACAAACACAACCCGGACTAATTGCAGGCGTGTAGGCCTACTACTAGATAATGCTGGTATAAATGTCAATTTCTTTTCGCCTACAGGTTTTTTTTTACAAATGGCAGACCTTTGCAGAAGAATGCATCCTGTAAGGTCTTCTTTTTACAGCAATTTAATGTCATTTCATTT
This sequence comes from Terebella lapidaria, assembly GCA_949152475.1. NCBI lineage: Eukaryota > Metazoa > Annelida > Polychaeta > Terebellida > Terebellidae > Terebella > Terebella lapidaria. The sequence continues at coordinate 8,049,242 of OX424559.1, read as the reverse complement.
AAGTCTCGTATATGTTCATTTATACATCTCATCTTCATGATTTTTTCTCAACAGCAAGCTGTTGGTTGTTTGGACATCAGCATTCCAGTTTCAGTCATGGAACAATGCACAAAGATAGAAGAAGGCCATAAGATGGAATTATATGGCACATGTACAAAGAAAGGTAAAAAGCTGTGTTCTACATAAATTTCAGATATAACTAAGTCATATGTACAGTGAAGCAGACATGAGAAAAATATTTGAGGAAATGATGCAAATAAGAATGCGCATGTGGTATGTGATTCGGGTACAGTATGCAAATGATCAAAATGTGGATATTCTTACGCATGCAAACAAACCACTCATAAACTGTAAATTGTCCTCCATTTGCTGTGAATTTCCTTCAGAAACTTGGGAATGCAAGATTAAGTTGTCACAAAAACTAAAATTACCTTTTCATATCACAGAGATCAAAAGAACATAGATGTAAAACTGAAAATATCTTCAGTCAAATTGTGTGTGAGCTATAAAGCTATGATATAAATTAATCTATTAGCCCAAGGGCTAAGATATGTACCAGACAGTTTTGGTTTTGAACATTGCAGGTGACATATGACCTTGAGATTTACGGTGCCAAACAAAGTACCACTTAACTTCAATGTCACCATTAGCATGATTAGGTGTGCTGCATATGACTTTCTATGATAATACAAACATATGCTCCAACAATTATTTTTTTTATGTAGAGGCCACAATTTACCCATTCCACATCAGATAATTAGCACTCAAGGTAATCAGAGGTCAAGCTCAAGCTCATCATTAGTTGTTCCATATATGACTTTCACTGTTTCTATATGGTCATAATGTAAGCATAAACTCCATCTACAAGAATCTCGTCTGTAGAGACAAATTTGGACATTTGTTTTACCCCAAAATGGATGTTTTGACCTTACAAGGAAACTGAAGGTCAACTTCAAGGTCACTAAACAAATCGCCATATATGACTTCCCATTTGAAAGCGCCAATATCTAAGCTATGTCTTCAGGCGTCCTAGGAGTACAGTTGCAGCAGCTCCCATTATAAAGTCCGAAATTTTTATCTATTTATAATTCTTTTTTCCAGGAAATGGCTCAAAACGAATAATAGTAGTTCCTCAATTTGGGACAGAAATTTTTTTTTCGTCCACCCATCGAAAAATCGAAATGGCCGCCACATGCAGTCGGCGATTTAAGCGTAACAAAACTTATACAGGAGTACGTGTGAGGAGTCTTATGCATAAATAAGGAAAAAAAGTCACAGAACATATTTTGAGAAAATGGCAACTGAAATCCAAAATTTACTGTTTTTCATAAAATAAATTTGGTGCCATTTTGGAGAAAATGCGAAAATCAAGAAACTAAAAAAGATTTCCGGGAAATATATCTTTGTCGAAAGTTTCAGAGTTTCGACTGCAAACTTTAAAGATAAAAAATTGAATGGATAGGCGGACGACAGACTCAATGCCATGCCAGTAGCCCACAGTATCAATGCCATGCCAATAGCCGACAGACTCAATGTCATGCCAAAGGTCCGGTAACCTAAAAACGCTAAAAAATCAAAGAAAACATGGTTGAATACCAACACTCCTACTAGTATTAAAGGCCCACTAGTAGTATACCGGTAATGCTAGTATTCTCATTCGTTCAATTTCTTCCAGATGCTCGCAAAAGGAATAAAGATCATGATAATGATGAACAAGTTACAATATTGGCCCAAAAGGAGGATACATCCTTGATTATTTCGTTGCATGGTAAATATACGCCACTCTAACCAATGTGAAATACACGTATAGCACAGTTGAAATGCTAAAAGCTTTGAACTTACATTGGTAATTAAGAATGTCATTAATTATTGATTTGCCAGAATTATTGATTATGAGTTATTGGTTGATGATTCCAGCGGCATCAATGGGAGGTGTGCTTCAGCGAAAGTTGTCGGGATTTTGGAATTGCCACATCAAGTCAACTTGTCTGTACACTGATTCCACAAGCGACCAACATGAAGAAAAACAAGATCGTGAGATTTCATCAAACAATACGATGTGTCCTTCAAGGCGATCACCAGATGAGTCCATCGCTGTAAAGTGTGATCCTGAAACGATGGCCACTACTTCAACGAATGTGACATCTTCAGAGATCATGACAATGACAGATAGATCGGCAAGTGCTGGAACAACCATTTCTAGCAAAGTTGCAACTGTTAAGATAGAACCTGGCGATCCAGAGGAGGGGAATTTGTTGAACGATGGACTTCAGATGGTTTCAGAACATGGCTTTCACCTCTCTAGTGCTTGCACACTGAACAATGTGAAACGCACTGAAGAATATGGATTATCTCAGACGGCTACCACTAAAACTGAGGATGTTTCTGATACTAGTAGTGTAGAGAAGTATGAAAGCAAGCCGAAAGCAAAAAGAAGAAAATATTCGAAGAGGAAAGCAAAGAACAGGGAGAACAAGAAGAGTGAGGGAATACAACAGATATTTTCATGCATCGAATGTGACAAACATTATCCATCGGAAGCCATGTTGAAACGACACTGGAAGAAACGCGGCCAGTCTGCAGAACACTGCCCAGTTTGCAACAAACAGTTCGACTGCCCAGTCGCCTTGAGTAACCACGTTCCCACCCATGTGGTTGATACGTCTTCATTGACCTGTAAAACCTGTGACAAGCGCTTTTCAACAAAAGAAAACTTGCATCGGCACAGTCGAATCCACACAGGTGAAAGACCTTTCCGTTGCGACATCTGTGACAAAGGCTTTATCTCTGGTACGCAACTCGTGTTTCATAGGAGAAAACACACGGGTGATTTTCCCTATATGTGCACCACGTGTGGCAAACGATATGCTTGCAATGGCAATCTCAAAATACACATGGCTGTGCATGCAAACGAGCGCCGCTTTGAGTGTTCCAAGTGTGGCAAGCGGTTCAACACTGCAGCGATACTGAGACATCACGTGCAAGTTCACGCAGAAAAATCACGCATTTGTGACATATGCGGCGCTGCTTTTCGTCAGAGATCGCATCTTACTGGGCACATGAAAACACACAATACGGAACCTAGACCACACTGTTGTGCAACTTGCGGGAAGAGATTTCTACGCATAGGTAACTTGAAAGTTCATATGCTTCAGCACACTGGCGAGCGGCCATTTGCTTGTAATTTATGTGATAAAAGGTTCAAACAGAACGTTCTCTTGAAACGACACTTGAAAGTGGACCACGGTCATCCAGAAAATGTCAGCAGTGGCGGAGATGAAACAACTGGAACGTGATTCCGTCATGCCAAAAACATTGACGGCCATAAGTTGTTGGGCGTCAATGTCACTCTATGACCATGTCTGAAAAATAAAAACATTACTCGAAATTTGAAATGAGGACGGAAGTAGCAAATATGCGAAGAGTTGTCTTGTAGTAATCTTGATGTTCTGGGAAGGTATTCACGTTCACTCTGCAGCCGTGTTGTGGATCAACACATCAGTATTTTCATGGAATGTATTATGTGTATTGGAAACACTCAAGACAGATGCATGCATTGAATTTTCCCCTCAATACACGTTGAAACTCTCATTGAATCCTGACGTTGAATTGTGTCTTATCTTGTGACAATGCTTGTGATTCAGCAAATGAATATATATGCAAATGTGCATGCAATATCTTGAACTATATATCGGGATTTTTTTGTTAGTTACTGGTTAAGACTCAGGTCATGGAATGATAAAGTTAGTTTCATTGACTTTCACGCTGGAATTATAATAATTTTATAATAATAAAATTCGTTCAATTTGGACTGAAATATGTGTGTAGCTACCCGTCTGTAAAATACCCTGTTTGTGTGATACCCATACTGTCTCCGCATGCATTGTAGTGAAATAAATTTCATTAGATTTCCGGGCACGTTTTAATTATTACAATACATGTAACTTGCACACATGACTTCAATAAATGAAGTTTCAGACATTTCTATGTATTTTTCGGAAAATTTACACAACACACACAATAATAACAGTAATTTTTTATAATAAACGGACATACTTTGTTTATTAAGAATCAATATAGTGAAACCAAGCCCAACTCGGGACCAAGAAAGATTACTGGAGAAATGTATTGTGATTAATCCACAACTGTTTTGTTTTGGTTTCACCAAAATTGCCTTTTTGACCTTGCCTCAAACAGATTAATCATCAAAAATACCAGCTATTTTCGAAAAAAAATTCTCGTGATCTTGAATTTGACCTTTGACCTCATTTTCAAGGTCAAAGCACAAAATTGCTAATATTTCGCTTATTATCGACTTTACAGCTTAGGAATTTACAGCTTTCAAGGTCAGAGCACAAAATGACTAATATCTCACTTATTATTTACTTTACAGCTTGGGAATCAATTGTGGACATAAAAGAAATGATATATGCTGAATGTTCTCTTGACTTTGAATATGACCTTCGACCTCATTTTCAAGGTCAGAGCACAAAATGGCTAATATCTCGCTTATTATCGACTTTACTGCCTAGGAATCAATTGTGGACATATAGGAAATGATATATGCCGAATATTCTGATGACCTTGAATTTGACCTAATTTTCAAGGTCAAAGCACAAAATGGCTAATATCTCGCTCATTATTACTCTACAGCTTTTAAATGTCCAATTGTGGACATATGCTGATTATTCCCGTGACCTTGAATATGACCTTTGACCTCATTTTCAAGATCAATGTACAAAATGGCTAATATCTCGCTTATTATCGACTTTACAATTTAGGAATCAATTGTGGACATATAGGAAATGATATATGCCGAATATTCTGATGACCTTGAATTTGATCTTTGACCTCATTTTCATGGTCAGAGCATAAAATGGCAAATAACTCGCTTATTATTTACTTTACAGCCTGGGAATCAATTGTGGGCATTTTAGGAATGACATATACTGAATGTTCTCATGACCTTGAATATGACCTTTGACCTCATTTTCAAGGCCAGGGCACAAAATGGCGCATATCTTACTCATTGTCAACTTTACAGCTTAGAAATCAATTGTGGACATATAGGAAATGATACATGTTGAATATGCTTGTGACCTTGAAGTTACCGGAACATCGGTCCGACCACCTATTGGCTAACCGGTAAGCTACAGGTCCCTTGGGGCTATGTTTCATACTTATAGTATATACCTGAAATGCAATTATCATTTTCTGTTAGCTGGTTAGTTTATGAAGTGTGCAGTATGTTTTCAGTGTCGAGAAATATATGATGTGCGTAATGAATGGAATATGATTGATTGGTCACGACTGGAATTTGAGTGAAGCAACACGTGTGAAGATATTTTGGCCAGGGCATTTTCAAAACGCTAACTAGTTATGTCTGGACACACTCAAACTGTAGAGTACGTATGTAAAAGACAAGCCTCTGAGTAGTAATATCTTAATGTCGTATTTGGTATTAAAGGTTCTTATGTTACTAGATGACTTATTTCACATAATTATATTTTTGGGGATTTTGATATTCATTCGTAGCTTGATATAGAAAGCTACAGCCAGTGAATGTTTCATGGTGTTTGTACAGTAGAGGTGTTAATTGAACCCTTGAAGCGGGGTACACATGTTTTATATTTGAAATAGTTCTGATTTCTTGGCCATAATGAAAGTAATCCCTACTGGGAAAGGTGTAGACCGAATGTCTGGTTTTGTCCACATTCAGAGTTACTATCTAAACATCTTGGTTGTATCTGAAAGGTGCATGACCGGTATTTGTTTGCAATTCTTGGACATTGTTTAATTCATGGATGCATTTTTTTATGGCTAGGTAAACGGCCAAGCAATTTGCCTATGTACTGTTGGGAGAATGAATTCCCTAATCAATTTAGTTGTAATTTCACTTGTGTTGTTTAGGTTATCCCGTTATTTTTAGACGTAACTTTGAACTTCCTTTGACCTAACAGAATTCAATTTAGAACTTTAGAAATTTGTCTAAATTATTTATCCCTGATATTACCTTGCACACAGCCAGCTTTACAGTGAATTGGTTCCTGTATTTTGTACAATATTAAGTCTCTCATTTTATCCCTAATATGACTGACAGCTATTAATGCCTTCTGACACTTATATTTGACACCCGCTATGTATTTGATGTTATATTTCAGATGGTCACATGTATATAGAATGTAGGTAGTACGCGTGTCAAGTTGTACTCACATATTGGTTAATTTCAATTGACAGTAAATGTAGTCAATTGCAATGCACGTGTATGACTCTAGTAGCCATTGTGTCGGATTGCGATAATGATTACACTTGGCAGTGTATATGTAACTAAGTGGTGATCTTAATTGGTATTAAGATGGAAATGATTTGATATAGCTATTATATTGATTGTCAGACTTGGTAATTTAGTTGGTGTTGCATATTTTTAGTTTAGTTATTTTTACTTTTATCTTGTATCTTGATTTATGTTTAGGGTAAGTGCACGGGCCACTCAGACCAGGACCGGTGTTGGTATCTAAGACAGTGACAGAGCCACACCGTCCGTCAGGCTTGGGTGAGCACCAGCCACTGACCCTTATCCAATCGGGCAATAGCCCTTGATTCACTAGTTACATCGCAACCCTGGGTCAGTGCCCCAGCGTTGCATCGTTGAATGCGAATTGCCGTTAGCAACCTGATTTTGCTCATTATTACTATAAGGTGTGACGTATGGATGTAGAATCCATCTAAAAACTTAACAAAATATAAGAATAATGATCAAAAGGGATGTAAAACTTTGGTTACGCGTGAATTAGTCAAGAATTCCGCGATTAATCGCCATCGAAGCGGCAGTTAGAATCGAGGAAGCCGCCATCATGATTCTGGCCAATTTTCCACAATACGAATTCTCAACCCGGCGTGCTGTGACGCGGACGAGATCTATCCAAGCAATGCAGCTGCACGTACTGTAATACTAATACTACTAGTACACGTACGAACAGATAACAAGTATGTTTTTCTTTATGATATGTGATCAGTTGCAAACAGAAATTGCCAAAAACAACGATGGAAGATGTAAATTAATTTATGGTGAATGTAAATGAAATAACTGAGTTTGCTGCAGAAATTTATTGCAAAGATAATGCAAAATTCTGTTCGTAAAATTTTAGTTGATAATGTTTTTTCTTTGTTGTTTCCTAAAAACGAACATGAATACTACATATTTCCAGGCTTTCATGGCTGCATACACAAACATTGAAGCAGGGATGTGCCAAGTGATTTATTTGAAAAATGAATCACAACTTCATGTTGTTTTGTTGTTGATAAAGTCACTGTGACTGTAGCATTACTATAAAACGACTAATTTTGGCGGGCGATTTATTTTTTGGATTTGGCGGTAGGGGAGACAAACTAACTAAATATGTTAAGAAATATAAGTGATTTTGAAACTGCCAAATAACGTGGGGCTCAAAACCACCATACTTAATAGCCGCCAAAATTATTATTTTTACAGTAACTATAATGTAAAAAGATTGAATGTGTGTGTAGCTTTGTGCTTTTTATCCTATTTACATACTGGTGTAAAGTTTGATGTAAAGTTTGATGCGCTACCTAGGGCGCAAGGCTCAAGCGCCCCGCACCTTGGGCACAGTCACGGCGGGTGTCATGCTTACTTACCTATGCTGGCCGGGGATATCCACCCCGGGGATAGAACCCCGGATAGCCCGACGGTCTGCCAGAGCTTATACTCACCATCCCAGGGCTGACCTCACAGTCCAAAGAAACAGTGCAGTGGATCGATGAATGACAACGCATCGCAAATCGTCACACGAGCTTCGAACGTGAAGCAGCCAAAACGGTCAGGTGTATGGAGAAGGCCAAACTCCTGTGGCAATCCTGGGCAAATTCGCCAAATTAGTATTACAGTGACATCAACGATATTTCTATTGAGAACACAAGCAAGATTTAGCCTTCAAGGTCGTCGATGGTCAAGTTCGAGGTCACCAAAAGATGTGTCAAAATATATATGTATGACTCGTGTAAAAAAAATATGACTTCTTATAAGCTTACAATCCTCACCTCTAGATGCAAGCGTTTAAGTCTCTGAGGCCAATTTACACATTTCATGTCGGACATTCAGCACTCAAGGTCATCCAAGGTCAAATTCAAGGTCAACGTTAATTATGCCATACACGAATTCCTATATGCTCGCAATGCAAACATAAGCCTTATTCACATGCGGGTTGTCTGTAGAGGCAAATTTGGGCATTTTGTATCCAAAAATGGCTGTATTTACTTTTCAAGGTCATCGAAGGTCAAATTAATGGTCACCACACGAATCGCCATAAATGACTTCTCATTCAAAAGTGCCAATATCTAAGCTCTCATCTCCAGACGTTCAATGAGTAGAGTTGTTGGAGTTCCCATTCATGAAAGGAAAAAGTGGTGAAAGTTTTCTACATCCCACATTTTTTTTGAAGAGGGAAATTTTGTTTGCCTAGAAATGACTCAAAATGGATAGTAATGCGATTTGGGGCATAAAATGGCCACCATACGAAGACCGGCAATTCAAGGGCAACAATATTCATACACGTCAAAAAGCTACATAAGAGTAATCTTTTGAAACAAAAATTTCAAAACTGATAATTTTTTTGAAAATGGCTACCAAAGTTCAAAATTGAGCATTTTTCGACGAAAACGGCCGCCTTTTTGAGAAATATTAAGAACTGAAAAAATAAATTTAACTAAAAAAATACGTCTTCAATTTTTCCTAAATTATACTCAAGTTCAACACAAAACCTCATATGATTTTTGGCGATAACTTCGTATAGGATGGTCGTATCAATTTGAAATTTTATGTGTTTCCATTTGGCATAAAACCGTATTTTTTCACAAAATTTCAGATTTCTATCTTGAAAAAGTTGGCAATCTACTCCAATGTTAAATTGCACATCAAACGTGAAATTTGCAAGTTTGAACATAATTTGGCATGTTGTTTGATGTTCACACTGCACATTAGTTTGAATGAATTATATTCTATTAGAGTACATCTGTATGATTCTTCTAACTCAAAAACTTTCCTCGTAATGCATTTCTTAGCGGAATAAAGATCATGAAATCCCCAAATTTGCTTGAATTCCTGTGATCCGATTAGTGCCCAACATTTAACATTGGGGTAGATTGCCAACTTTTTCAGTTTTCAAGATAGAAGTCTGAAATTTGGTGAAAAAATATGGTTTTGTGCCAAATGGACGCATATAAAATTTCAAATTGATCCGACCATCCTAAACGGAGTTATCGCCAAAAATCATATGAGGTTTTGTGTTGAACTTGAGTTTATCTTCTCTCATATTTTCAGAAAGATTGGATTGTAAACTTTAAAGATAAAGATGTGAACGGGCAACAGACACAACGCCACAACAATAGGTTATCGGACCATAGGTAACCTAAAAATTATTATATTCGGTCTCCCAGTATATATACATCGTACATCCAGGTATATTTGATCCAGGCCTAGCACTTTCCAAATCACAAGTTTGAAATTACTTTTTGTGATACTCGAATCAAACCATTCCATATTTTTACTTGAATACAATATTTTTTGCTAGTTAATAGTTTTTTTCTCTCTGATTTAATTGTTCAAGTTGAAAAGTTCGCATTTCCAATAGTCAAACTACATGTACGATCGTAAGGTATGTGAGCCTCTTGTCAGGGGCTGCCGTCGCTTTACTGGTCGTGAATCCGTATTGTGCGAGCTCCACGGCTGCAGTGGTTGTTCATATTGGCGATATCCAATGCAAAATATGTTATTGTTTTTGTTATCAGCATTATTCATGTGTTTTTTTGTCGGATTCTGCTCAGTATATTATTTATCATTCTAATTCCATACTTGTGTAAGTCTTTTCTTGACATCTTATATCAGTAAACGGCTGCTGAAATAGGGCACCCCTCGAAATTTCGCTTCCGATGTAAAACCACGTCGGAAGGCTGCTAACGGTAAAACGGCATTCAGCGATGAAACTGGGTACGGTCAGTCACCCAGTTTCGTTGGAACTATTGATTCACTTGCCTAGTGGGTAGCCACTGTCCAGTGAGGGCCTGCATGCTGATTGGCTAATGTTATGTGTGACCAACAGTAGCAACCCAGACCAGACAGGAGCACCCCACACGTGCTATATATACCATGCATGTAGCTTGAATAGAGGAGAATTGGATTTAGATCGGAATCGTGTTATGTCTTCTTGGATACATGGCATACACCTGCCACGAACCTGGACCGTGAGAAACTATGAGAACTTTGAAACATTTTGAATCTTAAGATTGCCGATCATCGGTTTAATTTTATAAATTAGCAAGTCGATGAAGAGGTGGCAATTTTACACGTATATTTGTATCAATTCAATTTTAAAAAATCGTGCTATATCATTACAGATATAGTTTTATGAAAATGTTCGATTCCTCTTGGTAAATGACGAAATAACATCATACAGTAATATGCTAAAATACAAGAGGTTCATTTATTGGGAGCTAAACTGACACAGTTTACCTTGTAGCATATAAAGTAACATATCAACAATATTCGATGGAAGAAATAAATAATGAATGACACGGTTGGAATATGATGGGTAACGATTGGAATATGATTAAAATATGCAATGGCACGACTGGAAAATTAGTACATGAAAAAATAAATCACGCATAGCGCAACCTCGGTTATGAGAGCAGTAATCTTGCTCAAAGTAATCGTTCCATTCAACAGTAATTACATCTTGACATTTCAAACAAACGTGTCATTCTAATGCAATATTTCTCGGTAAACATCTCGTGAAAGCCCTAGCAGCACGGTTTGGTGCAGGATGAAATATACGCACCGTCAGCATGATCTGCCAGGCTATTGGTACTTAGAGCCGTGCAATGTACAAACAAACACAGCTATACTAGTAATCCTGACAGCTGGGAGACTTCCCCCATCCTCTACCTGGCCGCAGGTTCACGTTCTAAAGTTGCAATAAACGTAGACTTATCTTACGGTACAAAACCTGGTTAGATATAATTTTGAGCCTGATAGCTTTATCGCATTGAAACACAGTACATTAATCTCTATTATATCACTGGGTCGCAAATGCCCATCGACAGTTTGGTTGTTTACGACTTTTTCGTCAGTGGTTGACTGACTAGGCCTATATACCCTGATTTTTTCACACCATTTATCGCGGATATTTCTGCGATGCTAAATAGTATAGTAGTAATACTTCGCATACTTCACCTTGGAGTCAAACTGCAATTCTCTACCGAATTTCTATCGCTATCGACTTATATCGCGACAATTGAAAAAGGTTGACAACCTACCCCAATGTTAAATTTCTGCCTAAAATGGGATCTCGGGATTCTGAGTATATTCGAAGGTTTATTCGTGTCTACACCCACCAGTATTCGAAGTATTGTTGTAATTTTGGACCAGAAGGCACATTAGGGGTGCATTCTACACAACCATATTGATTTCGAAAGACTACCTTATTAGACATGCGAATAAATGCACAAAATCATGTACGGACCCAAAAATTCAATAATTTGCAGAAATTTAACATTGGGGTAGATTGCCAACTATGTCAGTTTGTCTGAACTTCGTCAGAAAGTGGTTATTTGATTCCCAGATGAAATATGGCAAGTTATAATACTATACCATTTATCATAGCAAAATATCAACAAAAATGGTGTACCCGGTAAACGAGTTAGAGAAATCAAGAGTATATGTCGTAAACTACCAAACTGTACATGGTCAGATGCGCCATAGTGTATAGGTCAAGGGAGATCAATTTGCTGCTTTTTAAAAATGAAATATCGCTTTTTTTAGCCACGAAATTCAGTTGGCGATATCATATTCCTGTCATGACACAAATAATTCTAATCATATTCCAGTCATGACAAGAACGACATTTTCATTGGTCGATTCTGCATTTATTCTCTCTGTTTGCGCCACTATTGATAAATATCGTAATAGGCGTATATACCTTCGCTACGATGTTATTATTTTTAAACATTTCTATACTCTTATTGTCAAGTTTTTGAAAAGATTTGTACTTTTTTGGCAGTTTTGTATTTTTCATCGACATTTATTGACTTTTCACATTATCTACTTGAAATATATCTGCTCATTATTCCTCACATATCTGAATAGGTGCCTTCGAAAAGTTCTTAAACAACTTTCTTGACAAATTATAAACGCAATTATATCCTACTCAATGTCTGTCAGCATCATATTCCATTCGTTACGCGCATCATATTCCAATATTTTTCCACGTGACGGGCTCGCCAACTGGTGTGTTTTCTGGCTTTTGAGTAAATAGACTCACATCTCGCGTATATATACATAATAACGCATTTCTGGCCTGCTGTAATTTCAGTGAATTTGAGCAAGGATTGTTTATCAGGCGTGATGAAATTCATAGCGTTTTAGGCTTTCCACAAAAAAATCCGAGAAAGGTATAATCAATTTAAACCCCTAACGTGTTTAAACAATAATATTTGATAATCCTGATAGTCTTTAGCTTGTTCCTGATAGGTATTTTGCAGATATTTGATACGTGGGACAATCTGCGTTATATTATGAATAATTGTGGTCGTTAATCGTTCTAGATACACTTTCTTTGGCCTTGCCAGAACTTAACACTGTTTGTTACTGTAGCATTACAAACGCGACATGTGAGAAACCCGAACATCACGTATGTCGCCTTTCTCATAGTCAAATGCTTATTATCGCCCATGTCGCATTCTTCACGGCTGATGTGATTGGTGGATAATATTTTATTCCAATCTGCTTGCGATATCCACATCAAAGATTATTTGACTTCTTAATACGTTTCAATTAAGTTATTTTTCATTAGCAAATGTAAACAGACAGTCTTAATGACGATTTGTGTGTTTTGCCAATGGAATGCTTCGAACTCGTACTGCACCACCGTCACCATTTGCACGACTAGAATGGAACGCAGCACATAAGGCACCCAAAACATTGCCAGGATGGCTCTGAGAGAGCCAGGCAGAACATAATGATGTTGGCACGACGGTTTATTATTTTTCATTGAGCACCACGACTTTTTAATATAATTAGTTTCAGTTACCTATAATCTCTCCATTAGCAGCAGTTTAGCAGTCGAGGAAGTGAGTTATATACAAGAAATTTCCACAATCTCAGACGAGGTGTAATTTCGTTTTTCCCACCGGTCATTTTTGTCTGTGAGCTTTCATTCGCCAGGGGTCTCTGAGGTTTGGTGCACAAATATACAACTCGGCAAAAGTCACTTTCGATCTTCTGATCGATACCAAATCAACCAAAATTTGGTTTAGCAGATTTATATCAGAAGTTGAAGGTGAGATGAAATCTTCCAGAGGGGTTGCGCGACTGTCGAAGTGAAACTTTTGGCATTTTGGAGGATGGGAGTTATGTACTACATACCAAATTTTTGACCAACGGTATACACACAGTCATTTCCTGTTTCAGTTTCAGAATTTCTTGTCAGATTTGAAGAAAAAATACTAAAACTCCTTCTTTGCAGTGAAAGGTGGGAAAAACTTTCTTTATTCACGCACTTTGTGTATATTATTCATGACACAATAGATTTATAACAGTTTTGGATAGTCTGGCAGTACCTCGTTTTTTATTCGACTTTACTGCCTGGCTCTGTCCCAGAGCCATTCCTGGCAACCCAAAACATAGCTCGATATATTGGTTAATATCGCACCATAAAATCATGTGTTGTGCTGTTCTGCCAGATCCCCCACCCCCACTCGATTTCAGCGCTGAATCCTGATTCAATATTGAGTGGAAGTCCATGAATTGGACGATAATATGGACATGCATGTCGTGAATTTCACGCACAAAAGCTATTTCAATAGCTCCGCAGTTAATGTTGGGTATTTCACGGGCATGTTGCTTTTTTCACGCCGGAAACACCAACCGTGAAAAAAGCGACATGGTCGGATATTTCACGTGAAAAAAGCGACATGGTCACTTTTATCACATGAGAAACCCGACCATGTCGGGCTTTTCACAATATTCGGTTTTATCATGCAGCATTACTATAGTAATCTGGATAAGTCTCATAAGGTCCCACGAGGCCCAGACCAATGGCATGAAGAGTGACTTTAATCTCTAATCATGTTAATCGAGTCTTAATCTGCTTAAAATGACAAGGATATCATCATTTATTGATCAAAGCACAAAATAAGATCTGAAACTGACTCGCTGATGTAATTCGGGTAGAATCACAACCCGGACTAATTGCAGACGTGTGGGCCCAATACATACAATGCTGATATAAATAAAATGTCCATTTCTTTTCGCCTACAGGTTCTTTTTTCACACAAGTGGCAGATTTTGCAGAAGAATGCATCCTGTAAGGTCTTCTTTTTAATAACACGATAATAACAATTTTAATGTGATATGAGTTAAGGTAGTCCGCTACAAACATTGAGGTAACGAAGAGTCACAATATGAAAGTCATTTCTTGAATATTATCTCTTCAAAATGACCTATTTTTATAGAGTAACTGATCACCATCCTAATAATGAAAATAAAATAGGGGGTCACCGTGCTCGTTTCTTCTACATATTCGCAAACAATCACAAACAATTACCTAAAATGGCATAAATTATGGTATTTTTGTGCATTTTTTTGTCCATATTCACATCGTGCTTCGTGTTTTCCATGCGAACGGATACGATGACCCCCTATTTTCTTTTCAGTTCCAGCATGTTGAACATTTATTCTGTAAAATTTGTAAATTTGAATCTCTAGATTACGTTGATACAGTTATTTATTTTAAAAAAACTCGTTGAGCCCTCCCCTCACTGTCTGAAGCGGACTAGCTTAAGTCTCATATATGTGGATTTTATACATCTGTTCATCTTCATGATTTTTTATCAACAGCAAGCTGTTGGTTGTTTGGACATCAGCATTCCAGTTCCAGTCATGGAACAATGCACAAAGATAGAAGAAGGCCATAAGATGAAATTATTTGGCACATGTACAAAGAAAGGTAAAAAGCTGTGTTCTACATAAATTACAGACATAACTTATTCATACAGTGAAGCAGACATGAGAAAAATATTTGAGGAAATGACGCAAATAATAATGTGCATGTGATATGTGATTCGGGTACAGTATGCAAATGATCAAAATGTGGATGTTCTGACGCATGCAAACAAGTCACTCATTAACTGTAAATCGTCCTCCGTTCGCTGTGAATTTCTTTCAGAAACATGGGAATGCAAGACTAAGTTTTCACAAAAACTAAAATTACCTTTTCATATCACAGAGATCAAAAGAACATAGATGTAAAACTGAAAATATCTTCAGTCAAATTTTGTGTGAGCTATGAAGCTATGATATAAATTAAGCTATTAGCCCAAGGGCTAAGTTAGGTGACCGGACAGTTTTGGTTTTGAGCATTGCAGGTGACTCATGACCTTGAGATTTACGGTGCCAATCAAAGTACTAGTTACCTTCAATGTCACCATTAGGTGTGCTGCATATGACTTCTATAATAATACAAACATATGCTCTGACAAGTATTTTGTATGTAGAGGCCACAATTTACACATTCCAGATCGACAATTAGCACTCAAGATCATCAGAGGTCAAGCTCAAGCTCATCATTAGTTGTTCCCTATACGTCTTTTTTTATGCAAACACAAATTTATTGCAAACATAAACTCCATCTACATTGTACAAGCATCTCGTCTGTAGAGACAAATTTGGACATTTGTTTTACCCAAAAATGGCTGTTTTGACCTTACAAGCTAACTGAAGTCAAATTCAAGGTCACCACACAAATCGCCATATATGACTTCCCATTTTTGAAAGTACCAATATCTAAGCTCTGTCTTCAGGCGTCATAGGAGTACAGTTGCACCAGCTCCCATTATAAAGTCCGAAATTTTTATCAATTTTTTTTCTGGAAATGGCTCTAAACGATTGGTAATAGTCACTCAATTTGGGACAGAATTTTTTTAAGGGTTTTAAGGGTAACAAAACTTCTACACGTACAGAAGTACGTGTGAGGAGTCTTATACATCAATGAGAAAAAAAGACACGGAAGTTGAAGGAACATTTTGAGAAAATGGCCGCCGAAATTAAAAATTGGCTGTTTTCCATAAAAAAGGCACCATTTTGGAGAAAATGTGAAAACAAAAAAAATATAAACTTTTCTGGAAATATATCCTTGTGGAAAATATCAGAAAGTTTCGACTGCAAACTTTAAAGATAAAAATATAGACAAATGGACGGACGACAAACTCAATGCCATGCCAATAGGTTATCAGACCAAATGTCCGGTAACCTAAAAACGCTAAAAAAACCCCAAAGAAATCATGGGTGAATAATAACACTCTTCCTAGTATCAAAGTACAGGCCCACTAGTAGTAGAAAACTAGTACTGGTATTCTCATTCGTTCATATTTCTTCCAGATGCTCGCAAAAGGAATAAAGATCATGATAATGATGAACAAGTTACAATATTGGCACAAAAGGAGGATACATCCTTGATTATTTCGTTGCATGGTAAATATACGCCACTCTAAGTCTCTAACCAACGTAAAATACATGTATAGCACAGATGAAATGCTAAAAGCTTCGAATTTACACTGGTAATTAGGAACATCAGTAATTATTGATTGTCAGAATTATTGATTATGAGTTATTGATTGAATGATCCCCCCCCCCCCCCAGCGGCATCAATGGGAGGTGTGCTTCAGCGAAAGTTGTCAGGATTTTGGAAGTGCCACATCAAGTCAACTTGTCTGTACACTGATTCCACAAGCGAACAACATCAAGAAAAACAAGATCGTGGTGAGATTTCTTCAAACAATATGATGTCCCCTTCAAGGCGATCACCTGATGAGTCCATCGCTGTGAAGTGTGATCCCGAAACGATGGCCACTACATCAACGAATGTGACATCTTCAGAGATCATGACAATGACAGATAGATCGGCAAGTGCTGGAACAACCATTTTGAGCAAAGTTACAACTGTTAAGACAGAACCTGGCGATCCAGAGGAGGGGGGTTTGTTAAACGATGGACTTAAGCTGGTTTCAGAAGATGGCCTTTACCTCCCTAGTGCTTGCACATTGAACAACGTCAAACGCACTGAGGAATATGGATTATCTCACACGGTGACCACTAAAACTGAGGATGTTTCTGATACTAGTAGTGTAGAGAAGTATGAAAGCAAGCCGAAAGCAAAAAGAACAAAATATTCGAAGAGGAAAGCAAAGAACAGGGAGAACAAGAAGAGTGAGGGAATACAACAGATATTTTCATGCATCGAATGTGACAAACATTATCCATCGGAAGCCATGTTGAAACGACACTGGAAAAAACGCGGCCAGTCTGCAGAACACTGCCCAGTGTGCAACAAACAGTTCGACTGCCCAGTCGCCTTGAGTAACCACGTTCCCACCCATGTGGTTGATACATCTTCATTGACCTGCAAAACGTGTGACAAGCGCTTTTCAAAGAAACAAATTTTGCATCAGCACAGTCGAATCCACACAGGTGAAAGACCTTTCCGTTGCGACATCTGTGACAAAGGCTTCATCTCTGGTACGCAACTCGTGTTTCATAGAAGAAAACACACGGGTGATTCTCCCTATATGTGCACCACGTGTGGTAAACGATATGCTCGCAATGGCCACCTCAAAATACACATGGCTGTGCATGCAAACGAGCGCCGCTTCGAGTGTTCCAAGTGTGGCAAGCGGTTCAACACCGCAGCGATTCTGAGACATCACGTGCAAGTTCACGCAGAAAAATCACGCATTTGTGACATATGCGGCGCTGCTTTCCGTAAGGGATCGCACCTTACTGAGCACATGAAAACACACAGCACGGAACCTAGACCACACTGTTGTGCAACTTGCGGGAAGAGATTTCTACGCATAAGTAACTTGAAAGTTCATATGCTTCAGCACACTGGCGAGCGGCCATTTGCTTGTAATTTATGTGATAAAAGGTTCAAACAGAACGTTCTCTTGAAACGACACTTGAAAATAGACCACGGCCGTCCAGAAAATGTCAGGAGTGGCGGAGATGAAACAACTGGAACGTGATTCCGTTGTGCCAAAAACTGAACAATAGGGTCTGTAAGTCTCGTGCCGTCACGGTATGATTCTGGGGACCAACAAACATACACCTTTTGTGTTACCTGAGTAGTTTGAGTTCTAACTGGAGTTCTACTCATACTAAAGAAAAGGTGTATGTTTGTTGGTCCCCAGAATCACACCGTGACGGCACGAGACTTACAGACCCTATTGTAGGGTGTCAATGTCTCTCTGTGACCGTGTCTGAATAAAGATGCATTTGTTTGAAATGAGGACGGAAGTAGCAAATATGAGAAGAGTTGTCTGGTAGTAATCGTGGTGTTCTGGGAAATTATTCACGTTCACTCAGCAGCCTTGTTGTGGATCAATACACTAGTATTTTCATGGGGTGTATTGAATACACTCAATACAGATACATGCGTTGAATTTTCCCTCAATACATGTGAACTCTTAGTGAATCCGGACGAGAAAATTGTGTCTTAATAATAATTTTATAATAATAAAAATACGTTTCAAGCTGGACTTAAATATGGTTGTAGCTACCCGCCTGTAAAATACCCTGTTTGTGTGATACCCATACTGTCTCCGCATGCATTGTAGTGAGATAAATTCCATTATATTTCCGGACACGTTTGAATTATTACAATACATGTAACTCGCACACATGACTTCAATAAATGAAGTTTAAGACATTTCTATGTTTTTTTTCGGACAATTTACACACTACACACAATAATAAAAGTAATGTAGTTTATGTTAATCGGACATAGTGTTTGCTGTTTTGTTTTGGTTTCACCAAAATAGGCGTTTGGACCTTGCCTCAAACAGATTAATCGTCAAAAAATGGCAGCTATTTTTCATGGGGTGGAAGACTCCATTGAAGAAATGAAAATCTCTAGCTCTAGAAATCACTGTCCGGAATCCGTTTCGGCAGAGGATATTGGGAAACGATATTTTTCGGTTGGGAAACGATATGTGCGATTGGGAAACGTCAAGCTGCAAGGGAGTATGTGTTGTTTTCCTCAATAAAGTATGAAAAAATAGGTGTAATCGTTAATCTAAAGAAAGACACACATGCGCTAATGTTGTATAAAGTCTTCAGTGCCGACCAAACCTGCTATACTTAATGTAATATCGTTTTTGTGACGTGAAGTGTGATGAAAATTACACCGTTTAGAACAAATGAACACTGATGATTAAATATGTGTCTGATGCACACAAAAAGTAACACGAGTCAAGAGAAAGGTGTACTACATGATCCCCATCAGAAAGATTTATTCCACATCGTCTCATTAATAAATATTTGCGGATTTTCTGAACCATTGATGTTTGGTGGGTAAACGATACTGTTCCGATTGGACAACAGTTCTGATATGGGTGTCTCGATAAGTAAACGATATTTTATTGGAAATTGATGGCCTGTTAAGGCTCGTTTTTGGCTATTATACATTCTGTAGCGTACACTCGTACAATCGAACTCATCGAAGTCATCGTTTACTTGGAATTGTCTTTTATTGGACTTCAAACTTGACAAACTTGTACTCGACATTTGTACGTGAAACTGAAAATGACAAAAATATTGATATGATAAAGCAGTATATACTAGTAGATGTATGACGACTATAACCTTTCTCTGGTTTCATAAACTTTGTGACACTGATTCAACATAATTATAACCAAATACTAGATTATACTCGTAATAGTAGAACAAGCTATGAGCCTATTTAACATTACTGATTACACGTGCTACTATATGTATATGCTTACACAGCCACAGCTGGCTTGAACAGGGCTGGGCTACTCGAACACTCAAAATATTGACAAATGAATGTCATCTACTGCGACTACTATGAAAAGATTCTATAAAAGTTTATAATTACGTATGTATACCTATGATGCTGAGATAGGCGTTCGTTTCACTATAATTCACATTTTCAACCAACTAATTTACTCGAACTTTCGATTTTTGCGAACTTGCACAACAACAAAAACACTGGCGCCCTCAAGCGAATGCGAGAAATGAAAACAAGAATCGTCCTTTTCAAAGTCTACCGACCGATACATGGCTCACGGCCGTCACATGGCTCCCCTGAATTGCGAAAAGCAATTCATACAATATAGACTATGTACAGAGTACACCTTCTACACAACAATTACACACTATAATTCCACAACAATTATTCGGCTTCCTTTACTTGAGCATCATTGGCTTCCTCGACGGGGATCTCCGGTTTGTATAGGAATACAAGCTTGTGCACGGGTCTGTCGTAAGTTGAATTCGCAGTCTTCACGGTCACCTTGCGAACAAGAGCATCATCACTGGGGTGAGCCTTCACCACCACAGCCTTTGGCCATCTGCATCTTGGAGCATCATTATCAACCATCAAAACAATATCTCCAACTTCCATGTTTTCTTGTGGTTTGTTCCATTTCTGGCGCTGCATCAGGTTCGGTAAGTACTGACGTCTCCATTTAGTCCAAAATTCGTTGGCCAGAAATTGTACTCGTCGCCAACGTTTTCGGCAATACAAATCCTCTCGTACGAAATGTCCTGGTGGAGGGAGAACAACTCTGCTTTTCAAAGTGAGTAGCTGACTGGGTGTCAAAGGTTCATCGGAATCTACAGAGGTTGTATCATGATAGGTCAAGGGACGACTGTTCACTATCGCTTCGACTTCCACCATGAGCGTGTGTAGCAGCTCGTCGTTGAGTTGGGATCCATGCTGGTCGAGGAGAGCTGTCAATGCTGTTCTAGCTGAGCGTATCATTCGCTCCCATATACCACCCATGTGGCTCGAGTGGGGAAAATTTATGTGGAACTCCACCCAATCACATTTGTCCTTTATTAATTCGTGTTGGATCCTGTCATTGTTCATCTCCTTCAAAGCTGCATTCAATTCTCCTATTGCACCTATGAAATTTGTCCCTCTGTCACACCGCAGTTGTCTCACTGGACCTCTCCGACCAACGAACCTTCTGTATGCACTGAGAAACGAATCTGTCGATAGGGTGTGAGCAACTTCAAGGTGTATGGCACGAGTTATCAGGCAGGTAAATAGCACTCCCCATCGCTTTCGTTCACTTCGGCCTTCTCGAACATAAAACGGTCCAAAAAAGTCTACTGCTGAATTGCTGAATGGTGGAGCAGGCTCCAATCTGTCCAGAGGCAAATCTGCCATCTTTTGACCAGCGGGTGTACCTTTCAGCTTCCGACAGGTGACACACCTGTGCAGGACACGTCCAATGGCTGAACGTGCTTGCAAGATCCAGTATCCTGAAGCTCTTAGATCATTGTGTGTAGTGCCACGTCCTGCATGACCACTACGAGTGTGGTGGTCCCTTACTATCATTTCCGTGAGATGATGTTGTTTGGGAAGGATTATCGGATGAGCTAGATCACGTGGAACATTAGCTCTCTTGATTCGACCACCTGCTCGTATCACGCCCTTTTCATCAACATATGGATCTAGTCGAAACAAGTTACTGTCCTGTTTCAGAGACGTCTTTTGCTGTCTTGTTTGGTTACGGGTTTCAGGGTGCTTCAACTTGCAAAGTGACTTCCATTCCTTCAGAAACACTTTCATCTGTACAGCCCTGATGATACAACATTCAGCATTTTGCATTTCCTCAGTGTTCACGGGTATGTATTTGTGTTTGATTGCTGGGTCGTTACTAGGTCGTTTTTTCACACTTCTGTCTTTCAGCATTTTCTTCAGCCTCAGGCATACGGCTACAGCCCTCTTGGCCCGGAACCAGCTTGAAAAATATTGCAGCCTTGTCAGCAAGTCAGCAAACTCAGCGGGTCCACCTTGTGTTGTGAACACTGTTGCTTTCTTCACTTCTGGATCACATGAGGACAGCTCTGGGCAATCATGTCGCTCGTTCAATGGCAATGGATCTGACGTTCTCAGAAAGGCTGGACCTTTCCACCAGAGTGTGCTTGACATCAGATCACTTGCTGCGAGTCCGCGAGATGCCAGGTCCGCAGGATTGTCTTGTGAGCTCACGTAATGCCAAGTTTCATGATCAGTCAGGTTTCTAATTTGTTGGATACGATTAGCTACATAGGTGTGAAAGCGTTTCGAGTCATTTGCGATGTATCCTAAGACAATTTGACTATCGGTCCAGTACATACATGTATGGACATCTCTGTACTGGATCTGCTTCTCCAGGAAACATCCGACACTTGCTGAAGTTACTGCAGCGGTCAATTCCAGTCGGGGCATTGTAACGGTCTTTGAAGGAGTCACCCGAGATTTCGCCATGAGCAGGTTGCTCGATACATTGTTGTCATTGTCGATCAGACGGAGATAGCTACATTGGCCATATCCTTCTTGTGACGCATCTGAGAAATTGTGAATTTCAATTGTTGATACCTGCCCCAGTTCAGTGTCCTTGTAGCATCTCGGCACTTGAATTTGAGATATCAACAGGAGGTCCTTTCGCCACTGGTCCCATCGCATGCAGATTCCATCTGGTACAGGATCATCCCATGAGTTGCCTTGTTTGCATAGATCCTGCAAGATCCTTCGTCCAGTCAACAGGAAAGGTGATATGAGTCCGAGGGGATCAAAGATGGAACTGATGCTGGACAAGATGCCTCGTCTAGTGAACGGCTTGTCTTGGAGATTGATTCGAAATGACAAGGTGTCAGATTCCAAACACCACTTCAGGCCGACAGTGCCTTCTACCTTGAGACTATTTGCTTGCAAATCCTGGACCGAGGTGGCACGATCCTCTTCTGGTATAGCCTCCAGGACTTGTTTCGAATTGGAAGATATCTTGTGTAACTGGAAACCACCTTCAGCACAGAGCTGCTTCGTTGATGTGATCAGCTGTTTTGCCTGACTGACTCCTTCTACTGACGTCAAACCATCGTCAACATAAAAATCATGCTTGATGAAATCAGCTGCACCTGAGCCATGTTTGCTGCGAAACTTGTCAGCTGTGGTTTTCAGTGCCATGTTGGCACAGCCAGGAGATGAACCAGCACCGAATGGTGAACTGTCATACGATAGTCTTGGGGTTCTTTGCTTGTGTCTCCGTTTTCCCACCACAGGAACCTCAGGAAGTCACGATGTTCCTCATTCACAGCAACTTGGTGGAACATTCCCTTTATGTCACATGTCAGAGCAACCCTCTCTTTTCTGAATCTCAACAGGATTCCGGTTAGGTTGTTGATCATATCTGGCCCGGTCAGTAGGTGCTGATTCAAGCTTCGACCCTTATGTTCAGCACTACAATCAAACACCACTCTAATTTTCTGTGGCTTGTGTGGGTGATACACCCCATGGTGTGGTATGTACCATGTCTGGCAACTCTCCGTGACTCTTTGCGGTACTGGCTCTGCATGACCGTTGACTAAGAGGTCTGACATGAAGGCTACATAATGCTGCTTGAACCCTTCATTTGTGTCGAGCTTCCTTTTCAACTGCATTAGTCTCTTCCAGGCAGTTGTTCTGTTGTTGGGAAGGTAGATATCATCTGACTTGAAAGGCAGAGGCATTTCAAAATGCTTGTCTTCGCGTTGGTGAATTCCTTCACGGACTTGGCGAAGGAAACGTTGATCCTGGATGGACAGCTTTTCTACTTCTGATGGTCTTTCGTTGAACTCCATTTCGAACATCTGCTGAACCTGTAGGGGAGGAACTTCTTTCACAAGTGTGCGAAAAGCAAAATGATTACAATTTGTACCAGCATTATCACCAATTACACCGACCACACTCCAGCCCAACACAGTACGGACTGCATAAGGATCATTATCACAAGCAGAGACAATTTGTTTTGGGAGCAAGGCTGCGGAACAATTGAAACCGATGAGCAACCCTACATCAACATTTTCATCTACAACACACAATTGTTTAGCTACATTCTTGAGATGTGGCCATTTTTCAATGGAGTCCGGTGTTGGGATCAAGTCCTTTTCTGCTGGAATGCTGTCACGCGTGTACGTCGCTGGTAGTCTGATAGATTCTTGCTCGTTGATTCCTTTCACAATCAGACCTGTGACCAGGTCGCAGTCGATGACATTTTGTGATGTCATTGTGGTCAGCTTCAGGCTAACCTTGTCCGTTGTCGCCCTCAGAGCACTTATGAGATTGTTCGTGGCAAAACAAGCGTTAGACTGATTGTCGAGCATAGCATAGGTGATCAGTTCATTACTTGGGTCATCCTTGTGGAAGACAACGACTGGCACAATCATGGAGTGTAGATGAGCAGCGTCGCTCGACACGTTGACCTTCATTGCTGTCACTTCACTGTCTGGTTTGCCGTCAGTTTTCTTCTTGGCGCAGAGGTCCTTGCAATACATGAGTTTTGGGTTTCTTCGTTTGCAATCTGGATATAAATGACCTCGGCGGAAGCAGCCGAAACATCGTCCATTGGTCTTGGCCCATTCTTTTCTTTCATCTGGATCCATGTCACTGAATTTTTTGCAGTCATCAATCCAGTGGTCGCCTTTGCACATACGACATGAAGGTTTGACCTCAGATTTCACGACTGATTTCACTGAAGTCTCAGTTTTGTCAGCTGAGCGTTTGACTGGAGCAGAAGTTTGAAACACTGTGGCCTTTCGTTTGGATGCCACTGTTTTTTCGTGTTTCTGGCCACTGGTCTTCTCTGATGCTTTCTGATCAGAACAAACAGGTCCACATTCAATTCTTGCTTCTGTCTGTATGAACTGACAAAATATTGAGAATGGCGGGTAGCACCTTTGCTCGTTTCGATAGAGAGAGTCATCTACAATTCTTGACCAACGTCGAACTATGTGCTGTGGTAACTTCTCTAGAATTCTTCTATTTTCTTCTACATCATTCAGAACTTGAAGATACTCAATGTTTTCCATGGCCTTCAGACAGTTGTTCAGGAAGTCTGAAAAGCGCCGCAGCTCTTTGCCGTCATTTGGTTTGATTACAGGCCAGTCACGGATCTTTCTTTTGAATGTCTGATACAGGTGGAACTTGTCTCCATACCTTTCTTCTAGAAGTTTTCTTGCTTCCACATACGAGTTGTCATTTATGTTCAAAAGAAGCTGTTGAATTGCTTCCTTGGCAGGCCCAGAAGTGAATTGCGACAAGTATGAGAGTCTCTGACTGGGAGCATGAACTCTGGACTCCACAACAGTTTCAAATGCACTTATCCACTGGGGATACAGTAATGGATCATTCCCATCAAATATATCAAGTGTGATCGGTGGTAGAATGTAATCTTGTCTTGCAGAAAGAATGTCAGCCAATCGACTCAACTCAGTTTCAGTACTAGTGTTTTGAAGGGGCACTGCCGTTGGCACTTGTTGATATGGAACAGCTGCAGGCGTAGCAAAGTGTTGCGGAACTGGAGTGACATTGACACCTGGCAGATATTCATACATCGGAGCATTATTTGTTTGAATACTTGGAGTTGGGAAGTACCCTCCAACTTGGTTCACTGGGTAGATTGGAGTACAGTTATTGATTGGAACACCTTGATGTCCATTCACCATTGTGGAGTGCTTGACTACGTTCTGGTGGTACACACTCTCTGGTACCGAAGTGGATGCCAAAACTGGATTGATAACAGGAGCTGCATGGAACCCTGCAGTCGGCGTTGAAGATAGACCCCCTGTTGAGTAATATCCACCAATAGATGCCGATGTGATAGAGTTGACGGGCGGTGTCTGATGATATTCATTGATTGATGCACACCTCGGGGTATTGGATGAACTAGCAGGTACAGTTGACTGTAGATCACGAAGCAGAGTGGATGATTCGGTCGACACAGGTGTCACATTAGATGGTCCATCATAACCTTCTGTCATTGGAACATTCGAAGCAACAGTCTGTTCTAACTCAAGTCTTGTTTTCTCAAGCTCAATTTCAAGGATCTTGGTCTCGATTTCAAGTTTCCTCATCTCCAGTTTCTTTTCTAGAGCGTGTTGTTGGCCTCTAAGGTACTCTGCCATTTTTGTTGTCGGTCTTATAGTTCTGTGTGGTCGTTGCATATCTTCAGCATAGTTTCACTGTAGCGTACACTCGTACAATCGAACTCATCGAAGTCATCGTTTACTTGGAATTGTCTTTTATTGGACTTCAAACTTGACAAACTTGTACTCGACATTTGTACGTGAAACTGAAAATGACAAAAATATTGATATGATAAAGCAGTATATACTAGTAGATGTATGACGACTATAACCTTTCTCTGGTTTCATAAACTTTGTGACACTGATTCAACATAATTATAACCAAATACTAGATTATACTCGTAATAGTAGAACAAGCTATGAGCCTATTTAACATTACTGATTACACGTGCTACTATATGTATATGCTTACACAGCCACAGCTGGCTTGAACAGGGCTGGGCTACTCGAACACTCAAAATATTGACAAATGAATGTCATCTACTGCGACTACTATGAAAAGATTCTATAAAAGTTTATAATTACGTATGTATACCTATGATGCTGAGATAGGCGTTCGTTTCACTATAATTCACATTTTCAACCAACTAATTTACTCGAACTTTCGATTTTTGCGAACTTGCACAACAACAAAAACACTGGCGCCCTCAAGCGAATGCGAGAAATGAAAACAAGAATCGTCCTTTTCAAAGTCTACCGACCGATACATGGCTCACGGCCGTCACACATTCATACGTATTATTTCTTCCTAGAGGTGGCGTCTCGCGGCTTCAACGCCAGGTGTTATCACTGTCATTCCAAATTTGAAGACTCTAACCAAATAGTGACGCACTTATTTGACAAACACCAAGAAAGAGCCTTTTCAATACTGAGACCTGTTGTGGATGAGGAAACAGGGGAAAACAAGGGCCACTGGCCTCAAAGGAAGAGCGTTGAAAATGTTTGCACAGAACTATTTAAAAACCCTTGAATACTGTATTTGATTTGGCCATGTCTTAATTATTTTTACTGTGGTTAACTATATATCTAACTAGTAAAACTAATTGGTTACAGCTATGAATTCCCCTGTACCCCTCAAAATCAGCACTGACAATTCTCGTCGGCAATATAAAACTATCATAAACATGATAACTGAGATAGTATCCATTCGTTTCTGCTTATTTCAGGAGGAAACTAAGTTTTTCCCCCGACAAAGTGTATTAGTTCGGCAAATCTGCCAAGTTTTGTTGCTTCCGACAGGTTCCTACTCAAATCTCGGGAAATCTCGCTTCAATTCAGTAACTTTAGGCATTTCTTATTAGATTTCCCCATGAACAAGCTTTGTACGGTGATATTTTCCTGAAGTATTACCAGTGAAGTAATAAAGAATCATAGAAAAGACCATTTATTTGGGTCGTAACAAGTATTTCCACAAATACCGCACCCATGCTTCGACGCTCTCGTGGCAGATTTTGACCCCACAAGCAAAATTTTTGCCCAGTGCGTCGCTAATTGGCGGGACTTGCTCACGTGATAATTTGCATATAATTATATCCACGTGTAGTTCATAAACATGTGGGTGTGTCAGTCAAGACAGCTTCCCGATTGGACGATTCAGTGACTATCTGGCTGGCGGGCCGACTGCCGTGACTGCTTATCGGGGCCACACGAGAATTGAATTTGCCTACTGGAATATGGAATACCACCACTAACACATAATTATTATGTTGCCGTTTCAACTTGTTTTTCATTTTTGCAATAGCATACTGTATCTATATATTGTGCGGAACGTATATCCAAAACTTTGAGTGCATATGATTGCAAGAAAGCACTGTTTCAGTGAAGATCGAAACGGGATAGGTGATGGGTATGAAACGGTGACATACAAAAAAAAAACGGTCGGAACACACGTCTCCTGGGATTATTATCGATAGTAACTTATTACATTAATCATGATTAAGTATACGGGCGTCATTTTCCTCCCAACGGGCCCCGGGCCCTCCCAATTAGCCACAGTTGAATGGCCTGTTGTGGTTGCAAGTGGCACTTTCGAGAATGTAAACAAAGGGAAAATTTCAAAAATCCAAAAAAAACCAACATCATAGAGGAAGAGCTCTGCTCTTCCTAATTAGCCCGAAGGCTAAGAAAGGTCACCGAAAAATGTACAGTGTTTAGCTCTCAAAATCTGCAATGGTATTTTTCAACAATGTCTGCCCAAGGGGAACATTGTTTTCTATATATTCACAATTGATTTCTAAGTTGGAAAGTCGACAATGAGCGTGCTCTGACCTTGAAATAAGGTCAAAGGTCAATTTCAAGCTCATGAGATTATTCGGCATATATTATTATGTCCACAATTGATTCCTAAGTTGTAA
This sequence comes from Terebella lapidaria, assembly GCA_949152475.1. Taxonomy (NCBI): domain Eukaryota; kingdom Metazoa; phylum Annelida; class Polychaeta; order Terebellida; family Terebellidae; genus Terebella; species Terebella lapidaria. The sequence goes on along the minus strand of OX424559.1, from coordinate 8,020,907 downwards.
AGTTGATAATAAGCGAGGTATTAGCCACTTTGTTGTCTGACCATGAAAATAAAGTCAAAGGTCAAATTCAAGGTCACGAGAACTTTCAGCATATATCATTCCCTATATGTCCACAATTGATTCCTCAGCTGTAAAGTCGATGATAAGCGAGATATGGTCATTTTGTGCTCTAACAAAATTCTGAAAATGAGATCAAGGTCAAATTCAAGGTCATCAGAAACTTCGACATATATCATTATGTCCTGATGTCTATGATTCCCAAGCTATAAAGTCGATAAGAAGCGAGATATTAGCCCTTTTGTGCTGTGACCTTGAAAATAATGTCGAATGTGAAATTCAAGGTCATGAGAATATTCAGCATAATATTTCCTTCATGTCCACATTTCCTTCATGTCCACAATTGATTCCTAATCTCTGAACTCAATATTAAGTGAGATATTGGCAACAATGTGTCCCATTATATGGCATAAGAGAATTTAAGGTAGTCCGCTCCAAACAATGAGGAGATGGGTTGAAAGAGTTTTTTTAATGAATAACTGTATTAACATAATCTAGAGCTTCAAAATGACATATTTTATAGAGTAACTGTTCAGCATCCTAAAGCTGAAAAGAAAATAGGGGGTCACCGTATCCGTTCGCATGGAAAACACGATGCAGATGTGGATATGGATAAAAAAAAGTGCAAAAATGCCATAATTTATGTCCTTTTTAGTTAAATGTTTGTGGTTTTTATCGAATATTTCGAAGAAACCAGCACGGTGACCTCTTAGGGAGAGGAAAGACCCATTTGGGCCAAGTTTGGGCCAAAATGGCGCATTTTGAGCAATTCAAGGGCAAAAAAAAAATTATACATGTCGTAAAGGTACATAAGGGGGATCTTTTCAAACGATAATCTGAAAACCGTCTGAAGAGTTTTTGAGAAAATGCAGGGCCAGATTAACGTAGGGGCTATTGAGGCTGCAGCCCCAGAACCATAGGCCCAGCAAGAAAAAATAGGCCCCAATTATCACAAAAACTATGCAGTTTTGTTTCAATTACGGGGCCTATTTTTAACTGCACATTTTTTTTAAAACTTGGGTCCAATTTTTGCGAGTGCTTATTTGTCCCTTTTTCTCACTCATAGGCCTATTGTATGCCGCATATTGAAACCGTGGGGTTTCTTAAAACTTGGGGACCTATATTTTTCTGCAGGTGCTAGTGTGTTTTTTTCTTCTTCACACAGATGGGTTTAGGCCTACAGAAGGTCTCCATGATAGGCCTACCCTGCCATCAACAGATTTGCACACAAAAAGGCCGAAAAGTACATATGTATGATCATAAAATAAGAATTGATTACATCGGAAATTTGTGTTTCGCTGTTTATAATAAACAACTACATATACCACAATACGTTAGATTTTTTATTCTGAAAAAAAATCACTGATTTTTTAGGGGGTCAACTTCAATAATTATTCGGAATCCTCGATAAATTAAAAAAGTTTGAAATCTACCGGATTTACAATAATAGATCTAAGCCAAATTACTTTTTCAGTCCTTTCACTCTTTAGTGGAAAAAAGTTCAAAATTCGAATCCGATTTGAATGTTCAAATATCGCATAAATTCTTCCTTAGATACACGCCAAACTGCTCAACTCACAGAATAAAAAAACATATTTTTCTCGGGAGAGTTACGGCGCCCCTCGAACCCATAGACCGGATAGCTTTAGGCCCATTTATAGTTTCCAGCCCCAGGCCCCTCTGTCGTTTAATCCGCCCATGAGAAAATGGCCGCCAAAGTCCAAAATTGACCGTTTTTCTGACAAAAATGGCGTTTTGACCTTTCAAGGTCATTGAAGGTCAAGTTCAATGTCACCACCAAAAACACAATATATGAACTCCTATTTGAATCGGTTCAAGGCATTCCATCTTTATACACAATGTCAAGGACCCAAATTAGCATGTTTTGAAACCAAAATCTCAAAGAAATTTCTATTATGTCAAGCCCGGGCACATGATCCACCTTATTTCACACCCAAAATGTTGTGCATACATTCATATAATTAATAATTCACTCGAGGTAACCTTTCACTGAAAACCACACAGTATTGCTCGTGTATAACAGTTGATCTCGTATTTCATATGTACAAAATTTCCCGTTTCCCAATCGAAACAGCATGGATAAAAAGGCGCATTCTCTATACGTATCGTTTACCCACCGAAACATCAATGGTTCAGAAAATCAGCAAATATTTATTAATGTAAAACATGTAAAACACCTTTCTCTTGACTCGTGTTACTTTTTGTGCGCATCAGACACATATTTAATCACCAGTGTTCATTTGTTCAAAACGGTGTTATTTTCATCGCATTTCACGTCACAAAAACGATATTACATCAAGTATAGCAGCTTTGGTCGACACTGAAGACTTTATACAACATTAGCGCATGTTTGTTTTTCTTTAGATTAACGATTACACATATTTCCCCATACTTTATTGAGTAAAACAACACATACCTACGGAAGCTCTGAAAGGACATGGTGAAAAAAAAAAATCTCGTATATACGACATATTATCTTGTATATACGACTTGTGTATATGTCGTATACGACATATTATCTCGAAAATACAACTTGTGTATCTCGTATACATGACTTGTATATCTCGTATATACGACATAATTATCTTGTATATACGACTTGTATAGTTCATATATATGACTTGCATATCTCATATATACGAGATAACTATCAATGAATTGTCAGTTCGCATTTCGTCAGTGGTCTTCCATACCGTATTGAAGCGCATATAAGGACATGTCCTTATATGTGGATTTGTGCCTTTTCACATTATATAAAAAAATTAGAAACGTGTTCACTTATAAGGACATGTCCTCATATCCGGACATAAGAACACCCGTTTATTCACATATAAGGACACTATATACATATACATGTACATTTCTATAAAGTGAAGAATGGGGACATAATTAAATCCCTGGCGCAATTAATTATGTTTGTTTGGGTGACACACAATTCCTTGTGTACGATTCAATTTCAAGGCCAAAAGACTATATGTTCGAGATTAATACGCTGCACGTGGTAGTGGTACGTGCTACACGTGTACGTGTATCACTAAATATATGGGTTTCATCATTTTTCACAACGTGTAATCATCGACATGCAAAATGTCCTTATGTGGGTCAGATGTTTAGGCAGCAATTTCTAAAAAAAAAATCCACATATAAGAACATGTTCTTATGTCGGGATATATGCTGCGTTCCAATCATGTTGTGCAAATGGTGTGCACTAGCGGGAAGTTGGAGAGTACGAGTTGTTGCGTTCCATTGAAAAAGGCACACGTTTTGCCAATCTAATTATTGCATAAAAATTCGAACTAACTCAGGCCAAGAATAATTGAAAATGCAGTCAAATCTTCACTTTAAATTTCAGTCTCGAATCATTTCATTCATTTACTGTATGTATGATACTAGGTAAAACTAACAAAAGGTTTCTATTCTGTATTACTTTTATACGATACGCCATTTGGCGCCATGTTTTTCCTACTCGTGCACATTGAGTCTGAACAACTGCCTCAACTTCACAGGTTGTGCAAATGGGAATTTCCCAATTGTGTCATGAATAGAACGCAAAATACTCCTCGGAAACCCGTGCGCACCATTTGCACAACGTGATTGGAACGCAGCAATAAGGACATGCTCACATATAAGGGCAGGTCCTTATATGCGCGCCAATACGGTAGATGCCAACGATTTAGATTCAAGCCGCAAGGTACTCTAAAGTCATTAAGTCGTGTGTACAAGATAATTATGCCGTATATATATACGAGATATACAAGTCGTATATACGAGATACACAAGTCGTATATACGAGATAATATGTCGTATACGACATATACACAAGTCGTATATACAAGATAATATGTCGTATATACGAGATATCATTATTTTTTCACCATGTCCTTTCAGAGCTTCCGTAGCTTGGCGTTTCCCAATCGAACATATCGTTTCCCAACCAAAAAATATTGTTCCCCAATATCCTCTGCCGAAACGGATTCCGGACAGTGGAAATGCCTATGAGAGATAATCTTAGGTAAAGTTCAAGGTTACCAAAAGATGCACCATATAAAAGAAACTTAAGGCATTCTGGGCCTTTCGAGCGATTCAGGCCTAACCATCTACATGCATATAAATGGCATAATATGCCTTGCCTACACAATATTAGAAAAAAAGTTACCAAATTGATCTTTAGAAGACGTAGTTCACGAAATGCCAAATTGTTTATTTTCGGCAAATAAACAGCTGATAAATGGAAACCAAATGGCATTTAATGGATTAAAAGAAGCGAATTTTTAAAAAAAACGCCACGGGTACGTTTTGGTAAATTTTCAGAAAAAATCATTATTTATTTGCCTGACAGATCCCGGACGGAAAACCACGACAACAGCCTATCCGAAGGAACCGCTAAGCTATAGCAGTCAATAACATAATATACTTTAAGGGGAAAATAGACCATTTGCATCAGTAGTTGTTCACGAGCCTTGAGCTGTTGGAGCTTTGAGGCATGACAACACCAATGGTATTGCGTCATATCCGTTACAGTCAGAGAACTCCCTATTTTGAAAACGGGGGATGCCCTTGATCCCCCACAGAATGGTGGGGGATATTTTGCTATGGCTGGTTGTTGACCCGAGCTGGTTGGCATTGCACACGAACAGTTTCAAGACCACAGCACGCACAAAACGGCTCGGACGACGAACGATATATATGGGTTGTCAGGCATGAAAATCAGTCGTTTTAAGGGGGTACCCTCAGAATTCGAGCTGTAGCGAAAAATCCAATTTATCAACATATATTTTCCTTACTATAGTGAGATCTGGAAATGAATTGGCTAGCTTTGTATATAAGCTGCTAAGGTTAATTCATCTTGTTCTGGGACGGAGCTATGGAGACTTGAATTTGGGCTTTTTATCATTGTTTTGTATGGCCGAAGGAATGGGGTACCTGCAGATGCCATGTGCTTTTGGGGCTTTAAAACAGTCTATCATGCCCAAGAAGTACAAAAAACGTCATGTCCATTGTCTGCATTATGCAAAAACAAACATGACAAAAATTTAATGTAACATTATTACGTTTTTGTATGTATTTGGCACAGTAGACTGTTTCTATGGTTTATCTATACCCGAATTACATGGTGGCGATCCTGGTGGCAAACAGGAACCTCATATAGGATATCTGTTCGGTGAAAACGATTATCAAGCGTGATAGGCCTACATGTATAAATAAAAATGTCATTCGGCATTCCATAGAGTGGGCCCCCAGCTAGTAGTGAATGTGAGGATGAATCTGTTTAATCAGTATTAATTGGATCTAGAAAGGTTATTGTTGTCGACCTTTGAGAATTGTAATCTATATTTTTCGTATTCTAAAATACGAGTTGTTGATGTATAGATCTAGTGCATAGACACGGTAGATCTAGACCATACTCTGGATTTACGCTGTATAAATTACGGACGACCCGGACGCAAAGTGACAAGGCCATGGACACGGCTGCTACAGTATTGAGGCGCAAATAAGGACATGGTCTTGTATGCGAAATAACACATTTTGGAAAATTCGAGAATTTTGCTACATCATGACCAGATGACCAGGCTTATTGAATTAAAATAGTGGGAAGAAGCCTATAGTGGGAGCAGCAGTGAATCGCACACTCAAGTGTATTGAAACCGACTCTGTGATGAATTAACTCAAATCACTTGCAGCCCAAGCGACGCAGAGCGCGTCCAAGATGGCCCGCATTGGTGCTCGGGACGAAAACAAACAAATGACGATTATGACAGTTATCTGGGTTGACACGCCAAATTGGCTTTTTGTATTCACTCAGATATACGAGAGGACCCAAATCATGTATGACAATGCACTTAAATACCCAAAAATATTGTTGAAAATCTCCTCCAAACATTTATTTTAGCCTTGGCTGACACCGACCACAAATTTTACCAGGAAGGATTAGCGGTGTTTGGAGGGGATTTTGAGCAATATATTGAGGTATTTAGTTGATTTTTCATACTTAATTTGGGTCCTCTCATGTGTTGGCATACATACAATACCAACAGTTTGTGTGTCAGCCCGTAAATCGGTCATAATCATGATTTGTTTGTTTTCGTCCCGAGCACCAATGTGGGCCATCTTGGACGCGCTCCGCGTCGCTTGGGCTGATCACTTGAGACTTTTATTGTTTGAATTTGAGAGTGAGAGTAAATTTTTTATATTATTGCCATCCAGATCCAGAATTAGGATTATTTTATCAAAAGAATCACCAACAATATATCTGGTGATCTCACCGAAAAATGGAATGATACAGTAAAAGCAGTGTTCTCGCACTGATCAGACAAAGGTGTTTTGCTCACTGGCGCCTCTCCACAGGCACTGTGACACCATGATTATCAATGCTTCTATCACAAAAAAATTTGAAGAGATCTTTTTAGGTTACCGGACCTTTGGTCCGATTAGGTTACCGGACCTTTGGTCCGATTAGGTTACCGGACCTTTGGTCCGATAACCTATTGGCATGGCGTTGCGTCCGTCGTCCGTCCGTCCGTCCGGCGTTAACATTTTTATCTTTAAAGTTAATGATCGAATCTTTCTGAAATTTTGCACAAAAATGCCTAAAAATATTTTGAGAAGGAGGTATTTTTTTGTTTTTTGATTTTCGCATTTTTTTCAAAATGGCGGCCGTTTTTGTCGAAAAACTCTCAATTTTGGACTTTGACGGCCATTTTCTCAAAAACTGTCTTATCAGTTTTGAGATTTTTGCTTAAGAAGATTCCTCTTATATACCTCTGTGACGTGTATAAGTTTTGTTGCCCTTGAATCGCCGATCTCAGTGTGGCGGCCATTTTGAATTTTTGACGAGTCGGCGAAAAAAAATTTTTTTTCGCCCCAAATCGCATTACTATCCATTTTGGGCCATTTCTAGGCAAAAAAAAATTTTCACCCTTTGAAAAAAATTTTGGACTTAGAAAATTTTCGGCACTTTTTTCCTTCAAAATGGGAGCTGTCCGGACTGTACTCATAGAACGCTTGAAGATAGAGCTTAGAAATTGGCACTTTCAAATGGGAAGTCATATATGGCGACTTGTGTGGTGACCTTGAATTTGACCTTCGATGACCTTGAAAGGTCAAAACAGCCATTTTGGGGTCAAAAAATGCCCAGATTTGCCTCTGTAGATGAAATGCTTGCAGATAGAGCTCATGTTTGCATTATGAACATATAGGAAGACATATATGGCACAAATAATGATGACCTTGAACTTGACGTCAGATGACCTTGAGTGCCAAATGTCTGACTTGGAATGTGTAAATTGACCTGAGCGGCCTAAACGATTCCACCCAAAATATAGAATATCAAATGCCGCACACATACATGTAATGGTAACATCGAAGTTCATACGGATGACCTTGATTGGTAAATCCCAAGGTCATATGTTTACACTGCGAACCTTGATTGGTAAATCTCAAAGTCTGTTACCTGCCAATGCTGCCATGGCCAAACCAAAATTGTCCGGTAACCTATCTTAGCCTTTGGGCTAATTTTTAGGTTACCGGACCTATGGTCCGATAACCTATTGGCATAGCGTTGCGTCCGTCGGCGTCGTCTGTCTACAGTTTTATCTTTGAACTTTAAGATCGGATCTTTCTGAAATTTTGCACAAAAATACTTTAAAATATTTCAAGAGGGGGTTATTTTTTGTTTTTTGATTTTCGTATTTTTTTCATAATGGCGGCCATTTTCGCAGAAAAACGTCCAATTTCTGACTTTGGTGACCATGGTGACCATTTTCTCAAAAACTGTTCAGACAGTTTTGAGATTTTTATTTCAAAAGATTGCTCCCACATACCTCTGTGATGAGTATAAGTTTCGTTGCACCTGAATCGCCGATCTGCATGTACTGGTGTAGCGGCTATTTTCGTTTTCTCGGCAGGTCTCAAATTCTCACGTTAAATTCTCCTATGCTTTATAATGGGACACATTATGCCTAATATCTCACTTAATATTGAGATGAGTGACTAGGAATCAATTGTGGACACATAGTAAATGATTTATACTGATTATTGTCATGACCTTGAATTTGACCTTCAACCTCATTTTCAAGGTCAGAGCACAAAATGGCTAATATCTCGCTTATTATCGACTTTACAGCTTAGGAATCAATTGTGCACTTATAGGAAATGATATAGTCTGAATATTTTGATGACCTTGAATTTGACCTTTGACCTCATTTTCAAGGTCAAAGAACAAAACGGCTAATATCTCCCTTATTATCCACTCTACAGCTTGGGACTAAATTGTGGACGTATAGGAAATGATGTACATGTATGCCGAATATTTGGATGACCTTGAATTTGACCTTTGACCTCATTTTCAAGGTCAGACACAAAATGGCTAATATCTCGCTTATTATTGACTTTACAGCTTAGGAATCAATTGTGGACATACAGCAAATGATATACAGTGGATCCTGTGTTAAAGACCACCTGGTTTGAGAGACCACCCTGTGTTTTAAGACCGCTACACTTGGTCCCAAGTGGCCTTTTATCATGTTAATGAACCTGTCATGAGAGACCACCTGTCATTTAAGACCACCTTTTTGGGGTCCCTTGGGTGGTCTTAAAACACAGGATCCACTGTAGTCTGAATATTGTGATGACCTTGGATTTGATTTTTGACCTCAGTTTCAAGGTCAAAGAACAAAATGGCTAATATCTCGATTATTATCGACTTTACAACTTAAGAATCAATTGTGGACAGATAGGAAATGATATATGCTGAATATTGTCATGACCTTGCATTTGACCTTTGACCTCATTTTCAAGGTCAGAGCACAGAATGGCTAAATTCTCGCTTATTATCAACTTTACAGATTAGGAATCAATTGTAGACATATAGGAAATGATATATGCTGAGTATGTCATGACCTTGAATTTGACATTTGACCTCATTTTCAATGACTCACAGGACAACTTGGCTTATATCTTGTTTATAATCAAATTTACAACTTAGGATTCTATTGTGGACATACAGCAAATGATATATGCTGAATATTCTGATGACCTTTAATTTGAATTTTGATTTCATTTTCAAGGTCACAGGACATAATGACTAATATCTCTCTTATTTTTGAATTTACAGCTTTGTAATCAATTGTGAACATACAGGAAATCATGTACAAATGTATGCTGAATACTCTTGTGACTTTAAATTTGACTGTGACCTTATTTTCAAGGCCACGGGACAAAATAGCTATTATAATTATATTGTCCGGTAACCTATCTTAGCCCTTGGGCTAGTTCTCTATATGAAATATTGTCTGGTGATGTGTATCCATGTGTGGATTGTGAATGAAACTTGTTTTATCAAGAGGATTTGTTGTTTTTGCCGTCTTTTCACATAAAAAGAGAAATATTCAAATGCAGTCTAATAATCAGCAGATCAATGTACAAAATGTTTTGAATGCAGTGTATTCACATATTTAACCAGTGAATATTTACATGTACGCATATACTACCTTGGAAAATTTGATAGATGATAGAAAATAAATGTTTGTTGAATAAATTCAGAATAATTGAGAATTTACGAATAGTGCATAGATCTACTTGGAATTTGTACATGTATATGTGAGATAATCACCGCTTCATTGCAAAGCCCATCCCTGTAGTTACTTTCAAATTGAATAATTTTGATAAACCTTCAAACATAAAATTTGAATGCAAATCACAATACAAAACCTCGCTCATCTAACATTTCCCGTGGGAAAAAACAGGGGCACGTTATGATCGTTTTCTTTTGCTTGGTAGCATGTCTGTGCCAACCTGTTAGACTGTTTCACAGATACATTGTTCGCATGTCATTACAACTCACGAAATAAAAATAACGAACACTGTTGTGATTTAAACAAGTTTATTACAGTGCGCGATCACTGGTGCTGTGCGGTCACTGGCACACTAACGCTAGGAAATATTGGTTTTGGGGACTTGAACCAGTTACTAGTATATATTGTCATTAATAGGCTATGCTGTGGCCTCTAGTCTACACTGTGTCTGTGCCACAGAGGGATCACACTGGACAGTTTTGCTTCCCAAATTATCATTTCCCTAGTATAAAGCCATCTCTGAATCAACATGTATACATGATTCATCAAAATCATTTCATGATCCATGTGTTTTGGGTGACAGGGTGGATGGTACATGTACATAAGGGGGAAACACCGATCCGTCATTGGAGACTGTGAAACAGGGATCGCGAAGTTCACCAGACCGTCAGACTTGCCTTGTAAAGAAAACTCTCAGTCCTCCAGTAATTTCTTGTCCTGAAGACAGAATGTGTGGTATTCTTTTCTCCTGTGGTTCATCGCTTCTCATGGTTCATCAGAACCAGTCTGATGAAAATTACACCAGTCTGGTAAAAATTCTGATTTTACAGGACTGATTGTCTGTCTTGAGAATGAAAAAGTTACTTCGCGACCCCCGCTAGAAAGTATCAAATCTGAAAACTAGGCAACATCGACTTGACATCAAAACTCAAAAGTTTCACATTCACAGGTTACCAAGGCAACCGTACTCTGTTGTTCACGGCTCTTTCCACTACATAACTACAAGCATGGCTAATGTAAGTATGCGGAATCTTTTACACCAATGTGTTTTAGAGTACAGTTTAACGTATGTATCTCGTTGTACCTGTTGCTTTGTGTCATGGGTTTCATTCTGGTTTTAACAGGTTTCAAGTGGCTGTTTTCAATTCAACCTCCCGTGTGTGTTAATTGACGAGATTCAGAAGTTGGCAGCTGGCCAAGAAGTGGAGCTGTGTGGAACCAACATCAAACATGGTACATAATTGGTTAAACTGTGCAAACCTCAATTTATGCGATTCTAGATCATGTTATATATCGGACATTCACACACCAGACTGTGAGTGTCACAAAATGAGTGTCACGAAACCTGGGCCAATACAATAGCATAGTGCTGAGATAGCGCGTACATCACATGGCAGAAAAGTCACGATAAACATGAATACATGTATGAATGTCATAATCCACCATGAAGTTTTGCCACGTAGCGATTGATCATTATTACTCACAAAACTTGATATAAGCTGGATCCTGTTTAGACCCAGTCCCATATACATGATATAGGCCCCGGATCAACGTGGTCAGATCCAGGCCCCTTAACGCCAACATGGCCTGTTGGCAATGTTTTGATCCGAGGAGCTGATGACATCCATGTTGCTAAATGCAAATGCCATGGTCAGCCCTGTAGGTGCTGTGTAGTCACTAGTGCTCGGACGATTTATCGAAAAATTTAATAATCGCATTTCGTTAAAAAAAATGAGCGCCTGAGTCTGAGTTTGAATGATTGATGATTTCAACTTCATTATTTTAATTCATTGTGCCTGAATTTCAATAGCAAATTAGCCATCACAAAATTTAGGCCATACATGTGTTTTGCATCAAAAACACAAGCACACTCTACGGGATTAGATCCGTTCTGACCTGGCATTGCCGTGATGATCCTGATATTTAGAGGACCATGAGGACTGGGGCCTTACAAGCAAATAACATGTAAATGTAAAAGAGAAAGTATGTGAATAAAGGCATTACCAGTTACTGTAAACCTATTTAAGTTTGCTCCCATTAAAGTTCGCATTTTTGAAATATTTACTGTTCGCTAAGTTCGCGTTTGTTTATTTTTACATCAATCTCAATATATCTTTTAAAGTTTGTGATCCATTTAAGTTCGCTATTTTGTTAAAACCGCGAAATCCGTGAAATATAAAGGTAGCGAACATTAACGGGTTTACAGTACAATCACCATTGCTCTGCTAATGTTTCAGATGCTGGCCCTGTGAATGAAGAGATGGTTACCATGGTTACAGTATTGGCCAGTAAGCTTGATGGTTATCTGGCATTCTCATTCCACGGTGAGTATGGATCAATCTGGACATTTTTGCTTTGATACACTGATAAATATAGAATAATATTTCATTACAAAATTTGTCATTACAAAATATTTCGAAATTTGTCAAAATTATTTTCAAGTAGCCTGATCATAAAGTACATTATATTTTGAATTTAGATACATGTACATTTTTTTTTTTTTATGTCATATACATGTACATAAAACAGTGGTGTTTAGAACAGTGATGTTTTAAAAATTTGAAAATTCAAACAAAATGGATGTACCTCGTTTCTTTATTTACAGCACCTGCAATGGGAGAAGTCTTCCAGCGCGACTTATCAGAGTTTTGGAGTTGTGACATCACGTCCATGGTGATTAATGAACAGGCAGTTTGCCAAGATGATCATACATTAATTGAGAACTGCAAGGCTGTAACTGCCAGTGTAGGGATTTCCAATGAAACTGATACTTTACCACTGGAAAATCCCACTGGGAATATCGAAGAGGCAAGCCTGATTCCCTGTTCGGAGCTTGAATCACAAACTAGTGAACAGTCTCAAGTTGTCGACCAGAATGGAAGTAACAAAATTAAACCCGGAAATGAGTGCAATGGACAATTTAGAAAGTCTGAAAAACAAAACAAGGAGACTCTAACAAATACACTGCCAGCTGTGAAGGTAGAAATCTCACAAGCGCCAGAAAATCGAGGAACACGGCGGAACAAGACAAGCGAAAAAAATGTTAATACACGCAGCTTTTCGAAAAATGATGGATCAAAACCGTCACCGACCAAAGAAGCATACGAAGAACATTTCAGTTGTGAAAAGTCTTCAGAACCGTCCCGTTCCAAGAGAGAACTGGGAAAACAGATTGAGACAAAACACAGTGAAAGGAAGCCTTACAAGTGTTCAATCTGTGGAAAAGTTCTCCAAAGCAAGTCAAGTTTAAAAGTCCATGAGCTTCGGCATGAAGGAAAAATCCAGCAAACTTGGAAAACCTGCCCCGTCTGTGACATGGTTTGTGCAAGCAAGACGAGTTTCACCTATCACATGCGGATTCACACCGGGGAAAAACCTTTTGAGTGTAAGAAATGCGGCCGGGGATTTCGTCAACATGTTACGCTCCAAACTCACATACGCACGCACACGGGCGAGCGTCCCTACGTCTGTAAGACGTGTGGGAAGGGGTTCACACAACACACGAGTATGAACAAACATCTGAGAATTCATCGCGATGAGAGACCGTACGTGTGCGATGAATGCGGGAAGAGTTTCCGAGATAAACAACAGCTGAAACAACACGGCTTGATCCACTCAGGAGAGAAGCCCCACGTCTGCAAACATTGCGGAAAAAGTTTTCGCGCTCTGACGAACATGCTGTCCCACGAGAGAATTCACACGGGCTCGAAGCCGTTTGTGTGTAGCTTTTGTGCTAAGGGATTCATAACGAAATCGCATCTCGTTCGACATGAAAGGATACACACCGGAGTGAAACCATTCACCTGTTCGCAATGTGATCTCAGTTTCTCACAGAAAGAAACAATGAGACGACACGAATCAATTCATGGACCAGAGAAACAAATGATCATATAGCATATATAGGAAATGTCTGAATGTCTGTTAGGAAGGTGAACTTATAATTTTGTATATTGTAGGTTGAGTGTTGAATCTTGGGATATGTAATGGATCCGAGTGTATATGTTCTGATAATTATTGTTCTTGCCTTCATATACATTACTGTTTGATTATGTGGTTTCAGTATCACCATTACATACTCAGAATACATCCCAACAAAATCTATATAATACATGTGTAATACGTTTACTAGCAGTTATGTGTCCTTTGACAGTGTTGTGTTGAGACTTACTTTAGCATACATGTGCGGTTAACTTTATCACAAAATTAGGCACTAACGCAATAAACGCATGCAGAAAATCTTCGTAATTCAAATGATGGTTTCAAAAATTATCTTCAAATTTCCTTCGTTCTCGATGTCGGATAACTAATGGGTGAACTACATTTGATTTCTTTGGTTGCACTTTTCATGTCCTCCTGTAAGCAATGAATTGAGAAATATATAACATGATATAAATGAAATTATCATAAAGAATTTTCACTGCTTGAGCTTGAGAGCATGTCATCAGTTAGCGTCCTTCGTCCATAATCTGTCCATTAGCATGCAATCTCAGAATATGACTGACCAAGTTCTCTGTCACAGTTTGATCCTTAGATGTCTGAATGGCAATGATTCAAATGTGCTTTTCTTCTGTCTGATAATATAAATGTTATTATTTTCTTGCATGGGATAGATCTAGTGAAAGTTCATCGTAGATGTGTTCTGGTCACCAGACTTGTGGTCTGATGAACTTTTAGCACTGGGTCGGTCATCTCTTAACATTCTATTTGGAATTTACAGAAGATCTTTTTCTGGAATTTTTGCACAAAAATACCTGGAAATAACTCCAAGAAGGAGAATTATTAGATTACCAACTTACCGGACCTTTGGTCCAATAACCTATTGGTGTGGCGTTGCGTCCGTCCATCCATCCGTCCGTCAGGCGTGTACAATTTTATATTTAAGGTTCACTATCAAATTTCTGAAATTTTGCATTAAAATATCTAAGAATATCTCCAGAAGGAGGTATTTTTAATTTTTTTTTTTCGCTTTTTTTTTTCAAAATTGCTGCCGTGTTAGATGAAAAAACGGCCACTTTTGGACTTTCACGGCCATTTTCTCAAAAACTGTTCAGACAGTTCAGTTTTGTTTCAAAACATTCCCTTCATGTACCTCTGTGATGTATATAGGTTTGGTTGAAGTTGAATCGCCAGTCTGCACGTGGTGGCCATTCGGATTTTTGACCCCAAATCGCATTGATATTTATTTTGGGCCATGTCGGGGGGGTCAGAAATTTTCTCCCTTTGAGAAAATTTTCGGCAAGTTTTTCCTTCATAATGAGAGCTAACTGCCACCACTGTACTCATCACCCCCTGTTCGCGGCACAGCGGTAAGTAAATTTTTGACGTTATCGGTTCTAAATTCTTGACGTGATGCGCAATATTCTTGACGTTATGTGCGAAATTCTTGACGATATACTTTTGTGTAGCCACAGAAAGGACAATTGAGTACGTTTAATAATGAAATAACCCTGATATGGAGCAATAATATCGTGATAGTTATGCGCACAGTACACAGATACTATATATATCTTGATATGTAGTCCAACTGTGGATTCAAGCACCATTGTAAGTAATATACAATGGGCGTTCGATGGTTAGCTCTAAATATTGTTCTCCAGCTCTTGAAAAGGCGCAAAAACCGGTCAATAAGTATATGTAATGACTATTTGATTCATCAGTAGTTTGTACAATGATGTTACATACGGAAAAAGTGGTTATTAATAGGGAAACCTACGCATCCCCAATTTTGCACGGCGTTAAATTATTGACGTTATGATTACACAAGTTAATCATTCTTGACGTTATATCCCAGAGAAGTTGACGATATTGGTTTTTATTGATTTAAAGAAAAAACATGTTTATAAAAGAAAGAAAAATGTAATAATAGTATTAAATGTATTATTGATAAGTATTTAATATATGTTGACGTTTAACCTGTTATAAAGCGTCATGGTGCTACATAACAACCGTGTGCTCATTCCATGGCCTGGAAATCTATTATGTACGCAACAGAAATGTTTTTCCCAGCGTGAAGAAAGTCTTTTAGGGTATATGTGATTGACCGATGGTCGTTGACATCACCCTATATGTATTTCTTTTTGTTTTCCGACTTCTCTGACGACTCTTTTAGATTAAGCATAGGCCTACATTGGTGTAGAATTCTCGACATTGCAATAAAAGCCGAGACATTCCGGTGATCTCATCCAATATACTGCTAATATTAATGTCTTAAATTTGGTGACAATTTAAGTGCTGTTTTAAATTAGTTTGCGGCTGGTATGCGACAATTTCTTTATGCATTCTCCTGCCAGTTATTTATTTCTGACCTCTCCAAGTATAATCAATTTGCGTTATATAACTACGCCAACAAAGTTACCACTAGAAATGTGTTGTATTGCAGCGATGGACAGTGATACATTGGTTTTGAGCATGAATTTAGTGGGATGTTTTTTTTAAAAACAGACTTGCCGACGGCTACGAAAGCTCAGGGCCAAAAAACAGTACTGGCGGTCAGGCAAAGATATGGCACGTCTAAGTAGACTTTGGGGGAGATAATTTAATTGAGGGTGTTCACAATTTGCCGTGTCATTTACTTTGATGTGACTGATCGTATGACGATCTATATGAACTGTATAGATATTGGTGTGGTGCTTTCGTATGGGAATAAACTGTGTAACCACGTTTTATGTTTTATATGACATCTTAAAATGTGTCAGGATGTTTATTTCTTGCATTTTGTGATACGTCATAAGTATTTCCAATTTTGTTTTTACATATTTAGCATCGTATTTTATCTGCAAGAGGAAACCACTCTTTTATTCAATTTTACTACTTAATTAAATTGCAATTATGCGTCAAAAATAAAGACAAAAATTTCTAACATGGCTTTCAATAACGTCAAGCATGACGAACTAACGTCAATAATACCGAACTTATCATTGTTGGTGGAAAACGACTGACAGGTATGTTTAATTTAACATCTGGGCTTTGAACCTTTCAATGCTTAATCATAAATGAGCTGCCAATATGCTAAAGCTCATTTCCAGTACATAGCGGATTCATTGCATGGAAATAAAATGCATTTAGTACATTCGGATAAGTGCAAGGCACGATCTTCAACTTTTTTTAAATCTCATAGCGTGATTGGGATGCCATAATGCTTCGTCTAACTCATAAATCGAATATATAGTCACCCTCTTACTAATTACCTGAACACAATTAGATAATTTAAGCTGAGATCGTGATAGAACAAAACATAAACAAAGATATCGTCAAGAATTTCGCACACAACGTCAAGAATATTGCGCATCACGTCAAGAATTTAGAACCGATAACGTCAAAAATTTACTTACCGCTGTGCCGCGAACAAGGGGTGACTCATAGAACGCCTGAAAATAGAGCTCAGATATTGGTTTTTTCAAATAGGAATTCATATTTGGCTATTTGTGTGGTGACCTTGAGTTTGACCATTAATGAGCTTGAAAGGTCAAAACAGTCAATTTTTTGGTAAAAAAAATAATAAAGGGCCCAAATTGGTTCTACACATGAAATGCTTGTGGATAGAGCTTAAGTTTGCATTAGGAAGTCAGCATAGGAAGTCATATATGGAACAACTAATGACCTTGAGTGCTAAATTTCTGACGTGAAATGTGTAACTTGGCATCTGAGGCCTAAACACTCGCACATACCGATTGACCGTAGACGACCTTGAAGGCTAAATATCAAAATCTCACCTGACCTGAAATGTTTAAATTGGCCTGCAGACAAAATACTTGTTGATAGACCTTACATGGTTGTAAAATGAACATATAGAAAGTCATATGTAGCACACCTAATGGTGACATTAAAGGTAAATCTCAAGGTCATATGTTAGACAAAGTACGTCTTTCGGGAATACCTGCTGAGGACCGCAGGTCAGTAGGTATCCCCGAAAGACGTACTTTGTCTAGGTCATATGTCACCTGCAATTCTTAAAATCAAAATTGTCCGGTAACCTGTCTAGACCCTTAGCACTGGTCCATTCAGGTCAAAATTGCAAAATAGAAAATCCCATGTCTCTATCCCTAAATCCACACTTGTGATGCAATACCTAACACATGTGCAATATTTTATTAAAATTGATAAGCTGGAATGTGGCCATTTAAAGTTGATTTAGCAAGAGACCTTGCTTTTGGTATTTTGTGCCCCTTCCAGCGATCTGATTCTCATCCGTGACAATTTCCATACCGCTTTAGGTGTTCCATACTCTTATCATGTTTATCAGTCAATCACTGTTTGTAGAAGTGAACGCTTATCAGCTGATTACATGCGGACTGATCAGGTCAGATTATTACAAAATATAATTACGTGGATGGTAGTAAGTTACATTTTGATTCAATTCTAGGCTAACCAGGATCTGTTTTAACCAACCATGCATCACCGTATATAATCGGCTAAAGTTAGTACATGTAAGTAAAGTCGAGTTCAACACAAAACCTCATATGATTTTTGGCCATAACTTCCTTTGGGTTGGTCGGATCAATTTGAAATTTTGTTTGTTTCCATTTGGCACAAAACCGTATTTTTTCACCAAATTTCCGATTTCTATCTTGAAAATCGAAAAAGTTGGCAATCTCCTCCAATGTAAAATTTCATTCAAAACATGAAATTTGCAAGTTTAAACAGAATTTGGCATGTTGTTCGATGTTCACATTGCACAGTACTTTGTAAGAATGATATTTCATTAGAATACACCTGTATGAGTCCTCCAACTCAAAAACTTTCCTCATATTACATTTTTTAGCGGAATGAAGATCATGAAATCCCCAAATTTGCTTTGAATTCCTGTGATCCGATTTGGGTCCAACATTTAACATTGAGGTAGATTACCAACTTTCTCAGTTTTCAAGATAGAAGTCTGAAATTTGGAGAAAAAATATGGTTTTGTGCCAAATGGGAACTTATCAAATTTCAAGTTGATCCGACTATCCTGAACGGAGTTATGGCCAAAAATCATATGAGGTTTTGTGTTGAATTCAAGTATAGCCTATATTTTCGTACAAAAATACTCACGCCCCTTGAAGCTGCTAATAGACTTCAAGATCAGCGAACCGATTGAAGCTCACCAGCATTTTTAGGTTACCAGACCTATGGTCCGATAACCTATTACCGTGGCGTTGCGTCCGTCGTCCGTCAACAATTTTATCTTTGAAGTTTACAGTCGGATTTTTCTGAAATTTTGCACAAAAATGCCTAAAAATATTTCGTGAGGGAGGTATTTTTTAGTTTTTTGATTTTCACATTTTTTTCCAAAATGGCGGCCGTTTTCATCGAAAAATGGCCAATTTTTTATATTGACAGTCGTTTATTCAAAATCTTATCAGTAACTTTTTTTCTTATTAATGCATAACACTCCTTCTATATACCCCTGTGACATGTATAAATTTTGTTGCCCTTGAATCGCTCGAAGTGGGCCATTTTGGCCCAAACTCAGCCCAAATGAGACTTTCTTATGTTGAATTCTCGTATACTTTATAATGGAACACATTAAGCCTAATTTCTCACTTAAAATTGAGATTAGAGACTCAGAATCAATTGTGGACGTATAGGAAATGATATATGCTGAATATTTTCGTGACCTTGAATTTGACCTCTGACCTCGGTTTAAAGGTCAGAGTGGCCGTTTTCGTCGGAAAATGGCCAATTTTGGACTTTGACGGTCGATTTTAGCTTACCGGCCCTTTGGGCCGATAAGCTATTATCGTGGTTTTTCGTCCGTCGTCTGTTGTCCGTCGTCCGTCCGGGTCTGTAACTTTTTTTTGACATGATGAATTTCCCCATGAATTTGTGGTTATGGTCCGATAACCTATTGCCGTCGCGTTGCGTCCGTCCGTCCGTCGTCCGTCCGTCTTCCGTCCACAGCTGTATCTTTAAAGTTTACAGGCGGATTTTTTTGAAATTTTGCACAAAAATGCCTGAAAATATTTCAAGATGGGGTTTTTTATAGTTTTTTGATGTTCGCATTTTTCTCAAAATGGCGGCCATTTTTGACGAAAATTGGCGAATTTTGGACTTTGGCGGCCATTTTCTCAAAAACTGTCTGATCAGTTTTGAGATTTTCGTTTCAAAAGATTCCCCTTATGTACCTTTATGATGTATATAAATTTTGTTGCCCTTGAATCGCCGGTCTCCGTGTGGCGGCCATTTTGAATTTTTGACGGGTCAGCGAAAAAAAAAAATTTTTGCCCCAAATCGCGTTACTATCCATTTTGGGCCATTTCTAGGCGAACAATTTTTTTCACCCTTTGAAAAAAATTTTCGGCACTTTTTTTCTTCATAATGGGAGCTGCCGGGACTGTACTCATAGAATGCTTGAAGGTAGAACTTAGATATTGGCACTTTCAAATGGGAAGTCATATATGGCGACTTGTGTGGTGACCTTGAATTTGACCTTGGATGACCTTGAATGGTCAAAACAGCCATTTTGGGGTCAAAAAATGCTCAAATTTGCACCTGATCTGTCTTTTCTCGAAAACTGTCTGATCAGTTCTGAGAAAATGTTGTTCCAAAACATTCCCCTTATGTACCTTTAAGATGTTTATAAGTTTTGTTGCCCTTGAATCGCCGTTCTCCGTGTGGCGGCCATTTTGAATTTTTGACGGGTCGACGAAAAAAGTTTTTTTTGCCCCAAATCGCGTTACTATCCATTTTGGGTCATTTCTAGACAAAAAAAAAGTTTTTCACCCTTTAGAAAAAATGTTGGACTTCTTTCCTTCATAATGGGAGCTGCCAGGACTGTACTCATAAAACGCTTGAAGATAGAGCTTAGATATTGGCACTTTCAAATAGGAAGTTATATATGGTGACTTGTGTGGTGACCTTGAATTTGACCTTGGATGACCTTGAAAGGTCAAAACAGTCATTTTTGGGTAAACAAAAAAATGCCCAAATTTGCCTCTGCAGATGAAATGCTTGTAGATAGAGCTTCAGTTTGCATTATGAACATATAGAAAGTCATATATGGAACAACTAATGATGACCATGATTTTGACCTTGGATGACCTTGAGTGCTAAATGTCTGGCTTGAAATCTTGAAAGTGGCCTCTGAAGCTTAAACTTTTGCACATACAGGTTAGGATTGTGTATAAGCCTATAAAAAATCATGTATAAATGGCACATCTTTTGGTGACCTTGAACTTGTCCTTAAACGACCTTGAAGGGCAAATCTCAAAATCTTAAATTGACCTCTACAAACGAAATACTTGTTGATAAAGCTTACATGTTTGTATTATGAACATATATGAAGTCATATGCAGGCCAGCATACCTAATGGTGTCATTGAATTTCACAAAGATGACCTTGACTGGTAAGTCTCAAAATCATATGTCAATTACAATGCTTAAAACCAAAATTGTCCGGTAACCTATCTTAGCCCTTGGGCTAATTTTTAAATTTTTTTGATTGAATCGTTTTTGCCGATTTGGCGGCCATTTTTGACGAAAAATTGCCAATTTTGGACTTTGGTGGCCATTTTCTCAAAAACTGTCTGATCAGTTTTGATATTTTTTATTTCAAAACATTTCTCTCATGCACCTCTATAACGTGTATAAGTTCCGTTGCCCTTGAATTGCCGGTTCGCGTGTGGCGTCCATTTTGATTTTTTGATGGGTAAACGAAAAAAAAAATTTTTTGTCCCAAATCAAGTCACTATTCGTTTTGAGCCATTTCCAGCAAAAAAAAAAAAATATTTTTTTTGGCCATTGAAAATTTTCCTTCATAATGGGAGCTGTGCAGAGTAAACTCATAGAACACTTCAAGATAGAGCCTAAGTATTGGCACATTCAAATGGGAAATCATATATTGCGGTTTGGGTGGTGACCTTGAGTTTGACCTACAATGACCTTGAAAGGTCAAAACAACCTTTTTTGTCAAAAAAATGATGACTTTTGACTTTGGTGGCCCTTTTCTCAAAGTCTATTCAGACAGTTTTCCTCAAAATAATGTATAAGATGTACCTTTGTGATGTGTATAAGTTTTGTTGCCTTTGAAATGACAGTCTGCGTGTGGCGGCCATTTTGATTTTTTGACGGGTAGGCGAAAAAAAATGTTTTGTCCCAAATCGAGTCGCTATTCGTTTTGAGCCATTTTCAGCAAAAAAAAAAGTTTTTTGGCCATTGAAAAATTTTTTGGAGAAAATTTCACCCAATGTTCCCTTCATAATGGGAGATGTGTGGAGTATACTCATAGAACACTTCAAGGTAGAGCCTAAGTATTGGCATATTCAAATGGGAAATCATATATTGCGGTTTGAGTGGTGACCTTGAGTTTGACTTTCAATGACCTTGGAAGGTCAAAAACGACCTTTTTTGTCGAAGAAAAGCGATGAATTTTGTCTTTGGTGGCCCTTTTCTCAAAATGTTTTCAGACAATTTTCCTCAAATGCATAAGATTCTCCCTATGTACCTTTGTGATGTGTAAAAGTTTTGTTGCCTTTGAATCGACAGTTTGTGAATATATATGTCATTAATGAATCTTCCGAGATGTAAATTGATTTCTTAATATAGTTCATACAGAAAATGTGTTCCCGGCAACATTTACGAAGATCAGTGTAACAAATTATATGTTGGAAAATCAATACTCTGTGCAATTCTCATGATTGCCGGTAAGCTACAGCACCCTTGGTGCTATGTTCTCAAAATCTGTTCAGTAACTTTTCTTCTTATTGATGCATATATCTCCTCATATATACCCCTGTGACATGTATAAATTTCGTTGCCCTTGAATTGCTCGAAGTGGGCCATGTTGGGCCCGAACACGGCCCAAATGGGACTTTCCCTTGTTAAATTCTCCTATGCTTTATAATGGGACACATTAAGCATAATATCTCATTTAATATTGAGATTAGAGACTAGGAATCAATTGTGGACATATGGAAAATGATATATGCCGAATATTCTTGTGACCCTGAAATTGACCTCTGACCTCGGTTTCAAGGTCACAGCACAAAATTGCTAATATCTCGCTTATTATCGACTTTACAGCTTAGGAATCAATTGTGGACAAATAGTAAAATGCCGAATATTCTGATGACCTTGAATTTGACCTTTGACCTGATTTTCAACATGTTCAAGGTCACAAAACAAAATGGCTAATATCTCACTTATTATCGATTTTACAGCTTAGGGATCAATTGTGGACATAAAGGAAATGATATATGCTGAATATTCTCGTGACCTTGAATTTGACCTCTGATCTCAGACATCGGTTTCAAGGTCAGAGAACAGAATGTCTAATATCTCGCTTATTATCGACTTTACAGCTTAGGAATCAATTGTGGACATATAGGAAATGATATATGCCGAATATTCTGATAACCTTGAATTTGACCTCTGACCTCGGTTTCAAGGTCACAGGGCAAAATGGCTAATATCTTACTTATTATCGACTTTACAGCTTAGGAATCAATTGTGGACATAGAGGAAATGATATATGCCGAATATTCTGATGACGTTGATTTTGACCTTTGACCTCATTTTCAGGGTCAGAGGACAAAATGGCTAACATCTCACTTATTATCGATTTCACAGCTTAGGGATCAATTGTGGACATATAGGGAATGATATATGCTGAATATTATCGTGACCTTGGATTTGACCTCTGATCTCAGTTTCAAGGTCAGAGCACAAAAATGCTAATATATCGCTCATCGTCGACTTTACAGCTTAGGAATCAATTGTGGACATATAGGAAATGATATATGCCAAATATTCTGATGACGTTGATTTTGACCTTTGACCTCATTTTCAAGGTCAGAGGACAAAATGGCTAACATCTCGCCTATTATCGATTTCACAGCTTAGGGATCAATTGTGGACATATAGGAAATGATATATGCTGAATATTATCGTGACCTTGAATTTGACCTCTGACCTCAGTTTCAAGGTCAGAGCACAAAATGGCTAATATCTTGCTTATTATTGACTTTACAGCTTAGAATTCAATTGTGGACATATAGGAAATGATATATGTAGATTATTGCCATGACATTGAATTTGACCTTGGACCTCATTTTCAGAATCACAGGACAAAATGGCTAATATCTCGCTTTTTATCGACTTTACAAAATACAGCTTAGCAATCAATTGTGGGCATATAGAAAATGATACATTCTGAACATTGTCATGACCTTGAGCTTGACCTTTGACCTCATTTTCAAGGTCGCAGGACAAAATAGCTAATATCTCGCTTATTATCGACTTTACAGCATAGGAATCAATTATGAACTTATGGGAAGTGATATATGCTGAATATTGCTATGACCTTGAATTTGACCTTTGGCCTCATTTTCAAGGTCAGAGAACGAAATGGCTAATATCTAGCTTTTTATCGACTTTACAGCTTAGCAATCAATTGTGGACATCTAGAAAATGATATATTCTGAACAATGTCATGACCTTGAACTTCACCTTTGACCTAATTTTCAAGTTCACAACACAAAATGGCTAATAGCTAGCTTATTATCGACTTTACAGCTTAGGAATCAAATATGAACATATTGTTATGGATTTTAATCATGATGCATGAGGTTTGTTAGTAGAATCTATTAGCCAGTTAGTAGTACACTAGATTTGAAACCATGAAAAGGCTTTCCACAACTTGTACACATAATTTTTGAAAAATCTGTGAAAATCCGATCATAATTGGTAATATACTAATTAATTAGCATAATTAAGGACAAATAATACATTCATAAATGCAACAATTATCTTAGTCGGACCATTCACAAGACCAGAGTTCTATCCAAAGCATGCTAAATGCCCATGTTGCCGTAACATTCCATTCTGAGCGGCAACATTCCGCAGCAGCTTATAAAAGGGGCCCAGATTTGGGGATCTGGATCATTCAGAGCTTAGACTTGGTCGAACACACATCGCTTGTGAATTGTACATGTACAACCTGTTTTTTCGCCATCACAGAATAAAGTTGGAAAGCACAACTTTTGTTTTTCTTTGCGTACAGAACGTAATCCTGACAGGACTTGAATTTGAACTAGTCAAACTGCTAAGTCTGTTTCCCGAAAGTCGGACCGTGAGCAAAAGCCTGACAAGTTTGGTGTCAGAAGTGGGATCCAGACTTGCACACGTGCCAGCATCGCAGCCAGACCCAATCCAAGGAGGCCGCAGACGTCGCGACAACTCAATGCCTGACTCCGGTCGTCGCGACAACTCACCGCCTGACTGCGGTCGTCGCGACAAGTCATCGTCTGACTCCGAATGTCGCGACACCTGATCGCCTGACAGCAGTCGTCGCGACAATCGCCTGACCACAACAACTCTGCTGTCACAACGTCACATCGCGCGTGTGCTGTTCTGTCAAGGCATTTAGCCGCACAGCAGTTGCCCACATCTATGGAATGGATGAAGGGTTTTGTGGCGACGCATCCGAACTGTACTGCATCGAATGTGAAGAAGTGGGCAAAGCCTGTGGCTATCTGGCTTTCACTTTTTGCCAACATTTCGTGTGTTTAGACTGTTTTCAGAGTGCAGGGGTGAAGGCACCTGGTCATATCTCTCTACGATGTACAGACTGCACCCTCATCGATCCATACCAAACTTACTCCCTGCAGGAAGAGTGTCCCCTGTGCTTTGTGAACTACATCGCAACAGGCGAAACTGAAGCCGAACATTGGCAGCACGTGCTCGAACAGAGTGATCTTACCGATGAAGGCGTAAGGGACATCTTGTGCATCTAATACACAGAACTGGACATGATGTCTTTAACCTTGTGTTGTGCTCTCTGCTATGGCAGAAACAAATATGCATATGTGAGACTTCGCCAGTGTGGTTGTTTTGTTTGCTGGGACTGCTACTTCAGAAGATTACAAGAAGTCACAACCTGTAGCTACATCCACTGTGTCCCACCCGCTGCCTAGAGTTGTTTTGACATTGCCTTTACCACACACTGCTAGTGACTCCTACACAAACTATTGCATAGTAGCCATGGAAAAGAGAATTACGAGGCAGAGTGCTCGAAGTCGGAGTGCTTCACCAAGAGCCGGAATTAGGGACACAGAGTCAGAACCTGATCTTGGTCAACATGAGGCAAGTCACCAACCACGGGGTCGCAGTGCATCCCCAGACCCCCAACCTGGCCCATCCCAGAGGCCCCAAGAAAGCATGGACACCGCCCCACAAATTGATTCTGATGTGGCTCGGAGTTTGCAGGAGGCCGTGGCCGCCTTGAGAGAATCTGCACTGGAAGCAACAAAGCGTGGTTCCGCCCTACAACTGAGGGATGTAATGGAGGAGAGAAATCGGGCTGTGCAACAAGCAAATGCGCAGGCAGCCATGGCGAGATGAAGAGCTAGTGAAGCGTCAGCCACCGTTGACAGTGTCACAGCCGAGTTGGTCAGCGTCCGACAGGCCCTGTCACAACAAGAAGATCAGTGGCGCATGCGGCATGAACAGACTGATAGAGACTGGCACGAGAGGGTGGAAAAGGTTGAGGGTGTTTGGCGCGAGCAAATCCTTGAAACCGAGGCAACGCTGTCAGCCCGATACCACGACATGGAAAAATCCTGGCGCCAAACGCTGGCGGAACAACAAAATCAGGCCCAGATAAAACTCGACCGAATGAGAGCCTGCTGGAAGCATCGTCTTGAAGAAGCAGAGCGACAAGCATCTGCTAAGCTGGCGGAGCTTCAGGAAAACCAGGCATCGCTGTCAACAGCAGGCGGGACCTGACCGAAGGCATACTCAGCTGCTTCACCACGCAAACTGTTGGTCTAACGGAACAACCTCTCAGTTTGGTCCCAGCGACATGCACTTGCCAAAGACTCGAATGGTGTTATGAAGCTTTCCCAACTGTTAGTGCCGTCGAACATCACTTATTTAGGCAGAGGGACGTGTCTGGGGCTCTCCGCAGATTGAAAGCTCGTTTCAAGGAACGTCGTGCGCCAACTTCATACCTGGCGCAGCTAGAGGCACGGCGCTACCGACCAAAGGAAGACATCTCACAGAACATCGCCAGTCTGCGTCGGTTGGTGATAAAGGCCTACCCAACTGCAGATAACGTGACAAGGGAGACTATTGTGTTGCGGCACTTCCCCGTGGGCTACCAGACCAGAATACTGCCGTCACCATCGGCATGAGCAGCCCGAAGACTGTGGAGGAAGCCAGGGCAGCATTGGAAACTTACAGTAGCTTGCGCGATGATGCGCCCAAACCACCAAAAGCTCGCAATGTGAAGGCAACCACAGACAAGACTGACACCCGTCTCTCCCAGGTTCTAGAACAGCTTGAGAAACTCCTGGCAGCCACTAGACAGCCCAGCAAAGGTCCAGGAACGAGTGGGCGCCAACACGTCCGTGACAGTGATCGAACTGCCAACACAAGCAGGAATGGACAGGGCAACAGCTCTGGAAAAAGACCCGAAGAAAGGAGACCGAAAAGAGACATGAGCACTGTTGAGTGTTTCAACTGTCATGAAACCGGGCACTATGCTTCCTACTGTGAGGCCCCTAAACGGGGTGCACACCAAAACACACAATCAGATGTGCCAAAAAACTAGTGGAGACCAGTCCGACCGGCCTGGTACTGGTCCCAACGCCTGTCGAAGAAAGTAACTGTATCCTGAAAGTGTGTACGAGCAGTGTGGGTGAGGGCCTTTCTGCTTTCCTGCCATGTACAATCGCTGACACAAAAGTGAAGCTTATGATAGACACTGGTGCATCAGTGACAATCTTGTCCGAAACCATCTACTCCAAGATACCTGCTGATTGCAGACCCTGCATCAAAACACTACCATCACCAGTCAAGTTGGAGGGGGCTGACAATCAACCTATCGGCATTGCCGGCATGGCCACTATACAATTTGAGGTGGATTGCCATACGTTCCATTGGGACATGTACATTGCCACTATCTATAAAGACGGACTTCTTGGCATGGACTTCCTGTATGAGAGTGACTTTGTATTTGCTGCAGAGGGCGGCCTGCGTCTAAATGGGCGCCACATTGACATAGTACTCGAAGGGGCATCGCCAAAATTTGCAAAAACTGGTGGTGAAGGAAAATATCCTGATACCGGCAATGTCAGAGTGCGTGGTGGCTTGCAAGCCCCAAAACATGCCGTTGTCCTCTGCCTGTTGTGAGATCGAGCCTTTACCAGGGAAGAGCGTGGGCGATGATCTCCATGGGGGAAGCACCCTCGTCGACGTCAACAGATCTAAAGCGGTCTTGCTGGTCTGCATCATGAACACATCTGCGGAAAATCGAATCCTGCATGAAGGTGCAGTTGTGGCATGCATGCATGAGGTCAGTGATATTGTGCAAATAGCAGACTGTGAGAAGAGAAACTCCACAGCAACAAAGATCAGAAATATTGACACCACAGCTAACAATGTGCTCAGCAATGAAATCTCTAAAGAATGGCCACAGGGTGTGACTTGTTTGACAGAAGCATCCCTGGTCTGTCGCTGAGACATGAGCAGGACCTGGCCAGACTGTTGGACAAACATATGGACATATTCGCCAAATCGCCCACTGATTTGGGGCGTAGACAGTTGTTAAACACCAAATCGACACGAGTGATGCCCGGCCGATCAAGCAAGCACTGCGCCGGCCACCACTGGCATTCAAAGAGGAACAAGACAGGATCATAGAGGAGCAACTGGCAGCAGGAGTCATCAGAGAGTCATCTTCGCCATGGGCTTCACCTCTGGTCTATGTGAGAAAGAAGGACAGTTCAACTCGTCCCTGTGTGGATTATCGCAAGCTAAATGATGTCACACGAAAAGACGCATATCCACTCCCCCGCATTGATGACTGTCTAGACTGCCTGTCCAGTGCCCAGTATTTCTCCACTCTCGACTTGCAGTCCGGATATTGGCAGATAGAAGTTAATGAGGCTGACAAACACAAGACAGCTTTCATAACACGTCGTGGGCTGTATGAGTATAACACCCTACCCTTTGGGTTGTGCTCGGCTCCGGCCACTTTTGAGCGATGCATGGAGCTTGTTTTCCGTGGGCTCCAGTGGAAGACACTGCTTGTGTGTCTGGATGAATTGATAATTCTAGGGTCAACTATAGAGGAGCACCTGCAAAGACTGGACGAAGTATTCAATCGTTTAAAAGCAGCGGGGCTGAAGCTAAAGCCAAGCAAATGTGAACTATTGAAAGGAGTTGTGTTTCTGGGACATGTCAGCAAGGACGGGGCTCGTCCAGACCCGCAAAAGGTGGAGTGTGTAAAGTTATGGAGGCCCCCACAAGACGTACGAGACGTCAAGTCCTTCACATCATTCTGCTCGTACTACAGGCGGTTCATTCGTGGCTTCGCTTCAATAGCGGCTCCCCTCCACAAACTCACCGAGGCCGGGGTGAAGTTTGAATGGTCGAGGGAGTGCCAAAATGCCTTTGTCAAGCTGAAGGAGGTTTTGTGTAGTGACCAAGTAATGGCGTATCCACAAGACCATGGACTTTTTATATTGGACACTGATGCGAGTGATACCTCAATTGATGGGGTGTTGTCACAAATGCAATGGAGTGACAAGGCCCAGAATGAAGAAGAAAGACTGGTTTGCTTCGCCATCAAAACACTGACTAAGGCACAGAGAAGATATTGTGTGACGAGAAAAGAGTTGCTGGCAGTGGTTTATTTTGTGGAACACTTCGAACATTTCCTGTTGGGCCGTCCTTTCAAGGTCAGGACAGACCATTGCGCACTTCGTTGGTTGATGTCGTTTCGAGGGCCAACAAACCAGATGGCGAGATGGTTAGAGCTGTTGGCGCAGTTTGATTTCAAGATCCTGCATCGAGCAGGAAAACTTCACTGTAATGCCGACGGACTGAGCAGAATTCCGTGTGACCCAGATGACTGTCAGTGCTATGAGGGCCATAGCATACTTCAGGAACTGCCGTGTCAAGGCTGTTCGAGCTGTGAAAAGAAACACCAAGAGTGGTCCCGTTTCTTTGAAGTAGAAGACGTCGTCCCACTTACAGCCAAAAAGATAATGTGTGTGCGGACGGTGATGGTTGCTGAGGACCAGGTGGGGGCAGCGGACAGGCGCCCCGGTTGACGAGATGAGTGCAGGACGGATGTGGCAAGAATCTTGGCTACCTACACAGTGGTGTATATGTTCCTATACTTGGTGATGACAACCATGGGGAAATTGGTGACAAGGTGCCGGAACATCCTGAGCAAAAATATCTCCAGCAGCGGAGTGTCTTCAAAGGACCGATGTTCCAAATTGAGCCGAGGGTGTCGGCCCAAAACCATGAAAACAGGAACATCGAGAGTGGCATGTGTTTGGGCTGTGACCCGAGAACGAGCAACAGCGAATGATCAAAGAGCGCCAGACGAAACTGTAGACCTGACGGACGGGAATTCACTGCTTGACACAAGTGACTTGCGTCTGGGTCAGCGAGAAGACCCTGACGTATCTGATGTCATCAAGTGGCAGGAGGCAGGACAAAGGCCTGAAAGGAGTGTGATCGCGGGCAAAAGTCCGCCCGCTCGTGAACTGTGGCTACAATCGGACTAACTAAAGATGAAAAATGGTGTTTTGTACAAGTGGTACTATCCAAACAATGGTGACCAACGCTATCTACAGTTGATTGTGCCAAAATCGCTACAGCAGGAGGTCATGAAAGCTGCACATGACTCCAAAAATGGGGGCCACCTTGCCGTCAAGAAAACATACTCAAAGTTGAAGAAAAGCATGTACTGGTACCGAATGAAGGACTCTATTACATTGCATGTCCAGCGATGTCTGAAGTGTGGGGCAAGGAAAAGACCGGGGAAGCGCCCACAAGTCCCACTTGGCCAATACACTGTTGGACTGCCTTTGGACAGAGTGTGCACAGACATATTGGGTCCATTCCCAGTATCAGACATGGGCAACAGATACATTTTGCTGGTAATGGACTCTTTCACCAAGTGGGGCGAAGCGTATCCAATCCCAGAATTTTCAGCAAAGACAGTGTCTCACAAGATCGTGTACGAGTTCTTTTCTAGATATGGATTGGCCATAGAACTGCACACCGACCAAGGCTCAAACTATGAATCCGAACTTTTTAGGGAGGTGTGTCGGTTACTAGAGATACACAAGACCCGCACGTCGCCTTATCATCCCTCGTCAAATGGTCAAGTTGAACGTTTCAACGCTACACTGGTGGGGATGATCACTTCGTATGTCAGCAAAAGTCAGAGGGACTGGGATTGTCATCTGCAACTACTGACCGCCGCATACCACAGCTGTGAACATTCTAGTACTGGCTACAGCCCTAACCGACTGATGTTGGGACGCGAGGTGCATTTGCCAATAAACCTGATGATTGGCAACATTCAACAGGAAGGAAAACATCATAGCTACAGTGATCATGTGCATGATCTTGCAGAAAATATGAGCAACACGTTTGCTCATGTACGCAACCACCTTCAGACAGCAATGATGAGACAGAAAAAGAACTATGATACACGAATTGCCTTCCACAGTTATGAAGATGGTGATCTGGTGTACTGTCTCGATATCACGAAAGTCAAGGGACTGAGCCCAAAATTGAAGGCAGATAAGTGGAAGGGTCCCCTAGTTGTTCAACATAAGCTGAGTGATTTGTTGTACAAGATCAAGCACAGTGCAACAAAGAAGGCCAAAGTGGTGCACCATGATCGGCTTAAACCCTACGTGGCGGATCATTCCCCAGACTGGGCCCTGCGACTACAACAAAGCCTGCGCGGGAAGGAGACAGGCCCCACTTTCGCCTCTGCTGGGATACAGACCGATGACATTGCATATATGCATGGCAATGGGGACATTGCTGGGACATGTTTAACGGAGAGGGCAGATGTATTGACAGCTCGTCGGGGCCTAGCCAGGAGGGACAGGAACCCTTGACACATGCCGACCAGATACACGAGGCTGGTGCAAACAGCCTTGCTCCCAAACAACATGGCAAGTCTACAGAGGCCATACAACTACAGGACCCATCCCAACCCAAGCAGACTAGAAGTGGTAGAATGACAATTCCACCAAAAAGATACCCACACATGTAGGACCCACATTTGTTACCCACCCAACAGTCAACAAATTTAGTGTCAAGCCTTCATCATGTTCATGTGTTGTGTGAAAGAAGAAGGCAGAGAGAGACAGAGAAAAACTCTACACTTCACCTTGAGCATAGGACTGCTATCCTGTATCTTTATAGTGACTCATAGTATCCAAATTCTACTGGAATTGAGGCCTTCAAAGCAGAGTTTTTGAAAAAATCAAGTGACTGTCAGTGGCAAGTTCAATGCTGCTGCATCATGGGAAATTTTAAGTGCACACATCCACGGAACTGTTTCGTAACACCTGGTTTCCAAATGACATTGTTTGTAGATGGCCTGGGTGTGGTGGATCACATAGTGGAAGGAGAACAAGTGCCTGACATGGTGATAATTGCCCATTTGTCCAAAATGTAGCAATTTTGGATATCAGGCTTGGACATTATTCTAATATTTCATAAACAATAGCACCTGGCTGTGCCACTAATCCCAAACTTGAGGTGTAACAGTGCCAAGCAGTGCAAGTGACCTTCACCCCAGTCAACAACACTGGATCTAAGCATCAACAAACCGCCACCTGTGAAGGCCATTAGCGGGCCATGAAAATGCTCAGGCCTAGAGAAGGGGAAGGGTGCCATTGGGCAGAAGAAAGGTGCTATTGGTCAGTAGTTCACCACACCCACCCCACCCCTGGAGTTTGGGGATCTCCGTGGCACCACACAAGTCACAAGGGCCAGTCTGCAAGTGAATCTCGCGACAGCAACACCAAAATCTGAACTTCAATCTTGACAAGTCTTTATGAAACGCCATGAAGACCAAAGTGTATTTCCGGTGTTCGTTTGCTGGTTGCAGCGAGAAGTACTTGCTGCCCAGCCAACTGGAGCGGCACATGAAACAGCAACACCTGCCGTGGTACTGCCAGCTGTGGGTGTGTGCATTCTGCAAAGTCGGCATTGACCGTGAAAGCAGACTTGAAGCTCACTTGGCCAGTCCAAAGCACTGGGCTACAGTTAACAACGTGGCTTGCCGGGTGATGGAATCACACAATCCGGAGATTGCACGGCGACGAAAGGACCTGGTCGAGGAGAAAGCGAGGTCTATGCCCAAGGCGCTCATCCTGCAGCGATGTCTAGTGGGCCTCAAAAAATCTAAGGTCCATGCGGTCGAATTCACGCCAGGGCTTGACCGAAAGGAGGTAGAGGAAGCCGCAGCGCAGCTAGAGAACAGTTTGGTCGATCCGGGCGAGGACTGGCTGGCGCCTAACATCATCGTGCTGTCGCCCTGTCCTTCAACAGACAAGCCCGCTTCTCCTATGTGTCACCGCAAGGAGTTGGCCTCGTGTGGGAGGGAGTCGCCGCGACCGCAGCCTCTGGATGCGGACGTCGCTCGCTCGCACGATGACGCTTCGACCTCGTCGCCTCCGCAGCCCCTGAATGCAAATGCAGCTCGCTCGCACGATGGCGCTTCAACCTCGTCGAGTCCGCAGCCCCTGGACGCAGACGCCGCCCGCTCGCATGATGACGCTTCGTCGCGACCACAGCCTCTGGACGCAGACGCCGCTCGCTCGCTCGCATGATGACGCTTCGTCGCGATCGCAGCCTATTGACACGGACGCCACGCGTACTCAGAACGATGTGTTCATTTCATCACGACCGCAGGTGCAGATATTGTGCAATGAGTTAGGCCCACGGTCTACTGGGCTACGTCGGCCAACAAAATTTGCTGGCCCTCAAAAGAGGTTAAATGCCTCACTGCCATGTTCAGCGCGGGCCCTGGACATGGACCATTTTGACAGAGGCATCAATGACATCAAGGCCAAGGTGCAGAAAGTTGCCGAGGACCAAAGTGAAGACCTGAAAGGCACCATCCTGGGCAGGCTGGCCGATGTCGGCAACAGCCTGCAGGAATACCAGTTTGGTGCAGTGTCTCAATTGATTGCGCAGGTGGCTGATCTCCAAAAAAGTGTCGATGGACTGACAACCTTAGTGGCTTCACTGCAGCAGCGAATAAATCAGCAACCTGCAGCGACCCTACAGCACCTTGGCCATAGCCTCCTCGCAGTGAGTGCAGAACCAGCATGCAGCAGCGTGACATCGACCGCAAGCCTGGGTGAACTGTAAATAGAATGTAAATTATATTACTCAAAAATAGCAATCTTCATACATTCATGAACATTTACTTATCACTTGTTTGCTGTGCATGCATAATCATGATAAGTGCATTGTATCGTGTGTTTGACCAGTACCTTACCAGTAGTCTTAGGTAGATATCAAGTTGATATCTGGGTGGTGGGTTTTTGTTTCAATGTAGCAAGATTAGAACAGTAGCAAAGAAATATTTTTGAAATATTTAGAAAAATAATAGAAAAGATAATAGAAAAAAAAACAAAAAAAACATAGGAATATCAGGAGATATTTAGTCGAGCCAAGGGTAGTGTTATGGATTTTAATCATGATGCATGAGGTTTGTTAGTAGAATCTATTAGCCAGTTAGTAGTACACTAGATTTGAAACCATGAAAAGGCTTTCCACAACTTGTACACATAATTTTTGAAAAATCTGTGAAAATCCCATCATAATTGGTAATATACTAATTAAGTAGCATAATTAAGGACAATTAATACATTCATAAATGCAACAATTATCTTAGTCAGGCCATTCACAAGACCAGAGTTCTATCCAAAGCATACTAAATGCCCATTTTGCCGTAACATTCCATTCTGAGCGGCAACATTCCCCAGCAGCTTATAAAAGGGGCCGAGATTTGGGGATCTGGATCATTCAGAGCTTAGACTTGGTCGAACACACATATCTTGTGAATTGTACATGTACAACCTGTTTTTTCGCCATCACAGAATAAAGATGGAAAGCACAACTTTTGCTTTTCTTTGCGTACAGAACATAATCCTGACAGGACTTGAATTTGAACTTAGTCAAACTGCTAAGTCTGTTTCCCGAAAGTCAGACCATGAGCAAAAGCCCAACAATATAGGAAATGATATATGCTGAATATTGCTATGACCTTGAATTCGACCTTTGACCTCATTTTCAAGGTCACTTCACAGAATAGCTAATATCACTTATTATCGACTTAACAGCTTAGGAATAAATTGTGAACATACTTGAAATGATATATCTGTTGAGTATTTTCATGGCCTTGAATTGATTAATGACTTTATTTTCGAGGTCACTGGACAAAAGGCTAATATCTGAAACTATATATTGTCCTGTAACCTCTCTTAGCCATCAGGCTAAATTTTTTTCATTGACATGGAGACATAGATAACCTTTATGTCTGGTTTTGATGCAGGCTGCCGTGCTGATATCGTACTTCGAAGGCATATTCTGTTATTGCATCCTCTGAACGAGGACCATGTGTAGATCTATAGGCCCATTTAAGGAAATGAAGTTCCTCGATACAGATCCCCCCTCCCCCCAGGACAGCTGGGTTTTTTTTGGGGGGGGGGGGGGTGAGATACACTAGTATGTAAAAAAAATTCATATATGTTAAAAGAAAATTGTTTGAGGGAATGCCCCAGACTCCCTATAGAATCATGTAGTGTGGCTTCGCCACTTGGGGGCTCGTACGTTGAAAAAATGATTTTGTGGACATAAAGTAAATGATATATGCCGAATATTCTTGTGACCCTGAAATTGACCTCTGATCTCGGTTTCAAGGTCACAGCACAATATGGCTAATATCTCGCTTATTATCGACTTTACAGCTTAGGAATCAATTCTGGACATATAGTAAATGATATATGCCGAATATTCTGATGACCTTGAATTTGACCTTTGACCTCATTTCAAGGTCACAAAACAAAATGGCTAATATCTCACTCATTATCGATTTTACAGCTTAGGGATCAATTGTGGACATAAAGGAAATGATATATGCTGAATATTCTCGTGACCTTGAATTTGACATCGGTTACAAGGTCAGAGAACAGAATGTCTAATATCTCACTTATTATCGACTTTACAGCTTAGGAATCAATTGTGGACATATAGGAAATGATATATGCCGAATATTCTGATAACCTTGAATTTGACCTCTGACCTCGGTTTCAAGGTCACAGGGCAAAATGGCTAGTATCTTACTTATTATCGACTTTACAGCTTAGGAATCAATTGTGGACATTGAGGAAATGATATATGCTGAATATTCTGATGACGTTGATTTAGACCTTTGACCTCATTTTCAAGGTCAGAGGATTTTTCAAAGAAAAATTTCATATATGTAAATAAAAATAGCTCGAGGGCATGCCCCAGACTCCCTATAGAATCATGTAGTGTGGCTTTGCCACTTGGGGGCTCGTACGTTGAAAAAATGATTTTCTATTCAAACATGGGACCCCCCCCCCCCCCTTCACCCAATATTTACTTCGAGTACAGGTTAATTGCCAGATCCATGGTCAAATGTACCCTACGTACATTTGCATGGCGTTGCATCGATTCGTCAGCCTGTCGTCCGTTCACATTTTTGTTTAAATTTACAGAAGAATGATGGTTCTGAAAATTTCATGTATGCAATTAAACCATATTATTGACATTTCTATGACCAAATTCCTGGAACTTTTTGAACAACCCTCGTAGTAACCGAACTATAATGAGGTGTTGGCTCGAAAGGGAGAAATGGAAGAACGTCTAACCCCAAAAGTGGCTCTTCAACCTGGTTGAGGAGGCACTTTTGGGGCTAGAAGAACGCCCAGATTCACGCAGGGGGGGGGGGGGGATCTCAACGAGAAGTTTGTAGTACAAGGGGGGGGAGCTATTAAAGGGCGTTCACTTCAATGCTATGCTGAAGAGTAGGGTTGTTCGTTTCTGGCGGTCATACATATCTGGGCAAACAAAAAATATATTTTTACAAGCACCACTCACTACCCAGTATTTATAACCCCAATCACTAAGTGCCAATTGACCCAGGGCGTGAACCCCACTGAGCAGTGATACACCAGAACCACCAAATTTAAGCAGTGATGCAATACATTGATGTTCCCATGTAAGCAGAAATACATAACGAGAGATGTATTTTATATTTCTGATGTAAGTTATATAATCTACGTACATCAGAGTTCATGGTTCATGAAAAACTTTCAAGGGGCCATCTCGAACAAATTGTATGACATAAAATCGGACAATTTTTAGGTATGTCAGACTGTTTGAGGTTAAATAAGTTTAAAATTCATTTCATCACTTAGCAATGACACATCTCTTGATACGTCTCTTGATACAGAACACAAGGGCCTATCAGATCTAGGGCCTATTCGCTAAATTCTCGGATATTCATTATATGGTCATTCTGACATACTTCAACAACACGCCGGAGATTTCAAATTTATGTCAGAAAAATCTGACTGTCTGACGATTTTTCGTGAACACTGATTTACGGAAGCCCGTTAGGCCAGATACTGCAAGGTGTGAAAATATCTAGTTATCTGGCGGCTGCCACATAATTATCTGTAGGCCGCGGCTTGAAATATGAGGAGATTCTTGTAAAGCAATATACATTTGGTAATCAGTATCCAAATAAAAGTCGTGACATCATCTACATACTGTTTTTAATGTTATATGGGGTAATATGGGGGGGGGGGGCGGTTTGATATGCAAATTATTCATTTAAACTTAACTTTCACTCTAGCATTATATATGGACCATCGATAATTAATTATATAATTATGTGGCGGCCGCCAGATAATTAAGTGGCGGCTGCCAATTAAATATATTTCAACACCTGGCACTAACGGTATTCCGTACTGATCTACACCTGCTCAGTGTTGTTGTATTTCGTAGGATGCAGATCGTCATCTGTGGCGGGGGCATTATCGGCAGTTCTGTGGCGTACCACCTAGCCCTGAGAGGCATGACTTCCACCGTGGTTGAGCGATGTGAGCCTGCCTGTGCTGCCTCGGGGAAGGCTGGTGGGTTCTTGGCACGAGACTGGTGTGATACATACGAGTTGGGACCAATGGCGAATGTGAGCTTTGACATGCACATGGCGTTTGCGGGCGATGACAGCTTCAAGGATTGTGACTATAGGCGCCTTGAGACAATTGGGATCAACGTTAGGGAGGAATGTCGTGGAGCTGGTGTACCTGAATTGCCGGGATGGTTGGATGGACCTATTCTGAAGCGATCTTCGATGGGTAAGACGGAAACAACGGCGCAGGTTCACCCTGGCAAGCTCACAAAAGCGATGCTCTCTGTCGCTAATAAGCTCGCGGGTACTACGGTGAAGATCGGAATTGTTAATGCTGTGTTGAAGGACGAAGCTAACGTTGTAACCGGGGTGAAAGTCGGGGAGGAGACTTTACCAGCTGACATGGTTGTCGTTGCCATGGGACCTTGGTCAATCCAAGCGGCTGAGTGGTTTGACTTCGCCAGCATCCACAACCAGAGAGCGCATAGCATCGTCCTAAACCCCTCTCTAGAGATCTCTGCACACGCCTGCTTCCTCGAGTACAAAACCTCAGCAAATGAAAGCTTCTCCCCGGAGATCTACCCGCGCCCTGATGGTACCGTCTACGTCTGTGGCATGAGTGACACAGAGCCGCTTCCAGCTGACCCCTCTCACGTGCAACCCAAGGCCCAGTCGTGCGAGACACTGCGGGGCATGATCAATTCCGTGTCCAGTGGCTTAGAGGGAGCTACACTTCTGACCGAGCAGGCATGTCATCTGCCTCTGACACAGGACGGACTTCCACTCGTGGGCACTGTACCAAAGACGAAGGGAGCTTACGTGGCTACCGGACACAGCTGCTGGGGAATTTTGAACGCACCCGCCACTGGCAAAGCCCTTTCAGAGTTGATCTTGGACGGACGCTGTACGTTTCTTGATTTGTCGCCATTTGATCCTGGACGATTTATTTCTGCATAGTGTTTGATTAAATGTTATTATTCGATGACCTCACATGTGGTAATGTATCAGTGTACTGATAAAGTCACCAAATGCACTGTGATTTGATAGTGAGCATAACTATGGCTGTGGTGATTCGCATCATTACTTATGGCAATGTACATTATAATAAACGCGTGCTTGAAATGCCATATTGATTCATCTGTCCCTAGGAAAGCCCTCAATGAATGGGCAACCGTAGAGGCCCTAAATAGGATGCCGCCAGTTCATCATTTTTGGCAGAGAAAATTGTCAAAAAACATGTTTTCATGTGTACTTGAGAACAGCAAGTTGAATAAATCAATAATACATTAAATGAACTGACATAGTCGACTAAGTGTCAATAGTAACCTTGACCCATTTACCTCGGAATTTTTTTACACTTATTATTCACACTTATTTATTCATCATATAAGAATTTAAAACACACAATTTTGCTTATGATGGGAGCGATTGTGTTGCCACAAATGTCTGGTGGATGCACAGGACCTTTGGTCTTGAGACAAATTACTGCTAAAAACCGGGAATGGGACTGCCTCGTACGCCGGTAGGTCAATGTGAATAGTGCTGATATAAAAGAGGCTGTCGCTCCACACAGACTGTATTTAGACACAAGTTTTAGACTTTATTATATCAGTCGGACACCTCTGAGTCAAAAAACAAAAGAACTGTTGTTTGAGATCTGTATTTGGATACATATACAAGTAAACGTCAGGGATCCAGAGTAGCAAAAGTGGTCGCCGCATGAAACAAATGCGTTGGCCAAAATTCTTGCTGTGAGATCGTCAGTCAAATAAACTGATAAAATTGAATGATGTTTGTGCTAGAATATCAGTTCGTGCGCTGAGCGGCAGGTGGAAAAAGGTGCACTGTGCTAAGCGGCACCGGAAGTTAAAGTAACTTTGTATTTGATATAGGCCGCCGCTGATGCGGCGACCAATGATATACTGTATTACTACGCGACCGAGTGTGTGTATATTTAGAACGAGAAATGTCCACAGGGGGTAATCGTTCCTACAGCTCATTTGCGTGTGAATTAACGGGTTGAGAATCAGATTCACCCCAATGCTCTTTCTACTTTGATATCTCGGCGAGTTTTCAATTTATTCCAAATGTGAAAAGTGCACCATAAACTAGATATAGCACTGCAACTGACTGCATGAAAGGCTTTGAAATTGAATGTTCAGTAAATTTCTGAAAATTGGAACCATGAAAACATAAAATTCATCTGTAAAATCCAGAATCCTTATAGGATCTGGGTTAAATTTTGTTAGATCATGGACAATATTGAATGAAAACTATTTGCAAAAAATCAACGTGAAATATGCATTGAAGGCGACGGACGGTAAAAAAAATAATATTCAGGATTTTTTCCTTATATGATAGAGTCGTATGGGTTATAAATGAGAGCAACAATATATGTTAAAAATATGCATCCTGTTGCCCTGTGGGCGCTCTGTAGTGGAGACTCCCTTCCAGGAGCTTCCACTGAGTGTTGTGACGTCACGATAGGTATACCTCTGACGTTTTGGTGGCAAACGGGCGCACGATCTTAGTCCGACATATAGCATTCAAATGCAAATTGCGAAAATTTTGCTGCAGTGACCCCCATTTTTTTTTTCATTGTTTACATGTGTACAATCCACTCGACAGGTATACTAAATTTTAGAAGTTTCTACCGTATGGATTTTTTTCTGGGGCTGCTAATTCATTTTGAAATTAATAATATGTCTAATTTCGAAGGACAGCTAAACTCTTTCGAAAGTGTTTTGCAACAAATCCAACGCTGTCACCCTAATTTTTATTCAACGATTTCAATCTACACAGATCACTTGATAATCAGACAAATTTTGAGAAAATTCTGATGAGCACATATTCACCTGTGGGTTATAAATCATCACCCGTCTTGAAATATTTTCCGATTAGAGACCATGTTAGGGCATGGACTGTGCATATTTTTCAGGTTAACCATATATTTCACCATAATAGTGTCATCGATATACTATCCTGAACATGGTGGCAAATTTTCATATCCTTCTGCCAAAAAATGGGTGTGTCGCAAATATTTAATGAATGCCATCTCAACGCATGAAAAGTCTTCGACCCCATCGCGGTGATCACAGCATCCTTGAAAAACGTTCAGGTATCTATACAGGTGTATGGAAAACGTAATTACCCGAAAAACACGGCATGGCTGGGGCACTGCGAACAGCATTTTGATCGTGCCAGACGCGCATTATATCGATGGAATTCGTACATTTATTTATTTCGACGCATATCATATGAACATAAGCAGTATATTTGTCCAAGAAAATTTTTTACTGTTAAATATCTTCCTCGCAACATCACAATATCAAGCATATATTTTCAAGCAGTGACCTAGGATCTTCCAGGATTTCCGTTTCCCAACGCTCTATTTGATACCTTTTAAAATCATCCTGTCCAAAAAAACTAATGGATATACGAGACGTGTTTATTGAATATATCCATAACATTATACAACACTCACATATACACAGTGCGTTATGAGATTCAGTTACCATAGTTACTGACAGAGACTTTGATATACTAGTATATACGCAGTAAAAGGCAAATATTTTCACAGATCTAGTCTCCATCCAGCATTGCAAAACACATGTAGCGAATAAACACTTACAATAGCGTAAACATATATGAAAGCTGTGTTTGTATATTCATATATGGCAACATATAGTATCAAGCCAAAACTGGTTTGGTTATGTATAAATAATTTGGTCCTTCCTACAGGGTATGACGAAGCAAAAACTGGTCTCTACATATAAATAATGTCTTTCCTAAGTGGGAGTCTTGATAGCGTAACATTGCAGACATACTGGAGATGTTTGTTGAATGTTCCATAGATTGTGTTCACTGTGTAAACTGTAAAGGTTAATCTAATAAACAAATACAATTCGCTATAACACCCTATCTATGGTCCGCAACAAACACAAATATGACATTGTGACAGTAACACCACAATAATGTCAGCTCAGGGGTGATGAACATTTATCTGTATATCCAGTTTGAAAAGCTCACTCGCACGTACAAGATTATATACTGGAACTGTTAGCATACAACAACTGTATATTATAGTGTACAATGTATATCATAGTGCAAGCATTGGCAATCAAACAGTGCATAATTGTGAATTACTGGTAAACTGACTAGATACCACGAGTAGTGATGCAAGCCATATTAAGTTGTGAGTTAAAAGCGTTTACAAGTACACGAAATAAGCACAACGTTTGGTTCTATATAAATGCAAATTTTAACAAGATATATTCTCATCGACAATACAGTATTTGTAGTACATCTAGACTTCCCACCTTCACACACTACAAGTGTATATTTTACTATATGGAATTACTTGTTGCAAAAGACCAAAATAAGGTGATTCGCTTTCTTTGATTAAAGTCAGGATCAAAAGCTACAATACTATATAATACTGAGATAGCATCAATGATGCACAATGTCTGAAATACAGCATGATAGACATATGTACCTAGTTACAAACAGATCCACATATCAATCTGTGAAATTATCTACGATTCGCACACAAGTATGTATTGTAACTATATACAGAACATGATTTTCTAGCATCACACACAAAAAAAACACATTTTCATGATCACGATGAGAGTAAAATCGTGAACTTGGCCTAAATGATAAGACACATTTCAAAGTCAGAAAAATAAAAGATATAGAAAAGCACCAATAATTCAATTAAACAAACAAGGTTGGTTTTGTATCATTTTCATATAGGCAACACACATAGGTCCCTAACTTCAATTGGGGTACAGGGTTAAAGATTCAACACCCAAAACTACCAGAAAAGTTACAGTACGGAGGAAGTATATTGACAAATTTCAACAAACGCACACGAGATGACACAGTTTTGTATATTATCAGCTCAGTTTTTAAAGCCAAACGCCAAGTCACGATTACAATTGAATATAACAGTCAACACTGGACATCAATTGTTTGTTACATATACAATACACATGTGAATTATCTTAGTTGTATGCAAATTTTGCAGTCAAGAGATTTAACCTCCATGCTCGAGTAAAACGAAATACCAGTTCTTCCTTCAGCAGTTGATGTAAAAAATAACTTGATACATCGAAGAATAACGAACAAAAGCGTGTCTTTATATAACATAGCATCTGCGATATTTTGATTTGTTGTTTATAAATAAAATAGATGATTCACTTCGCCATTCACATACGCGCCGAGAATGCACGTACAAAATAAAACAAAGATATAGCATAACACACTCAAATAAACAGAAAAACGGCAATGTATACAAAATATTGGTGAAATGTACCACCAAAGATACAGACCAACATTTGGAATTTCCCTTTTGTGAGGTGTCTCTGGCCAATGACTATCTTTTTTTCAGATTTTATTTGTCTACTATTCCGATCAACCTAGAAAGACTCAAGTCGCTTCTGCAGCTTCTTTGCTTGTGACGTCATCACCTCCAGCCACCTCTACATCCGCTTCCTGTCAGACGAACAAATGACCATGACATGTGAAGAATCAGATTAATTGAGGATAAGTATCATAATTATGTAGTTGAAAACGATTTATTTTTAATGAGGTCTACATGTTTCTGTAAAACAGTAAGGTCACTTGGGTTTTTTTTTCTTTTTATTAGAGAAATTCGGTCACGACATCAACTTGGGACCTATGAGATGTGACCTTTCTAAGCGTTTCCATATTAAGCCAATGTTTAGCATGGAATCCCTAGTCACGAGTCGTAAAGGTACACAAGTCACAAGTTGATGTCGTGACCAGAATGTGTGATACAGCTGATTCCTCGACATATGTTAAAACCACCACGGCGGTAATCTAGCGGGTCATAAAGGGTCACAGACTGAAAGGTAAGTAAAAGTCGATGTAGTGGCGGCATGTGAAAGTATATCTGCCGAAACTAAAAATGATTTATTGCTGGATGTTGTTTGAGGAAAATTACTCAGACTGAAGGGCACTGAAATTTTGATTATACATCATCTAATGAGAAACGCTTTCATTTTTGTCTGTGGCATGAGTGACACGGAGCCGGTTCCAGCTGACACCTCCCACGTGCAAGCCAAGGCCCAGTCATGCGAGACACTGTTGTGTCTGGTGGATGCACAGGACCTTTGGTCTTGAGACAAATTACTGCTAAAAACCGTGAATGGGGCCCGTTTCCTCCGCCGTTTCGTCATCCCCAAAAGTTCTGATATAAAGTAGCCTGTCGCTTGACACAGACTGTATTAAGACAAGAGTTTTAGGCTTTGTTATATCAGTCGGACACCTCTGAGTAAGAAAACAAAAGAACTGTTGTTTGAGATCTGTATTTGGATACATATATGATATACTGTATTACTACGCGACCGAGTGTATATTTAGAACGGGCAAAGTCCACAGGGGGTAATCGTTTCTACAGCTCATTGGCGAGTGAATTAACGGGTTGAGAATCAGATTCACCCCCATGCTCTTTCTACTTTGATATCTCAGCGAGTTTTCAATTTATTCCAAATGTGAAAAGTGCACCATAAACTAGAAATAGCACTGCAACTGACTGCATGAAAGGCTTTGAAATTGAATGTTCAGTAAATTTCTGAAAATTGGAACCATGAAAACATAAAATTCATCTGTAAAATCCAGAATCCTTATAGGATCTGGGTTAAATTTTGTTAGATTATGGACAATATTGAATGAAAACTATTTGCAAAAAATCAACGTGAAATAGGCATTGAAGACGAATATTCAGGATTTTTTCCTTATATGATAGAGTCGTATGGGTTATAAATGATAGCAACAATATATTAAAAAAAATATGCATCCTGTTGCCCTGTGGTCGCTCTGTAGTGGAGACTCCCTTCAAGAAGCTTCCACTGAGTGTTGTGACGTCACAATAGGTATACCTC
The DNA here is from genome assembly GCA_949152475.1 of Terebella lapidaria. Lineage (NCBI taxonomy): Eukaryota > Metazoa > Annelida > Polychaeta > Terebellida > Terebellidae > Terebella > Terebella lapidaria. Next base: position 7,976,431 of record OX424559.1, on the reverse strand, counting down.
TGACGTTTTGGTGGCAAACGGGCGCACATTCTTAGTCCGACATATAGCATTCAAAGGCAAATTGCGAAAATTCTGCTGCAGTGACCCCCAATTTTTTTTTCATTGTTTACATGTGTACAATCCACTCGACAGGTATACTCAATTTTAGAAGTTTCTACCGTATGGATTTTTTTCTGGGGCTGCTGATTCATTTTGAAATCAATAATATGTCGAATTTCGAAGGATAGCTAAACTCTTTCGAAAGTGTTTTGCAACAAATCCAACGCTGTCACCCCAATTTTTATTCAACGATTTCAATCTACACATATCACTTGATAATCAGATAAATTTTGAGAAAATCCTGATGAGCACATATTCACCTGTGGGTTATAAATCATCACCCGTCTTGAAATATTTTCCGATTAGTGACCATGTTAGGGCATGGACTGTGCATATTTTTCAGGTTAACCATATATTTCACCATAATAGTGTCGTCGATATACTATCCTGAACATGGTGGCAAATTTCCATATCCTTCTGCCAAAAAATGGGTGTGTCGCAAATATTTATTGAATGCCATCTCAACGCATGAAAAGTCTTCGACCCCATCGCGGTGATCACAGCATCCGTGAAAAACGTTCAGGTATCTATACAGCTGTATGGAAAACGTAATTACCCGAAACACACGGCATGGCTGGGGCACTGCGAACAGCATTTTGATCGTGCCAGACGCGCAATATATCGATGGAATTCGTACATTTATTTATTTCGATGCATATCATATGAACATAAGCAGTATATTTGTCCAAGAAAATTTTTTATTGGTAAATATCGAAGTGCCCAGCTAGTCTCTAAACTGCTACGACAAGGATATGTTTTACCAAGACTTATAGCTGCGTTTAAGAAATTCTATGGACGTCATCATGATCTGGTTGATAAATACAGCAAATCCATGTCTGCCATGCAACTAGATCTATTTTCATGTTAATTTTGGGGAATTCATGACGGGTGCTACTAGTGGGGCAGGAAATGCTCACTCTTTCCGGAACACCTGATTTCACCTCCTAATGGCCATTTACGGGGGTTCATGAGCTTCCCTGTCATTTTTGTTTTCTCTCACTTCGTATGCCTGATATGACTTTCTGTCCCCGGACTATGAGATTGGATAACGGACCCTGTTTTGTTTGCTCGGAATACTTAATACTGGGTATTGATTCCACGTCTATTCCTTGCGACATCTCAATATCAAGCATATCTTTTCAAGCAGTGACCTAGGATCTTCCAGGATTTCCGTTTCCCAACGCTCTATTTGATACCTTTTAAAATCATCCTGTCCAAAAAAACTAATGGATATACGAGACGTGTTTATTGAATATATCCATAACATTATACAACACTCACATATACACAGTGCGTTATGAGATTCAGTTACCATATTTACTGACAGAGACTTTGATATACTAGTATATACGCAGTAAAAGGCAAATATTTTCACAGATCTAGTCTCCATCCAGCATTGCAAAACACATGTAGCGAATAAACACTTACAATAGCGTAAACATATATGCAAACTGTGTTTGTATATTCATATATGGCAACATATAGTATCAAGCCAAAACTGGTTTGGTTATGTATAAATAATTTGGTCCTTCCTACAGGGTATGACGAAGCAAAAACTGGTCCCTACATATAAATAATGTCTTTCCTACGTGGGAGTCTTGATAGCGTAACATTGCAGACATACTGGAGATGTTTGTTGAATGTTCCATAGATAATGTTCACTGTGTAAACTGTAAAGGTTAATCTAATAAACAAATATAATTCGCTATAACACCCTATCTATGGTCCGCAACAAACACAAATATGACATTGTGACAGTAACACCACAATAATGTCAGCTCAGGGGTGATGAACATTTATCTGTATATCCAGTTTGAAAAGCTCACTCGCACGTACAAGATTATATACTGGAACTGTTAGCATACAACAACTGTATATTATAGTGTACAATGTATATCATAGTGCAAGCATTGGCAATCAAACAGTGCATAATTGTGAATTACTGGTAAACTGACTAGATACCACGAGTAGTGATGCAAGCCATATTAAGTTGTGAGTTAAAAGCGTTTACAAGTACACGAAATAAGCACAACGTTTGGTTCTATATAAATGCAAATTTTAACAAGATATATTCTCATCGACAATACAGTATTTGTAGTACATCTAGACTTCCCACCTTCACACACTACAAGTGTATATTTTACTATATGGAATTACTTGTTGCAAAAGACCAAAATAAGGTGATTCGCTTTCTTTGATTAAAGTCAGGATCAAAAGCTACAATACTATATAATACTGAGATAGCATCAATGATGCACAATGTCTGAAATACAGCATGATAGACATATGTACCTAGTTACAAACAGATCCACATATCAATCTGTGAAATTATCTACGATTCGCACACAAGTATGTATTGTAACTATATACAGAACATGATTTTCTAGCATCACACACAAAAAAAACACATTTTCATGATCACGATGAGAGTAAAATCGTGAACTTGGCCTAAATGATAAGACACATTTCAAAGTCAGAAAAATAAAAGATATAGAAAAGCACCAATAATTCAATTAAACAAACAAGGTTGGTTTTGTATCATTTTCATATAGGCAACACACATAGGTCCCTAACTTCAATTGGGGTACAGGGTTAAAGATTCAACACCCAAAACTACCAGAAAAGTTACAGTACGGAGGAAGTATATTGACAAATTTCAACAAACGCACACGAGATGACACAGTTTTGTATATTATCAGCTCAGTTTTTAAAGCCAAACGCCAAGTCACGATTACAATTGAATATAACAGTCAACACTGGACATCAATTGTTTGTTACATATACAATACACATGTGAATTATCTTAGTTGTATGCAAATTTTGCAGTCAAGAGATTTAACCTCCATGCTCGAGTAAAACGAAATACCAGTTCTTCCTTCAGCAGTTGATGTAAAAAATAACTTGATACATCGAAGAATAACGAACAAAAGCGTGTCTTTATATAACATAGCATCTGCGATATTTTGATTTGTTGTTTATAAATAAAATAGATGATTCACTTCGCCATTCACATACGCGCCGAGAATGCACGTACAAAATAAAACAAAGATATAGCATAACACACTCAAATAAACAGAAAAACGGCAATGTATACAAAATATTGGTGAAATGTACCACCAAAGATACAGACCAACATTTGGAATTTCCCTTTTGTGAGGTGTCTCTGGCCAATGACTATCTTTTTTTCAGATTTTATTTGTCTACTATTCCGATCAACCTAGAAAGACTCAAGTCGCTTCTGCAGCTTCTTTGCTTGTGACGTCATCACCTCCAGCCACCTCTACATCCGCTTCCTGTCAGACGAACAAATGACCATGACATGTGAAGAATCAGATTAATTGAGGATAAGTATCATAATTATGTAGTTGAAAACGATTTATTTTTAATGAGGTCTACATGTTTCTGTAAAACAGTAAGGTCACTTGGGTTTTTTTTTCTTTTTATTAGAGAAATTCGGTCACGACATCAACTTGGGACCTATGAGATGTGACCTTTCTAAGCGTTTCCATATTAAGCCAATGTTTAGCATGGAATCCCTAGTCACGAGTCGTAAAGGTACACAAGTCACAAGTTGATGTCGTGACCAGAATGTGTGATACAGCTGATTCCTCGACATATGTTAAAACCACCACGGCGGTAATCTAGCGGGTCATAAAGGGTCACAGACTGAAAGGTAAGTAAAAGTCGATGTAGTGGCGGCATGTGAAAGTATATCTGCCGAAACTAAAAATGATTTATTGCTGGATGTTGTTTGAGGAAAATTACTCAGACTGAAGGGCACTGAAATTTTGATTATACATCATCTAATGAGAAACGCTTTCATTTTTGTCTGTGGCATGAGTGACACGGAGCCGGTTCCAGCTGACACCTCCCACGTGCAAGCCAAGGCCCAGTCATGCGAGACACTGTTGTGTCTGGTGGATGCACAGGACCTTTGGTCTTGAGACAAATTACTGCTAAAAACCGTGAATGGGGCCCGTTTCCTCCGCCGTTTCGTCATCCCCAAAAGTTCTGATATAAAGTAGCCTGTCGCTTGACACAGACTGTATTAAGACAAGAGTTTTAGGCTTTGTTATATCAGTCGGACACCTCTGAGTAAGAAAACAAAAGAACTGTTGTTTGAGATCTGTATTTGGATACATATATGATATACTGTATTACTACGCGACCGAGTGTATATTTAGAACGGGCAAAGTCCACAGGGGGTAATCGTTTCTACAGCTCATTGGCGAGTGAATTAACGGGTTGAGAATCAGATTCACCCCAATGCTCTTTCTACTTTGATATCTCAGCGAGTTTTCAATTTATTCCAAATGTGAAAAGTGCACCATAAACTAGAAATAGCACTGCAACTGACTGCATGAAAGGCTTTGAAATTGAATGTTCAGTAAATTTCTGAAAATTGGAACCATGAAAACATAAAATTCATCTGTAAAATCCAGAATCCTTATAGGATCTGGGTTAAATTTTGTTAGATTATGGACAATATTGAATGAAAACTATTTGCAAAAAATCAACGTGAAATAGGCATTGAAGACGAATATTCAGGATTTTTTCCTTATATGATAGAGTCGTATGGGTTATAAATGATAGCAACAATATATTAAAAAAAATATGCATCCTGTTGCCCTGTGGTCGCTCTGTAGTGGAGACTCCCTTCAAGAAGCTTCCACTGAGTGTTGTGACGTCACAATAGGTATACCTCTGACGTTTTGGTGGCAAACGGGCGCACATTCTTGGTCCGACATATAGCATTCAAAGGCAAATTGCGAAAATTCTGCTGCAGTGACCCCCAATTTTTTTTTCATTGTTTACATGTGTACAATCCACTCGACAGGTATACTAAATTTTAGAAGTTTCTACCGTATGGATTTTTTTCTGGGGCTGCTGATTCATTTTGAAATCAATAATATGTCGAATTTCGAAGGATAGCTAAACTCTTTCGAAAGTGTTTTGCAACAAATCCAACGCTGTCACCCCAATTTTTATTCAACGATTTCAATCTACACATATCACTTGATAATCAGATAAATTTTGAGAAAATCCTGATGAGCACATATTCACCTGTGGGTTATAAATCATCACCCGTCTTGAAATATTTTCCGATTAGTGACCATGTTAGGGCATGGACTGTGCATATTTTTCAGGTTAACCATATATTTCACCATAATAGTGTCGTCGATATACTATCCTGAACATGGTGGCAAATTTCCATATCCTTCTGCCAAAAAATGGGTGTGTCGCAAATATTTATTGAATGCCATCTCAACGCATGAAAAGTCTTCGACCCCATCGCGGTGATCACAGCATCCGTGAAAAACGTTCAGGTATCTATACAGCTGTATGGAAAACGTAATTACCCGAAACACACGGCATGGCTGGGGCACTGCGAACAGCATTTTGATCGTGCCAGACGCGCAATATATCGATGGAATTCGTACATTTATTTATTTCGATGCATATCATATGAACATAAGCAGTATATTTGTCCAAGAAAATTTTTTATTGGTAAATATCGAAGTGCCCAGCTAGTCTCTAAACTGCTACGACAAGGATATGTTTTACCAAGACTTATAGCTGCGTTTAAGAAATTCTATGGACGTCATCATGATCTGGTTGATAAATACAGCAAATCCATGTCTGCCATGCAACTAGATCTATTTTCATGTTAATTTTGGGGAATTCATGACGGGTGCTACTAGTGGGGCAGGAAATGCTCACTCTTTCCGGAACACCTGATTTCACCTCCTAATGGCCATTTACGGGGGTTCATGAGCTTCCCTGTCATTTTTGTTTTCTCTCACTTCGTATGCCTGATATGACTTTCTGTCCCCGGACTATGAGATTGGATAACGGACCCTGTTTTGTTTGCTCGGAATACTTAATACTGGGTATTGATTCCACGTCTATTCCTTGCGACATCTCAATATCAAGCATATCTTTTCAAGCAGTGACCTAGGATCTTCCAGGATTTCCGTTTCCCAACGCTCTATTTGATACCTTTTAAAATCATCCTGTCCAAAAAAACTAATGGATATACGAGACGTGTTTATTGAATATATCCATAACATTATACAACACTCACATATACACAGTGCGTTATGAGATTCAGTTACCATATTTACTGACAGAGACTTTGATATACTAGTATATACGCAGTAAAAGGCAAATATTTTCACAGATCTAGTCTCCATCCAGCATTGCAAAACACATGTAGCGAATAAACACTTACAATAGCGTAAACATATATGCAAACTGTGTTTGTATATTCATATATGGCAACATATAGTATCAAGCCAAAACTGGTTTGGTTATGTATAAATAATTTGGTCCTTCCTACAGGGTATGACGAAGCAAAAACTGGTCTCTACATATAAATAATGTCTTTCCTACGTGGGAGTCTTGATAGCGTAACATTGCAGACATACTGGAGATGTTTGTTGAATGTTCCATAGATAATGTTCACTGTGTAAACTGTAAAGGTTAATCTAATAAACAAATATAATTCGCTATAACACCCTATCTATGGTCCGCAACAAACACAAATATGACATTGTGACAGTAACACCACAATAATGTCAGCTCAGGGGTGATGAACATTTATCTGTATATCCAGTTTGAAAAGCTCACTCGCACGTACAAGATTATATACTGGAACTGTTAGCATACAACAACTGTATATTATAGTGTACAATGTATATCATAGTGCAAGCATTGGCAATCAAACAGTGCATAATTGTGAATTACTGGTAAACTGACTAGATACCACGAGTAGTGATGCAAGCCATATTAAGTTGTGAGTTAAAAGCGTTTACAAGTACACGAAATAAGCACAACGTTTGGTTCTATATAAATGCAAATTTTAACAAGATATATTCTCATCGACAATACAGTATTTGTAGTACATCTAGACTTCCCACCTTCACACACTACAAGTGTATATTTTACTATATGGAATTACTTGTTGCAAAAGACCAAAATAAGGTGATTCGCTTTCTTTGATTAAAGTCAGGATCAAAAGCTACAATACTATATAATACTGAGATAGCATCAATGATGCACAATGTCTGAAATACAGCATGATAGACATATGTACCTAGTTACAAACAGATCCACATATCAATCTGTGAAATTATCTACGATTCGCACACAAGTATGTATTGTAACTATATACAGAACATGATTTTCTAGCATCACACACAAAAAAAACACATTTTCATGATCACGATGAGAGTAAAATCGTGAACTTGGCCTAAATGATAAGACACATTTCAAAGTCAGAAAAATAAAAGATATAGAAAAGCACCAATAATTCAATTAAACAAACAAGGTTGGTTTTGTATCATTTTCATATAGGCAACACACATAGGTCCCTAACTTCAATTGGGGTACAGGGTTAAAGATTCAACACCCAAAACTACCAGAAAAGTTACAGTACGGAGGAAGTATATTGACAAATTTCAACAAACGCACACGAGATGACACAGTTTTGTATATTATCAGCTCAGTTTTTAAAGCCAAACGCCAAGTCACGATTACAATTGAATATAACAGTCAACACTGGACATCAATTGTTTGTTACATATACAATACACATGTGAATTATCTTAGTTGTATGCAAATTTTGCAGTCAAGAGATTTAACCTCCATGCTCGAGTAAAACGAAATACCAGTTCTTCCTTCAGCAGTTGATGTAAAAAATAACTTGATACATCGAAGAATAACGAACAAAAGCGTGTCTTTATATAACATAGCATCTGCGATATTTTGATTTGTTGTTTATAAATAAAATAGATGATTCACTTCGCCATTCACATACGCGCCGAGAATGCACGTACAAAATAAAACAAAGATATAGCATAACACACTCAAATAAACAGAAAAACGGCAATGTATACAAAATATTGGTGAAATGTACCACCAAAGATACAGACCAACATTTGGAATTTCCCTTTTGTGAGGTGTCTCTGGCCAATGACTATCTTTTTTTCAGATTTTATTTGTCTACTATTCCGATCAACCTAGAAAGACTCAAGTCGCTTCTGCAGCTTCTTTGCTTGTGACGTCATCACCTCCAGCCACCTCTACATCCGCTTCCTGTCAGACGAACAAATGACCATGACATGTGAAGAATCAGATTAATTGAGGATAAGTATCATAATTATGTAGTTGAAAACGATTTATTTTTAATGAGGTCTACATGTTTCTGTAAAACAGTAAGGTCACTTGGGTTTTTTTTTCTTTTTATTAGAGAAATTCGGTCACGACATCAACTTGGGACCTATGAGATGTGACCTTTCTAAGCGTTTCCATATTAAGCCAATGTTTAGCATGGAATCCCTAGTCACGAGTCGTAAAGGTACACAAGTCACAAGTTGATGTCGTGACCAGAATGTGTGATACAGCTGATTCCTCGACATATGTTAAAACCACCACGGCGGTAATCTAGCGGGTCATAAAGGGTCACAGACTGAAAGGTAAGTAAAAGTCGATGTAGTGGCGGCATGTGAAAGTATATCTGCCGAAACTAAAAATGATTTATTGCTGGATGTTGTTTGAGGAAAATTACTCAGACTGACGGGCACTGAAATTTTGATTATACATCATCTAATGAGAAACGCTTTCATTTTTGTCTGTGGCATGAGTGACACGGAGCCGGTTCCAGCTGACACCTCCCACGTGCAAGCCAAGGCCCAGTCATGCGAGACACTGTTGTGTCTGGTGGATGCACAGGACCTTTGGTCTTGAGACAAATTACTGCTAAAAACCGTGAATGGGGCCCGTTTCCTCCGCCGTTTCGTCATCCCCAAAAGTTCTGATATAAAGTAGCCTGTCGCTTGACACAGACTGTATTAAGACAAGAGTTTTAGGCTTTGTTATATCAGTCGGACACCTCTGAGTAAGAAAACAAAAGAACTGTTGTTTGAGATCTGTATTTGGATACATATATGATATACTGTATTACTACGCGACCGAGTGTATATTTAGAACGGGCAAAGTCCACAGGGGGTAATCGTTTCTACAGCTCATTGGCGAGTGAATTAACGGGTTGAGAATCAGATTCACCCCAATGCTCTTTCTACTTTGATATCTCAGCGAGTTTTCAATTTATTCCAAATGTGAAAAGTGCACCATAAACTAGAAATAGCACTGCAACTGACTGCATGAAAGGCTTTGAAATTGAATGTTCAGTAAATTTCTGAAAATTGGAACCATGAAAACATAAAATTCATCTGTAAAATCCAGAATCCTTATAGGATCTGGGTTAAATTTTGTTAGATTATGGACAATATTGAATGAAAACTATTTGCAAAAAATCAACGTGAAATAGGCATTGAAGACGAATATTCAGGATTTTTTCCTTATATGATAGAGTCGTATGGGTTATAAATGATAGCAACAATATATTAAAAAAAATATGCATCCTGTTGCCCTGTGGTCGCTCTGTAGTGGAGACTCCCTTCAAGAAGCTTCCACTGAGTGTTGTGACGTCACAATAGGTATACCTCTGACGTTTTGGTGGCAAACGGGCGCACATTCTTAGTCCGACATATAGCATTCAAAGGCAAATTGCGAAAATTCTGCTGCAGTGACCCCCAATTTTTTTTTCATTGTTTACATGTGTACAATCCACTCGACAGGTATACTCAATTTTAGAAGTTTCTACCGTATGGATTTTTTTCTGGGGCTGCTGATTCATTTTGAAATCAATAATATGTCGAATTTCGAAGGATAGCTAAACTCTTTCGAAAGTGTTTTGCAACAAATCCAACGCTGTCACCCCAATTTTTATTCAACGATTTCAATCTACACATATCACTTGATAATCAGATAAATTTTGAGAAAATCCTGATGAGCACATATTCACCTGTGGGTTATAAATCATCACCCGTCTTGAAATATTTTCCGATTAGTGACCATGTTAGGGCATGGACTGTGCATATTTTTCAGGTTAACCATATATTTCACCATAATAGTGTCGTCGATATACTATCCTGAACATGGTGGCAAATTTCCATATCCTTCTGCCAAAAAATGGGTGTGTCGCAAATATTTATTGAATGCCATCTCAACGCATGAAAAGTCTTCGACCCCATCGCGGTGATCACAGCATCCGTGAAAAACGTTCAGGTATCTATACAGCTGTATGGAAAACGTAATTACCCGAAACACACGGCATGGCTGGGGCACTGCGAACAGCATTTTGATCGTGCCAGACGCGCAATATATCGATGGAATTCGTACATTTATTTATTTCGATGCATATCATATGAACATAAGCAGTATATTTGTCCAAGAAAATTTTTTATTGGTAAATATCGAAGTGCCCAGCTAGTCTCTAAACTGCTACGACAAGGATATGTTTTACCAAGACTTATAGCTGCGTTTAAGAAATTCTATGGACGTCATCATGATCTGGTTGATAAATACAGCAAATCCATGTCTGCCATGCAACTAGATCTATTTTCATGTTAATTTTGGGGAATTCATGACGGGTGCTACTAGTGGGGCAGGAAATGCTCACTCTTTCCGGAACACCTGATTTCACCTCCTAATGGCCATTTACGGGGGTTCATGAGCTTCCCTGTCATTTTTGTTTTCTCTCACTTCGTATGCCTGATATGACTTTCTGTCCCCGGACTATGAGATTGGATAACGGACCCTGTTTTGTTTGCTCGGAATACTTAATACTGGGTATTGATTCCACGTCTATTCCTTGCGACATCTCAATATCAAGCATATCTTTTCAAGCAGTGACCTAGGATCTTCCAGGATTTCCGTTTCCCAACGCTCTATTTGATACCTTTTAAAATCATCCTGTCCAAAAAAACTAATGGATATACGAGACGTGTTTATTGAATATATCCATAACATTATACAACACTCACATATACACAGTGCGTTATGAGATTCAGTTACCATATTTACTGACAGAGACTTTGATATACTAGTATATACGCAGTAAAAGGCAAATATTTTCACAGATCTAGTCTCCATCCAGCATTGCAAAACACATGTAGCGAATAAACACTTACAATAGCGTAAACATATATGCAAACTGTGTTTGTATATTCATATATGGCAACATATAGTATCAAGCCAAAACTGGTTTGGTTATGTATAAATAATTTGGTCCTTCCTACAGGGTATGACGAAGCAAAAACTGGTCCCTACATATAAATAATGTCTTTCCTACGTGGGAGTCTTGATAGCGTAACATTGCAGACATACTGGAGATGTTTGTTGAATGTTCCATAGATAATGTTCACTGTGTAAACTGTAAAGGTTAATCTAATAAACAAATATAATTCGCTATAACACCCTATCTATGGTCCGCAACAAACACAAATATGACATTGTGACAGTAACACCACAATAATGTCAGCTCAGGGGTGATGAACATTTATCTGTATATCCAGTTTGAAAAGCTCACTCGCACGTACAAGATTATATACTGGAACTGTTAGCATACAACAACTGTATATTATAGTGTACAATGTATATCATAGTGCAAGCATTGGCAATCAAACAGTGCATAATTGTGAATTACTGGTAAACTGACTAGATACCACGAGTAGTGATGCAAGCCATATTAAGTTGTGAGTTAAAAGCGTTTACAAGTACACGAAATAAGCACAACGTTTGGTTCTATATAAATGCAAATTTTAACAAGATATATTCTCATCGACAATACAGTATTTGTAGTACATCTAGACTTCCCACCTTCACACACTACAAGTGTATATTTTACTATATGGAATTACTTGTTGCAAAAGACCAAAATAAGGTGATTCGCTTTCTTTGATTAAAGTCAGGATCAAAAGCTACAATACTATATAATACTGAGATAGCATCAATGATGCACAATGTCTGAAATACAGCATGATAGACATATGTACCTAGTTACAAACAGATCCACATATCAATCTGTGAAATTATCTACGATTCGCACACAAGTATGTATTGTAACTATATACAGAACATGATTTTCTAGCATCACACACAAAAAAAACACATTTTCATGATCACGATGAGAGTAAAATCGTGAACTTGGCCTAAATGATAAGACACATTTCAAAGTCAGAAAAATAAAAGATATAGAAAAGCACCAATAATTCAATTAAACAAACAAGGTTGGTTTTGTATCATTTTCATATAGGCAACACACATAGGTCCCTAACTTCAATTGGGGTACAGGGTTAAAGATTCAACACCCAAAACTACCAGAAAAGTTACAGTACGGAGGAAGTATATTGACAAATTTCAACAAACGCACACGAGATGACACAGTTTTGTATATTATCAGCTCAGTTTTTAAAGCCAAACGCCAAGTCACGATTACAATTGAATATAACAGTCAACACTGGACATCAATTGTTTGTTACATATACAATACACATGTGAATTATCTTAGTTGTATGCAAATTTTGCAGTCAAGAGATTTAACCTCCATGCTCGAGTAAAACGAAATACCAGTTCTTCCTTCAGCAGTTGATGTAAAAAATAACTTGATACATCGAAGAATAACGAACAAAAGCGTGTCTTTATATAACATAGCATCTGCGATATTTTGATTTGTTGTTTATAAATAAAATAGATGATTCACTTCGCCATTCACATACGCGCCGAGAATGCACGTACAAAATAAAACAAAGATATAGCATAACACACTCAAATAAACAGAAAAACGGCAATGTATACAAAATATTGGTGAAATGTACCACCAAAGATACAGACCAACATTTGGAATTTCCCTTTTGTGAGGTGTCTCTGGCCAATGACTATCTTTTTTTCAGATTTTATTTGTCTACTATTCCGATCAACCTAGAAAGACTCAAGTCGCTTCTGCAGCTTCTTTGCTTGTGACGTCATCACCTCCAGCCACCTCTACATCCGCTTCCTGTCAGACGAACAAATGACCATGACATGTGAAGAATCAGATTAATTGAGGATAAGTATCATAATTATGTAGTTGAAAACGATTTATTTTTAATGAGGTCTACATGTTTCTGTAAAACAGTAAGGTCACTTGGGTTTTTTTTTCTTTTTATTAGAGAAATTCGGTCACGACATCAACTTGGGACCTATGAGATGTGACCTTTCTAAGCGTTTCCATATTAAGCCAATGTTTAGCATGGAATCCCTAGTCACGAGTCGTAAAGGTACACAAGTCACAAGTTGATGTCGTGACCAGAATGTGTGATACAGCTGATTCCTCGACATATGTTAAAACCACCACGGCGGTAATCTAGCGGGTCATAAAGGGTCACAGACTGAAAGGTAAGTAAAAGTCGATGTAGTGGCGGCATGTGAAAGTATATCTGCCGAAACTAAAAATGATTTATTGCTGGATGTTGTTTGAGGAAAATTACTCAGACTGACGGGCACTGAAATTTTGATTATACATCATCTAATGAGAAACGCTTTCATTTTTGTCTGTGGCATGAGTGACACGGAGCCGGTTCCAGCTGACACCTCCCACGTGCAAGCCAAGGCCCAGTCATGCGAGACACTGTTGTGTCTGGTGGATGCACAGGACCTTTGGTCTTGAGACAAATTACTGCTAAAAACCGTGAATGGGGCCCGTTTCCTCCGCCGTTTCGTCATCCCCAAAAGTTCTGATATAAAGTAGCCTGTCGCTTGACACAGACTGTATTAAGACAAGAGTTTTAGGCTTTGTTATATCAGTCGGACACCTCTGAGTAAGAAAACAAAAGAACTGTTGTTTGAGATCTGTATTTGGATACATATATGATATACTGTATTACTACGCGACCGAGTGTATATTTAGAACGGGCAAAGTCCACAGGGGGTAATCGTTTCTACAGCTCATTGGCGAGTGAATTAACGGGTTGAGAATCAGATTCACCCCAATGCTCTTTCTACTTTGATATCTCAGCGAGTTTTCAATTTATTCCAAATGTGAAAAGTGCACCATAAACTAGAAATAGCACTGCAACTGACTGCATGAAAGGCTTTGAAATTGAATGTTCAGTAAATTTCTGAAAATTGGAACCATGAAAACATAAAATTCATCTGTAAAATCCAGAATCCTTATAGGATCTGGGTTAAATTTTGTTAGATTATGGACAATATTGAATGAAAACTATTTGCAAAAAATCAACGTGAAATAGGCATTGAAGACGAATATTCAGGATTTTTTCCTTATATGATAGAGTCGTATGGGTTATAAATGATAGCAACAATATATTAAAAAAAATATGCATCCTGTTGCCCTGTGGTCGCTCTGTAGTGGAGACTCCCTTCAAGAAGCTTCCACTGAGTGTTGTGACGTCACAATAGGTATACCTCTGACGTTTTGGTGGCAAACGGGCGCACATTCTTAGTCCGACATATAGCATTCAAAGGCAAATTGCGAAAATTCTGCTGCAGTGACCCCCAATTTTTTTTTCATTGTTTACATGTGTACAATCCACTCGACAGGTATACTAAATTTTAGAAGTTTCTACCGTATGGATTTTTTTCTGGGGCTGCTGATTCATTTTGAAATCAATAATATGTCGAATTTCGAAGGATAGCTAAACTCTTTCGAAAGTGTTTTGCAACAAATCCAACGCTGTAACCCCAATTTTTATTCAACGATTTCAATCTACACATATCACTTGATAATCAGATAAATTTTGAGAAAATCCTGATGAGCACATATTCACCTGTGGGTTATAAATCATCACCCGTCTTGAAATATTTTCCGATTAGTGACCATGTTAGGGCATGGACTGTGCATATTTTTCAGGTTAACCATATATTTCACCATAATAGTGTCGTCGATATACTATCCTGAACATGGTGGCAAATTTCCATATCCTTCTGCCAAAAAATGGGTGTGTCGCAAATATTTATTGAATGCCATCTCAACGCATGAAAAGTCTTCGACCCCATCGCGGTGATCACAGCATCCGTGAAAAACGTTCAGGTATCTATACAGCTGTATGGAAAACGTAATTACCCGAAACACACGGCATGGCTGGGGCACTGCGAACAGCATTTTGATCGTGCCAGACGCGCAATATATCGATGGAATTCGTACATTTATTTATTTCGATGCATATCATATGAACATAAGCAGTATATTTGTCCAAGAAAATTTTTTATTGGTAAATATCGAAGTGCCCAGCTAGTCTCTAAACTGCTACGACAAGGATATGTTTTACCAAGACTTATAGCTGCGTTTAAGAAATTCTATGGACGTCATCATGATCTGGTTGATAAATACAGCAAATCCATGTCTGCCATGCAACTAGATCTATTTTCATGTTAATTTTGGGGAATTCATGACGGGTGCTACTAGTGGGGCAGGAAATGCTCACTCTTTCCGGAACACCTGATTTCACCTCCTAATGGCCATTTACGGGGGTTCATGAGCTTCCCTGTCATTTTTGTTTTCTCTCACTTCGTATGCCTGATATGACTTTCTGTCCCCGGACTATGAGATTGGATAACGGACCCTGTTTTGTTTGCTCGGAATACTTAATACTGGGTATTGATTCCACGTCTATTCCTTGCGACATCTCAATATCAAGCATATCTTTTCAAGCAGTGACCTAGGATCTTCCAGGATTTCCGTTTCCCAACGCTCTATTTGATACCTTTTAAAATCATCCTGTCCAAAAAAACTAATGGATATACGAGACGTGTTTATTGAATATATCCATAACATTATACAACACTCACATATACACAGTGCGTTATGAGATTCAGTTACCATATTTACTGACAGAGACTTTGATATACTAGTATATACGCAGTAAAAGGCAAATATTTTCACAGATCTAGTCTCCATCCAGCATTGCAAAACACATGTAGCGAATAAACACTTACAATAGCGTAAACATATATGCAAACTGTGTTTGTATATTCATATATGGCAACATATAGTATCAAGCCAAAACTGGTTTGGTTATGTATAAATAATTTGGTCCTTCCTACAGGGTATGACGAAGCAAAAACTGGTCTCTACATATAAATAATGTCTTTCCTACGTGGGAGTCTTGATAGCGTAACATTGCAGACATACTGGAGATGTTTGTTGAATGTTCCATAGATAATGTTCACTGTGTAAACTGTAAAGGTTAATCTAATAAACAAATATAATTCGCTATAACACCCTATCTATGGTCCGCAACAAACACAAATATGACATTGTGACAGTAACACCACAATAATGTCAGCTCAGGGGTGATGAACATTTATCTGTATATCCAGTTTGAAAAGCTCACTCGCACGTACAAGATTATATACTGGAACTGTTAGCATACAACAACTGTATATTATAGTGTACAATGTATATCATAGTGCAAGCATTGGCAATCAAACAGTGCATAATTGTGAATTACTGGTAAACTGACTAGATACCACGAGTAGTGATGCAAGCCATATTAAGTTGTGAGTTAAAAGCGTTTACAAGTACACGAAATAAGCACAACGTTTGGTTCTATATAAATGCAAATTTTAACAAGATATATTCTCATCGACAATACAGTATTTGTAGTACATCTAGACTTCCCACCTTCACACACTACAAGTGTATATTTTACTATATGGAATTACTTGTTGCAAAAGACCAAAATAAGGTGATTCGCTTTCTTTGATTAAAGTCAGGATCAAAAGCTACAATACTATATAATACTGAGATAGCATCAATGATGCACAATGTCTGAAATACAGCATGATAGACATATGTACCTAGTTACAAACAGATCCACATATCAATCTGTGAAATTATCTACGATTCGCACACAAGTATGTATTGTAACTATATACAGAACATGATTTTCTAGCATCACACACAAAAAAAACACATTTTCATGATCACGATGAGAGTAAAATCGTGAACTTGGCCTAAATGATAAGACACATTTCAAAGTCAGAAAAATAAAAGATATAGAAAAGCACCAATAATTCAATTAAACAAACAAGGTTGGTTTTGTATCATTTTCATATAGGCAACACACATAGGTCCCTAACTTCAATTGGGGTACAGGGTTAAAGATTCAACACCCAAAACTACCAGAAAAGTTACAGTACGGAGGAAGTATATTGACAAATTTCAACAAACGCACACGAGATGACACAGTTTTGTATATTATCAGCTCAGTTTTTAAAGCCAAACGCCAAGTCACGATTACAATTGAATATAACAGTCAACACTGGACATCAATTGTTTGTTACATATACAATACACATGTGAATTATCTTAGTTGTATGCAAATTTTGCAGTCAAGAGATTTAACCTCCATGCTCGAGTAAAACGAAATACCAGTTCTTCCTTCAGCAGTTGATGTAAAAAATAACTTGATACATCGAAGAATAACGAACAAAAGCGTGTCTTTATATAACATAGCATCTGCGATATTTTGATTTGTTGTTTATAAATAAAATAGATGATTCACTTCGCCATTCACATACGCGCCGAGAATGCACGTACAAAATAAAACAAAGATATAGCATAACACACTCAAATAAACAGAAAAACGGCAATGTATACAAAATATTGGTGAAATGTACCACCAAAGATACAGACCAACATTTGGAATTTCCCTTTTGTGAGGTGTCTCTGGCCAATGACTATCTTTTTTTCAGATTTTATTTGTCTACTATTCCGATCAACCTAGAAAGACTCAAGTCGCTTCTGCAGCTTCTTTGCTTGTGACGTCATCACCTCCAGCCACCTCTACATCCGCTTCCTGTCAGACGAACAAATGACCATGACATGTGAAGAATCAGATTAATTGAGGATAAGTATCATAATTATGTAGTTGAAAACGATTTATTTTTAATGAGGTCTACATGTTTCTGTAAAACAGTAAGGTCACTTGGGTTTTTTTTTCTTTTTATTAGAGAAATTCGGTCACGACATCAACTTGGGACCTATGAGATGTGACCTTTCTAAGCGTTTCCATATTAAGCCAATGTTTAGCATGGAATCCCTAGTCACGAGTCGTAAAGGTACACAAGTCACAAGTTGATGTCGTGACCAGAATGTGTGATACAGCTGATTCCTCGACATATGTTAAAACCACCACGGCGGTAATCTAGCGGGTCATAAAGGGTCACAGACTGAAAGGTAAGTAAAAGTCGATGTAGTGGCGGCATGTGAAAGTATATCTGCCGAAACTAAAAATGATTTATTGCTGGATGTTGTTTGAGGAAAATTACTCAGACTGAAGGGCACTGAAATTTTGATTATACATCATCTAATGAGAAACGCTTTCATTTTTGTCTGTGGCATGAGTGACACGGAGCCGGTTCCAGCTGACACCTCCCACGTGCAAGCCAAGGCCCAGTCATGCGAGACACTGTTGTGTCTGGTGGATGCACAGGACCTTTGGTCTTGAGACAAATTACTGCTAAAAACCGTGAATGGGGCCCGTTTCCTCCGCCGTTTCGTCATCCCCAAAAGTTCTGATATAAAGTAGCCTGTCGCTTGACACAGACTGTATTAAGACAAGAGTTTTAGGCTTTGTTATATCAGTCGGACACCTCTGAGTAAGAAAACAAAAGAACTGTTGTTTGAGATCTGTATTTGGATACATATATGATATACTGTATTACTACGCGACCGAGTGTATATTTAGAACGGGCAAAGTCCACAGGGGGTAATCGTTTCTACAGCTCATTGGCGAGTGAATTAACGGGTTGAGAATCAGATTCACCCCAATGCTCTTTCTACTTTGATATCTCAGCGAGTTTTCAATTTATTCCAAATGTGAAAAGTGCACCATAAACTAGAAATAGCACTGCAACTGACTGCATGAAAGGCTTTGAAATTGAATGTTCAGTAAATTTCTGAAAATTGGAACCATGAAAACATAAAATTCATCTGTAAAATCCAGAATCCTTATAGGATCTGGGTTAAATTTTGTTAGATTATGGACAATATTGAATGAAAACTATTTGCAAAAAATCAACGTGAAATAGGCATTGAAGACGAATATTCAGGATTTTTTCCTTATATGATAGAGTCGTATGGGTTATAAATGATAGCAACAATATATTAAAAAAAATATGCATCCTGTTGCCCTGTGGTCGCTCTGTAGTGGAGACTCCCTTCAAGAAGCTTCCACTGAGTGTTGTGACGTCACAATAGGTATACCTCTGACGTTTTGGTGGCAAACGGGCGCACATTCTTGGTCCGACATATAGCATTCAAAGGCAAATTGCGAAAATTCTGCTGCAGTGACCCCCAATTTTTTTTTCATTGTTTACATGTGTACAATCCACTCGACAGGTATACTAAATTTTAGAAGTTTCTACCGTATGGATTTTTTTCTGGGGCTGCTGATTCATTTTGAAATCAATAATATGTCGAATTTCGAAGGATAGCTAAACTCTTTCGAAAGTGTTTTGCAACAAATCCAACGCTGTCACCCCAATTTTTATTCAACGATTTCAATCTACACATATCACTTGATAATCAGATAAATTTTGAGAAAATCCTGATGAGCACATATTCACCTGTGGGTTATAAATCATCACCCGTCTTGAAATATTTTCCGATTAGTGACCATGTTAGGGCATGGACTGTGCATATTTTTCAGGTTAACCATATATTTCACCATAATAGTGTCGTCGATATACTATCCTGAACATGGTGGCAAATTTCCATATCCTTCTGCCAAAAAATGGGTGTGTCGCAAATATTTATTGAATGCCATCTCAACGCATGAAAAGTCTTCGACCCCATCGCGGTGATCACAGCATCCGTGAAAAACGTTCAGGTATCTATACAGCTGTATGGAAAACGTAATTACCCGAAACACACGGCATGGCTGGGGCACTGCGAACAGCATTTTGATCGTGCCAGACGCGCAATATATCGATGGAATTCGTACATTTATTTATTTCGATGCATATCATATGAACATAAGCAGTATATTTGTCCAAGAAAATTTTTTATTGGTAAATATCGAAGTGCCCAGCTAGTCTCTAAACTGCTACGACAAGGATATGTTTTACCAAGACTTATAGCTGCGTTTAAGAAATTCTATGGACGTCATCATGATCTGGTTGATAAATACAGCAAATCCATGTCTGCCATGCAACTAGATCTATTTTCATGTTAATTTTGGGGAATTCATGACGGGTGCTACTAGTGGGGCAGGAAATGCTCACTCTTTCCGGAACACCTGATTTCACCTCCTAATGGCCATTTACGGGGGTTCATGAGCTTCCCTGTCATTTTTGTTTTCTCTCACTTCGTATGCCTGATATGACTTTCTGTCCCCGGACTATGAGATTGGATAACGGACCCTGTTTTGTTTGCTCGGAATACTTAATACTGGGTATTGATTCCACGTCTATTCCTTGCGACATCTCAATATCAAGCATATCTTTTCAAGCAGTGACCTAGGATCTTCCAGGATTTCCGTTTCCCAACGCTCTATTTGATACCTTTTAAAATCATCCTGTCCAAAAAAACTAATGGATATACGAGACGTGTTTATTGAATATATCCATAACATTATACAACACTCACATATACACAGTGCGTTATGAGATTCAGTTACCATATTTACTGACAGAGACTTTGATATACTAGTATATACGCAGTAAAAGGCAAATATTTTCACAGATCTAGTCTCCATCCAGCATTGCAAAACACATGTAGCGAATAAACACTTACAATAGCGTAAACATATATGCAAACTGTGTTTGTATATTCATATATGGCAACATATAGTATCAAGCCAAAACTGGTTTGGTTATGTATAAATAATTTGGTCCTTCCTACAGGGTATGACGAAGCAAAAACTGGTCTCTACATATAAATAATGTCTTTCCTACGTGGGAGTCTTGATAGCGTAACATTGCAGACATACTGGAGATGTTTGTTGAATGTTCCATAGATAATGTTCACTGTGTAAACTGTAAAGGTTAATCTAATAAACAAATATAATTCGCTATAACACCCTATCTATGGTCCGCAACAAACACAAATATGACATTGTGACAGTAACACCACAATAATGTCAGCTCAGGGGTGATGAACATTTATCTGTATATCCAGTTTGAAAAGCTCACTCGCACGTACAAGATTATATACTGGAACTGTTAGCATACAACAACTGTATATTATAGTGTACAATGTATATCATAGTGCAAGCATTGGCAATCAAACAGTGCATAATTGTGAATTACTGGTAAACTGACTAGATACCACGAGTAGTGATGCAAGCCATATTAAGTTGTGAGTTAAAAGCGTTTACAAGTACACGAAATAAGCACAACGTTTGGTTCTATATAAATGCAAATTTTAACAAGATATATTCTCATCGACAATACAGTATTTGTAGTACATCTAGACTTCCCACCTTCACACACTACAAGTGTATATTTTACTATATGGAATTACTTGTTGCAAAAGACCAAAATAAGGTGATTCGCTTTCTTTGATTAAAGTCAGGATCAAAAGCTACAATACTATATAATACTGAGATAGCATCAATGATGCACAATGTCTGAAATACAGCATGATAGACATATGTACCTAGTTACAAACAGATCCACATATCAATCTGTGAAATTATCTACGATTCGCACACAAGTATGTATTGTAACTATATACAGAACATGATTTTCTAGCATCACACACAAAAAAAACACATTTTCATGATCACGATGAGAGTAAAATCGTGAACTTGGCCTAAATGATAAGACACATTTCAAAGTCAGAAAAATAAAAGATATAGAAAAGCACCAATAATTCAATTAAACAAACAAGGTTGGTTTTGTATCATTTTCATATAGGCAACACACATAGGTCCCTAACTTCAATTGGGGTACAGGGTTAAAGATTCAACACCCAAAACTACCAGAAAAGTTACAGTACGGAGGAAGTATATTGACAAATTTCAACAAACGCACACGAGATGACACAGTTTTGTATATTATCAGCTCAGTTTTTAAAGCCAAACGCCAAGTCACGATTACAATTGAATATAACAGTCAACACTGGACATCAATTGTTTGTTACATATACAATACACATGTGAATTATCTTAGTTGTATGCAAATTTTGCAGTCAAGAGATTTAACCTCCATGCTCGAGTAAAACGAAATACCAGTTCTTCCTTCAGCAGTTGATGTAAAAAATAACTTGATACATCGAAGAATAACGAACAAAAGCGTGTCTTTATATAACATAGCATCTGCGATATTTTGATTTGTTGTTTATAAATAAAATAGATGATTCACTTCGCCATTCACATACGCGCCGAGAATGCACGTACAAAATAAAACAAAGATATAGCATAACACACTCAAATAAACAGAAAAACGGCAATGTATACAAAATATTGGTGAAATGTACCACCAAAGATACAGACCAACATTTGGAATTTCCCTTTTGTGAGGTGTCTCTGGCCAATGACTATCTTTTTTTCAGATTTTATTTGTCTACTATTCCGATCAACCTAGAAAGACTCAAGTCGCTTCTGCAGCTTCTTTGCTTGTGACGTCATCACCTCCAGCCACCTCTACATCCGCTTCCTGTCAGACGAACAAATGACCATGACATGTGAAGAATCAGATTAATTGAGGATAAGTATCATAATTATGTAGTTGAAAACGATTTATTTTTAATGAGGTCTACATGTTTCTGTAAAACAGTAAGGTCACTTGGGTTTTTTTTTCTTTTTATTAGAGAAATTCGGTCACGACATCAACTTGGGACCTATGAGATGTGACCTTTCTAAGCGTTTCCATATTAAGCCAATGTTTAGCATGGAATCCCTAGTCACGAGTCGTAAAGGTACACAAGTCACAAGTTGATGTCGTGACCAGAATGTGTGATACAGCTGATTCCTCGACATATGTTAAAACCACCACGGCGGTAATCTAGCGGGTCATAAAGGGTCACAGACTGAAAGGTAAGTAAAAGTCGATGTAGTGGCGGCATGTGAAAGTATATCTGCCGAAACTAAAAATGATTTATTGCTGGATGTTGTTTGAGGAAAATTACTCAGACTGACGGGCACTGAAATTTTGATTATACATCATCTAATGAGAAACGCTTTCATTTTTGTCTGTGGCATGAGTGACACGGAGCCGGTTCCAGCTGACACCTCCCACGTGCAAGCCAAGGCCCAGTCATGCGAGACACTGTTGTGTCTGGTGGATGCACAGGACCTTTGGTCTTGAGACAAATTACTGCTAAAAACCGTGAATGGGGCCCGTTTCCTCCGCCGTTTCGTCATCCCCAAAAGTTCTGATATAAAGTAGCCTGTCGCTTGACACAGACTGTATTAAGACAAGAGTTTTAGGCTTTGTTATATCAGTCGGACACCTCTGAGTAAGAAAACAAAAGAACTGTTGTTTGAGATCTGTATTTGGATACATATATGATATACTGTATTACTACGCGACCGAGTGTATATTTAGAACGGGCAAAGTCCACAGGGGGTAATCGTTTCTACAGCTCATTGGCGAGTGAATTAACGGGTTGAGAATCAGATTCACCCCAATGCTCTTTCTACTTTGATATCTCAGCGAGTTTTCAATTTATTCCAAATGTGAAAAGTGCACCATAAACTAGAAATAGCACTGCAACTGACTGCATGAAAGGCTTTGAAATTGAATGTTCAGTAAATTTCTGAAAATTGGAACCATGAAAACATAAAATTCATCTGTAAAATCCAGAATCCTTATAGGATCTGGGTTAAATTTTGTTAGATTATGGACAATATTGAATGAAAACTATTTGCAAAAAATCAACGTGAAATAGGCATTGAAGACGAATATTCAGGATTTTTTCCTTATATGATAGAGTCGTATGGGTTATAAATGATAGCAACAATATATTAAAAAAAATATGCATCCTGTTGCCCTGTGGTCGCTCTGTAGTGGAGACTCCCTTCAAGAAGCTTCCACTGAGTGTTGTGACGTCACAATAGGTATACCTCTGACGTTTTGGTGGCAAACGGGCGCACATTCTTAGTCCGACATATAGCATTCAAAGGCAAATTGCGAAAATTCTGCTGCAGTGACCCCCAATTTTTTTTTCATTGTTTACATGTGTACAATCCACTCGACAGGTATACTAAATTTTAGAAGTTTCTACCGTATGGATTTTTTTCTGGGGCTGCTGATTCATTTTGAAATCAATAATATGTCGAATTTCGAAGGATAGCTAAACTCTTTCGAAAGTGTTTTGCAACAAATCCAACGCTGTCACCCCAATTTTTATTCAACGATTTCAATCTACACATATCACTTGATAATCAGATAAATTTTGAGAAAATCCTGATGAGCACATATTCACCTGTGGGTTATAAATCATCACCCGTCTTGAAATATTTTCCGATTAGTGACCATGTTAGGGCATGGACTGTGCATATTTTTCAGGTTAACCATATATTTCACCATAATAGTGTCGTCGATATACTATCCTGAACATGGTGGCAAATTTCCATATCCTTCTGCCAAAAAATGGGTGTGTCGCAAATATTTATTGAATGCCATCTCAACGCATGAAAAGTCTTCGACCCCATCGCGGTGATCACAGCATCCGTGAAAAACGTTCAGGTATCTATACAGCTGTATGGAAAACGTAATTACCCGAAACACACGGCATGGCTGGGGCACTGCGAACAGCATTTTGATCGTGCCAGACGCGCAATATATCGATGGAATTCGTACATTTATTTATTTCGATGCATATCATATGAACATAAGCAGTATATTTGTCCAAGAAAATTTTTTATTGGTAAATATCGAAGTGCCCAGCTAGTCTCTAAACTGCTACGACAAGGATATGTTTTACCAAGACTTATAGCTGCGTTTAAGAAATTCTATGGACGTCATCATGATCTGGTTGATAAATACAGCAAATCCATGTCTGCCATGCAACTAGATCTATTTTCATGTTAATTTTGGGGAATTCATGACGGGTGCTACTAGTGGGGCAGGAAATGCTCACTCTTTCCGGAACACCTGATTTCACCTCCTAATGGCCATTTACGGGGGTTCATGAGCTTCCCTGTCATTTTTGTTTTCTCTCACTTCGTATGCCTGATATGACTTTCTGTCCCCGGACTATGAGATTGGATAACGGACCCTGTTTTGTTTGCTCGGAATACTTAATACTGGGTATTGATTCCACGTCTATTCCTTGCGACATCTCAATATCAAGCATATCTTTTCAAGCAGTGACCTAGGATCTTCCAGGATTTCCGTTTCCCAACGCTCTATTTGATACCTTTTAAAATCATCCTGTCCAAAAAAACTAATGGATATACGAGACGTGTTTATTGAATATATCCATAACATTATACAACACTCACATATACACAGTGCGTTATGAGATTCAGTTACCATATTTACTGACAGAGACTTTGATATACTAGTATATACGCAGTAAAAGGCAAATATTTTCACAGATCTAGTCTCCATCCAGCATTGCAAAACACATGTAGCGAATAAACACTTACAATAGCGTAAACATATATGCAAACTGTGTTTGTATATTCATATATGGCAACATATAGTATCAAGCCAAAACTGGTTTGGTTATGTATAAATAATTTGGTCCTTCCTACAGGGTATGACGAAGCAAAAACTGGTCTCTACATATAAATAATGTCTTTCCTACGTGGGAGTCTTGATAGCGTAACATTGCAGACATACTGGAGATGTTTGTTGAATGTTCCATAGATAATGTTCACTGTGTAAACTGTAAAGGTTAATCTAATAAACAAATATAATTCGCTATAACACCCTATCTATGGTCCGCAACAAACACAAATATGACATTGTGACAGTAACACCACAATAATGTCAGCTCAGGGGTGATGAACATTTATCTGTATATCCAGTTTGAAAAGCTCACTCGCACGTACAAGATTATATACTGGAACTGTTAGCATACAACAACTGTATATTATAGTGTACAATGTATATCATAGTGCAAGCATTGGCAATCAAACAGTGCATAATTGTGAATTACTGGTAAACTGACTAGATACCACGAGTAGTGATGCAAGCCATATTAAGTTGTGAGTTAAAAGCGTTTACAAGTACACGAAATAAGCACAACGTTTGGTTCTATATAAATGCAAATTTTAACAAGATATATTCTCATCGACAATACAGTATTTGTAGTACATCTAGACTTCCCACCTTCACACACTACAAGTGTATATTTTACTATATGGAATTACTTGTTGCAAAAGACCAAAATAAGGTGATTCGCTTTCTTTGATTAAAGTCAGGATCAAAAGCTACAATACTATATAATACTGAGATAGCATCAATGATGCACAATGTCTGAAATACAGCATGATAGACATATGTACCTAGTTACAAACAGATCCACATATCAATCTGTGAAATTATCTACGATTCGCACACAAGTATGTATTGTAACTATATACAGAACATGATTTTCTAGCATCACACACAAAAAAAACACATTTTCATGATCACGATGAGAGTAAAATCGTGAACTTGGCCTAAATGATAAGACACATTTCAAAGTCAGAAAAATAAAAGATATAGAAAAGCACCAATAATTCAATTAAACAAACAAGGTTGGTTTTGTATCATTTTCATATAGGCAACACACATAGGTCCCTAACTTCAATTGGGGTACAGGGTTAAAGATTCAACACCCAAAACTACCAGAAAAGTTACAGTACGGAGGAAGTATATTGACAAATTTCAACAAACGCACACGAGATGACACAGTTTTGTATATTATCAGCTCAGTTTTTAAAGCCAAACGCCAAGTCACGATTACAATTGAATATAACAGTCAACACTGGACATCAATTGTTTGTTACATATACAATACACATGTGAATTATCTTAGTTGTATGCAAATTTTGCAGTCAAGAGATTTAACCTCCATGCTCGAGTAAAACGAAATACCAGTTCTTCCTTCAGCAGTTGATGTAAAAAATAACTTGATACATCGAAGAATAACGAACAAAAGCGTGTCTTTATATAACATAGCATCTGCGATATTTTGATTTGTTGTTTATAAATAAAATAGATGATTCACTTCGCCATTCACATACGCGCCGAGAATGCACGTACAAAATAAAACAAAGATATAGCATAACACACTCAAATAAACAGAAAAACGGCAATGTATACAAAATATTGGTGAAATGTACCACCAAAGATACAGACCAACATTTGGAATTTCCCTTTTGTGAGGTGTCTCTGGCCAATGACTATCTTTTTTTCAGATTTTATTTGTCTACTATTCCGATCAACCTAGAAAGACTCAAGTCGCTTCTGCAGCTTCTTTGCTTGTGACGTCATCACCTCCAGCCACCTCTACATCCGCTTCCTGTCAGACGAACAAATGACCATGACATGTGAAGAATCAGATTAATTGAGGATAAGTATCATAATTATGTAGTTGAAAACGATTTATTTTTAATGAGGTCTACATGTTTCTGTAAAACAGTAAGGTCACTTGGGTTTTTTTTTCTTTTTATTAGAGAAATTCGGTCACGACATCAACTTGGGACCTATGAGATGTGACCTTTCTAAGCGTTTCCATATTAAGCCAATGTTTAGCATGGAATCCCTAGTCACGAGTCGTAAAGGTACACAAGTCACAAGTTGATGTCGTGACCAGAATGTGTGATACAGCTGATTCCTCGACATATGTTAAAACCACCACGGCGGTAATCTAGCGGGTCATAAAGGGTCACAGACTGAAAGGTAAGTAAAAGTCGATGTAGTGGCGGCATGTGAAAGTATATCTGCCGAAACTAAAAATGATTTATTGCTGGATGTTGTTTGAGGAAAATTACTCAGACTGACGGGCACTGAAATTTTGATTATACATCATCTAATGAGAAACGCTTTCATTTTTGTCTGTGGCATGAGTGACACGGAGCCGGTTCCAGCTGACACCTCCCACGTGCAAGCCAAGGCCCAGTCATGCGAGACACTGTTGTGTCTGGTGGATGCACAGGACCTTTGGTCTTGAGACAAATTACTGCTAAAAACCGTGAATGGGGCCCGTTTCCTCCGCCGTTTCGTCATCCCCAAAAGTTCTGATATAAAGTAGCCTGTCGCTTGACACAGACTGTATTAAGACAAGAGTTTTAGGCTTTGTTATATCAGTCGGACACCTCTGAGTAAGAAAACAAAAGAACTGTTGTTTGAGATCTGTATTTGGATACATATATGATATACTGTATTACTACGCGACCGAGTGTATATTTAGAACGGGCAAAGTCCACAGGGGGTAATCGTTTCTACAGCTCATTGGCGAGTGAATTAACGGGTTGAGAATCAGATTCACCCCAATGCTCTTTCTACTTTGATATCTCAGCGAGTTTTCAATTTATTCCAAATGTGAAAAGTGCACCATAAACTAGAAATAGCACTGCAACTGACTGCATGAAAGGCTTTGAAATTGAATGTTCAGTAAATTTCTGAAAATTGGAACCATGAAAACATAAAATTCATCTGTAAAATCCAGAATCCTTATAGGATCTGGGTTAAATTTTGTTAGATTATGGACAATATTGAATGAAAACTATTTGCAAAAAATCAACGTGAAATAGGCATTGAAGACGAATATTCAGGATTTTTTCCTTATATGATAGAGTCGTATGGGTTATAAATGATAGCAACAATATATTAAAAAAAATATGCATCCTGTTGCCCTGTGGTCGCTCTGTAGTGGAGACTCCCTTCAAGAAGCTTCCACTGAGTGTTGTGACGTCACAATAGGTATACCTCTGACGTTTTGGTGGCAAACGGGCGCACATTCTTAGTCCGACATATAGCATTCAAAGGCAAATTGCGAAAATTCTGCTGCAGTGACCCCCAATTTTTTTTTCATTGTTTACATGTGTACAATCCACTCGACAGGTATACTAAATTTTAGAAGTTTCTACCGTATGGATTTTTTTCTGGGGCTGCTGATTCATTTTGAAATCAATAATATGTCGAATTTCGAAGGATAGCTAAACTCTTTCGAAAGTGTTTTGCAACAAATCCAACGCTGTAACCCCAATTTTTATTCAACGATTTCAATCTACACATATCACTTGATAATCAGATAAATTTTGAGAAAATCCTGATGAGCACATATTCACCTGTGGGTTATAAATCATCACCCGTCTTGAAATATTTTCCGATTAGTGACCATGTTAGGGCATGGACTGTGCATATTTTTCAGGTTAACCATATATTTCACCATAATAGTGTCGTCGATATACTATCCTGAACATGGTGGCAAATTTCCATATCCTTCTGCCAAAAAATGGGTGTGTCGCAAATATTTATTGAATGCCATCTCAACGCATGAAAAGTCTTCGACCCCATCGCGGTGATCACAGCATCCGTGAAAAACGTTCAGGTATCTATACAGCTGTATGGAAAACGTAATTACCCGAAACACACGGCATGGCTGGGGCACTGCGAACAGCATTTTGATCGTGCCAGACGCGCAATATATCGATGGAATTCGTACATTTATTTATTTCGATGCATATCATATGAACATAAGCAGTATATTTGTCCAAGAAAATTTTTTATTGGTAAATATCGAAGTGCCCAGCTAGTCTCTAAACTGCTACGACAAGGATATGTTTTACCAAGACTTATAGCTGCGTTTAAGAAATTCTATGGACGTCATCATGATCTGGTTGATAAATACAGCAAATCCATGTCTGCCATGCAACTAGATCTATTTTCATGTTAATTTTGGGGAATTCATGACGGGTGCTACTAGTGGGGCAGGAAATGCTCACTCTTTCCGGAACACCTGATTTCACCTCCTAATGGCCATTTACGGGGGTTCATGAGCTTCCCTGTCATTTTTGTTTTCTCTCACTTCGTATGCCTGATATGACTTTCTGTCCCCGGACTATGAGATTGGATAACGGACCCTGTTTTGTTTGCTCGGAATACTTAATACTGGGTATTGATTCCACGTCTATTCCTTGCGACATCTCAATATCAAGCATATCTTTTCAAGCAGTGACCTAGGATCTTCCAGGATTTCCGTTTCCCAACGCTCTATTTGATACCTTTTAAAATCATCCTGTCCAAAAAAACTAATGGATATACGAGACGTGTTTATTGAATATATCCATAACATTATACAACACTCACATATACACAGTGCGTTATGAGATTCAGTTACCATATTTACTGACAGAGACTTTGATATACTAGTATATACGCAGTAAAAGGCAAATATTTTCACAGATCTAGTCTCCATCCAGCATTGCAAAACACATGTAGCGAATAAACACTTACAATAGCGTAAACATATATGCAAACTGTGTTTGTATATTCATATATGGCAACATATAGTATCAAGCCAAAACTGGTTTGGTTATGTATAAATAATTTGGTCCTTCCTACAGGGTATGACGAAGCAAAAACTGGTCTCTACATATAAATAATGTCTTTCCTACGTGGGAGTCTTGATAGCGTAACATTGCAGACATACTGGAGATGTTTGTTGAATGTTCCATAGATAATGTTCACTGTGTAAACTGTAAAGGTTAATCTAATAAACAAATACAATTCGCTATAACACCCTATCTATGGTCCGCAACAAACACAAATATGACATTGTGACAGTAACACCACAATAATGTCAGCTCAGGGGTGATGAACATTTATCTGTATATCCAGTTTGAAAAGCTCACTCGCACGTACAAGATTATATACTGGAACTGTTAGCATACAACAACTGTATATTATAGTGTACAATGTATATCATAGTGCAAGCATTGGCAATCAAACAGTGCATAATTGTGAATTACTGGTAAACTGACTAGATACCACGAGTAGTGATGCAAGCCATATTAAGTTGTGAGTTAAAAGCGTTTACAAGTACACGAAATAAGCACAACGTTTGGTTCTATATAAATGCAAATTTTAACAAGATATATTCTCATCGACAATACAGTATTTGTAGTACATCTAGACTTCCCACCTTCACACACTACAAGTGTATATTTTACTATATGGAATTACTTGTTGCAAAAGACCAAAATAAGGTGATTCGCTTTCTTTGATTAAAGTCAGGATCAAAAGCTACAATACTATATAATACTGAGATAGCATCAATGATGCACAATGTCTGAAATACAGCATGATAGACATATGTACCTAGTTACAAACAGATCCACATATCAATCTGTGAAATTATCTACGATTCGCACACAAGTATGTATTGTAACTATATACAGAACATGATTTTCTAGCATCACACACAAAAAAAACACATTTTCATGATCACGATGAGAGTAAAATCGTGAACTTGGCCTAAATGATAAGACACATTTCAAAGTCAGAAAAATAAAAGATATAGAAAAGCACCAATAATTCAATTAAACAAACAAGGTTGGTTTTGTATCATTTTCATATAGGCAACACACATAGGTCCCTAACTTCAATTGGGGTACAGGGTTAAAGATTCAACACCCAAAACTACCAGAAAAGTTACAGTACGGAGGAAGTATATTGACAAATTTCAACAAACGCACACGAGATGACACAGTTTTGTATATTATCAGCTCAGTTTTTAAAGCCAAACGCCAAGTCACGATTACAATTGAATATAACAGTCAACACTGGACATCAATTGTTTGTTACATATACAATACACATGTGAATTATCTTAGTTGTATGCAAATTTTGCAGTCAAGAGATTTAACCTCCATGCTCGAGTAAAACGAAATACCAGTTCTTCCTTCAGCAGTTGATGTAAAAAATAACTTGATACATCGAAGAATAACGAACAAAAGCGTGTCTTTATATAACATAGCATCTGCGATATTTTGATTTGTTGTTTATAAATAAAATAGATGATTCACTTCGCCATTCACATACGCGCCGAGAATGCACGTACAAAATAAAACAAAGATATAGCATAACACACTCAAATAAACAGAAAAACGGCAATGTATACAAAATATTGGTGAAATGTACCACCAAAGATACAGACCAACATTTGGAATTTCCCTTTTGTGAGGTGTCTCTGGCCAATGACTATCTTTTTTTCAGATTTTATTTGTCTACTATTCCGATCAACCTAGAAAGACTCAAGTCGCTTCTGCAGCTTCTTTGCTTGTGACGTCATCACCTCCAGCCACCTCTACATCCGCTTCCTGTCAGACGAACAAATGACCATGACATGTGAAGAATCAGATTAATTGAGGATAAGTATCATAATTATGTAGTTGAAAACGATTTATTTTTAATGAGGTCTACATGTTTCTGTAAAACAGTAAGGTCACTTGGGTTTTTTTTTCTTTTTATTAGAGAAATTCGGTCACGACATCAACTTGGGACCTATGAGATGTGACCTTTCTAAGCGTTTCCATATTAAGCCAATGTTTAGCATGGAATCCCTAGTCACGAGTCGTAAAGGTACACAAGTCACAAGTTGATGTCGTGACCAGAATGTGTGATACAGCTGATTCCTCGACATATGTTAAAACCACCACGGCGGTAATCTAGCGGGTCATAAAGGGTCACAGACTGAAAGGTAAGTAAAAGTCGATGTAGTGGCGGCATGTGAAAGTATATCTGCCGAAACTAAAAATGATTTATTGCTGGATGTTGTTTGAGGAAAATTACTCAGACTGACGGGCACTGAAATTTTGATTATACATCATCTAATGAGAAACGCTTTCATTTTTGTCTGTGGCATGAGTGACACGGAGCCGGTTCCAGCTGACACCTCCCACGTGCAAGCCAAGGCCCAGTCATGCGAGACACTGTTGTGTCTGGTGGATGCACAGGACCTTTGGTCTTGAGACAAATTACTGCTAAAAACCGTGAATGGGGCCCGTTTCCTCCGCCGTTTCGTCATCCCCAAAAGTTCTGATATAAAGTAGCCTGTCGCTTGACACAGACTGTATTAAGACAAGAGTTTTAGGCTTTGTTATATCAGTCGGACACCTCTGAGTAAGAAAACAAAAGAACTGTTGTTTGAGATCTGTATTTGGATACATATATGATATACTGTATTACTACGCGACCGAGTGTATATTTAGAACGGGCAAAGTCCACAGGGGGTAATCGTTTCTACAGCTCATTGGCGAGTGAATTAACGGGTTGAGAATCAGATTCACCCCAATGCTCTTTCTACTTTGATATCTCAGCGAGTTTTCAATTTATTCCAAATGTGAAAAGTGCACCATAAACTAGAAATAGCACTGCAACTGACTGCATGAAAGGCTTTGAAATTGAATGTTCAGTAAATTTCTGAAAATTGGAACCATGAAAACATAAAATTCATCTGTAAAATCCAGAATCCTTATAGGATCTGGGTTAAATTTTGTTAGATTATGGACAATATTGAATGAAAACTATTTGCAAAAAATCAACGTGAAATAGGCATTGAAGACGAATATTCAGGATTTTTTCCTTATATGATAGAGTCGTATGGGTTATAAATGATAGCAACAATATATTAAAAAAAATATGCATCCTGTTGCCCTGTGGTCGCTCTGTAGTGGAGACTCCCTTCAAGAAGCTTCCACTGAGTGTTGTGACGTCACAATAGGTATACCTCTGACGTTTTGGTGGCAAACGGGCGCACATTCTTAGTCCGACATATAGCATTCAAAGGCAAATTGCGAAAATTCTGCTGCAGTGACCCCCAATTTTTTTTTCATTGTTTACATGTGTACAATCCACTCGACAGGTATACTAAATTTTAGAAGTTTCTACCGTATGGATTTTTTTCTGGGGCTGCTGATTCATTTTGAAATCAATAATATGTCGAATTTCGAAGGATAGCTAAACTCTTTCGAAAGTGTTTTGCAACAAATCCAACGCTGTCACCCCAATTTTTATTCAACGATTTCAATCTACACATATCACTTGATAATCAGATAAATTTTGAGAAAATCCTGATGAGCACATATTCACCTGTGGGTTATAAATCATCACCCGTCTTGAAATATTTTCCGATTAGTGACCATGTTAGGGCATGGACTGTGCATATTTTTCAGGTTAACCATATATTTCACCATAATAGTGTCGTCGATATACTATCCTGAACATGGTGGCAAATTTCCATATCCTTCTGCCAAAAAATGGGTGTGTCGCAAATATTTATTGAATGCCATCTCAACGCATGAAAAGTCTTCGACCCCATCGCGGTGATCACAGCATCCGTGAAAAACGTTCAGGTATCTATACAGCTGTATGGAAAACGTAATTACCCGAAACACACGGCATGGCTGGGGCACTGCGAACAGCATTTTGATCGTGCCAGACGCGCAATATATCGATGGAATTCGTACATTTATTTATTTCGATGCATATCATATGAACATAAGCAGTATATTTGTCCAAGAAAATTTTTTATTGGTAAATATCGAAGTGCCCAGCTAGTCTCTAAACTGCTACGACAAGGATATGTTTTACCAAGACTTATAGCTGCGTTTAAGAAATTCTATGGACGTCATCATGATCTGGTTGATAAATACAGCAAATCCATGTCTGCCATGCAACTAGATCTATTTTCATGTTAATTTTGGGGAATTCATGACGGGTGCTACTAGTGGGGCAGGAAATGCTCACTCTTTCCGGAACACCTGATTTCACCTCCTAATGGCCATTTACGGGGGTTCATGAGCTTCCCTGTCATTTTTGTTTTCTCTCACTTCGTATGCCTGATATGACTTTCTGTCCCCGGACTATGAGATTGGATAACGGACCCTGTTTTGTTTGCTCGGAATACTTAATACTGGGTATTGATTCCACGTCTATTCCTTGCGACATCTCAATATCAAGCATATCTTTTCAAGCAGTGACCTAGGATCTTCCAGGATTTCCGTTTCCCAACGCTCTATTTGATACCTTTTAAAATCATCCTGTCCAAAAAAACTAATGGATATACGAGACGTGTTTATTGAATATATCCATAACATTATACAACACTCACATATACACAGTGCGTTATGAGATTCAGTTACCATATTTACTGACAGAGACTTTGATATACTAGTATATACGCAGTAAAAGGCAAATATTTTCACAGATCTAGTCTCCATCCAGCATTGCAAAACACATGTAGCGAATAAACACTTACAATAGCGTAAACATATATGCAAACTGTGTTTGTATATTCATATATGGCAACATATAGTATCAAGCCAAAACTGGTTTGGTTATGTATAAATAATTTGGTCCTTCCTACAGGGTATGACGAAGCAAAAACTGGTCTCTACATATAAATAATGTCTTTCCTACGTGGGAGTCTTGATAGCGTAACATTGCAGACATACTGGAGATGTTTGTTGAATGTTCCATAGATAATGTTCACTGTGTAAACTGTAAAGGTTAATCTAATAAACAAATATAATTCGCTATAACACCCTATCTATGGTCCGCAACAAACACAAATATGACATTGTGACAGTAACACCACAATAATGTCAGCTCAGGGGTGATGAACATTTATCTGTATATCCAGTTTGAAAAGCTCACTCGCACGTACAAGATTATATACTGGAACTGTTAGCATACAACAACTGTATATTATAGTGTACAATGTATATCATAGTGCAAGCATTGGCAATCAAACAGTGCATAATTGTGAATTACTGGTAAACTGACTAGATACCACGAGTAGTGATGCAAGCCATATTAAGTTGTGAGTTAAAAGCGTTTACAAGTACACGAAATAAGCACAACGTTTGGTTCTATATAAATGCAAATTTTAACAAGATATATTCTCATCGACAATACAGTATTTGTAGTACATCTAGACTTCCCACCTTCACACACTACAAGTGTATATTTTACTATATGGAATTACTTGTTGCAAAAGACCAAAATAAGGTGATTCGCTTTCTTTGATTAAAGTCAGGATCAAAAGCTACAATACTATATAATACTGAGATAGCATCAATGATGCACAATGTCTGAAATACAGCATGATAGACATATGTACCTAGTTACAAACAGATCCACATATCAATCTGTGAAATTATCTACGATTCGCACACAAGTATGTATTGTAACTATATACAGAACATGATTTTCTAGCATCACACACAAAAAAAACACATTTTCATGATCACGATGAGAGTAAAATCGTGAACTTGGCCTAAATGATAAGACACATTTCAAAGTCAGAAAAATAAAAGATATAGAAAAGCACCAATAATTCAATTAAACAAACAAGGTTGGTTTTGTATCATTTTCATATAGGCAACACACATAGGTCCCTAACTTCAATTGGGGTACAGGGTTAAAGATTCAACACCCAAAACTACCAGAAAAGTTACAGTACGGAGGAAGTATATTGACAAATTTCAACAAACGCACACGAGATGACACAGTTTTGTATATTATCAGCTCAGTTTTTAAAGCCAAACGCCAAGTCACGATTACAATTGAATATAACAGTCAACACTGGACATCAATTGTTTGTTACATATACAATACACATGTGAATTATCTTAGTTGTATGCAAATTTTGCAGTCAAGAGATTTAACCTCCATGCTCGAGTAAAACGAAATACCAGTTCTTCCTTCAGCAGTTGATGTAAAAAATAACTTGATACATCGAAGAATAACGAACAAAAGCGTGTCTTTATATAACATAGCATCTGCGATATTTTGATTTGTTGTTTATAAATAAAATAGATGATTCACTTCGCCATTCACATACGCGCCGAGAATGCACGTACAAAATAAAACAAAGATATAGCATAACACACTCAAATAAACAGAAAAACGGCAATGTATACAAAATATTGGTGAAATGTACCACCAAAGATACAGACCAACATTTGGAATTTCCCTTTTGTGAGGTGTCTCTGGCCAATGACTATCTTTTTTTCAGATTTTATTTGTCTACTATTCCGATCAACCTAGAAAGACTCAAGTCGCTTCTGCAGCTTCTTTGCTTGTGACGTCATCACCTCCAGCCACCTCTACATCCGCTTCCTGTCAGACGAACAAATGACCATGACATGTGAAGAATCAGATTAATTGAGGATAAGTATCATAATTATGTAGTTGAAAACGATTTATTTTTAATGAGGTCTACATGTTTCTGTAAAACAGTAAGGTCACTTGGGTTTTTTTTTCTTTTTATTAGAGAAATTCGGTCACGACATCAACTTGGGACCTATGAGATGTGACCTTTCTAAGCGTTTCCATATTAAGCCAATGTTTAGCATGGAATCCCTAGTCACGAGTCGTAAAGGTACACAAGTCACAAGTTGATGTCGTGACCAGAATGTGTGATACAGCTGATTCCTCGACATATGTTAAAACCACCACGGCGGTAATCTAGCGGGTCATAAAGGGTCACAGACTGAAAGGTAAGTAAAAGTCGATGTAGTGGCGGCATGTGAAAGTATATCTGCCGAAACTAAAAATGATTTATTGCTGGATGTTGTTTGAGGAAAATTACTCAGACTGACGGGCACTGAAATTTTGATTATACATCATCTAATGAGAAACGCTTTCATTTTTGTCTGTGGCATGAGTGACACGGAGCCGGTTCCAGCTGACACCTCCCACGTGCAAGCCAAGGCCCAGTCATGCGAGACACTGTTGTGTCTGGTGGATGCACAGGACCTTTGGTCTTGAGACAAATTACTGCTAAAAACCGTGAATGGGGCCCGTTTCCTCCGCCGTTTCGTCATCCCCAAAAGTTCTGATATAAAGTAGCCTGTCGCTTGACACAGACTGTATTAAGACAAGAGTTTTAGGCTTTGTTATATCAGTCGGACACCTCTGAGTAAGAAAACAAAAGAACTGTTGTTTGAGATCTGTATTTGGATACATATATGATATACTGTATTACTACGCGACCGAGTGTATATTTAGAACGGGCAAAGTCCACAGGGGGTAATCGTTTCTACAGCTCATTGGCGAGTGAATTAACGGGTTGAGAATCAGATTCACCCCAATGCTCTTTCTACTTTGATATCTCAGCGAGTTTTCAATTTATTCCAAATGTGAAAAGTGCACCATAAACTAGAAATAGCACTGCAACTGACTGCATGAAAGGCTTTGAAATTGAATGTTCAGTAAATTTCTGAAAATTGGAACCATGAAAACATAAAATTCATCTGTAAAATCCAGAATCCTTATAGGATCTGGGTTAAATTTTGTTAGATTATGGACAATATTGAATGAAAACTATTTGCAAAAAATCAACGTGAAATAGGCATTGAAGACGAATATTCAGGATTTTTTCCTTATATGATAGAGTCGTATGGGTTATAAATGATAGCAACAATATATTAAAAAAAATATGCATCCTGTTGCCCTGTGGTCGCTCTGTAGTGGAGACTCCCTTCAAGAAGCTTCCACTGAGTGTTGTGACGTCACAATAGGTATACCTCTGACGTTTTGGTGGCAAACGGGCGCACATTCTTAGTCCGACATATAGCATTCAAAGGCAAATTGCGAAAATTCTGCTGCAGTGACCCCCAATTTTTTTTTCATTGTTTACATGTGTACAATCCACTCGACAGGTATACTAAATTTTAGAAGTTTCTACCGTATGGATTTTTTTCTGGGGCTGCTGATTCATTTTGAAATCAATAATATGTCGAATTTCGAAGGATAGCTAAACTCTTTCGAAAGTGTTTTGCAACAAATCCAACGCTGTCACTCCAATTTTTATTCAACGATTTCAATCTACACATATCACTTGATAATCAGATAAATTTTGAGAAAATCCTGATGAGCACATATTCACCTGTGGGTTATAAATCATCACCCGTCTTGAAATATTTTCCGATTAGTGACCATGTTAGGGCATGGACTGTGCATATTTTTCAGGTTAACCATATATTTCACCATAATAGTGTCGTCGATATACTATCCTGAACATGGTGGCAAATTTCCATATCCTTCTGCCAAAAAATGGGTGTGTCGCAAATATTTATTGAATGCCATCTCAACGCATGAAAAGTCTTCGACCCCATCGCGGTGATCACAGCATCCGTGAAAAACGTTCAGGTATCTATACAGCTGTATGGAAAACGTAATTACCCGAAACACACGGCATGGCTGGGGCACTGCGAACAGCATTTTGATCGTGCCAGACGCGCAATATATCGATGGAATTCGTACATTTATTTATTTCGATGCATATCATATGAACATAAGCAGTATATTTGTCCAAGAAAATTTTTTATTGGTAAATATCGAAGTGCCCAGCTAGTCTCTAAACTGCTACGACAAGGATATGTTTTACCAAGACTTATAGCTGCGTTTAAGAAATTCTATGGACGTCATCATGATCTGGTTGATAAATACAGCAAATCCATGTCTGCCATGCAACTAGATCTATTTTCATGTTAATTTTGGGGAATTCATGACGGGTGCTACTAGTGGGGCAGGAAATGCTCACTCTTTCCGGAACACCTGATTTCACCTCCTAATGGCCATTTACGGGGGTTCATGAGCTTCCCTGTCATTTTTGTTTTCTCTCACTTCGTATGCCTGATATGACTTTCTGTCCCCGGACTATGAGATTGGATAACGGACCCTGTTTTGTTTGCTCGGAATACTTAATACTGGGTATTGATTCCACGTCTATTCCTTGCGACATCTCAATATCAAGCATATCTTTTCAAGCAGTGACCTAGGATCTTCCAGGATTTCCGTTTCCCAACGCTCTATTTGATACCTTTTAAAATCATCCTGTCCAAAAAAACTAATGGATATACGAGACGTGTTTATTGAATATATCCATAACATTATACAACACTCACATATACACAGTGCGTTATGAGATTCAGTTACCATATTTACTGACAGAGACTTTGATATACTAGTATATACGCAGTAAAAGGCAAATATTTTCACAGATCTAGTCTCCATCCAGCATTGCAAAACACATGTAGCGAATAAACACTTACAATAGCGTAAACATATATGCAAACTGTGTTTGTATATTCATATATGGCAACATATAGTATCAAGCCAAAACTGGTTTGGTTATGTATAAATAATTTGGTCCTTCCTACAGGGTATGACGAAGCAAAAACTGGTCTCTACATATAAATAATGTCTTTCCTACGTGGGAGTCTTGATAGCGTAACATTGCAGACATACTGGAGATGTTTGTTGATTGTTCCATAGATTGTGTTCACTGTGTAAACTGTAAAGGTTAATCTAATAAACAAATGTAATTCGCTATAACACCCTATCTATGGTCCGCAACAAACACAAATATGACATTGTGACAGTAACACCACAATAATGTCAGCTCAGGGGTGATGAACATTTATCTGTATATCCAGTTTGAAAAGCTCACTCGCACGTACAAGATTATATACTGGAACTGTTAGCATACAACAACTGTATATTATAGTGTACAATGTATATCATAGTGCAAGCATTGGCAATCAAACAGTGCATAATTGTGAATTACTGGTAAACTGACTAGATACCACGAGTAGTGATGCAAGCCATATTAAGTTGTGAGTTAAAAGCGTTTACAAGTACACGAAATAAGCACAACGTTTGGTTCTATATAAATGCAAATTTTAACAAGATATATTCTCATCGACAATACAGTATTTGTAGTACATCTAGACTTCCCACCTTCACACACTACAAGTGTATATTTTACTATATGGAATTACTTGTTGCAAAAGACCAAAATAAGGTGATTCGCTTTCTTTGATTAAAGTCAGGATCAAAAGCTACAATACTATATAATACTGAGATAGCATCAATGATGCACAATGTCTGAAATACAGCATGATAGACATATGTACCTAGTTACAAACAGATCCACATATCAATCTGTGAAATTATCTACGATTCGCACACAAGTATGTATTGTAACTATATACAGAACATGATTTTCTAGCATCACACACAAAAAAAACACATTTTCATGATCACGATGAGAGTAAAATCGTGAACTTGGCCTAAATGATAAGACACATTTCAAAGTCAGAAAAATAAAAGATATAGAAAAGCACCAATAATTCAATTAAACAAACAAGGTTGGTTTTGTATCATTTTCATATAGGCAACACACATAGGTCCCTAACTTCAATTGGGGTACAGGGTTAAAGATTCAACACCCAAAACTACCAGAAAAGTTACAGTACGGAGGAAGTATATTGACAAATTTCAACAAACGCACACGAGATGACACAGTTTTGTATATTATCAGCTCAGTTTTTAAAGCCAAACGCCAAGTCACGATTACAATTGAATATAACAGTCAACACTGGACATCAATTGTTTGTTACATATACAATACACATGTGAATTATCTTAGTTGTATGCAAATTTTGCAGTCAAGAGATTTAACCTCCATGCTCGAGTAAAACGAAATACCAGTTCTTCCTTCAGCAGTTGATGTAAAAAATAACTTGATACATCGAAGAATAACGAACAAAAGCGTGTCTTTATATAACATAGCATCTGCGATATTTTGATTTGTTGTTTATAAATAAAATAGATGATTCACTTCGCCATTCACATACGCGCCGAGAATGCACGTACAAAATAAAACAAAGATATAGCATAACACACTCAAATAAACAGAAAAACGGCAATGTATACAAAATATTGGTGAAATGTACCACCAAAGATACAGACCAACATTTGGAATTTCCCTTTTGTGAGGTGTCTCTGGCCAATGACTATCTTTTTTTCAGATTTTATTTGTCTACTATTCCGATCAACCTAGAAAGACTCAAGTCGCTTCTGCAGCTTCTTTGCTTGTGACGTCATCACCTCCAGCCACCTCTACATCCGCTTCCTGTCAGACGAACAAATGACCATGACATGTGAAGAATCAGATTAATTGAGGATAAGTATCATAATTATGTAGTTGAAAACGATTTATTTTTAATGAGGTCTACATGTTTCTGTAAAACAGTAAGGTCACTTGGGTTTTTTTTTCTTTTTATTAGAGAAATTCGGTCACGACATCAACTTGGGACCTATGAGATGTGACCTTTCTAAGCGTTTCCATATTAAGCCAATGTTTAGCATGGAATCCCTAGTCACGAGTCGTAAAGGTACACAAGTCACAAGTTGATGTCGTGACCAGAATGTGTGATACAGCTGATTCCTCGACATATGTTAAAACCACCACGGCGGTAATCTAGCGGGTCATAAAGGGTCACAGACTGAAAGGTAAGTAAAAGTCGATGTAGTGGCGGCATGTGAAAGTATATCTGCCGAAACTAAAAATGATTTATTGCTGGATGTTGTTTGAGGAAAATTACTCAGACTGACGGGCACCGAAATTTTGATTATACATCATCTAATGAGAAACGCTTTCATTTTTGTCTGTGGCATGAGTGACACGGAGCCGGTTCCAGCTGACACCTCCCACGTGCAAGCCAAGGCCCAGTCATGCGAGACACTGTTGTGTCTGGTGGATGCACAGGACCTTTGGTCTTGAGACAAATTACTGCTAAAAACCGTGAATGGGGCCCGTTTCCTCCGCCGTTTCGTCATCCCCAAAAGTTCTGATATAAAGTAGCCTGTCGCTTGACACAGACTGTATTAAGACAAGAGTTTTAGGCTTTGTTATATCAGTCGGACACCTCTGAGTAAGAAAACAAAAGAACTGTTGTTTGAGATCTGTATTTGGATGCATATATGATATACTGTATTACTACGCGACCGAGTGTATATTTAGAACGGGCAAAGTCCACAGGGGGTAATCGTTTCTACAGCTCATTGGCGAGTGAATTAACGGGTTGAGAATCAGATTCACCCCAATGCTCTTTCTACTTTGATATCTCAGCGAGTTTTCAATTTATTCCAAATGTGAAAAGTGCACCATAAACTAGAAATAGCACTGCAACTGACTGCATGAAAGGCTTTGAAATTGAATGTTCAGTAAATTTCTGAAAATTGGAACCATGAAAACATAAAATTCATCTGTAAAATCCAGAATCCTTATAGGATCTGGGTTAAATTTTGTTAGATTATGGACAATATTGAATGAAAACTATTTGCAAAAAATCAACGTGAAATAGGCATTGAAGACGAATATTCAGGATTTTTTCCTTATATGATAGAGTCGTATGGGTTATAAATGATAGCAACAATATATTAAAAAAAATATGCATCCTGTTGCCCTGTGGTCGCTCTGTAGTGGAGACTCCCTTCAAGAAGCTTCCACTGAGTGTTGTGACGTCACAATAGGTATACCTCTGACGTTTTGGTGGCAAACGGGCGCACATTCTTAGTCCGACATATAGCATTCAAAGGCAAATTGCGAAAATTCTGCTGCAGTGACCCCCAATTTTTTTTTCATTGTTTACATGTGTACAATTCACTCGACAGGTATACTAAATTTTAGAAGTTTCTACCGTATGGATTTTTTTCTGGGGCTGCTGATTCATTTTGAA
Organism: Terebella lapidaria; assembly: GCA_949152475.1. Classification (NCBI taxonomy): domain Eukaryota; kingdom Metazoa; phylum Annelida; class Polychaeta; order Terebellida; family Terebellidae; genus Terebella; species Terebella lapidaria. The sequence goes on along the minus strand of OX424559.1, from coordinate 7,932,998 downwards.
ATCAATAATATGTCGAATTTCGAAGGATAGCTAAACTCTTTCGAAAGTGTTTTGCAACAAATCCAACGCTGTCACCCCAATTTTTATTCAACGATTTCAATCTACACATATCACTTGATAATCAGATAAATTTTGAGAAAATCCTGATGAGCACATATTCACCTGTGGGTTATAAATCATCACCCGTCTTGAAATATTTTCCGATTAGTGACCATGTTAGGGCATGGACTGTGCATATTTTTCAGGTTAACCATATATTTCACCATAATAGTGTCGTCGATATACTATCCTGAACATGGTGGCAAATTTCCATATCCTTCTGCCAAAAAATGGGTGTGTCGCAAATATTTATTGAATGCCATCTCAACGCATGAAAAGTCTTCGACCCCATCGCGGTGATCACAGCATCCGTGAAAAACGTTCAGGTATCTATACAGCTGTATGGAAAACGTAATTACCCGAAACACACGGCATGGCTGGGGCACTGCGAACAGCATTTTGATCGTGCCAGACGCGCAATATATCGATGGAATTCGTACATTTATTTATTTCGATGCATATCATATGAACATAAGCAGTATATTTGTCCAAGAAAATTTTTTATTGGTAAATATCGAAGTGCCCAGCTAGTCTCTAAACTGCTACGACAAGGATATGTTTTACCAAGACTTATAGCTGCGTTTAAGAAATTCTATGGACGTCATCATGATCTGGTTGATAAATACAGCAAATCCATGTCTGCCATGCAACTAGATCTATTTTCATGTTAATTTTGGGGAATTCATGACGGGTGCTACTAGTGGGGCAGGAAATGCTCACTCTTTCCGGAACACCTGATTTCACCTCCTAATGGCCATTTACGGGGGTTCATGAGCTTCCCTGTCATTTTTGTTTTCTCTCACTTCGTATGCCTGATATGACTTTCTGTCCCCGGACTATGAGATTGGATAACGGACCCTGTTTTGTTTGCTCGGAATACTTAATACTGGGTATTGATTCCACGTCTATTCCTTGCGACATCTCAATATCAAGCATATCTTTTCAAGCAGTGACCTAGGATCTTCCAGGATTTCCGTTTCCCAACGCTCTATTTGATACCTTTTAAAATCATCCTGTCCAAAAAAACTAATGGATATACGAGACGTGTTTATTGAATATATCCATAACATTATACAACACTCACATATACACAGTGCGTTATGAGATTCAGTTACCATATTTACTGACAGAGACTTTGATATACTAGTATATACGCAGTAAAAGGCAAATATTTTCACAGATCTAGTCTCCATCCAGCATTGCAAAACACATGTAGCGAATAAACACTTACAATAGCGTAAACATATATGCAAACTGTGTTTGTATATTCATATATGGCAACATATAGTATCAAGCCAAAACTGGTTTGGTTATGTATAAATAATTTGGTCCTTCCTACAGGGTATGACGAAGCAAAAACTGGTCTCTACATATAAATAATGTCTTTCCTACGTGGGAGTCTTGATAGCGTAACATTGCAGACATACTGGAGATGTTTGTTGAATGTTCCATAGATTGTGTTCACTGTGTAAACTGTAAAGGTTAATCTAATAAACAAATATAATTCGCTATAACACCCTATCTATGGTCCGCAACAAACACAAATATGACATTGTGACAGTAACACCACAATAATGTCAGCTCAGGGGTGATGAACATTTATCTGTATATCCAGTTTGAAAAGCTCACTCGCACGTACAAGATTATATACTGGAACTGTTAGCATACAACAACTGTATATTATAGTGTACAATGTATATCATAGTGCAAGCATTGGCAATCAAACAGTGCATAATTGTGAATTACTGGTAAACTGACTAGATACCACGAGTAGTGATGCAAGCCATATTAAGTTGTGAGTTAAAAGCGTTTACAAGTACACGAAATAAGCACAACGTTTGGTTCTATATAAATGCAAATTTTAACAAGATATATTCTCATCGACAATACAGTATTTGTAGTACATCTAGACTTCCCACCTTCACACACTACAAGTGTATATTTTACTATATGGAATTACTTGTTGCAAAAGACCAAAATAAGGTGATTCGCTTTCTTTGATTAAAGTCAGGATCAAAAGCTACAATACTATATAATACTGAGATAGCATCAATGATGCACAATGTCTGAAATACAGCATGATAGACATATGTACCTAGTTACAAACAGATCCACATATCAATCTGTGAAATTATCTACGATTCGCACACAAGTATGTATTGTAACTATATACAGAACATGATTTTCTAGCATCACACACAAAAAAAACACATTTTCATGATCACGATGAGAGTAAAATCGTGAACTTGGCCTAAATGATAAGACACATTTCAAAGTCAGAAAAATAAAAGATATAGAAAAGCACCAATAATTCAATTAAACAAACAAGGTTGGTTTTGTATCATTTTCATATAGGCAACACACATAGGTCCCTAACTTCAATTGGGGTACAGGGTTAAAGATTCAACACCCAAAACTACCAGAAAAGTTACAGTACGGAGGAAGTATATTGACAAATTTCAACAAACGCACACGAGATGACACAGTTTTGTATATTATCAGCTCAGTTTTTAAAGCCAAACGCCAAGTCACGATTACAATTGAATATAACAGTCAACACTGGACATCAATTGTTTGTTACATATACAATACACATGTGAATTATCTTAGTTGTATGCAAATTTTGCAGTCAAGAGATTTAACCTCCATGCTCGAGTAAAACGAAATACCAGTTCTTCCTTCAGCAGTTGATGTAAAAAATAACTTGATACATCGAAGAATAACGAACAAAAGCGTGTCTTTATATAACATAGCATCTGCGATATTTTGATTTGTTGTTTATAAATAAAATAGATGATTCACTTCGCCATTCACATACGCGCCGAGAATGCACGTACAAAATAAAACAAAGATATAGCATAACACACTCAAATAAACAGAAAAACGGCAATGTATACAAAATATTGGTGAAATGTACCACCAAAGATACAGACCAACATTTGGAATTTCCCTTTTGTGAGGTGTCTCTGGCCAATGACTATCTTTTTTTCAGATTTTATTTGTCTACTATTCCGATCAACCTAGAAAGACTCAAGTCGCTTCTGCAGCTTCTTTGCTTGTGACGTCATCACCTCCAGCCACCTCTACATCCGCTTCCTGTCAGACGAACAAATGACCATGACATGTGAAGAATCAGATTAATTGAGGATAAGTATCATAATTATGTAGTTGAAAACGATTTATTTTTAATGAGGTCTACATGTTTCTGTAAAACAGTAAGGTCACTTGGTTTTTTTTTTCTTTTTATTAGAGAAATTCGGTCACGACATCAACTTGGGACCTATGAGATGTGACCTTTCTAAGCGTTTCCATATTAAGCCAATGTTTAGCATGGAATCCCTAGTCACGAGTCGTAAAGGTACACAAGTCACAAGTTGATGTCGTGACCAGAATGTGTGATACAGCTGATTCCTCGACATATGTTAAAACCACCACGGCGGTAATCTAGCGGGTCATAAAGGGTCACAGACTGAAAGGTAAGTAAAAGTCGATGTAGTGGCGGCATGTGAAAGTATATCTGCCGAAACTAAAAATGATTTATTGCTGGATGTTGTTTGAGGAAAATTACTCAGACTGACGGGCACTGAAATTTTGATTATACATCATCTAATGAGAAACGCTTTCATTTTTGTCTGTGGCATGAGTGACACGGAGCCGGTTCCAGCTGACACCTCCCACGTGCAAGCCAAGGCCCAGTCATGCGAGACACTGTTGTGTCTGGTGGATGCACAGGACCTTTGGTCTTGAGACAAATTACTGCTAAAAACCGTGAATGGGGCCCGTTTCCTCCGCCGTTTCGTCATCCCCAAAAGTTCTGATATAAAGTAGCCTGTCGCTTGACACAGACTGTATTAAGACAAGAGTTTTAGGCTTTGTTATATCAGTCGGACACCTCTGAGTAAGAAAACAAAAGAACTGTTGTTTGAGATCTGTATTTGGATACATATATGATATACTGTATTACTACGCGACCGAGTGTATATTTAGAACGGGCAAAGTCCACAGGGGGTAATCGTTTCTACAGCTCATTGGCGAGTGAATTAACGGGTTGAGAATCAGATTCACCCCAATGCTCTTTCTACTTTGATATCTCAGCGAGTTTTCAATTTATTCCAAATGTGAAAAGTGCACCATAAACTAGAAATAGCACTGCAACTGACTGCATGAAAGGCTTTGAAATTGAATGTTCAGTAAATTTCTGAAAATTGGAACCATGAAAACATAAAATTCATCTGTAAAATCCAGAATCCTTATAGGATCTGGGTTAAATTTTGTTAGATTATGGACAATATTGAATGAAAACTATTTGCAAAAAATCAACGTGAAATAGGCATTGAAGACGAATATTCAGGATTTTTTCCTTATATGATAGAGTCGTATGGGTTATAAATGATAGCAACAATATATTAAAAAAAATATGCATCCTGTTGCCCTGTGGTCGCTCTGTAGTGGAGACTCCCTTCAAGAAGCTTCCACTGAATGTTGTGACGTCACAATAGGTATACCTCTGACGTTTTGGTGGCAAACGGGTGCACATTCTTAGTCCGACATATAGCATTCAAAGGCAAATTGCGAAAATTCTGCTGCAGTGACCCCCAATTTTTTTTTCATTGTTTACATGTGTACAATCCACTCGACAGGTATACTAAATTTTAGAAGTTTCTACCGTATGGATTTTTTTCTGGGGCTGCTGATTCATTTTGAAATCAATAATATGTCGAATTTCGAAGGATAGCTAAACTCTTTCGAAAGTGTTTTGCAACAAATCCAACGCTGTCACCCCAATTTTTATTCAACGATTTCAATCTACACATATCACTTGATAATCAGACAAATTTTGAGAAAATCCTGATGAGCACATATTCACCTGTGGGTTATAAATCATCACCCGTCTTGAAATATTTTCCGATTAGTGACCATGTTAGGGCATGGACTGTGCATATTTTTCAGGTTAACCATATATTTCACCATAATAGTGTCGTCGATATACTATCCTGAACATGGTGGCAAATTTCCTTATCCTTCTGCCAAAAAATGGGTGTGTCGCAAATATTTATTGAATGCCATCTCAACGCATGAAAAGTCTTCGACCCCATCGCGGTGATCACAGCATCCGTGAAAAACGTTCAGGTATCTATACAGCTGTATGGAAAACGTAATTACCCGAAACACACGGCATGGCTGGGGCACTGCGAACAGCATTTTGATCGTGCCAGACGCGCAATATATCGATGGAATTCGTACATTTATTTATTTCGATGCATATCATATGAACATAAGCAGTATATTTGTCCAAGAAAATTTTTTATTGGTAAATATCGAAGTGCCCAGCTAGTCTCTAAACTGCTACGACAAGGATATGTTTTACCAAGACTTATAGCTGCGTTTAAGAAATTCTATGGACGTCATCATGATCTGGTTGATAAATACAGCAAATCCATGTCTGCCATGCAACTAGATCTATTTTCATGTTAATTTTGGGGAATTCATGACGGGTGCTACTAGTGGGGCAGGAAATGCTCACTCTTTCCGGAACACCTGATTTCACCTCCTAATGGCCATTTACGGGGGTTCATGAGCTTCCCTGTCATTTTTGTTTTCTCTCACTTCGTATGCCTGATATGACTTTCTGTCCCCGGACTATGAGATTGGATAACGGACCCTGTTTTGTTTGCTCGGAATACTTAATACTGGGTATTGATTCCACGTCTATTCCTTGCGACATCTCAATATCAAGCATATCTTTTCAAGCAGTGACCTAGGATCTTCCAGGATTTCCGTTTCCCAACGCTCTATTTGATACCTTTTAAAATCATCCTGTCCAAAAAAACTAATGGATATACGAGACGTGTTTATTGAATATATCCATAACATTATACAACACTCACATATACACAGTGCGTTATGAGATTCAGTTACCATAGTTACTGACAGAGACTTTGATATACTAGTATATACGCAGTAAAAGGCAAATATTTTCACAGATCTAGTCTCCATCCAGCATTGCAAAACACATGTAGCGAATAAACACTTACAATAGCGTAAACATATATGCAAACTGTGTTTGTATATTCATATATGGCAACATATAGTATCAAGCCAAAACTGGTTTGGTTATGTATAAATAATTTGGTCCTTCCTACAGGGTATGACGAAGCAAAAACTGGTCTCTACATATAAATAATGTCTTTCCTACGTGGGAGTCTTGATAGCGTAACATTGCAGACATACTGGAGATGTTTGTTGAATGTTCCATAGATTGTGTTCACTGTGTAAACTGTAAAGGTTAATCTAATAAACAAATATAATTCGCTATAACACCCTATCTATGGTCCGCAACAAACACAAATATGACATTGTGACAGTAACACCACAATAATGTCAGCTCAGGGGTGATGAACATTTATCTGTATATCCAGTTTGAAAAGCTCACTCGCACGTACAAGATTATATACTGGAACTGTTAGCATACAACAACTGTATATTATAGTGTACAATGTATATCATAGTGCAAGCATTGGCAATCAAACAGTGCATAATTGTGAATTACTGGTAAACTGACTAGATACCACGAGTAGTGATGCAAGCCATATTAAGTTGTGAGTTAAAAGCGTTTACAAGTACACGAAATAAGCACAACGTTTGGTTCTATATAAATGCAAATTTTAACAAGATATATTCTCATCGACAATACAGTATTTGTAGTACATCTAGACTTCCCACCTTCACACACTACAAGTGTATATTTTACTATATGGAATTACTTGTTGCAAAAGACCAAAATAAGGTGATTCGCTTTCTTTGATTAAAGTCAGGATCAAAAGCTACAATACTATATAATACTGAGATAGCATCAATGATGCACAATGTCTGAAATACAGCATGATAGACATATGTACCTAGTTACAAACAGATCCACATATCAATCTGTGAAATTATCTACGATTCGCACACAAGTATGTATTGTAACTATATACAGAACATGATTTTCTAGCATCACACACAAAAAAAACACATTTTCATGATCACGATGAGAGTAAAATCGTGAACTTGGCCTAAATGATAAGACACATTTCAAAGTCAGAAAAATAAAAGATATAGAAAAGCACCAATAATTCAATTAAACAAACAAGGTTGGTTTTGTATCATTTTCATATAGGCAACACACATAGGTCCCTAACTTCAATTGGGGTACAGGGTTAAAGATTCAACACCCAAAACTACCAGAAAAGTTACAGTACGGAGGAAGTATATTGACAAATTTCAACAAACGCACACGAGATGACACAGTTTTGTATATTATCAGCTCAGTTTTTAAAGCCAAACGCCAAATCACGATTACAATTGAATATAACAGTCAACACTGGACATCAATTGTTTGTTACATATACAATACACATGTGAATTATCTTAGTTGTATGCAAATTTTGCAGTCAAGAGATTTAACCTCCATGCTCGAGTAAAACGAAATACCAGTTCTTCCTTCAGCAGTTGATGTAAAAAATAACTTGATACATCGAAGAATAACGAACAAAAGCGTGTCTTTATATAACATAGCATCTGCGATATTTTGATTTGTTGTTTATAAATAAAATAGATGATTCACTTCGCCATTCACATACACGCCGAGAATGCACGTACAAAATAAAACAAAGATATAGCATAACACACTCAAATAAACAGAAAAACGGCAATGTATACAAAATATTGGTGAAATGTACCACCAAAGATACAGACCAACATTTGGAATTTCCCTTTTGTGAGGTGTCTCTGGCCAATTACTATCTTTGTTTCAGATTTTATTTGTCTACTATTCCGATCAACCTAGAAAGACTCAAGTCGCTTCTGCAGCTTCTTTGCTTGTGACGTCATCACCTCCAGCCACCTCTACATCCGCTTCCTGTCAGACGAACAAATGACCATGACATGTGAAGAATCAGATTAATTGAGGATAAGTATCATAATTATGTAGTTGAAAACGATTTATTTTTAATGAGGTCTGCATGTTTCTGTAAAACAGTAAGGTCACTTGGGTTTTTTTTTCTTTTTATTAGAGACATCAACTTGGGACCTATGAGATGTGACCTTTCTAAGCGTTTCCATATTAAGCCAATGTTTAGCATGGAATCCCTAGTCACGAGTCGTAAAGGTACACAAGTCACAAGTTGATGTCGTGACCAGAATGTGTGATACAACTGATTCCTCGACATATGTTAAAACCACCACGGCGATAATCTAAATGGCCACAGACTGAAAGGTAAGTAAAAGTCGATGTAGTGGCGGCATGTGAAAGTATATCTGCCGAAAGTAAAAATGATTTATTGCTGGATGTTGTTTGAGGAAAATTACTCAGACTGACGGGCACCGAAATTTTGATTATACATCATCTAATGAGAAACGCTTTCATTTTTGTCTGTGGCATGAGTGACACGGAGCCGGTTCCAGCTGACACCTCCCACGTGCAAGCCAAGGCCCAGTCATGCGAGACACTGTTGTGTCTGGTGGATGCACAGGACCTTTGGTCTTGAGACAAATTACTGCTAAAAACCGGGAATGGGGCCCGTTTCCTCCGCCGTTTCGTCATCGCCAGAAGTTCTGATATAAAGTAGCCTGTCGCTTGACACAGACTGTATTAAGACAAGAATTTTAGGCTTTGTTATATCAGTCGGACACCTCTGAGTCAGAAAACAAAAGAACTGTTGTTTGAGATCTGCATTTGGATACATATATGATATACTGTATTACTACGCGACCGAGTGTATATTTAGAACGGGAAAAGTCCACAGGGGGTAATCGTTTCTACAGCTCATTGGCGTGTGAATTAACGGGATGAGAATCAGATTCACCCCAATGCTCTTTCTACTTTGATATCTCAGCGAGTTTTCAATTTATTCCCAATGTGAAAAGTGCACCATAAACTAGAAATAGCACTGCAACTGACTGCATGAAAGGCTTTGAAATTGAATGTTCAGTAAATTTCTGAAAATTGGAACCATGAAAACATAAAATTCATCTGTAAAATCCAGAATCCTTATCGGATCTGGGTTAAATTTTGTTAGATTATGGACAATATTGAAAAAAAAAAAAAAAAATCAACGTGAAATAGGCATTGAAGGCGACGGACGGTGAAAAAATAATATTCAGGATTTTTTCCTTATATGATAGAGTCGTATGGGTTATAAATGATAGCAACAATATATTAAAAAAATATGCATCCTGTTGCCCTGTGGTCGCTCTGTAGTGGAGACTCCCTTCAAGAAGCTTCCACTGAGTGTTGTGACGTCACAATAGGTATACCTCTGACGTTTTGGTGGCAAACGGGCGCACATTCTTAGTCCGACATATAGCATTCAAAGGCAAATTGCGAAAATTCTGCTGCAGTGACCCCCAATTTTTTTTTCATTGTTTACATGTGTACAATCCACTCGACAGGTATACTAAATTTTAGAAGTTTCTACCGTATGGATTTTTTTCTGGGGCTGCTGATTCATTTTGAAATCAATAATATGTCGAATTTCGAAGGATAGCTAAACTCTTTCGAAAGTGTTTTGCAACAAATCCAACGCTGTCACCCCAATTTTTATTCAACGATTTCAATCTACACATATCACTTGATAATCAGACAAATTTTGAGAAAATCCTGATGAGCACATATTCACCTGTGGGTTATAAATCATCACCCGTCTTGAAATATTTTCCGATTAGTGACCATGTTAGGGCATGGACTGTGCATATTTTTCAGGTTAACCATATATTTCACCATAATAGTGTCGTCGATATACTATCCTGAACATGGTGGCAAATTTTCATATCCTTCTGCCAAAAAATGGGTGTGTCGCAAATATTTATTGAATGCCATCTCAACGCATGAAAAGTCTTCGACCCCATCGCGGTGATCACAGCATCCGTGAAAAACGTTCAGGTATCTATACAGCTGTATGGAAAACGTAATTACCCGAAACACACGGCATGGCTGGGGCACTGCGAACAGCATTTTGATCGTGCCAGACGCGCAATATATCGATGGAATTCGTACATTTATTTATTTCGATGCATATCATATGAACATAAGCAGTATATTTGTCCAAGAAAATTTTTTATTGGTAAATATCGAAGTGCCCAGCTAGTCTCTAAACTGCTACGACAAGGATATGTTTTACCAAGACTTATAGCTGCGTTTAAGAAATTCTATGGACGTCATCATGATCTGGTTGATAAATACAGCAAATCCATGTCTGCCATGCAACTAGATCTATTTTCATGTTAATTTTGGGGAATTCATGACGGGTGCTACTAGTGGGGCAGGAAATGCTCACTCTTTCCGGAACACCTGATTTCACCTCCTAATGGCCATTTACGGGGGTTCATGAGCTTCCCTGTCATTTTTGTTTTCTCTCACTTCGTATGCCTGATATGACTTCCTGTCCCCGGACTATGAGATTGGATAACGGACCCTGTTTTGTTTGCTCGGAATACTTAATACTGGGTATTGATTCCACGTCTATTCCTTGCGACATCTCAATATCAAGCATATCTTTTCAAGCAGTGACCTAGGATCTTCCAGGATTTCCGTTTCCCAACGCTCTATTTGATACCTTTTAAAATCATCCTGTCCAAAAAAACTAATGGATATACGAGGCGTGTTTATTGAATATATCCATAACATTATACAACACTCACATATACACAGTGCGTTATGAGATTCAGTTACCATAGTTACTGACAGAGACTTTGATATACTAGTATATACGCAGTAAAAGGCAAATATTTTCACAGATCTAGTCTCCATCCAGCATTGCAAAACACATGTAGCGAATAAACACTTACAATAGCGTAAACATATATGCAAGCTGTGTTTGTATATTCATATATGGCAACATATAGTATCAAGCCAAAACTGGTTTGGTTATGTATAAATAATTTGGTCCTTCCTACAGGGTATGACGAAGCAAAAACTGGTCTCTATGTATAAATAATGTCCTTCCTACGTGGTACTCTTGATAGCGTAACATTGCAGACATACTGAAGCTGTTTCTTGAATGTTCCATAGATTGTGTTCACCGTGTAAACTGTAAAAGCTTATCTAATAAACAAATATAATTCGCTATAACACCCTATCTATGGTCCGCAACAAACACAAATATGACATTATGACAGTAACACCACAATAATGTCAGCTCAGGGGTGATGAACATTTATCTGTATATCCAGTTTGAAAAGCTCACTCGCACGTACAAGATTATATACTGGAACTGTTAGCATACAACAACTGTATATTATAGTGTACAATGTATATCATAGTGCAAGCATTGGCAGTCAAACAGTGCATAATTGTAAATTACTGGTAAACCGACTAGATACCACGAGTAGTGATGCAAGCCATATTAAATTGTGAGTTAAAAGCGTATACAAGTACACGAAATAAGCACAACGTTTGGTTCTATATAAATGCAAATTTTAACAAGATATATTCTCATCGACAATACAGTATTTGTAGTACATCTAGACTTCCCACCTTCACACACTACAAGTGTATATTTTACTATATGGAATTACTTGTTGCAAGAGACCAAAATAAGGTGATTCGCTTTCTTTGATTAAAGTCAGGATCAAAAGCTACAATACTATATAATACTGAGATAGCATCAATGATGCACAACGTCTGAAATACAGCATGATAGACATATGTACCTAGTTACAAACAGATCCACATATCAATCTGTGAAATTATCTACGATTCGCACACAAGTATGTATTGTAACTATATACAGAACATGATTTTCTAGCATCACACACAAAAAAAACACATTTTCATGATCACGATGAGAGTAAAATCGTGAACTTGGCCTAAATGATAAGACACATTTCAAAGTCAGAAAAATAAAAGATATAGAAAAGCACCAATAATTCAATTAAACAAACAAGGTTGGTTTTGTATCATTTTCATATAGGCAACACACATAGGTCCCTAACTTCAATTGGGGTACAGGGTTAAAGATTCAACACCCAAAACTACCAGAAAAGTTACAGTACGGAGGAAGTATATTGACAAATTTCAACAAACGCACACGAGATGACACAGTTTTGTATATTATCAGCTCAGTTTTTAAAGCCAAACGCCAAATCACGATTACAATTGAATATAACAGTCAACACTGGACATCAATTGTTTGTTACATATACAATACACATGTGAATTATCTTAGTTGTATGCAAATTTTGCAGTCAAGAGATTTAACCTCCATGCTCGAGTAAAACGAAATACCAGTTCTTCCTTCAGCAGTTGATGTAAAAAATAACTTGATACATCGAAGAATAACGAACAAAAGCGTGTCTTTATATAACATAGCATCTGCGATATTTTGATTTGTTGTTTATAAATAAAATAGATGATTCACTTCGCCATTCACATACACGCCGAGAATGCACGTACAAAATAAAACAAAGATATAGCATAACACACTCAAATAAACAGAAAAACGGCAATGTATACAAAATATTGGTGAAATGTACCACCAAAGATACAGACCAACATTTGGAATTTCCCTTTTGTGAGGTGTCTCTGGCCAATTACTATCTTTGTTTCAGATTTTATTTGTCTACTATTCCGATCAACCTAGAAAGACTCAAGTCGCTTCTGCAGCTTCTTTGCTTGTGACGTCATCACCTCCAGCCACCTCTACATCCGCTTCCTGTCAGACGAACAAATGACCATGACATGTGAAGAATCAGATTAATTGAGGATAAGTATCATAATTATGTAGTTGAAAACGATTTATTTTTAATGAGGTCTACATGTTTCTGTAAAACAGTAAGGTCACTTGGGTTTTTTTTTCTTTTTATTAGAGACATCAACTTGGGACCTATGAGATGTGACCTTTCTAAGCGTTTCCATATTAAGCCAATGTTTAGCATGGAATCCCTAGTCACGAGTCGTAAAGGTACACAAGTCACAAGTTGATGTCGTGACCAGAATGTGTGATACAACTGATTCCTCGACATATGTTAAAACCACCACGGCGATAATCTAAATGGCCACAGACTGAAAGGTAAGTAAAAGTCGATGTAGTGGCGGCATGTGAAAGTATATCTGCCGAAAGTAAAAATGATTTATTGCTGGATGTTGTTTGAGGAAAATTACTCAGACTGACGGGCACCGAAATTTTGATTATACATCATCTAATGAGAAACGCTTTCATTTTTGTCTGTGGCATGAGTGACACGGAGCCGGTTCCAGCTGACACCTCCCACGTGCAAGCCAAGGCCCAGTCATGCGAGACACTGTTGTGTCTGGTGGATGCACAGGACCTTTGGTCTTGAGACAAATTACTGCTAAAAACCGGGAATGGGGCCCGTTTCCTCCGCCGTTTCGTCATCGCCAGAAGTTCTGATATAAAGTAGCCTGTCGCTTGACACAGACTGTATTAAGACAAGAATTTTAGGCTTTGTTATATCAGTCGGACACCTCTGAGTCAGAAAACAAAAGAACTGTTGTTTGAGATCTGCATTTGGATACATATATGATATACTGTATTACTACGCGACCGAGTGTATATTTAGAACGGGAAAAGTCCACAGGGGGTAATCGTTTCTACAGCTCATTGGCGTGTGAATTAACGGGATGAGAATCAGATTCACCCCAATGCTCTTTCTACTTTGATATCTCAGCGAGTTTTCAATTTATTCCCAATGTGAAAAGTGCACCATAAACTAGAAATAGCACTGCAACTGACTGCATGAAAGGCTTTGAAATTGAATGTTCAGTAAATTTCTGAAAATTGGAACCATGAAAACATAAAATTCATCTGTAAAATCCAGAATCCTTATCGGATCTGGGTTAAATTTTGTTAGATTATGGACAATATTGAAAAAAAAAAAAAAAAATCAACGTGAAATAGGCATTGAAGGCGACGGACGGTGAAAAAATAATATTCAGGATTTTTTCCTTATATGATAGAGTCGTATGGGTTATAAATGATAGCAACAATATATTAAAAAAATATGCATCCTGTTGCCCTGTGGTCGCTCTGTAGTGGAGACTCCCTTCAAGAAGCTTCCACTGAGTGTTGTGACGTCACAATAGGTATACCTCTGACGTTTTGGTGGCAAACGGGCGCACATTCTTAGTCCGACATATAGCATTCAAAGGCAAATTGCGAAAATTCTGCTGCAGTGACCCCCAATTTTTTTTTCATTGTTTACATGTGTACAATCCACTCGACAGGTATACTAAATTTTAGAAGTTTCTACCGTATGGATTTTTTTCTGGGGCTGCTGATTCATTTTGAAATCAATAATATGTCGAATTTCGAAGGATAGCTAAACTCTTTCGAAAGTGTTTTGCAACAAATCCAACGCTGTCACCCCAATTTTTATTCAACGATTTCAATCTACACATATCACTTGATAATCAGACAAATTTTGAGAAAATCCTGATGAGCACATATTCACCTGTGGGTTATAAATCATCACCCGTCTTGAAATATTTTCCGATTAGTGACCATGTTAGGGCATGGACTGTGCATATTTTTCAGGTTAACCATATATTTCACCATAATAGTGTCGTCGATATACTATCCTGAACATGGTGGCAAATTTTCATATCCTTCTGCCAAAAAATGGGTGTGTCGCAAATATTTATTGAATGCCATCTCAACGCATGAAAAGTCTTCGACCCCATCGCGGTGATCACAGCATCCGTGAAAAACGTTCAGGTATCTATACAGCTGTATGGAAAACGTAATTACCCGAAACACACGGCATGGCTGGGGCACTGCGAACAGCATTTTGATCGTGCCAGACGCGCAATATATCGATGGAATTCGTACATTTATTTATTTCGATGCATATCATATGAACATAAGCAGTATATTTGTCCAAGAAAATTTTTTATTGGTAAATATCGAAGTGCCCAGCTAGTCTCTAAACTGCTACGACAAGGATATGTTTTACCAAGACTTATAGCTGCGTTTAAGAAATTCTATGGACGTCATCATGATCTGGTTGATAAATACAGCAAATCCATGTCTGCCATGCAACTAGATCTATTTTCATGTTAATTTTGGGGAATTCATGACGGGTGCTACTAGTGGGGCAGGAAATGCTCACTCTTTCCGGAACACCTGATTTCACCTCCTAATGGCCATTTACGGGGGTTCATGAGCTTCCCTGTCATTTTTGTTTTCTCTCACTTCGTATGCCTGATATGACTTCCTGTCCCCGGACTATGAGATTGGATAACGGACCCTGTTTTGTTTGCTCGGAATACTTAATACTGGGTATTGATTCCACGTCTATTCCTTGCGACATCTCAATATCAAGCATATCTTTTCAAGCAGTGACCTAGGATCTTCCAGGATTTCCGTTTCCCAACGCTCTATTTGATACCTTTTAAAATCATCCTGTCCAAAAAAACTAATGGATATACGAGACGTGTTTATTGAATATATCCATAACATTATACAACACTCACATATACACAGTGCGTTATGAGATTCAGTTACCATAGTTACTGACAGAGACTTTGATATACTAGTATATACGCAGTAAAAGGCAAATATTTTCACAGATCTAGTCTCCATCCAGCATTGCAAAACACATGTAGCGAATAAACACTTACAATAGCGTAAACATATATGCAAGCTGTGTTTGTATATTCATATATGGCAACATATAGTATCAAGCCAAAACTGGTTTGGTTATGTATAAATAATTTGGTCCTTCCTACAGGGTATGACGAAGCAAAAACTGGTCCCTATGTATAAATAATGTCCTTCCTACGTGGTACTCTTGATAGCGTAACATTGCAGACATACTGAAGCTGTTTCTTGAATGTTCCATAGATTGTGTTCACCGTGTAAACTGTAAAAGCTTATCTAATAAACAAATATAATTCGCTATAACACCCTATCTATGGTCTGCAACAAACACAAATATGACATTATGACAGTAACACCACAATAATGTCAGCTCAGGGGTGATGAACATTTATCTGTATATCCAGTTTGAAAAGCTCACTCGCACGTACAAGATTATATACTGGAACTGTTAGCATACAACAACTGTATATTATAGTGTACAATGTATATCATAGTGCAAGCATTGGCAGTCAAACAGTGCATAATTGTAAATTACTGGTAAACCGACTAGATACCACGAGTAGTGATGCAAGCCATATTAAATTGTGAGTTAAAAGCGTATACAAGTACACGAAATAAGCACAACGTTTGGTTCTATATAAATGCAAATTTTAACAAGATATATTCTCATCGACAATACAGTATTTGTAGTACATCTAGACTTCCCACCTTCACACACTACAAGTGTATATTTTACTATATGGAATTACTTGTTGCAAAAGACCAAAATAAGGTGATTCGCTTTCTTTGATTAAAGTCAGGATCAAAAGCTACAATACTATATAATACTGAGATAGCATCAATGATGCACAATGTCTGAAATACAGCATGATAGACATATGTACCTAGTTACAAACAGATCCACATATCAATCTGTGAAATTATCTACGATTCGCACACAAGTATGTATTGTAACTATATACAGAACATGATTTTCTAGCATCACACACAAAAAAAACACATTTTCATGATCAAGATGAGAGTAAAATCGTGAACTTGGCCTAAATGATAAGACACATTTCAAAGTCAGAAAAATAAAAGATATAGAAAAGCACCAATAATTCAATTAAACAAACAAGGTTGGTTTTGTATCATTTTCATATAGGCAACACACATAGGTCCCTAACTTCAATTGGGGTACAGGGTTAAAGATTCAACACCCAAAACTACCAGAAAAGTTACAGTACGGAGGAAGTATATTGACAAATTTCAACAAACGCACACGAGATGACACAGTTTTGTATATTATCAGCTCAGTTTTTAAAGCCAAACGCCAAATCACGATTACAATTGAATATAACAGTCAACACTGGACATCAATTGTTTGTTACATATACAATACACATGTGAATTATCTTAGTTGTATGCAAATTTTGCAGTCAAGAGATTTAACCTCCATGCTCGAGTAAAACGAAATACCAGTTCTTCCTTCAGCAGTTGATGTACAAAATAACTTGATACATCGAAGAATAACGAACAAAAGCGTGTCTTTATATAACATAGCATCTGCGATATTTTGATTTGTTGTTTATAAATAAAATAGATGATTCACTTCGCCATTCACATACACGCCGAGAATGCACGTACAAAATAAAACAAAGATATAGCATAACACACTCAAATAAACAGAAAAACGGCAATGTATACAAAATATTGGTGAAATGTACCACCAAAGATACAGACCAACATTTGGAATTTCCCTTTTGTGAGGTGTCTCTGGCCAATTACTATCTTTGTTTCAGATTTTATTTGTCTACTATTCCGATCAACCTAGAAAGACTCAAGTCGCTTCTGCAGCTTCTTTGCTTGTGACGTCATCACCTCCAGCCACCTCTACATCCGCTTCCTGTCAGACGAACAAATGACCATGACATGTGAAGAATCAGATTAATTGAGGATAAGTATCATAATTATGTAGTTGAAAACGATTTATTTTTAATGAGGTCTACATGTTTCTGTAAAACAGTAAGGTCACTTGGGTTTTTTTTTCTTTTTATTAGAGACATCAACTTGGGACCTATGAGATGTGACCTTTCTAAGCGTTTCCATATTAAGCCAATGTTTAGCATGGAATCCCTAGTCACGAGTCGTAAAGGTACACAAGTCACAAGTTGATGTCGTGACCAGAATGTGTGATACAACTGATTCCTCGACATATGTTAAAACCACCACGGCGATAATCTAAATGGCCACAGACTGAAAGGTAAGTAAAAGTCGATGTAGTGGCGGCATGTGAAAGTATATCTGCCGAAAGTAAAAATGATTTATTGCTGGATGTTGTTTGAGGAAAATTACTCAGACTGACGGGCACCGAAATTTTGATTATACATCATCTAATGAGAAACGCTTTCATTTTTGTCTGTGGCATGAGTGACACGGAGCCGGTTCCAGCTGACACCTCCCACGTGCAAGCCAAGGCCCAGTCATGCGAGACACTGTTGTGTCTGGTGGATGCACAGGACCTTTGGTCTTGAGACAAATTACTGCTAAAAACCGGGAATGGGGCCCGTTTCCTCCGCCGTTTCGTCATCGCCAGAAGTTCTGATATAAAGTAGCCTGTCGCTTGACACAGACTGTATTAAGACAAGAATTTTAGGCTTTGTTATATCAGTCGGACACCTCTGAGTCAGAAAACAAAAGAACTGTTGTTTGAGATCTGCATTTGGATACATATATGATATACTGTATTACTACGCGACCGAGTGTATATTTAGAACGGGAAAAGTCCACAGGGGGTAATCGTTTCTACAGCTCATTGGCGTGTGAATTAACGGGATGAGAATCAGATTCACCCCAATGCTCTTTCTACTTTGATATCTCAGCGAGTTTTCAATTTATTCCCAATGTGAAAAGTGCACCATAAACTAGAAATAGCACTGCAACTGACTGCATGAAAGGCTTTGAAATTGAATGTTCAGTAAATTTCTGAAAATTGGAACCATGAAAACATAAAATTCATCTGTAAAATCCAGAATCCTTATCGGATCTGGGTTAAATTTTGTTAGATTATGGACAATATTGAAAAAAAAAAAAAAAAATCAACGTGAAATAGGCATTGAAGGCGACGGACGGTGAAAAAATAATATTCAGGATTTTTTCCTTATATGATAGAGTCGTATGGGTTATAAATGATAGCAACAATATATTAAAAAAATATGCATCCTGTTGCCCTGTGGTCGCTCTGTAGTGGAGACTCCCTTCAAGAAGCTTCCACTGAGTGTTGTGACGTCACAATAGGTATACCTCTGACGTTTTGGTGGCAAACGGGCGCACATTCTTAGTCCGACATATAGCATTCAAAGGCAAATTGCGAAAATTCTGCTGCAGTGACCCCCAATTTTTTTTTCATTGTTTACATGTGTACAATCCACTCGACAGGTATACTAAATTTTAGAAGTTTCTACCGTATGGATTTTTTTCTGGGGCTGCTGATTCATTTTGAAATCAATAATATGTCGAATTTCGAAGGATAGCTAAACTCTTTCGAAAGTGTTTTGCAACAAATCCAACGCTGTCACCCCAATTTTTATTCAACGATTTCAATCTACACATATCACTTGATAATCAGACAAATTTTGAGAAAATCCTGATGAGCACATATTCACCTGTGGGTTATAAATCATCACCCGTCTTGAAATATTTTCCGATTAGTGACCATGTTAGGGCATGGACTGTGCATATTTTTCAGGTTAACCATATATTTCACCATAATAGTGTCGTCGATATACTATCCTGAACATGGTGGCAAATTTTCATATCCTTCTGCCAAAAAATGGGTGTGTCGCAAATATTTATTGAATGCCATCTCAACGCATGAAAAGTCTTCGACCCCATCGCGGTGATCACAGCATCCGTGAAAAACGTTCAGGTATCTATACAGCTGTATGGAAAACGTAATTACCCGAAACACACGGCATGGCTGGGGCACTGCGAACAGCATTTTGATCGTGCCAGACGCGCAATATATCGATGGAATTCGTACATTTATTTATTTCGATGCATATCATATGAACATAAGCAGTATATTTGTCCAAGAAAATTTTTTATTGGTAAATATCGAAGTGCCCAGCTAGTCTCTAAACTGCTACGACAAGGATATGTTTTACCAAGACTTATAGCTGCGTTTAAGAAATTCTATGGACGTCATCATGATCTGGTTGATAAATACAGCAAATCCATGTCTGCCATGCAACTAGATCTATTTTCATGTTAATTTTGGGGAATTCATGACGGGTGCTACTAGTGGGGCAGGAAATGCTCACTCTTTCCGGAACACCTGATTTCACCTCCTAATGGCCATTTACGGGGGTTCATGAGCTTCCCTGTCATTTTTGTTTTCTCTCACTTCGTATGCCTGATATGACTTCCTGTCCCCGGACTATGAGATTGGATAACGGACCCTGTTTTGTTTGCTCGGAATACTTAATACTGGGTATTGATTCCACGTCTATTCCTTGCGACATCTCAATATCAAGCATATCTTTTCAAGCAGTGACCTAGGATCTTCCAGGATTTCCGTTTCCCAACGCTCTATTTGATACCTTTTAAAATCATCCTGTCCAAAAAAACTAATGGATATACGAGACGTGTTTATTGAATATATCCATAACATTATACAACACTCACATATACACAGTGCGTTATGAGATTCAGTTACCATAGTTACTGACAGAGACTTTGATATACTAGTATATACGCAGTAAAAGGCAAATATTTTCACAGATCTAGTCTCCATCCAGCATTGCAAAACACATGTAGCGAATAAACACTTACAATAGCGTAAACATATATGCAAGCTGTGTTTGTATATTCATATATGGCAACATATAGTATCAAGCCAAAACTGGTTTGGTTATGTATAAATAATTTGGTCCTTCCTACAGGGTATGACGAAGCAAAAACTGGTCTCTATGTATAAATAATGTCCTTCCTACGTGGTACTCTTGATAGCGTAACATTGCAGACATACTGAAGCTGTTTCTTGAATGTTCCATAGATTGTGTTCACCGTGTAAACTGTAAAAGCTTATCTAATAAACAAATATAATTCGCTATAACACCCTATCTATGGTCTGCAACAAACACAAATATGACATTATGACAGTAACACCACAATAATGTCAGCTCAGGGGTGATGAACATTTATCTGTATATCCAGTTTGAAAAGCTCACTCGCACGTACAAGATTATATACTGGAACTGTTAGCATACAACAACTGTATATTATAGTGTACAATGTATATCATAGTGCAAGCATTGGCAGTCAAACAGTGCATAATTGTAAATTACTGGTAAACCGACTAGATACCACGAGTAGTGATGCAAGCCATATTAAAATGTGAGTTAAAAGCGTATACAAGTACACGAAATAAGCACAACGTTTGGTTCTATATAAATGCAAATTTTAACAAGATATATTCTCATCGACAATACAGTATTTGTAGTACATCTAGACTTCCCACCTTCACACACTACAAGTGTATATTTTACTATATGGAATTACTTGTTGCAAAAGACCAAAATAAGGTGATTCGCTTTCTTTGATTAAAGTCAGGATCAAAAGCTACAATACTATATAATACTGAGATAGCATCAATGATGCACAATGTCTGAAATACAGCATGATAGACATATGTACCTAGTTACAAACAGATCCACATATCAATCTGTGAAATTATCTACGATTCGCACACAAGTATGTATTGTAACTATATACAGAACATGATTTTCTAGCATCACACACAAAAAAAACACATTTTCATGATCACGATGAGAGTAAAATCGTGAACTTGGCCTAAATGATAAGACACATTTCAAAGTCAGAAAAATAAAAGATATAGAAAAGCACCAATAATTCAGTTAAACAAACAAGGTTGGTTTTGTATCATTTTCATATAGGCAACACATATAGGTCCCTAACTTCAATTGGGGTACATGGTTAAAGATTCAACACCCAAAACTACCAGAAAAGTTACAGTTCGGAGGAAGTATATTGACAAATTTCAACGAACGCACACGAGATGACACAGTTTTGTATATTATCAGCTCAGTTTTTAAAGCCAAACGCCAAGTCACGATTACAATTGAATATAACAGTCAACACTGGACATCAATTGTTTGTTACATATACAATACACATGTGAATTATCTTAGTTGTATACAAATTTTGCAGTCAAAAGATTTAACCTCCACGCTCGAGTAAAACGAAATACCAGTTCTTCCTTCAGCAGTTGATGTGAAAAATAACTTGATACATCGAAGAATAACGAACAAAAGCGTGTCTTTATATAACATAGCATCTGCGATATTTTGATTTGTTGTTCATAAATAAAATAGATGATTCACTTCGCCATTCACATACGCGCCGAGAATGCACGTACAAAATAAAACAAAAATATAGCATAACACACTCAAATAAACAGAAAAACGGCAATGTATACAAAATATTGGTGAAATGTACCACCAAAGATACAGACCAACATTTGGAATTTCCCTTTTGTGAGGTGTCTCTGGCCAATGACTATCTTTTTTTCAGATTTTATTTGTCTACTATTCCGATCAACCTAGAAAGACTCAAGTCGCTTCTGCAGCTTCTTTGCTTGTGACGTCATCACCTCCAGCCACCTCTACATCCGCTTCCTGTCAGACGAACAAATGACCATGACATGTGAAGAATCAGATTAATTGAGGATAAGTATCATAATTATGTAGTTGAAAACGATTTATTTTTAATGAGGTCTACATGTTTCTGTAAAACAGTAAGGTCACTTGGGTTTTTTTTTCTTTTTATTAGAGAAATTCGGTCACGACATCAACTTGGGACCTATGAGATGTGACCTTTCTAAGCGTTTCCATATTAAGCCAATGTTTAGCATGGAATCCCTAGTCACGAGTCGTAAAGGTACACAAGTCACAAGTTGATGTCGTGACCAGAATGTGTGATACAACTGATTCCTCGACATATGTTAAAACCACCACGGCGGTAATCTAGCGGGTCATAAATGGTCACAGACTGAAAGGTAAGTAAAAGTCGATGTAGTGGCGGCATGTGAAAGTATATCTGCCGAAAGTAAAAATGATTTATTGCTGGATGTTGTTTGAGGAAAATTACTCAGACTGACGGGTACCGAAATTTTGATTATACATCATCTAATGAGAAACGCTTTCATTTTTGTCTGTGGCATGAGTGACACGGTGCCGGTTCCAGCTGACACCTCCCACGTGCAAGCCAAGGCCGAGTCGTGCGAGACACTGTTGTGTCTAGTGGATGCACAGGACCTTTGGTCTTGAGACAAATTACTGCTAAAAACCGGCAATGGGGCCCGTTTCCTCCGCCGTTTCGTCATCCCCAAAAGTTCTGATATAAAGTAGCCTGTCGCTTGACACAGACTGTATTAAGACAAGAGTTTTAGGCTTTGTTATATCAGTCGGACACCTCTGAGTCAGAAAACAAAAGAACTGTTGTTTGAGATCTGCATTTGGATACATATATGATATACTGTATTACTACGCGACCGAGTATATATTTAGAACGGGAAAAGTCCACAGGGGGTAATCGTTTCTACAGCTCATTGGCGTGTGAATTAACGGGTTGAGAATCAGATTCACCCCAATGCTCTTTCTACTTTGATATCTCGGCGAGTTTTCAATTTATTCCAAATGTGAAAAGTGCACCATAAACTAGATATAGCACTGCAACTGACTGCATGAAAGGCTTTGAAATTGAATGTTCAGTAAATTTCTGAAAATTGGAACCATGAAAACATAAAATTCATCTGTAAAATCCAGAATCCTTATAGGATCTGGGTTAAATTTTGTTAGATCATGGACAATATTGAATGAAAACTATTTGCAAAAAATCAACGTGAAATATGCATTGAAGGCGACGGACGGTAAAAAAAATAATATTCAGGATTTTTTCCTTATATGATACAGTCGTATGGGTTATAAATGAGAGCAACAATATATTTTAAAAATATGCATCCTGTTGCCCTGTGGGCGCTCTGTAGTGGAGACTCCCTTCCAGGAGCTTCCACTGAGTGTTGTGACGTCACGATAGGTATACCTCTGACGTTTTGGTGGCAAACGGGCGCACGATCTTAGTCCGACATATAGCATTCAAATGCAAATTGCGAAAATTCTGCTGCAGTGACCCCCAATTTTTTTTTCATTGTTTACATGTGTACAATCCACTCGACAGGTATACTAAATTTTATAAGTTTCTACCGTATGGATTTTTTTCTGGGGCTGCTAATTCATTTTGAAATTAATAATATGTCGAATTTCGAAGGATAGCTAAACTCTTTCGAAAGTGTTTTGCAACAAATCCAACGCTGTCACCCTAATTTTTATTCAACGATTTCAATCTACACAGATCACTTGATAATCAGACAAATTTTGAGAAAATTCTGATGAGCACATATTCACCTGTGGGTTATAAATCATCACCCGTCTTGAAATATTTTCCGATTAGAGACCATGTTAGGGCATGGACTGTGCATATTTTTCAGGTTAACCATATATTTCACCATAATAGTGTCATCGATATACTATCCTGAACATGGTGGCAAATTTTCATATCCTTCTGCCAAAAAATGGGTGTGTCGCAAATATTTAATGAATGCCATCTCAACGCATGAAAAGTCTTCGACCCCATCGTGGTGATCACAGCATCCTTGAAAAACGTTCAGGTATCTATACAGGTGTATGGAAAACGTAATTACCCGAAAAACACGGCATGGCTGGGGCACTGCGAACAGCATTTTGATCGTGCCAGACGCGCATTATATCGATGGAATTCGTACATTTATTTATTTCGACGCATATCATATGAACATAAGCAGTATATTTGTCCAAGAAAATTTTTTATTGTTAAATATCTTCCTCGCAACATCTCAATATCAAGCATATATTTTCAAGCAGTGACCTAGGATCTTCCAGGTTTTCCATTTCCCAACGCTCTATTTGATACCTTTTAAAATCATCCAGTCTAAAAAACTAATGAATATACGAGACGTGTTTATTGAATATATCAATAACATTATACAACACTAACATATACACAGTGCGTTATGAGATTCAGTTATCATAGTTACTGACAGAGACTTTGATATACTAGTATATACGCAGTAAAAGGCAAATATTTTCACAGATCTAGTCTCCATCCAGCATTGCAAAACACATATAGTGAATAAACTCTTACAATAGCGTAAACATATATGCAAGCTGTGTTTGTATATTCATATATGGCAACATATAGTATCAAGCCAAAACTGGTTTTGTTATATATAAATAATTTGGTCCTTCCTACAGGGTATGACGAAGCAAAAACTGGTCTCTATGTATAAATAATGTCCTTCCTACGTGGTACTCTTGATAGCGTAACATTGCAGACATACTGAAGCTGTTTCTTGAATGTTCCATAGATTGTGTTCATCGTGTAAACTGTAAAAGCTTATCTAATAAACAAATATAATTCGCTATAACACCCTATCTATGGTCTGCAACAAACACAAATATGACATTATGACAGTAACACCACAATAATGTCAGCTCAGGGGTGATGAACATTTATCTGTATATCCAGTTTGAAAAGCTCACTCGCACGTACAAGATTTTATAGTGGTACTGTTAGCATACAACAATTGTATAATATAGTGTACAATGTATATCATAGTGCAAGCATTGGCAGTCAAACAGTGCATAATTGTAAATTACTGGTAAACCGACTAGATACCACGAGTAGTGATGCAAGCCATATTAAATTGTGAGTTAAAAGCGTATACAAGTACACGAAATAAGCACAACGTTTGGTTCTATATAAATGCAAATTTTAACAAGATATATTCTCATCGACAATGAAGTATTGGTAGTACATCTAGACTTCCCACCTTCACACACTGCAAGTATATATTTTTACTATATGGAATTAATGGTTGCAAAAGACCAAAATAAGGTGGTTCGCTTTCTTTAATTAAAGTCAGGATCAAAAGCTACAATACTATATAATACTGAGATAGCATCAAAGATGCACAACGTCTGGAATACAGCATGTTAGACATATGTACCTAGTTACAAACATATCCACATTCCAATCTGTGAAATTATCTACGATTCTCACACAAGTATGTATTGTAACTATATACAGAACATGATTTTCTAGCGTCACACACAAAAAAACACATTTTCATGATCACGATGAGAGTAAAATCGTGAACTTGGCCTAAATGATAAGACACATTTCAAAGTCAGAAAAATAAAAGATATAGAAAAGCACCAATAATTCAATTAAACAAACAAGGTTGGTTTTGTATCATTATCATATAGGCAACACATATAGGTCCCTAACTTCAATTGGGGTACATGGTTAAAGATTCAACACCCAAAACTACCAGAAAAGTTACAGTTCGGAGGAAGTATATTGACAAATTTCAACAAACGCACACGAGATGACACAGTTTTGTATATTATCAGCTCAGTTTTTAAAGCCAAACGCCAAGTCACGATTACAATTGAATATAACAGCCAACACTGGACATCAATTGTTTGTTACATATACAATACACATGTGAATTATCTTAGTTGTATACAAATTTTGCAGTCAAGAGATTTAACCTCCACGCTCGAGTAAAACGAAATACCAGTTCTTCCTTCAGCAGTTGATGTGAAAAATAACTTGATACATCGAAGAATAACGAACAAAAGCGTGTCTTTATATAACATAGCATCTGCGATATTTTGATTTGTTGTTTATAAATAAAATAGATGATTCACTTCGCCATTCACATACGCGCCGAGAATGCACGTACAAAATAAAACAAAGATATAGCATAACACACTCAAATAAACAGAAAAACGGCAATGTATACAAAATATTGGTGAAATGTACCACCAAAGATACAGACCAACATTTGGAATTTCCCTTTTGTGAGGTGTCTCTGGCCAATGACTATCTTTTTTTCAGATTTTATTTGTCTACTATTCCGATCAACCTAGAAAGACTCAAGTCGCTTTTGCAGCTTCTTTGCTTGTGACGTCATCACCTCCAGCCACCTCTACATCCGCTTCCTGTCAGACGAACAAATGACCATGACATGTGAAGAATCAGATTAATTGAGGATAAGTATCATAATTATGTAGTTGAAAACGATTTATTTTTAATGAGGTCTACATGTTTCTGTAAAACAGTAAGGTCACTTGGGTTTTTTTTTCTTTTTATTAGAGAAATTCGGTCACGACATCAACTTGGGACCTATGAGATGTGACCTTTCTAAGCGTTTCCATATTAAGCCAATGTTTAGCATGGAATCCTTAGTCACGAGTCGTAAAGGTACACAAGTCACAAGTTGATGTCGTGACCAGAATGTGTGATACAACTGATTCCTCGACATATGTTAAAACCACCACGGCGGTAATCTAGCGGGTCATAAATGGTCACAGACTGAAAGGTAAGTAAAAGTCGATGTAGTGGCGGCATGTGAAAGTATATCTGCCGAAAGTAAAAATGATTTATTGCTGGATGTTGTTTGAGGAAAATTACTCAGACTGACGGGTACCGAAATTTTGATTATACATCATCTAATGAGAAACGCTTTCATTTTTGTCTGTGGCATGAGTGACACGGTGCCGGTTCCAGCTGACACCTCCCACGTGCAAGCCAAGGCCGAGTCGTGCGAGACACTGTTGTGTCTAGTGGATGCACAGGACCTTTGGTCTTGAGACAAATTACTGCTAAAAACCGGCAATGGGGCCCGTTTCCTCCGCCGTTTCGTCATCCCCAAAAGTTCTGATATAAAGTAGCCTGTCGCTTGACACAGACTGTATTAAGACAAGAGTTTTAGGCTTTGTTATATCAGTCGGACACCTCTGAGTCAGAAAACAAAAGAACTGTTGTTTGAGATCTGCATTTGGATACATATATGATATACTGTATTACTACGCGACCGAGTGTATATTTAGAACGGGAAAAGTCCACAGGGGGTAATCGTTTCTACAGCTCATTGGCGTGTGAATTAACGGGTTGAGAATCAGATTCACCCCAATGCTCTTTCTACTTTGATATCTCGGCGAGTTTTCAATTTATTCCAAATGTGAAAAGTGCACCATAAACTAGATATAGCACTGCAACTGACTGCATGAAAGGCTTTGAAATTGAATGTTCAGTAAATTTCTGAAAATTGGAACCATGAAAACATAAAATTCATCTGTAAAATCCAGAATCCTTATAGGATCTGGGTCAAATTTTGTTAGATCATGGACAATATTGAATGAAAACTATTTGCAAAAAATCAACGTGAAATATGCATTGAAGGCGACGGACGGTAAAAAAAATAATATTCAGGATTTTTTCCTTATATGATAGAGTCGTATGGGTTATAAATGAGAGCAACAATATATTTTTAAAATATGCATCCTGTTGCCCTGTGGTCGCTCTGTAGTGGAGACTCCCTTCCAGGAGCTTCCACTGAGTGTTGTGACGTCACGATAGGTATACCTCTGACGTTTTGGTGGCAAACGGGTGCACGATCTTAGTCCGACATATAGCATTCAAATGCAAATTGCGAAAATTCTGCTGCAGTGACCCCCAATTTTTTTTTCATTGTTAACATGTGTACAATCCACTCGACAGGTATACTAAATTTTAGAAGTTTCTACCGTATGGATTTTTTTCTGGGGCTGCTAATTCATTTTGAAATTAATAATATGTCGAATTTCGAAGGATAGCTAAACTCTTTCGAAAGTGTTTTGCAACAAATCCAACGCTGTCACCCTAATTTTTATTCAACGATTTCAATCTACACAGATCACTTGATAATCAGACAAATTTTGAGAAAATTCTGATGAGCACATATTCACCTGTGGGTTATAAATCATCACCCGTCTTGAAATATTTTCCGATTAGAGACCATGTTAGGGCATGGACTGTGCATATTTTTCAGGTTAACCATATATTTCACCATAACAGTGTCATCGATATACTATCCTGAACATGGTGGCAAATTTTCATATCCTTCTGCCCAAAAATGGGTGTGTCGCAAATATTTATTGAATGCCATCTCAACGCATGAAAAGTCTTCGACCCCATCGCGGTGATCACAGCATCCTTGAAAAACGTTCAGGTATCTATACAGGTGTATGGAAAACGTAATTACCCGAAAAACACGGCATGGCTGGGGCACTGCG
Source organism: Terebella lapidaria (assembly GCA_949152475.1). Classification (NCBI taxonomy): domain Eukaryota; kingdom Metazoa; phylum Annelida; class Polychaeta; order Terebellida; family Terebellidae; genus Terebella; species Terebella lapidaria. Next base: position 7,904,080 of record OX424559.1, on the reverse strand, counting down.
AACAGCATTTTGATCGTGTCAGACGCGCATTATATCGATGGAATTCGTACATTTATTTATTTCGACGCATATCATATGAACATAAGCAGTATATTTGTCCAAGAAAATTTTTTACTGTTAAATATCTTCCTCGCAACATCTCAATATCAAGCATATATTTTCAAGCAGTGACCTAGGATCTTCCAGGTTTTCCATTTCCCAACGCTCTATTTGATACCTTTTAAAATCATCCAGTCCAAAAAACTAATGAATATACGAGACGTGTTTATTGAATATATCAATAACATTATACAACACTAACATATACACAGTGCGTTATGAGATTCAGTTATCATAGTTACTGACAGAGACTTTGATATACTAGTATATACGCAGTAAAAGGCAAATATTTTCACAGATCTAGTCTCCATCCAGCATTGCAAAACACATATAGCGAATAAACTCTTACAATAGCGTAAACATATATGCAAGCTGTGTTTGTATATTCATATATGGCAAAATATAGTATCAAGCCCAAACTGGTTTGGTTATATATAAATAATTTGGTCCTTCCTACAGGGTATGACGAAGCAAAAACTGGTCTCTATGTATAAATAATGTCCTTCCTACGTGGTACTCTTGATAGCGTAACATTGCAGACATACTGAAGCTGTTTCTTGAATGTTCCATAGATTGTGTTCACCGTGTAAACTGTAAAAGCTTATCTAATAAACAAATATAATTCGCTATAACACCCTATCTATGGTCTGCAACAAACACAAATATGACATTATGACAGTAACACCACAATAATGTCAGCTCAGGGGTGATGAACATTTATCTGTATATCCAGTTTGAAAAGCTCACTCGCACGTACAAGATTTTATAGTGGTACTGTTAGCATACAACAATTGTATATTATAGTGTACAATGTATATCATAGTGCAAGCATTGGCAGTCAAACAGTGCATAATTGTAAATTACTGGTAAACCGACTAGATACCACGAGTAGTGATGCAAGCCATATTAAATTGTGAGTTAAAAGCGTATACAAGTACACGAAATAAGCACAACATTTGGTTCTATATAAATGCAAATTTTAACAAGATATATTCTCATCGACAATGAAGTATTGGTAGTACATCTAGACTTCCCACCTTCACACACTGCAAGTATATATTTTTACTATATGGAATTAATGGTTGCAAAAGACCAAAATAAGGTGATTCGCTTTCTTTAATTAAAGTCAGGATCAAAAGCTACAATACTATATAATACTGAGATAGCATCAAAGATGCACAACGTCTGGAATACAGCATGTTAGACACATGTACCTAGTTACAAACATATCCACATTCCAATCTGTGAAATCATCTACGATTCGCACACAAGTATGTATTGTAACTATATACAGAACATGATTTTCTAGCATCACACACAAAAAAAAACACATTTTCATGATCACGATGAGAGTAAAATCGTGAACTTGGCCTAAATGATAAGACACATTTCAAAGTCTGAAAAATAAAAGATATAGAAAAGCACCAATAATTCAATTAAACAAACAAGGTTGGTTTTGTATCATTTTCATATAGGCAACACATATAGGTCCCTAACTTCAATTGGGGTACATGGTTGAAGATTCAACACCCAAAACTACCAGAAAAGTTACAGTTCGGAGGAAGTATATTGACAAATTTCAACAAACGCACACGAGATGACACAGTTTTGTATATTATCAGCTCAGTTTTTAAAGCCAAACGCCAAGTCACGATTACAATTGAATATAACAGTCAACACTGGACATCAGTTGTTTGTTACATATACAATACACATGTGAATTATCTTAGTTGTATGCAAATTTTGCAGTCAAGAGATTTAACCTCCATGCTCGAGTAAAACGAAATACCAGTTCTTCCTTCAGCAGTTGATGTAAAAAATAACTTGATACATCGAAGAATAACGAACAAAAGCGTGTCTTTATATAACATAGCATCTGCGATATTTTGATTTGTTGTTTATAAATAAAATAGATGATTCACTTCGCCATTCACATACGCGCCGAGAATGCTCGTACAAAATAAAACAAAGATATAGCATAACACACTCAAATAAACAGAAAAACGGCAATGTATACAAAATATTGGTGAAATGTACCACCAAAGATACAGACCAACATTTGGAATTTCCCTTTTGTGAGGTGTCTCTGGCCAATGACTATCTTTTTTTCAGATTTTATTTGTCTACTATTCCGATCAACCTAGAAAGACTCAAGTCGCTTCTGCAGCTTCTTTGCTTGTGACGTCATCACCTCCAGCCACCTCTACACCCGCTTCCTGTCAAACGAACAAATGATCATGTGAAGAATCAGATTCATTGAGGATAAGCATCATAGTTATGGAGTTAAAAACGATTTATTTTTAATGGGGTCTACATGTTTCTGTAAAACAGTAAGGTCACTTGGGTTTTTTTTTTCTTTTTATTAGAGAAATTCGGTCACGACATCAACTTGTGACCTATGAGATGTGACCTTTCTAAGCGTTTCCATATTAGCCAATGTTTAGCATGGAATCCCTAGTCACGAGTCGTAAAGGTACACAAGTCACAAGTTGATGTCGTGACCAGAATGTGTGGTACAACTGATTCCTCGACATATGTTAAAACCACCACGGCGGTAATCTAAATGGTCACAGACTGAAAGGTAAGTAAAAGTCGATGTAGTGGCGGCATGTGAAAGTATATCTTCCGAAACTAAAAATGCTTTATTGCTGGATGTTGTTTGAGGAAAATTACTCAGACTGACGGGTACTGAAATTTTGATTATATATCATCTAATGAGAAACGCTTTCATTTTTGTCTGTGGCATGAGTGACACGGAGCCGGTTCCAGCTGACACCTCCCACGTCCAAGCCAAGGCCCAGTCATGCGAGACACTGTTGTGTCTGGTGCATGCACAGGACCTTTGGTCTTGAGACAAATTACTGCTAAAAACCGGGAATGGGGCCCGTTTCCTCCGCCGTTTCGTCATCCCCAATAGTTCTGATATAAAGTAGCCTGGCGTTTGACACAGACTGTATTAAGAGTAGAGTTTTAGGCTTTGTTAAATCACTAGTACATCACTGAGTCAGAAAACCACCAAAATGTTGTTTGAGATCTGCATTTGGATACATATATGATATACTGTATTACTACGCGACCGAGTGTATATTTAGAACGGGAAAAGTCCACAGGGGGTAATCGTTTCTACAGCTCATTGGCGTGTGAATTAACGGGTTGAGAATCAGATTCACCCCAATGCTCTTTCTACTTTGATATCTCGGCGAGTTTTCAATTTATTCCAAATGTGAAAAGTGCACCATAAACTAGATATAGCACTGCAACTGACTGCATGAACGGCTTTGAAATTGAATGTTCAGTAAATTTCTGAAAATTGGAACCATGAAAACATAAAATTCATCTGTAAAATCCAGAATCCTTATAGGATCTGGGTTAAATTTTGTTAGATCATGGACAATATTGAATGAAAACTATTTGCAAAAAATCAACGTGAAATATGCATTGAAGGCGACGGACGGTAAAAAAAATAATATTCAGGATTTTTTCCTTATATGATACAGTCGTATGGGTTATAAATGAGAGCAACAATATATTTTAAAAATATGCATCCTGTTGCCCTGTGGGCGCTCTGTAGTGGAGACTCCCTTCCAGGAGCTTCCACTGAGTGTTGTGACGTCACGATAGGTATACCTCTGATGTTTTGGTGGCAAACGGGCGCACGATCTTAGTCCGACATATAGCATTCAAATGCAAATTGCGAAAATTCTGCTGCAGTGACCCCCAATTTTTTTTTCATTGTTTACATGTGTACAATCCACTCGACAGGTATACTAAATTTTATAAGTTTCTACCGTATGGATTTTTTTCTGGGGCTGCTAATTCATTTTAAAATTAATAATATGTCGAATTTCGAAGGATAGCTAAACTCTTTCGAAAGTGTTTTGCAACAAATCCAACGCTGTCACCCTAATTTTTATTCAACGATTTCAATCTACACAGATCACTTGATAATCAGACAAATTTTGAGAAAATTCTGATGAGCACATATTCACCTGTGGGTTATAAATCATCACCCGTCTTGAAATATTTTCCGATTAGAGACCATGTTAGGGCATGGACTGTGCATATTTTTCAGGTTAACCATATATTTCACCATAATAGTGTCATCGATATACTATCCTGAACATGGTGGCAAATTTTCATATCCTTCTGCCAAAAAATGGGTGTGTCACAAATATTTAATGAATCCCATCTCAACGCATGAAAAGTCTTCGACCCCATCGCGGTGATCACAGCATCCTTGAAAAACGTTCAGGTATCTATACAGGTGTATGGAAAACGTAATTACCCGAAAAACACGGCATGGCTGGGGCACTGCGAACAGCATTTTGATCGTGCCAGACGCGCATTATATCGATTGAATTCGTACATTTATTTATTTCGACGCATATCATATGAACATAAGCAGTATATTTGTCCAAGAAAATTTTTTACTGTTAAATATCTTCCTCGCAACATCTCAATATCAAGCATATATTTTCAAGCAGTGACCTAGGATCTTTCAGGTTTTCCATTTCCCAACGCTCTATTTGATACCTTTTAAAATCATCCAGTCCAAAAAAACTAATGAATATACGAGACGCGTTTATTGAATATATCAATAACATTATACAACACTAACATATACACAGTGCGTTATGAGATTCAGTTATCATAGTTACTGACAGAGACTTTGATATACTAGTATATACGCAGTAAAAGGCAAATATTTTCACAGATCTAGTCTCCATCCAGCATTGCAAAACACATATAGCGAATAAACTCTTACAATAGCGTAAACATATATGCAAGCTGTGTTTGTATATTCATATATGGCAACATATAGTATCAAGCCAAAACTGGTTTGGTTATATATAAATAATTTGGTCCTTCCTACAGGGTATGACGAAGCAAAAACTGGTCTCTATGTATAAATAATGTCCTTCCTACGTGGTACTCTTGATAGCGTAACATTGCAGTCATACTGAAGATGTTTGTTGAATGTTCCATAGATTGTGTTCACTGTGTAAACTGTAAAGGTTAATCTAATAAACAAATAGAATTCGCTAAAACACCCTATCTATGGTCCGCAACAAACACAAATATGACATTGTGACAGTGACACCACAATAATGTCAGCTCAGGGGTGATGAACATTTACCTGTATATCCAGTTTGAAAAGCTCACTCGCATGTACAAGATTTTATAGTGGTACTGTTAGCATACAACAATTTTATATTATAGTGTACAATGTATATCATAGTGCAAGCATTGGCAGTCAAACAGTGCATAATTGTAAATTACTGGTAAACCGACTAGATACCACGAGTAGTGATGCAAGCCATATTAAACTGTGAGTTAAAAGCGTATACAAGTACACGAAATAAGCACAACGTTTGGTTCTATATAAATGCAAATTTTAACAAGATATATTCTCATCGACAATGAAGTATTGGTAGTACATCTAGACTTCCCACCTTCACACACTGCAAGTATATATTTTTACTATATGGAATTAATGGTTGCAAAAGACCAAAATAAGGTGATTCGCTTTCTTTAATTAAAGTCAGGATCAAAAGCTACAATACTATATAATACTGAGATAGCATCAAAGATGCACAACGTCTGGAATACAGCATGTTAGACACATGTACCTAGTTACAAACATATCCACATTCCAATCTGTGAAATCATCTACGATTCGCACACAAGTATGTATTGTAACTATATACAGAACATGATTTTCTAGCATCACACACAAAAAAAACACATTTTCATGATCACGATGAGAGTAAAATCGTGAACTTGGCCTAAATGATAAGACACATTTCAAAGTCAGAAAAATAAAAGATATAGAAAAGCACCAATAATTCAGTTAAACAAACAAGGTTGGTTTTGTATCATTTTCATATAGGCAACACATATAGGTCCCTAACTTCAATTGGGGTACATGGTTAAAGATTCAACACCCAAAACTACCAGAAAAGTTACAGTTCGGAGGAAGTATATTGACAAATTTCAACAAACGCACACGAGATGACACAGTTTTGTATATTATCAGCTCAGTTTTTAAAGCCAAACGCCAAGTCACGATTACAATTGAATATAACAGTCAACACTGGACATCAATTGTTTGTTACATATACAATACACATGTGAATTATCTTAGTTGTATACAAATTTTGCAGTCAAAAGATTTAACCTCCACGCTCGAGTAAAACGAAATACCAGTTCTTCCTTCAGCAGTTGATGTGAAAAATAACTTGATACATCGAAGAATAACGAACAAAAGCGTGTCTTTATATAACATAGCATCTGCGATATTTTGATTTGTTGTTCATAAATAAAATAGATGATTCACTTCGCCATTCACATACGCGCCGAGAATGCACGTACAAAATAAAACAAAAATATAGCATAACACACTCAAATAAACAGAAAAACGGCAATGTATACAAAATATTGGTGAAATGTACCACCAAAGATACAGACCAACATTTGGAATTTCCCTTTTGTGAGGTGTCTCTGGCCAATGACTATCTTTTTTTCAGATTTTATTTGTCTACTATTCCGATCAACCTAGAAAGACTCAAGTCGCTTCTGCAGCTTCTTTGCTTGTGACGTCATCACCTCCAGCCACCTCTACATCCGCTTCCTGTCAGACGAACAAATGACCATGACATGTGAAGAATCAGATTAATTGAGGATAAGTATCATAATTATGTAGTTGAAAACGATTTATTTTTAATGAGGTCTACATGTTTCTGTAAAACAGTAAGGTCACTTGGGTTTTTTTTCTTTTTATTAGAGAAATTCGGTCACGACATCAACTTGGGACCTATGAGATGTGACCTTTCTAAGCGTTTCCATATTAAGCCAATGTTTAGCATGGAATCCCTAGTCACGAGTCGTAAAGGTACACAAGTCACAAGTTGATGTCGTGACCAGAATGTGTGATACAACTGATTCCTCGACATATGTTAAAACCACCACGGCGGTAATCTAGCGGGTCATAAATGGTCACAGACTGAAAGGTAAGTAAAAGTCGATGTAGTGGCGGCATGTGAAAGTATATCTGCCGAAACTAAAAATGATTTATTGCTGGATGTTGTTTGAGGAAAATTACTCAGACTGACGGGTACCGAAATTTTGATTATACATCATCTAATGAGAAACGCTTTCATTTTTGTCTGTGGCATGAGTGACACGGTGCCGGTTCCAGCTGACACCTCCCACGTGCAAGCCAAGGCCGAGTCGTGCGAGACACTGTTGTGTCTAGTGGATGCACAGGACCTTTGGTCTTGAGACAAATTACTGCTAAAAACCGGCAATGGGGCCCGTTTCCTCCGCCGTTTCGTCATCCCCAAAAGTTCTGATATAAAGTAGCCTGTCGCTTGACACAGACTGTATTAAGACAAGAGTTTTAGGCTTTGTTATATCAGTCGGACACCTCTGAGTCAGAAAACAAAAGAACTGTTGTTTGAGATCTGCATTTGGATACATATATGATATACTGTATTACTACGCGACCGAGTGTATATTTAGAACGGGAAAAGTCCACAGGGGGTAATCGTTTCTACAGCTCATTGGCGTGTGAATTAACGGGTTGAGAATCAGATTCACCCCAATGCTCTTTCTACTTTGATATCTCGACGAGTTTTCAATTTATTCCAAATGTGAAAAGTGCACCATAAACTAGATATAGCACTGCAACTGACTGCATGAACGGCTTTGAAATTGAATGTTCAGTAAATTTCTGAAAATTGGAACCATGAAAACATAAAATTCATCTGTAAAATCCAGAATCCTTATAGGATCTGGGTTAAATTTTGTTAGATCATGGACAATATTGAATGAAAACTATTTGCAAAAAATCAACGTGAAATATGCATTGAAGGCGACGGACGGTAAAAAAAATAATATTCAGGATTTTTTCCTTATATGATACAGTCGTATGGGTTATAAATGAGAGCAACAATATATTTTAAAAATATGCATCCTGTTGCCCTGTGGGCGCTCTGTAGTGGAGACTCCCTTCCAGGAGCTTCCACTGAGTGTTGTGACGTCACGATAGGTATACCTCTGACGTTTTGGTGGCAAACGGGCGCACGATCTTAGTCCGACATATAGCATTCAAATGCAAATTGCGAAAATTCTGCTGCAGTGACCCCCAATTTTTTTTTCATTGTTTACATGTGTACAATCCACTCGACAGGTATACTAAATTTTATAAGTTTCTACCGTATGGATTTTTTTCTGGGGCTGCTAATTCATTTTGAAATTAATAATATGTCGAATTTCGAAGGATAGCTAAACTCTTTCGAAAGTGTTTTGCAACAAATCCAACGCTGTCACCCTAATTTTTATTCAACGATTTCAATCTACACAGATCACTTGATAATCAGACAAATTTTGAGAAAATTCTGATGAGCACATATTCACCTGTGGGTTATAAATCATCACCCGTCTTGAAATATTTTCCGATTAGAGACCATGTTAGGGCATGGACTGTGCATATTTTTCAGGTTAACCATATATTTCACCATGATAATAGTGTCATCGATATACTATCCTGAACATGGTGGCAAATTTTCATATCCTTCTGCCAAAAAATGGGTGTGTCGCAAATATTTAATGAATGCCATCTCAACGCATGAAAAGTCTTCGACCCCATCGCGGTGATCACAGCATCCTTGAAAAACGTTCAGGTATCTATACAGGTGTATGGAAAACGTAATTACCCGAAAAACACGGCATGGCTGGGGCACTGCGAACAGCATTTTGATCGTGCCAGACGCGCATTATATCGATTGAATTCGTACATTTATTTATTTCGACGCATATCATATGAACATAAGCAGTATATTTGTCCAAGAAAATTTTTTACTGTTAAATATCTTCCTCGCAACATCTCAATATCAAGCATATATTTTCAAGCAGTGACCTAGGATCTTCCAGGTTTTCCATTTCCCAACGCTCTATTTGATACCTTTTAAAATCCAAAAAAACTAATGAATATACGAGACGTGTTTATTGAATATATCAATAACATTATACAACACTAACATATACACAGTGCGTTATGAGATTCAGTTATCATAGTTACTGACAGAGACTTTGATATACTAGTATATACGCAGTAAAAGGCAAATATTTTCACAGATCTAGTCTCCATCCAGCATTGCAAAACACATATAGCGAATAAACTCTTACAATAGCGTAAACATATATGCAAGCTGTGTTTGTATATTCATATATGGCAACATATAGTATCAAGCCAAAACTGGTTTGGTTATATATAAATAATTTGGTCCTTCCTACAGGGTATGACGAAGCAAAAACTGGTCTCTATGTATAAATAATGTCCTTCCTACGTGGTACTCTTGATAGCGTAACATTGCAGACATACTGAAGCTGTTTCTTGAATGTTCCATAGATTGTGTTCACCGTGTAAACTGTAAAAGCTTATCTAATAAACAAATATAATTCGCTATAACACCCTATCTATGGTCCGCAACAAACACAAATATGACATTATGACAGTAACACCACAATAATGTCAGCTCAGGGGTGATGAACATTTATCTGTATATCCAGTTTGAAAAGCTCACTCGCACGTACAAGATTTTATAGTGGTACTGTTAGCATACAACAATTGTATATTATAGTGTACAATGTATATCATAGTGCAAGCATTGGCAGTCAAACAGTGCATAATTGTAAATTACTGGTAAACCGACTAGATACCACGAGTAGTGATGCAAGCCATATTAAATTGTGAGTTAAAAGCGTATACAAGTACACGAAATAAGCACAACATTTGGTTCTATATAAATGCAAATTTTAACAAGATATATTCTCAACGACAATGAAGTATTGGTAGTACATCTAGACTTCCCACCTTCACACACTGCAAGTATATATTTTTACTATATGGAATTAATGGTTGCAAAAGACCAAAATAAGGTGATTCGCTTTCTTTAATTAAAGTCAGGATCAAAAGCTACAATACTATATAATACTGAGATAGCATCAAAGATGCACAACGTCTGGAATACAGCATGTTAGACACATGTACCTAGTTACAAACATATCCACATTCCAATCTGTGAAATTATCTACGATTCCCACACAAGTATGTATTGTAACTATATACAGAACATGATTTTCTAGCATCACACACAAAAAAAACACATTTTCATGATCACGATGAGAGTAAAATCGTGAACTTGGCCTAAATGATAAGACACATTTCAAAGTCAGAAAAATAAAAGATATAGAAAAGCACCAATAATTCAATTAAACAAACAAGGTTGGTTTTGTATCATTATCATATAGGCAACACATATAGGTCCCTAACTTCAATTGGGGTACATGGTTAAAGATTCAACACCCAAAACTACCAGAAAAGTTACAGTTCGGAGGAAGTATATTGACAAATTTCAACAAACGCACACGAGATGACACAGTTTTGTATATTATCAGCTCAGCTTTTAAAGCCAAACGCCAAGTCACGATTACAATTGAATATAACAGTCAACACTGGACATCAATTGTTTGTTACATATACAATACACATGTGAATTATCTTAGTTGTATACAAATTTTGCAGTCAAGAGATTTAACCTCCATGCTCGAGTAAAACGAAATACCAGTTCTTCCTTCAGCAGTTGATGTAAAAAATAACTTGATACATCGAAGAATAACGAACAAAAGCGTGTCTTTATATAACATAGCATCTGCGATATTTTGATTTGTTGTTTATAAATAAAATAGATGATTCACTTCGCCATTCACATACGCGCCGAGAATGCACGTACAAAATAAAACAAAGATATAGCATAACACACTCGAATAAACAGAAAAACGGCAATGTATACAAAATATTGGTGAAATGTACCACCAAAGATACAGACCAACATTTGGAATTTCCCTTTTGTGAGGTGTCTCTGGCCAATGACTATCTTTTTTTTCAGATTTTATTTGTCTACTATTCCGATCAACCTAGAAAGACTCAAGTCGCTTCTGCAGCTTCTTTGCTTGTGACGTCATCACCTCCAGCCACCTCTACATCCGCTTCCTGTCAGACGAACAAATGACCATGACATGTGAAGAATCAGATTAATTGAGGATAAGTATCATAATTATGTAGTTGAAAACGATTTATTTTTAATGAGGTCTACATGTTTCTGTAAAACAGTAAGGTCACTTGATTTTTTTTTTCTTTTTATTAGAGAAATTCGGTCACGACATCAACTTGGGACCTATGAGATGTGACCTTTCTAAGCGTTTCCATATTAAGCCAATGTTTAGCATGGAATCCCTAGTCACGAGTCGTAAAGGTACACAAGTCACAAGTTGATGTCGTGAACAAAATGTGTGGTACAACTGATTCCTCGACATATGTTAAAACCACCACGGCGGTAATCTAGCGGGTCATAAATGGTCACAGAATGAAAGGTAAGTAAAAGTCGATGTAGTGGCGGCATGTGAAAGTATATCTGCCGAAACTAAAAATGATTTATTGCTGGATGTTGTTTGAGGAAAATTACTCAGACTGACGGGCACCGAAATTTTGATTATACATCATCTAATGAGAAACGCTTTCATTTTTGTCTGTGGCATGAGTGACACGGAGCCGGTTCCAGCTGACACCTCCCACGTGCAAGCCAAGGCCCAGTCATGCGAGACACTGTTGTGTCTGGTGGATGCACAGGACCTTTGGTCTTGAGACAAATTACTGCTAAAAACCGTGAATGGGGCCCGTTTCCTCCGCCGTTTCGTCATCCCCAAAAGTTCTGATATAAAGTAGCCTGTCGCTTGACACAGACTGTATTAAGACAAGAATTTTAGGCTTTGTTATGTCAGTCGGACACCTCTGAGTCAGAAAACAAAAGAACTGTTGTTTGAGATCTGCATTTGGATACATATATGATATACTGTATTACTACGCGACCGAGTGTATATTTAGAACGGGAAAAGTCCACAGGGGGTAATCGTTTCTACAGCTCATTGGCGTGTGAATTAACGGGTTGAGAATCAGATTCACCCCAATGCTCTTTCTACTTTGATATCTCGGCGAGTTTTCAATTTATTCCAAATGTGAAAAGTGCACCATAAACTAGATATAGCACTGCAACTGACTGCATGAAAGGCTTTGAAATTGAATGTTCAGTAAATTTCTGAAAATTGGAACCATGAAAACATAAAATTCATCTGTAAAATCCAGAATCCTTATAGGATCTGGGTCAAATTTTGTTAGATCATGGACAATATTGAATGAAAACTATTTGCAAAAAATCAACGTGAAATATGCATTGAAGGCGACGGACGGTAAAAAAAATAATATTCAGGATTTTTTCCTTATATGATAGAGTCGTATGGGTTATAAATGAGAGCAACAATATATTTTTAAAATATGCATCCTGTTGCCCTGTGGTCGCTCTGTAGTGGAGACTCCCTTCCAGGAGCTTCCACTGAGTGTTGTGACGTCACGATAGGTATACCTCTGACGTTTTGGTGGCAAACGGGTGCACGATCTTAGTCCGACATATAGCATTCAAATGCAAATTGCGAAAATTCTGCTGCAGTGACCCCCAATTTTTTTTTCATTGTTAACATGTGTACAATCCACTCGACAGGTATACTAAATTTTAGAAGTTTCTACCGTATGGATTTTTTTCTGGGGCTGCTAATTCATTTTGAAATTAATAATATGTCGAATTTCGAAGGATAGCTAAACTCTTTCGAAAGTGTTTTGCAACAAATCCAACGCTGTCACCCTAATTTTTATTCAACGATTTCAATCTACACAGATCACTTGATAATCAGACAAATTTTGAGAAAATTCTGATGAGCACATATTCACCTGTGGGTTATAAATCATCACCCGTCTTGAAATATTTTCCGATTAGAGACCATGTTAGGGCATGGACTGTGCATATTTTTCAGGTTAACCATATATTTCACCATAACAGTGTCATCGATATACTATCCTGAACATGGTGGCAAATTTTCATATCCTTCTGCCCAAAAATGGGTGTGTCGCAAATATTTAATGAATGCCATCTCAACGCATGAAAAGTCTTCGACCCCATCGCGGTGATCACAGCATCCTTGAAAAACGTTCAGGTATCTATACAGGTGTATGGAAAACGTAATTACCCGAAAAACACGGCATGGCTGGGGCACTGCGAACAGCATTTTGATCGTGTCAGACGCGCATTATATCGATGGAATTCGTACATTTATTTATTTCGACGCATATCATATGAACATAAGCAGTATATTTGTCCAAGAAAATTTTTTACTGTTAAATATCTTCCTCGCAACATCTCAATATCAAGCATATATTTTCAAGCAGTGACCTAGGATCTTCCAGGTTTTCCATTTCTCAACGCTCTATTTGATACCTTTTAAAATCATCCAGTCCAAAAAACTAATGAATATACGAGACGTGTTTATTGAATATATCAATAACATTATACAACACTAACATATACACAGTGCGTTATGAGATTCATTTATCATAGTTACTGACAGAGACTTTGATATACTAGTATATACGCAGTAAAAGGCAAATATTTTCACAGATCTAGTCTCCATCCAGCATTGCAAAACACATATAGTGAATAAACTCTTACAATAGCGTAAACATATATGCAAGCTGTGTTTGTATATTCATATATGGCAACATATAGTATCAAGCCAAAACTGGTTTGGTTATATATAAATAATTTGGTCCTTCCTACAGGGTATGACGAAGCAAAAACTGGTCTCTATGTATAAATAATGTCCTTCCTACGTGGTACTCTTGATAGCGTAACATTGCAGACATACTGAAGCTGTTTCTTGAATGTTCCATAGATTGTGTTCACCGTGTAAACTGTAAAAGCTTATCTAATAAACAAATATAATTCGCTATAACACCCTATCTATGGTCTGCAACAAACACAAATATGACATTATGACAGTAACACCACAATAATGTCAGCTCAGGGGTGATGAACATTTATCTGTATATCCAGTTTGAAAAGCTCACTCGCACGTACAAGATTTTATAGTGGTACTGTTAGCATACAACAATTGTATATTATAGTGTACAATGTATATCATAGTGCAAGCATTGGCAGTCAAACAGTGCATAATTGTAAATTACTGGTAAACCGACTAGATACCACGAGTAGTGATGCAAGCCATATTAAATTGTGAGTTAAAAGCGTATACAAGTACACGAAATAAGCACAACATTTGGTTCTATATAAATGCAAATTTTAACAAGATATATTCTCATCGACAATGAAGTATTGGTAGTACATCTAGACTTCCCACCTTCACACACTGCAAGTATATATTTTTACTATATGGAATTAATGGTTGCAAAAGACCAAAATAAGGTGATTCGCTTTCTTTAATTAAAGTCAGGATCAAAAGCTACAATACTATATAATACTGAGATAGCATCAAAGATGCACAACGTCTGGAATACAGCATGTTAGACACATGTACCTAGTTACAAACATATCCACATTCCAATCTGTGAAATCATCTACGATTCGCACACAAGTATGTATTGTAACTATATACAGAACATGATTTTCTAGCATCACACACAAAAAAAAACACATTTTCATGATCACGATGAGAGTAAAATCGTGAACTTGGCCTAAATGATAAGACACATTTCAAAGTCTGAAAAATAAAAGATATAGAAAAGCACCAATAATTCAATTAAACAAACAAGGTTGGTTTTGTATCATTTTCATATAGGCAACACATATAGGTCCCTAACTTCAATTGGGGTACATGGTTAAAGATTCAACACCCAAAACTACCAGAAAAGTTACAGTTCGGAGGAAGTATATTGACAAATTTCAACAAACGCACACGAGATGACACAGTTTTGTATATTATCAGCTCAGTTTTTAAAGCCAAACGCCAAGTCACGATTACAATTGAATATAACAGTCAACACTGGACATCAGTTGTTTGTTACATATACAATACACATGTGAATTATCTTAGTTGTATGCAAATTTTGCAGTCAAGAGATTTAACCTCCATGCTCGAGTAAAACGAAATACCAGTTCTTCCTTCAGCAGTTGATGTAAAAAATAACTTGATACATCGAAGAATAACGAACAAAAGCGTGTCTTTATATAACATAGCATCTGCGATATTTTGATTTGTTGTTTATAAATAAAATAGATGATTCACTTCGCCATTCACATACGCGCCGAGAATGCTCGTACAAAATAAAACAAAGATATAGCATAACACACTCAAATAAACAGAAAAACGGCAATGTATACAAAATATTGGTGAAATGTACCACCAAAGATACAGACCAACATTTGGAATTTCCCTTTTGTGAGGTGTCTCTGGCCAATGACTATCTTTTTTTCAGATTTTATTTGTCTACTATTCCGATCAACCTAGAAAGACTCAAGTCGCTTCTGCAGCTTCTTTGCTTGTGACGTCATCACCTCCAGCCACCTCTACACCCGCTTCCTGTCAAACGAACAAATGATCATGTGAAGAATCAGATTCATTGAGGATAAGCATCATAGTTATGGAGTTAAAAACGATTTATTTTTAATGGGGTCTACATGTTTCTGTAAAACAGTAAGGTCACTTGGGTTTTTTTTTTCTTTTTATTAGAGAAATTCGGTCACGACATCAACTTGTGACCTATGAGATGTGACCTTTCTAAGCGTTTCCATATTAAGCCAATGTTTAGCATGGAATCCCTAGTCACGAGTCGTAAGGGTACACAAGTCACAAGTTGATGTCGTGAACAAAATGTGTGGTACAACTGATTCCTCGACATATGTTAAAACCACCACGGCGGTAATCTAGCGGGTCATAAATGGTCACAGAATGAAAGGTAAGTAAAAGTCGATGTAGTGGCGGCATGTGAAAGTATATCTGCCGAAACTAAAAATGATTTATTGCTGGATGTTGTTTGAGGAAAATTACTCAGACTGACGGGCACCGAAATTTTGATTATACATCATCTAATGAGAAACGCTTTCATTTTTGTCTGTGGCATGAGTGACACGGAGCCGGTTCCAGCTGACACCTCCCACGTGCAAGCCAAGGCCCAGTCATGCGAGACACTGTTGTGTCTGGTGGATGCACAGGACCTTTGGTCTTGAGACAAATTACTGCTAAAAACCGTGAATGGGGCCCGTTTCCTCCGCCGTTTCGTCATCCCCAAAAGTTCTGATATAAAGTAGCCTGTCGCTTGACACAGACTGTATTAAGACAAGAATTTTAGGCTTTGTTATGTCAGTCGGACACCTCTGAGTCAGAAAACAAAAGAACTGTTGTTTGAGATCTGCATTTGGATACATATATGATATACTGTATTACTACGCGACCGAGTGTATATTTAGAACGGGAAAAGTCCACAGGGGGTAATCGTTTCTACAGCTCATTGGCGTGTGAATTAACGGGTTGAGAATCAGATTCACCCCAATGCTCTTTCTACTTTGATATCTCGGCGAGTTTTCAATTTATTCCAAATGTGAAAAGTGCACCATAAACTAGATATAGCACTGCAACTGACTGCATGAAAGGCTTTGAAATTGAATGTTCAGTAAATTTCTGAAAATTGGAACCATGAAAACATAAAATTCATCTGTAAAATCCAGAATCCTTATAGGATCTGGGTCAAATTTTGTTAGATCATGGACAATATTGAATGAAAACTATTTGCAAAAAATCAACGTGAAATATGCATTGAAGGCGACGGACGGTAAAAAAAATAATATTCAGGATTTTTTCCTTATATGATAGAGTCGTATGGGTTATAAATGAGAGCAACAATATATTTTTAAAATATGCATCCTGTTGCCCTGTGGTCGCTCTGTAGTGGAGACTCCCTTCCAGGAGCTTCCACTGAGTGTTGTGACGTCACGATAGGTATACCTCTGACGTTTTGGTGGCAAACGGGTGCACGATCTTAGTCCGACATATAGCATTCAAATGCAAATTGCGAAAATTCTGCTGCAGTGACCCCCAATTTTTTTTTCATTGTTAACATGTGTACAATCCACTCGACAGGTATACTAAATTTTAGAAGTTTCTACCGTATGGATTTTTTTCTGGGGCTGCTAATTCATTTTGAAATTAATAATATGTCGAATTTCGAAGGATAGCTAAACTCTTTCGAAAGTGTTTTGCAACAAATCCAACGCTGTCACCCTAATTTTTATTCAACGATTTCAATCTACACAGATCACTTGATAATCAGACAAATTTTGAGAAAATTCTGATGAGCACATATTCACCTGTGGGTTATAAATCATCACCCGTCTTGAAATATTTTCCGATTAGAGACCATGTTAGGGCATGGACTGTGCATATTTTTCAGGTTAACCATATATTTCACCATAACAGTGTCATCGATATACTATCCTGAACATGGTGGCAAATTTTCATATCCTTCTGCCCAAAAATGGGTGTGTCGCAAATATTTAATGAATGCCATCTCAACGCATGAAAAGTCTTCGACCCCATCGCGGTGATCACAGCATCCTTGAAAAACGTTCAGGTATCTATACAGGTGTATGGAAAACGTAATTACCCGAAAAACACGGCATGGCTGGGGCACTGCGAACAGCATTTTGATCGTGTCAGACGCGCATTATATCGATGGAATTCGTACATTTATTTATTTCGACGCATATCATATGAACATAAGCAGTATATTTGTCCAAGAAAATTTTTTACTGTTAAATATCTTCCTCGCAACATCTCAATATCAAGCATATATTTTCAAGCAGTGACCTAGGATCTTCCAGGTTTTCCATTTCTCAACGCTCTATTTGATACCTTTTAAAATCATCCAGTCCAAAAAACTAATGAATATACGAGACGTGTTTATTGAATATATCAATAACATTATACAACACTAACATATACACAGTGCGTTATGAGATTCATTTATCATAGTTACTGACAGAGACTTTGATATACTAGTATATACGCAGTAAAAGGCAAATATTTTCACAGATCTAGTCTCCATCCAGCATTGCAAAACACATATAGTGAATAAACTCTTACAATAGCGTAAACATATATGCAAGCTGTGTTTGTATATTCATATATGGCAACATATAGTATCAAGCCAAAACTGGTTTGGTTATATATAAATAATTTGGTCCTTCCTACAGGGTATGACGAAGCAAAAACTGGTCTCTATGTATAAACAATGTCCTTCCTACGTGGTACTCTTGATAGCGTAACATTGCAGACATACTGAAGCTGTTTCTTGAATGTTCCATAGATTGTGTTCACCGTGTAAACTGTAAAAGCTTATCTAATAAACAAATATAATTCGCTATAACACCCTATCTATGGTCTGCAACAAACACAAATATGACATTATGACAGTAACACCACAATAATGTCAGCTCAGGGGTGATGAACATTTATCTGTATATCCAGTTTGAAAAGCTCACTCGCACGTACAAGATTTTATAGTGGTACTGTTAGCATACAACAATTGTATATTATAGTGTACAATGTATATCATAGTGCAAGCATTGGCAGTCAAACAGTGCATAATTGTAAATTACTGGTAAACCGACTAGATACCACGAGTAGTGATGCAAGCCATATTAAATTGTGAGTTAAAAGCGTATACAAGTACACGAAATAAGCACAACATTTGGTTCTATATAAATGCAAATTTTAACAAGATATATTCTCATCGACAATGAAGTATTGGTAGTACATCTAGACTTCCCACCTTCACACACTGCAAGTATATATTTTTACTATATGGAATTAATGGTTGCAAAAGACCAAAATAAGGTGATTCGCTTTCTTTAATTAAAGTCAGGATCAAAAGCTACAATACTATATAATACTGAGATAGCATCAAAGATGCACAACGTCTGGAATACAGCATGTTAGACACATGTACCTAGTTACAAACATATCCACATTCCAATCTGTGAAATCATCTACGATTCGCACACAAGTATGTATTGTAACTATATACAGAACATGATTTTCTAGCATCACACACAAAAAAAAACACATTTTCATGATCACGATGAGAGTAAAATCGTGAACTTGGCCTAAATGATAAGACACATTTCAAAGTCTGAAAAATAAAAGATATAGAAAAGCACCAATAATTCAATTAAACAAACAAGGTTGGTTTTGTATCATTTTCATATAGGCAACACATATAGGTCCCTAACTTCAATTGGGGTACATGGTTAAAGATTCAACACCCAAAACTACCAGAAAAGTTACAGTTCGGAGGAAGTATATTGACAAATTTCAACAAACGCACACGAGATGACACAGTTTTGTATATTATCAGCTCAGTTTTTAAAGCCAAACGCCAAGTCACGATTACAATTGAATATAACAGTCAACACTGGACATCAGTTGTTTGTTACATATACAATACACATGTGAATTATCTTAGTTGTATGCAAATTTTGCAGTCAAGAGATTTAACCTCCATGCTCGAGTAAAACGAAATACCAGTTCTTCCTTCAGCAGTTGATGTAAAAAATAACTTGATACATCGAAGAATAACGAACAAAAGCGTGTCTTTATATAACATAGCATCTGCGATATTTTGATTTGTTGTTTATAAATAAAATAGATGATTCACTTCGCCATTCACATACGCGCCGAGAATGCTCGTACAAAATAAAACAAAGATATAGCATAACACACTCAAATAAACAGAAAAACGGCAATGTATACAAAATATTGGTGAAATGTACCACCAAAGATACAGACCAACATTTGGAATTTCCCTTTTGTGAGGTGTCTCTGGCCAATGACTATCTTTTTTTCAGATTTTATTTGTCTACTATTCCGATCAACCTAGAAAGACTCAAGTCGCTTCTGCAGCTTCTTTGCTTGTGACGTCATCACCTCCAGCCACCTCTACACCCGCTTCCTGTCAAACGAACAAATGATCATGTGAAGAATCAGATTCATTGAGGATAAGCATCATAGTTATGGAGTTAAAAACGATTTATTTTTAATGGGGTCTACATGTTTCTGTAAAACAGTAAGGTCACTTGGGTTTTTTTTTTCTTTTTATTAGAGAAATTCGGTCACGACATCAACTTGTGACCTATGAGATGTGACCTTTCTAAGCGTTTCCATATTAAGCCAATGTTTAGCATGGAATCCCTAGTCACGAGTCGTAAGGGTACACAAGTCACAAGTTGATGTCGTGAACAAAATGTGTGGTACAACTGATTCCTCGACATATGTTAAAACCACCACGGCGGTAATCTAGCGGGTCATAAATGGTCACAGAATGAAAGGTAAGTAAAAGTCGATGTAGTGGCGGCATGTGAAAGTATATCTGCCGAAACTAAAAATGATTTATTGCTGGATGTTGTTTGAGGAAAATTACTCAGACTGACGGGCACCGAAATTTTGATTATACATCATCTAATGAGAAACGCTTTCATTTTTGTCTGTGGCATGAGTGACACGGAGCCGGTTCCAGCTGACACCTCCCACGTGCAAGCCAAGGCCCAGTCATGCGAGACACTGTTGTGTCTGGTGGATGCACAGGACCTTTGGTCTTGAGACAAATTACTGCTAAAAACCGTGAATGGGGCCCGTTTCCTCCGCCGTTTCGTCATCCCCAAAAGTTCTGATATAAAGTAGCCTGTCGCTTGACACAGACTGTATTAAGACAAGAATTTTAGGCTTTGTTATGTCAGTCGGACACCTCTGAGTCAGAAAACAAAAGAACTGTTGTTTGAGATCTGCATTTGGATACATATATGATATACTGTATTACTACGCGACCGAGTGTATATTTAGAACGGGAAAAGTCCACAGGGGGTAATCGTTTCTACAGCTCATTGGCGTGTGAATTAACGGGTTGAGAATCAGATTCACCCCAATGCTCTTTCTACTTTGATATCTCGGCGAGTTTTCAATTTATTCCAAATGTGAAAAGTGCACCATAAACTAGATATAGCACTGCAACTGACTGCATGAAAGGCTTTGAAATTGAATGTTCAGTAAATTTCTGAAAATTGGAACCATGAAAACATAAAATTCATCTGTAAAATCCAGAATCCTTATAGGATCTGGGTCAAATTTTGTTAGATCATGGACAATATTGAATGAAAACTATTTGCAAAAAATCAACGTGAAATATGCATTGAAGGCGACGGACGGTAAAAAAAATAATATTCAGGATTTTTTCCTTATATGATAGAGTCGTATGGGTTATAAATGAGAGCAACAATATATTTTTAAAATATGCATCCTGTTGCCCTGTGGTCGCTCTGTAGTGGAGACTCCCTTCCAGGAGCTTCCACTGAGTGTTGTGACGTCACGATAGGTATACCTCTGACGTTTTGGTGGCAAACGGGTGCACGATCTTAGTCCGACATATAGCATTCAAATGCAAATTGCGAAAATTCTGCTGCAGTGACCCCCAATTTTTTTTTCATTGTTAACATGTGTACAATCCACTCGACAGGTATACTAAATTTTAGAAGTTTCTACCGTATGGATTTTTTTCTGGGGCTGCTAATTCATTTTGAAATTAATAATATGTCGAATTTCGAAGAATAGCTAAACTCTTTCGAAAGTGTTTTGCAACAAATCCAACGCTGTCACCCTAATTTTTATTCAACGATTTCAATCTACACAGATCACTTGATAATCAGACAAATTTTGAGAAAATTCTGATGAGCACATATTCACCTGTGGGTTATAAATCATCACCCGTCTTGAAATATTTTCCGATTAGGGACCATGTTAGGGCATGGACTGTGCATATTTTTCAGGTTAACCATATATTTCACCATAATAGTGTCATCGATATACTATCCTGAACATGGTGGCAAATTTTCATATCCTTCTGCCCAAAAATGGGTGTGTCGCAAATATTTAATGAATGCCATCTCAACGCATGAAAAGTCTTCGACCCCATCGCGGTGATCACAGCATCCTTGAAAAACGTTCAGGTATCTATACAGGTGTATGGAAAACGTAATTACCCGAAAAACACGGCATGGCTGGGGCACTGCGAACAGCATTTTGATCGTGTCAGACGCGCATTATATCGATGGAATTCGTACATTTATTTATTTCGACGCATATCATATGAACATAAGCAGTATATTTGTCCAAGAAAATTTTTTACTGTTAAATATCTTCCTCGCAACATCTTAATATCAAGCATATATTTTCAAGCAGTGACCTAGGATCTTCCAGGTTTTCCATTTCTCAACGCTCTATTTGATACCTTTTAAAATCATCCAGTCCAAAAAACTAATGAATATACGAGACGTGTTTATTGAATATATCAATAACATTATACAACACTAACATATACACAGTGCGTTATGAGATTCATTTATCATAGTTACTGACAGAGACTTTGATATACTAGTATATACGCAGTAAAAGGCAAATATTTTCACAGATCTAGTCTCCATCCAGCATTGCAAAACACATATAGTGAATAAACTCTTACAATAGCGTAAACATATATGCAAGCTGTGTTTGTATATTCATATATGGCAACATATAGTATCAAGCCAAAACTGGTTTGGTTATATATAAATAATTTGGTCCTTCCTACAGGGTATGACGAAGCAAAAACTGGTCTCTATGTATAAATAATGTCCTTCCTACATGGTACTCTTGATAGCGTAACATTGCAGACATACTGAAGCTGTTTCTTGAATGTTCCATAGATTGTGTTCACCGTGTAAACTGTAAAAGCTTATCTAATAAACAAATATAATTCGCTATAACACCCTATCTATGGTCTGCAACAAACACAAATATGACATTATGACAGTAACACCACAATAATGTCAGCTCAGGGGTGATGAACATTTATCTGTATATCCAGTTTGAAAAGCTCACTCGCACGTACAAGATTTTATAGTGGTACTGTTAGCATACAACAATTGTATATTATAGTGTACAATGTATATCATAGTGCAAGCATTGGCAGTCAAACAGTGCATAATTGTAAATTACTGGTAAACCGACTAGATACCACGAGTAGTGATGCAAGCCATATTAAATTGTGAGTTAAAAGCGTATACAAGTACACGAAATAAGCACAACATTTGGTTCTATATAAATGCAAATTTTAACAAGATATATTCTCATCGACAATGAAGTATTGGTAGTACATCTAGACTTCCCACCTTCACACACTGCAAGTATATATTTTTACTATATGGAATTAATGGTTGCAAAAGACCAAAATAAGGTGATTCGCTTTCTTTAATTAAAGTCAGGATCAAAAGCTACAATACTATATAATACTGAGATAGCATCAAAGATGCACAACGTCTGGAATACAGCATGTTAGACACATGTACCTAGTTACAAACATATCCACATTCCAATCTGTGAAATCATCTACGATTCGCACACAAGTATGTATTGTAACTATATACAGAACATGATTTTCTAGCATCACACACAAAAAAAAACACATTTTCATGATCACGATGAGAGTAAAATCGTGAACTTGGCCTAAATGATAAGACACATTTCAAAGTCTGAAAAATAAAAGATATAGAAAAGCACCAATAATTCAATTAAACAAACAAGGTTGGTTTTGTATCATTTTCATATAGGCAACACATATAGGTCCCTAACTTCAATTGGGGTACATGGTTAAAGATTCAACACCCAAAACTACCAGAAAAGTTACAGTTCGGAGGAAGTATATTGACAAATTTCAACAAACGCACACGAGATGACACAGTTTTGTATATTATCAGCTCAGTTTTTAAAGCCAAACGCCAAGTCACGATTACAATTGAATATAACAGTCAACACTGGACATCAGTTGTTTGTTACATATACAATACACATGTGAATTATCTTAGTTGTATGCAAATTTTGCAGTCAAGAGATTTAACCTCCATGCTCGAGTAAAACGAAATACCAGTTCTTCCTTCAGCAGTTGATGTAAAAAATAACTTGATACATCGAAGAATAACGAACAAAAGCGTGTCTTTATATAACATAGCATCTGCGATATTTTGATTTGTTGTTTATAAATAAAATAGATGATTCACTTCGCCATTCACATACGCGCCGAGAATGCTCGTACAAAATAAAACAAAGATATAGCATAACACACTCAAATAAACAGAAAAACGGCAATGTATACAAAATATTGGTGAAATGTACCACCAAAGATACAGACCAACATTTGGAATTTCCCTTTTGTGAGGTGTCTCTGGCCAATGACTATCTTTTTTTCAGATTTTATTTGTCTACTATTCCGATCAACCTAGAAAGACTCAAGTCGCTTCTGCAGCTTCTTTGCTTGTGACGTCATCACCTCCAGCCACCTCTACACCCGCTTCCTGTCAAACGAACAAATGATCATGTGAAGAATCAGATTCATTGAGGATAAGCATCATAGTTATGGAGTTAAAAACGATTTATTTTTATTGGGGTCTACATGTTTCTGTAAAACAGTAAGGTCACTTGGGTTTTTTTTTTCTTTTTATTAGAGAAATTCGGTCACGACATCAACTTGTGACCTATGAGATGTGACCTTTCTAAGCGTTTCCATATTAGCCAATGTTTAGCATGGAATCCCTAGTCACGAGTCGTAAAGGTACACAAGTCACAAGTTGATGTCGTGAACAAAATGTGTGGTAAAACTGATTACTCGACATATGTTAAAACCACCACGGCGGTAATCTAGCGGGTCATAAATGGTCACAGAATGAAAGGTAAGTAAAAGTCGATGTAGTGGCGGCATGTGAAAGTATATCTGCCGAAACTAAAAATGATTTATTGCTGGATGTTGTTTGAGGAAAATTACTCAGACTGACGGGCACCGAAATTTTGATTATACATCATCTAATGAGAAACGCTTTCATTTTTGTCTGTGGCATGAGTGACACGGAGCCGGTTCCAGCTGACACCTCCCACGTGCAAGCCAAGGCCCAGTCATGCGAGACACTGTTGTGTCTGGTGGATGCACAGGACCTTTGGTCTTGAGACAAATTACTGCTAAAAACCGTGAATGGGGCCCGTTTCCTCCGCCGTTTCGTCATCCCCAAAAGTTCTGATATAAAGTAGCCTGTCGCTTGACACAGACTGTATTAAGACAAGAATTTTAGGCTTTGTTATGTCAGTCGGACACCTCTGAGTCAGAAAACAAAAGAATTGTTGTTTGAGATCTGCATTTGGATACATATATGATATACTGTATTACTACGCGACCGAGTGTATATTTAGAACGGGAAAAGTCCACAGGGGGTAATCGTTTCTACAGCTCATTGGCGTGTGAATTAACGGGTTGAGAATCAGATTCACCCCAATGCTCTTTCTACTTTGATATCTCGGCGAGTTTTCAATTTATTCCAAATGTGAAAAGTGCACCATAAACTAGATATAGCACTGCAACTGACTGCATGAAAGGCTTTGAAATTGAATGTTCAGTAAATTTCTGAAAATTGGAACCATGAAAACATAATATTCATCTGTAAAATCCAGAATCCTTATAGGATCTGGGTCAAATTTTGTTAGATCATGGACAATATTGAATGAAAACTATTTGCAAAAAATCAACGTGAAATATGCATTGAAGGCGACGGACGGTAAAAAAAATAATATTCAGGATTTTTTCCTTATATGATAGAGTCGTATGGGTTATAAATGAGAGCAACAATATATTTTTAAAATATGCATCCTGTTGCCCTGTGGTCGCTCTGTAGTGGAGACTCCCTTCCAGGAGCTTCCACTGAGTGTTGTGACGTCACGATAGGTATACCTCTGACGTTTTGGTGGCAAACGGGTGCACGATCTTAGTCCGACATATAGCATTCAAATGCAAATTGCGAAAATTCTGCTGCAGTGACCCCCAATTTTTTTTTCATTGTTAACATGTGTACAATCCACTCGACAGGTATACTAAATTTTAGAAGTTTCTACCGTATGGATTTTTTTCTGGGGCTGCTAATTCATTTTGAAATTAATAATATGTCGAATTTCGAAGGATAGCTAAACTCTTTCGAAAGTGTTTTGCAACAAATCCAACGCTGTCACCCTAATTTTTATTCAACGATTTCAATCTACACAGATCACTTGATAATCAGACAAATTTTGAGAAAATTCTGATGAGCACATATTCACCTGTGGGTTATAAATCATCACCCGTCTTGAAATATTTTCCGATTAGAGACCATGTTAGGGCATGGACTGTGCATATTTTTCAGGTTAACCATATATTTCACCATAACAGTGTCATCGATATACTATCCTGAACATGGTGGCAAATTTTCATATCCTTCTGCCCAAAAATGGGTGTGTCGCAAATATTTAATGAATGCCATCTCAACGCATGAAAAGTCTTCGACCCCATCGCGGTGATCACAGCATCCTTGAAAAACGTTCAGGTATCTATACAGGTGTATGGAAAACGTAATTACCCGAAAAACACGGCATGGCTGGGGCACTGCGAACAGCATTTTGATCGTGTCAGACGCGCATTATATCGATGGAATTCGTACATTTATTTATTTCGACGCATATCATATGAACATAAGCAGTATATTTGTCCAAGTAAATTTTTTACTGTTAAATATCTTCCTCGCAACATCTCAATATCAAGCATATATTTTCAAGCAGTGACCTAGGATCTTCCAGGTTTTCCATTTCTCAACGCTCTATTTGATACCTTTTAAAATCATCCAGTCCAAAAAACTAATGAATATACGAGACGTGTTTATTGAATATATCAATAACATTATACAACACTAACATATACACAGTGCGTTATGAGATTCATTTATCATAGTTACTGACAGAGACTTTGATATACTAGTATATACGCAGTAAAAGGCAAATATTTTCACAGATCTAGTCTCCATCCAGCATTGCAAAACACATATAGTGAATAAACTCTTACAATAGCGTAAACATATATGCAAGCTGTGTTTGTATATTCATATATGGCAACATATAGTATCAAGCCAAAACTGGTTTTGTTATATATAAATAATTTGGTCCTTCCTACAGGGTATGACGAAGCAAAAACTGGTCTCTATGTATAAATAATGTCCTTCCTACGTGGTACTCTTGATAGCGTAACATTGCAGACATACTGAAGCTGTTTCTTGAATGTTCCATAGATTGTGTTCACCGTGTAAACTGTAAAAGCTTATCTAATAAACAAATATAATTCGCTATAACACCCTATCTATGGTCTGCAACAAACACAAATATGACATTATGACAGTAACACCACAATAATGTCAGCTCAGGGGTGATGAACATTTATCTGTATATCCAGTTTGAAAAGCTCACTCGCACGTACAAGATTTTATAGTGGTACTGTTAGCATACAACAATTGTATATTATAGTGTACAATGTATATCATAGTGCAAGCATTGGCAGTCAAACAGTGCATAATTGTAAATTACTGGTAAACCGACTAGATACCACGAGTAGTGATGCAAGCCATATTAAATTGTGAGTTAAAAGCGTATACAAGTACACGAAATAAGCACAACATTTGGTTCTATATAAATGCAAATTTTAACAAGATATATTCTCATCGACAATGAAGTATTGGTAGTACATCTAGACTTCCCACCTTCACACACTGCAAGTATATATTTTTACTATATGGAATTAATGGTTGCAAAAGACCAAAATAAGGTGATTCGCTTTCTTTAATTAAAGTCAGGATCAAAAGCTACAATACTATATAATACTGAGATAGCATCAAAGATGCACAACGTCTGGAATACAGCATGTTAGACACATGTACCTAGTTACAAACATATCCACATTCCAATCTGTGAAATCATCTACGATTCGCACACAAGTATGTATTGTAACTATATACAGAACATGATTTTCTAGCATCACACACAAAAAAAACACATTTTCATGATCACGATGAGAGTAAAATCGTGAACTTGGCCTAAATGATAAGACACATTTCAAAGTCTGAAAAATAAAAGATATAGAAAAGCACCAATAATTCAATTAAACAAACAAGGTTGGTTTTGTATCATTTTCATATAGGCAACACATATAGGTCCCTAACTTCAATTGGGGTACATGGTTAAAGATTCAACACCCAAAACTACCAGAAAAGTTACAGTTCGGAGGAAGTATATTGACAAATTTCAACAAACGCACACGAGATGACACAGTTTTGTATATTATCAGCTCAGTTTTTAAAGCCAAACGCCAAGTCACGATTACAATTGAATATAACAGTCAACACTGGACATCAGTTGTTTGTTACATATACAATACACATGTGAATTATCTTAGTTGTATGCAAATTTTGCAGTCAAGAGATTTAACCTCCATGCTCGAGTAAAACGAAATACCAGTTCTTCCTTCAGCAGTTGATGTAAAAAATAACTTGATACATCGAAGAATAACGAACAAAAGCGTGTCTTTATATAACATAGCATCTGCGATATTTTGATTTGTTGTTTATAAATAAAATAGATGATTCACTTCGCCATTCACATACGCGCCGAGAATGCTCGTACAAAATAAAACAAAGATATAGCATAACACACTCAAATAAACAGAAAAACGGCAATGTATACAAAATATTGGTGAAATGTACCACCAAAGATACAGACCAACATTTGGAATTTCCCTTTTGTGAGGTGTCTCTGGCCAATGACTATCTTTTTTTCAGATTTTATTTGTCTACTATTCCGATCAACCTAGAAAGACTCAAGTCGCTTCTGCAGCTTCTTTGCTTGTGACGTCATCACCTCCAGCCACCTCTGCACCCGCTTCCTGTCAAACGAACAAATGATCATGTGAAGAATCAGATTCATTGAGGATAAGCATCATAGTTATGGAGTTAAAAACGATTTATTTTTAATGGGGTCTACATGTTTCTGTAAAACAGTAAGGTCACTTGGGGTTTTTTTTTCTTTTTATTAGAGAAATTCGGTCACGACATCAACTTGTGACCTATGAGATGTGACCTTTCTAAGCGTTTCCATATTAGCCAATGTTTAGCATGGAATCCCTAGTCACGAGTCGTAAAGGTACACAAGTCACAAGTTGATGTCGTGAACAAAATGTGTGGTACAACTGATTCCTCGACATATGTTAAAACCACCACGGCGGTAATCTAGCGGGTCATAAATGGTCACAGAATGAAAGGTAAGTAAAAGTCGATGTAGTGGCGGCATGTGAAAGTATATCTGCCGAAACTAAAAATGATTTATTGCTGGATGTTGTTTGAGGAAAATTACTCAGACTGACGGGCACCGAAATTTTGATTATACATCATCTAATGAGAAACGCTTTCATTTTTGTCTGTGGCATGAGTGACACGGAGCCGGTTCCAGCTGACACCTCCCACGTGCAAGCCAAGGCCCAGTCATGCGAGACACTGTTGTGTCTGGTGGATGCACAGGACCTTTGGTCTTGAGACAAATTACTGCTAAAAACCGGGAATGGGGCCCGTTTCCTCCGCCGTTTCGTCATCCCCAATAGTTCTGATATAAAGTAGCCTGGCGTTTGACACAGACTGTATTAAGAGTAGAGTTTTAGGCTTTGTTATATCACTAGTACATCACTGAGTCAGAAAACCACCAAACTGTTGTTTGAGATCTGCATTTGGATACATATATGATATACTGTATTACTACGCGACCGAGTGTATATTTAGAACGGGAAAAGTCCACAGGGGGTAATCGTTTCTACAGCTCATTGGCGTGTGAATTAACGGGTTGAGAATCAGATTCACCCCAATGCTCTTTCTACTTTGATATCTCGGCGAGTTTTCAATTTATTCCAAATGTGAAAAGTGCACCATAAACTAGATATAGCACTGCAACTGACTGCATGAAAGGCTTTGAAATTGAATGTTCAGTAAATTTCTGAAAATTGGAACCATGAAAACATAAAATTCATCTGTAAAATCCAGAATCCTTATAGGATCTGGGTTAAATTTTGTTAGATCATGGACAATATTGAATGAAAACTATTTGCAAAAAATCAACGTGAAATATGCATTGAAGGCGACGGACGGTAAAAAAAATAATATTCAGGATTTTTTCCTTATATGATACAGTCGTATGGGTTATAAATGAGAGCAACAATATATTTTAAAAATATGCATCCTGTTGCCCTGTGGGCGCTCTGTAGTGGAGACTCCCTTCCAGGAGCTTCCACTGAGTGTTGTGACGTCACGATAGGTATACCTCTGACGTTTTGGTGGCAAACGGGCGCACGATCTTAGTCCGACATATAGCATTCAAATGCAAATTGCGAAAATTCTGCTGCAGTGACCCCCAATTTTTTTTTCATTGTTTACATGTGTACAATCCACTCGACAGGTATACTAAATTTTATAAGTTTCTACCGTATGGATTTTTTTCTGGGGCTGCTAATTCATTTTGAAATTAATAATATGTCGAATTTCGAAGGATAGCTAAACTCTTTCGAAAGTGTTTTGCAACAAATCCAACGCTGCCACCCTAATTTTTATTCAACGATTTCAATCTACACAGATCACTTGATAATCAGACAAATTTTGAGAAAATTCTGATGAGCACATATTCACCTGTGGGTTATAAATCATCACCCGTCTTGAAATATTTTCCGATTAGAGACCATGTTAGGGCATGGACTGTGCATATTTTTCAGGTTAACCATATATTTCACCATAATAGTGTCATCGATATACTATCCTGAACATGGTGGCAAATTTTCATATCCTTCTGCCAAAAAATGGGTGTGTCGCAAATATTTAATGAATGCCATCTCAACGCATGAAAAGTCTTCGACCCCATCGCGGTGATCACAGCATCCTTGAAAAACGTTCGGGTATCTATACAGGTGTATGGAAAACGTAATTACCCGAAAAACACGGCATGGCTGGGGCACTGCGAACAGCATTTTGATCGTGCCAGACGCGCATTATATCGATTGAATTCGTACATTTATTTATTTCGACGCATATCATATGAACATAAGCAGTATATTTGTCCAAGAAAATTTTTTACTGTTAAATATCTTCCTCGCAACATCTCAATATCAAGCATATATTTTCAAGCAGTGACCTAGGATCTTCCAGGTTTTCCATTTCCCAACGCTCTATTTGATACCTTTTAAAATCATCCAGTCCAAAAAAACTAATGAATATACGAGACGTGTTTATTGAATATATCAATAACATTATACAACACTAACATATACACAGTGCGTTATGAGATTCAGTTATCATAGTTACTGACAGAGACTTTGATATACTAGTATATACGCAGTAAAAGGCAAATATTTTCACAGATCTAGTCTCCATCCAGCATTGCAAAACACATATAGTGAATAAACTCTTACAATAGCGTAAACATATATGCAAGCTGTGTTTGTATATTCATATATGGCAACATATAGTATCAAGCCAAAACTGGTTTGGTTATATATAAATAATTTGGTCCTTCCTACAGGGTATGACGAAGCAAAAACTGGTCTCTATGTATAAATAATGTCCTTCCTACGTGGTACTCTTGATAGCGTAACATTGCAGACATACTGAAGCTGTTTCTTGAATGTTCCATAGATTGTGTTCACCGTGTAAACTGTAAAAG
Organism: Terebella lapidaria; assembly: GCA_949152475.1. Lineage (NCBI taxonomy): Eukaryota > Metazoa > Annelida > Polychaeta > Terebellida > Terebellidae > Terebella > Terebella lapidaria. The sequence goes on along the minus strand of OX424559.1, from coordinate 7,872,409 downwards.
CTTATCTAATAAACAAATATAATTCGCTATAACACCCTATCTATGGTCCGCAACAAACACAAATATGACATTATGACAGTAACACCACAATAATGTCAGCTCAGGGGTGATGAACATTTATCTGTATATCCAGTTTGAAAAGCTCACTCGCACGTACAAGATTTTATAGTGGTACTGTTAGCATACAACAATTGTATATTATAGTGTACAATGTATATCATAGTGCAAGCATTGGCAGTCAAACAGTGCATAATTGTAAATTACTGGTAAACCGACTAGATACCACGAGTAGTGATGCAAGCCATATTAAATTGTGAGTTAAAAGCGTATACAAGTACACGAAATAAGCACAACATTTGGTTCTATATAAATGCAAATTTTAACAAGATATATTCTCATCGACAATGAAGTATTGGTAGTACATCTAGACTTCCCACCTTCACACACTGCAAGTATATATTTTTACTATATGGAATTAATGGTTGCAAAAGACCAAAATAAGGTGATTCGCTTTCTTTAATTAAAGTCAGGATCAAAAGCTACAATACTATATAATACTGAGATAGCATCAAAGATGCACAACGTCTGGAATACAGCATGTTAGACACATGTACCTAGTTACAAACATATCCACATTCCAATCTGTGAAATCATCTACGATTCGCACACAAGTATGTATTGTAACTATATACAGAACATGATTTTCTAGCATCACACACAAAAAAAAACACATTTTCATGATCACGATGAGAGTAAAATCGTGAACTTGGCCTAAATGATAAGACACATTTCAAAGTCTGAAAAATAAAAGATATAGAAAAGCACCAATAATTCAATTAAACAAACAAGGTTGGTTTTGTATCATTTTCATATAGGCAACACACATAGGTCCCTAACTTCAATTGGGGTACATGGTTAAAGATTCAACACCCAAAACTACCAGAAAAGTTACAGTTCGGAGGAAGTATATTGACAAATTTCAACAAACGCACACGAGATGACACAGTTTTGTATATTATCAGCTCAGTTTTTAAAGCCAAACGCCAAGTCACGATTACAATTGAATATAACAGTCAACACTGGACATCAGTTGTTTGTTACATATACAATACACATGTGAATTATCTTAGTTGTATGCAAATTTTGCAGTCAAGAGATTTAACCTCCATGCTCGAGTAAAACGAAATACCAGTTCTTCCTTCAGCAGTTGATGTAAAAAATAACTTGATACATCGAAGAATAACGAACAAAAGCGTGTCTTTATATAACATAGCATCTGCGATATTTTGATTTGTTGTTTATAAATAAAATAGATGATTCACTTCGCCATTCACATACGCGCCGAGAATGCTCGTACAAAATAAAACAAAGATATAGCATAACACACTCAAATAAACAGAAAAACGGCAATGTATACAAAATATTGGTGAAATGTACCACCAAAGATACAGACCAACATTTGGAATTTCCCTTTTGTGAGGTGTCTCTGGCCAATGACTATCTTTTTTTCAGATTTTATTTGTCTACTATTCCGATCAACCTAGAAAGACTCAAGTCGCTTCTGCAGCTTCTTTGCTTGTGACGTCATCACCTCCAGCCACCTCTGCACCCGCTTCCTGTCAAACGAACAAATGATCATGTGAAGAATCAGATTCATTGAGGATAAGCATCATAGTTATGGAGTTAAAAACGATTTATTTTTAATGGGGTCTACATGTTTCTGTAAAACAGTAAGGTCACTTGGGTTTTTTTTTTCTTTTTATTAGAGAAATTCGGTCACGACATCAACTTGTGACCTATGAGATGTGACCTTTCTAAGCGTTTCCATATTAGCCAATGTTTAGCATGGAATCCCTAGTCACGAGTCGTAAAGGTACACAAGTCACAAGTTGATGTCGTGAACAAAATGTGTGGTACAACTGATTCCTCGACATATGTTAAAACCACCACGGCGGTAATCTAGCGGGTCATAAATGGTCACAGAATGAAAGGTAAGTAAAAGTCGATGTAGTGGCGGCATGTGAAAGTATATCTGCCGAAACTAAAAATGATTTATTGCTGGATGTTGTTTGAGGAAAATTACTCAGACTGACGGGCACCGAAATTTTGATTATACATCATCTAATGAGAAACGCTTTCATTTTTGTCTGTGGCATGAGTGACACGGAGCCGGTTCCAGCTGACACCTCCCACGTGCAAGCCAAGGCCCAGTCATGCGAGACACTGTTGTGTCTGGTGGATGCACAGGACCTTTGGTCTTGAGACAAATTACTGCTAAAAACCGGGAATGGGGCCCGTTTCCTCCGCCGTTTCGTCATCCCCAATAGTTCTGATATAAAGTAGCCTGGCGTTTGACACAGACTGTATTAAGAGTAGAGTTTTAGGCTTTGTTATATCACTAGTACATCACTGAGTCAGAAAACCACCAAACTGTTGTTTGAGATCTGCATTTGGATACATATATGATATACTGTATTACTACGCGACCGAGTGTATATTTAGAACGGGAAAAGTCCACAGGGGGTAATCGTTTCTACAGCTCATTGGCGTGTGAATTAACGGGTTGAGAATCAGATTCACCCCAATGCTCTTTCTACTTTGATATCTCGGCGAGTTTTCAATTTATTCCAAATGTGAAAAGTGCACCATAAACTAGATATAGCACTGCAACTGACTGCATGAAAGGCTTTGAAATTGAATGTTCAGTAAATTTCTGAAAATTGGAACCATGAAAACATAAAATTCATCTGTAAAATCCAGAATCCTTATAGGATCTGGGTTAAATTTTGTTAGATCATGGACAATATTGAATGAAAACTATTTGCAAAAAATCAACGTGAAATATGCATTGAAGGCGACGGACGGTAAAAAAAATAATATTCAGGATTTTTTCCTTATATGATACAGTCGTATGGGTTATAAATGAGAGCAACAATATATTTTAAAAATATGCATCCTGTTGCCCTGTGGGCGCTCTGTAGTGGAGACTCCCTTCCAGGAGCTTCCACTGAGTGTTGTGACGTCACGATAGGTATACCTCTGACGTTTTGGTGGCAAACGGGCGCACGATCTTAGTCCGACATATAGCATTCAAATGCAAATTGCGAAAATTCTGCTGCAGTGACCCCCAATTTTTTTTTCATTGTTTACATGTGTACAATCCACTCGACAGGTATACTAAATTTTATAAGTTTCTACCGTATGGATTTTTTTCTGGGGCTGCTAATTCATTTTGAAATTAATAATATGTCGAATTTCGAAGGATAGCTAAACTCTTTCGAAAGTGTTTTGCAACAAATCCAACGCTGCCACCCTAATTTTTATTCAACGATTTCAATCTACACAGATCACTTGATAATCAGACAAATTTTGAGAAAATTCTGATGAGCACATATTCACCTGTGGGTTATAAATCATCACCCGTCTTGAAATATTTTCCGATTAGAGACCATGTTAGGGCATGGACTGTGCATATTTTTCAGGTTAACCATATATTTCACCATAATAGTGTCATCGATATACTATCCTGAACATGGTGGCAAATTTTCATATCCTTCTGCCAAAAAATGGGTGTGTCGCAAATATTTAATGAATGCCATCTCAACGCATGAAAAGTCTTCGACCCCATCGCGGTGATCACAGCATCCTTGAAAAACGTTCGGGTATCTATACAGGTGTATGGAAAACGTAATTACCCGAAAAACACGGCATGGCTGGGGCACTGCGAACAGCATTTTGATCGTGCCAGACGCGCATTATATCGATTGAATTCGTACATTTATTTATTTCGACGCATATCATATGAACATAAGCAGTATATTTGTCCAAGAAAATTTTTTACTGTTAAATATCTTCCTCGCAACATCTCAATATCAAGCATATATTTTCAAGCAGTGACCTAGGATCTTCCAGGTTTTCCATTTCCCAACGCTCTATTTGATACCTTTTAAAATCATCCAGTCCAAAAAAACTAATGAATATACGAGACGTGTTTATTGAATATATCAATAACATTATACAACACTAACATATACACAGTGCGTTATGAGATTCAGTTATCATAGTTACTGACAGAGACTTTGATATACTAGTATATACGCAGTAAAAGGCAAATATTTTCACAGATCTAGTCTCCATCCAGCATTGCAAAACACATATAGTGAATAAACTCTTACAATAGCGTAAACATATATGCAAGCTGTGTTTGTATATTCATATATGGCAACATATAGTATCAAGCCAAAACTGGTTTGGTTATATATAAATAATTTGGTCCTTCCTACAGGGTATGACGAAGCAAAAACTGGTCTCTATGTATAAATAATGTCCTTCCTACGTGGTACTCTTGATAGCGTAACATTGCAGACATACTGAAGCTGTTTCTTGAATGTTCCATAGATTGTGTTCACCGTGTAAACTGTAAAAGCTTATCTAATAAACAAATATAATTCGCTATAACACCCTATCTATGGTCCGCAACAAACACAAATATGACATTATGACAGTAACACCACAATAATGTCAGCTCAGGGGTGATGAACATTTATCTGTATATCCAGTTTGAAAAGCTCACTCGCACGTACAAGATTTTATAGTGGTACTGTTAGCATACAACAATTGTATATTATAGTGTACAATGTATATCATAGTGCAAGCATTGGCAGTCAAACAGTGCATAATTGTAAATTACTGGTAAACCGACTAGATACCACGAGTAGTGATGCAAGCCATATTAAATTGTGAGTTAAAAGCGTATACAAGTACACGAAATAAGCACAACATTTGGTTCTATATAAATGCAAATTTTAACAAGATATATTCTCATCGACAATGAAGTATTGGTAGTACATCTAGACTTCCCACCTTCACACACTGCAAGTATATATTTTTACTATATGGAATTAATGGTTGCAAAAGACCAAAATAAGGTGATTCGCTTTCTTTAATTAAAGTCAGGATCAAAAGCTACAATACTATATAATACTGAGATAGCATCAAAGATGCACAACGTCTGGAATACAGCATGTTAGACACATGTACCTAGTTACAAACATATCCACATTCCAATCTGTGAAATCATCTACGATTCGCACACAAGTATGTATTGTAACTATATACAGAACATGATTTTCTAGCATCACACACAAAAAAAAACACATTTTCATGATCACGATGAGAGTAAAATCGTGAACTTGGCCTAAATGATAAGACACATTTCAAAGTCTGAAAAATAAAAGATATAGAAAAGCACCAATAATTCAATTAAACAAACAAGGTTGGTTTTGTATCATTTTCATATAGGCAACACACATAGGTCCCTAACTTCAATTGGGGTACATGGTTAAAGATTCAACACCCAAAACTACCAGAAAAGTTACAGTTCGGAGGAAGTATATTGACAAATTTCAACAAACGCACACGAGATGACACAGTTTTGTATATTATCAGCTCAGTTTTTAAAGCCAAACGCCAAGTCACGATTACAATTGAATATAACAGTCAACACTGGACATCAGTTGTTTGTTACATATACAATACACATGTGAATTATCTTAGTTGTATGCAAATTTTGCAGTCAAGAGATTTAACCTCCATGCTCGAGTAAAACGAAATACCAGTTCTTCCTTCAGCAGTTGATGTAAAAAATAACTTGATACATCGAAGAATAACGAACAAAAGCGTGTCTTTATATAACATAGCATCTGCGATATTTTGATTTGTTGTTTATAAATAAAATAGATGATTCACTTCGCCATTCACATACGCGCCGAGAATGCTCGTACAAAATAAAACAAAGATATAGCATAACACACTCAAATAAACAGAAAAACGGCAATGTATACAAAATATTGGTGAAATGTACCACCAAAGATACAGACCAACATTTGGAATTTCCCTTTTGTGAGGTGTCTCTGGCCAATGACTATCTTTTTTTCAGATTTTATTTGTCTACTATTCCGATCAACCTAGAAAGACTCAAGTCGCTTCTGCAGCTTCTTTGCTTGTGACGTCATCACCTCCAGCCACCTCTGCACCCGCTTCCTGTCAAACGAACAAATGATCATGTGAAGAATCAGATTCATTGAGGATAAGCATCATAGTTATGGAGTTAAAAACGATTTATTTTTAATGGGGTCTACATGTTTCTGTAAAACAGTAAGGTCACTTGGGTTTTTTTTTTCTTTTTATTAGAGAAATTCGGTCACGACATCAACTTGTGACCTATGAGATGTGACCTTTCTAAGCGTTTCCATATTAGCCAATGTTTAGCATGGAATCCCTAGTCACGAGTCGTAAAGGTACACAAGTCACAAGTTGATGTCGTGAACAAAATGTGTGGTACAACTGATTCCTCGACATATGTTAAAACCACCACGGCGGTAATCTAGCGGGTCATAAATGGTCACAGAATGAAAGGTAAGTAAAAGTCGATGTAGTGGCGGCATGTGAAAGTATATCTGCCGAAACTAAAAATGATTTATTGCTGGATGTTGTTTGAGGAAAATTACTCAGACTGACGGGCACCGAAATTTTGATTATACATCATCTAATGAGAAACGCTTTCATTTTTGTCTGTGGCATGAGTGACACGGAGCCGGTTCCAGCTGACACCTCCCACGTGCAAGCCAAGGCCCAGTCATGCGAGACACTGTTGTGTCTGGTGGATGCACAGGACCTTTGGTCTTTAGACAAATTACTGCTAAAAACCGGGAATGGGGCCCGTTTCCTCCGCCGTTTCGTCATCCCCAATAGTTCTGATATAAAGTAGCCTGGCGTTTGACACAGACTGTATTAAGAGTAGAGTTTTAGGCTTTGTTATATCACTAGTACATCACTGAGTCAGAAAACCACCAAACTGTTGTTTGAGATCTGCATTTGGATACATATATGATATACTGTATTACTACGCGACCGAGTGTATATTTAGAACGGGAAAAGTCCACAGGGGGTAATCGTTTCTACAGCTCATTGGCGTGTGAATTAACGGGTTGAGAATCAGATTCACCCCAATGCTCTTTCTACTTTGATATCTCGGCGAGTTTTCAATTTATTCCAAATGTGAAAAGTGCACCATAAACTAGATATAGCACTGCAACTGACTGCATGAAAGGCTTTGAAATTGAATGTTCAGTAAATTTCTGAAAATTGGAACCATGAAAACATAAAATTCATCTGTAAAATCCAGAATCCTTATAGGATCTGGGTTAAATTTTGTTAGATCATGGACAATATTGAATGAAAACTATTTGCAAAAAATCAACGTGAAATATGCATTGAAGGCGACGGACGGTAAAAAAAATAATATTCAGGATTTTTTCCTTATATGATACAGTCGTATGGGTTATAAATGAGAGCAACAATATATTTTAAAAATATGCATCCTGTTGCCCTGTGGGCGCTCTGTAGTGGAGACTCCCTTCCAGGAGCTTCCACTGAGTGTTGTGACGTCACGATAGGTATACCTCTGACGTTTTGGTGGCAAACGGGCGCACGATCTTAGTCCGACATATAGCATTCAAATGCAAATTGCGAAAATTCTGCTGCAGTGACCCCCAATTTTTTTTTCATTGTTTACATGTGTACAATCCACTCGACAGGTATACTAAATTTTATAAGTTTCTACCGTATGGATTTTTTTCTGGGGCTGCTAATTCATTTTGAAATTAATAATATGTCGAATTTCGAAGGATAGCTAAACTCTTTCGAAAGTGTTTTGCAACAAATCCAACGCTGCCACCCTAATTTTTATTCAACGATTTCAATCTACACAGATCACTTGATAATCAGACAAATTTTGAGAAAATTCTGATGAGCACATATTCACCTGTGGGTTATAAATCATCACCCGTCTTGAAATATTTTCCGATTAGAGACCATGTTAGGGCATGGACTGTGCATATTTTTCAGGTTAACCATATATTTCACCATAATAGTGTCATCGATATACTATCCTGAACATGGTGGCAAATTTTCATATCCTTCTGCCAAAAAATGGGTGTGTCGCAAATATTTAATGAATGCCATCTCAACGCATGAAAAGTCTTCGACCCCATCGCGGTGATCACAGCATCCTTGAAAAACGTTCGGGTATCTATACAGGTGTATGGAAAACGTAATTACCCGAAAAACACGGCATGGCTGGGGCACTGCGAACAGCATTTTGATCGTGCCAGACGCGCATTATATCGATTGAATTCGTACATTTATTTATTTCGACGCATATCATATGAACATAAGCAGTATATTTGTCCAAGAAAATTTTTTACTGTTAAATATCTTCCTCGCAACATCTCAATATCAAGCATATATTTTCAAGCAGTGACCTAGGATCTTCCAGGTTTTCCATTTCCCAACGCTCTATTTGATACCTTTTAAAATCATCCAGTCCAAAAAACTAATGAATATACGAGACGTGTTTATTGAATATATCAATAACATTATACAACACTAACATATACACAGTGCGTTATGAGATTCAGTTATCATAGTTACTGACAGAGACTTTGATATACTAGTATATACGCAGTAAAAGGCAAATATTTTCACAGATCTAGTCTCCATCCAGCATTGCAAAACACATATAGTGAATAAACTCTTACAATAGCGTAAACATATATGCAAGCTGTGTTTGTATATTCATATATGGCAACATATAGTATCAAGCCAAAACTGGTTTGGTTATATATAAATAATTTGGTCCTTCCTACAGGGTATGACGAAGCAAAAACTGGTCTCTATGTATAAATAATGTCCTTCCTACGTGGTACTCTTGATAGCGTAACATTGCAGACATACTGAAGCTGTTTCTTGAATGTTCCATAGATTGTGTTCACCGTGTAAACTGTAAAAGCTTATCTAATAAACAAATATAATTCGCTATAACACCCTATCTATGGTCCGCAACAAACACAAATATGACATTATGACAGTAACACCACAATAATGTCAGCTCAGGGGTGATGAACATTTATCTGTATATCCAGTTTGAAAAGCTCACTCGCACGTACAAGATTTTATAGTGGTACTGTTAGCATACAACAATTGTATATTATAGTGTACAATGTATATCATAGTGCAAGCATTGGCAGTCAAACAGTGCATAATTGTAAATTACTGGTAAACCGACTAGATACCACGAGTAGTGATGCAAGCCATATTAAATTGTGAGTTAAAAGCGTATACAAGTACACGAAATAAGCACAACATTTGGTTCTATATAAATGCAAATTTTAACAAGATATATTCTCATCGACAATGAAGTATTGGTAGTACATCTAGACTTCCCACCTTCACACACTGCAAGTATATATTTTTACTATATGGAATTAATGGTTGCAAAAGACCAAAATAAGGTGATTCGCTTTCTTTAATTAAAGTCAGGATCAAAAGCTACAATACTATATAATACTGAGATAGCATCAAAGATGCACAACGTCTGGAATACAGCATGTTAGACACATGTACCTAGTTACAAACATATCCACATTCCAATCTGTGAAATCATCTACGATTCGCACACAAGTATGTATTGTAACTATATACAGAACATGATTTTCTAGCATCACACACAAAAAAAAACACATTTTCATGATCACGATGAGAGTAAAATCGTGAACTTGGCCTAAATGATAAGACACATTTCAAAGTCTGAAAAATAAAAGATATAGAAAAGCACCAATAATTCAATTAAACAAACAAGGTTGGTTTTGTATCATTTTCATATAGGCAACACACATAGGTCCCTAACTTCAATTGGGGTACATGGTTAAAGATTCAACACCCAAAACTACCAGAAAAGTTACAGTTCGGAGGAAGTATATTGACAAATTTCAACAAACGCACACGAGATGACACAGTTTTGTATATTATCAGCTCAGTTTTTAAAGCCAAACGCCAAGTCACGATTACAATTGAATATAACAGTCAACACTGGACATCAGTTGTTTGTTACATATACAATACACATGTGAATTATCTTAGTTGTATGCAAATTTTGCAGTCAAGAGATTTAACCTCCATGCTCGAGTAAAACGAAATACCAGTTCTTCCTTCAGCAGTTGATGTAAAAAATAACTTGATACATCGAAGAATAACGAACAAAAGCGTGTCTTTATATAACATAGCATCTGCGATATTTTGATTTGTTGTTTATAAATAAAATAGATGATTCACTTCGCCATTCACATACGCGCCGAGAATGCTCGTACAAAATAAAACAAAGATATAGCATAACACACTCAAATAAACAGAAAAACGGCAATGTATACAAAATATTGGTGAAATGTACCACCAAAGATACAGACCAACATTTGGAATTTCCCTTTTGTGAGGTGTCTCTGGCCAATGACTATCTTTTTTTCAGATTTTATTTGTCTACTATTCCGATCAACCTAGAAAGACTCAAGTCGCTTCTGCAGCTTCTTTGCTTGTGACGTCATCACCTCCAGCCACCTCTACACCCGCTTCCTGTCAAACGAACAAATGATCATGTGAAGAATCAGATTCATTGAGGATAAGCATCATAGTTATGGAGTTAAAAACGATTTATTTTTAATGGGGTCTACATGTTTCTGTAAAACAGTAAGGTCACTTGGGTTTTTTTTTTCTTTTTATTAGAGAAATTCGGTCACGACATCAACTTGTGACCTATGAGATGTGACCTTTCTAAGCGTTTCCATATTAGCCAATGTTTAGCATGGAATCCCTAGTCACGAGTCGTAAAGGTACACAAGTCACAAGTTGATGTCGTGAACAAAATGTGTGGTACAACTGATTCCTCGACATATGTTAAAACCACCACGGCGGTAATCTAGCGGGTCATAAATGGTCACAGAATGAAAGGTAAGTAAAAGTCGATGTAGTGGCGGCATGTGAAAGTATATCTGCCGAAACTAAAAATGATTTATTGCTGGATGTTGTTTGAGGAAAATTACTCAGACTGACGGGCACCGAAATTTTGATTATACATCATCTAATGAGAAACGCTTTCATTTTTGTCTGTGGCATGAGTGACACGGAGCCGGTTCCAGCTGACACCTCCCACGTGCAAGCCAAGGCCCAGTCATGCGAGACACTGTTGTGTCTGGTGGATGCACAGGACCTTTGGTCTTGAGACAAATTACTGCTAAAAACCGGGAATGGGGCCCGTTTCCTCCGCCGTTTCGTCATCCCCAATAGTTCTGATATAAAGTAGCCTGGCGTTTGACACAGACTGTATTAAGAGTAGAGTTTTAGGCTTTGTTATATCACTAGTACATCACTGAGTCAGAAAACCACCAAACTGTTGTTTGAGATCTGCATTTGGATACATATATGATATACTGTATTACTACGCGACCGAGTGTATATTTAGAACGGGAAAAGTCCACAGGGGGTAATCGTTTCTACAGCTCATTGGCGTGTGAATTAACGGGTTGAGAATCAGATTCACCCCAATGCTCTTTCTACTTTGATATCTCGGCGAGTTTTCAATTTATTCCAAATGTGAAAAGTGCACCATAAACTAGATATAGCACTGCAACTGACTGCATGAAAGGCTTTGAAATTGAATGTTCAGTAAATTTCTGAAAATTGGAACCATGAAAACATAAAATTCATCTGTAAAATCCAGAATCCTTATAGGATCTGGGTTAAATTTTGTTAGATCATGGACAATATTGAATGAAAACTATTTGCAAAAAATCAACGTGAAATATGCATTGAAGGCGACGGACGGTAAAAAAAATAATATTCAGGATTTTTTCCTTATATGATACAGTCGTATGGGTTATAAATGAGAGCAACAATATATTTTAAAAATATGCATCCTGTTGCCCTGTGGGCGCTCTGTAGTGGAGACTCCCTTCCAGGAGCTTCCACTGAGTGTTGTGACGTCACGATAGGTATACCTCTGACGTTTTGGTGGCAAACGGGCGCACGATCTTAGTCCGACATATAGCATTCAAATGCAAATTGCGAAAATTCTGCTGCAGTGACCCCCAATTTTTTTTTCATTGTTTACATGTGTACAATCCACTCGACAGGTATACTAAATTTTATAAGTTTCTACCGTATGGATTTTTTTCTGGGGCTGCTAATTCATTTTGAAATTAATAATATGTCGAATTTCGAAGGATAGCTAAACTCTTTCGAAAGTGTTTTGCAACAAATCCAACGCTGCCACCCTAATTTTTATTCAACGATTTCAATCTACACAGATCACTTGATAATCAGACAAATTTTGAGAAAATTCTGATGAGCACATATTCACCTGTGGGTTATAAATCATCACCCGTCTTGAAATATTTTCCGATTAGAGACCATGTTAGGGCATGGACTGTGCATATTTTTCAGGTTAACCATATATTTCACCATAATAGTGTCATCGATATACTATCCTGAACATGGTGGCAAATTTTCATATCCTTCTGCCAAAAAATGGGTGTGTCGCAAATATTTAATGAATGCCATCTCAACGCATGAAAAGTCTTCGACCCCATCGCGGTGATCACAGCATCCTTGAAAAACGTTCGGGTATCTATACAGGTGTATGGAAAACGTAATTACCCGAAAAACACGGCATGGCTGGGGCACTGCGAACAGCATTTTGATCGTGCCAGACGCGCATTATATCGATTGAATTCGTACATTTATTTATTTCGACGCATATCATATGAACATAAGCAGTATATTTGTCCAAGAAAATTTTTTACTGTTAAATATCTTCCTCGCAACATCTCAATATCAAGCATATATTTTCAAGCAGTGACCTAGGATCTTCCAGGTTTTCCATTTCCCAACGCTCTATTTGATACCTTTTAAAATCATCCAGTCCAAAAAAACTAATGAATATACGAGACGTGTTTATTGAATATATCAATAACATTATACAACACTAACATATACACAGTGCGTTATGAGATTCAGTTATCATAGTTACTGACAGAGACTTTGATATACTAGTATATACGCAGTAAAAGGCAAATATTTTCACAGATCTAGTCTCCATCCAGCATTGCAAAACACATATAGTGAATAAACTCTTACAATAGCGTAAACATATATGCAAGCTGTGTTTGTATATTCATATATGGCAACATATAGTATCAAGCCAAAACTGGTTTGGTTATATATAAATAATTTGGTCCTTCCTACAGGGTATGACGAAGCAAAAACTGGTCTCTATGTATAAATAATGTCCTTCCTACGTGGTACTCTTGATAGCGTAACATTGCAGACATACTGAAGCTGTTTCTTGAATGTTCCATAGATTGTGTTCACCGTGTAAACTGTAAAAGCTTATCTAATAAACAAATATAATTCGCTATAACACCCTATCTATGGTCCGCAACAAACACAAATATGACATTATGACAGTAACACCACAATAATGTCAGCTCAGGGGTGATGAACATTTATCTGTATATCCAGTTTGAAAAGCTCACTCGCACGTACAAGATTTTATAGTGGTACTGTTAGCATACAACAATTGTATATTATAGTGTACAATGTATATCATAGTGCAAGCATTGGCAGTCAAACAGTGCATAATTGTAAATTACTGGTAAACCGACTAGATACCACGAGTAGTGATGCAAGCCATATTAAATTGTGAGTTAAAAGCGTATACAAGTACACGAAATAAGCACAACATTTGGTTCTATATAAATGCAAATTTTAACAAGATATATTCTCATCGACAATGAAGTATTGGTAGTACATCTAGACTTCCCACCTTCACACACTGCAAGTATATATTTTTACTATATGGAATTAATGGTTGCAAAAGACCAAAATAAGGTGATTCGCTTTCTTTAATTAAAGTCAGGATCAAAAGCTACAATACTATATAATACTGAGATAGCATCAAAGATGCACAACGTCTGGAATACAGCATGTTAGACACATGTACCTAGTTACAAACATATCCACATTCCAATCTGTGAAATCATCTACGATTCGCACACAAGTATGTATTGTAACTATATACAGAACATGATTTTCTAGCATCACACACAAAAAAAAACACATTTTCATGATCACGATGAGAGTAAAATCGTGAACTTGGCCTAAATGATAAGACACATTTCAAAGTCTGAAAAATAAAAGATATAGAAAAGCACCAATAATTCAATTAAACAAACAAGGTTGGTTTTGTATCATTTTCATATAGGCAACACACATAGGTCCCTAACTTCAATTGGGGTACATGGTTAAAGATTCAACACCCAAAACTACCAGAAAAGTTACAGTTCGGAGGAAGTATATTGACAAATTTCAACAAACGCACACGAGATGACACAGTTTTGTATATTATCAGCTCAGTTTTTAAAGCCAAACGCCAAGTCACGATTACAATTGAATATAACAGTCAACACTGGACATCAGTTGTTTGTTACATATACAATACACATGTGAATTATCTTAGTTGTATGCAAATTTTGCAGTCAAGAGATTTAACCTCCATGCTCGAGTAAAACGAAATACCAGTTCTTCCTTCAGCAGTTGATGTAAAAAATAACTTGATACATCGAAGAATAACGAACAAAAGCGTGTCTTTATATAACATAGCATCTGCGATATTTTGATTTGTTGTTTATAAATAAAATAGATGATTCACTTCGCCATTCACATACGCGCCGAGAATGCTCGTACAAAATAAAACAAAGATATAGCATAACACACTCAAATAAACAGAAAAACGGCAATGTATACAAAATATTGGTGAAATGTACCACCAAAGATACAGACCAACATTTGGAATTTCCCTTTTGTGAGGTGTCTCTGGCCAATGACTATCTTTTTTTCAGATTTTATTTGTCTACTATTCCGATCAACCTAGAAAGACTCAAGTCGCTTCTGCAGCTTCTTTGCTTGTGACGTCATCACCTCCAGCCACCTCTGCACCCGCTTCCTGTCAAACGAACAAATGATCATGTGAAGAATCAGATTCATTGAGGATAAGCATCATAGTTATGGAGTTAAAAACGATTTATTTTTAATGGGGTCTACATGTTTCTGTAAAACAGTAAGGTCACTTGGGTTTTTTTTTTCTTTTTATTAGAGAAATTCGGTCACGACATCAACTTGTGACCTATGAGATGTGACCTTTCTAAGCGTTTCCATATTAGCCAATGTTTAGCATGGAATCCCTAGTCACGAGTCGTAAAGGTACACAAGTCACAAGTTGATGTCGTGAACAAAATGTGTGGTACAACTGATTCCTCGACATATGTTAAAACCACCACGGCGGTAATCTAGCGGGTCATAAATGGTCACAGAATGAAAGGTAAGTAAAAGTCGATGTAGTGGCGGCATGTGAAAGTATATCTGCCGAAACTAAAAATGATTTATTGCTGGATGTTGTTTGAGGAAAATTACTCAGACTGACGGGCACCGAAATTTTGATTATACATCATCTAATGAGAAACGCTTTCATTTTTGTCTGTGGCATGAGTGACACGGAGCCGGTTCCAGCTGACACCTCCCACGTGCAAGCCAAGGCCCAGTCATGCGAGACACTGTTGTGTCTGGTGGATGCACAGGACCTTTGGTCTTGAGACAAATTACTGCTAAAAACCGGGAATGGGGCCCGTTTCCTCCGCCGTTTCGTCATCCCCAATAGTTCTGATATAAAGTAGCCTGGCGTTTGACACAGACTGTATTAAGAGTAGAGTTTTAGGCTTTGTTATATCACTAGTACATCACTGAGTCAGAAAACCACCAAACTGTTGTTTGAGATCTGCATTTGGATACATATATGATATACTGTATTACTACGCGACCGAGTGTATATTTAGAACGGGAAAAGTCCACAGGGGGTAATCGTTTCTACAGCTCATTGGCGTGTGAATTAACGGGTTGAGAATCAGATTCACCCCAATGCTCTTTCTACTTTGATATCTCGGCGAGTTTTCAATTTATTCCAAATGTGAAAAGTGCACCATAAACTAGATATAGCACTGCAACTGACTGCATGAAAGGCTTTGAAATTGAATGTTCAGTAAATTTCTGAAAATTGGAACCATGAAAACATAAAATTCATCTGTAAAATCCAGAATCCTTATAGGATCTGGGTTAAATTTTGTTAGATCATGGACAATATTGAATGAAAACTATTTGCAAAAAATCAACGTGAAATATGCATTGAAGGCGACGGACGGTAAAAAAAATAATATTCAGGATTTTTTCCTTATATGATACAGTCGTATGGGTTATAAATGAGAGCAACAATATATTTTAAAAATATGCATCCTGTTGCCCTGTGGGCGCTCTGTAGTGGAGACTCCCTTCCAGGAGCTTCCACTGAGTGTTGTGACGTCACGATAGGTATACCTCTGACGTTTTGGTGGCAAACGGGCGCACGATCTTAGTCCGACATATAGCATTCAAATGCAAATTGCGAAAATTCTGCTGCAGTGACCCCCAATTTTTTTTTCATTGTTTACATGTGTACAATCCACTCGACAGGTATACTAAATTTTATAAGTTTCTACCGTATGGATTTTTTTCTGGGGCTGCTAATTCATTTTGAAATTAATAATATGTCGAATTTCGAAGGATAGCTAAACTCTTTCGAAAGTGTTTTGCAACAAATCCAACGCTGCCACCCTAATTTTTATTCAACGATTTCAATCTACACAGATCACTTGATAATCAGACAAATTTTGAGAAAATTCTGATGAGCACATATTCACCTGTGGGTTATAAATCATCACCCGTCTTGAAATATTTTCCGATTAGAGACCATGTTAGGGCATGGACTGTGCATATTTTTCAGGTTAACCATATATTTCACCATAATAGTGTCATCGATATACTATCCTGAACATGGTGGCAAATTTTCATATCCTTCTGCCAAAAAATGGGTGTGTCGCAAATATTTAATGAATGCCATCTCAACGCATGAAAAGTCTTCGACCCCATCGCGGTGATCACAGCATCCTTGAAAAACGTTCGGGTATCTATACAGGTGTATGGAAAACGTAATTACCCGAAAAACACGGCATGGCTGGGGCACTGCGAACAGCATTTTGATCGTGCCAGACGCGCATTATATCGATTGAATTCGTACATTTATTTATTTCGACGCATATCATATGAACATAAGCAGTATATTTGTCCAAGATAATTTTTTACTGTTAAATATCTTCCTCGCAACATCTCAATATCAAGCATATATTTTCAAGCAGTGACCTAGGATCTTCCAGGTTTTCCATTTCCCAACGCTCTATTTGATACCTTTTAAAATCATCCAGTCCAAAAAAACTAATGAATATACGAGACGTGTTTATTGAATATATCAATAACATTATACAACACTAACATATACACAGTGCGTTATGAGATTCAGTTATCATAGTTACTGACAGAGACTTTGATATACTAGTATATACGCAGTAAAAGGCAAATATTTTCACAGATCTAGTCTCCATCCAGCATTGCAAAACACATATAGTGAATAAACTCTTACAATAGCGTAAACATATATGCAAGCTGTGTTTGTATATTCATATATGGCAACATATAGTATCAAGCCAAAACTGGTTTGGTTATATATAAATAATTTGGTCCTTCCTACAGGGTATGACGAAGCAAAAACTGGTCTCTATGTATAAATAATGTCCTTCCTACGTGGTACTCTTGATAGCGTAACATTGCAGACATACTGAAGCTGTTTCTTGAATGTTCCATAGATTGTGTTCACCGTGTAAACTGTAAAAGCTTATCTAATAAACAAATATAATTCGCTATAACACCCTATCTATGGTCCGCAACAAACACAAATATGACATTATGACAGTAACACCACAATAATGTCAGCTCAGGGGTGATGAACATTTATCTGTATATCCAGTTTGAAAAGCTCACTCGCACGTACAAGATTTTATAGTGGTACTGTTAGCATACAACAATTGTATATTATAGTGTACAATGTATATCATAGTGCAAGCATTGGCAGTCAAACAGTGCATAATTGTAAATTACTGGTAAACCGACTAGATACCACGAGTAGTGATGCAAGCCATATTAAATTGTGAGTTAAAAGCGTATACAAGTACACGAAATAAGCACAACATTTGGTTCTATATAAATGCAAATTTTAACAAGATATATTCTCATCGACAATGAAGTATTGGTAGTACATCTAGACTTCCCACCTTCACACACTGCAAGTATATATTTTTACTATATGGAATTAATGGTTGCAAAAGACCAAAATAAGGTGATTCGCTTTCTTTAATTAAAGTCAGGATCAAAAGCTACAATACTATATAATACTGAGATAGCATCAAAGATGCACAACGTCTGGAATACAGCATGTTAGACACATGTACCTAGTTACAAACATATCCACATTCCAATCTGTGAAATCATCTACGATTCGCACACAAGTATGTATTGTAACTATATACAGAACATGATTTTCTAGCATCACACACAAAAAAAACACATTTTCATGATCACGATGAGAGTAAAATCGTGAACTTGGCCTAAATGATAAGACACATTTCAAAGTCTGAAAAATAAAAGATATAGAAAAGCACCAATAATTCAATTAAACAAACAAGGTTGGTTTTGTATCATTTTCATATAGGCAACACACATAGGTCCCTAACTTCAATTGGGGTACATGGTTAAAGATTCAACACCCAAAACTACCAGAAAAGTTACAGTTCGGAGGAAGTATATTGACAAATTTCAACAAACGCACACGAGATGACACAGTTTTGTATATTATCAGCTCAGTTTTTAAAGCCAAACGCCAAGTCACGATTACAATTGAATATAACAGTCAACACTGGACATCAGTTGTTTGTTACATATACAATACACATGTGAATTATCTTAGTTGTATGCAAATTTTGCAGTCAAGAGATTTAACCTCCATGCTCGAGTAAAACGAAATACCAGTTCTTCCTTCAGCAGTTGATGTAAAAAATAACTTGATACATCGAAGAATAACGAACAAAAGCGTGTCTTTATATAACATAGCATCTGCGATATTTTGATTTGTTGTTTATAAATAAAATAGATGATTCACTTCGCCATTCACATACGCGCCGAGAATGCTCGTACAAAATAAAACAAAGATATAGCATAACACACTCAAATAAACAGAAAAACGGCAATGTATACAAAATATTGGTGAAATGTACCACCAAAGATACAGACCAACATTTGGAATTTCCCTTTTGTGAGGTGTCTCTGGCCAATGACTATCTTTTTTTCAGATTTTATTTGTCTACTATTCCGATCAACCTAGAAAGACTCAAGTCGCTTCTGCAGCTTCTTTGCTTGTGACGTCATCACCTCCAGCCACCTCTGCACCCGCTTCCTGTCAAACGAACAAATGATCATGTGAAGAATCAGATTCATTGAGGATAAGCATCATAGTTATGGAGTTAAAAACGATTTATTTTTAATGGGGTCTACATGTTTCTGTAAAACAGTAAGGTCACTTGGGTTTTTTTTTTCTTTTTATTAGAGAAATTCGGTCACGACATCAACTTGTGACCTATGAGATGTGACCTTTCTAAGCGTTTCCATATTAGCCAATGTTTAGCATGGAATCCCTAGTCACGAGTCGTAAAGGTACACAAGTCACAAGTTGATGTCGTGAACAAAATGTGTGGTACAACTGATTCCTCGACATATGTTAAAACCACCACGGCGGTAATCTAGCGGGTCATAAATGGTCACAGAATGAAAGGTAAGTAAAAGTCGATGTAGTGGCGGCATGTGAAAGTATATCTGCCGAAACTAAAAATGATTTATTGCTGGATGTTGTTTGAGGAAAATTACTCAGACTGACGGGCACCGAAATTTTGATTATACATCATCTAATGAGAAACGCTTTCATTTTTGTCTGTGGCATGAGTGACACGGAGCCGGTTCCAGCTGACACCTCCCACGTGCAAGCCAAGGCCCAGTCATGCGAGACACTGTTGTGTCTGGTGGATGCACAGGACCTTTGGTCTTGAGACAAATTACTGCTAAAAACCGGGAATGGGGCCCGTTTCCTCCGCCGTTTCGTCATCCCCAATAGTTCTGATATAAAGTAGCCTGGCGTTTGACACAGACTGTATTAAGAGTAGAGTTTTAGGCTTTGTTATATCACTAGTACATCACTGAGTCAGAAAACCACCAAACTGTTGTTTGAGATCTGCATTTGGATACATATATGATATACTGTATTACTACGCGACCGAGTGTATATTTAGAACGGGAAAAGTCCACAGGGGGTAATCGTTTCTACAGCTCATTGGCGTGTGAATTAACGGGTTGAGAATCAGATTCACCCCAATGCTCTTTCTACTTTGATATCTCGGCGAGTTTTCAATTTATTCCAAATGTGAAAAGTGCACCATAAACTAGATATAGCACTGCAACTGACTGCATGAAAGGCTTTGAAATTGAATGTTCAGTAAATTTCTGAAAATTGGAACCATGAAAACATAAAATTCATCTGTAAAATCCAGAATCCTTATAGGATCTGGGTTAAATTTTGTTAGATCATGGACAATATTGAATGAAAACTATTTG